>OV179171.1:0-1426005 GCA_921972225.1 Euplexia lucipara | reverse complement strand
TGCAGCCAGTCTCTTTAGCCAGCCATTGTAATACCTCAACCTGCAAAATAAAAACATATTTTTTTGGCGCGCACTATTTGATTTGAGCAATAAGCACGCGCGGTGGGGCATAAATCGCTGTGAGATTATACCTCAACCTGCAAAATTAAACATTTTTTTTATTGGCGCGCGCGCACTATTTGATTTGAGCAATAAGCACGCGCGGTGGAGGAAAAATGGCTGTGAGATGGTGGCATTTCAATGTTTTTGCTGGGAAATTGTGTTTTAGGAGAAGAAGTGGCAGGACATCCGTCGCCTCCCTCCGTATATGGAAGGGCTGGGCGAAGTGTTTTACGCGCCCTTTTTAGATGTTTTCTGTTCCCGTGACCCACGGCGCAGGTGTGACATGAACCAGCGGGGTGGTTTGTAGACAGTAAGTCTGACAAACCCTTCCACTCTGCCCGAAGCGGAGGAAATCCATATATCCAGCTACGAGTATTCGCCGGAAAACCAAAGTGCGACTCGTTCGTGCCTTGGTATTTTCCATTTTCCTGTACGGCGCAGAAACCTGGTGCTGCATGAGCAACGATAGCAAAAAGATCGATGCTTTCGAAATGTGGTGTTGGAGAAGGTTGCTCAGAATTCCATGGACAGCTATGAGAACCAACGAATCCATACTGCAGGAGCTTAACATCACGACGAGGCTCTCAGCAATCTGCCACCAAAAGGCCCTTCGCTTCTTCGGACATATCATGCGGTCTTCTAAGCATAGTCTGGAGAAGCACATCATAGTGGGTCAGATGGAGGGAAGACGAGCCAGGGGCAGATGAAGATGGATGGATGCCATCAGGAAAACTGTGGGGCCGGACATCCAGACGGCAGTCCACAGCTGCAACAACCGCAGCGAATGGAGAGCTCGCTGTTGTGGTCGCGATCCTCAGCATTGAGGGACCGAGGAAGAAGAAGCTACGAGTAACTCACCTGGTCATCCAGCTCGATCTGTCCCAGCTTGCCTTTGATGGCAGCCTCCCACGCGCGGCCTCTGTGCTTGGACCCGCGCGAGTCCACCGCCACGACGTTGAAACCGCGCGCCGCAAGCATATGCATGCGGAGTTGGCGAATACCCTGGGGATAGACATCTCTATGATCTACGGTCTTATTATCTTCATGTGATAAGTGTCGGGACCTGCCTGCGTAGCATGAACACCGAAGAAACGGTCTTTGTCGTGTCTCGGAAGAAAAGAAATTAAGTGTTCATGCTACGCAGGCAGGTGTATTGAAAGAAATTTGACAGATTGAGGTTCCTGTCTATATAATCTGTCACTTTGCCGATTCGTCTGTAGACAAAGGCCGTTTCTTCGGTGTTCAATGTGTTCATGCTACGCAGGCTGGTGTTAGAATTTATGCCCACAATGGGTTACTGGTGACTTTGTTTAATTTTCTGTGGAATCCAGATATTAAGGCTGGCCCGCATTTAAACAGTCTCCTGCTGGTTACAATTCCTAATCAGGAATTCAGATTCGAAGGATTGGATTTAGAAATCTAGGAATTATTCCCGTTCGGAAAATATAAGAATGATTGCGCTAAGAGACGATTTTGTATGAAATGCGTGCATTTAGGTTCCGAATCTGAACTCCTGATAAGAAAATCTGACCAGGAAGCCATGCGTATGCGGCCAGCGTAAGGGATATTGACAGTTCCATTCACCTTTTGTCCGAAGAAAACTCTAGTTTTGTATGGACAAAAGCTCAATGGAGCTGAATAAGTAGTAAGAATAAGGGGCGCTAAAAAATAATTTATTCTAAAAGTGGGCAGTTGACAAAATAAGTTTGGGAACTCAGGGGGAGTTAGATAGAAACCATGATCTTCTTTTTGTGTGGTCAGTGACCTAGTGTCAAAGTGTATGCCGCCCATGGGCCTTTGGCATGCCTTCACACGCCACGGTTAAGATTATTATCTACTTAATAAAATAGAAAATTAGGATAAGTCGACGAAAAATTTCAATGTTGTGGGGTTGAACTTACGGTGTTCATGCACAGTCTAAAAATATACAGTCGTCCGACGAAGCCCACTAGACAGGGCAATCGTGCGGGGTGTGAGGGGCGAGACGCGGGAAAGCCGCTCCCGCACTGCGAACAAAACGATGTTCGTAGTGCGGAAGGTATTATTCAAGTCTAACGCATGTAGAAGTTGTCGGCATTACTTAACTCTCATTTCCCAGAGATCAAAGGCGTCGTCCTACTGTATTAATATTTATACTGTGGTTCATGTGAGCCACGATATATCTTTCACCCTGTATTTATGTAAAGTATGTATGTATCTAAACTGAATGATAGATCTCTCTTACCTTATAGCTATTGGTGACAGTCTGCACCTCGGGCCCCCCGTACACGTGCAGCACGGTGGGACTGCGGCCCGGCCGGCCGCAGCGCCACAGCGTGCAGTAGGCCGTGGCTCCGCACGAGAGGCGCGTCTCGTATATCTGCGGCGGAGGTATGTCTGATATGCTGAGCGAACGTTCTGTGAAAATTCGTGGATACAGTGCCCGCTCAGAAATATCGCTGAGGTCAACGCTCATTTTCACCAACCAAAACATAATGACTCGGTAAAACAGTCTATTAGTAACAGCACAAATAATACACAATGATTTCTTAGTATTATAAATGAATGGCGGCTAGCGCACATATATAGTATGCATAGGCGATCTATACGGGTGCTATCGTAGTTGGATGCATTGCAGTATAAAAAAAAACCTTTAATACAAAATAGTCCGAACTAATTTTAATGAAAATAATGAAACAAGTACTACGTAGTAGAAACAAGTTATTTAATGAATCTACCCAATTTAGATTTTCACAGTTTAATCTAACATCAACTACAACTACTTTCAACTAACATACCTCTAATTAAAGACCCCGATTCACTATCCGTGTCGTCTCCATCACCAGACCGGCTGTCCCAAGAACCGTTGAAGCTTCGAACCTCCAGAGATTCTGTCAAAGATTGTCAGTTCTCTGTTTAATTATAATTTCTACTACATTCTACCAAATGGTAGTCTCTAAATTAATACATATTTTTACTCAAATGACCACTCTGTTAAACAATAGTACTTTCTAACGTATTCTATAAATAAAATAATTTTCTACCATTTTCTACCAAATGGTAGTTTACTTGTACGAGTCTAAAATAACTTCTGATCTCAAAGTTAGTGCTAAATCATGCTTAAATGGTGATTATTTACCTGAAGGTGGTCGGTCGGTGATGGTTCCTTGCACTAATAACCGGGGTGGTGATGTGACTATCCTGTACACCCTTGTCACTGGTACGCTGCTGATGTTAGATGACGTTATCACCGCCATTGTACATTCCTGACGACAACAATATTACTTAGTTTTGATAGATAGCGGCAAGCGCACCACGTATCCGACGAATCGCTTTTGTTCCAAGTGGTCTTCATTCTTTTTGTTACAAGAAGTAATCAAAACCGATAGACTAAGTGATATCCTAATTACTAGTCAATAGATTACAGTGAGATTCTGTAAGGAAGATAATTTAATTGTGCGAAAACATCAAAAGTGAAGCCTGAAGAATCAGCACTTTTAAAACGTCAAAAAATACACGAGACAGTCCCCCAAAAACGCCCCACCCTTCGCCACTTCCTAGTGTTTTTGCTGGGAAGAAGAAGTGGCGGAACAAACTCCGCAGCAACACATCTGTCTGATACACTTACCTCGTCAATATCAACAGCACACGAGTGTCCAACGGTAGTCAGGAGCTGTATGGCGTGAGGTCGAGGCGGCGACAGCGAAGCGACGTACAGATGGCGCTCCAGAGGCGTCTCGCGGAGCCCTAGGAAGTATACAAGTTGACGGGTCGTGTCTACCTGCGTGAACGAATAATAATGAACAATAATATTCCACAACTTTCACACAACGCCATTTAGTCCCAAAGTAAGCAGAGCTTGTGCTATGAGCGCTAGACAACTGATCATAATCATAATCATTCATTTATTACATTTCATGTTGTTTACAGGTTGTTACATTATGATAGTTCCAAACAATGAACCCAGCTAGGGCACAGCAATGTATAGGCGATAGGTTTTAATTTATTTAACATGCTATCATTATTTATACATTTTTTTATATAGATTTATTTAAAAAATATTAATTATTAATTATTAAACATTATGTCATTCTTATAAACTAAATAAATAAATAAATTATCATTTTCATATTATAATCTCATACTACAATTTATGTCATGTTGCAATGAGTCTAAATGTCATTTTTATCTCAGTTACTATTTCGTTCGTAAACATGCTATTCTTCATTTACAATAGCATTAGACGGAAGTTAAAAAAAAAGGTTATTTTTAATGCTCACTTTGTAGGTAACCAAAGAACAATAAGCATGTTACAATTACGATAGACGCCAAATTTATTATAATCTATATTCACTTGAGAACTGGAGAGAGGTGGCGCAGAATCGCGACCGATGGAAGGAATGGAGGGAGGCCTTTGCCCAGCAGTGGGACAATTTGGGCTTAATAATAATAATAATAATATATTCACTACAGCTGTCACACATAAAGACCAGGGTCGATAATGTTTGAAACCAAAAAAAAATTACAGTAGGATGAAACCCATTAGAACAGGAGGGGTTTATTTCAAAAGTTGTAGATCTTTTTAATACCTACAACTTTGCCATTTAACTTTTTTCCATAGGACTTGTAGTTTTGCCGGAAATCAAGATAAACCATTTTCTACCCTTAACAATTGGATGCAGCTAAATACCAGTGTCTTACATGGAGCGACTGCCTGTAAAACCTTCTTAACCAGTTACTGGGTAACATGATACCCCTTGGTTAAACTGGTTCTCAGAATACTTGAACGGCCCTTTACACTGGAAACCGACCCCAACATTGTTGAGAAAGGTTAGGCTTATGATTATGACTTATAAGTACTTATATCTTAATTACACACTCACCCATATTTTTCTAGCCATGACCTCCCACTCTCCGGCAGTGATGGGCTCTTTACTAACCACGTTGGGTCCTACGGCGATACTTTCATCTTCTGTTATCATTTCTATGACGGCTGTGGACAATATGAAGAATAAACGTTCAAAAAATCTACAAAAACCATTATTTATTTCCGCAGTGTAAGTATTTTTTTTTATTTCATTTAAATTTTAGAGCTATTCACAATTCTACCATTTCTACTAAATGGTAGTATTTTAAAACTTACGTTGTTTACTGCCTGATAACATCTTATCTTCAAAATAAATACTTTACAAGGAATTCTATTAAAATACTAAAAATTACCATTTTCTACCAAATGGTAGTTTTCGATCTGAACACAATTAACAACTTAATACTCACATAGAGTCACGTTACTCTTCTGTATAAGCGCACAAGTTACTAGGTACAGATGCAGGTGCCCGCTCTCCTCGCTCGCCCAAATGAAGTTTATCTCTGTTGCAGTGGAGGGAAGGAAATGGAGGATGTCGTGCACGTTGACCCACGCGTCCGGGGCCGTTTCGCAGACTAGAATTTGTATGTCTTGGATTGGCTGTGAAGAGAAGAACATTGGTAAATGGCGATCGATATTTTTTTTATAGTAAATAAATAAGTAAATAAATAAGTATTCCACAACTTTTCACACAACGCCATTTAGTCCCAAGTTAAGCTTGAGAGCTTGTGTTATGGGTACTAAACAGCTGATAAACATACTTATATATTTCTAAATACATACATAATATAGATAAACTACACCCAGACACAGTACAAATGATCGTGCTCATCACACAAACATTTGTCCTGGGTGGGAATCGAACCCACGACCTCCGGCATAGCATTCAGGTTCACTAACTACTAGACCAACAGGCCAGTCAGTATATTTAAGTATAATCTTATAATTTTACAATGATTTTGTTAACCAATAGCAATCGTGGTGGTGAACGCCTGTTTTCCACGAAAGGAGAGGAGAGGGGTACATTACGCTAGGTAATAAAGTTAAAGTCCCTTGTCATAGCGGCAAGCCTGTTGCCGAGCTATTGATGATTGAAAAATCGGCGGTTAGGTTACTCCAGTATCTATATGTATACCACCACCTTATTTTATTTACTGCTTACCTGTTCACTCTTAGACAGATTATGATCGAATGCACCACACATGACTTCATCAGCTTGCTCGCAATACAATGGAGTGGAGAACTGTGACACTGGTATGAGGACCAGTTCAAGACGCTGCTGTTTGCGGTCTAAAAGTTGTACCCAGACGCTGTTGACAAAGGAAAGTAATCTTTATTTAGTTGAAAACAAAGTAGGTTAAAGATAAAGATACCGGGCTGGTATCCGCAACTCTACGTCAAAGCGCGTATTTTGCGTATGGGCTATAATCTACCACGCGGGCCCAGTGCGAATTGGTAGATGTCACATGTCTTCGAACTGTTTGGTTCTAGGATATGTCGGTTTCCTCACGATGTTTTCCTTCACCGTTTTTGAAAGCAGTGGTGATGAAATAAATTACACAAAGTAATATAGGCCTGCCTGGGTTCGAACCCACGACTTAAGGTCATGGCACATTATAACGGCACAGCAACTGCTCAGCAGCCGCACGGCATCGTCTCGAATTTAGGCTACGGCCTGCTACCAGTGCGTTAACTTAACTACGCATCGTCGGCAAGGTGCCAGCTTGCAGACAGCACGCCGCCCGCGCGCTGGCCACGAGGTGCAAGCTAGCTGTCGCCGCGAACACAATAAAATTGTTATATGGCATTTATAATTGAACACGCTTATGACTTGCACGTTTTCATAATGTCTCGGTTTACGACGGCGCAATGACGTATTGCTGGCGACTCGGAGTCGGCGTGCTGTAAGCGTGCGGTCGACGCGCTGTAAGCACATGGTCCGCTCGCTATCGGCACGCGGCTGCGAGTCGAGTTGTATGGTAGTGGCAAGCGCGCCGACTGCTCGCCGTTGGCTTTTTCATTTTGACATTGTGATATATTTTTTCCTACCCACGATTTAAGGCTCTATATGGAATGACAAGTCAATTGCTGGTTTGGAGCGGTGCCGGTGCCGTGCCGGTATAATGTGCTATGACCTTTAGTCGGTACATATCTGTCGGAAGATGCGCCGAGCGTATGCGACACTGTACCTCGACGCACTAACGCATCATCGGTTACGTGTGAAAGATTGAATGTTTTATTATATAATTTTGTCTGTTCTGGCGTAATACGACCGATAATACGCGACGCATCATCCGTCAGATATGTACCGACTCTTATAAGACCACTTTGTTGTATGTCAAGACCCTTTATTTAGAGAACGCGTGGAGGTATCAAGTTGAAATTTAAATCTCAAGAAGACTCAAGTGTACGGTCACATGAAGTTGTGAAAAAATTAAACTTCTAAGTTTAAGTAATTTTTTTTTAGCAAAAACTTTTTTGCAAAAAATAAAACCGACTTCAAAAAAAGCACTAAACGGTGAAAAATAACTCTAAATTAGGAAGTCTGTGGCTTTGGTGGTTTTGTCTTATTCATGACGGGCCACCGACTTCCTAATTTAGAGTTATTTTTCACCGTTTAGTGCTTTTTTTGAAGTCGGTTTTATTTTTTGCAAAAAAGTTTTTTATTTTTCTATTTTTAGTTGTTCCCATACAAATATTTGATGAATGAATTGATTAAAACATGAATTTATTTTATAGTTATTGTTAACATTACATGTCATGATAAATAGGGTTATCCACTTATCCCTAATAAATGAAAATTAACATACCTAACTGTCGAAATCTAGGTATATTGTACACATCTGCGTACCCCATCAGAGCATACAGGCGTGATAATACGTCATGATGTTGTATAAACAATAAACATCCAAGCGATTCCAGCAATCACGACGGATTTGCCGTCTATTTTTGAAGAGTTCCGTTGTATATCTCCGAAGATCAGCATCAGATCTTCACCAAATTAAAATGGGACCACCTCGGGAGTCTACTCTTTCAAACAAAAAAAGAATTTCGAGAATCGGTCCACAAATGGCGGAGAAATCAGGTAACATACATAAAAAAAAAAAAAAAAAAAAAAAATACATACACACGAACATAGAACCTCCTCCTTTTTTGAAAGTCGGTTAAAAATCGCATATTTCGACATTCTCCTTGAGGGATTCAAATTTCAAATTCAAATTATTTGTGACATTTGTAATTTAATCTGATTGACTATTAAGTATAATATAATTTATTAGCAATTTATTATAATTCAATTTATTTAGACATTTTTAATTTAGTTTAATGGCATTATATCTTGATTTAATTTATTTTAGACAGTTGTAATTAAATGTATTGACATAATTTTATTTACATATTATAAAGAGAATTGTTTGTTAAAATGTAATGTTTGGTTTTAAACAATATTTGCCTGATCAAAAATTTGCATGCTGATTATAAGGCGGAACATGAAGAACCATGTACAGACTCCAGCACATCAAGTTACCCCAATGTGTCAAAATTCTTTGATCGTTTTTCAACTTTACGCCGAACAGAATAAGGTTCATATTCAATTGGGAAAATTTGACACATTGGGGTAACTTGATGTGCTGGCGTCTGTACCTACCTATTGTATTTTAAGATCTGTACCACCATGTTTCAAGCAAATAAAATGATTATTATTATTATTATTCAAAGGATACTTCCCGTTTTTTCCTTTGGAGGTATGGAACTCTAAAACAGGTTGTATAAATGCTAATTGTATACTTACTACTGTCCGTCTGGTGTCCAGCCCACCCTGGCGAGGTACTCGAACCAGGGGAAACTGTCCTTCAGAGGCGAGCGGAGTTCATACCACCGGATATCCGTCACCTCCAAGAAGCTGTTCGCCGGTTCACCAGCTGAACATGGAAAAGAGACAGAAAATATTAATTATAAAGAGGAATATGTCCATTTGCTGAGGAACCTTTGGCCAAGTGATGCACATGGAAGGGTTGAACGACATTGGTCAAGTCAGATATTCGTCAAATCGGCAATTCGTCAAATTTGAAATTGGTCAAAGCTGTAGTTCGTCAAATCGTCTGTTTGTCCAAATATAAAATTTGCAAAATATGCTATTGGTCAAGTCCATGTACAGACGCCAGCACATCAAGTTACCCCAATGTGTCAAATTTATTTGATCGTTTTTCAACTTTATGTCAAACAGAATAAGGTTCATATTCAATTGCGAAAATTTGACACATTGGGGTAACTTGATGTGCTGGCGTCTGTACAGTCGATGAAAACATGCGTTTTGAATTCACATATTTTTTTGTACGAATTAAAAAATAGTGGTGTATGACATGAATGAAAAGAGCAGCGTTTGTGTGTGTGTGCATGTGTGTCTGTCTGTCAGCGGCACCGCAGCGCCTAAACGGGTGAACCGATTTAGATGCGGTTTTTTATGTCATGTACTTACCTTGCTCTGCCGCACCCTCCTGGTAGTAATCCAGGACTGTGGAGGGAAGCGACTTCTGAAGCCTGAAGGTTACCATCTTGAGAGAAGATTTCGCGTTAGGAGTGCCGGCGCGAGGGAATCTGTTGAACAAGGTATGAGCTGTATAAGTTGCGTTTAACGTATTAGGGCACTGCAAAATGTTCTCACTTATCAGCTGATAGATCGTGCCGATTCGTGCCTACTGTGTTCAATCACGGCGCGCGCGGGAATTTCAAACAGTGTTTTTTTTATTATTGTGTTATAAGTTTTTGTGTATAAAAAAAAAAAGTCTCTTTGGAAAAGTTGATTGAAATCAAACATAACACATAACGTCACGCCTGTAATCCCCGAAGGGCTGGGCAGAGGTGTACCTGGTAGTACACCCACATTTCGCCAGTTATGTTTAAGTCCCATGTAATAGGGGGCGAGCCTATTGCCATCAATCGGGCACAAATCCAGACTCCGGGCTGCTATTGAGAAATACCAGATGGAAAAACTCAATAACACCTTGCCCGACCCGGGGATCGAACCCGGGACCTCATGCTCAGCAGTAGCGGCTGCGACCACTAGACCATGGGACTCATGGGGATCATGGCCATTGAAATCATGAATACAATAACGTGTTTAAGTATCGGTCACTAATTACAAGTCACCCTATAGTAATAAATCGTCACCCATCTACGGACCAACCTCGACAAGGGCAGCTTAACCTTAGATCGATCCTTGAGGCTTTTATTATTTAGCTACAAGCTCCTAAAATATGCCACAGTCTCCACAGATAATAGGGTATATGCATGTATTTTTTTTATATTTTTAATTCACTGTTTACAAAGTTTTAACATAGTAAAAAAATATAAACATATTTAAAAATTGCTGTAATGAAGCCTAAAAAAATATTTAAAATACAGAATAAATTTGAGCTGTTTAAACGCTGCCATTTTCGCGCGCCATTTCGATTACGTCATTTACTATGATCCCATTACTATTACTATGGGTGTTTCCGTTTTCCTAACCATTTCACCATGAAAAAAGCTCAAAAAGCAGATTATCGGTATTGCTTGTACCCGAATGCAATAAACATTATCAGATTGTGCTTTTACAAAACCACTTTCAGTAATTTTGCTTAAATGTTTTATAACCTCACTATGAAGCTAAAACTAGACTTGAACATTAAATTAGTTCACAACACACACGGCAATAATTATGTTTTCCAATAAAAAGTCCATTCCAATACATAATGTCATACTTACACAATGTATGTTTTGTAGGCGTTGAGTTGTTTATATATTATTACATGCATATTCCCTATTGTTAGAACCCGTTCCTTGTTATTTCTAACCTGAACTCCTCATTTTCACCGCTAGCAGTCTGAGATGATGGGAAGCTGTAGATCTTTACTTCGCTCTCGTCTACTTCTTCGTAAACTATCCTGAACACATCATCTGCAACAGAAATTTATACAGGGTGTAAAAAGACCGATCACATAGCCGATAACTATACACATGCTGTACATACAACCACAATATAAATCTGTGGCCCTAGTGAAAAAGGGTATAAGTCCAATTTTGTCGAAAATGAGTTAAGTGTACCAAAGTGATCAGAAAACCGACTTTTACAGTTTTTTTTGGTGTCAGTTGGACCCTTTTACACAAAGTAACTTTCTTATTTTTGGAGATAGCTTAGATCTGTCTTCACCAAACGATAGAGCATTTTTTTCTGATCACTTTGGTACACTTAACTCATTTTCAACAAAATTAGACTTATACCCCTTTTCACTAGGGCCACAGAAATATCAATGGCATTAAGTCCGCCTTTGTACAGACGCCAGCACGTCAAGTTACCCCAATGTGTAAAATTTTCCCAATTGAATATGAACCTTATTCTGTTTGACATAACGTTGAAAAACGATCAAAGAAATTTGACACATTGGAGTAACTTGATGTGCTGGCGTCTGTACATTAGTGTGCTTGAAGTATTAAATAAATAATAATAAATAATACAGTAGGCCGACGCCTTTGATCTCTGGAAAAATGTCGACAACGTCTACACGCGTTAGCCCTGAATAATACCTCCCGAACTACGAACATTGTTTTGTTCGCAGTTCGGGAGCGGCTTTCCCGCGTCTCGCCCCTCACACCCTGCACGATTGCCCTGTCTAGACGGCCTCGTCGGACTTAGGTACTTGTAGGTTTTTAGACTGTGATATAACTGAGTAACTTAAACCAAAAGATATTGCTAGGAAAATACTTTTTTTTTTCATCTTTAAAAAAAGAGATACAATAACGGTTTTAGGATACTGTTGGGGTTGCCTCGCTTTTGTAGTGCATCAGGTATGTTTGCCAAGGCCAGCACTGACTGCTTTAGGGCAATAGTAAGGAAAAGAGTGGCCTCCCTGATGCGTAGCCTAAGAGGCAGCTAAATAAAATAAATAAATAAATAATTCTTTATTTACCAAAGCCATTACAATTAACAATAAGTATTCTGAAATACTGGACTGCCTCGTTGGTCTAGTGGTCGCAAGCGCTACTGCTGAGCATGAGGTCCAGGGTTCGATCCCCGGGTCGGGCAAACTGTTATTGAGTTTTTCCATCTGGGATTTCTCAGTAGCAGCCCGGAGTCTGGGTTTGTGCCCGATTGATGGCAATAGGCTCGCCCCCTATTACATGGGACTTAAACATAACTGGCGAAATGTGGGTGTACTACCAGGTACGCCTCTGCCTAGCCCTTCGGGGATTACAGGCGTGACGTTATGTTATTCTGAAATACTATCGAAAACACAGGGCTTATTACTAGGTCACAATTTTTTTTTAGATACTCTGCCTCCTAAACTAGGTGTAGGCCTGTATCTTAGGAGTCAGTGATTCTTCACAGACAAAGCAAACAAAGCCGTAAAAAAAACAGACATCAAACGGGACGTGTAACATTTTGAAAGCTAATGGTGATAAAGCAAAAAAAAAAAAGAAAACTGTATTTAATTTAAGAATAGAAAAAAAAAATGAGCATGCTAAGGAAGAGCTATAAGTATAACTGTAATAAAAATAATTTATGAGATGTACAGACGCCAGCACGTCAAGTTACCCCAATGTGTCAAATTTTCCCAATTGAAAATGAACCTTATTCAGTTTGACATAAAGTTGAAAAACGATCAAAGAAATTAGACACATTGGGGTAATTTGATGTGCTGGTCTTCATGTGTCTGTACCTACAGTATAGGGAGCGAGTGTGCATGTGTGTGTGTGTGTGTGTTTGTATGTGTGTGTGTGTTTGTATGTGTGTGTGTGTGTGTGTGTATGTGTGGTGCGTAGGATAAGGGTGTGTTTTTGTGTAGCTCCAACAGCCTTCTGAATACCATTTTGGGAAGGGAACATTGGAATACCGTCCACGGATCTGGAGGGGTCCTTTTCAAAGTGAAATAGTGTTGTATGTTTTAAATTAATCATTTGTAATTAGTAATGTATTTGTTATTTAGTTAGGTATTTTAATGAATGGATTATTTTTGATTACGTTGACATTCTTTAATTATATTAATTTTACTAACATACACATAAGTGTATTACTAACAAATAATAAATAATAATAAATATTCCACAACTTTTTCACACAACGCCATTTAGTCCCAAGTTAAGCTTGAGAGCTTGTGTTATGGGTACTAAACAGCTGATAAACATACTTACATATTTCTAAATACATACATATTATAGATAAATGACACCCAGACACAGAACAAATGATCGTGCTCATCACACAAACATTTGTCCTGGGTGGGAATCGAACCCACGACCTCCGGCATAGCAGTCAGGGTCACTAACTACTAGACCAACAGGCCAGTCAAATAAAATAATGGATCGAATATGGTCTGATACGAGTAAATAAATTATTATTATTATTATTAATACTCGTGTGTGTTGCCTTGGGTGCAAACAAATACTACTTACCATCAGCTTGGGGCTGCCACCAGAAACCGGTGTACCTTGAGAATTCTTCCTGGGTCACGTAGCACGGTACTCCAGCCTGGCGAGGGTCGTCTGCTAACCTGAGAAGACAGTTTAAGCATAGCATAATTTTAATACATAATATTAAAAACGGTAAAGTTAGTGTGGATGGATGGATGTTTGTTACTCTTTCACGCAAAAACTACTGAACGGATTTGGATAAAATTTAGTACACAGATAGTTTATAACCTAGATTAACACATAGGATAGTTTTTGTCCCGATTATAATCTTCCCGTAAACTGCAGACCGCAAACGTATTGACGCTTTTGAGATGTGGTGCTGGAAAAGGATGCTCCGAATCCCTTGGACAGCATTTCGCTCCAACTTATCCATATTGCGAGAACTCAAGATCTCCTCGCGGTTGTCGTCCGAGTGCCTACGTAAGATCCTTCAATACTTCGGTCACATAGCAAGGAAAGACGGTGGTAATCTCGAAAGGCCCATCGTGACCGGCAAAGTGAATGGGAAAAGTCCTCGTGGACGCAGCCCAATACGTTGGTCCGACCAGATCCGCACCTCTCTTGACTCTTCGGTATGCGATGCCCTTCACACCGCCAGAGACAGAAGCAGATGGAGGAACATAGTGAAGAAAAAGGTGATGAAGCAGGGAGGTCACGACCCTCAGCATTGAGGAGTACGACGCAAGGAGGAGGAGGATAATTCCCGTGGGATATTTTTTGAGTTGTAGCGGGCGAAGCCGCTGGCAACAGCTAGTTAGACTATATTCCCACAGGCCTTTTTGTGAGGAGTGGGCGGGTGAATTATTATCGAGGAAGGCTATAGGCTGTATAACATCACGTTATGACCAATAGGAGCGGAGCAGCAATAAGAAATGTTGCAAGCGGGATAAAAGCTTTCGTTGCGTGCGCTGCGTTAACGGTTTAAATTACGCAAAAATCAAGTACCGGGTAAAACGGGGTGGATAGAAACTCAAGGGTGAATAGAAACAAAACTTTGAGGAGGATATTCACGTAAGTTAAAAGTTGTTTGTTGCCTACGAGGACTGTAATGCTTTTAAATAATTGAGATAAATAGTTTCGACACCTTGTTAGTATCAAACAATATTAAACTAGCGTAAAAATCCTCCTCAAAGTTTTGTTTCTATTCACCCTTGAGTTTCTATCCACCCCGTTTTACTATTACGTTTATAAGTATTAGTATTATTCCTCGTTAAACGCGAACGAAGTCGCGGGCAGAAGCTAGTCTACAATATCGAGCATTGCTTCTTCCATAATCGGCAGAAATGTTTCAACCATCTGTCACTTTATTTATTTAATACTTCAAGCACACAAATGTACATAAATCAAATCAAAATCAAAAGTCATTTATTCAAATTAGGCCGAGGATCAACACTTTTTGAACGTCGGAATTACATAAGACAGTCCCCCAAAAACCCCACCCTTCGCCACTTCCTAGTGTTTATGCTGGGAAGAAGAAGTGGCGGAACAAACTCCCCAGCAACACATCTGTCTGATAAGTTAGAAGAACTTGAATTTACACAGTACAATTAGTTATAATTACAAAATAATTAAAATAAGTTATTCACTACATGTTAGCTAGCACACTCAATATACAGAATACCAGTAATATATAAGGTGTTTCTACTTTTACAATGGTACCAACTTTGAAATCGCGTTAAAGAAAACAGCTGTCCCATACAGTTTTCAGTAGGTATTAACTTTAGTATGTAATTAGTTTTAAAAGTTGGTACCATTGTAAAAGTTATTCAGTTTGATGGTCTAAGGCACTCCTTAAAGTTTGTACGGTTAATTTTGAAACACCTTATATAGCTACCGACATTAAAACTAACCTAACTCAAGCAAAATCAACTGACTAATAAGAATCCTCCAGGTATAAAGACATAGGCGGACTTAATGCCTTAGGCTTTTAGACATACCCCTTTTATACATTCATAAGTGTGAATTCGGCCAGAAGGCGCTTAAGCCTCAAATTTTTCGTGTAGCTGCTACTTTGATTGTTTTTGTTTTTATTTATAAAGGTAATTTCTTAAAAAAAAAATGAATAAGGTGTTTATGTATTGTGCTCACACCATTTAAACATTTAACTTATCACTATACGTGAGGACTTGTAATTGGCTTTCTGGTGACTATGATTTCTTTTTTTTTGTTTTTATTAGCTGTAAGTCCTCCATGTACTAAATAAATAAATAAATACGGTGTGATCACGCGTCCCGGCTGTATCTTTGTTCATTCAGCTTTTGTCCATAGAGAACACTATATTTTAACCCCCAATTCAAAAACGACGGGGTGTTACAAGTTTAAAATTTCTGTGTGTGTCCGTCTGTGGGATCGTAGCTCCCAAACGGATGAACTGATTTTGATTTGGTGAATTCGTTGGGAGTGTTCTTAGCTATGTTTGGTGAAAATGTATCCAAGATGCCCGAACACTTGACTTTTTCACAACTGCCTCAATATGAGTATCCAATACTTGACACCATAATATGGCGGTTCACATATTTTTATAAGATATGTTTGTACGAGACATTGTCTCTTACTTGCTATATTCTAGCAGCCGGCATTCATCGATTTATAAGACTTTGTCACGTCAAAAGTGTAAGTAAAATGCGTTTCAAATGAAAATAGGATCGTCAATGAAAGTACGGTCCACAAGACTAATTCATTTAAGACGTTTTTCGACTCGGTAAAACAAAATACAAAAAATAACTGATTACTCGAATAAGGTTTCGTTGCAGACTGTACTTTTCAAGTGACATCTGACAGTTAAAGGTCATTGACGTTCCTATTGGTTTGTTGACTGGCCTGTTGGTCTAGTAGTTAGTGACCCTGACTGCTATGCCGGAGGTCGTGGGTTCGATTCCCACCCAGGACAAATGTTTGTTTGATGAGCACGGTCATTTGTTCTGTGTCTGGGTGTAATTTATTTATAATATGTATGTATTTAGAAATATGTAAGTATGTTTATCAGCTGTTTAGTACCCATAACACAAGCTCTGCTTAGTTTGGGACTAAATGGCGTCGTGTGAAAAGTTGTAGAATATTTATTTTATTATTATTATTTTATTCTCATTTGAAACGCATAGTACCCTTAACCGCTACACCTATAGTGTCTATGTATACCACAGACACGTTAGAAGAAGAAAAATGTCTCACCGATCGGGCTCATGTCCTTTACAAGCGTACGTGAGACGCGTGGGCCTGCGCAGATGTCCGCCCGCCAGCCAGATGTCCCCCCGCGCCGCGTGCGCCACCAGGTCGGGCGCGCGCGGGCACAGCGCAGGCGTCAGCGGAGCCCCGCCACCCGTCACCAGCGAGTGGGGGACCAGCGGTGGGGACTGGGGGGGAAAGAAGGACCTTCGTTACAAATGGGGACGTAATGACACAAGTTAGAAATGGGTCGCAGATCGCGAACTGTAGGTACCCGCAAACTGCACGGGTTTAAACTCAACCATAATGTGTGCTTAGGTGGTAAGTTTAAGCAATAATGTATATGTGAAATATATGTATAGAAGGAGAGTGGAAGCTTTGAATGGCTAATCTTAAATCTAACAAAAATAAATCCCATACCAAGTTAGGGGTGAAACGAATATTTGAGCGATAAAATGGTTTCTATGAATGTCTATGAAATTGAATCCGAGCGCGCTGCGGCTGCAGGCAGGCGTAAATTCCATAGAACACCGTGCAATCACGGACTTGTACGTTAATACTCTTGATAATATTTCTGTGACGAGCGTTTTTACGTAGGAGCGTCGCCCCTGAACGCCCCGAAGCTACCGTGCTCCGTAAGCACCTGTATCACCCGAAACGATAGGAACAGAGCTGCCCTTTTTTTATGCAGGGTGGCAAATCCTCATGGATGTCCTCCGCACCAGGGAGGGCGGAGGGTTCCATCAGACTCTTACTGCTTAAAACTCCTCGGTGTTCCATCCATCACCTGCTCTGGGGGTTACGGGAACAGCCGGGCGTTGTTAGCCCTCCGCCTGCGCCCGGTGCGTCTGCTGCGGGCCGGATGAGAGGAAATAATCTCCCTCTCCCTTTCCGCAGCCTCCTTCTGCGAGACGACCGTTTCGCAGAAGGACACCACCGCGTCCCAAGACTCATCAGTGCAGACCATCGCCTCGTCCACGGCCGGCAGCGACAAGTCACTGCCTACTCCAGAGACGAGGGCACGGCGCGGCTCCTCCCGCGCGGCACACTCTGCCAGCGTAAGCCGCGCCGTGTCCTCCCGACAGTCGACGCAGTGGTGACACCGGGCGTCCGGCTCCCTGTTAATGCGACACAGGTACTTCCCGTAGCAACCATGCCTGGTAAGCACCTGTGTCACCCGAAACGACAGGGAGCCGTGCCTCCCCCCGAGCCAGCGCTCGAGCACCGGCCAGACCACCTTAATGGTGGTGACTAGACGGTAGGGGTGAAAGCCTGTCACGCAATTTCACCACCAAAACTAGTGACGCGAATACTCTCGCCTCCAGGTTCCAGGGCGAGGATCCGGCCAGTACTCCAGCCGCCTCGCAGGAGATCGTGTGATATCCCCTTATGATTCGGATGGCCATCGCTCTCTGCGGTCTTCGCAGAACTAAGATTCTGCCAGCCGTCAGGTCAGGGGCTCCGTAAAGTGCAATCGATCACACAATCCCCACTCCCTGTCCCAACATCTAAACTACTTTCTCACCTGATTAAGCCCCTCATCAGCCACGAACAGCGAGGAGGCGCACGGGAACATGATGCGTCCTGTACCCTGGTGCAGCTCGTAGGAGGCGATGCCCCACGCCGCCACGCGCTGTCGCTCCCACAGAAGCTGTTCCTCACGAGACCACTTGCCTGAACTCATGCCAAGACTGACGTTTGACTCTATGAGCGGTTTCCAATCTAATCTGTAACCAAAAAAGTAGTGTTTTAAGTAATAGGGTATAAGCATGTATTTTTTTTTTTATTTTTAATTCACTGTTTACAACGTTTTTACATAGTATAAAAATATAACATGTTTAAACATGTGTACTGACCAAGTAAAGGTAACGCTTTTCAAAGCGTATTGTCAGAGCTTTTACACCGGTAATCTTTGGGTCAGCTATTCGAAAAGATCGCTTTTTTAGGATGCTGTTGCGATTGCCTCGTTTTTGCAGTGCCTCTGGAATGTTCGCGGTAAACCATACCGATGGGTTTCATGCAATCATCCGTAAGAAAACGGCCTCACTCCTGAGCAGAATAAGGGGCAGTCGCAATAGTATCCTGAAAGCGATAGCGTCTGATTCTTCCTCCACCATAATAAGGCAATTAGTGAGAAGACTAATACCTTAGCATTTTATTGTTTAGGAGTTATGTGTGTGTGTAGCTGTGGGTGGTCTTCTCATTAACTCGTCTTTAGTTAAGTTACTAACAATAGTTTTTTAAGTGCAAACCTGTTACTAACAAATTATGGATCTTTTAGTTGTCCGAAATAAAATGATTTATTATTATTATTTTCTTTATTTCACTATCTTACATATAAATTATATTTTTAAATATTCAAATACAAAAATAAAAAACATTTAAAAATATAAAAAATAGTAGCCCACCGGTATCGGGAACAGGGTCCAAGCTACCGGCGGTCAGGGCTACTGAGAGAGGAAACGCCTAACAATGCGCGCCGTGTCCAGGAGTACTGCCTTCTGGATCAAGCCCTTGATCCAGCTGCCTAACGAGAGCCTCTTCAGGTGTTGGTCGAGGCTCTTGGCTATTATGCCATTGGCCGTCACGACTATCGGCACGATGACTGCTGTATCCACATCCCACATGTCGACAACCTCGCGAGCCAGATCAAGATACTTAAGTTGTTTATCTTTCTCTGCCTTCACGAGGTTCTCGTCATGTGGGACCGTTATATCAACAATCATCGTGCGACGTTCCAATCGATCTATCACCACTATATCAGGTTTATTCGCGATAATAGTCCTGTCAGTGATGATAGATCGATCCCAGTATAACGTGATATTGCCATTTTCGAGAACTGGGTCGGGCACATACCTATAGTACGGTACCTCCGATTCCACAAGGCTGTATTTAAGAGCAAGTTGCTGGTGGATAATCCTAGCTACTAGGTTGTGTCTGTGCAGATAGTCTCCGTTAGCAAGACGAGAACAACCAGAAATAATGTGGCGGATTGATTCCCCGGGACGGTGGCATGCCCGACAGATGTCAACCGTACCGTCCTTCACAATATACTTCCGGTAGTTATTCGTCATGATAACTTCATCCATTATAGCACAGACAAAACCTTCGGTTTCCCCGAAGAGGTCACCGAATCGTAACCAGGATATGGACGCTAAAAAGTCTACATCAGGACCATGTAGGGCCCGATAAAAGCGTCCATGAAGCTCTTTGCTCTTCCATACATCCATGCGGTCAGAAGTATCTAATACTACAGGTTTGCGCCAGTTCCCGTTAGCCAAGGAGAGCGGTGTGAGGCCCTTGTCCACCGCGACTACATCCCGATGCATCCCCACGTCGGCTTCTAGGAAGTATTCCCTGAGACTGCATACCTCGCGATTGTGTAGGGTCTTGGCATTAAGGAAACCTCGACCTCCACACTTCCGCGGGATATACAGTCTCATCACCGATGATCGTGGGTGATGCATCCGATTTGCAGTCAACAGTGTGCGGACCCTCCTATCCAGGGCGTCAATCTCAGTCTGAGTCCATTTGAGTATGCCGAAAGAGTACATCAAAACCGGCATGACCCAACCATTAAAGGCGCGCACCTTGTTGCCGCCCGATAAAAGACTAGTTAATACTTTATTCAGGCGGCCGAAGAAGCGCTCCTTTAATAATTGTTTCATGTCAGCAGCATTGATACCCAACGCTTCCGACATACCCAAATATTTGTAAGTTTCAGTTGAGGAGAGGGATCTAAGGCATGTGGAATCCGAAAGATGTGTTCCTACGGATTCCAAAATCTCCCCTCGCTTTACATGCATGACCGCACATTTGTCCACACCAAAATCCATTCTGATGGCGCTACTAAAGGTTTCTGTTACCTTTATTATTATTATTATTAAAAATGCATTCATGAAGCTTAAAAAAATATTTAAAATGCAGAATAAATTTGAGCTGTTTAAACGCGCGCCATTTCGATGACGTCATTTACTGATACCTATCCTATTAATATTACTTTAGGTGATTCGTTCTTCTTACCATTTCACTATAAAAAAAAAGCTAAAAAACCAGTTTACAGGTATTGCTTGCCTACCCGAATGCAAAAACATTTTCAGATTGTGGTTTTACAAAACCACTTTCAGTCATTTTCTTAAATGTTTTATAACTTCACTATTAAGCTGAAATTACAGTTAAACATTAAATTAATTCACAACACACACGGCAATAATTATGTTTTCCAATAAAAAGTCAATTCCAATACTGTTTTGTAGACGTAACTTATCTTGTTGTCGTAGTATTTGACGTCACGTTTCGTTATAACCAATCGTGATGCGTTCCACAAATTTGAATTTCCCGCGCTTAATTCGCACTTTAATTTATTATTTTAAATAATTATGACGCTATTAAAAAGTAAAATAATGATTTAGTTCATATTTTCTGCCATTAAAGATTGGGAAAAAAAATATTCGAACCAAATTAAAATTACATGCATATTCCCTATTGTGTAGCTGTAGCTCAGTGTGAAAGGTTGACTGGTAGAAATCGCCTATGGCATTATAGCCATTTGGCTATGGTCGCTGGCATGTTTCTTAATATGTTTTAACCGACTGGCCTGTTTGGTCTAGTAGTTAGTGACCCTGACTGCTATGCCAGAGTTCGTGGGATCGATTTCCACACAGGACAAATGTTTGTGAGATGAGCACGATCATTTGTTCTGTGTCTGGGTGTAATTTATCTACAATATGTATGTATTTAGAAATATATAAGTATGTTCATCAGCTGTTTAGTACCCATAACACAAGCTCTCAAGCTTAACTTAGGACTAAATGGCGTTGTGTGAAAAGTTGTGGAATATTTATTTTATTTAACCTACTCGAATTTTCTTTCTCATTGCCTCACACCGGGATTTACTCACGCGTCGTGAGTGCCTTACCAAACATGTAAAACTTTTCACAAATAATGTGACTTACTATTGGTAAAAAAGAATTTTCAAAATCGGTTCAGTAGATCCATAGATTACCTCCCACAAACTCACAAATTTATTCCCCTTATAATATTAGTACAGATAATTATAGATGTATAGATAGTATACATAAACCATTAATATTACATCACATAATCTATCTGGGATCAATAAATTCATACACTTACAACGTAATCTCCGAGTCTGACTCAACAACTATTATTATAATAATCTAAGTATTTGTTTAATAACACTTCTGCACTTGCAAAACACTACTACAGATTAACTATTAAATTCGTTAATTAACTGAAATACCTTTGAGATAATAACAAGTGACCGACCCCAACACGGTGGGGGTCGGCTTCCAGTTAAACTGGATACAGCTGAATACCAGCGTTTTACATGAAGTGACCTTTCAGACCTCTACAACCCAGTTGCTGGGCAACACGATATCAAAAAGAAAGAAACAAAGAAAGAGAATACATTTATTGGCAACAGCTGGATACACGCACAGTAAAAACACAATCACACAAAAAAAAAAGAGACAAAAAATGGCATGCCTCACGGCTGCGCCAAAAGGTTCATTTCAGCGGTAATGCCAGACAGATGCTGAGATCCTGCCTGACGCTGATTTTCAAATGAACCTTTGGGACATGTGACGGATGAGTAACAATTACATGGAACAATTAATTGGATGTGTAATATCACTGCCCTGCATCGTGAGACTCGCATAATAAATGAATATAATCTTATGTCTGGACGTTAAAAGAGACCATGACCCCTGAGTTTCTTTCGGCATTTCTTCTCAGGGATCATTCACCTTAGAAATGCCATTTAGTGCCATTTAGTTAAAAAAAAAATGACATGTAAAAGTATCTGAGAAGATCTACTTACAGAAATAAATATCATTTCATTTCAATATCATTTCATTTCACTTGGTTAGAGCTTCTGACTACCGGTCAACTGTGGCAACTTGACATATACAGGGCAATTTGCCCATAAATGATCCTTACGAACAAACCTGTTTACGTATAGGATTTAAGGTAGTGTTCCATATAATTTTAACAGTAGTAGATTTTTATGATTACCATTGGCCACATATTCTTTTTCCATTGTAATAGCTCTGTTGGTTAATAAAATATGGTGTTTAGAAGTCGTGACAAGACGTGTTTTTGCTGGTGTGTGAAAATTGACAAATTGCCAAATTGACCTAAAACAGGAAATAATATACAATTATCTATGAAAACTGATGGTTAGGTTAAGATGCCAAAGTGGTGTCAATTAGACCTCTGCTATATTTCTTTGTCTAGAATGCTAATTTCAAGGTATTTTAAAGAATTCTATAGTTACTATGAATTATTGCTTTATTATGGTCACAAACAAATCATATGAAACTAACAAAAGTCTATCAGTATCATAGTTATTTGATAAAATAGTAAAAATGTGGTCAAGTATGGTCAAGTTGTCACAGTTTACGGTAGGTACCCGTAATGACTGTCAAAAATGAACAAATGCCAGCCAGAAAAAATGGCTTAACATGCCGAGGCACAGAGGAGTCTTGTTGAAAAATCGATAATTTGATGTTTGTTCAGAAGAAAGTTTACTAATGATACTTGGAATACAATTTTGAAAAAAAAAACTAAAAATAATATTGCCCTTTGACCTTCAATATCTCCAAAACCAGTGAATTCACAGGTATGTTTTAGAAGAAAAAACTATCCCAGTGACGGGTAGAATATGTAGTTTTCGTTTACGTTAAGGGTCTTTTTACACTCTGTTGTTACATATAGTTTTCCAAATTGTATACAAACAAGATGCTAGACATTTGCTGTTGTTTTAATTAATGCTGTGTAAAATATTCAAGACAAACTGGTATTTCATAATGAATTAGATTTGACTTATGCATATTGTTGAGTGATTGCTTACATTTTTCTCACAAAAGATGTGTGATGCTTTTTAACCAACAAAGGAGGTTCTCAAGTTTTGAAATCTCTCAGATTTTTAAATATATTCCACAAATTTCACATGACGCTATCTAGTTCCAAACTAAGCAGATCTTGTGCTTTGAGTACTAGACAATGGATTAACATACTTATAATATTTCTAAATACGAACATATGATTTAGACAGATAACAACCAGATTCAGAACACGAATGGTCATACTCATCACACAATCATTTGTCTTGGGTCATTTGTTTGGTCTTGTCCCCAAAGGTTCATTTGAAAATCAGCGTCAGGCAGCATTTCAGCATCTGTCTGGCATTACCGCTGAAATGAGCCTTTTGGCGCAGCCGTGAGACATGCCATTTTTTTTTTTGTTGTTATTAAGTTATTTTATTTTTTTACTGTGCATGTATCCAACTGTTGCCATTAAATGTATTTTCTTTCTTTCTTTCTTGGGTGAGAATCGAACCCATGCCTTCCGGCACAGCAGTCAGAGCCAAAACACCACTAGACCAGTTTCTTAATGATGAAATAGTACATTCAAATGAGTTGAATAGTCACCAAACTTTAGTAGGGTATTTCAATGTTAGTTAATAGAATTTATTGTTATTATGTAGATTATTATTGTAATTATGTAGATAACAGCTTTAGAAAATAGAATTTTGGACAAGTACCAGCATAATTAGCTTTTTTTTATTGATACTATCTATATTCATCCAAATTTGAACATTATTCCTACGAAATTAACATTCATAGTCAAATGAGATGCTTGCTCACATTTCTTACAAGGATATGCACAACATATTCATACAAAATTAATTGGATCATATTGGTTTTTTTTTTAAATTCATAAATTAATTGCCTAATTTTCCTTTTGCTTTGTACTCTATTAGGTTGGTTCCTGACTATCTGCTTTTTACATATTAAAGAAGACGATGAAAGCCATGTCAGTTTTTGTTTTTAATTTTACTAAAGTCCATAGAAATGTTTATGAACATTGCCGTATCGGAAAAACTAAGTAGTACACTTCTGCAGAAGTAATATTTGTTTGTTGAAACATACTGTGCCATTAGTCATAACATAAACCTGTCCTACTAAGTTATATTTTTTATATTGTTACTATAGGGTCGGACACTTTTTTCTTTCCAAAAAAACTCTACAAAGTGGTTAAGGGTGGATGATTTGAGGGACTGACTCGTGTTATTGTTGGCATTCAAAAAGTGCTGGTTTTCAGTCTAATTTGAATAAATTAATTTTGTTTTGGTCATGTAAGTTTGTCAGTCAGTATGTAAGTAATTGCTTACAAGTAGTTTGTAAATGACTGAACAGGTATGGTTCTATAATACAACAGCTTTACACCATGCCATGCTCAGAAAAGTTTGGCTTCAGAGCCACAAACAGTCACAATTAAACACAAAGGAATTTTAAATAGCTTCTAGAACAAAGACAACCATAAATTATTTCTCAAAACTATTCTTGATCATTTTATTTTTCCTGGGATCATTGAATACAGCCTTCTTTTTAAAAAAAAATAAAAACTGCCTCAGTTTACACCATGGTCATGACATGACAGAAATAAAACATACCTGGAGTTATTTGGCTGCTGTGTTGGAGATATGTCAATATAAAGCAATGTTATCTCCCATCCATTCTGTGGGTTCTTCAGAAAATATATCCTTGTTTTCCCGTTGCCCAATTTACGAAAAGTTATAGCAATTGGCACCATAGTTGACAGACAAGATAGTTCCTTCCGTAAATCGTGAACAGCCTGTCGTACCTCGGCCCAGGAGTACCGTTTCGATGGTGGACGTACATATTCCACCGCTGCAGCCCCATCTCCAGCCCCTCTCACCTCCATAATATCAGTTTCCATTAAATTTTACGCTACCGAAAATCAATTCTCTTTCCTCAATAAATTTTTATTCATGATGTAACAAAGAACAATAGAAGTGTGCACTTAGACAGTTAATTCGACAAGTTAAATGAATATTTAAATGGTGATCTCATTATAATATTGAAATTACGCTGATTTGATTTTTGTTTTACTAAAAATAGGGCCAACACACTCGTTTTTGACTTTTGGTTGTCTTGCCAAATGATCACTGACCGATGGCGGTTCTACCATCGGTCTGTATTCCGTGATTACGTCTTGACCAACTCACTCATACACGGTCGTCGTCGCCTCATTTAACTATTTTTAACTAGAGTTAGAAGCTTTGCTCCTTTCCGATGAATTGCATACGAAAAATGGAATTTGCAAATGATTTTTGTTATTTCATTGAAAAGGACTATTCATTTAAAAGAATGCGGAAGAGTAAAAAGCCAACCCATACAGCAGTGATATATTAGTGACTCGAGATCATGTCGAGATCAAGTTCTTATTCGAGAACAGTTTGGATACGAATACCCATGCAATTATTTACAAAATAATGATAAATTATACTCCTGCCATGTTTTAATTGCAAATGCAGCAGATCAGAGCAATCATTTTTACGATGATAAGTATCAGTTTCAATAATATTTAATTGATTTTCTCTAAGCTCAGCTGACATTCAAAATTTTTGCTTTGTCTGTTTTTCAGCTTCTGCCACGTATCCGAACATAACCAACATAAAAAAATTGACAGCTACGTTCGAAAACTGTTGAAAATGTGGTGCATTCGAAAGCACTAACTTTTCTGAACTTATCGATTATTGTATAGTTTAATTTATTTATTTCCTAGTAAAATAATACTATAACTACCCTTTTTACAATTTATTTTAAATACCACCTATCACTTTTTACTTTTTAATCGAAAGCAAATGAACAGGATATGACAACACTTTTGAAATTACTGCAGTTCCGGCAACAATTGCCCGCCGAACTGTCAAATGAAAACATGTCGCTGTAGCGGTTGAAGCGATCTCTTGTTTTCTTTACAATTTTGCACTTCTCGAAAATGGCACAAGTGCTGAATGTGGTGCGGACTTGTGGTTTATTGATGTATTTAATATTTTGTGTCAACGCCTTTGAAAATAATGCCTCTGAACCACGGATAATATCGTTAAAACTGGACAGTAAAAAGTGTGATAATGTAAATTGTAAATATTTACTAAATATAAAGGGTGGTGAGTTTCTCGGGCATTATTCGTGGAGATTAACCCCAGTGGAAGGTTCAGGGGGTGGTGATTGTGACGTCATATTTCCTAATTACGAATTGAAAGAGGTTTTTACTGCGCAGTGGTTGACAAAATTAGAAATATTAATGCCTATTTCGGATGCGAAAGTATATTTTTGTATTTACAAAAATGTGAATGTGAAGAACAGTCCGTTTGGAGGAAAGTGGGTGCACCAGGGGGCTGAACACTTCTTGAATTTAAAAAGCGAAGATTTGTGAGTACCATTTTATTTATTGCTGGAGAAAGTATTGTCGCGATGTATTTTAGCGTCATATTATTTGTGTGATCGACATCACGAGAAAACTCCTTGCGAAAGAACTAGATTTAGTATTTTACATTTATTATGTCAACTGCATTTATATGTTTTCTAAGTACTGTAATAGGTCAGTCACCTCTCTAAGGATTTATTTATCTTTAATTAAATGTCTGTTCTCAATATGCCTAAGAGGCAGACTAGGCAGCTGTGAGGTGGTGTCTTTTACTGCTAGGCAATTTATTTTTAGAAGTACTTTTTTCTCCAATCTAACTACCTAGTATTAATTTTGTAAATGAATTATAAAATTGATGACAGTAACTAATTAAGAAGCTTTCACATTATTTTTTTTTTTTAAATTACATGAAAGAAAAACAAAGGATACAGAAAGAAGTGTGCCATGATACTATGCGTTTCAAATGAGAATAGGAATGTCAATGACCTCTATCTGTCAGATGTCACTTGAAAAGTACAGTCCACAAGACTAATTAATTTAAGACGTCTTTTCATTCTGAATAACTGCGACTCGGTAAAACCAAAAAACTAAATATAATTGATTATGCGTATAAGGTTTCGTTGCAGACCGTACTTTTCAAGTGACATCTGACAGATAGAGGTCATTGACGTTCCTATTGTTATTTGAAACTCATAGTACATTACTAATATTCACCCTGATAAACATTCCAAGTATTTCTTACTTACTCAGAATTTTTCAGATTTTAATTCATTAAACCCCAAGAGGACACCGGTGTCCGCCTGTCATTGTCTTTTTATTGTGTCTCTAATTACCTCAGTTGAAAGATTAATGCGCTTCAAGTGCAAAATAGATTGATTTCAAAATACAATGGCAGGTTGTAAAAAAGGGTTGCATTAATAAAATAAAATAAAAATGCCTTTATTTTTCCATCAGCATGTACAGACGCCAGCACATTAAGTTACCCCAATGTGTCAAATTTTCTCAATTGAATATGAACCTTATTCTGTGTGTCATAAAGTTGAAAAACGATCAAAGAAATTTGACACATTGGAGTAACTTGATGTGCTGGCGTCTGTACAAAAGTATGAAATGGTATGAGTGTATGAAATTGAATCCTATATGTTTGCCGTAAGGACCCATGATTGAGTGAAGGCCTCCTCCAGAGATTGCCACTCATCGCGATTTTTTGCCAGGTTGGGCCAATTGCTAGTTCCGATAGGCTCTATAATTCGTCCTAACACCTTCAGTATACACCACTAATTTTTAATTAGTACAAATACTTAAAGGGCTTATTCTAGACGGTCATCTCATTAAATTTATAAAGTATCAATTAATAATATTCATAAACAGCAAAGTTATTAGCGTTTGTTTATATCCCAAAAAGTAACCCAATTCATGGAAATATTGTACAGGCTATTTATAACATAGTTAAATATTAATTAATCGTCATCTCTCGCTCACGTTCGCGTGTTCTCGCTCAAGCATGCCCCGCCTCCAACAGCTGTTTTCGTTATTTAAGTTTAACTAAATAGTGGCATATTAATAAAAATAATTTCAGGTTTTTTTATTTTGTTTATGGAAATATGAAATGATTAGTAAAGGTACTAATTAAAAAATAGTGGTGTATTTCATGTATATTATTATACTAACTACAAAGACATGCAATACCTAAATCTCTTTGACTAACTAAGATACACATTCTTGTATCTTTTTGGGTCTAGCCTAATAGTGTCTGGTCTAGATAGTCAAATTAGCAACAACTAGGCTAGGTTGCAACTTCGCTAAGTAACATACCTACCTACTTGTGAATATTAGCACTTCAGTGATAAGTAGATTTGCCAACCTTTACTTTTTTTAGGGTTCCGTACCCACATAATAAAAACGGGACCCTATTACTAAGACTTTGTTGTCTGTCCGTCCGTCTGGCTGTCGCGATAGCAAGACTGTTGAAAAAATGTAAAGGGCCCATACAGAATATAATAAGGTTGCTGCAATATGCGACCTCATTTAATCAAGAAAAATAAGTAGTGTCAAGTTCAAATGTTTTAGATTGTATACTTGTCACTTGTGAAAAATATTTTTTTTGTTAAAGTTCTATTTAAAGTAAATTAAATTGTGCACCCTCTAAAGACCTGGTATTGATTTGTATTTATTAGAATACCTACGCCTTTTTTTGCCTATATATTGTTGTTTACCTAGTCAATGGTACGGAACCATTCGTGCGTGAGTCCGACTAGAACTAGGCCTGGTTTTTTTTTAATAATCTGAACTTACACTTAGGTGCCGTGTCGCGTGTCAAGCCAAGAAAAAGGGACTGGCGACTTAGCAATCCTGTGTTATATTACGTGAACCATTTGGACCCACTATGGGCCCTTTGTAAGTCGTTTAGATTGCGCAAAGACATTTACCTACCTCACGTTGACGCTTCAATCACGTCGAGGTCACAAGTTTGGTGGTGAGCAGGCAATTTACATGTTCCCTTTTTGTGTTGATCTTGTGAGGTGATGACGATTAACAAACTTGCGCTTAGTAATTTAATTCCACAGCCTTATTAACAATTAGCCGTCGTAAAAAATAAACCGCCTGGGAACTGGAGACGGCTTATTTTTTTCCGACACCACCAACAAATATTATTGTGTATTAGCCCATGTATACAAAAACTATTATTAGTTTTTTATTTTTTATTATACAAAAACTTGATCGCAATTCGCAAACCGACATACCTACCTAGATACGCGCAACTAGGTACACTAAATAAATCGAGCCACTTCCCTTTTTCACTTATTAAATACCTAATGGTTTGTATTCTAGGTAATAGGGAACGTATCAATTTGAACCTTAAGTGACCTTAAAGCGAAGACATTCAATACCTATAGACTCCGGTCTAATCGGACGAAAATTTTGATCGTGATGTCCGCATCACGATCAAAATTTTCGTCCGAAAGTTGTTTCCTGCTTGGACCCCAAGTCTATGAGTTTTTTTTAGTACGCTCCGCTGCCGCTCCAATATCATAATTATATTATTCTAGATGGCGTTACTGAGACATGGGATCAAAGTTTTTTTATGACATTTCCTTGACATGCCCCCTCTATAGTATTTTAAATCTCTTCGCCTAAAACTTTATTTATAACTTTTAAATCATAAAAGAAAGAAAGAAAATACATTTATTGACAACAGCTGGATACGCGCACAGTAAAAAAACATACCTATAAGAACAAAAAAAAAGGGACACAATAATGGCATGTCTCACGGCTGCGCCAAAAGGTTCATCAAATGAAATCATTTTTATTTCTATAAACGGGTTCATACAAACACTTTTACATGTCATTTTTAAAGAAGAAACACCATAAAAAACTCAGAGGTCACAGTCTCTTTCTTAAGTCCAGACATTATCTTGTTCAGATCATGTAAGAACCATGAAAATCAGTCATCTGAAATGGACTTTTGAGGAAAGAACAAACAGATATAAGGGGATCAGATCAGTCAGTGCAAGCATTTATCAGAATATGAGGGTAGTCTAATTAAAGGAGCTCGATCTATTTGTTCTTATGTCTATTTTCGCAAATTTCGTAGATGAACAACGAGACTGTCGTCTTTGGCAGCATACTACAATACATTAACATAGATTTTTACGACAGTTAAGGCGGGCGTTTACAGGGTGGCGAACTATGCCTCCCTCGAACCCCCATGACCTTTGAACCACGCATAATGATGGCCTAGATATTGTAGTTTCACTAAAAGTTTCGTAAAAGGTTGGCTTGATGGGGTAAGACTATCTTTAGGACATTAAATACCTATAGACCGGACATCACGAACAAAATTTTCATCCAAAACTTGTATCCTAGTCCTAGTTGACAAGTCTATGAGTTTTTTATAGTGCGCTCCGCTGCCGCTCCAATATTCATATATTATTCTAGATGGCGTTACTGATACGTGGGAAAAAATAAAATAAATAAATAAATATTCCGCAACTTTTCACACACCGCCATTTAGCCCCAAGTTAAGCTTGAGAGCTTGTGTTATGGGTACTAAATAGCTGATAAACATACTTATATTAGGTCTTTACCTATGAAATTGCCGTTCTGCAGTACTGGCCATTTCAAATCAAAATAATTTATGATTGGCTAAGAATTGTAATTTCAAATTTTTTTTTTTCAAAAGTAGTCATTTGTTTATTGATTAGTGTTACATTTTAATCGCATTTCAATCTTTTTCGTCATCATGGATATAATATGATTAGTAAAAAAATTCGTTTATATTTTTTCATGCAAAACGGCAATTTCATATGTGTGTGGGTGGAAATCGAACCCACGACCTCCGGCATAGCAGTCAGGGTCACTAACTACTAGACCAACAGACCAGTCTATAAAAGTTTTTCTATAACATTTCCTTGACTTGTCCGCTCTATAGTATTTTAAATCTCTTTTTAAATAACGAAGTCGATTCAAGTACGTAACAATAATCATGCCCCTTTCACCCTGACGCGGTTTCACACGCGCAGTTCCCGTTCCCGTGGGAATACGGGGTTGAAAAGTAGCCTACGTCACTCGGTGAAAGTGTAGTTTCCCAAATGGTGAAATAAACTTTTCTAATCGGTCCTGTAGTTTCGGAGCCTATTCAATGCAAATAAACAAACAATCAAATCTTTCCTCTTCATAATAATCATAATATTAGTAAATAGACGAACCATAGATATCCGAGACAAACACGTGAATCTCTACCCCTGTTTGGCAACCACGTCATCATCTGCCTGATGCAGCTGAACACCAGTGTTATGCATAGAGCGACTGCTTATGTGACCTTCACAGCCCATTTACTGGGTAACACGATACCCCTTGGTTAAACTGGCTGTCAAACTTCCGGAGTTTTGACTACCCCAAAGAGATCTAAAATACTATAGAGCGGGCATGTCAAGGAAATGTCATAGAGAAACTTTGATCCCATGTCTCAGTAACGCCATCTAGAATTAATATATGAATATTGGAGCGGCAGCGGAGCGTACTACAAAAAACTCATAGACTTGTATCTAGCAGGACACACTTTTTCGGACGAAAATTTTGTTCGTGATGTCCGGTCTATAGGTATTGAATGTCTTTGGACTACTCGTAACAGCTGGGTCCAACGACTTAACGTGCTTTCCGAGGCAGGAAAGGGCCTTGATATATTGAATGGTCAGCCATCCACGGACCAACTTATTATAGTCCGGTGTAGACCTTCAGCTCCTCTTTGTTTGCCAATCATGATAAAATTAATCATAATATTCTTACAATAACATGGGAAAATTACCAACCGGTGGGAATATACCGGAGCAACTAGCATTTCAAATAAATAAACATTCAGTCACTGTCAATGTTTCTTCCTGTAAATAAATTACTGAGATTTAGCAGCTGTCTTCATATCTTGTGTATAAATAATAAATGCCGTTCGGGTCGATTGAAGGTTAAGCTACGGTTGACGAGGTCAGTCCACGGATGGCTACCCATTTATACATAATCAAGATTCCTCCGTGCCTCGGTAAACATGTAGCGACATCTATCTCGCCATATACGAACTAATGATCGATATCCTACATCGCGGTATCGAAGTTATCCGCGTAATTTGAACAAGTTCCCGACTACAACCGTCGGGCAGTAGTTAGCCCACCAGACACAACACCTGTCTGGTCGGAGGATCCTCCCTTTTCAATGGTGGATGAAGAACTTTACACCCTGTTCCTCATTCCTCCAAAAGCACATTAAGCCGTTGGTCCTGGTTGTCATTTGTACATCTTTGGCATTGCTAGGAGTAGTCAGAAGCTTAAAAATCTGACAACCAGTTACCAAGAGTTGTGGTGTTACCCAGGAACTTAGTTGTGGAGGGCCGACAGGCAGTAGCTCCATGTAAAACACTGGTATACACCTGCATCCGGTTAAACCGGAATCCGACCCTGACATTGTTGGGAAAAGGCTAGTTTGATGATGAGCAACTGTGTTTATAATTATTCATAGGAACTAAGTCGTTGATCTAGTGCCGGCGCTTCTGCGGAGAATGAGTTCATGGGTATAATTCCCGTGTCGGGCGTGATATTCATGATCATCATCATGTCAGCCGTAGCATGTCCACTTCTGAACATCTGCCTCCCCAACAGATTTAAAACAGGACCGGTTGGAAGCGGCTTGCATCCAGTGCAATCCAGTGGCCTTCACCAAATATTTTGTCCACCGTGGTCTCCATCGTGCGTGGTCTCCATTCGAAGACTTTACGGCCCCATCGGCCATCATGCGTGCTATTTGGCCTGCCCACTGTCACTTCAACTCAATCAATCAAAAGTCTTTATTCAAACTAGGCTGAGAATCAGCACTTTTTGAACGTCAAAAAAATACATAAAGACAGTCCCCCAAAAACGGCCCACCCTTCGCCTAGCCAATTCGCTGGGTTTGCAAATGTCGGCACGTCATAAGCGCCCTCAGCGCCATATTGAATCGCGAGCGTCACCTCGCTGGAGTGTCAGATTACAATCCTGAATGCAACAAAGCATTCAATAAAATTTTATCATGGAAATTGACTTACTAGATAGTGAGCTGTATGCAGTAAGTGAAGCATACTATTTATTTTTATTATACTTCCCAGTTTTAAAAATATGTAGACTATAAAAAGTGTACTTACACTACCAACTACTTTTAGTTTTTGATATGATTGACGCAGATATATAAGACCTTCGGAAGTCAATAGTCGTAAAATTCGTATTGAAACGTTTAATACTCGGACTAGATTCGTTTGTTTATTCATTTTTGAAAAATAAATATTACTTACAGCCGTATCTGATTGTTCGGAAGCTGATTCTGACATGACATTAATATACTTGCTACGTTCACTGAGATCACACCGCGTGGGTGGGTGCTCATTCATCACATATGAAGACTGAAATGAAACGAAGTGAAATTATTATTATGCAGTCATTTTTTGCTATAAAGCTTAAAATTGAAGTCGGCATTTCCTAACTGACTACCTCTTAGAAGGAAAGCCGAAACAAACTCAGGGATCATCGTCTCTTTTCAAGTCCAGACATTAAAAAATATATTAACAAAATTTTCGTGTGACGAACCATGCAGAACAGTGTCCGGTTTAGCCTTTTGAGGAAAGTGCCAGAAACAATTTGGGCAAGCAGCATGTATGTGCCAGGCATCCTTCGTTTCTCGGAGTTGGTCCCGAACTGCCGGTCGATTCAGTAAAAGTCACGCCGTGAAAACTTGAGTGAAGTGAACTGGCAATGCCTATTAGTATGGAATGACAGCTCAATTCGCCCTCACTACATTTTACGCGTGGTGATTTGACCAGAATCGCACTGCTGGTCCCGATTGTTATTTCTAGAGCTTTGACAGTCACTGTCGCTTTGTGCACTCAGAACCCCGAAAATCTAACAATTAGTTTTACTTAGGAATGCAGTGTGCCATGTGGAGAATAGCCTTTTGGTGTTACCGGTGAACTGCCAAGTCTAAATAGACTTATGAGTCTAGAGTTCGACCGCAACCTGGCACCTCTCAATGGGCTATTTGACAAAAAAAATGTTTTTATTCCCTCATCTAGATTACAAGAAAATATTCGACACCCATTTTTTTCTTTTTTCACTTAATCATAAAATAACGGCGATACTTCGAGTCAAAATGTCTCATGACATCACTAGCGATCACAGTTTATACTATAGATATAGTCCTCCCTACCGATTTCGATAACGGCGACCCTTGCAGCTATTTCCTTCTTTCGTGTGCCCTGATGTGACTGGCCGAACTTGCTTATAAATACCCGGTTACATGTAAAGCAGTAGAGTTCGCCGGCAGAGTTATAGGTGTAAGAATAGGATGGCTTGGGCCTCTCTTTACGATTTTGTCGCTTTTCGTTTAATGTATTGAGTCGCTTGTTTTTTGTTTTAGTTTATACTAGGTAGTTAATGACGTTACAAGCTCCTCTCCTCAACCTATATTAATTACGAAGTTTGCCTTGGTCGCTAGTATATCATTGGTATTCCTATTTCACGTTCACGCAGTTTAAGTTAATCTTATTAAGGTTTTAGGTGGGAAATCGATAGGAAAGTTCGTCATTTTGTTGTAAAAATAAATTATATTCTAAGGAATTACAAAACAAAACATTTCTAAAAAATATATCTATAACAAAATAATATATTCAAGAACTTGTGCATTTGTTAGGACTAATTTAAAATTTTGTCACCCAGGGAACTTCTTAGTTTAAGTATTACTAAAATATCCGGCGGATGAAAAGTCTTGCTCGACTTGGACACTATTAGGTGTTATCAAAAGCAAATAATTATACGCTGCTCTTAGAAAAACTTCACCTGCGTTACCGTTGATAATATTGAACTGTATTCTGTCTTAGAATTAAATTTTGTAAGATTTAACCAAAGGATAAAATAAACTGCGGAGAGTACCCTGATTGTACAGTTTTGATGTAGTTATATTTAGTGTTACCACATTATAAAATGAGTAAATGCCAATAATAACGTAATTACAGAATTGACATCTTCAGTTACGGATTTGAAAATATGCTAAAATTAATCCGTAATTGCTTAATGGAAACCCTACCTGCATCGCAACTGCGATACGCTCTAGTCGCGATAATGTCGCCTGTCACTTGCGATTGATTCAGGATTATCTTCTTGTCTATACTAATATTATAAAAAAGGAAAAGTTTGATTGTTTGTTTGTTTTCATTGAATAGGCTCCGAAACTACTGAACCTATTTGAAAAATTATTCCACCGTTGGGAAGCTACATTATCCGCGGGTGACATCCCTTCTTTTTATCCCTGCATTCCCACGGGAACGGGAACTACGCGGGGGAAACCGCATGACGTCTGCTAGTAATATTATAATACACTACTTTATTCCCTCGGTACATAATCTTCAATTAAAAGTAGAAATACCTGTTATCTTATAGTGATTACTATGACGAGGAAAATAAGTCCATTAACAAACTAATGGGCAAGAGGCGATACGCTTGTTAAGACGACCTGTAATGGGCATGTTTTGCAATTATCTTACTAAATATGATGTATGAGAAGGAAACTGTTCTAGGCTTTGAAATAATTATTTATGTATTCATTAAATAGCCATCAGGCATCATTATAAATACCTTAAACTACATATAGGATGAAGAAACATCATTAGTTCTTCTAACTTATCAGACAGATGTGTTGCTGGGGAGTTTGTTCCGCCACTTCTTCCCAGCAAAAACACTAGGAAGCGGCGAAGGGCGGGCTTTTTGAGGTACTGTCTTATGTAATTTCGACGTTAAAAAAGTGCTGATCCTCAGCCTAATTTGAATAAATGACTTTTGATTTTGATTATCTGCATTTTTTTTGGGGGTTTAAAGTCCTCATGGATGTCCCCTCCGCCCCGGGGAGGGCGGAGGGGTCTGTTAGACTCGTACTGACTAAAAACCACCCCGTGATCCGTCTCACACTTGCGCCGAGGGTCACGGGAACGGAAAATACTTCCGCGACTCCCGCGGGCCTCGCCAAGTCAGCGAGGAGAGTGAGGTGTTAGACTCCTCTCGCGACGTCTAAGAGGGGCGCGCGTGAACACGACGCGCTGCCACCTCGGATCCATGTACGTGGGGGCGGCGGACATCCCGCGTCTGTCGCCCTGGACCCATTCAGGGGGGCTGGAAGAGGGCGTTGTCCGCCCTCCGCCTGCGCCCTGTGCGTCTGCTGCGGGCTGGGTAAGTGGAGGTAATCTCCCTCTTCCTTTCCGCAGCCTCCTTCTGCGAGATGACTGTTTCGCAGAAGGACACCACCGCGTCCCAGGACTCGACGCTGCCGACCATCCTCTCGACCACGGCCGGCCGCGACAAGTCACTGCCTACTCCAGAGCCCCCAACTGAGGCCTTACCCCAACTGTTAGGGACGGCTTCCAGTTAAACCAGATGCAGAGGGAGAGTGTGCACGGGAATTACATGACTTGATTCCGCCATCACCTTTCTACCATCGGACAACCCGGCGTACGGCGAGTGTCCACCCTTACATCGTTGGCACTCCCACGATTCGGACAAAGCGTTTCGCTTCGTCGTTGATACCGCGTACATCGAAGTACTGGAACAACTTGCCTGCTGCGGTCTTCCCGTCCGATTATAATTTAGGTGTCTTCAAGGCTAGAGTGAATAGGCTCTTAATAAACTAGTGCGCTTCACCATCACTGATTGCATCTCTGCTTACCATTAGGTGGGATTGCGGCAAGCACTGGTTTATAATATAAAAAAAAAAATGCAGCTGAGTAACAGTGTTTTACAAGGAGCGGCTGCCTGTCTGATCTCCACAACCCAGTTACTCAGGTTACTCCTTGGTTAAACTGGTTGTCAGACTCTCGGGCTTCTGACTACAAGTAACGACTGTCAAAGATCTACAAATGACAGCCGGGACCAACGGCTTAACGTGCTTTCCTAGTCACAGAGGAGTCTTGGTATGTAGCAAATGGTAACCTATTTGCGGACCGACCTCGTCAAGCGTTCTTAAAAACCTATGGTCGAGCAGTGCGGCTGTTTTTGGACCATTGTGTGTGGCAGTGTGGTTTATTAGTAGCCACACTGCCACACACAATGGTCCAAACTTGGATTAAGTGCGGAAACCAAATCCTGATAGATAGAATAAGCCACAAGCTAAGGCCTTGCGGTTCCAAAATCATGTTCTGAACAATTTGAATTCATAGTGTCAGGGGGTCGAGTCTGCTATTGCAATCGTGTCTCAATGACCGGTCAATGATCGATTTTTGACGTATAACGACAAACTTATGACACATTTCCCATACAAAAGCTGTCAAAGTTGTCAAATATTCGATCAATGACCGGTCATTGAGGCACGATTGCAATAGCACACTCGAGCCCCACCCAGGTTGTACACTATAGTCCATTCCATTCTGTAGCACTGGCTCCTTAAAGTCTGTTTTTTAATCCCAGAGACTAAATTGACACATGCAAATGTCACACTTACAAATAATGTTGCCAGCTCTTTTGTTTGGTGTTGTACCTACGATACCGGTTTGTTGAATCGTAACTTTTTATATTTATTTGACGATTTAAAAAAATTGAGAGACGCTGTAAGTGTTGTTCCCGTACACGATAAAGCGGATATAAACCCTTTTCTTATAAAACGGCAGCACTTTTTAAAAGTATGACAATAATTGGAACCTGACACCACTTCCGTTGTTACTGGAACGTATTACAATTCTAAAAATATATGTGATAATACGGTATATAGGTTAGTAGTTAGTTATTTTTATAATTCATAGATGGAGATGTGCATTTTCTTCATAAAAGTTGTCTAGTATAGTTCGTTTTGACTAATTCAAGTTCCAACAAAACCCTCAAAATCTTGAGCAGAGTTGAGGAAGACAATTAAAAAAAAATACGGTGTGAAGTATGTATTACAAAAAACTTGTGTTCATTGATGATCATCAATTTCATGCTGTTGGTACAAAATAAACATTAACTGTTAATACTTTGTTCGGTACATAGTCCGGTCTATTTAGACCAAAAAATGAGAGTGAAGTTACATAAAGTCCCAACAAGCTGAATTTCAGTGAAATTGTTCAAAATATAATTATAAACAATGTCTAGAAGTTCCCCATCATTCCCCTGTAACGAAAAAAAATAATTTAAGGTCAAAGGTCAAAAAAATGAGTTTTTCGCGATTTTCAGCAAAACGGTAAGTTTTATCATAAAAGTACCTCAGACAAAAATTGTAGATCATAAAATTATCTATAAAAAATGTATCAATACTTTTTTTCTTACGAGCCACCGTTTCTGAGATATAACGATTCAAAAAGTTATAAAAGTTGTTATCGTCATAATATGCACACGTTTCCACGCCACATATGAGGTAGTGTACTTAGCGCGCACTTAAACTTATTTTTTTCACCTTTGACCTTGAATAAAATTTTTTCCTTACAGGGGAATGATGGGGAACTTCTAGACATTGCTTATAATTATGTTTTGAACAACTTCACAGAAATTCAGCTTGTTGGGACTTTATGTAACTTCGAATGTCTAAATAGACCGGACTAATATAACTGTGTGATTATTGCTCTCGAAACTCAAGGGTTTCTAAGATGCGCAGGTTAGTTTGATCTCTCAAAACCGAGGCAGAGCGTGAACAACGGCTAGGTGCTAACCGTAAGAGTAATGCACTAAGTTTGTCCGCTGAAACTATCACGCAGCGCCAATTACGACTAGAATTAAACGAGTCCGCACTACTGCTTCTCAATCTCAGGAATTGTGGAACAACGAGAAATGCGTTTAGCTATCGACCGGGATGGTCATTCTTTGTCTCGCGCATTCAAAACGGTTACACAGAGGTTGAGTCTTCAGAATATCCGCTCTGAGACTGCTCGATCACTTGAGAGCAGTCAGGAGCGTGGGATACACCTTGCGCGTGACCTAGAGCGTGATTCTTTATCTCGCGCTTCCAAAACGGATACAGAGAGAGAGCAGATATTAAGTCTTTAGCTTTTCCGCACTGAGACTGCTCGGTCCCTCGGGAATAGTCAGAAGCGCGAAACACGCCAAGCAAGCGATCGCGAGCGCATTGATTTTGAAAGATCCAAAACACATAATTTTAAACTGAAATACTGCGCTGCGTGACTCTATTTTGCATGCAATACTAGAGTAGGTAGAAGTATTTGAAGTAGTAGTAATAATTTAACTCGATTGGTATAATATGCATACATAAAGTACAAGGTACTTTGATTGGTTGATCGAGTGGATCCGCGTTACGTCGCGGTCGTCTGTTCGCGATAGACTCAAACATGACTACGCTGGCATGGGTACGATGCTGTTTTCACCTATAGATAGAGTTTTTCTCAAGAAAGTTATTAGTATATAATTTGTCAAGATTTTGTATACATTGGCAAAATATAATAGTATTTATTGGAGGTAAAAAATAAGCCTTCTGGGAGCTGGGTGCGATAACCAACATCCATGAGGGCAAAGCCGCGGGCATCAGCTAGTTATAAATAAAAACCGATACTACTTGATTTTACTAACGGCAATTTACGGTAGTGGCACATCACTATTTAAGAATTGCAAAAAACTGGCCACACATGTAATGTCATTTTAGTCTCCGTGATTAAAAAACAGACTGTAGGGCAATCTAAGAACTTGACAAAATCAAACTTGTTACATTTCTAATGATTTAACTTGCTTTATTTTGCTCTCAACACTCACGATATTCTGCTGTGTTTTTTATTATTATTATTATTTATTTAATATTTTTTTGATTTGTTAAATAGTAATCCGTGATTTCAATGTTTGTAAATGTGAGAGTACCATCCATGTATCTATCCACATAATTCTGTACTTATCTACTAAAATGCTTATTAATCTATCTTAGTATAGTACCTATGTTATTTTTTTATTTTATTTTGTTTATTCTAGGTACTTACATCGTATTCACATATGTATTTTTTATTGTATACAAAATATTGTAAAAACTATTTTAAAAGAGTAAGTATGGAGTTTCTTGCCCATTCTTCTCCGTACGAAACTACCTTTTGGAAGGGGCTAGAATCATTATATTTTATTTAACTTGTAAGTTTAACTTTCAAAAGTGTCTTTTAAATGGCCAAATTGAAATAAATGATTTGACTTTGACTTATTCAATTTCTACATCTAGTTAGACTTGCAGCCGGTCCCGACAAAGTTGGGTAAAGGTAGCCAGATGATGAAGTTACAAGCGTCCCACGCACTTTAGATTCGTCACACTTTGATACGTAAGCAGTTCCCTAGTGTAGGTTTGTTATCCGATAAGTTTACTCGTAACAATTGAATTGTTTGTCATAATTTTCCAAGTAAAACAGTCATACAAACTAGATTATGAATTCCTCGTAAAATCAGGATCAACCACAGTAATGTTGCAATCGATATTTTTAGGGTTTTGTAACAAAATGGTGCACGATTATTGAGCTACACGATTTCTGCCAAATTCGTCAACTTCTGATTGTGTGGTTAGTGATAGACCTGCCGGTTGTTGTCACCTTTGGGATGGCTCAGCTAAATACCAGCTAGCCACACTCGACTCAGTAGAGCGCAGAGCCAAGAGGCTCATTTTTGACGAAAAGCTGGTGGGGTACCAAGCTTCATACCCTGGCCCACCGCCGCAAAGTTGCATGTCTGTCGGTCTTTTACAGACTGTATTTCGGTGAGTGTGCTCTAGAGCTCGACGAGCTCGTTCGACCAGCTCCTTTCTTCCATCGGGAATCCAGACGTACTGCAGGGCATACCTGCACAGCCAACGAGTGGAATTCCCTGCCTGCATCAGTGTTCCCGAGTTCATATGACCCCAATCTGTTTAAGTCGCGAGTTAATAGGCTTCCTGTGCGTGCCCCAAATGAATGTATTTTTTTTTCTCACTTTCTAATGTGCGATGTACAGACGCCCGATGTAATGACGTCACTTCTGTGTAACGCATATTATAGTTTTGACAGCAGGTCAGAAAATACATATCTGCAGTCAGCTTTGTTCATAGTAGAGTATTATATTGTAGTCATACAAACATTGTCCCGTTCGTTGTGAGTGTTGTGACATATTTACGATCGAATAGGTACTAAACTATGCAACAACTGACGATCTAGATTCCTAAGTGTTTGTTTGTTTATATACCACCAAAGAGATTTAAAAGACTATAGAGCGGGCATGTCAAGGAAATGTCATAGAAAAACTTTGATCCCATGTCTCAGTAACGCCATCTAGAATAATATATGAATGTTGGAGCGGCAGCGGAGCGTACTAAAAAAAAACTCATAGACTTGTGTCCGGTAGGACACACTTTTTCGGACGAAAATTTTGTTTGTGATGTCCGGTCTATAGGTATTGAATGTCTTTGTATACCACGATAAAAATGGACTTAAATTATTTATAGGTACTAGTGTTGCAATACGTCACGTGAATGAGAATCCATTTTTTAAATCTATTTGTGGATTAAAGTGAAACTCCACGAAGTTTATATCTATTTTTGGAACGAAGTTCCTTATCGCGCGTTGTGAAAGGGGGCTAGACGGAAAAAATTCTTACGAAAAGTTGTCACGACACTTTTTGCTATTGTAAGCTGTGCGGCGTCGCGTGTTCGCAGGGAGAGGGAGAGGGAGAGGGGCAAGGGGAGGGAGAGGGGGAGGGGAACGGGAGGGAGGGGAACGGGAGGGAGGGGAACGGGAGGAGGAAGATGGAGGGGGAGGGGGAGAGAGAGAAGATTGAATAGTTCACTAATCAATCGAAGGGAACTTCGTTCCATCCGGGTGTCCCTTGACACCTCTCAAGTTTTTATTTTTATTTTAAATTAGCTGCACCTGCCAGTTCGCCCGCATAAGGCTAGCAACAGACTTATAATGCGCCATGCCACGCAACGTCAATAAGGTGTTCTCATTGGTTACTTTAAGCACCTTTTTCAGATTTGACCAATAAAACCGCGTCGGATGGCGTCGGGTGTTACAAATGTGCTGGAGCCAAGCTTAAGTATCATTGCATTAGGTTTATAATAACTTTGAATGGATCCCTAATACGTTTTATTAAAATAAAAGCTACAGCCTAAGTTACTATGTTAACATCAGCTTTCTGCCAATGAAAGTCTGAAACTGTTACTGAAATTTTCTCAAAGAAATAGTCTTAAAAATAAAATACATACAACGTTGTGTTCCACATAGTTATATTGTTTAGTTTAACTATACCTTATAATAATACTTTCAAGTGCATTGAGTAAGTAAAAAACTGTTATTTAGAAAATTTTATAGATGATAATTTATAATTATGTATTAGCACATAGGCTACTTTTTATTCCTGTATTCCCACGGGAACGGGACCTACGCGGGTGAAACCGTGGGATGTCTGCAAGTATATAATAATACAGAATAAAAAGAAATGTAAAGAAGACTGGCGAGAATGGACCCGCTTGATTTAAAAATAAAAGAGGCGTCGTTTACTTGCAAGTCTATCTGAATTTTAATTACGAGTTTCCTATAGGTTTGTATAAAAAATAATGAGTTGCCAGCTCATGGGAATTAAAAATTAGAAATAAATTAAATTTAATTAAAATAAGAAAATTTAAAAAAATAATAAATGGATTTATGGATTTATTGAAAAGAGTATGCTTAGATGGTTTGGTCACGTTGAAAGGATGGATGAAAGGCGACTAACGAAAGGCAGATCTAAGTGGAAACGCCGGGAGGAGACGCCCTAGAAGGATATACATAGACCTTATTGGTGAGGTTCTTCAGAAAGGTCAGGTGCGTAGTACTCGCAATCGGCGTGTGTGTATGACAACCTGTATGAATGTAAACGAAGCAAAAGAAGTATGTAAGAATCGTAGCATATGGCGCTCTGTAGTTTCTGCCTTCCCCCATGGGAAAAAGGCGTGAGTTTATGTATGTATGTCTGTATGTTATTTAAAATAACTTATCGTGCAGTTTACGAACGCATCGCGTGTTTCCGTATTTTTTAAAACTTAAAATAAAAATAAAACAACAAAGTGAAAAAAAATAAAAAAAAAATGATAAATAATAATCACAACGCTAGCATGTTTTATTATTAATCTTTTTTGTGTGAACGTAAGTTGGAACGTTTGCTGAACTGTAGAACAGTTGAACGAATATTATATGGTTTTAATCTTTTACCCTGCATAATTTTTTTCTTCCATCTTTTATAGCTGACTCTCCATTTGCATTTTTGATAGTTTTGTATTTCTAGAAGTGGTACTAAGTTTTAATAATGTACGATTCTAATATCAATGGGTCAATTTACATACAAGCTCGTCATTCTTCTTTACTTTACAGCAATAGAGATCGACAATATCGACTCGTGTGGGTGTCTTGACTTTGCCTTTGGTAACTGGTCGTCTTGCTGGCTTTGGTTTTGCTATTGTTTTAACTATTACCTGTTTTTTTTATGTTTTATTTAACTTCCACAGTTCTAGTTAATCATTTTGTTACATTGTCTTGCAGATCTATGGATTTAATCCATCTCTGCACATGTAAGCTGGCACACCCTTTTTACCTGGAGGATTCTTATTAGTCAGTTGCTTTTGCTTGAGTTAAGTTAGTTTTATTGTCGGTAGCTATATAATACTGGTATTCTGTATATTGAGTGTGCTAGCTAACATGTAGTGAATATCTTATTTTAATTATTTTGTAATTATAACTAAGTAATTGTACTGTGTAAATTCAAGTTCTTCTAACTTATCAGACAGATGTGTTGCTAGGGAGTTTGTTCCGCCACTTCTTCTTCCCAGCATAAACACTAGGAAGTGGCGAAGGGTGGGCTTTTTGGGGGACTGTCTTATGTAATTTCGACGTTCAAAAAGTGCTGATCCTCAGCCTAATTTGAATAAATGACTTTTGATTTTGATTTTGATTTTGCCATCAGCCCCTTCTCGAGCTTATAGAGCTTATAAACTAGAATGAGGCGTTTAACATAGATTTGGCAACCGCCCAACTTACTTATGGGAGGAATCTGTTCGAGCAAATATTATCTGATAGCTGTGTAGATCATACTATCTGTAGCCCGCGACTTCGACCGTGGGTATTTCCTGGGAAATATGCAAAAGTGGCGTCCGGTCAAATAATTTATATATTTAGAGTTTTTTTACTCTTTTCTTGGCATAATTATTCAAAAACTGACTTTATCTTACTGTTACAATAAATATTATTCTGAATCTTAAACATAATATATTTGAATTAAACTTTCATTTCAAAGTGTCAAAACATAATTACCGTGGGTGTCCCAAACCCCGAAATGTATCACTCGAACTCAAATCGTAAAAGCGAACGGTCGCGTATTGTTAACGCAAAAAAAAAAAAAATATTCTTCTACCATCAATTCCTAATATGGTAATTAAAAGGTGTGTTAGATGCAAAAAAAATGTTACCAAGAAAGTGCCCGGGCTGGAGTGCAGCAGGTGTGAAAAAGTTGTACATGCCGATCCCGTGTGCTCAAAGCTATCAAATAAGCAGCTGAACACCCTCAAGAATTCACCTGGTATTGAATGGAGTTGTGAAGAGTGTCTTAAAAATCTCTCACGAAGGTCCTCCTTCGTAATCCCTGAAGAGGACGACGACGAAAACGACTACGAAGAACCTAAAGGTACGGAGATGGCTCCTGTGGTCAATGCCAACAAACTGGTACAGGATATAAGTCGAGAAGTGAAGAAGGCATTCCGCGAAGAAATTAGAAGTCTCGAGAACTCGCTAGAGTTTCTTAGTGAGCAACTGACATCAATGGAGCAGGCTATTAAAAAACAAGATAGCAAAATCAAGGACCTCGAAAATAAAAACTACGATCTTCAAAACAAAAACAAGAACCTAGAACTACGCATTAATGTCTTGGAACAAGGGCTCCAGGAGGTTGAACAGCAGTCCCTCACAACAGCCTTGGAAGTTGCTGGGTTACCTGATGTTAGATACGGAAAAGGTTATGCGTAAGTACGTCAATCAAACTCGCTAGTGAATTGCACACTGATTTATTTCATAGGATATTCTATGCCGCTGGCGGGCGATGGGCGGGGCCTAGCCTTCCTATGCACACATACATAACATTCCTTCCCCTTAAGTTCTGTATCACTCTTAGCCTAAATACAAATAAGATGTTAACTTAATCTAACTTATTCTATGGTTGTATCTGATGGGACATTGTACTCCTCATCACTGTCGTGTCGTGCCTGTGGTGTTGTGAAAATCGGACTTATTTCCCGTCGCCTTTGTGCCGTGGCGGCGCGGGCGGTGGTAAGCGGCGGAGTCATTGGGGTACCTGATGTCGTGTCTCCCTGTCCTAAGTCCGATGCAAGCTCTCCTCTCCCTCCTGGCAGTGCGACAGTCTCGGTGTATGAGGTTGTGAGCGGCGCCACATCGGGCACCATGTCTGGGTCCCAGTCTTGGTCGTCACTCGATGTTGAACTCAGCCTTTTCCTGATTTGATCTATGTGCCTGGTAACATCGCATCCTAATTGTGGTACATATACCGCATACATTATGTTGCCGATTTTCCTTTTGACTATCCCTTGAATCCAACTTGTTTTTTTATTCTTTTCATTTTTAGTTATCCACACTTTTCCGTTTACTTTAATGTCCGTTCTGTGTTTTCCTCGGTAGTTTTTAGCCTGTAAGGACTGTTTTCGTTCCACGGTTTGAGTGAGGTCTGTAGACGAAGGTGACGGCGCGATTGGGTTCAATAGATCTAGCCGTGAACGCAACGCGCGCCCAAATATTATTTCCGCGGGTGACTTTTCAGTGGTACTATTTTTAGAGTTCCTGTAGTCAAATAAAAACTTTGCTATTTTTCCATGAATCGTTTTTTTATTACAACCCTCTATAATTACACTCTTAAGGCCCTTTTTAACAATCTTCACAAAGCTCTCGGCCTGCCCGTTACTAGCCGGGTGGTAGACTGGAGATAAGACATGCTTAATTCCGTTTATTTTGCAAAACTCCTTAAACTCCATAGACGTAAAAGACGTGCCGTTGTCACTCACCAACGTGTGTGGGATTCCAAATCGCGACATGAAATCGTATAATCTATTTATAACCGCCTTTGAATTATAAGTTGTAGACATATCATATGATTCTACCCATTTGCTATATGCATCAACAATAATTAGAAACATGTAATCGTGTAACGGGCCTAAAAAATCTATATGAATTCGGTGAAACGCGTGCGGCGGCAACGGCCAAGGCGCGAGAGGGGAGTGCGGTGGTGCGGGACGCAGCGCGCAGCACACCATGCAAGCTCCCGCCACTTGCTCCAGCGCGGCGTCTATACCAGGAAACCACAGCCGCTTACGAGCCTCCGCCTTCATCTTCACTACCCCGAAATGTGAACTGTGTAGTTCCTTGCAAATATTTTCTTTTAAAGATGACGGAATAACAACTTTATGCCCGCGCATTAAGATACCATTTTCATATGATAGTTGTGCCCGACAATTGTAAAATGGTTTTAAGCCTGTGTTATCATTTACTTTTCTTGGCCAACCGTTTAAAACATAGCGCTTGACTATAGCAAGATGCGCGTCGAGCGCAGTCTCGCGACGCAGGTCGCTTAACGCCACGGGTAGGTCTCCGTCGACTACAAAGTTTACGTAGGCTGCGCGATCGAGACACTCCGCGATCTCGTCCTGCGCGTTTGTTTCATTCGTATCCGCACACGCTCGAGATAAATAGTCCGCGCTGTTTTGTTTGCTACCGATATACTCAATGCTGTAATTATACGCTGATAAAAATATAGCATATCGTTGCAGACGGTTAGCGGATACTTCGGGAATACCTTTGTGGGGCCCGAATATAGCCAACAGGGGTTTATGATCCGTTCGTAATACGAAGGGCGCGGACCGGCCATATAGGTATTGGTGGAAGCGCCTTACACCAAAAATAATCGCGGTGGCTTCTTTTTGGATTTGTGCGTAATTTTTTTCGGCGCTAGCCAGTGTCCGAGATGCGAACGATATTGGCCTTTCCAACCCGTCATTACCGATTTGTGATAGAACAGCTCCTAACCCTGTCGGCGATGCGTCCACCGTTAATATTAATTTTGCGTTTGGGTCAAAATGCGCTAATGTGTTATCGGATGCTAGTATGTTTTTTATTCGGACGAACGCGTTCTCGTGTTCTCGAGTCCATTCCCACTTCTTATTTTTGTTTAACAAGTTATATAATGGACTTAATACGGATGACGCGTCCGGCACGAAGTTCCGGTAATAGTTCGTTAGACCTAAGAACGACTGCAGTTGTGAGACGTTTGTCGGCTTAGGTGCGTTTGTTATGGCCTTGACTTTATCGGGCGTTTTTCTTATACCATATTTATCTATAATGTGACCTAAATACGCAATTTGTTTCTTAAAGAAATCACATTTACTCATCTGAACGGTTAATTCGGCGTCATCTAAACGTTGTAGCACCGTTATGAGTCTTTGCATGTGTTCGTCTTTATTTTTCCCTGTTATAAGAATGTCATCCAAGAGAAAGATGATCCCGTCAATCCCCGAGAGTAAGCATTCCATCGCGCGTTGGAAAATGGCGGGTGCACTAGACAGTCCAAAGACCAATCGTGTAAAATTAAAAAGTCCGCGGTGTGTATTGATACATGTTAGCTTCTGTGAGCTTTCCTTTAAAATAAACTGATTGTATGCCATTGATAAGTCTATTTTGCTGAACTGTACGCCTCCGTGTAATTTTGCTAATAAATCATTAACTGTCGGCAAGGGATATTGGTCGATTATTAGCTGTTTGTTTATTGTAACGGAGTAATCCGCGCATAATCTGATGTTACCGTCTTTTTTTAACACGGGCACAACTGGTGACGCGTATTCAGAGTGTTCAACTGGCTTCAAAATACCTAGTTTTAATAATCGATCAAGCTCCTTGTCTATTTTCTCTTTTAACGCATAAGGCACTGGTCTTGCTTTAAAAAATATTGGCTTAGCCTCGGATTTTAATTTTAATTCTATTTTATATTTGTTAAACGATCCGAGATTTCCGGAGAACACTTTAGGAAACGAATTATAAAGTTGTTTATTAATATCGATTTTAGACTCGTATACCGCAGCTTGTGCCTTGTCGAATACGGCGTGAACGAGCGCCGTCGCTGCCGCCGCTGGCGCCGCAGGCGCCGACGCGGGCGCTAGCTCCAAATCGAACTCGCGAATAAAATCACGGCCTAGAAGCGGCGGTCCGTCTGCGCGTACTATGAACATATTCAGAATATGTGTTCGGCCGACATACGATATGGGTAATAAAACAACTCCGATCGTGTCGATATTTTCCCCCGTATAACTAAATAACTTTTTGTTGGTGACTGACAACGGTAGTCGTTTGAAATATGAATTGTAGGTTTTTTCTGATATTACGCTTACTGCCGATCCACTATCAATCTCGAACTCTAAAGGTAGACCACTGACCATTACACGCTCCGTCATCGGTTTCCCTTTTACGCACCTAATATTGAAAAAACACTCACCGTCGTCGCCTCCATCGTCCACAGTACCCTCATCTACGTATTTAACCTTGCCCTCATTGGGACACATTTTTCGTAAATGACCTTTATTTCCGCACTTTTTGCACTTGTAATTTTTGAAGCGACACTGATTAGACTTATGGTTTGTAAACCCACACACACCGCACTTTTCCTTCTTGGAGATGTTGAAGACGCCGTCCGGGCTCGCTGCGCCTGGCGCTGCCAGCGACGAGGCCTGGCGCGCGCAGCGCACGCTCTCTGCCAAGTCGATGGCCTTCGCGAGAGTCAGCTCGCGCTGGTCCTGCGCGAAGAGTTTGTCCCGTTCATGTCCTGCCGCCATGCCCATGATAAATTTATCTAGCAAGGCCTCCTCCAAATTCTTGAATGCACAGTGTGTTGCTAATCCCCTAATTCTGGCCGCCCATTGAGTGTGACTTTCTCCTGGTCGTTGTGATGCCGAATAGAAAATAGACTTCTCAGCAAACCCGAACCTTTTTGGTGTGAAGTGATCGTCGAGATGCTTCACTATTACATCGTAACCCAATTCTTCCACCTTGCTGGGTAACGCCAGGTCACATGTCAGTTTGAATGTTGATTCACATAATGACGTTAATAATATCGCCCTTCGTTTGATCGTTGCTTTATCCGTTTCAGAGGTTATGTCGTTAGCGATGAACCATTGATTTAATCGCAACTTGAAACTATTCCACTCTTGTGACTGATGGTCAAAAGTGGAGAGGACGCCATACGTCGTTCCCGTAGACATTTTTAGCCGTAATATGAGTTCGCTCGTCGCCACGTGTTAGATACGGAAAAGGTTATGCGTAAGTACGTCAATCAAACTCGCTAGTGAATTGCACACTGATTTATTTCATAGGATATTCTATGCCGCTGGCGGGCGATGGGCGGGGCCTAGCCTTCCTATGCACACATACATAACACCTGAGATTCCCTTAAATGACATAGAGAAGGTGATGGATACCGTGGCCAGCAAATTGGATGTGGCTGATAGGGAAATCCTTTCAACACGACGACTGCCAGGAAGCAAGGATAAACCGGGTCCCATCCTCGTTGAACTCAAGTCGAAGACGCTCCAGCAACAATGGATAAGCGCTAGCAAGGTACATCATATTACCGTGGGTCAACTAGTGCCAAACATACCGAAGGAACAAGCTGACGATCGCGTCTACATAAGGGAGGCCCTCACCAAATATCAAAAAACACTACTATATAATGCAAAAACCCAATTGCTAAATAAATCCTGTCAGTATGTATGGTGTAAGAATGGCAAAGTGTATGCTAGGAAGCTCAGTAATAGCAAAATTTATAATATTCGTACATTGCAGGATATAAAACAAATCGAAAAGATATGTTCAACCCAACCCGAGAAACAAACAGAAGGGTCAACTCCATTATAAATTCTCTATAGCTATCTCTGTCTCTCAGGTAGCACTTATGTTTTATTATAACTGTTTATAAGATCAAATTAGTGTAATATAACTATGGACATAAAAGTTCAAGAAATCTTCCATTGTAATTCAACTAATCACTTTTTCAAACAAATACCTCCAAAAACCAATATAAATCTATCATGTATACATTTTAATATCAGATCGCTCATTAAAAACTTTACGAAATTACAACAAACCATTCATACATGTAATTATCCACTTGACCTTATAATTCTAACAGAAGTGGGTATCTCAGATAACATTGTTAACTTGTATGAATTACCTGGCTACAGAATGTACTCACAACTACGATCTAGCCGAAAAGGCGGCGGCATTATCATGTATGTACGGAATCATATTAAGTTCACTCTAATAGAACAAAAAACTAAGACCTTTGAAAACCTTTCAGGCTACTTAAAAATAGATTTGCATAATAACGCAGTTGTCTCTGCAATCTATAGACCACCGTCTACAAATAAAACAATATTTGTTTCGGAGCTTGCTAATCACATTACTAAGTTTGATTTAAAACAAAACTTACTTCTTATTGGTGATACGAACATTAATCTGAAAGAAAGTTCAGCATACAAAGATTCATATCTAAGAACACTTAGCGAACATGGATTGTTGTGTGGAATAACAGATTACACCCGAATAGAAACTAAAAAAGATTTAATCACTAAGTCGTGTATTGATCATATATTTGCACGTTTTCCCACACTGCAACCGTTCGCGGCGGTGCTCGATGTCGTACTAGCTGACCATCGGGGCATCATCTTTACCTGCGGTGACGAGTTGTTTCGAGACCCAAAGTGTATACAGGTTGTTCCAAAAAAATCTATTAATTACTGTATATTTTACAAGGAACTTCAAAATGTTCACTGGACAAAAACAAATAGTATGAATTCCCCTAACGACATTCTGAATTTTATTTATAAAGCCTTTGATAGTGCAGACAAGTCTGCAAATAATAATAAAACAAATAAATCGACTGGCAGGTACTTAAAACATTTTACCACACCTTGGATTGATGGTAATATTACCCGGCTTTGTGATAAAAGAGACAAATTATATAGTGATTGGAAAAATAATTTAAAAAATCCAAAAATCAAACTAGAATATAATCAAATTAGAAATAAAATTCATAAAATATTGGAAAACAGAAGAAACAATTATTATATGCAATATATTAGTGATAATTTTAAAAACATAAAAAAAATGTACACTATCCTAAATCAAATGCTAGGGAGAGTGACCCTGTCACTTGACACGGCTATTCTAAGAGCTTTTGATGCGCAAGGAATCACTACCAAAACCATTGCTGACAACTTTGCAAATTGCTTTGACAGAGCGGTAAAGGACATAGTTCCTAACTGTAATATTAAAATAACGGACCCTAAAGCAACACGTACATCATTGCAGTCTAGTATTTTGTTTAAAAAAGCCTCGGCTAGCAGCGTTCATAAAATTATCAAACAACTTAATTCAAGGAAAGCTCCAGGTCCAGATAACATAACAGTTTCGGATATTAAAATGATAGGTGAGAGTTTATCCAAACCTATTGCTGATTTAATTAATCGAAGCATTGAAAGTGGCCTATATCCAGATGATCTAAAGGTAGGTTGCATAAGGCCGATCCACAAAAGAGGTAAAAAAAACGATTATTCAAACTATCGTCCTATAACATTGCTCTCGTCTATTGATAAAATAGTTGAGAAATATGTTTGTGAACAAATTCATGCATTTTATAAGCAACATGATGTGATTAACCGATACCAATTTGGTTTTCAGGCCGGCAAAAGCACTACGAATCTATTGTCAAACTTCACCGATGAAGTCAATAAGCACCTAAATGATAAAAAATACGTTCTTGCTCTCTTTATTGACTTCTCACGTGCTTTCGACACACTCATTCATAATCAGCTGGTTGATAAATTAGATGGCTGCGGAGTACGTGGTCCATTACTTAATTGGTGTAAAAATTATCTTAAAAATCGAACCTTTACTGTAAAAGTTGATAACATCTGCAGTGAACGCATGGCTGTAACTGAGGGCACGGCCCAGGGCTCAGTATTAGGCCCCTTGCATTTCTTATCGTATGTAAACGATATGAATAACTGCATCACAAACAGTACATGCTATCAGTTTGCGGATGACACTTGCCTTGTCATCGCTGATAGAAATCCTCAAACAGCATGCGAACGCTTACAACTTGACCTGGATGCTCTAACAAGGTGGTGTCACGATGCTGGCTTAGTACTTAATGCAAGCAAAACTAAATTATTGGTTATCAAATCTCCATACATTAAAAAATTGCCCGTACAGAACTTAATAGCCCATGATCATGACTGCTTGCATACGGTCAATGCAATCAACTGTAACTGCCCACAAATAGATGTTGTAAATAAACAAACATATTTGGGAGTCATTATAGACGATAAGTTTAACTGGAGTTATCACGTGGAACGTGTATGCGATAAACTTCGACAATTTCTTGCTATCATGACTATACTAAAAAACCGTCTGCCCTTCAAGGTGAAGATAATGCTTTATTACGCGATGGCGGAATCTTACATCCAGTATGGCCTCAGTAGCTATGGTCGTACCTATAAATCGTATCTAAATAGTATTTACAAAATTCAAATTCAAATTTTAAAAATAATAGTATCTTCCAAAGTTAAAAATCAATTTTACGAAAATATAAATGGCCTCTTTAAACATTGTAATATCCTACCAGTTCATACTCAAATACATTTTTTGTTATTAAAAGAACAATTTTTCAATCAGCATTTAAGAAACAAAATCGAACATCCTGTATGCACTCGGGCAGTTTCCGAGAATAGGCTTCGTACACAGCCCGCCAACAATGCGTATGGCGAGCGAACTACCGGGTATATTATACCGAGACTCATTAATAGTCTACCGTCAGAAATAAAAAAAAATATTACACCCAAAAATATTAAATGTAAGCTTAAGCAATATTACTTAAGTATTATTTAAGAATGTTTGTTTAATATTTTTTTTTTTATGAATTGTTAATCGACAGTAACATACGCATATAAAATAAAACCTCAATAATTTGTTGCGATATTGAGATAGATTAATAGCACTAGTTTAAACCTTAGTGGTTTTTGGTTGCTATTTAAAATAAGATAGATAATAAGATTCTTTTGTAAAATGGTAAATAAATTAAAAAAAAAAAAAAAAAAAAAAAAACAAAAAAACCAAGGTCCAATATAATAAGTCCCTTTAATACTTAAATTACAATGAAATCATCAAACTGCAATACCTAACACACGTATTTATCATTATTAATTATATTTTTGTCTATATACATGTACAAGGAGAGTAATATAAACTGTGTCCTACGAAAAAATTGTAATTACCGTGTCAAACCCTGTCGGGACCTGTACATTGGTCAGTAGACCAATAGTTATAATGAATATGCCTGCCCCGACTCCCGCAGTCCCGATCGACACATTAGTGGAAACGCATGTCTTTTGTTGCCTCCAATTTAGTAGATAAATTTACTATTTTACCGTGATTTTTGAGTTTGTCACGAAATCGCATCTTCACCATGGAATTCATAACTTGCTAAGTGTTTTTAAGACTATAATATACTTGATATACATTAAAGTACTAAGGGATGTGCTAACTTTAAACCCAAGAATTATCGAAACCGCCGTTTCGTTTCAAATGTAGATAGAAAAAACTTACCGAACATCATTACCATGTATGTAATTACCAAGTTTTACCGTGTCTTTTTGACCCATGGTAATGACGATTCTGACACGGTAATGTTGTTGGCATAGGAGTTGGTGAACATTTCTGAATCGGTATTTGAGACAAGCTGAATTACATTCCTTTTACTGATCAAAGATGGCAAGAAATAAGGAACTTTCAAGGGAAGAGTTACTGGCTAAGAAAAAAGCAGCTGAACAAGCAAGAAGGGAGAAAATCAAGTCGAACCCAGAAGCTCATACACTGCTCAAGATGAAAGAGAAGCAGAGAAATAAAAGAAGGAAAGAAGGAATGAAGCGAAACCCATTAATACTATCAATTTTTTTTTTTCTTTTTTACCATAACGGTGGCAAACAAGCTTACGGCCCGCCTGATGGATGGTAAGCGGTTACCGTAGCCTATGGACACTTGCAACACCAGGGGCGCCGCACGCACGTTGCCGACCCTTTAAAAACCTCTAACTCCCCTTTTGAAGAACCCCATACTGTAGCCCTCTGAGAAAACCTCGGCAGGGAGCTCATTCCACAATCCAAGTGTACGCGGGAGGAAATTCCTCTGACACCGCACTGTAGGGGACCATTTCGGCTCCAGTGTGTGGGCATGAACTCCCTGTCGACGGCGAGCGGTGCGATGATAGAAAGTGGCCGTGGGCATCATATCAAACAATTCCTCGGAACACAACCCATTCACTATACAACCGGTAGAACACACATAGGGAGGCAAAGTCTCTCCTAAGACTTAGGGGCTCAATACCGCTTGTGAGTAAGGGATCGTCGACGAGTCTCACAGCTCGCTTTTGAACCGAGTCAAGGGGCCCCAAGCTGGTGACCAGGTGCTCCCGCCCAGAGATGACAGCAGTACTCCGTATGGGGCCGAATCTGCGACTTGTCTTTGCCCCGGTGTGAAGTACCGCTTCGCTCTATTAAGGACACTGAGTTTTTTGGATGCCAGCTTGGCCTTGTCTTCCAAGTGACTTCGGAACTGAACGTCGCTGGAAATGTCGACACCAAGGATCCCTATACTCTTACTGATCAACTGATGGTAAGGGTTGTGTCTTGGAATTGTGGGGCCACAGTAAATGGAGTTTTCTTAGCGGTGAACGCACAAACTTGTGTCTTGGAGGGGTTAAACCGGACTAAATTGTCCCGACCCCAATCGGAGACTTTCGATAAAGTACTCAAATGATGTCAAATGATGAAACTGAACAATTACCACCAGATCATGAGTTTCTTGTAGCTTATGGTGAAGAATGTTACATGCACAGGACGTCATACCAGCAACTTCTAAAACGTTGGAGAATATTAAAAATCAAGTGGAATCTCCCGCAATGCTGACTACAGGCATAGACGTATCTCAGAGTAATTTTTACTTGACACCAGATCTGAAGTCCTCTGGGGTATGTGCTGAACCTTTTGTACAGGACGCTGGACCAGTGATTTCTAAATCACTCTCAGTGATGTTAGGCATGTCACCAGATCTTATAGACGCGGCAGATCCCAACAGAATTGGCTTATAACTTCCTATCAAGTAAAAAAATGAACCTGACTAACAAAGCTTTTGACTCTAAAGCTTTATTGGTCAGGTTATTCAATTAAATACAGATGGTACATTAAAATGCGTGCTCAATAAAACTACTGTGGTATCATTTGTCATTACCGTGTCTCATAGTAATCACCATGTTTTAAATTATAATTACCGTGTTGCAATTTGTCATTACCATGTGGCCTAAAACTTTGGAAGCCTATATCTCCTTCATTTATTCGCGTACAGGGGGGCCTTTAGCATAAATTAAATGTAATTGCTATAAGCAGTCGATACAGCGAAAAAAAAATGCGAAAAATAACATTTTTTTGTTTTATAAATTTTTTCGTGAAATTGCATATTTCCCAGGAAATACCCCCGTGCTGAATTTATAAAATAAATAAATAAAAAATAAAATAAAAAGCCTTTTATTTCTTGCCTATGAAAAATTACAAGCAGACTTCATATTTAAGAAGATTAATTGATTAATGATTTTACAGATAACTTACTTTTACCTTATTCTGTAATAACAATTAATATTGACAAGAATTTAAATTGATAAGTTATAAGTATATTATAAGATTTAAATAATTAAAAGGATTATAATACATTATAAGATTTAAATAATTAAAAAGATTCTAATACATTATAAGATTTAAATATTTAAAAAGATATTCTATGAATACAAAATTTAAATAATTAAATAATTCAAAAGATTCAAATCATTTAACATGCAGACATGCAAGAACCCCTCTTATGTGAGGGGTACATACATACATAAATTATGTTAATGGTTCAACTGATTGTTCTGACCTGACGAGCAAAATTGGGCTGCGTGTTCCATCCTTCGTCTTAAGAAATCATCAACCTCTGAATGTTCCCTCTGTACGGTGCATATATCGACAAAACTCTTACGTAATAAGAGCTAGCAGGGTTTACAACTTGATGTGTCAGAGTGTTGATGATCTTGACTTATTTACCACCAGTGTTCATAAACTACAAAGAATACTGTGCAATGACTTCTTTGGATGTGACCGAAGCCTTTTCTAATTCTCTCCCTGAGTGTGTTACTCACCTATGCTTACTTTCTCCTGCCTGTCTACTTTTCTTTGTGCTACCTTAATATTGTCAGTGAAAACTTTTAAATTGGCCTTCTTTCATTAACTGTCAACTATCTGTATCCTAGCTGTAAGTTTTCTTAAGAAATAAAATAAAAATAAAAATAAACTAACGCCTTTTTCTCATGGGGGTAGGCATAAACTACAGAGCGCCATATGCTACGATTCTTACATACTTCTTTTGCTTCATTTACATTCATGCTTGTTGTCATACACACACGCTGGTTGCGAGTACTACGCACCTGACCTTTCTGAAGAACCTCACCAATAAGGTCTATGTATGTATGTTCTTCTAGGGCGTGGGCGTCCCCTCCCGGCGTTCCGGTAAGGTACTAATTATTTTTCGAAAATAAAAGTAGCCTTAGTTACTCGTATGTCCCGTTATCGGTCTTGCAGTTTCAGAGATTACCTTAAACAAACAGACATACTTACTGACAGAGAAACAACAATTTTTTATTGCATTAAAATGCAACCGACTAATAAAAGCAATTTATAGTCAAATCGAATTATATTACCTATCTAAATAATTATCGTTATTATCCTGGCCTGTTGGTCTAGTAGTTAGTAACCCTGACAGCTATGCCGGAGGTTGTGGGTTCGATTCCCACTCAGGACAAATGTTTGTGTGATGAGCACGATCATTTGTTCTGTGCCTGGGTGTAATTTATCTATAATAATACGTTTGTATTTAGAAATATATAAGTATGTTTATCAGCTGTTTAGTACCCATAACACAAGCTCTCAAGCTTAACTTGGAACTGAATGGCGTTGTGTGAAAAGTTGTGGAATATTTATTTGTGGAATATTTTTTTATCCTTAGTAAGTATGCAAAATAGGAATCTGATATTTTGACACAACAAACAGACACTACAATTATATGTTGCACTACAAGTATAGATGTTTAGATATAGATGAAACTAGACATGGTGGCGCCTAATTGTTGGAAACAGGGCGCCTGAAATATTACTTGTTAGGTCATAGTTCAATGCCTGGAAGCCGACCCCATAATAGTTGGGGAAAAGGCTAAACTGATGATGTAACAGATCAATGCCTGTTTGAGTGTTTGGAGAGACGTAATATCGCGCTTGTATTCCTAAAGGGTGGAGCAGAGTCATACCTATAGTACCTACACCCACATTTCTTCAGTTAAATAAATACTTATTCCAAAACTCTTCTTATTTACGAATTGGTAAAATAAAAATACAAAAAGCACGTGATCTTAAAAAGTCCTACAAAAAATCCCGCGACAGCATCTATCTTTTGATTATCGCCAAAATAGTGAACTATAGATTACAATAAAACTTATAATTTATTTCTAATGCACATATGGTTATAGTAACCAAAGACACTCAATGCGTACTATAGACGACATCACGAACATGATTATCATCGGATACTTGTTCCGAGTGGACACAAGTCTATGAGTTTTTTTAGTACGCTCCGCTGCCGCTCCAATATTGCTATATTATTCTAGATGGCGTTACACATGGGCTCACAGGTTTTCTATGACAATAAAGAAAATAAATTTCTTCTATTTGTTCTCAGACCTCAAGACTACACAATTTACACAAAAGTGACTCCCCAAACAGAAGATCAACAAACAAACACAGAATGGGCAGACCTCTCTCACGATACAGACGTAAACCACTTAAAGAAGACTCCGGCACTCACAAGAGAAGAAAGACAGGACATAGAAGTGCTTTTCAATAACAAATATGTGCCTTTAACTGAGATACACAGTACGAGGACGACTGATGTCCAAAAAGATACTGAAGAATCGATAAATGATAATTCTATTGATAGATTTAAGAGACAGATACAGATTACAGATAATTCAAGAACTACTACTGATGGATCATCGAATAATGTGAATACTATCGACAGAACTAAGGAATTCATCTTAGAAGAAACTTCTACAGAACATTTAAGAACTATTTCTAATGGCTTAACAGAGATAGACCATACGAAAACAGCTAATTTCCAAAGCGACACTGCAGAACTAATGAAAGAAAATTCTATTGACAAATCCAAGAGAGACACCGCAGAAGAAAGTACTATAGAACAATCAAGAAGTATTATCAATGGCCTAACTGAGTTACAGCACACGAAGACGTTTGATGTCCAAAGCGACACTGAAGAATTGATCAATGAGAATTATACTTTCAGAGCCAAGAGAGACACCGCAGAAGAAAATACTATAGAACAATCAAAAACCAATGTCGTAGCTGAGATACACTATGCGAAGGCCATTGATGACCTAAGCGACACTGAAGAATTGATAAACAGGAATTCAATTGATAGATCTAAGAGAGGTATTTTAGAAGAAACAGCCACAGATCTTTCTAGAACTATTACCGATGGCATTTCAGAAGGTTTTGGGTTAGAAGCTATTGGAAGAAAGCCTCGAGATGTGACTGTGCCAGAACAAGAGTTCTTCAGCGTACGAGCGGCCACTTTCGTTGTAAATATCGAAGGTTTGAGAATAGAGAACTCTGATAAAGAGCCGAAAATTATTGAAGAGAGTATTCCTAGTGTGTTGGCTGATTCCAGGGTCACTTTAAGGTATGTTGGAGTTGGTTACATGCTTACAAGCCGCACCATTTCCTATGGTTGAAAGTGCAGAGCGTCATCTTCTACGATTCTTACATACTTTTTTTGCTTCGTTTACGGTCATACATATTGTAGTTTTAACCTCACTAATAAGGTCTACGTATGTCCTTTTAGGGCGTCCTCTCTACGCGTGTCCACTTACAAATACCTTTAATTTGTCCCCATTTAACATCTCATCGTGACTAAGGGATGGTTCATATCTGACGGAACATGCGCCGAGCGTTTGCGACAATGTACCTCGACGCACTAACGCATCATCTGTTGAGTGTGAACCGTCAAGTGTTTTTCTATACATTTGTCTGTTCTGGCGTTACGCGACCGATAATACGCGACGCATGTTCCGTCAGATATGAACCTTCCCTAAGCCCTCTAAGCATGCACATTTAGAAAATTTCTAATAAAAATACTCACCTTTGCCCCACCTGAGAATCTCACCCAAAACCTCACGCTCGGCAGTTGGTTACGCTTACAAACACAGAAGTCCTAATGTAGAACCGCCATGTTAGTTGAGAGTCAAGAAGAACAGGGTGTAAAGTTCCTCATCCCTCGTAGAAAAGCTAGGATCCTCCTCACAGACGGATCTTGTATCTGTTGGGCTACTACTGCCAGAGACGGTTGTTATCGGGATCTGGTAAACGTTCAATCGTGCGGATGACTTAAGCATCGCGATGTAGGATGTGTCAGCTTGGTTCGTATGTGGCAAAATAGATGTTGCTGCAGTTGCAAAAGCTACTGATGAGGCTTGGGTTCTTCTGGGATTTTTCCGAGTAACTTGGAGGCAAGATTTGTAACCATTTGATGGTTAGGCTAGCCCCCTTATTAGCTACATGGGACTAAAACATGATTGACGAAATGTGGGCTGTACTGCCTAATTCTTCTTTAATTTCTGGTCAATGTTCTAGGTTATTTGGCGATGGAATTACTTCAAGAACCGTAATAGCATTCACGCACGAGATTCAACAGTATGGGCAGCCTTGCAAGTTTCTTCTTAAAGGAGAATATATGGTAAGTGAAGAAGAAAATTTAGATCTATACTCTTTTCTGTCTGATTTGTGTCTAATCTGGTGTCACAGTTTTTATGCCACCCATCGAGCTCCCTGAAATAGGTTTGAGCTACACGATGACTAATGGATGTCGTTAAGGCGCCTACCTCTAATGCACGAGGTTGTGGTTAAAATTCGGGCAAGTACCAATGTGACTATTTCAATTCATATGTACTTTCTAAGTTTATTTTAGACATCATCGACATCGGTAAAGGAATGCTCCGTGAGGAAACCTGGACTTGTACAGTAAATATAAGTTTAAAATCACCAATCCGCCTTGAGCAAGCGTGGTGATCAATGCTCTTGCCTTCTCGGTATGAGAAGAGGCCTTTGCCCCGCAGTGGGACAGTAACAGGCTGGTATTATACACGATGACTGAATCATGCATGCCGTCCGTCGGGACATGTCAAATCAAAGTAGAATTGATTCTTTCTTCAGAAGGCTTTTCCATACTTTTGCATCATCAGACTTGCATAATATATTATACTATATTGTCGTTAAAGCGGCTACCTCTCATGCACGAGTTTGTGGTTCAAATCCGGGCAAGTACCAAAGTGACTTTTTTCAATTCATACGTACTTTCAAAGTTTATTTTAGACATCATCAATTGATAAATATACAATACGTTTACGAATCCTTTTTCAATGGGTTTGAAATTATGTTCATCGTGAGCTCTACGTGGAAGTCGGGGTTGTGTAAACTTTCCTATATGTACCACAGCTCTGCCATTTATCCAAAGGTTACTTTGACCTTTCAAATAAATAACGGTCAAGTGCGAGTTTGACTCACGGGTAAAGGGCTCCTTTCGTTTTCTTTCTTTCTTTCGTTAAAGTTCATACACGCACGCCGGTTGCGTGTACCATGAACCGGATCTTTCCGAAGAACCTTACTAATAATGTCTGTATGTCCTTCTAGCGCGTCCCCTCCTGGCGTTTCTACTTATATCTGCCATATCCTACTAATATTATAAACGCGAAAATTTGTGAGGATGGATGGATGGATGTTTGTTACTCTTTCACGTAAAAACTACTGAATGGATTTTAATAAAATTTGATATGGAGTTAGCTGAGACCCTGGATTAACACATAGGCTACTTTTTATCCATGTATTCCCACGGGAACGGGACCTACGCGGGTGAACGACGGACGTCTGCTAGTTATCCATTTACCTGCCTTGCATCTACCTTTGGCAGGCCTGTTGGTCTAGTAGTTAGTGACCCTGACTGCTACGCCGGAGGTCGTGGGTTCGATTCCCACCCAGGACAAATGTTTGTGTGATGAGCACGATTATTTGTTCTGTGTCTGGGTGTAATTTGTTATTAAATCTATAATATGTATATATTTAGAAATATATAAGTATGTTTATCAGCTGTTTAGTACCCATAACACAAGCTCTCAAGCTTAACTTGGAACTAAATGGCGTTGTGTAAAAAGTTGTGGAATATTTATTTATTTATTTATTTTACCTTTAGTTAGTCGCCTTTCATTCATACTTTCTTCAAGCTATGTTCCCAAAAACACATAGGTATTTGTTTTCATTTAATTTATCATCCAATCAATTGACGAACTATATGTGTCATCCGCTTAGGAATCCCATGTTACAATTTGCAAAAGTAGCTCCATTACAATTAGTGTGACCACCGTCATATCCATTTGATGATTGGGTCCCTGAGCGGACGTATCGACACGCCCGAAAATGCTTCTGCTATTTGTTTTAGAAGTCAGGCAAAATATTAACTATTCTAACTGCCGCGGCAAACTTAGTTCCGCCATAGAATCAATTTCCTATGCGTTTCAAATGAGAATAGGAATGATTTTGCGCCATGTCATGAAGTCATACATAGCTGTCAATTCGAATAAATTGGTTAAGATCAGCAAAACAAGGTGTTTTATAAATATAATTAATTTACGAATCACGAACTAATTATTTTCTAAATTGGGCTGTTTCTCGCTCCCAAAGTATTTGTCTACATTGGAGATAACCTCTCGAGCCCTCCCATGCACAACAGCGCCTCGTTTACCCATTTTCGAGCAGTCAGCGAGACAAAAACAAATAACAACTAGGTAACAACCGCGTAACAAACAGAATTAATAAATAAAACATAAGCACTCCACAAGAATAATTTAAGACGTTTTTTTCATTATGAATAACTGCGACTCGGTAAAACAAAAAATAAATATTATTCATACTCGAAAAGGTTTCGTTGCAGACCGTGCTTTTCAAGTTTCAGTCATTTACGTTCCTATTCTTATTTGAAACGCATAGTATGTCGTGTAAAATTGGACCACGATGACATTTGCCACCTATCATGTCATCAAAAATGGCGCTGCATTTTAAAAATGTTTAATTGTCGTCAAGTTATCTTAAATTTTCTAAGGTCCCGCTCGACTTTCTTAAGTTTTTCTTTCATAAGATCCTTCTTCAAACAATAACAAACACAAAAAAAATGAATCAAATTAATGATGTGTTACCTTCTACGTTAGTAGTAGTCTTAAGAGGATGCGCCAGGGATGCGAAATATTTTTTTTTGATTTTGCAATTTACCATTCAGTGTCGGGTACGTACATTAAAATATGATTCGTGACCGTTAATTAATCGTTAAAATCCCCAATTTAACTCTCTACACATTTAGATAAAGTCATTTAATCCCATTAAATTACTTAATCGTGAAATAGTCATTTAATGGGTTTATATGAAGTTAGAGGGTTGTCTTAGTGATTTGAATGATGCAACACTGTCCCCGGGTGGCTTAAGTTACTTTTTATCCCTGTATTCCCACGGGAACGGGAAATACGCAGGTGAAACCGCGTGACATCTTCTAGCTATAATTTTGTATCTTTCCCCACAGATGAAAGAAGGCTCATTACGACCACGGACGGCTCTTTTCGACGTGGTGGCCCCAGCACCTATAACAGAATCGAAGTTATACATATGCGCTAAAAATCTAAGGCTGGGCGTCGACGACCCTTTCAAGGATGAGGAGAAATATCTTCATCAAGGTAAGCGTCTTTTAACAATGTTAAAAAGGTAAGCTGAATGTTTCGTCTTCGTGTAGTTAGTGATTGATGTCAGAGTTTTATGCCGCCCATAGGCCTCTGACTAGGCTTCACAAGCCGTCGAGAAATATCCTGTATCTGATTTTCGAGTCCTGTTTGTGCGCAATGACCTTTAGGAGGCTTAACAATTTTTAAATTAATGTATTTTAAATTAACGCTTTTTAAATTAACGCTTTTTAAATTAATGCTTTTTAAATTAATGTATTTTAAATTAATGCATTTTAAATTAAAGCAATTTTAATAGATGCATTTTAAAAGCGGCAATAGCACAATGGCTAAGGCTTTAGACTGGCGAGGTCGTGAGTTCGATCCCCACCCTTTGCACTTTTGTCGTGAACCAAAGACATTCAATACCTATAGACCGGACTTCACGAACAAAATTTTCGTCCGAAAAAGTGTGTCCTGCTGGATACAAGTCTATGAGTTTTTTGTAGTACGCTCCGCTGCCGCTACTGCCGCTGCCGCTACTAAAACTAAGATCTGGGGTGGGTTCACGACAAAGAGATTTAAAATACTATAGAGCGGGCACGTCAAGGAAATGTCATAGAAAAACTTTGATCCCATGTCTCAGTAACGCCATCTAGAATAATATATGAATATTGGAGCGGCAGCGGAGCGTACTACAAAAAACTCATAGACTTGTATCCAGCAGGATACACTTTTTCGGACGAAAATTTTGTTCGTGATGTCCGGTCTATAGGTATTGAATGTCTTTGGGTTTTTATAACATTTTAGGTACGGACGTGTACAAGATGTTCGCGTCACACAACAAGCTGCTGCCTCTCTGGATGACGATACTCCTCATCATGACTTGCCTGACATTCTCCGCGCTGTTCTCCGGCTTGAACCTGGGTCTCATGTCTCTGGATAGGACTGAGCTGAAGATTATTTCTAATACTGGTACAGTTGCTGTTGGCAATTTTATGTAGTTTGTTTATTATTGGCAACATTGGCCTGACGTTTTTACGATACCAGCCCGGTATCTTTAATATTTTTTTTTAACTCTAGTTTTGTAAGTCTGTGGCATTGGACACCTCCAATGCCACAGACTTACACGGCTTAACCTACCGATCCTAACTTTACAAACGGCGAAGCCATACATTTTGACTGATATGTAGAATTTGTGAAGTTAGGGTCCGTAGGTTAGGCCGTGTAGATTCAGAAGCTTGGCTCTACATGAGATCTGATATCTTTTTCACAGGGCAAACCTTATGTGGTCGTCTTGGCAACATTTTACATGAAATGTTTTGGTGGGATTGTGTTTTCTGCATCGTATTTAGATAGTGACACATCTTCTGCCAAAAAATATCATGTAAAAGTGTTTGTATAAGTTTATTTATAGAAATTAAAATCATTTATCATTTACAGGTACACCTTTGCTTACCCTTCCAGGAATATGAGCGTGAAGTTGTTTTCTTAAAATTACAGGCACCGAACAGGAACGCAAATACGCCAGAGCCATAATGCCAGTACGCGACCATGGAAACTATCTCCTGTGCAGCATTCTCCTGGGTAACGTGGCAGTCAATTCCACCTTCACCATACTCCTGGACGAGCTGACCTCTGGGCTGTTCGCTGTCATCTTCTCGACCCTGGCTATTGTGCTGCTGGGCGAGATAACTCCTCAGGCTATCTGTTCCAGACACGGTCTGATGGTGGGCGCGAAGAGTATCATGATCACTAAGGTAAGTTATTACCCCTTCTTGTACAGAGAAGGCGCGAGCATTGATCATCACGCTTGTGAGTAGGGTTGCCAGGTCACCAAACCTAATAGCCGGACAGACCAGCCAGTTTGGCCGGACAATTGGATAAAAATGGATGCCCTACATTATTGAAGATTTGGTGTCTCAGTATACGACGAAAAAAACGAAGTAAAATTTATTGTATGATGTACCTACTGTGTCAAAATTTGATGGTTTTTCAACTTTATTGGTAACACAGTAAGGTTCACATTCAATTGGGAACATTTGACAGTTTGCGGTAACTTGATGTGCTGGCGTCTGTACAATCAAGCGTTTTTTCATTATATCATAAAAAAGTTTTTTAACGGGCCGGACTCCGTATATTTTGGCCGGACACGCAATCAAAAAGCCTGACTATGTCCAGCTTTATCCGGACGCCTGGAAACCCTACTTATGAGATGTATAAAAAAAGGTTTCAACAAATTCATTGAATAGGTACTTGTGTATTTTATATTTAAATGACGCTTTTATAACACAGCTGTCTATATCGACTAAAAACTTAAAAATGGAAGAAGACTCTTTTGAATTTAAGCAGCAAATTGTCAATGAATTAACAACAGTGAACAGCATAAAACTAACCCCATTCGTCCACAGGCAGTAATGGCCCTGACAGCGCCCCTAGCGTTCCCAGTGAGCAAGCTCCTGGACTACTTCCTAGGCGAGGAGATCGGCAGCGTGTACAACAGAGAGAGGCTGAAGGAACTCGTGAAGGTGAGGGAGACACTGTCTCTGTTTGCGTTCCGTACAAAACTCGTCGCCAAGGTATGTATCTGTGTTCCCTAGACACGGTGTTCTGATACCTAAGCAAATTTAGTGAATGGTAGTTCCAATTGGTTGAAGTATTTAGAGACGATGGTGTGGTGTGTTTTTTTCCTATTATTGGAAAAGGTATCAAGGTACACTTTATTGTTATTGTTTTTTTGCCTTTGTTTGTTACAAAAAATATATTTGAAGAGACAGGATGGCCTGTAGGCCCTTCACCAGAACTCATCTTCTTAATTATGTAGATGGGTGAGCGCGGAAATAGAATTAAGTAACTTCAGATCACACTAAACGTATTTTCATCCAGTAATCACAGGAATCACGATGTAATTAGGTAATTAACGTCCACTACTACACGAGATCAACTTAATTAAATCTTAAAATAGCGTGATGGCGAAGATTCTGAGCGATTCGTCACAAGCGTGGTGCGCGGGCGCTGTCTCTTTCAAAAGTGAACTTAAGATGGCCGCCCGCGCCACCATCGACAATGACGCTCCGCTAAGTTGACATCGACAGCTCTGTCAAGTCAACCTGACATTTGCCGTAAACGCCGTCATATTTTTAAAGTTCATTCATTATCATCATCTGCGTGGCCTTTTCCCAACTATGTTGGGGTCGACTTCTAGTTTAACCGGATGCAGCTGATTTTTTTTGTCATTCACAGGTTGGTTTACCAATGAAATGATAAGAGAATATGGTCACGATGTTAAGCCAAGTAATTGCGTACGAAACTAGGAAAAAACACAAAACAATATTATTCGTAAATTAATTACAGACAAGAAAATTATGTCAAAAGTAACTTTTGGAATGTGCAACTAGAATAATTCTCCTGTAAGTCTGATGTTCAATAGTGCCTTTCATGGGTCTAATTGAAATACTTAAATGATTTGACTTTTGATTTTTACTTTGAAAAATACATATTATTGTGAATGAAAAGTGAAATTGGTACTCGTCCTGATTTAACCCTTGCATGAGAGGCAGGGCCCTATATTCACTAGTCTAACACGACTCAGCAGTGACTAACATAGTTTTATGCCCCATCATCTGCCTAGCCTTTACCCAACATAGTTGGGAAGAGGCTAGGCAGATATTAAGTTAAATTTGACGCAATACAAAACGATACCTGGTACAAAAAAGTAACAGGTATTACCATTAACACTAGTAAAAAGTACCAGGTATGTAAGTATAAATACTAGCTGCATCTAACCCATCTCCCGCTCCTCAGGTGACCACAGAAATGAATGACTTGGACAAGGACGAGGTCAACATCATCAGCGGAGCCCTGGAACTGCGTAAGAAGACAGTGTCTGACGTGATGACCAAGCTTGAGGATGTGTTTATGCTGCCCATCAGCTCTGTACTCGATTTTGAGACTATGTCGGAGATTATCAAGTCTGGTAAGTGCCTTGTCCCAACTTTGTTGGAGTCCGTTTTTAGTTCACCTGGATAAATGATAATGATAAATGATAATGATAAATGATAATAATAAATGATAATGATGAATGATAATGATAAATGATAATGATAAATCAATCTACGCAAGTATGATAACGTTTCCACGCATCGATCAATTTTAAAATGGCTACCTATTCGTCAGCGCAGAGCTTTAAGGGCGTTGACAACCCTATTTTCTATACTTCATAAACCCACGTCTCCATCATATCTGACTTCTCATTTTCAATATTTGTGTTCTGCACACGATAAGAATCTTCGTTCCACAAATAATCATCGTCTTCTACGATGTCCTTCTCACCGCTCTGGTTTCATTTACTCTTCTTTTTTCGTCCAGGCGGTTTTCCTTTGGAATGAGCTTCCTCTGAACATCAGGATGGCAACCAGTTTGTTCACGTTTAAAGTAAAGGCAATGATAAATGATAAATTTTTAAAATTAGGTTTTCACAAACACTTTTACACGTCTTTTTTTTAACTAGTAGATAAGATCGGAGTTTCACTACCTGACTACTCTGAGAAGAAACACTGAAAGAAACTCAGAGGTCACAGTCTCTTTAAAAGTCCAGACATTATCTTGGTCAAATCATGTAAGAGCCATGCAGATTAGTGTCTGAGATGGTCTTTTGAGGAAAGAACCACACAGATATGAGGGGACCAGATCAGTCAGTGCAAGCATTTGTCTGTAAAAGTGAGCTCAACTCGGAACTTGAGGAGCTCCACGTGCAGTAGCTGCTGTAGATGTAGCTGGATACCAGTGTTTTACAAACTTCAAACTTCAAACTTGAAAAGAAAGAAAGAAAGAAAAAGAAAAATATTTATTTGACATCAGTCATCAAAACACACATACACACAATAATTTATAAAACAATAGAAAACAATAGTAGGTACATATCATGTGCTGTGTGCCTCACGGCTGCGCCAAAAAGGTCCATTTCAGCATTCATGCCAGACAGGTGATGCTGTCTGACGCTGGTCTTCCAATGAACCTTGAGGGGTATCCAGTAACGGAAGGAAATAAATAAATATGAAACGAGTAAGTAAATCAGTTCAGTGTGTAATAAGAAGAGGTCGGTTATACATAAAAGTAAAAAATAAATATATATTGTGTTAGAGAGTGAACTTCAAATATTTATTGCGATCATGAGTAGATACATAGGGTGACATGGGGCCATGGGGGGGGGGGGGTTACATGGGGCGACATCTGGACTCCACAACCCAGTGATAACCCTGGCTAATAGCACTGCAGTATCAAAACTACTCATTTCATCATCTGAACAAAAAAAATGCAGGAAAATTGCTAGTTCCTTCTCAGAGATTGCAACCGTGTACAGTAGGAATGCTAGTTGTATGACTATAAAAAGTTATAATAAATTACCAGCTGCCCTGAGAATGTTACCAATAAATAAATTGAAATCTGTATTCTGTTTGCTTGGCTCTTTGATATGTGTTTTTATTCCGTTAATAATTATTTAAATCATAATTTTTGACATCATAATTATTTTTTTGACATTGGAGCATATTTTTAACATTGCTTATTATATTTTATTTATTTATTTATTTTATTTTTAGGAAGGCTTACAGACTAACAATCCAGTGTATTAAGAATATAATATTATAAAAAATAGCTAATAACAAGCCTCCACATATAGTAAACAAAAAACAAAAAGTCGATTAAAAAGACAGTGCAACACTATAATTTGCTAAGAATCGATAAGTCGACTAGTTATCAAGAAAAAAAGACTGTGCCAAAAGCCGTCTTAAGGTCGAAACACGGGTGCAAAATAAGTCGACATTAAGGTCCCTAGGAAGTCTATTAAAACTCTTATAGAGAACACATTCCGCCTATAATTAGTCATTGCAAAAGGTACATTCAATATTGGCCGTTGACGTAACCCCATCAGATTTGTGCGTAATGTCAGATTAGCAACGAGTTCAGGACAGTCAATGTGACCATTTGCGATACCCAGAAGTAAACTCATGTCTCCAATATAACGTCTCACCTCTAGAGGAAGGAAGTGGTACCGTTTGCAACGGTGCTGGTAGTCAACTGAGTATTGCTGTGCCCTGTAATCAAGACAGCGTAGGAATTTTGACTATGATTGTATTTTTTTTTTGACGTAATACTAATTAATTAATATTCTGACATTACAAATAATATTCTGAAATCTCAATTTGCTATAATTCTTGTATAATATTTCTATCCTTTCTTCCATCTATAATATTTCTACACCAGTAATGGTACTATGTGTGATGCAATATATAATTTAAGACCTAAATGTACCATATACTTGGAAATAAATATATCTTTATCTTTATCAAGCTGCAATGCTTCATAAGTAGTTCTAAATATGGCGCGTTTATATTTACCGTAACAGCCGTCCCCTTGGATATAGTCCAGAAATCTAAACACGGATTATGCGGTAGGTTTGCCCGTGAAAATTAACATCGCTACAGTTTATACTAAGCGTTTGGGATTAAATGGCGTTGTGTGAAAGTTGTGGAATATTGTACACCACTAATTTTTAATTAGTACAAATACTTAAAGGGCTTATTCTAGACGGTCTTCTCATTATATTTGTAAAGTATCAATAAATAATATTCATAAACACCAAAGTTATTAGCGTTTGTTTACATCCCAAAAAGTCACCCAATTTGTGGAAATATTGTACAGGCTATTCATGACATAGTAGTTTTCATTAATCGTAATCTCTCGCTCACGTTCGCGTGATCTCGCTCAAGCATGCCCCAACAGCTGTTTTCGTTATTTAAGTTTAACTAAATAGTGGCATATTCAAAAATTGAATTTCGTTTTTTTTTTACTTCTGATTACGCAAATATGATCAGTAACAGGTACGGATACAGCCCATTTTTTTTTGTACTAAGTCAAAAATAGTGGTGTATTGTATCTTCCCTCCATCAGGCTACTCCCGCATCCCAGTCTACGAGGGCGGTCGTGGCAACATAGTGACGGTGCTCTTCATCAAGGACCTGGCCTTCGTGGACCCTGACGATAACACTCCGCTGCGGACCCTCTGCCAGTACTACCAGAACCCATGCAACTTTGTCTTCGAGGACGTCACTCTTGATGTCATCTTCAAGCAGTTCAAAGAGGGTAAGTGGAGACACCGATTTCTAAAGGTTGGTAGGCTAGCTTGGATTTATTTTAAATTTGTATTTGGATATTTTGTAAATTTCAATTATGTATTATGGTACTGGGGAAATGTGGGTGTACCTACCTACGTATTGTTTTCTATTTATTGTTTTATTATTTCACTTTTTTAAAATTAATGTTATTATATTTGTAAATATGTGAGCACAATGTATCTAGCTGTACCAACTTAATCAAGTAATTATCAACTCCATTGCTTATTTTTTTATTTTATTTTTTGCTTAAACCTATCTTAGTATAGTACTTTTTATTCTAGGTGCATCGTCCTCACATATAATCTTATTAATGTGTACAAAGTTTTGTAAAATCTATTTTAAAAGAGTAAGTATGGAGTTTCTTGCCCATTCTTCTCCATACAAATCTACTTTTTGGAAGCGGCAACTAGAATCATTTTTAAAGTTATTTTTTTTCGACGTTCAAAAGTGCCTTATAGGGGCCTAATTGAAATAAATGGTTTGACTTTGACTTTGACTTTGACACCAGTTATTTAAATTTATTTATTTATCAAATGTAAACCTACAGTCTTTACAGTTGTCCCCAATTCAACTGTGGTTTTCACACAAACAAAGTTACAAAATATACTTAAAATATCTAATAGGAATCTACTTACTTTATCTAAACTTAAAAATAATAATAAAAACAAAAGAGGCTTAATTTTGTTAAAAACTTAAACTATACTATATCATAATTCTTTTTTTACGTAATCAAAAAATAACGGCAATACGTCGAGTCAAAATGTTGCCTGACGTCACTAGCCAGTATAGTTTATACTAGATAATGATGTTACAAGCCCCCTCTCCTCAACTTTTATGAGCTTAATCTAAACAGTTTTCCATCAACTTATTATTAACACATATTTATGTATCACTTGTCATACTCGCTCTTGTACTCTCTTTCATATCTGACACTTACACCGTAACACCGCAAATTACTCATCTCATAAAACTCAAACTACATTTCTGCTATTTTAATTTTAATTTATTTTATTCTTATTTTATTTCCGTTTTTATAATAGTTTTTATATTCCTTATATTTCTTTTCTTTTTTTCGCTTATATTCTGTTCACGTTGCATGTTCTTGCTTGCCTCATTCAAGAGACGGTAAGTGTTTTACCTTTTTTGCCAAGTGGAGGCCCTCCCTGGTGACCTGTACCACAGGTTTTTCTACAAAAACCTATTTCAGGCACCAGTCTCTTACATTGGTGGATTATAATACTTTTGTCACAATTGATATTAATTTTAAGGCAATCAATGTGAATAGAAATAAAAAGTTTTTGAATTTGAATTTGAATTTGAACTGGAAAAAGAAAAAAAAATACTTGTGTATTATTTTTTATAATCCAACTGATCGACTAATTATATTTAGATGTTCATATTCTGTCACTCATCCTACTGCAGATTTATGATTTATTCAAAGAACACCGGCGAACTCCCAAACAAACTTTTGTTGACATTTTTTTTTTGCGTCTGCCTATGAAAAATATGTAAAAGTATAGAGTTTGAAATTCTGAACAGTTTTTTCTTTGGTTATACTTTTATAGGAAGTCAGGAATTATAGATATTTATTTTTTAAGTTTTAGAGGTTAGGACTATATAATAGGTAATGTCCGCTATAATCTTAGCACAAACAATCGTGTTTATTTTAACATTCGTATTCTGATGCAGACATGTGTTTCCTAAGTATATTAATGCATTATGTCAAGCCAATCATTTTAAGCAACTTGACTAAGATTTATATAACATTAAAAGTATAGCTAATCCAAAAGCCATGAAGTCAAGTTCAGAAAGAAAAGAACACAAAGCTATGATTATTTATTTCATCAATAATCTAGTCAATTAAGCTCTCAATTAGGAAGATTTTTTTTCCAGACTTTGATAGGCCTTATGATTGATTTGATAAAACTTAGTAAATTATTTCGTTGGTATCTATTACGGTGACATACGTAGACGCTTAATAATTTCATCAACAATTCCCTCGCCGGTGTTATTTTATTAATGTTAATACTTTGATTAATAGTAAAATTAATTATTAGTCGTAAGTTTTTTTTATTCCTTTGTACTGTTCCTCAGGACACAAAGGTCACATGGCCTTCGTGCATCGCATCAACAATGAGGGTGAAGGCGACCCCTTCTACGAGACCATGGGGCTGGTCACACTGGAAGACGTCATAGAGGAGATGATACAGGCCGAGATCGTGGACGAGACCGACGTCTTCTGTAAGTAGACAGTCTTCTTGCACGCTTAGCATGGCCACAGAAGAATTTTGTCTACAGAAGAATCTACAAAGTGGCATATTGTAGAGTAATTCGACCTGTTACTAACCCACTGTAGGGCAGAGACCTCTTCTCACACAGAGAAGGCTCGAGCATTGACCACCACGCTTGCTCAAGGCGGATTGGCGATTTCAAACTTATATTATTTCTTTTTTTTTCTAACTTATTTCTTCTTTTTTTATTTTTTTTTTCTTTTCTTCTTACTCTGGGCCTGCGTCGCCTGAAATAAAATTGATTATTATTATTATTATTATATTAACAACTGGCAGACGTCCCGCGGTTTCACCCGGTTACGTCCCGTTCCCGTGGGAATACAGGGATAAAAGCCTATGTGTTAATTCAGGGTGTCAGCTATAGTTAGCTGACACCCTGGATTAACACATAGGCTTAAACTACTGAATGGACTTTAATAAAATTTGGTATGACTACACACCAATTTTTAAACTTTTTATTTCAAAGTATAGCATTAATTTTGGTTAAACCCACTTCGCTTAATCTTAATTTGAAAGATTATGTGCGAGTGAGGCGTTTTTATTAAAATCCATTCAGTAGTTTTGACGTGAAAGAGTAACAAACATACATCCATCTATCCATACTCACAAACTTTCGCGTTTATAACATTAGTAGGATAATATAAACGACAATATTGCTTTTTTTTCTTTTTTTGTCTCTTTTTTTCTTGCCATCTGTCACTATGTATTAAGACAGTTAGCAATAAAATAATCTTGCTTATATAAACTGTTTTATACAGTTGGATTAATTTGTGGATAACGATGCAGGTTGTGTGATTACTTAAGTGCAAAGACATTCAATACCTATAGACCGGACATCACGAACAAAATTTTCGTCCGAAAAAGTGTGTCCTGCTGGATACAAGTCTATGAGTTTTTTGTAGTACGCTCCGCTGCCGCTCCAATATTCATATATTATTCTAGATGGCGTTACTGAGACATGGGATCAAAGTTTTTCTATGACATTTCCTTGACATGCCCGCTCTATAGTATTTTAAATCTCTTTGCTTAAGTGTAATAAATATCTATACTTAAATATTAAGCATGGGCTATTTGAGAAAATTTTATTTTTAAGTCCCTCATGTAAGTAGATTATAAAAAAATATTAGACACGTATTTTTTCTTTTTTCACGTAATCAAAAAAATACGGCGATACATCGAGTTAAAATGTAGCATGACGTCACTACCCAGTACAGTTTATGCTAGCTAATGACGTTACAAGCCCCCACTCCTCAACTTTAATGCGCCTAATCTGAACAGTTTTTCATCAATTAGAAAAAGAAAAAAATATGTGTCGAATATTTTCTTGTAATCTAAATGAGGGACACAAAACTAAAATTTTGTCAAATAGCTCATTGTGCAATAACTGTTTGTTATCCTGAAGAAATAAGATAAAATAAAATAAAGTTAAATATAAATGTACATAAAATAATAAAAAGAAATAGTTATTTGTTATACAAGAGTGCAAAGTTGCTTTTTAACCGCGTGTTCAATTTTGATGACCGAGCAAGCGAAGGATTTTAAAATTGAATCACGAGCGCAGCGAGTGATTCAAAATTAGAATCCTGAGCGTTAGCGAGGGAATCAAAAGAGCACGAGGTGAAAAATCTTTGCACTCGAGTGCAACACGTAACTTTTCATTCCACCTCAGCGAGGAAATGACTAAATGCAAAAAAAAAAACGTTTTCTGAGAAAGTTTTGGCTCCTTTTGCTAGTCGCCACTTGTTGAACATATCGTACTGTTTTAAATACTTCTCGCGTGGTTGTTGAGGGAGAAAGCTCATTTGCGCATTATTAACAGTTTCAGTCAATTCTGTTGGCGTCAAACAAACTTCCTCGTCGCTAGAATCACTCATTTTAGTTTTTTCACTTGTTTTCAAGTTTCTTGTTTTTAATATAAGGTTTAACAATGACGTGAAAAAATGCCGCGTAAAGAACCGCGTACAAAGCAAATAGAAAAAATTTTTCATCCCACCATCTCGGAAAGAGTATTTTAGCCGTTTTTATTCTCTAGAGGATAAAGAAAATTTAATTTAGAATATCGTGTGCACTAAGTTTGTGAATTAAAAAAAACATTAAACCTATTTACTGCTACCTCTATGGTGCCGAATATATCATACAACTTTTTTTTAATTTGTTAAAAACTCAGACTCGGAACCTTCTTGGTGTTCTTTTTTCAATTTGCTTTGTACGCGGTTCTTTACGCGGCATTTTTTCACGTCATTGTTAAACCTTATATTAAAAACAAGAAACTTGAAAACAAATTATTAAAAACAATTAATGACTATTATGAATAAAACAATTAATGACAGATTGAGGAATGATGATATAAAGCAACGTTGTGGTTTAAAAGAAGATGTAGTAACAAAAATTGAAAAGAGTATGCTTAGATGGTTTGGTCACGTTGAAAGGATGGATGAAAGGCGACTAACGAAAGGTATTTACAAGGCAGATGTAAGTGGGAACGCCGGGAGGGGACGCCCTAGAAGGACATACATAGACCTTATTGGTGAAGTTCTTCAGAAAGGTCAGGTGCGTAGTACTCGCAACCGGCGTGTGTGTATGACAACATGTATGAATGTAAATGAAGCAAAAGAAGTATGTAAGAATCGTAGCATATGGCGCTCTGTAGTTTCTGCCTACCCCCATGGGAAAAAGGCGTGAGTTTATGTATGTATGTATGTATGTTGAAAACAAGTGAAAAAACTAAAATGAGTGATTCTAGCGACGAGGAAGTTTGTTTGACGCCAACAGAATTGACTGAAACTGTTAATAATGCGCAAATGAGCTTTCTCCCTCAACAATCACGCGAGAAGTATTTAAAACAGTACGATATGTTCAACACGTGGCGACTAGCAAAAGGAGCCAAAACTTTCTCAGAAAACGTTTTTTTTTTTTGCATTTAGTCATTTCCTCGCTGAGGTGGAATGAAAAGTTACGTGTTGCACTCGAGTGCAAAGATTTTTCACCTCGTGCTCTTTTGATTCCCTCGCTAACGCTCAGGATTCTAATTTTGAATCCTTCGCTTGCTCGGTCATCAAAATTGAACACGCGGTTAAAAAGCAACTTTGCACTCTTTTATAACAAATAACTATTTTTGTGTGCATACATTAACATTACGTTATTAAGGTAAATACCCAGTATTTTATTTGTATTGAGCACGACAATGTCAAGACTGAAGAGAAGTAATGTATAGATTCTTCAGTCGACATTAGTCTACACTATCCAACATCATTTCTTCTATAATCGGTGGAAATAATTTTACCGTTTATTACTTTGTCGATTCTGCTGTAAAGAAATACATACACAAAGTAACACTAATGTCTTGTCTGTTTGTTTGTTTGTCGATTTTTCACGACTAAACGGCTGAGAAGTTCGTAATAATAATATTTTACAACTTTTACACAACGCCATCTAGTCCCAAGCTAAGCAGAGCTTGTGCTGTGAGTACTAGACAAATTAAATCTTGGAGACTGACTTAGGCTATTTTTGGGCTGAAATCTTTTTTTTTACATAATAACATTCGACTTCTTAAAACAATGACAGGTGTAAAATAACTCTAGTTTCGGAACTCTGCGGCTTTAGTGGTTTTTAACACCCGACGCTAAAAGAGGGGCGTTATAAGTTTGACCGCTATGTGTGTGGGTGTCTATCTGTCTGTCTGTGGCATCGTACCGCTTAAACAGGTGAACCGATTTGGATTGGGTTTTTTTTATTTGAAATCAGGGTTTCTTGCGATGGTTTTTAGACATGATTCATTAAATTGGTTCAGCCGGTTCAATGTTATCAGCTCTTTTGTGCTAGGTGCCTTCGCGATTTTAGTCGTCTATGGGTATATTAACTTTACTTTTAAACAAATGTATGTGTGACTTAAAATTAAAAAAAAAGTTCAAAATGTTTGAAAAAAAAAATTTAAATTTAAAAAACCCCCAACGCCAAAAAAGTTAAAAGCCGCTAATATAAGTAGGTACACATTCCTAATAAGAAGAGTCCTCAGTTACGCGGTACTCCGACGCGAAATAAAATTAAATGGCTCGACGATAGGAAAATGTTATTTTTAACTTTTTGAATGTGATTTTGTTTTTTTGGCGTTGGGGGTTTTTTAAATTTTTAATGTTTCATTGATTATTGGCCACCGAATTTCGAAACTGTCTGTTCCGAACTTGTTTAGCACCCATAATACAAGATCTGCTTAGTTTGGGACTAGATGGCGTTGTGTGAGAGTTGTGGAATATTTATTTGTAACTGGTAACCCTGTATTTAATGATTAAACATTATCTCCCAACAGTGGACAACCGCTCCAAGCGTCGGCGCAACCGTCCCGCGAACAAGCTGCAGGACTTCGCCGCGTTCGCCGAGCGGCACGAGAACCAGCGCATACACATCTCCCCGCAGCTCACGCTCGCCACCTTCCAGTTCCTGAGTACCAGTAAGTGTTACAACCGTCCCGCGAACAAGCTGCAGGACTTCGCCGCGTTCGCCGAGCGGCACGAGAACCAGCGCATACACATCTCCCCGCAGCTCACGCTCGCCACCTTCCAGTTCCTGAGTACCAGTAAGTGTTACAACCGTCCCGCGAACAAGCTGCAGGACTTCGCCGCGTTCGCCGAGCGGCACGAGAACCAGCGCATACACATCTCCCCGCAGCTCACGCTCGCCACCTTCCAGTTCCTGAGTACCAGTAAGTGTTACAACCGTCCCGCGAACAAGCTGCAGGACTTCGCCGCGTTCGCCGAGCGGCACGAGAACCAGCGCATACACATCTCCCCGCAGCTCACGCTCGCCACCTTCCAGTTCCTGAGTACCAGTAAGTGTTACAACCGTCCCGCGAACAAGCTGCAGGACTTCGCCGCGTTCGCCGAGCGGCACGAGAACCAGCGCATACACATCTCCCCGCAGCTCACGCTCGCCACCTTCCAGTTCCTGAGTACCAGTAAGTGTTACAACCGTCCCGCGAACAAGCTGCAGGACTTCGCCGCGTTCGCCGAGCGGCACGAGAACCAGCGCATACACATCTCCCCGCAGCTCACGCTCGCCACCTTCCAGTTCCTGAGTACCAGTAAGTGTTACAACCGTCCCGCGAACAAGCTGCAGGACTTCGCCGCGTTCGCCGAGCGGCACGAGAACCAGCGCATACACATCTCCCCGCAGCTCACGCTCGCCACCTTCCAGTTCCTGAGTACCAGTAAGTGTTACAACCGTCCCGCGAACAAGCTGCAGGACTTCGCCGCGTTCGCCGAGCGGCACGAGAACCAGCGCATACACATCTCCCCGCAGCTCACGCTCGCCACCTTCCAGTTCCTGAGTACCAGTAAGTGTTACAACCGTCCCGCGAACAAGCTGCAGGACTTCGCCGCGTTCGCCGAGCGGCACGAGAACCAGCGCATACACATCTCCCCGCAGCTCACGCTCGCCACCTTCCAGTTCCTGAGTACCAGTAAGTGTTACAACCGTCCCGCGAACAAGCTGCAGGACTTCGCCGCGTTCGCCGAGCGGCACGAGAACCAGCGCATACACATCTCCCCGCAGCTCACGCTCGCCACCTTCCAGTTCCTGAGTACCAGTAAGTGTTACAACCGTCCCGCGAACAAGCTGCAGGACTTCGCCGCGTTCGCCGAGCGGCACGAGAACCAGCGCATACACATCTCCCCGCAGCTCACGCTCGCCACCTTCCAGTTCCTGAGTACCAGTAAGTGTTACAACCGTCCCGCGAACAAGCTGCAGGACTTCGCCGCGTTCGCCGAGCGGCACGAGAACCAGCGCATACACATCTCCCCGCAGCTCACGCTCGCCACCTTCCAGTTCCTGAGTACCAGTAAGTGTTACAACCGTCCCGCGAACAAGCTGCAGGACTTCGCCGCGTTCGCCGAGCGGCACGAGAACCAGCGCATACACATCTCCCCGCAGCTCACGCTCGCCACCTTCCAGTTCCTGAGTACCAGTAAGTGTTACAACCGTCCCGCGAACAAGCTGCAGGACTTCGCCGCGTTCGCCGAGCGGCACGAGAACCAGCGCATACACATCTCCCCGCAGCTCACGCTCGCCACCTTCCAGTTCCTGAGTACCAGTAAGTGTTACAACCGTCCCGCGAACAAGCTGCAGGACTTCGCCGCGTTTGCATGTTCTCCGAGATAAGTTTCAATATCTAACCGATTAATAATTTTAACTTTGTATTGAGTACCTATAAGTTTGCCCTTATTGTTATTATCAACAGCTGAGCTATACTACATCCGATTAGGTAGTTAACAAAAGGTAAACAATTTCGACATGTATTTTTAGTTAATAACACAGTTTAAAAATATAATGCAGCTGAAAACATATTTAGATACAACAAAAACGATTACATGATCAATTAAACAATTTGTTTAAACAGTAGTTGTATTTAATTAATAAGCGTTTATGTAAAAAGACTTGTCAATATTGTTTACCTTTAGTTAACTACCTACTCGGATGGAGTATAGGTATATTATTTGGTAATCTGTAGATAACGCCGTGAGTGGTGCATTTGTTAACTAAGATTTTAGTACTCCAATCATGTGTAAGATTTAATATAGTGCTGTTTGTTGTCCTTAAATAAAATAAACATAAAATAAAATAAAATAAATTGCCTCTAATTTAATATTCTCTTTCTCCAGGTGTAGATGCCTTCCGTCCAGACACAGTATCGGAGACTGTCCTGCGTCGTCTCCTCAAGCAGGACGTCATCCATCACATCAAGCTCAAGGGGAAGACGAAGAAGGATCCCAGCACCTTCGTGTTCCAGCAGGGGAAGCCGGTGAGTTAGATAAATCTACAATTACAGTACATATTCACAGTCACTATACGTAATAATAAATACTAATGAAAAAATTGGCAATATCACGTTATACTGGGATCGCGAATAAACTTGATATAAGTAGTGGTGATAAATCGATTGGAACGTCGCACGATGATTGTTGATATAACAGTCCCGCGCGACGAGAACCTCGTGAAGGCAGAGAAAGATAAACAACTTAAGTATCTTGATCTGGCTCGCGAGGTTGTCGACATGTGGGATGTGGATACAGCAGTCATCGTGCCGATAGTCGAGACGGCCAATGGCATAATAGCCAAGAGCCTCGACCAACACCTTAAGAGGCTCTCGTTAGGCAGCTGGATCAAGGGCTTGATCCAGAAGGCAGTACTCCTGGACACGGCTCGCATTGTTAGGCGTTTCCTATCTCAGTAGCCCTGACCGCCGGTAGCTTGGACCCTGTTCCCGATACCGGTGGGCTACTATTTTTTATATTATTAAATGTTTTTTATTTTTGTATTTAAATATTTAAATATTTAAAAATATAATAGATATGTATGTTAAGGAAAATAAAGGAAATACTACTAATGACAATATAATTCACAACTTTGACACAACGCCGTCTAATCCCGAGTTAAGCAGAGCTTGTATTATGAGTACTAAATAGCTGAGTGTCGTGAGAGTACCGCTTAAGTAAGAAATGTTCCTAGTATTCGTAGGTATGTAGGTACTTATTTTAGCGGTACCCCGACGAGACGTAAAATTTCATGGCTCAACGATAGGAAGGTGTTATTTTTAACTTTTTAAATGTTTTACTTTTTTTGCGGTGGGGGTTTTTTAAATTTTAAATTTAATTTCTAATTATTGCATTAATTTTGTTTTATAGAGTTTACAGTTATCAGAATTTTTCAGTGCATTGTATGAAGAGTCTAATGCTAGTTAAAACGAATCCAAACACGACATATCTGCTATTATTTTGTCAGGAGTCTACCTAATGGTGTGATGGTTAGCCTGGCTGCAGCATCAGCTCATCATGTTGCCATCAGTGCATTGTGCGCAGATTTAAATGCTGGTTAAAATGAATCCAAACACGACATATCTGCTGTTATTTTTTTCCAAGAGTGTATTAGTGTGCTAGATATCCTGGCTGCATCAGACCAAAAATACCATAATTATGCTTATTAATGTAACACACATCGGTGTTTCAAATTTTAAGCCACACATGTTTGTAAGTAAAGTTAATACCCATGGATGTCTAAAATCGCAACGGTAGCTAACACAAAAGAGCTGATAACCTTGAAATGGCTGAACCGGTTTCGATGAATCATGGCTAAGAACCATCGCAAGAGACCCTGCTTTCAAATAAAAAAAAAATCTAAATCGGTTCACGTGTTTAAGGGCTACGGTGCCACAGACAGACAGACACACACTCACACACACATAGCGGTCAAACTTATAACACCCCTCTTTTTGCGTCGGGGGTTAAAAATTACTGAGGGCTGGATTGGATGCTAATGTACAAATATTCCACAAAATATTCCACAACTTTTCACACATCGCCATTTAGTCCCAAGCTAAGCTTGAGAGCTTGTGTTATGGGTACTAAACAGCTGATAAACATACTTGTATATTTCTAAATACATACATAATATAGACTAACTACACCCAGACACAGAACAAATGATCGTGCTCATCACACAAACATTTCTCCTGGGTGGGAATCGAACCCACGACCTCCGGCATAGCAGTCAGGGTCACTAACTACTAGACCAACAGGCCCGTCAAAGACGAAGGGAAGACAAAGGGAAAGGGATTGTTCTGTAACCGAGTGAGTATCCTATACCGCACTATATCAATATTTTCCACTTATTCCAGGTGGATTACTTCGTGCTGATTCTGGAAGGTCGCGTGGAGGTGACGGTGGGTCGTGAAAACCTAGTGTTCGAAGCAGGACCCTTCACTTACTTCGGGGTACAAGCGCTCACGCAAAATGTGGGAGTCGGTGAGTTTAGAATAGAATAAATACTCTTTATTGTACAGACGCCAGCACATCAAGTTACCCCAATGTGTCTAATTTTCCCATTTGAATATGAACCTTATTCTGTTTGACATAAAGTTGACAAACGATCAAAGAAATTTGACACATTGGGGTAACTTGACGTGCTGGCGACTGTACACCACAAAACTTACAAATTATAACTTTAAGGGTACGTAGGGTGTTACAATGGGCGGCCTTATCGCTAAAAGCGATCTCTTACAGACAACCTTTGGATGGACTTGATAGTGGAGGAGAAAAGATGAGTAGGCAGTTTGTGGTGTAGGTACTATTTACATAAATATACCTATAACATACATGACTATCTCAATAGATGTATAAAATAAGCATAAATAAAAAAAAAGAAAGTACTTAAAAAAAAACACAATAAAATAAATACAATGCATAAATACTTATAATAATAATAATCATTTAAAGAGTAACTAACTGTTAAATTAAGACGTGTTAGGAGAGAGGTAATAATTTTTGAGCATATAATATATTTAAACGATGGTAATGTTTGAACTGGTGAGTTTTCATACATACTTAAACTCGTGCCTTTCAATGAATTTAAATAAAAATTACAACTTTCACAACACTTCGCCATCTAGTCCCAAACTAAGCAGAGCTCGTGCTTTGAGTATCTAATTGCTAGTAGACGTCCCGCGGTTTCACCCGCGTTAGGTCCCGTTCCCGTGGGAATACAGGGATAAAAAGTAGCCTATGTGTTAATCCAGGGTCTCAGCTAACTCCATACCAAATTTTATTAAAATCCATTCAGTAGTTTTTACGTGAAAGGGTTACAAACATCCTCACAAACTTTAGCGTTTATAATATTAGTAGGATAATAATAAATTCAGTGTTACCTGATCATGCATCCGTGATATCTTAAAATGTTGTGCATTTAATTATTATTTTAGAATACTACTAAGTTAAGAAGAATACTTAAATGTATTAATTACTTATAATCCAAATCTAAATCTATACTATCTATACTAACTAATATTATAAAGAGGTAAAATTTGTAAGTTTGTAAGTTTGTATGTAGGGGGTAATCTTCGGAACTAATGATCCAATTTAAAAAAATATTGTACTGGTGGAAAGCTTCACTATTCCCGGTGGACATAGGCTACTTTTTATCCCCGTATTCCCACGGGAACGGAAACTACGCGGGTGAAACTGCTTGACGTCTGCTAGTATTATATAAAAACTAGCTGCCCCGGCAAACTTCGTTGTGCCTTAGAGTCAATTTATTGCTCTTATTATTATTTTTTTATATTAGTTATACATACGTTGAATAAGACGACAACAAATAAATCCAAACCAATAATAACTACTACTACTTTTAAATTACAACATATATATAACCTAACCTAACTGACCATACCTATCCTATAGCTAACCCAACTATCTAACCTAACTCCCTTATTATAATGCATTGATTTAAAAAATACTAAATTCATAATTTTAATCTGAGCTATGTTACATACAATTTATGCCTATAGTTTTCCCGGTCTACTTTAATTAAAGTCCTAACAGTAAAATAAGTTCTATTTGCAAAGAATTATTAAAGTTCGTCTCTGTCATCATTGCTAATTACGTAAATTGATTTCTGAAATATAAGACTTTTTTATGCTACATAGAACCTCTAAGTTTAGTAACAAAATAAATTTCAGAACGTAGGTGCGTATTATAAATTGACAACCTTACCTTCTTGGGTTTAGCTAAGACTTGTCAATTTCAAATTGTCACCTGATAATGAACTGGGAAGTTTGACTCCTGTCATGTCATCCAAGATGGCGCTGCGTTTGAAAAATGTTCGAGACAACCGATATTCTTGATATTTATTTTTATGATGTCGAACGGGATAAAAAGTACCCTATGTCCTTCTCCTGGCTCTAAACTACCTCCCTGCTAATTTTCAGCTAAATCGGTTCAGCCGTTCTTGAGTTATAAGCGAAGTAACTAACACGACTTTCTTTTATATATATAGATGTTATGTTGTTTTGTGTACGCTTCAAAAACTCAAATAGTTCTGTACCGATCGAGCTGAAATTTTAGCATGATATATAATCCGCATCTAGGATTGTTTTTATCTAATTTTTATTTCTTTTTCGTTTGTTTTTTTTGTTAACCATTCAATCACAATCTGCCACAGCGAAGCGTGGCAGGGTACAGCTAGTAAATAAATAAATGAGTACTCAACAACTGATAAATATCTTAACATAACATCACGCCTGGTATCCCCGAAGGGTTATCAGAGGAGTACCTAGTAGCACACTCACATTTCGTCAGTTATGTTAAAGTTCCATGTAATAGGGGGCGAGCCTATTGCCACCAATCGGGCACAAATCCAGACACAAAAACTCAATAACACTTTGCCCAACCCGAGGATCGAACCCGGGACCTCCTTCGCAGCAGTAGCGCTAGCAACCATAAGGGCGCCTTCAAACTAGCCGCAAAGAGCCGCGCGGTGGTTGCGCGGCTACAGCGCTGCAACCGCTAGGTTCGAGTATCATAGTGTTGTTGTTGTAGTGTAGTTTCAAACTCATCGATAAAGTTCAAGCTGATTTTCGTGGTTCATGTCTGAATAAAAACACGTACGCATCATCACTAGTCGATTGATGAACCGATGGCCACAGCGCGGGTGTAGCGCTGCAGTCGCGCGATTCTTATTTATATGGATTAACAAAGCAGCGCGACGGTAGCGTTGCAGCCGCCTGGCGGCTAATTTGAAGACACCCTTAGGCGGATGAGGCGGTCAAAGCAGCATTACAAATATTCTTGTATGATAACTAAATAGCACCCTGTAAATACACGCTGTATCTACGATCAATTAACCGTTATTTATAAAATATAAATTATTGACTTTACCATCGATATACATATTCGAAGTAGCATCATTTGTAAAGAGTAACCAACAACTATTTCCACGACTATCTGACGCGTTCCCGCGCAACAGACGCGATAATAGCCAACTTTACTTGCACCCAGCAAAAACTGTGTTGATGTCAAAAAGCTTGTTTGGTATGACGCCCAAGATTTATAATAAGCTACCTCAGTCTTACAAAACCTTAACCACAAATTTATTTAAAAATAAGATTCGAAATTTATTAACGGACAAATGTTACTACAGTAGGTATAAATGACTTCTTAACGGATACCTTTTTGAGTTTAACAATGTGTTTGTGTAAATTTTTTGTGATATTTTTGAATGCTAAAATTATTTGACATCATTAAATTTGTAACTCTTTTATTAATATTTACATGCCATTGTCTGGCAAACATGACGATCTATAATAGGTCCATTTTTTTGATGACATCTCTTGTATGCTGGCAATTTGTTATGAATGCAATGTACTCATGTTTCTTATCTTAACAAAATATCTAGTATCTTCGATTCTTTTTCCAAAAAGCTTTGGGTTCGAACTCGAGACGTATGACTTGATAGTAACAAACAATGTATATTTTTTGTTTCAGCTGAATCCCCGACGCCATCAGCGATGGGTTCTCTTCAGAACATCAATATGGATTCTATGTTACGTCACACATTTGTACCGGATTACTCCGTGAGGGCCATCACGGAGCTCTTCTATCTAACTGTGAAACGGTACGTGTGTAACCTGTAATAATAATACCAGCCTGTTTCCACAGTCTAAAAACCTACAGTCGTCCGACGAAGCCGTCTAGACAGGGCAATCGTGCGGGGTGTGAGGGGCGACACGCGGGAAACCCGCTCCCGCACTGCGAACAAAACGATGTTCGTAGTTCAGGAGGTATTATAAAGATCAAAGGCGTCGTCCTACAACTACATACATACATACATACATAAACTCACGCCTTTTTCCCATGGGGGTAGGCAGAAACTACAGAGCGCCATATGCTGCGATTCTTACATACTTCTTTTGCTTCGTTTACATTCATACATGTTGTCATACACACACGCCGGTTGCGAGTACTACGCACCTGACCTTTCTGAAGAACCTCACCAATAAGGTCTATGTCCTTCTAGGGCGTCCCCTCCCGGCGTCAGGGGCACTAACTATAAGACCAACAGTCACTTTTTCGATTTTTCCGTGGACAAAATTCGTTTCTACGATGGTCATGCTAAGTACGCGTGCTGGGGCTCGAGTCTGCTATTGCAATCGTGTCTCAATGACCGGTCATTGATCGAATATTTGACAACTTTGAAAGCTTTTGTATGGGAAATGTGTCATAAGTTTGACGTTTTTTGGTCTCGCACAAGTTTTTTTATTATTATTTTTGTCTTTAGTTTTTTTAATCTTTCCATTTTTTATCTCTATTGCTGTTCTTTTGTTTTATGTTCTGTGCGTCTAAATATTTTTTTTTCTTTCTTTCTTTCTGTTACTGTTTTTTTAAGAAGTCTGTTGTTTTTTTTTTTGTAATAAGCTGTCCACTGTTATAATATTTTTTTTTTATCTCAATTTTCAGGTCTTTACATCTGGCTGCGAAACGCGCTACCCTAATGGAAAAAGGTGCACTCTCCAAAGGAGCTACGAACGAGCAGTTTGACACTGAAGTTGATAAGGTAACATAAATATAAGGCTTGTCCTAAATACATAGGGTGACTGGTAATTAGTGATCGATACTCAAACACGTGATTGTTTTCATGATTTCAATAAACTATCCCTAAAAAACTTTTTTTTTATGCACAATAACTTATTACACAATAAAATAACAACAACGCTGTTTGAAATCGGCACGAACTATCAGCTGATAGTCTGACCTCGGGAAGGACAAAATCTACTAGTAGTAGCATCACACGCTCCCCCGCCACCCCCACCGCTCCCGTTGTGCAGTACTGACGTAATTGAATTAATTGAAAGCTAATGAGTATAACAAAAAGTTTCTTTGGGAAAGTTATTCCTATCCATGAGTACAATCACGTGTTTATTTATCGGTCACTAATTACCAGTCACCCTATACAGGGTGTATCATTCAAATCGGTCAGTATGGGAAAGTCTGAAACTATAAGACATACGAAGATCTGTTCTGAGGAACCATGTCATCGATTTTAATAACAAGAAAAACTGCATTCATACATTTAAAAAAAACATCTGTACTCCGTTCGGGAATCGAACCCGGTTATTTTGGAAAAAAAAACCTACACTATCCTTAACGTAACCCCACAAGAAATAGTCCAGAGGCGGCATTGAAAAAGGCGGTGGTCACTTCGAGCACCTACTAAAGTAAATTAAAGTATGTGGAAACAATGCATTTTATTCATTTTAGACATCATGTTTCATACAGACATTTACTGCTTAAGACCATCACAATCGATATCTAAATAGAAATAATGTAGGTTTTTTTTTCAAAATAACCGGGTTCGATTCCCGAACGGAGTACAGATGTTTTTTAAAATGTATGAATGCAGTTTTTCTTGTTATTAAAATCGATGGCATGGTTCCTCAGAACCGATCTTCGTATGTCTTATATTCTCAGACTTTCCCATACTGACCGATTTGAATGAGACACCCTGTATAGAGTGGTAAGTTTAACCTAACCGTTTGCAGCTGAACACCTGTGTTTTACATAGAGCGACTGCCTATCTGACCTAAACAACACAGTTCCTATACTCCATCCGAGTAGGTAGTTAACTAAAGGTAAACGATCTTGACAAGTCTTTTTACATAAACGCTTATTAATTAAATACAACTACTGTTTAAACAAATTGTTTAATTGATCATGTAATCGTTTTTGTTGTATCTAAATATGTTTTCAGCTGCATTTTATTTTTAAACTGTGTTATTGACTAAAAATAGATGTCAAAATTGTTTACCTTTTGTTAACTACCTAATCGGATGGAGTATAGGTAACACGATACCCCTTGGATTTCAGTAACAAGTTTACAGGCTCGTAACGACCGCCAAAATGCTTATAAAGCTTTCCGTGTATAGTCCCTCATCCTCGGACCAACCTCGGCAAACGTGGGTCGCGGTAACGTACGATCCAACCGCAATCCCCGACTGGATCACTTTTATAGGTGATTGGAAAATCTTCATAAATGCCCATCGCCTTGGGGACGACGAAGGTGTCTATCAGACTGTTACTGACAAAAAGCCACCCCGGTGTTCCACGCCGGGGGTCGCAGGAACGTACAATCCTTCTGCAACCCCCGACTGAATCACTTTTATCGCTGATTAGAAAATCCTCATAAATGTCTTTCACCTTTGGGAGGACGAAGAGGTCTCTCAGAGTCTTCTTTACTAAAAATCACCCCTGTGTTTCGTCTCATACCTGCGCTGGGGGTCGCGGGAACGTACGATCCTTCCGCAACCCCCGACTGAATCACTTTTATCGCTAATTGGAAAATCCTCATAAATGCCCATCGCCTCGGGGAGGACGAAGAGGTCTCTCAGACTCTTATTTACTAAAATTCACCCCGGTGCTCCGTCTCATACCTGCGCCGGGGATCGCGGGAACGTACGATCCTTCCGCAACCACACTACCAACTACTTTTATAGCTGTTTGGAAAATGCTCGTAAAAGAGCAGGCGGAGTGGTCTATCAGACTCTTACTGACCGGTGGTGTTCCGCCGGGGGTCGCGGTAACACACGATCTTTCCGTCCTTCTTCATTTATCTATCCTATTCCAGCACTTATGTAACTCGAGCAAATCAAGTGGAAACATTCCATTATCAATGATAACTAAGAGACTTGTCAATTCTGCCAGCTTAGCCTCTACGAAGAACACAGACGATTTGGGATCTACTTCCACTAACAATAAGGTTCAATTTTGTTTGTATTAATCGTAGTCACTTGTGCTCTTGTTCCATAGTTATTTTTGGTCGTTAAAGTGATATTGGTCAAACTAAACTTAATTTAAAGCTACTCATCCTTTTCTCTCTCATACAATAAGAAAATGTCGTACCTACATAATATGTCCTAGAGAGTAATACGGCTTTATAATAGTGAAAGAATATTTAAAATTAGTTTAAGCAGTTTGCAGCAGATGTCGTGACGTGATGGCCCAGAGGAAGAAAGAAAGAAAGAAAGAAATCATTTATTTGCCGATAATGTAGGTATACATATAGGTTGGAATATTTGGTTCTTTTCCCGATACATTTTACCTTACGGCATGCAAAATATTAAATTTGAATTTATTAAAATTAATTAAAATACATTATTACAATTAACTGTTTTACTCAGTATCTAATAGTGCAGATATATCCAATGACGCGTAAGTCCTTCGCCTAAACATTATGTGTTAATCTTATTCTAAAACACATGGAATAATACAGTAAAGAATATAAAGAAAAATAAATTGAAAGGTTTAAGGAGGTTAAGGCGCCTACCTCTCATGCACGAGGTTGTGGTTCAAATCCGGGCTAGTACCAATTTGACTTTTTCAAGTTATATGTACTTTCTAAGTTTATCTTAGACATCATTGACATTGGTGAAGGAAAACATCGTTAGAAAACCTGGACTTACAGTTAATATAAGTTTGAAATCCACAATCCGCCTTGAGCAAGCGTGGTGATCATTGCTCGTGCCTTCTCTGTATGAGAAGAGGCCTTTGCCCTGCAGTGGGACAGTAACAGGCTGGTATTATTATTAAGCAGTTTTTCAGTTCAACCTTTAAAAAAAAACATACAAAAAAAAACAAATAGATAGATCCTTTAAATAGAGATATTTCATGTTTAGAAAATACCAAAATTTACTACCTTTTTGGTGCTATTTGGTACCTATCTTCAAGTATTTAGTACCTCAACTGATAGCTATAAAACACGTAAAGAAAGTGGTCAGCCATTCTGACATCAGGATATCTGGGCAAATTTTTTTTTCATAGTTCGAGACAACACACCTAATTTATCTCTTTGTAAATATTTACTACCTTTTTAGTACCTCAACATATATTTTTTTCAAATATTTTTGGCATCACAGAAAAATGCTACGTAAGAAAGAAACTTTGTTAGCTATGGGACCCCCTCCCTGCTTATACGAGGTTAAATTTAAGTCGTTCTGGACCTCTTAAGGGGTCATTGTACTCATCATTATGAACAACTTTTACTATGGGACCAAACCTTAAATCGCGAAAAAAAATCAGTTGCTCCCTACATTTTGACGACTTATGCAAACATAAATGTAGGGAGCAGCTGATTTTTTTTTAAAGCTTACTAGTAATTTGGGTTGTTAAGCTCTCCAACTAAGATAAAACATGCTTAAATATTGTGTCTGGAGTGGGAATCAATCTCACGACCTCTCGATCACTTGTGAAAAACCTTAGCCATTAGGCTATTCCTGCTTTAAAATCTAATCAAATTCTTGTGCAACCAATGAAATTATAAGTAAAAAGGTGTAGATAGGTTATAAGCGCTTAGCAAGCGATGCGTTAAAATGTGGCTAACTAGCCACACTTGGTTTCAGTGTGCCGTTTTTAAAGATCGAATGTTGTTTAGGTAACCTATCTACACCTTTTTGACGTGACAACGTCTTATAAATTGGTTTGCCGGGTGACACTTCAAGAAACTGCGTTACGCTCCGCTCACGTTATGCGCTCACAATGAGAGCGAGTGAGAGGCACGCGTCCCTTCCACTCGGGCATGGTTAGCCCGCCTAAGAGCGAGAGAGACAGACATAAAAAGTGAAAAGCACGCGTCCCTTCCACTCGAGCACAGTTTCATCCTTCTTCCTACTATACGAATGAATATTCACATTAAAATTATTTTACCACTCAAAGTCGTTGTCACGTAAAACTTTCGCCCGTATACCGACTTTACAGGCAACCAATTTTTTTTACTTATAATATCATTGTGTGTAACAGTGATTGCTACCATACTCCTCCGAAACGGCATGATTGATTCTTATAAAATGTTGTGTAGGTCTAAAAATAGTACGTAAACTATTTTTTTGAAACACCGGGCAGCTTGGATTAGTATACAAGGTGTTTTTTTTTATATCCCATAACTCTAGGGTTATATTCTGTAGGTAAAAATAATACTTAAACTCCTAGAATAGATGGTCCAAAAATGCATAGTTTCGGAGATATCATCAATCATAATTAAATTATCAGTTGTTTAGTACCCGTAACACAAGCTCTGCTTAGCTTGGGACTAGATGGCGTTGTGTGAATAGTATTTATTACCTAATTAGTTAAAAAAAAAAGGATGATTGAAACATAATTCATAATTATGCCAGTTGATTCTTTGATATGGTCTCAATCATACCCTAGAGTTATGGGATATAAAAAAAAACACGTTGTAGAACTAAACATAATACTTATAATTATTTCAGCATTCCCAGTTACCACCAAGAGTTAATATTATAGAACTAATGCAAATACCGCAGAACTATTCATCATCAGAAAAATTGGACGAACATTCGACCAAACCCAACCAATATTGGTCACGGTCAGACGTTTCAAAGGCCAATCTTGGACTTACAACAAAATCTTATAACGAGTTGGCAAAGACTGGCCCTTCGAAGTCCTACGCCAATGCTTGTGACACAGACAAATATTGGGCCAACTATGAAAAGTATAATAATTTGTCCAAACATTTGCCCAAAGACTTGGACGCCAACGATTGTGCCGAATGTGTTCAGAATAATTATTGGTTCAAGGATACTGTTTTCAGTAAGAGTGTTGATGATAATAAAACCTATGGTTCGTATAATCCTACTAATATTATAAACGCGAAAGTTTGTGAGGATGGCTGGATGGATGGATGTTTGTTACTCTTTCACGTAAAAACTACTGAATGGCTTTTAATAAAATTTGGTATGGAGCTAGCTAACACCCTGGATTAACACATAGGCTACTTTTTATCCATGTATTCCAACGGGAACGGGACCTACGCGGGTGAAACCGCGGGACGTCTGCTAGTTATCCATATACCTTGCGTTAGTCGCCTTTCATTCATACTTTCGTCAAGCTATGTTTCCAAAAACACATAGGTATTTGTTTTCATTTAATTTATCATCCAATCAATTAACGAGCTATATTTGTCATCCGCTTAGGAATCCCATGTTACAATTTGCAAAAGTAGCTCCATTACAATTAGTGTGACCACCGTCATATCCATTTGATGATTGGGTCCCTGAGCGGACGTATCGACACGCCCGAAAATGCCTTTTTATGCCTGTATTCCCACGGGAACGGGACCTACGCGGGTGAAACCGCGGGACGTCTGCTAGCCTATAATATAATATTCCACAATTTTCACACAACGCCGTTTAGTCCCAAACCGAGCAGAGCTTGTTCAACTGATAAACATACTTATATATTTCTAAATACATACATATTATAGATGAATTACACCCAGACACAGAACAAATGATCGTGCTCATCACACAAACATTTGTCCTGAGTATGAGAATCGAACCCACTACCTACGGCATAGCAGTCAGGGCCACTAACCTTTAGACAACAAGCTCTTAGCTTTGCTTGGGACTTAGACGGCGTTGTGTGAAAAAGTTGTGGAATATTTATTTAATATAATACAGGGTGTCTCATTCAAATCGGTCAGTATGGGAAAGTCTGAAACTATAAGACATACGAATATCTGTTCTGAGGAACCATGTCATCGATTTTAATAATAAAAAAAACTGCATTCATACATCTTAAAAAACTATCTGTACTCCGTTCGGGAATCGAACCCGGTTATTTTGAAAAAAAAAACTACACTATTTCTATTTAGATATCGATTGTGTAGGTCTTAAAAAGTAAATGTCTGTATGAAACATGATGTCTAAAATGAATAAAATGCCTTGTTTCCACATACTTTAATTTATTTTAGTAGGTGCTTGAAGTGACCACGTTTACAATATTACTACAATAGTACAGATGTTTTTTAAAATGTATGAATGCAGTTTTTCTTGTTATTAAACTCGATGACATGGTTCCTCAGAACAGATCTTCGTATGTCTTATAGTTTCAGACTTTCCCATACTGACCCATTTGAATGTGACACCCTGCATAATAAACAAACAAATTAATAATACAATACAATTATGAATTTAACTGATAAAAAATGGACCAAATATGTGTCTGAAATAAAAAGATTTTATTTTATTTTATTATTTTTTTAACCTTCGATTTTACCGTGCGGTTTTTATTATAAATCCTCTCTCTGTACCAAGTGTAATTATTGAATGCACACCCATCCACGAAATGACCACGGCAAGCATAGCTCATTTGTAGGGCGTGATTTTTCTACTAATTATTATTGTTATTTAGGTAATTAATAACGCCGAATTACTTTTCACTATCATCATCCCAATCTATATTCTAGAAACAGACATACATACATACATAATCTCACGCCTTTTTCCCATGGGGGTAGGCAGAAACTACAGAGCGCCATATGCTACGATTCTTACATACTTCTTTTGCTTCGTTTACATTCATACATGTTGTCATACACACACGCCGGTTGCGAGTGCTACGCACCTGACCTTTCTGAAGAACCTCACCAATAAGGTCTATGTATGTCCTTCTAGGGCGTTCCCTCCCGGTGTTCCCACTTACATCTGCCATGTAAATACCTTTCTTTAGTCGCCTTTCATTCATCCTTTCAACGTGACCAAACCATCTAAGCATACTTTTTTCTAGAAACCGATCAACCAAAGAAAAAGAAAACTACGTTTCACGCCGACACCTCTCTCCTCACTATCCATGACCTCCCTTCACCGACTCAAGCGCCAGAAATCGATATCGCGACTCGAGACATAATCGGTTACAAATCGATTCAGCAAGAAATCGATTCTAACGACACTCGTTCACATTCCCATGAGAAGTATGTGGAATTTGAAAGAGATTTGGAAAGTGAGAGGTATTGGAGGGAGGAAAGAGTGCAGTTGGAAAAGAGGAGGATCGAGACGGAACAGCTGATGTTAGTTCAGCTATCCAGGATTATAAAGATGCTGGAGAGGACTCAGAACTGAGGTTTTCTTGACATTTTTCGTAGACATCTCATCTGCTTAGCCTTTACCCAACAACTTTGGGTTTTGCATAGCTTTTACCAACTAAGCTAACTACCAGTGTTTTACATGGAGCGACTGCCTGTCTGACTTCCACAACCCAGTAACTGGGTAACATGATACCCCTTGGTTAAACTGGTTGTCAGTATTTCGAGCTTCTGACTACAAGTAACGACTGTCAAAGATCTACAAATGACAGCCGGGACCAACGGCTTAACGTGCTTTCCGAGGGACGGAGGAGTCTTGGTATGTAATAAATGGTCACCCATCCACGGATTGACCTCGTCAAGCGTAGCTTAACCTTGGATCGTCCCATGCGGCTGTTATAATTTAGCCACAAACTCCTCCTGTGTAATTTTTTCGTAGACATGACACTAAAATTCAAAATTAATACATATAGCTCTCTCACTCGCGAGCGACATGTTGCCAACGGCAGAGGTTTTTCTTTTAAATTTTGTTGTTATAACATTTATTTTGCTTATATATGTATACTTTACTAATAAGTGTTATATAGGTGACTGGTAATTAGTGACCGATACTTAAACACGTAATTGTACTCATGATTTCAATAAACTTTCCCAAAGAAACTTTTTATATACACAATAACTTATAATACAATAAAAAAACAAAAACGCTGTTTGAAATTCCCGCGCGCGCGCCTGTGATCGATCACATCACATTAGGCACGAATCGGCACGATCTATCAGCTGATAGTCTGACCTTGGAATCTACTAGTAGTAGCGTCACACGCTCCCCCGCCACCCCCACCGCTCCCGTTGTGCAGTACTGACGTAATTGAATTAATTGAAAGTTAATGAGTATAAAAAAAAAGTTTCTTTGGGAAAGTTATTGGTATTCATGAGTACAATCACGTGTTTAAGTATCGGTCACTAATTACCAGTCACCCTATATATGTCGAGGTTGGCTTCCGGTTGGGGTTGAATCTTCATCGTCGAACATGATTATCACGGCGTTATGGGTTACAAGCAGAAACGTTTCTTCAGGATAACTTAACTGTTGCATTTTTACACTTTCAAATAAAATTGAAATACAACGAAACGAATGACAGTTCCTATAGTGGAGGTGACGTTGTCTCCACGACGGCAGGATGATGAGGGGCTGTCGTCGTAGCGTTCCTGCGTTGTATAGGCTCCGTTGTAGCACGAAGTTAGCCGACATCGCGACGGTGCAGTGTTGTCATCTCTCGAAACTCGTGCTGCGTTTCGTTTTCGCTCCATACTATTGACCGCCTCCGACATATACAGGATATTTTTTTTTGCAGTGCGCAAATATTTACAGGACGAATGATTTATGAATATGAACAACTTTCACCATCGGAAGAACTCTGGAAACAAGAAAAAAAACATAGGTTTCAAAGAAAAGTTCACCTAGGTACTCGACAAAAATGTATGAAACAGCTGATTTTTTATCGTGATTTTAAGAGTTCGTCCAATAGTGAAAGTTGTTCATATTTGTGAGTTATTAATCCTGTGAAAATTTGCGCACTGCAAAAAAAAATATCCTGTATAATGTATTATTTTTCGTTTATTTTCGGCAGATTGCAAAACAAAATAGTTTTGCTGGCTACTCTGGCATCTCCACCTTAAGAATAAGTCCTTCTACAAAATATGCTAGTAAAATTTGAGTTCATATTGTAACAGTTCTTAAAGATTGCCTTCAAATGAATGATTATTATGTACATTTTTATTTTTTTTATTTTTCAGTTATTGCAGTCTGTAGACGAAGATATTAGCATCAGCGGTGAACACAAGACTCCTTCGAGACAGGTAAAGAACTATATTTGTACACACGCCAGCACTTCATATTACACCAATCTGTCAAACTTCTTTGATCTATTTTCAACTTTATTAAAAACACATATGGTTCATATTTAATTGACAACATTTCAAAATTGACATGACCCTAAAACAAAAATACCATTTCTTCTTTTTTGTATGCTGAGTTCAAATACAATTTTTTAATTTTTTTATTGCTTAGTTTCTGAGATAAAAATTAAAACCAATAAACATGCAATGACGTCACTTATACTGTGGAATGAGGTTGTACCTTTGCGTAAGCAAGCAAATTTTTAAGATGAATATAATGTCAAAGAAGACATATCTACACTCGGAATTTTAATTCGATTCCAGATTTGACAATTTCAGTGTTGCAACGTTATGACAAGTACTAAATAGTGACGTTGCGAAATTATTCGATATGGAAATGGAATATTTCCGGATCGATTCCTCTCGTTTATAATTTAAGTCTAGTAAACTATGTATATCAGGAAATTAAATATTTCTGAACCTATAATTTAGTTTTGACGATTAATTAACGATCTGAGACTTTTCTTTTATAATTGTGTGTGAAATAAATAAAAAAATGAGATCATGAAGGAACATGACAAATAAAACAGATAGATGTATTATGGTAATAATTTATTTTATAAATTGTCGCCGTCATCGCTATCGCTATCGCTGTCACTTTCTGTAACATTTATTATAAATGTGTCTGTGATATTGTCAATTAACATATCTAGCCTACTCATTTTTTCCTCTTCTTTGACAACATGAGATACGCATTTAGACTATTCGGTAGCCGTAATTTTTTAAATGCCTTCCTGAAATAAATTTCTCACGTCTGTCAATTTGAAGGTTTTATTATTTTGAGCTACATGCCCCTTTACCTGCGCCCATATCAATTCGATAGGGTTTAGCTCGCAATGGTAAGGTGGCAGTCTTAAAACCGTGATCCCATGTTGTGCTGCCATTTCGTCTACAGCGTACTTATTAAAAGACTCGTTATGTGGAATCAGTTCTAAAAGCGTAGCTTTAACCATATCTGGTTGCACACACACTGATTTTTTATCGATTTTTGTGTTCATCACTACACTATTATATGTGGTATCATTATTTCACAAAATGACAGTAGCTAATGTCAAATCTGGAATCGAATTAAAATTCTGACTGTAATATCAAACTAGACATATCTAATGTCAAACAAGACATATCTTATGTCAATGTATGACATTGACAACTGCTAAATGACAGTGACATCTAAGTAACAGTTTTTTTTGACGTATCACAGTAAAGCAAAGGCTGTATCGCCATTCCACCGTATGAATGACGTCATTTGGCGCTTACGTCTTTTTAGAATGCACCGAATTTCAAAGTTAAAATTATTAATAAAAAGTACATAATTTCGAAAAACCAAAAAATATGGGTCCTCTGTTTTTGTATTTACTTTTATATAACGTAATAGAACATGCAGGTTAAACTTTTAAAATGTTGTCAATTGGGAAAATTTGACATTTTCTGGTCTTTGGTATAGCTTGATGTGCTGGCGTCTATACGTCAAGGTGTCTTCTTAGTAATTTAGTGAATGATAGAGAGAGTATAATAAATCTGAAGGCACGGTTAGCTCAGTGGTTGAGCTGCAGCGCTGCGTGTTGTGGGTTCGATTTTCCCACGAAACAGATACACTTTCTTTTTCACAGGTTGTTTGAGTTATTTTAAACTTGTTAGTTTAGTTCAACCGTTTTTAAAAAAGGGAGGAGGTTGTCAGTTTTCAAGTGTGTCACCTCATAATTCCGTCGATTATGGACTAATTAAAAAAAAATTGTTATAGAAGGTATGTTTTCTGTGAGAACCCATTTAAATTTCATCAAAATTGGTTTTGTAGTTTGGTTGTAATATCAAACATACTACTTCGTACTTACGTACGAAAAAACTAAAATTGCAAAATAAAAACTTTTTTTACAAAAAAATACAACCGACTTCATAAAATAACTCTACTTTTAAAAGTCTGTTTGAAAGGTGGCTGAACAATGAATGAAAGAAAACCACCAAAGCCACAGACTTCCTAAACTAGAGTTATCTTACAACAGTTAGGGCGAGACTCCACCAAAGCGGAGACGAGAAGACAACCAATCAGCTTGCGTCATTTTGACCGCTCAGTGCTTAGCTTCTATCCTATTGGTTAATTACAAGATATCTCCTCTCGTCTCCGCTTTGGTGGAGTCTCGCCCTTAGTGTTTTTTTTTCCTGAAGTCCGACTCTGTTACATGTGTGTGCTTAAAATATTAGATAAGTAAATGATAAATGATATTTAATTTGTAAATGGGTTCATACAAATAGTTTTACTTGATTTTTTTAAATTAGAAGATTAGGTCGGTATTTCACTATCTGACTACTCTGAGAAGAAACCCCGAAAGAAACCCTCGGAGTTTCTTTAGGGGTTTCTTCTCAGAGTAGTCACAGCCTCTTTTAAAGACCAGACATTATATTGGTTAGATCATGTAAGAACTATGCACATTAGTGTCTGATTATAGTCTTTTGAGGAAAGAACCACACTAAACTAACCAACAAAGATATACAGGGTGTCTCATTCAAATCGGTCAGTATGGGAAAGTCTGAAACTATAAGACATACGAAGATCTGTTCTGAGGAACCATGTCATCGATTTTAATAACAAGAAGAACTGCATTCATACAATTTAAAAAACATCTGTACTCCGTTCGGGAATCGAACCCGGTTATTTTGAAAAAAAAAACCTACACTATTTCTATTTAGATATCGATTGTGTAGGTCTTAAGCAGTAAATGTCTGTATGAAACACGATGTCTAAAATTAATAAAATGCCTTGTTTCCACATACTTTAATTTATTTTAGTAGGTGCTAGAAGTGACCACGTTTACAATATTACTACAATATTACGATGTTTTTTAAAATGTATGAATGCAGTTTTTCTTGTTATTAAAATCGATGACATGGTTCCTCAGAACAGATCTTCGTATGTCTTATAGTTTCAGACTTTCCCATACTGACCGATTTGAATGAGACACCCTGTATAAAAGATATAAGTAAACACATGTGTGTCGTGCAGGTGTCCCCGCACCCCCCGCCCCCCCCGCCCGTGTCCGCGTGTCCGCACACGCGCGCGGTGTTCGCGTCGCGCGCGTCGCCCGACGCACGCAACGGCGACGTGTTCGCGCGCGCCGACGAGCAGGAGAAACTGCTGAAATAACATCAGCACCTCGCAGTGCCGATGTACAAGTGACGCACCGACACTACATGACAATACATACACTGTGAATATTAACATTAGATTCATTTTCGAACAACAATTAATCCGTGTGATACGACGTTTTGCCAAATCATAGTTCTCGAGTTCGAAGCCAAAGCGAACACCTCTTGGCTCGTCGGATTCATGTGCTGGTATAATTATCACTTGCTTCAAAAGAAAAACATCGTGAGGAAACCAGCATACCTAAAAGATGTTTCTCGACGGCATGTGAAGTGAAGTTACAGGCTAATGAGCAGCATTAAAGCTCTGACAACAGCAGGTCTATCCATATTACAAATTCTATTTCAACTTCAACTCTTCGCTATGGCATTTGTGGAAGAGAGACACCACAATTTTGCCATTAACACGTAGGTACTATGATAGACCAAAATTCTATTTCCATTATAGAAAGAAAATGGCGTATATGGAATCAGCTGTTTGTCAACTGTCAAGTGTATTTTATTTTCAGTCATATTACAAATTCTACTCATTAACACTTGACAGTTGACAAACAGCTGATTCCATATACGCCATTTTCTTTCTACTGTCGCTTTATCGATTACGATAATAGAAATAGAATTTGTAATTTGGCTTGGCCTGCAGTTAGTCACTAAATACAAGATAATAAGAAGATTGGTGATACAATAATATAACTTACTTAATACTATAGTTCATTTGCAGTAAGAAAACGTATTGAAACAAACCGTTTTACAGTCCGATCAACCAATTTTAACTTATATTCCGTAGTTATAAGGATTGCATGATGAGCAAACACGTGGATACAACACCAATTGTTTACTGCAGCTGTTATTTGTCATGCTACCAACGAAATATTTATTTATTTAATTTATACACACATCAAAAGTGTCTAGGGATCAACATATATTTTTGCAATAACTTTTCTCCTGATTGATATTAATTAAAATTTTCTTTAAGGATTCATCAAATAAAGTGTTTTCGTTTGTCACAGTAACGATAAACCAAGTCACCTTTGCATTAATAAAGAAATTTGCCATTTTCCTAATAAAGGGATTTTTGACATTTGAACCACTAACATTAAAGTTCGAAAAAAAGACTGAAATAACAGTTTTCTTTAAAATTTTATTGGGTAACTTAAACAATTAATAATCCGTGTTTCTACCGCGAACACTAACAACACAAGAACATCGGTTTGGCATACTCAAAATGAGTTCATCCAAATCACGCTGTGGAATGGCCGCCCATGTTCGTTGCAACAACAAAAAAAGGTCTTCTTGCGACTGGATTCTCTCCATATTCGGCAGAGCTCTTCTCTGTAGCATATCCCATGCATGCTCAATCGGGTTCAAGTCTGGCGACTGAGCAGGCCAGGGCAGGACATTGATGTTAGCTGCGGCGAGAGTCTGTCTTACAACTCTTGCGGTGTGCGGTCGTGCATTATCATGCATTAACTGAAATAAGGGACCGATTTGCACTTGTAGAGGAACGATGACGTCTGATACTTGTCTCAGCATAAATTTGAGCGTTGAGGTTGCCTCTGATCCAAATCAACTCAGTTCTTCCGCCGATCCAAATACCCGCCCATACCATGATGGTTCCACCACTATAAGGATGGACTTCCTGGCAGGATTTTAATCGCTGTTGGCGTCCAGGGGTTCTCCAGTGTCGTATACGTCTTGTATCCGGTCTCATACCAAAACGAGACTCATCAGAAAAGCACACGAAACGCCATTGTTCTTCTGCCCAATTTCTGTGTTCAAGAGCCCATTGATATCGAATCCTACGATTGTGCATTGCTATAGGTGGTACCCGTAGTACGCCCGAGACGATTGTATCAGACGTCATCGTTCCTCTACAAGTGCAAATCGGTCCCTTATTTCAGTTAATGCATGATAATGCACGACCGCACACCGCAAGAGTTGTAAGACAGACTCTCGCCGCAGCTAACATCAATGTCCTGCCCTGGCCTGCTCAGTCGCCAGACTTGAACCCGATTGAGCATGCATGGGATATGCTACAGAGAAGAGCTCTGCCGAATATGGAGGGTATCCAGTCGCAAGAAGACCTTTTTTTGTTGTTGCAACGAACATGGGCGGCCATTCCACAGCGTGATTTGGATGAACTCATTTTGAGTATGCCAAACCGATGTTCTTGTGTTGTTAGTGTTCGCGGTAGAAACACGGATTATTAATTGTTTAAGTTACCCAATAAAATTTTAAAGAAAACTGTTATTTCAGTCTTTTTTTCGAACTTTAATGTTAGTGGTTCAAATGTCAAAAATCCCTTTATTAGGAAAATGGCAAATTTCTTTATTAATGCAAAGGTGACTTGGTTTATCGTTACTGTGACAAACGAAAACACTTTATTTGATGAATCCTTAAAGAAAATTTTAATTAATATCAATCAGGAGAAAAGTTATTGCAAAAATATATGTTGATCCCTAGACACTTTTGATGTGTGTATTAAGGAAGACTAACAATCCAGTGAATGAAGAATATAATATTAAAAAAATAGCTAATAACAAGCCTCCACATATAGTTTAACAAAAAAAAAACAAAAAGTCGATAAAGAAGACAGTGCAAATAAATAAACATTATAATTTATTAAGAGTCGATATGTCGACTAGGTATCATGAAAAAAAGGCTGAGCCAAAAGCCGTCTTAAGGTCGAAACACGGGTGCAAAATAAGTCGACATTAAAGTCGCTAGGAAGTCTATTAAAACTAAGTGCACTTCTTGTAGAGAACACATTCCGCCTATAATTAGTCATTGCAAATGGTTCATTTAATGTTGGCCGTTGACGTAACCCCATCAGATTTGTGCGTAATGTCAGATTAGCAACGAGTTCAGGACAGTCAATGTGACCATTTGCGATACTCAGAAGTATAGAAGTCACAATCAGTGGAAAGGACTGTAAAAAAGGTTTATTTAAATTTCTTTTCTTATTTCAAACAGACTATAGATAGTGTTATCTAAGTGGTGTAACCGGCGGAAGCGGATTTGCCAAGTAACTGGCTTCGAATTCACGCACGTGTCCGCTTAATTGAACGGACGCGTACGCATCTCATAAGGTTTTATGGACAATAGCTTAATAAATGTAATTAGTCCCTAAAGAGGCTGAACGACTTAATTTTAGTTTTAAGTCCTTCATCTAGATTACTATACTCCATCCGATTAGGTAGTTAACAAAAGGTAAACAATTTTGACATGTATTTTTAGTTAATAACACAGTTTAAAAATAAAATGCACCTGATAAGAAATTTAGATACAATAAAAACAATTACATTATCAATGAAACAATTTGTTTAAACAGTAGTTGTATTTAATTAATAAGCGTTTATGCAAAAAGACTTGTTAAGATTGTTTACCTTTAGTTAACTACCTATTCGGATGGAGTATAGAAAATATTAGACACCTGTTTTTTTTTTCTTTTTTCACGTAATCAAATAAAAAATGGCGAAACATCGAGTCGAAATATGATGTCAGGATTTCGTACAGTTTAAACTGAATTATGACGTCACAAGCTCCCTATAATGCGCTTAACCTAAGTATTCTTCCATTAATTTGAAAAAGAGAAAAAATGCTTGTGTTTCAACTAACCTATTATTGAATAGATATTGTATTTTTTTTTTATTTTAAACATTATTCAGTCAACTGACCATCGAAGTTAAAAGAAATAAAATAGACTAAAAAATATATACTTACCTCTTAGAAATGTTGTCTAATCTTAAAATTAATTGACTAGTCGGCCATTTTGATTTACTTGAATACAGGATTATTTCGTAATTTACTAAAAATCTTTTATGCTAATTAAATAAATTGATAAACAACTTATTTGTAAAGTCCTGAAATACCAAATGTTAATTGTATAGGGTGACTGGTAATTAGTGACCGACACTTAAACACGTGATTGTACTCATGAATACGAATAACTTTCCCAAAGAAACTTTTTTTTATACGTATTAACTTTCAATTTATTTAGTTACATCAGTACTGCACAACGGGAGCGGTGGGGGTGGCGGGGTAGCGTGTGACGCTACTACTAGTACATTTTGCCCTTCCCGAGGTCAGACTATCAGCTGATAGATCGTGCCGATTCGTGCCTACTGTGATCGATCACAGGCGCGCGCGCGCAAGAATTTCAAACAACGTTTTTGTTGATTATTGTGTTATAAGTTTTTGTGTATAAAAAAAAGTTTCTTTGGGAAAGTTTATTAAAATCATGAAGACAATCACGTGTTTAAGTATCGGTCACTAATTACCAGTCACCCTATATATGTCATTCCATTCTAGTATTTTTAGGAACATTACATTTTGACTGGCCTGTTGGTTTAATAGTTAGGGTCAATTTATACTAGCGCAGAGTCGAAGCGCATCGAAGCGTCTATCCAAAACTGAACATAACAAATTCAACCTTAACTTCACAGCGTAACGCACACATTACTTCTGGGATTTTAAAAAAGACGCCGTATTCTTAAGAATACGCGCGTCTGCGCGTGAACAACGCTGATTGGTGCGCGCGCATTCTTGCGAAGTATAGTGTGCGTTACACTGTGGAGTTAAGGTTGAATTTATTATGTTCAGTTTTGTATAGACGCTTCGATGCGCTTCGACTCTGTGCTAGTATAAATTGACCCTTAGTGTATAGCAGTCAGGGCCATTAAATACAGGCCAATAGGCCAGTCTGATATGTGGGGTACTACAGTTACATCTCTGCCTGTCCCTCCGGAGGTAACAGGCGTGATATTATGTTATGTAGGTACCGCGATCATGTAAAGGTTTTCAAGTAAATTACTAATTACCCTGTATAGATAATATAGAAGCTAGATATTCATGATGTTGATTAAATTTATGAAAAATAAACGTGTTAAAATAGATCGCACTTTAGTTTAAAACGTACACAGTCCAGTATTATTAATAAAAATAATAATCATAAAAGTAAATTAAGAAATAACATAAAAAATTATCGATATGCCCTGTTGGTCAAAAGCGTGCCGAGTATGAGGTCCTGGGTTCGATACCCGGGTCGGATGAATTGTTATTGAGTTTTTCCCGTTGAATATTTTCTCGATATACATATATTGGAGTCTAAATGACTATAGGCACGCCCCCATTACACAAGACGGATTTTCGTTCTTTTTTTATTATTATTGAGCGCGTGCCTAGCGTTTGACCACTATCTCACCTGATGGTAAGCGATGATGTGGTCGACGATGAAGCACGCAGCAAGAAGCAACCCGTTCACTCTTGACTTGAAGACCCCTAGGTTGACGGACTTAAACATAACTGGCAAAAAGTGAGTGTTACTATAAGTACAGACGCCAGCACAACAAGTTACCCCAATGTGTAAAATTTTCCCAATTGAATATGAACCTTATCCTATTTGACATAAAGTTGAAAAACGATAAAAGAAATTTGACACATTGGGGTAACTTGATGTGCTGGCGTCTGTACATAGATACACCCCTGCCTAAGCCTTTGTGTTAAATAGGTGTATTGTTTTGGTATATGTTAAGTTAATGTATTATAAGAAATATCATAACTATGTATTAGAATGGATCTAAGGGAAACGCCCATTTCTGGTCATATTATGTATTATACATATACTAAAAATATACTAATTTAGTAACTTATTTGTCGGGATACAGCCCATTTTTTTTGTACTAATTAATACAATGCGAAGTCAGCGTGATTACCAGTGATAGCATAGTGATGTGACTGACGGATTGCCAAATCATATTCATATTCATATTCATTTATTTGCGTTCCACAAGGTAAACAGGCATTAACACTCTGACACCATGTTAGTTGTCAGAGCCGTGTGTACAAGCCAAATGACTTCCGATACTTAATTTTATCAGTATTATTACATAATTAGTTTTAGTTTTAAAAAAAATCTTAATTGGCAATTGAAGATCTGAAAATTATACTAGTCACGCAAAAGATTGTAATTAAAGAAAGTTACTTCAAATAATCATTATTGTTAATATTAAGACCTTAGAATAACAAAGCATTAATCATATTTATTTCTCTAAATGGGTTCGTAGAAACACTTTTACATGTAATTTTTAACTAGAAGGTGAGGTCGGTATTTCACTATCTGACTACTCTGAGAAGAAACACCGAAAGAAACTCAGAGGTCACAGTCTCTTTTAAAGTCCAGACATTATCTTGGTCAGATCATGTAAGAACCATGCAGATTAGTGTCTGAAATGGTCTTTTGAGGAAATAACCATACAGATTTGAGGACCACATAGAAACCTAGTACAAAAAATCAGTCAACTAAAAATGTGCCAATACGGACTTGTATAGGTACTAAAAGTCACGTTCCGGCGAACACAACTCGCGGCTCACGCACATAAAGATTATAAAGTGGACACATGATTTCGCCCGTTTTGTACAAAATGCGGCTTCTATGCGTTGTTATTCTAAGATTAAGACGTACAAGGCCTATCGATACTTAAAATGTGATTCCGGGATTTTATCTTTTTTCATATACATACTTACAAACAATTATTATTAATTCTTGTAAATGACCGTTTGACTTAAATGCGTTTTTGTTTTTTTTATAAGAAACTAAGTTTATGGGTGTTACATAAACTTAAGACAAAACTTAACAGAATATTTTATACATATACTGACATTTTTTTACTGATGTTAACAGCGTTTTGTGTGCGAATATTTAATTAAATTATTGTAAGTGACAGTTAAAACTTAAATGTGGTATTGTTTGTTTTATGAAACTTAAGTTAATATATATTAGACAAACTAAGACAAAACTTTACTGAATATTTTACCTTATCACATTTTTTTTTACTTTACCTATTGACAGCTATTTGCGTATGAAGAAAAATGAATCGGCTGTTTCACTCATTTTGGTTGAGAAGATACTAAACTTTTGTATGAAACAACCATTATTTTTTTGTGATTTCCGAGTGAGTTGCATAGTCAAAATTTTTAATATTAATTACGTAGTGATTTGAACAAATATTCTGTATAGTAAATTATGTACAGACAGCACATCAAGCTACCCTAAACTGTAAAATTATCCCTTGTTATGTTTTTAGCAAAGTTGGAACACTATTAAAGTGTAGCGACATCTATCTCGCCACAAACGAACTAATGACTTGATATCCTACATCGCGATGTTAAAGTTATCCGCGCGATTGAACAACCGTCGGGCAGTAGTAGCCCACCAGACACAACACCCGTCTGCGAGGAGGAGCCGAGCGAACTATGGTGGAGGAGGAACTTTACACCCTGCCCCCCTAGCCAAGTTACAAACGATTCGTATCTATTCTCTTTCTACGATCGAGAACGCCTCAAATCCCTTTGTTTTGACCACGTGACTTATCACCTTTCGCTAAGTCACGTGGTCAAAACAAAGGGATTTGGTCCACATACTTCTAAAAAAATGAAATTTGACACATTAGCTTAGGGTAGCTTGATATGCTGGATTCTGTAAAAAATATTTAAAATTGGGGGGAAAATCACTGTGCACCCAAAGATCGTGTCGCTTTCAATGGAACAGTGCCCCAAAAGCTTGTGTAGCATTGCCACGTAGACTGGCAATTTTAGTTTTTATAAATAAAATAATATATAAATGCGAATTGTCCTAAAAAGTACCTACATAATTATATTGATACATACGTCTTTTAGTACAATTAAACAATGAAAATAGTTAAGAAATCTAGATTAACTCGAAAATTTATCTACTTTTCTACTTTGTACTACGTACTTCGGCTAGTCAATGAAATAACTAATAAGACGATTCGCAATATTTTACTATGCGTTTCAAATAAGAATAGGAACGTCAATGACCTCTATCTGTCAGATGACACTTGAAAAGTACGGTCTGCAACAAAACCTTATTCGCGTATCAATAATGTTTTTTTTTTGTTTTACCGAGTCGCAGTTATTCAAAATGAAAAACGTCCTAAATTAATTAGTCTTGTGCAGTGCTTACGTTTTATTAATTAATTCTGTTCGTTACGCGGTTGTTTGTTGTTATTTGTTTTTGTTTTGTCTCGCTGACTGCTCGAATATGAGTAAACGAGGCGTGTTGTTTGCATGGGAGGGCTCGAGAGATTATCTCCAATATAGACAAATACTTTGAGAGTGAGAAGCAGCACAATTTAGAAAATTATATATACAGGGTGTAAAAAGACCAATCACAAAGCCGATAACCATACATTCTGTACATATAATTAAGTAACTTTAACCAAAAAAAATTATGCTGGGAAAATACTTTTTTTTTTCATCTTTAAAAAAGAGATGCTTTTTTTGCGCGCATTGCACAGCGCGACAACGCAACTTTCGATCAGTTGAGCGTATGGCCACTCGCGCTTGGTCGCTGACCCGACAGACACGCTTGTTTAGTATCCATTGCATTTTTGTATCTTCAAATGCGTAAATTGTTTTTAAAAATCGATAATTTTGATAATGTTTGTTCGGAAGAAAGTTTACGTTTATTTTTATATTTAAGTTAAAAAATATTGCACCTTGACCTTCAATATCTCCAAAACCAGTGAATTCCTAGGTATGTTCTAGAAGAAAAAAAACTATCCCAGTGATGGATAGAATATGTAGTTTTCGTTAAGTTAAGGGTCTTTTTACACCCTGTATGTACCTATACTTTTTTTATTATATTAATATAATCATTTTATTTCGAGCAACAGCATTCAAACTATTAGTAACAAAATACTTACAAACTAAGTTAGTTATTAATAGTTACTTACTAACTGGTTTATGATTCGTACCTAAATAAATTATTTTAGAAAATACCTTGTTTTGCTGATCGTACCTAATTTATTAGAATTGACAGCTAAGAAGTCACAATATGGCGCAAAGTCGATGCTATTCTCATTTGAAACGCATAGTAAAACAAATAATCTACAAAAAAAAAAACTAAATCGCACCATGTATACAGGGTGGAACGTAATTAGGCATTTCACGCGAACGTTTCTTTTTCTTCCACTCTGTATATTGCTTAATATTAATATGTTAAAAAAATATATGATATTGTAAATATGCTAAAGTAAGATAACCTAAGAAATATAGCGTGAATATATGTGGTTCGTATTGAATAAAGTATATACACTTGATAGTAAATAAATCAAACAATTTTCTTTTTTACAAAAAAAGGACCTATCAAAATTATAATTTTTCTCTGATCAGCCGAACTACCCCAATGTGTCAAATTTCTTTCAACTTTATATTCTACACACATTAGGTTCATGTTAAATTGGGAAAATTTGACAGTTTGGGGTAGTCTACACTAGTAACCAATCGGGGGATATTATGTCGCCTTACACGCGACTATATGCGACGCAATTAGTCGCCGTCGCAATTACGATTAGAATTGAAGCATTTATTTATTTGTTTTGTGTTGTATTGATAGGATTACGAAGCGCGACGCCGACTGTGTTGTCGCGAATGTTTCGGAATCCTTAGATAATTGTATTTAAATGTAAAATGTTTTGGCCCTTTGACCGATCACAGTCATTGTATTGATGGCATAAAATTGTGCCCCGGAAGCCACGCGATACGACTACGTGTCGAATTTTAAGGATTGATTTGAACTTTAGCGCCGGGGGCACTTTTGACGTGTCGGTCAAGAGGTTAGCAAATTGTGTCTAATACTTAATTTAAGAATAAATAAACAGTATTTGTTTTTTGTTGTAATAAATGAGCTTAGCATAATGTTTTGTTGTTTTATTTCGTAATTTAAACGAATTTCCTTATCGCGCGTTGTGAAAGGGGGCTAGACGGAATAGCTTTACCGGGGAGAGGAGAGGAGTTGATAAAAAATGATATGCAATAGCTTTACCGTGGCAGTCTCCGAGTGCCACACGTCATTTTTAGAGTTAGCGGCACGGATCTTGAGCGCTGGATGTAGCGGAGGGGTAAGTTCGCGAATATGCACCACTAAAATAAAATTGATCATTCGCATCTCGAATTAGCGTTCAAGATCCGTGCCGCTAACTATCAGCTGGTTAAAGGAACACTTAGTCCATTTTTACGAGTATGGCAATGGTTTCACCTTAAGGTAGACTGGTAGAAATTGCTCATGCCAATAAGTCCAGCTTTGTACAGTTTTTAACAAAAACATTCAATACCTATAGACCGGACATCACAAACAAAATTTTCGTCCGAAAAAGTGTGTCCTGCTGGATACAAGTCTATGAGTTTTTTGTAGTACGCTCCGCTGCCGCTCCAATATTCATATATTATTCTAGATGGCGTTACTGAGACATGGGATCAAAGTTTTTCTATGACATTTCCTTGACATGTCCGCTCTATAGTATTTTAAATCTCTTTGGTTTTTAATAACTTGTGCAAAATGTTTTATTAAGACCTTGTCCAGATCTACGCGCGAGTTTGACGCGTTTTGTAAATACATTGCTCTTCAGCTAGAACCTCTCTGATTAATGTATGCAACATTCATGGCATTGTTTTTAAAATCGCGTGTCAATTCGTAGCGAATTCGTTCCTTGTGGACAAGGACTAACCCTCGCTTGTGTCGCGCGTATATTTAAATACGACACATTGTCATATTTCAGTGTTGCGTTTCTGCGACACAAAACATGCATGACTTTCTCGTTTTATTTTGGTCAAAGACAATGGTAATATTTCCTCCTTTATTTGTAGTAGTTTATTTATTTGTAGCAATTGCAGCCACGAGCTAGAAAGATTAGGTACCTAATTTACCTAATACTTAAGTAAGTAATTAAATTCTGAGAATGCCTAAACTATTGATTAAAACCAATCTCAGGTACCTAGTTCTATGTAAAAAACTGGTATTTAGATGCATCTGGTAACCGGTTAGACTAGGAGCCGACACTGACTTAGCACGACCACTAGCATTATTAATACTCGCCTACTAATATTATTAAGTCTAAGTTTCTTTGTTTGTGTTTTGACACTCTCAATCAACTCAACTGAAATCGCTTCGCATGTTCTCTCTACTATATACCTACTCGTAGGCAGATTATAAATAGGTACCACAAATCATAGAGAAAAATAGATAGAGATAGAATCAAAGAATAGATAATTACAAAAGGCTTCTTATTTCCTTGAGGTAAATAAATTGTCCGAGGTCAACATCACAATAAGTTATTATCCTCAAGAGTAATAAAAGATTTGAATTTTAATTAGGTAGGTAATTATTACACGTCCACTGAACACCATAATTGGGATATGTTATTTTATACACCTATTGTCTATCTTGCTGTTTAGGCAAGGTTCGTGTAGTACCTACCTATTTTTGAAAATCTTTTTCACCAAGAAACGGGAAACTAGAAACTCAATGATAAATAGAAACAAAACTTTGGGAACTTTGGGAAAAGTTTTTTACCAGGCAAACATAAATTGACTGGAACTAAGTGATAAGAAACTTTTGGTCAATTATGTACCTATATGTTAAAGAGACACACAGGTTTATTCAATTGAATTATGACTGTTCATTTCTGATACCCTGTTACTATAAAACAACAGTCATAATTCAATTTAATGAAATGGTTGCGCTTAAAAATGGTTGCGCTTAGAAAAGGTTGCGCTTCAAGGAATACCCACATTTTAAAGAGCCCCAATGTAGAAAGGACTGGTTATCTTTGGAGGCCTTTACCAGCAAGGGAGTTTCTTGCGGGTAACTAAAGTAATACTAAAGTATTAACGAAAATGTAGGTATATAAGACTAACACAAAAAAAAACATATTCTTGTTTTGTAATATGCTACAAAATAAAAGGCTTTGATTAATTTATATTTTTTACATTTATTATAAGTTTATCATGCCAATAATAGTTATTTGTTATACAAGAGTGCAAAGTTGCTTTTTAACCGCGTGTTCAATTTTGATGACCGAGCAAGCGAAGGATTCTAAAATTGAATCACGAGCCCAGCGAGTGATTCAAAATTAGAATCCTGAGCGTTAGCGAGGGAATCAAAAGAGCACGAGGTGAAAAATCTTTGCACTCGAGTGCAACACGTAACTTTTCATTCCACCTCAGCGAGGAAATGACTAAATGCAAAAAAAAAACGTTTTCTGAGAAAGTTTTGGCTCCTTTTGCTAGTCGCCACGTGTTGAACATATCGTACTTACTGTTTTAAATACTTCTCACGTGATTGTTGAGGGAGAAAGCTCATTTGCACATTATTAACAGTTTCAGTCAATTCTGTTGGCGTCAAACAAACTTCCTCGTCGCTAGAATCACTCATTTTAGTTTTATCACTTGTTTTCAAGTTTCTTGTTTTTATTATAAGGTTTAACAATGACGTGAAAAAATGCCGCGTAAAGAACCGCGTACAAAGCAAATTGAAAAAAGAACACCAAGAAGGTTCCGAGTCTGAGTTTTTAACAAATTAAAAAAAAGTTGTATGATACATATATTCGGCACCATAGAGGTAGCAGTAAATAGGTTTAATGTTTTTTTTAATTCACAAACTTAGTGCACACGATGTTCTAAATTCAATTTACTTTATCCTCTAGAGAATAAAAACGGCTTTTCCACTCAGATATTGAAGATTAAAAATACTCTTTCCGAGATGGTGGGATGAAAATGTTATTTCTTTCTTTGTTAGATAATTTTTGTTAGCCTCGTCGCCGCGTCGGTTGTTGGTTGGTATTAATGCAAATAATGATGCAATGTTTTAATATAATTCAGACATATATTAAAAAAAAAATTGACGTCGCTTTACTCGTAACAAACTGCGCGAAGTAACCTGTTTTGGAATAAATGAGTAGCATACAGTTTACTAAGAAGCAATAGGGTTGTCGGTTGTGTAAAAAAGTATCGATATATTGTAACATATCGATTTTTTTGCAAATGCTATAGTCTCCGATTTTCCGAAGGGTTACAAAAAGAAAATCGATCATATTGAGTTAAAAATTATATGCATAGCATACATATGTTTATTACATTATTATGAATATTGGATTGTGCTAGCTGATTTAAATTCATTGATATAATATTTCAGGCTCCGAGCGGAAGCCGGGCTCCCGCAAAAAATAGGTAGGTACCTAATTTAATGTGTGCGCGCGCCTGTGATCGATCACAGTAGACACCAATCGGCGCGATCTATCAGCTGATAGTCTGACTTCAGGAAGGGCAAAATCTATTAATAGTAGCATCATACGCTCCCCAGCCACCCCCACCGCTCCCGTTGTGCAGTACTGACGTAATTGAAACTATTGAAAGTTAATGAGTATAAAAAAAGTTTCTTTGGGAAAGTTATGCGTATTCATGAGTATAATCATATGTTTAAGTATCGGTCACTAATTAACAATCACCCTATATATAAGTCTGTCTGATAAGTTTTCTAACTTATCAGACATGCTTTCTTAACGTGTTGCAGACTAGGACATTGCGAAGAGCGGGTGTTTTAAGTGAGTGTCTTATGTGTCTGTGTTAGTGTCTGTTTTATTTTTTTCTTTTCTTGTCTGCTTGGCGTCCGTACGCCACTGTACGAATCCAGCAGGATACAACTACCAATAATATGCACACCGCACACTGTATCATTAATCGTTCATTGTTTTATATCACTTTTGATTTTGTATTGTGTGTTTGTCTGTGTCTTTTGTGTGTACTAAATATTTTTTTTATCTATCTATCTATTTATCTATCTTAGGTAATTTGTTCGTTCAAAAAGCGCTGTTCCTCCAGCCTAATTTGAATAAATGATTTTTGATTAAATGGAGGGACTGCCTGTCTGTTCTCTACAACTCAGTGACTGGAAAACATGTTACTCCTTAGTAAGACTCAGTACTTATATCGTCGAAAATATCGATATATCGATACATCGACATTTGTCGACACCCCTAGAGTTTACCAACGTGTTAGTAACATGTCGTCTTTCGACATACAAACATGTTTACATTTTATTTAAATATCACATTTTGATATAATAGCCAGAATGTTTTCTAACAGTGTTTTTTATTTATTTGTTTTTGTGTTGAGTGTGCAGTGCGCCTACGATCGGTCTGAAGGTAAATAATTTATTCTTCTATACAAATATTATAAAAAAATACAGCCGGTCGATTCAGTACGACGCGTAAATTTGAGTGAAGTGAGTCAATGCTCAACATTAGTATGAAGTGACAACTACCATTTGGAATGTGCAACTAGAATCATTCTCTTAATTTATTTTACTTGTAAGTTATCGTTCAAAAATGCCTGTTATGGGTCTAATTGAAATAAACGATTTGACTTTACTTTGAACTCAATTTGCGCTTATTACGCCTGTATTTTCACGCGGTGATTTGACCACAATAGCACTGCAGTTTGTAATGATGTTGTAGGGGACTAATGAACCAATTTTGAAAAATCTTTTACTAATAGAAAGCCTGAGTGTCATAGGCTAAACCTAGACACACGATAGCGGGTTTTTAAGAAGCAATTATAATAAATACCTACCCTTTAAGTGGTTACAAATAAAGTATAGTAGGTAGGTACTGACCATTGCTACATCTGCCTAGAAACTGTTTTGCAGTTTGGCGGAGGTAATAATTATATTGTTGTCTGTGTTGCATAAGTGAATAAACTATTTTTCATTTTTTTTTTCATTTAACCTGTCCTCTATTTAGATCTTATTCTTTTGTCGTTGAAATCGTGGGACATTAGACAAAATTTTAGGTCTTAGTCCCTAATCTAGATTACAAGAAAATATTCGACGTAAGTATATTTTTTTATTTTTTCACATACTCAAAAGATAACGGCGATGCATCGAGTCAAAATGTCACTTGACGTCACTAGCCAGTACAGTTTATGCTAGCTAATGATTTTACAAGCCCCCACTCCTCAAGTTTAATGTGCTTAATCCTTCGATCAATAAGGCTTAATCTTAGCAGTTTTCCATCAATTTGTGAAAGAAAAAAATACGTGAGGAATATTTTCTTGTAATCTAGATGAGGGACTAAAAAATTAAAATTTTGTCAAATACCCCATTAGTGAACTTGGCTCTCATTTTACGTTTAAATGTTTTTTATTACGTCTAGGCAACATAATTATAACGAAGTTCCTTATCGCGCGTTGCGAAAGGGGGCTAGACGGAAAAAATTAACGAACGAATTAACGAATTGGTGACGAAAAGCTGGTGGGTACCAAGCTTCATACCCTGGCCCACCGCCGCAAAGTTGCATGTCTGTCGGTCTTTTACAGACTGTATTTCGGTGAGTGTGCTCTTGAGCTCCACGAGCTCATTCCACCATCTCCTTTCTTCCATCGGGAATCCAGACGTACTGCAGGTTATCACCCATTCCTTGTAGATGTTCCACACATTCGCACGAAGCGCTTTGCCTGTTCCTTCATTATGCGCACAGCCAAGGAGTGGAACTCCCTGCCTGCATCAGTGTTCCCGAGTTCATATGACCCCAATCTGTTTAAGTCGCGAGTTAATAGGCTTCTTATGGGTAAGCTCGTTCCATCGTCGACCTCATCTCTGACCGCAGGACAAGATTAAGGTCAAGAGTAGACCCATTGGGTCTCAATCTTGTCCTGCGGTCAGAGATGAGGTCGACGATGGAACGAGCTTACCCAAAAAAAACCTATTAACTTAAGCTTAACCTTGGATCGAACCATGCGGCTGTTATAATTTAACCACAAGCTATATAAAAAAAAAAAAAAAATTAAGACCAAAAGTTGTAACGACACTTTTTGCTATAGTTGTAAGCCGTGCGGCGTGCGCGTGTTTCTACAGAGAAACACGTTACGCGCACGCCGCACGGTTAATGAAGCTAACTGTTAGTTATTTTCATTTCATCGTTCTATTTAGCATTAAACAGTTTGGTGTCGCGACGATTTTACATTTTATTTGTTAATAATTCCAGTTTGTACCCAAGTCGTAATATTTTTCTGTTCTTGTATGATTGTTATCAATATTTTTTTTTTTTTGTTATTGTTTAGGTACTTCCGTTGTTATTATACTTAGTTCATCTTTTATGTAATTCGCCTTGTTTCTTTTGTATATCTTTGTGTAATGTATTTTGATTTGTTTATATCGTTTAGCTAATCAAATTTACTGTATGTAGGGGAGACCGGGGACAATTGAAACAATTTTACTTAAACCGTGTGTAGTAAATTTTCTATGGTACCTACATCCCTCATATTTGTATCGTTGAAGGGGTCGTTATCTAGTTCCTAAATTGAACATGATCTATATCTTTATTTCAAATAGTTAACCAACAATCAGCTATTAAAGAAGACCGGGCGCAGTGGTTCTATTGACCCCACCCCAAGGACGGTTGAAACAGTATGTAGGGGTAATTGAAACACTGAAAATATTTTAGGAACTACTGGAGCTTTTTAATCAATCTTAATAAGATAACATAGCACTAAATTATTTATTGAGATCGTAACAAGACCGTCATCGTAACATTCACATTTCAAAAATTATAAATGCAAAAACATCTTCAATATAAACAACTCAAAATATCTCATATTTAAATCATTTTAGTGCTCTTATTCGTACTATTGTATACTATTTCACATTGTTTAAAGACTTAATATCCTATTAGGCTATAATAGCACTTACATGGCGGAGAAAAAAAGGTAATACAGTCTCATACAAAACAGCTTGTTTCAATCTTAACAATGTTCCAATCATGACAATGTTTCAAGCATAACAATGTTTCAATCATAACAATCGTATATTGACCCGTATAGGTTTGTGTCTTCTTGTGAAATTAAATTTCAGAAGAGATCAATCAACTTAAGTAGCTAATATTAAGCATTTAACACTTAAAATAGTTTTTTGGGAACTAATACCCTAAAACTAGTCAAACATAGGTACTTATGTTTAAAAAACTAATATGCTTGCTGATTGATACGCAAATATTATGTTCTAGGAACAGTCTTTAACGTGTTTTCGTTTTCTGAGCATCTCTAGAAAAAAAAAATGAAAAAAATAGCTCAAACTTAATGTCGTGGGCTCAATTTTAGGGTCGTCAGAATAATTGGGTTGCCTATCAAATGTGATTTTATCTGATAAGCAAACAAAAAATAACCAAACCACTTTTGTGGTTTATATGGTAATTATTTTTTTCATCGTAAATAGGTACCGTAATTTTTTAAAGTTGGTGATTTTTAATTTTTAATATCTAGTTATTGACACTTTAGAAAACACAACCTTTTTCTGTGCAGTCGGATAAAAACGCGGAATATACGGGGACGTTTGAAACGTTTCAAACGTCCACAGATAGGTCGTTTCAAACGTACCCATGTCACATTCTCTATTTCAATACTCAATATTTTGATATCTAGTAACTTAAACATTAATTAACAGTAATAAAAACAATCTTAAATAGATAAACAATACTTCAAAATAAGGAAAACTGCCAAAAAATCAAGATTTAAATGGGTGAACAACAAAAGTTAAAGATATGAAATACTTACTTTTTGACGCGAAATTCTTCGAAGCGTCCTGTGCACGACTGTGTCACTCGCTCGCTCGAGCCGTGCTCAACAAAAAACCGAACATGGCCGAAGATGCAACGAACGACGCATCACACGCGTAGGTACCATAGTTTACGAGAAATTGAAGTTGTTGCAATCATGACCTGTTTTAATTGTCCCCGGTCTACCCTACTTACCTAGATTGATTGTGAATATTGTGGTCTCCTATAATTGGAAGCGCACACTTGTACTTGTCCCTTATCTATCTGTATACTTTCATGTAATTGTGTAGTTTCTGTTGGAGATCCAATAAATAAATAAATAATAAATTAAACATTATTATATTTTCAGGAGAACTTTGCAAGACAGATGAAGGCGTAGGGAAATGTGTCCATATCTACAGATGTCTGTCATCTATCATTGACTTGAACAAGAAGGATAATCCATTGGTAACTAGACTGTCTACAGCTATTACTCTATTTATACACACAACATACGTACAACATCACGCCTGTAATCTCCGAAAGGTTAGATAGAGGTGCATCTAGAGTACACCCTCATAGAGATGCGAAATGTAGCTCACTGAAAAGAAAAGAGAGATACTGCTCTTTTGATCAAAAGAACTGCAACACTCTTTTAACTCTTTAGCTCACCGAATAACTCTTGGGCTCAATTGATTTACTTGCGAGCTACAGATCAAATTGAGCCGCGCCGCGCCACTTTACGCAAGTCAAACGAGACAAATAGCTCAATGGCTCTTTCAAATCTTTGAAGTCCTTTAGTTCATTTAACTTGGCTGCGAGCCATCGATAAAATTTGAATCATTGGGTTGTTTTGTTCTTATTACAAATAAATAAAATTATGAAAGCGTGCATTGGCTTTCAAAAGTATTTTTTCTTTTAAAAAAATGACGATAAGATTTATTTTACAATGACGTATTGAGCCGAAGAATCAGTCAGTGAGCGACATACGAAATCGTTCACCTGTTCATCGAGGAAGTTCGGGCCCTATTCGGGCACTGTCGGATGTCGCTAACGTCGGTCGGCGTTTCGTCGGTATCACTCGTCGTAACTCGCAAAGCCACAGAGTGATGAGTAGTATGTATAGAGTATAGAGTCAAGTCACTGAGCCATTGAGCTAAATGAGCTAGTGAGCTATTCCGTGAACGACTGAGCGACTGAGAGCTAGATTGTAATTAAAGAGCTAGTTCAATTTTATCTCTCATTCGCGAGCTACCCATCTCGAGGGGAGGGGGAGGGGGAGGGGATGGGGAGGGGATGGGGAGGGGCGGGGAGGGGGAGGAATTGAGAGGGGAGGGGATAGGGGGACGGGTAGAGGCAGGGGTAGGGAGGGGTTAGGGAGGGGAAACAGAGGGAGGGGTGATGGGAGGGGCGTGGGAGGTGTGCGGGAATGGGAGGGAGGGGGAGAGGGGGAGGAGAGGAATGGGGAAGGGGAGAGGGGGAGGAGAGGAATGGGGAGGGGGAGAGGAGAGGAGTTGATATAAATGCTATGCAATAGCTTTACCGCGGCAGTCTCCGAGTGCCACACGTCATTTTTTTTTAAACATTCAATCACAATGTGCCACAGCGAAGCGTGGCACATTAGCTAGTACATAATAATAATCATTTACAGATCATATAATCCAATTTGTTAGTAATACAATACACAACTTAAACACTAGTGTTAGTACATAAACTCACTCCTTTATCCCGTATGGATAAGCAGAAACTACTGTGTGCTGTCTGCTAATATTTTTACTTACTTCTTTTGCCTCGTTGATGTTAAGTTTGTACCCTTATTCTGTTTCCAGATATGTTCATTTCAAAGCAAAGAACCCGTTATATGCTGCGTTGACTGCGAATTAGTTAATGATACAAGGTAAGCACCATTTTAATGGTATTAAATCCTGTGAATTCGTCGTGTAGTTGTGACGAGTGGCTTACGGGGCCCAATTTGGTTGAATTCACAATTATTTTACTTAATCTGTTTCTTTACGTTTCAGAAATGCTGTCTTAGATAATGAAGGAGGAATTATATTTAAAACGGGTCAAATGGCGAGGGACAGTAAGTTACTTAATAATGTCTTTATATTTTCTTTATTGCATAACTAAAATCTAAAATTCTATAAAAACTAATTAAAATAAATTAAATATGTACACTTAAACTAACTACAAATTAAATAATAAAGAAAAAACAGTAAAAAACACCCTTCTAGAAAAATTAAAATCGGAACATTCAGGCGTCAAAGTACTCCTCCCCATCGCTGTCATCTGGAAACGTACCCAGAAGACTGGCAGCATTGCAACGTTGGATGGCAATGCTAATTCTTTGGCCAAAGAATAAGCCAGCCCTCTGGTCACGCGAAGTGTCGAGTTGTCGACCAGTCGGCGCGAAATCTCCTTGAAAAGGCTGCGTGCACTCGGACCCCATGACCCGAGCGTTTCGACCCCAAATGGCTCAAAACTGTAACTTCCAATGAGATTACAGTATTTGCGCCGCTTGAGGGCCTCAGCAGCTGCAGCAGCAGCGCCAACACAGCTCGCCGTACTTGGAATATAAGATGGCGCAAGGCCGCAAGTGTATCAACACAGGTTGCGTCCACATGTCTTTGTATTAATGTCGAGCTATCGAAAGTGGCAGCTATGCTCGAAGTTTCTCTGAAGGTCATAGGTCGTGAGCTCAAACACCATACCCATTGCACTATTGACGTGAACCAATGATATTGAAATTTAGCAAAAAGATAATTATGTCTTTTAATGTAATTTATTGAATTATTAACTTATTTTTGTATTTAAACGAAAATAAGTATTTACTACAAATAAAACTGATATTTAACCTATATTTATTTCTAGTTTCAAAAAGTGTTTTCGCTGCTGAAGTGAAAAGTTATGTGTTTTACACGAGAGCAAAGTTTTTTCGATCTCGTGCCTTTGAATCCCTCGCCACACTCTGGATTAAACTTTAGAATCACTCGCTACACTCGTGATTCAATCGTTGAATCCTTCGCTTGCTCATGATTCAAAATCAACACTCGCAGCTAAAAATGACTTTGCTCTCTTGTTGCACAAATAACTATTTCATAACTATTTCATATTTCTTGCAAACAGAATTTCTAAACGTACTGGATGAGGTGGTGGCTACAGTATTAACGAATTTCATGGTGTCCGAGTGCACGCAGTCGGTTCAAGGAGATTTCTCGCCGATTGGTCGACACTTCGCATGACCAAAGGGCTGGCTTATCCTTTGGCCAAAGAATTAGCATTGCCATCCAACGAGGCAATGTTGCTAGACTTCTGGGCATGTACTTCGACGCCTGAGTGTCCCGATTTTGCTTTTCTTTTGTTTTCTTTTTATTACTCTTTTATTGTTTTTTATTGTAGTTAGTTTAGTCTACATATTTAATTTCATATTCGAATATCTATTTCAGAATGTGTCGCGTACCGGACCTATCTGTCGTATCCTTGTCAAACTAATGGGTTGAAGCGATCGTGGGTAGAGGAAAGGCAATGTTATGCGTTTGAGAAAACCTTCAAAACAGGTGGCGTTGAAGGAAGGGATCCCGAGAGGTCTCCGTATCCTCATATGGTGAGTTTTATGTCAACGCTGGGGTTGAGGACAGAGGACTCAATCTTGCAGCAATCCAAAACAAACTACTTACAAGAGTTATTGTTGGCATTCGCAGGGTTTAAAGCTACTTAATAACTATTACATTCAATTATATCGGGCAAGGATGTTAAAACCTCACTTCTCAACTACACTTGAGTTGCTTTATCCAAAACTACTTTACTAAAGAAAATGTGCGGCGTAGGTAGGTACTGCTCTCTCTAACTCCTAAAGATGTGTTTTATTTATAAAACCCTAAATACTTCATTGTATCGAAATAAATTTGAATATCAGATAACTTTCATTCCTATTAACTTTGCGCTCCCCTTTTATGCCCTTTAAGAAATGATTAACGAAAAATATTTGTTACGTGTTTCATGACTTTCAATGAAAAACCTGAATTTCATTGGAATTCGTACATGGAGGAATTACAGTTAATAAAACAAACAAAATAAAAGGGACCATAGTCGCCAGAGAGCCAATTACAAATCCTCACGTATAAATGATAATGATAAATGATATTTATTGTAAATAGGTTTTTACAAACACTTTTACACGTCGCCTTTTTTAGTAGATGAGATCGGTATTTCACTATTTGACTACTCGAGAAGAAACACCGAAAGAAACTCAGAGGTCTTAGTCTCTTTTAAAGTCCAGACATTATCTTGGTCAAATCATGTAAGATCCATGCAGATTAGTGTCTGACATGGTCTTTTGAGGAAAGAACCACACAGAATGAGGGGACCAGATCAGTCAGTGCAAGCATTTGTCAGTAATCGTGAGCTCAACTCGGAACTTGAGGAGCTCCACGTGCCGGCGAACAATACCAAAGAAAGAACATTTGGGTTGTTGTTATAGAATTATGTTAATGTTTTATGGTGTGAGAACAAAACAAAAAACACCTCATGTATTTAAAAAAAATATCTTTTCTGTTTCTAATCTTTAATGTTGACGAGACACCTTCATTCAATTAATAATTTGTTCACATTTCAGGCGTTATTAGGATACGGAGACGATCAGAACTCGGCTCAGTGGCTATGTGGTGGGTCTCTTATCAGCGAGAAATACATCTTAACTGCTGCCCATTGTATCTCGAAAACTGTCGTGTAAGTTTAAGATAATAATAATAATTCGTTTATTTTCTCCCTTAAACATGTTTATTTATTTATTTATTAAATTACAAATTAGAAGGGAGACAGGAGCCCAAACTAAGTAAAGCTTGTGTCTTGGGTCTCCTGGCCCCAACCGAAGATCTTATAAGCTAGGTATTTATTAAACACATTGTAAGAAAAATGTAAATATACGGGAGTGAACAGGACTCGATTTATAAAAGTCGTAGAACTAGAAAGTAGGAGTTAACTTTTATGGCGTTCATAAGTGCCTTTTTAGACGAAGTAAAATCGTTTGTTTTAGTTAGACCGTTAAAAAAAAATTGTTAAAAGTTATTTTTTTTTTACAAAATTAATTAATTCAATAACATAATTGCCAACCTAGTAAATATTTCATTAATAAAATTGTAATACAATCAACATAATTATAAGAATGTATTTGATTTAAAAATAATATTGACATTTAATATTGAATTAGATTGAAATGAATTGAAATTGATTATTATTTTACTATAATTTTCTACAAATTTGTGAGGCACCCATTTTTGGGCGTAGGCCTCCTCCAACTTCTTCCAATTATCCCTATCATTAGTTTTGCGGGTCCAAGTTGGTCCTGCCAACTGAATGATATCGTAGACCCAACACCAACTCCATATTTACTCTTTTTTAACCACGAGGACACCGGTGGCCACGCTGTCATTGTCTTTCCATTGTGTCTCTAATTGACACGATTGAAAAATATAATGGCCTTATATAACTTTGACGAATTTATAATCACTTTGTCCACAGTGGTCCAGTAAGGTTCGTTGCCCTGGGCATCCCCAAGCGGACACACCCTGAGAAGCACTGGCAGGTTTACAACGTGATGAGAGTCATCGCTCACCCGGAATACAGGCCACCTTCCAAGTATCATGATATCGCTCTACTTGAGACCGATAGGCTGTAAGTTTATAATACAACTAGCTAAGCTGCGCTTCCAGGTTTCACCCGCTTAAGTCTCGATTCCGTGAGAATTTCCAGATAAAAATGATCCTATGTGTTAATCTAGGTTACAAACTATATGTGTGCCAAATTTCATATAAATCCCTTGAGCCGTTTAGACGTGAAGAAGTAACAAACATCTCACACACTCCACAAACTTTCGCCTTTATAATATTAGTGTGAAATCTTCTCTTAAAGTCTCGGGTCGTGGGGTCCGAGTGCTCATGGCTTGTACAAAGATCATTCAAGACGCTAAGTTGACACTTCGCGTGAACCAAGGGCTGGCTTTTACCTGGGTCAAAGGATAAGCATTGCCATACAACGTGGCAATGCCGCCAGTCTGTTGGGTACACTTCCAGTGGACAGCGAATCGGATGAGTTTTTTGAAGCCATATTTTAGAGTTAGGTTTTAGTTTTTATTTTCATTTCTAGTTTAACTATAAGTATAGTGAAATAAATAGCTGACAGCATGTAAGTTTTTGTCTAATATGATGATATTGTAGCGACATCTATCTCGCCACATACGAACTATCCTACATCGCGCTATTAAAGTTATCCGCGCAGTTTGAACGTATACAAGTTCCCGACAACAACCGTCGGGCAGTAGTTAGCCCACCAGACACAACACCCGTCTGGTCGGAGGATCCTCCCTTTTCAATGGTGAATGAGGAGCTTTACACCCTGTTTCTCCTCCTCCTCTTTGGAGGTGTCGGAATAAAATATGCCATATGCGGAAAAGAATACACATCCGAGAAAGATAGGAGGCTGTACATAACTAAAGGTACCTTCTTTGTTCCAGCGTGGTATTCGGTAAGGAAGTGTTCCCAGCATGTTTGGACTATCTAGGTAACGATCAGATGACAGCGTTCGCGACAGGCTGGCAGCTTGAAAATAACCGCCCACTAGGTGATAATCTTCAAGAGGTACGAACGATTTGTTTATCTTTTCAATCGCCTCATTAATTCATTAAACCCAAGAGGACACCGGTGTCCGCGCTTTCATTGTCTTTCTATTATAGCCGGTAGCTTAACTCACCAACAACAACCGACTTAGTGATGGCCTTGTGGTGAGACAGGCGGGTTGTTAAGTCATAGCTCTTGAGTTCGAACCCACCAGTAGCGAGGGTTCTAGGGAAGCCGACAACAAAAAACTAAGTATTCGTATCACCATATGCTGTCTTTCTTGAATTCATCGGTCTACCTTACTATCCTGTATACCTTTTGTGTACTTAAATGCCTTATATTTGGATACTAGATTCTGACTGCGATTAGTGAATGGCGCAAGAATTGCATGTTGCCGAATGTTTATTTATTTATAAATTTATTAAAACTTTATGCACAAGTAAAAAAAACTGTACAAAGGCGGACTTAATGCCTTAGGCATTTTCTACGTCTACCTTGGCAGAACAAGGCAGGTTGAACAGGGTAAAGAATTAAGGACAAAGAAGAATAAAAAGTAACACATAAAAATAAATACTTACACAGATACATAAATACTTAAAACAAAATAATAGGTACCTAGTCAAGAGAGATAAAAATACGTTGTTAGAGAAAAACTAATCTGAGTATCAATCAACTCTGTGATGAACCTGCCAACATCTTAGGAAAATGTTCACGAACTTTTAATTTAAATGTCCAAAGGTGGCTTTAATAATGGTGAAGGAAAACATCGTGAGGACACCCATACGTCTGAGAAATATTTCTCAACGGCATTATCAGCCAATTCAGCGGCCCAATACCTACTCGAACAGTCAGATCCGGAATTACTACCTGTGTGGAGCCCATACGAATATTTGTCCCGCGTGCGGGAATTTGACGTTAGTAACCACTGGTTCTTAAGAATACAAGTATTACCATCAGCATCATCATCATTTCAGCCATGGGAAGTCCACTGCTGGACATAGGCCTCCCCTATAGATCTCCAATAAGACTGGTTGAAAGTGGCTCGCATCCGCCGCGTTCCCGCGGCCTTAATGAGGTCGTCTGTCCACCTTGTGGTTGGCCATACGCTGCGCTTGCCGATACGTGGCCTCCACTCGAGAACCTTTCGACCCCATCGGTCATCAGTCCTCCGTGCTGTGCCCTGCCCACTGCCACTTCAACCTGCTAATCCGCTGGGCTATGTCGGTAATCTTGGTTCTTCTACGGATCTCCTCATTTAAATATTACCAGCCTGTTACTATCCCCCTCAGGGTGTTGTGTTCCGTAGGCTTGTTGAATATCTTGAGACCACGTTCTCCAACTGAGTGCAACAATATGGCAATTTTCCGCTTCTCGCTTGATTCATTGACAATTCCATTTGCTGTGCACCATCTTTTCCATGCCTCCGCATAATTATTTGCTGGATCTGAAGAGATGTGGAGTTGTTTGAGTAGCGTTCGTAGACTTTCGCCATCATGGCTGCCGTCAGCACTCGTAGTTTGGTTCGGCATTTTCCCGACAATCTTTCTTAATTTATTTTATTTTATTTTATTTTATTTTATTAATTTTAAGGAAACTTACAGCTATTACATTGGAATTAACAAAAATAATAAAAATAAGATGGCCAATTACAAGTTTCCACTTTTAAACATGATGTATACACAATTTTAATTTTACCGTTGACAGCATTACATCCTACCATCAAGAATTTACAAAAACAAAAGTTGCTCATCGAGAGAAGACAAAAACAAAACAAAATGTAAATGAACAATTACAAATAAAGTGCTCACGCGTCAAAAAAATATTTACTTATATCCTTCTTTAACTTCTGGATACTAGTTGTAAACAAATCCAGCTCGACTTCCCGACACACCGTGTTAAACGTACGACAGGCTCTTAAAATATATGAGTTTTGCCGGTAGTTAGTTTTTGCACTAGGAGTATGAAGAAGTACATGTCTTCGAAAATATACAGACGGGACCCGGAGCCCAATCTTGGTTACCAGCTCAGGGACGTCAGTCGATTCGCTCATAATACTAGATAAGAAAGCAAGATCTGCAATTTTCCTGCGCTCTTGTAGAGGAAGTATGTGGAATTTCTTACACCGACTTGTATAGTTATGGAGGTAGGTATTTGATCGATATTGAATGTACCTTAAGAAACGTTTTTGTATGCATTCTAGGCGATCAATGTAGATATTATAATTTGGATTCCAAATTTGCGATGCGTATTCGAGGTGGCTACGGACAAACGCACAGTAGAGAATTTTTATTGTTTTTATATTCTTAAAATCAGAGGATATCCTAAAAATAAAACCGAGGGCCTTAGAAGCCTTCTTAACTACATTATGAATATGCTCGTCAAATAAAAGTTTAGAGTCAAAGGTTACACCAAGATCTCTGATAACATTGACTCTGACTATTGAGGTATTCGATAACTTGTAATCATAATTAATAGGGTTTGGCTTACGAGTAAAAGTACATACGTAACATTTTGTTACATTTAAATCTAACCTATTGCTAACACAGTAAGATTGAAACCGGTCCAGATCGTCTTGTAGTAGGCGGGCGTCCTCAATGGTCAACACTGTGCCTAGTATCTTCATATCATCAGCATATAATAAAATTTTGGAGTTAAGAAAACAAGACGCAATATCATTAACAAAAATATTAAATAAAAGAGGCCCTAATAAAGATCCTTGAGGAACCCCTGATGGAATGTACATGGCTCTCGACGTGTAACCATTAAGGACCACTGTCTGACATCTATTTTGCACATATGATGTGAACCATCTAAACAAGCTACCCCTCACACCAGCCAATGCCAATTTACTTATCAAGAGCGTGTGGTCTATTCGATCAAAACACTTGCTGTAGTCAGTGTATATAACGTCAACCTGAGATCTCATGGACATATGTTCCGTAAGATAGTCGCTACAGACCACGAGGTTAGACGTGGTGGAACGACCTTTTAAAAATCCGTGTTGGTGTTCCGAAAAACTTAGTTTTAATACAGCAGAAAGTTGCCTGTGTACAATTTTTTCCATAATTTTAGCGAATATGCAAAGTTTTGAAATCGGTCTATAATTTTCTATACAATTTTTAGGCCCTTTTTTATGTATTGGCGTAATATACGCTGACTTCCATATCAAAGGAACCACCCCTAATTCAAATGATCGCTTAAATAATATGGTCAACGGCACGTATAGACCCTTAGCACACTTGGAAACAAAAATTGGTGAGATGTTATCAGGTATATAGTAGTAATGGCGGTTAACAACAATTTTATTAAAAAAAAAAATACACGAAAGTGACGAACCAATCGTCTTTTAATAACTTAACTCTATTACACAAAATATAGACACAAAATAGCAGAATAAATACAAAAATAATGGAACAATATTACGAGATGATGTTGTCACGACGGCTGCTCGAGGCGAAGTAAGGGGCGAGTACTGGCTGCGCTCGGCTTTTATAGCCACGATCGCACGGTAGTTTGAAAAATAACGTTTCGATGCTAATACGGCCTTTCCTGACGTGTGGTTGTCCTCAGCCACATTGTTGAGATGATGGTCATTGTTCGTCGCAGTCACGTTCTCCGGCAAGTAGACTCGGGCGACGCGAAGGGCTCATGTCTTCAACGGCTGCGTTACTAATTTGTGAACCCTGGTGTGTGTTTTCATTACCACGACATGGATGATCTTCGCAGCTAGCTGTACTGGTAGATGGTGCTGCGAGACTATCCTCTTCAGCTGAAAACGAGAGAATAGCACATATCAGTAATGTCCTCTAAACACATGTACATCAGCAGAGACATATCTCAATGCTTTTACAAATTAATTGAGACGGAGGCACCCAGTTAGCACGTCTCGGCAGAGCCTTCGCTCAATGCCCACAAATGCAGAGCCTTCGCTCAATGCCCACAAATGCAGAGCCACCGCTCAATGCACACAAATGCAGAGCCACCGCTCAATGCACACAAATGCAGAGCCACCGCTCAATGCACACAAATGCAGAGCCACCGCTCAATGCACACAAATGCAGAGCCACCGCTCAATGCACACAACTGCAGAGCTACCGCTCAATGCACACAACTGCAGAGCCACCGCTCAATGCACACAACTGCAGAGCCACCGCTCCATGCACATAACTGCAGAGCCACCGCTCCATGCACACAACTGTAATATGTAAAACACGTGACTCTTTTGCGACACATCGCGTAACGTGTTCTAACATTTATACAATACATGATAAAGATAGAAACGTAAATACATAAATGTACTTACTATCAAAAAACGTGGCACAAGACTCGGGGGTCCACTCTCCTCGCCAAGCAACCATGTGCTCGGCGGCAGCCAGAGTAATTTTGCCATACGAACCAGTTAACAGCTTTAGTTCGTAACGATCGTGGGGAAGGATTTTCACCACACGATATGGCCCTCGCATACCCGAGTCCAACTTGCCTGTAATTTGAGAAGTTTTTATTACAAACACATTATCACTTAGATTGAACGTACGCTTGACTTTCCGATTTTTATTAACGTATTCATCTTGTTTACGTCTATTCTGGTCAAGCAGTTCGCTAGCGCGCTGTCTTTGCAACTCTCTTAACCCTTCGCGATTCGGTCGCACGTCATCAATAGCGACATCGCGAATAAGTGATCTAATGACTGGTGTGACTGCTTCAACCCCAATAAGCAATTGTAAGGGTGAGGTTTGAGTGGTCTTGTGTTTAGTGCAGTTGATGACAAGCTGCATTTTCCATAAGGAATCGGACCATTTACTCTCCGGCTTAGACGCCTCTATGCGTAGCATATTAAGCAGAGTACGACAATAGCGTTCGACTTGACCGTTTTCACTATGCATCTCAGGTGTTATAAAGTGAATTTCGCAACCCATTTCAGTAACCCAGCCCCGAAAATTCGCACTCTCAAACATTCGTCCTCTATCACAAACAATAAGTTTAGGAGTACCAAACAGGGAAACGGCATTTGAAAATATTTGCTTTAATTCATTAGAGTCTTGCTTTTTTATCGCATAAAACAAACAATACTTAGAGTAGGCGTCTACAATGATCAGTACATACTTTTTACCATTAGAAATAGGTAGCGGACCTAATGCGTCCATATGGACAGTGTTAAATGGGGTATCTGGCTTACGCCATGATGAAATCGGGTAATGAGGAGCCCTAGGAACCTTTTTTGACGAAAGACAAATCAAACAATGACCTACGTATTTCCTTACAAAGGCATAGAGCCCTGGAAACCAAAATTGGCGTAGAATTAGGTCTATGGTCTTATCTGCACATATATGATCATGCTGGTCATGAAAAATCCTTAAGAGACTTAATCGGTGCCCTTTGGGAATGAAACATAGTAGCTTTGGCTCTTGACCCGTGGGGGTGTATTTATAATACAGCAGATCGTTACGGACTACATACCGGGAAGAGTCTAACTCATTATTGTTGACTTTGTCAATCAGCGTACGAGTTTCCTCATCCGCAGATTGAGCAATTTGTGCCCAGTTTTTAGGCCTAGTTATTTGGAGGACATCAACAGGATTTCGACTTAGATAATCTGCGTGCTGCATTAAAACGCCCTTTCTGTATTCTATCGTGAAGTTGAAATCCTGCATGTATATCCACCAACGCGCGACACGTGGTAAAAGATCTTTCTTTCGTTCAGTTAGTTTGAGCGCGTTACAGTCCGTCATAATTTTAAACGAAATACCCAGCAAATAATGACGAAAGTGTTGTAAGGCTTTAACAATTGCGAGCGTCTCAAGCTCATAAGAATGGTATCGCGGCTCGGCACCTTGTGTAGTTTTACTAAAATACGCCACTACTCGCCGCTTTCCACTCTCATGAACCTGAATAAGGACTGCTCCATAACCGATAGAACTCGCGTCCGTATGCAACTCGGTTGGTAACAACGGGTCGAAAATAGCAAGCACCGGCTCACTAGTGAGACAACGGATTAAGTATTGACGAGAGTTTTCTTGTTCTTTGCCCCAGCAAAATTTAACGTTACCTTACCCCGTGTTAGACTAGCAATAGGAACCGTCTTAGATGCATAACTAGGTATATAACGCCGAAAATACCCTGCTAAACCGAGTAGTTGTCGAACCTGTTTTACATTTGTGGGCACAGGGGAGTCAATTAAAACCTTAATTTTTTGTGCGCTCGGTCTAACCTGACCCTCAGAGATGGTTCGACCTAAGTACTCAATCTCTGTAGCCACAAATGTACTTTTCTTTAAGTTAATGGAAAACCCCGCAGAAGTCAGTGCTATTAATACCTCGCGAGCGTTCTCGATCGCTTCATCAATAGAAGATGCCAGAATTAACACGTCATCGATAAAAATGAGGACTTTACCGGACTCAATTAGTGATTTAAGAGTAGTTGTGATTATTCGTTGATATGTAACCGGTGCGTTCGCGAGACCAAACGGCATTTTCAAAAATTCATAATGACCTTCTGGGGTCACAAATGCGGTCTTCGCTACGGAGTCGCTATCTAGCTTTATTTGATAGAAGCCTGTCGCCATATCTAAACAACTGAAGAACTTACTCTTACCGAGGCGATCAATATGATCTTCTATCAAGGGTAACGGATAGCGATCTTTCACGGTAACCGCGTTCAACGCGCGGTAATCGACGCACATACGATCTTTTCCGTCTTTTTTCTTAACAAGAATAATCGGACTCGCGTATGGAGAGTTGGACTCCCGGATTATCTTTTTGTCTAGCAAATCTTTTATAATATCACGCACTTTTAACTTTTCGTCAAACGAAAGTCTGTACGGCCTATAACAAATCGGTGTTTCACTCGTCAACTCAATGCGCATATTACCAGTCGTGACTGTTGTTAAAGCGGTCCCAGTAATGAAGAATTCCTTAAACTGATTTACGACTGACATTAGTTTTTCACGATCGCTACCTTCAAGCGCAGTGTTAACCGACTGATCTCTTGAGTTGATGAGCAATACATTTTGACAAACCGAACTAGGAATGCGAGTTATACGTTGCAAATTGTTTGCACGAACATACATAACCCCTCGCGGTTCAAAACATCCGTTCCTATTAGTACTGGCACGTTTAGGCAATTCGGGGAAACAACAAAAAGATCCACCTCTAAAGAGATTTCACTAAATTCTATAACTAATGTTACGCGGCTATTACACTCGATATTTTGATCACCTATGCCACGCAATATTTGAAATGTGGGTAGTCGAGTACACTTACAATATCTTAGCACGGATTCTGAAATAAGAGAAACGCCCGATCCGCTATCTATCAGTACGTCTGTAGGTATACCCTGTATCACGGCCGTTGTGACGTCACTGTCTGTTGACGCGCCTTTCAACTCGCCACAAAAGTTAACATTGTTTTTATTACGCGTTTCAGATCTTTGTTTAGCAAAGCAAACAGAGGCGTCATGACCTGGCTTTTTACAAAACGAACACGATACATTCGGTTTCTTAACAGTCGTTTCTATTGATTGATTCGTATCAGTTTTTGATTGTTTAGGGCACTCGCGCTGCAAATGACCCAAACTACCACAAGAAAAACACTTTATCTCGCGATTTGAATTACCGTGCGGACGTTTTCGAGAGTTTCGATCAAACTGTTTACTTTGGAAAGATTTCACAGAAGTTACAGACGGGTTGCGATGAGGTTTTGTATAGATAGAAAATAATTCAACTAGATCTTTCGTTGTTAGATGAGCGTTAGTCGCAGCGGCACGTATTTGTGCATCAGTTATACCGCGTATGATAATCGCGACCGTTAAATCATCGCTTAACCCTCTAACAATATTTAGTCTCAAGACAGAGCGCCTAGCATATTCTGCGTACGTCGCATATTTGTCGGAGTTTGTACTCATGACGTCGAACAATATATTTGCAACATCGATTCTTCGTGAGCAAAGTGGTTTAAATTCGATTTTAAAGTTAGACCACGTGCGGTCGTTTGTGACCCAGTCATTTAACCAACTACGAGCGTCTCCTTTCAGGCAGTTAGCAATCCGGGATAGGCACTCGTTGTCATTCCACCTATTAATATCGTGTGCTCTTTCAACTTCTTCACACCAAGAATCGATATCATGTATACTGGGATCAAAGTTTGAAATGTAGTAATGGTTGGATCTGACCTTGGTTAAAGCACTCAACGCTCCAATGAGGCGATCTGTAGCATCCAGTGACGTCGAGGTACTTGCAAGCGATTCTTCAACAATGCTGGTGTTTGACTCCGGCACTGCAGGTGGTAGCTCCTGCGGTGATGACGCGACGATCTGTCCAGGCGCCATTACAGCACGTGCTTCCGGAGTCATTGTAGCCGGCACGATGTCGGTTGCGGGTAGGCTGCTATTTTCTAGCGCGGTCAGACGCGCCAGAATAACTCCGAGAGTTTCTTGGAGTTCGGTTGCATCACTATTTTGATCACGCCTATTTCTACCTCTATTACGAGTGGTAGCACGATCGGACATGATTCAAAAGCTGTTCGCGCAAAAACAGGAAGATAAGATTGGCAATTGGGCCGATCACACTTCTGATAATGGCGGTTAACAACAATTTTATTTAAAAAAAAAAATACACGAAAGTGACGAACCAATCGTCTTTTAATAACTTAACTCTATTACACAAAATATAGACACAAAATAGCAGAATAAATACAAAAATAATGGAACAATATTACGAGATGATGTTGTCACGACGGCTGCTCGAGGCGAAGTAAGGGGCGAGTACTGGCTGCGCTCGGCTTTTATAGCCACGATCGCACGGTAGTTTGAAAAATAACGTTTCGATGCTAATAGTAGGGTATTATAGTAGATGACTTCTAACACCATGTTATGTTCTGTAGGCTTGTTGAATAAGACACCATTGAGGTTGACTTCGTTTAATACATGATGACACACATGCACAGGGCAAAGGCATTGATAACCACGCTTGCTCAAGGCGAATGGGCGATTTCAAACTTATATTAACTACTAGCAGACGTCCCGCGGTTTCACCCGCGTTGTTCCCGTTCCTGTGGGAATACAGGGATAAAAAGTAGCCTGTCACCTGGGGATAGCGTAGCTTCCCTACAGTGAAAGAATTTTCCAAATCGGTCCAGTTGTTTCGGAGCCTATTCAATGCAAACAAACAATCAATTATTTCCTCTTTATATATTAGTATCTAATATATAAGTCCAGGTTTCCTCTCGATGTTTTACTTCACCGATGACATTGATGTCTAAGATAAACTTAGAATACATTTGAACTGAAAAAGTCACATTGGAACTTGCCTGGATTTGAACCAACCTCGGGCATGAGAGGTAGGCGCTTCAACACGACATTGATATAAAATAGATTTTTATTTTCAGACGAGCGTCGAGATGTATTCTGTCAAGGACTGTCAGAAGCATTTCCCTCCTCATCGACTTTTGAAAGAGGGTTTCAAGGCCAATATGCAGATGTGTTATGGGGACCAAAAACAGCCCAAGGATACTTGTGAGGTAATATAACATTCATTGGTATTGTTCGTCTCACGGATATCGATTTCTTACCCACAAATATAATTCTTCTAACTGGCCTGTTGGTTTAGTAGTTAGTGGCCCTGACTCCTATAATATTAATAATAAATTTTATTGCAGGCGACGCAGGCCCGGAGATAAATACCTTTACCCAAAAAGTACATACATTTATAAATTGTTACTTAAAAACTAACACTTCACTAACGCGCACCAGCGCTGCTCTGTGGAACTTGTCCGCGGAAGCGACGGAACACAACGTCCTGAGGCCATAAGTTTTATTCATGACAACGGGCAGAAAACAATTCGGAACGCGTACCACAAACGCCTTAAAATTGACGTTGCGGCGCGACTCCAGTAACTGCACCCTCGGCATGTACCCAGTCTTCTAGCGCACGTACTCCACGATGGCCTCCGCCTTAGTGGTGTAGTGTATGCGGGATCAGTTTTTCTTGTTATTAAAATCGATGACATGGATCCTCAAAACAGATCTTGGTATGTCTTATAGTTTCAGACTTTCCCATACTGACCGATTTGAATGAGACACCCTGAATAAACTTACGTATAAAATTGACAAGATGGTATTAACAGCGTGAGAGATAAACAAGCATCTCAAGAATTTAAGTGTATATAATATAATATACATTTAACAAAATTGTTACACCTCAAAGAAATAGTTAGGTACTCAATTGGATTTCAAGTGGTTATAAAAAAAATGATATTTATTTCTGTAAATAGGTTCATACAAACACTTTTACATGTCATTTTTTAACTAGAAGGTGAGATCGGTGTTTCACTATCTGACTACTCTGAGAAGAAACACCGAAATAAACTCAGAGGTCACTTTTAAAGTCCAGACATTATCTTAGTTAGTCAGACCATGAAAAAACCATGCAGAGTAGTGTCTGAGATGGTCTTTTGAGGAAAGAACTACACAGATATGAGGGGACCAGATCAGTCAGTGCAAGCATTTGTTAGTAATCGTGAGCTCAAATCGGAACTTCAGGAGCTCCACGTGTATGTGGAATATTATTATTAAGTATTTTCATTAGCTTTTATTTCTCGGAACCCTTGAGTTCCGGACCTTTGGAAGGCGTACGAGGGGCCGAAGCCAACTCGCAGAGGCCTATTGTCGTCTTTAATGAAATGAGGCACCAACCGCAGATTTTCCCTGTATGCACTACACAAGTGCACCTAAGGAAAACCTACGACTGGTGTAAGACTATTGCAGACTATGAAAACAAAAGTACTGGACTATAGGTTAGGGTGTCTAAAATGGACTGGATATCTAAAACTATGAAGGACTATGGCCCCTGCCTTACCAATGTTTTATATACAGGGATTAAATGGCAGGGGGTGACTTGCACACTCAATAATGGGCCCTCTGAAACGGCCGCTAGCACATAGTGAGGTAGCGACAAGAGAGCAACATAACCTGAGGTGCTTGAGGAGTGGAGAGGCATTCCACGGCTATCAGGACAATCCCGGAAGTACGGTCAAGATCCCTACCAGCACCTTACTGGAATGCTTCCTTCCTCCGGGCATGTTTGCTCTTGCGAATCTCCACTCTAGCCGGCCAACTAAGGCAAGAAAGAGGTGGGAGCTCCTTTCCTCGTCAGAGTTCACTCTGGCCGGTCAATTAAGGCAAGCCAGAGGTGAGGAACAAGAAATCTCCCGGGAGATCAGGTCCGTGGGGTCGCTACTGCCCAACAGCTCGCCACAAGCTGCCCTGCGGGGTTATTAAGTATTATTATTATATTAATCGTGGTTACTTCCCCAGGGTGATAGCGGCGGACCTCTTCAAGTTACATCAGACATTTCAAAATGTCTGCACACAATAACAGGAGTGAAGTCATTCGGCAGAGGCTGCGGGTATGCTGGCGACGTTGCGATGTTCACCAGGGTGTTCCACTACGTGCCCTGGATTGAGACCGTCGTGTGGCCTGAGTGGTCTTGAAAAGTAAATAAACGATCTTGTAAAAAGTGATTGCCTTTTATTTTTTATTTATTATAGTTAATTAAAACGACACAGGTTTAATTATATTAACTAACAAAGAATTATAAAAAAAAATAAGAATTAATAACATAAACATGCACATGTACAATACAATTCAATAAGAAAATAAAAAACCGGCCAAGAGCGTGTCGAGCCACGCTCAGTGAAGGGTTCCGTAGTTTCCCGTCCGTCATAATAAGTGTTCCCACTAATGAGTATAAAGGTTGGTATCCATTAGGTTCGCGCTCCAGCAGCGCTCGATGACAAAAATGAACAAAGTGGGCAGTTCAAACCCGGATGTAGACATCCGGGTTTGGGTTTTCACCCTCCTCTGCCTAGTTACCCACTCCTTGCGCACTATCCTGAAAACTAAATAAACTTTCAAAATATCCTTTCCAGCGTTCCAAGACATCACATTCTTCGCTTATCAAACAACCATCCTCTGCTCTTATAACATTCATACTCGAAGTCTTTGTCATGCCACGAGCCAATCTTACCTGTGTCCAAAACATCTTAACATTGGCCGTGAAGTTATCCGAAAACTTCCTGTTATACTCTTCATCTTTTTCATTCTTCTTCTTTTTTACCACTTCTTTCACTCTCGCTTTCATTTCGGTGTAACTTTTCTTCACTCTTTCTAAATCATCTATTCTATTTACGTTTGTTGATCTGAAGTTACTTATTTCTATTTCCGCGCCCACCCACCTACATAGATGGAAAGATTGATGCGGATGTGGAAAGGAGAGTGAATGCAGGAAATAAAGCGAATGGCGCCATACATGGCGTTGTGACCAGCCAGTCGATGTCCGAAAAGGCACGACTGGCTATTCACAATGGTGTGCTCGTGCCTACACTAATGTATGGAAGTGAATGTTGGGCGTGTAAAAAGAGGCATGAAAGTAGAATAAATGCTGTAGAAATGCGTTCCTTGCGAAGTATGTGTGGTGTAACAATGAATGACAGCTTGCGGAATGATGTGAATGTAAACGAAGCAAAAGAAGTATGTAAGAATCGTAGCACATGGCGCTCTGTAGTTTCTGGGAAATGGCCATGGGAAAAAGGCGTGAGTTTATGTATGTATGTAACTTTAGATCACACTAAACGTATTTTTATTCAGTAATCACAGGAATCACGATGTAATGAGGTAATTAACGTCCACTAATACACGAAATCAACTTAATTAAATCTTAAAATAGCGTGATGGCGAAAAATTCTGAGCGATTCGTCACAAGCGTGGTGCGCGGGCGCTGTCTCGTTCAAAAGTGAACTTAAGATGGCCGCCCACGCCACCATCGACAATGACGCTCCGCTAAGTTGACATCGACATCCCTGACAAGTCAACCTGACATTTGCCGTAAACGCCGTCATATAATGTTCCAAGTATCGACAGAGTCGGTTCACAGGCGAAAAATCAATCAACCCCAGAGAAGTCGATTTGAAGACCTACCTACTCCTTTTTAAACCCCCGACGCAAAAAGAGGTATGTAATAAGTTTCACCGCTATCTGTGTCTGCGGCACCGTAGCGCTTAAACGAGTGAACTGATTTTTTTTTCCGTCGGTTAATGAAACAGTTTTACTTTCGCTTCTTTTTACTTTTGTTAAAAATTAAGCATTATATAAAGGATATCGGATACAAAGATACTTGAAATAAACATTATCAGATACAAAGAGTTTTCAATCAGTCTCCGGCCACACGATGCTTTCAATCCAGGGTACGTAGTGGTACACTCGGGTGTACATCCCGGCGTCGCCCGCGTACCCGCATTTCCTCCCGAATGACGTCACTCCGATGACAGTGTACAAACATTGTGCGACTTGAGAGATGACTTGCAGTGGACCTCCGCTATCTCCCTGTGGAAACAAGAAAGAAGGGGTCAAATTTTGTGATTCATGAGCTGACTTCCTTTTCCCAACTAGGTCAGATTCGGCTTCCACTATAGGGTGTAAGTGTAAGTTCCTCACCCCCCATGTTAAAGGGAGGATCCTCCTCGCAGACGGGTGTTGTGCCTGCACGCGTAGCATGATCACCGAAGAAACGGTCTTTGTCGTGTCTCGGAAGAAAAGAAATTAAGTGTTCATGCTACGCAGGCAGGTTTATTGAAAGAAATTTGAAAGATTGAGGTTCCTGTCTATACAGGGTGTAACGGAAAGGGTATATACATACAAACAGGGTGAATAGAGTGTTTAATAACGAGTCTTTCCTCAAAATTTCAGCTTCCTACTAACAACTTTGAAACTTCACGATATTATTTAATATCGACAGTTTATTAAATGCAAAATCATAACAAACGTGTCACCGCACTATGAGGGTCATAATCCTGTCCGACAAGGTTCAAGTATATCTATCTCGGGTTCTGCGCCCCTAGTACAGACCTATCGGGCTCTGCCTAACCGACGAAGGCGCGACGGCGCGGGCGGGCTCCACTCTACAATTATGTATGTATATGTATAAAAACGTTGCCATGTCGTTTCTTATCACCAAGAGAATCCGTGCCCTTCAGATGTATATACCCTTTCCATTACACCCTGTATAATCTGTCACTTTACCGATTCATCTGTAGACAAAGGCCGTTTCTTCGGTGTTCAATGTGTTCATGCTACGCATGCTGGTGGGCTATTACTGCCCGACGGTTGTTGTCGGGAGCTTGTGCACGTTCAATCGCGCGTATAACTTTAACATCGCGATGTAGGATCTCAGTCGTTAGTTCGCATGTGGCGAGATAGATGTCGCTACAAGTTAAAATAAGAACAAACACGCACTGTCTTGAATCAAGTAACATTTATACAATACGCCTATGAATATGAAAAGTCCGAGGTGTGTGCCAAGTATCTGCTTCTGACTGAACTTAAAATGAATATAGGTCAGTCTGTAATTGCCAACCCGCTTTGAATAAGTGTGTTGATTAATACATCCCTTCGCTGTATGAGAAAAAGCCTGTGCCTTACAGCCATTATAATCATCATCAGCCCACAATAGTCCACTGCTGGACATAGGACTCCGCTAATGATACCACAGCGCCCTGCCTTCAGCTCGCCGCTTCCAGCATCTGCCAGCAGTCTTTCGCAGGTCGTCATCTCACCTAGCCGGAGGGCGTCCTACACTACGTTTGCCAAGTCGTGGTCTCCACTCATGAATACGTTACCCCAGCGAGCGGTGGTCGGTTTCTCGCAAGATATGGCCGGCCCATGACTATCACTGCCAGCTGCTGGTATTTTAAAAATATGGTGATATTTACCTCACAAGTATCTTTTGGTTCGTCTTCATCGCCGTAGCACATCTGCATATGAGCGCTGTATCCTTGCTTCAGAAGTCTGTGCGGTGGGAAATGTTTCAGGCACTGTTTTTCAGAAAACCTTTGTAGAGGCACCTGGAACATTTTAATTTAAAGATACATAAGAAGTTCTGGCACTAGCACTTAGTTCGTAACTTCGTCTGCATGAATTTCATACTTTATTCCCTTTGAACTTTAACATTCCACCTTATCGTTTTTTGAAAATAAAATATTTTAAGTTGCTTGGTGATACTACAGCTTTCTGTTAGTAATGAGTCCGTCACCTTTGAACCAATTTAAGGGGGCTGAAAGGGGGCGTAGTTTAGTTCGTCGTAACGTTAAAACGGAAAATATGAGGGAGCGGAGCGAGCTCGAAAATTTTCAGCACTTTAGCTCAGAAAGCTTGAAAAATTGCTCCTGTTTGGACTTGGCGATGCATAGATAGCGCCTGGGGGACGGTAGATATATGAAGAGTTATAAATAGTTACATTGGTTCAATATTCGACCGATTATCTATTATTAGAACTCCACGTATATTTAAAATGCAATACCAATTTAGGAGACGTAAATTAGAAACGAAAAAGAAAAAAAACAGAGCGAGCGGAGCGACCTCGAAAATCTTAACACTTTTCTGAGATAATATTGGGGAAGTCCGGGGGAGCTAGTCCAGCAGGGCTAGCATGGGCTGGGGATATAACTTTTATCCACCGGTTATTTCCACTGACAAGGGATACAATTATCTTATCCACCTGCCAAAGCACGGCAGCAGGGGGAAAGAGAATTATATCACTTTTTGACATTAGACGTGGATACTCATCCACGGCTTATAGCATGGCGACTAGTGAAAGATTTCGCGATTCGAGCAATCCCAATTGACAACAAAACAAAATAAATATCCAGTACAGATGTATTAAAACGATGAAAGTACTTTGGTTTACATGACATTCTCGACTATTGTGTAATTTCATGAAAGTTTTCTTATAATGGCAATAATTTCGAGGACAAGCGTTTCCCCTGGTTTATCCCCGTGAATAGTTTATCCACCCATGTCGCCATGCTCGGAGAGTGGATGAAAATGACAGAGGGGAATAGTATTTTATCCTCTCCCCGTGGAAAGAATATCTCCGGCCATGCTAGCCCTGCAGGGGGACCGCTGGGAAGGGGCCTGCCCCCCTGGGTACGCCCACGTTACCATCGTTATTAAACTACCTAAATAAAAGATTATTATTACCTCTTGAAGATGGTCGGCAAGCTGTCGATTCTTGCCCAGTTTGCCCCAACCAGTCGCGATCGCTCTGGTCTGATCCTCAACCGGCTCTTCCAACATCAATAGGAATTTCGTAAAGTGGAGAACATCATCTTCCTCTGTATTATCTTCTTTGTCTTCGTACTCGTCGTAGTCTTTGAAGTATTTGCCTTGGACATCCAGACATGCCGGGAACACGGCCTTACTGTACTTTATCCTAAAACAGAATAAGTAGGTATATTTACTGTGTTTAATTAAGCTGTTGACCTATCTGTCATTTGTTGATCTACGACAGTCGTTACAGATAATCAAATGCCCGAAAGTCTGACAACCAGTTAATGGGTTGTTAAGGTCCGACAGCTAGTAGATGGAGTAATATTTAAAAACCTGTATATCGACTACTTAATCATTTGTTTTGTGTGTTGCACAGGCGACCGGTTTAACGTCGACGAGGATGGTTCAAAGTCAAAGTCAAAGACAAACCATTTATTTCAATTAGCCCCCTATAAGGCACTTTTGAACGTCAAACATAAATTAACTTTAAAAAATGATTCTAGTTGCCCCTTCCAAAAACTTTTTTACAAAAAATAAAACCGACTTCAAAAATAACACTAAACGGTGTAAAATAACTCTAAATTAGGAAGTCTGTGGCTTTGGTACTTTTGTCTTATTCTTGATGGGCCACCGACTTCCGAATTTAGAGTTATTTTACACCGTTTAGTGTTATTTTTGAAGTCGGTTTTATTTTTTGTAAAAAAGTTTTTTATTTTTCTATTTTTAGTTGTTCCCATACAAACACTTGCCATGAATTCATTTTATATTGTTAATTGTTAACAATACATGTCATTATAATAGGGTTATCCACCTAACCCTAATAAATGAAACTTAACATACCTAACTGTCGAAATCTAGGTATATTGAACACATCTGCCTACCCCTCTGAGCATACAGGCTTGATGATACGTCATGATGTTGTATAAACAATAAACATCCAAGCGATTCCAGCAATCACGATAGATTTGCCGTCTATTTTTGAAGAGTTCCGTTGTATATCTCCGAAGATCAGCACCAGATCTTCACCAAATTAAAATGGGACCACCTCAGGAGTCTACTCTTTCAAACAAAAAAAGAATTTTGAGAATCGGTCCACAAATGGCGGAGAAATCAGGTAACATACATAAAAAAAAAAAAAAAAAAATACATACACACGAACATAGAACCTCCTCCTTTTTTGAAAGTCGGTTAAAAAGTAGATTTGTATGGAGAAGAATGGGCAAGAAACTCCATACTTACTCTTTTAAAATCGATTTTTCAATACTTTGTATACATTAATAAGATTATATATGAGGACGATGCACCTAGAATAAAAGTACTATACTAAGATAGGTTTAAGCAAAAATAAAAAATAAGCAATACAATGGGGTTGATAATTACATGTGGTACAGCTAGATACATTGTGCTCACATATTTACAAATGTAATAACATTTTTTTTTTAAAGCGAAAAAGGCAAAGTGAGGGAGGGGAGAGAGGAGGGGCGGGGGAGGTGAGGGGGAGAGGGGGAGGGGAGGAATGGGGAGGGGGAGAGGAGAGGAGTTGATAAAAATGCTATGCAATAGCTTTACCGCGGCAGTCTCCGAGTGCCACACGTCATTTTTTTTTTCTCTTTATGTTTAGCTTTTACGTCCCAGTCCCATCATATATCCTACACAAAACGTAGGCCATGAATTTGAACAAAACCTTTGCATCATCGTCATTTGGTTTTGATAGAATAGTATAATGGAACTATAAATTATTTCTGCTGGGCTCATATTGGACACATTTCATCAACAAGTGTGTTGGGTCCTCAACCACTCCGCATTCGTCACAATTGGGTGAATCGATTTTTTTCATCATGAAGGCAAATTTGTTGCATGGAATGTGTCCAGATCTGAGTCTAAAAGCAGCTTACACTAATGTATGGAAGACAATGTTGGGCTTGGCAAAAGAGACATTGAATGTAGAATAAATGCGTGGAACTGCGTTCCTTGCGAAGTATGTGTGCAGGTGACAGATTGAGGAACGATTATATCTTAAAGCAATGTTGTGGTTTAAAAGAAGATTTAGTGACAAAAATCGAATGAGTGTGTTTGGTCACGTTGAAAAGATGAATGAAAGGCGACTAACGAAAAGTATTTACGTGGCAGATGTAAGTGAAAGCGCTGGGAGGGGACGCCCTAGAGGTGCATACATAGACCTTATTGGTGAGGTTCTTCAGAAAGCACACGTGCGTAGTACCTACTTCGTAACCGGTGTATACAATGTGTATGGCAACATGATTGAACGTAAACGGATCAAAAGAAGCATGTAAGAAACGTAGAATATGGCGCTCTGTAGTTACTGTCTACCCCCATGGGAAATTGCCTCGTTGGCAAATTAAAGCTCTATTTTTATTGGTTTTTCAACTGCATTCTAAGAAGACTGTAGCGACATCTATCTCGCCACATACGAACTAATGACCGATATCCTACATCGCGATATTAGAGTTATCCGCGCACTTTGAACGTATACAAGTTCCCGACAACAACCGTCGGGCAGTAGTTAGCCCACCAGACACAACACCCGTCTGGTCGGAGGATCCTCCCTTTTCAATGGTGGATGAGGAACTTTACACCCTGTTCCTCATACCTCCAAAAGACGAATCCCTCAAAAATAACAAACAAAATCCATAATAATTGATGAACGAGGGAAATGAATTGATACTTACAGTTGGTCTGTCTCCAATAAAGCAATGTCGTGGTACTTTGACGGGGGACGGTACTCCGGATGAGTAATGATCCTCTTCACATTGTAGACTTGCCACAGTTCTTCAGGATCTGACCGCTTGAGGATACCCAGGGCTGCGAAACGAACTGGTCCTCTGTTGAGGAGACGATATTCCAACTATACTACTTTAAATACTACCTACTGCCTACTCTAGTATTGTATGTAACATAGCGACACGCAGCGCAGTAGGTAGGTTAGTTCAATATTATGTATTTTGTATCTTTCAAAATCAGTATCTTTCATTTCAGTAAGGTGGTTAGGTTCGGTAGTTAGGTTCGCTATAGGATAGGTATGGTAAGTTAGGTTAGGTTATATATACATGTTTAACGTCATTTTATTTCTATCTAACACAAAAGGTTTAAAGAGCACATTTTAGTAGAGACTTGCAAAATAAAAAGTAGTAGTAGATATTAAATGAATGATTATGATGAATGATACGGCAAGGATTTTGGCCCAGAATCCTAAAAATAAAATTAAGTTGTAAACTAAACACTTACAATACTGTCTCTGATATACAGTGTCCCGCCGTAAGAATGAATTTCTCGCTGATCAGTGAACCACCACAGTTCCACTGAGCTGACTCCCTATCCTTGCCGTATCCCAACAACGCCTAGAGAACAAAGTCAAAATTAAATCATTTACTTCAATAAGACCAAAGAAAGGCACCTCTGAATGGCGCAAACACTTTGGAATAATGACACAAAGAAGCCGCGTTAAGTATAGACATAGAGAATGGACTGAGTGTTTCTTCTCCAGCTTTGAAGTAAAAACTGGTAAGAAATTAGTGTGAGAGAGATAAAGTGAACGTGCGGCCAATTATACCTACTCGTCTTTGTTTCATTCTCAATGAGATAGGTTTACTTGTAGTAGGGCTCATTTATATCACCGGCATTACATTAGTTTGAAGCCTCCAGCTAAAAACTGATCGCATCCCCTCGTGTTACGCGCACCTGTCAGATATCTGTCAAATATCTTCATTAAGTTCACAGCAAATGATTGGTTTTACAACGTGGGGTCCATGCATAAAATTGTATTTAGATAGCATGAATTGTTTGGGTCGGGTGGGACTCTTCTCATTTTCGAATGAAACAAAGACTTCGTATAATTACCGTCGAACTTCACTTACAGGTAAGTTCGTTTGACTATTCAATAGTTGTCTCTTTCTAAAATTCTGATTAAAAGAGAAAGAAAGAGACAGGTATTGGCAGCACAGTCCCTCTGACTTTTTCTAGGGAGTGGTCAATTTTGTGCGGGTATTGCTCAGTCCATTCTCTGTGTCTATGAGTTCAAAACACGAGCGAAGTCGTGTGCCCACCTTATTATCTTTGTATGCGTGTGCTGTGTTTACTTGCGAGCTGTGTTCGACGGAACGTGACATTAAGTAGGTACCTTAAAGTACTGACACGGCTCGCCGAGCAAATAAGCTAATTTTGACTCATTTTTTGTTGTCCCACCCTTTGCACTCGTAGGTTTCTATGCGGAGTATTCCCGTTTGAGCACCTTATTATTGAGCACCTATGCATTAACCTATGGGAAATGGGAATACCTTTGGTGCGAAATCCATAGGTGCTCAAAAAATAGGTGCTCAGACGGGAATACCTACTCCTTCTATGCGTTCAATATTATGTTTGTCATACAAAAGAGCGTTTCAATCAAAGAGATTGGAAATACTATTTAGGAGGGAGGACATAGACTTATTAATTTATTTCTTGACACCCGGGTGGGACGAAGTTCCCTTCGATTGATTAGAAAAAAATGAAAAAATTCATTTTTTTTTTTTTGAAATTCCTTCAAGTTAAATCGAAAGGAACCTCATCGTTCCATACGGGCGTCTTCGTTACAACTTTTGGTCCCAAACTTCTCCATCTCCATCCATCCCTCTACCTCCCCCCGCCCCCTCCCCCTCTCTCAAATGTGGGGGCACTACTGGTACCTCGATACACCTCTGCTTTAACCCTTCGGGAATTACAGGCGTGATACTATGTATGTTTACAATTAAATACAATACACCACTATTTTTTTATTAGTACTAGCTTATTCTAGACGTACTTCTCATTATATTTGTAAAATATCAATAAATAATATTCATAAACAGCAAAGTTATTAGCGTTTGTTTATATTCCAAAAAGTCACCCAATTTATGGAAATATTGTACAGACTATTCATGACATAGTAGTATTCATTAATCGTCATCTCTCGCACACGTTCGCGTGATCTCGCTCAAGCATGCCCCGCCTCCAACAGCTGTTTTCGTTATTTAAGTTCAACTAAATAGTGGCATATTTAAAAAAATAATTTCGTTTTTTTTTACTATTGATTACGCAAATATGATCAGTAACAGGTACGGATACAGCCCAATTTTTTCGGTACTAAAAATAGTGGCGTACCTATATGTAGGTATATATTGTATTTGTTTATTCTTACCATATGCGTAAAATTGTTCCTGGTCGCGTTTGTACCTCCAACTGCGACCCCCGACACTCCCCCAAAAAACTTGCCCTCGTACTCTGTCTTAACAAATTTCTTACATGCTTTGGCATTATGTTGGTCGTAACTTGACATGCCTCTTGTCTGGCACGTGTCTGGCAGTAATTTCAAGAGGTCGATGCATTCTGAAAGCATTTAATAAACTAATTGTCAAAAATAGTACCTACACAGTATTTTTTGTAATTTGTACCCTACTTATTTGTTTTATAGCGTTCTGCATGCGTAGCATGAACACATTGAACACCGAAGAAACGGCCTTTGTCTACAGACGAATCGGCAAAGTGACAGATTATATAGACAGGAACCTCAATCTGTCAAATTTCTTTCAATAAACCTGCCTGCGTAGCATGAACACTTAATTTATTTTCTTCCGAGACACGACAAAGACCGTTTCTTCGGTGATCATGCTACGCGTGCTGAAGGTATTTTCAGAAAGATTGGAAGGGCCTACGATGGATAGGTTTATCAAGCTGCATGTCAGACATTGGTCTTAATGAATCTTCCTCGAGTTGGGAGCTAATAATAATAAATCGGAAAATCTGCGATTGGTGCTTCACTGCATTAAAAACGATAAAGGGCCTCTGCGAGTTGGCTTAGGCTCCTCGCACGCCTTCCAAAGGTCCGCAACCCAAGGGTTCCGAGAAATATAAGCTCATAAAAATAATAATTATTTATTTATTCATTTGTTTATTTTGTTGTGTAGGTACCTATTTGTGTTCTTGTGTGTGTTAGATGTTACTATAACTAACATAGTTTTTAAGTTCTTTTTAACACGCTATGGGCCGTCGACGCCTGATAATAAAGTTTTTTTTATGCAAATTATGAGTCTATAAGTAAGTAGTGTATTTTAGTCTAATGTGACGTTTCTTATCAGTTAGGTACCTCTTATTGTTCTTTAAGTCCAGCTTGTATATGTATTTCTCAACGAAAGACCACCGACTTCAAAGACACAGATTAAAACCAAGTTTGGAAGTTAGAAGTTCATGTTCATTGTGTCTTAGTTTTAAGTAGCTATTTTGTATTAGGCTTGTCCAAATAAACTTAGTTCAATCTACCAGAATTTCTTTTTTTATAATACGGTACGTAAAATACTAATCATTTGAAAATTAACCAACTATTATAATATCATAGACGTGTTAGGAGAGAGGTATTTCTAGATGTTGATGAAATCTCATTGCAGGTACCTACACGGAGTATAGTAAGTAAGTAGGTAAACAAATATTAAAACAATAAACTCACTATCTTTGGCTTTTTGACCGGTCTTAAAGAAGACTGCACCGTCATTGGCCACGACAGCTTTTCTGAAAAAAAAAACAATAGAATATGTCTCAGAATAACTCTATATGAATTAACGTCAAGTTAAACTTAAAGTTAATTCTTCATTATTGTTTATTTTATAGAGAAAATATAGGTACTTATGTATTTTTTCACTTCAGTAGCTCAAACATGTAGGTTTTGCTGCCTGAAATCAGTGACCAAAATGCGATTGCGATTGCGATGCGATTTGGTCACTGAGTGAGACAAGGTAACTTTTTAATTTTTGTTTCCAGATAGCCGCGAATAAGTATCTTAGTAGTATCTTATTTAGCCAAAGGGCCTCCTTAATCCTTCGATCATTAATGTGCTAATATTATATTATTGATCGAAGGGTCAATCATACAATTCAACATTCACACTCTATTTCTTTCCCGCCATTAGAAAGAGAGAGAAACAAAGACCAGCCCTTTCGAAGTTCCGATTTTGAATTCGACCTCAAAAACAAAAACGTTCGGAATTTCGTAGGTATGTAGGTACTAAGTAAAGAAATTATGCAAAAAGATAATTATGTCTTTTAATGTAATCAAAGACATTCAATATACCTATAGACCGGACATCACGAACAAAATTTTCGTCCGAAAAAGTGTGTCCTGCTGGATACAAGTCTATATGAGTTTTTCGTAGTACGCTCCGCTGCCGCTCCAATATTCATATATTATTCTAGATGGCGTTACTGAGACATGGGATCAAAGTTTTTCTATGACATTTCCTTGACATGCCCGCTCTATAGTATTTTAAATCTCTTTGAATGTAATTTATTGAATTATTAACGCATTGTTGTATTTAAACGAAAATAATTAAGTATTTATTGCAAATAAAACTGATGTTTAAGCTGCTCTCTTGTTGCACAAATAACTATTGTTTGAATGAACGAATACATTCAAAAACCACTGTCGGAATTTCGAAAACACTTTTACATGTCCTTTTTTTACCTAGAAGGTGAAATCGGTGTTTCACTATCTGACTACTCTGAGAAGAAACACCGAAAGAAACTCAGAGGTCACAGTCTCTTATAAAGTCCAGACATTATCTTGGTCAGATCATGTACCTAATGTATGCACCTATGTATATCGTAATTAAGAAAGATAATATAGTACCTCGTATCATTTACTAATTTGCAGTCGGTACAGCAGACTATAGGCACCTTTCCTTGGAATGAACATATCTGAAAATATAATGGAATGAACGTATCTGAAAATATAATTAAGGTAGTCTGGTAGAAAATGCCTAAGGCATTAAGTCCGTCGTTGTACAGTTTTTTTACCTTGTGCATAAAGCTTTAACAAATAAAATGAAAATAAATAAATAAATAATGTTACTTAGTAAGTATCAAGCCCCGTATTCATGGTAAACATTAAAATTTGTTTAGCAACAAAGTTGAATCAACGTGTGTTGAGGTGTTTACGAGCTGTTAACAACTCTGCAACACACAGTATTGCTAGCAACATGTTGACAGCAACTCCGCAACACGTTGATTCAACTTTGTTGCTAAACAAATGTTTACCATGAATACGGGGCTTTACTGTCTCGTTTGTTTAGTACATAGTTGCTGAGTGCTACTACTTACTGAGCTTGAGGTCTTAAGTTGGACACCCGAGTCGGGCATAGAATTGCTCAGGACATGGTTGGCGCTATAATTGAGCAATTAATTGGCTGCTGCATAATGCATCTTTGGTTCGATTTTTGCACTGAACAGATATTTATATGATCTGCAGTTAGTTGTATTTTTATTTTTTACGCCACAATTTTTGCAATTGTGGCTTAGCTCCATTGGCCTCCAAGGCGACGAAATCAGTAGGCTCGCCCCATATTACATTAATCAAAACACTAACCAATTACTTTTAACTATTCCTGTTAGGTATTTCCTTGTATTTTTTTTAAAGATTTTATTTTTCAATATCAGTTACAAAACAAAAACCCGATTCTGATTAAATCCAAATAAAAATCGATCCACATACAGAAAAAAAAACCAGCCGCATTGAAAACCTCCTACTTTTTCGTAAGTCAGCTTAAAATAAACATGACTGGCGAGATATAAGTGCAGATAGACGTCTTCCTACCACTATTAGGACTTCCTACCAGCCTGCGTAGTATGAACACATTGAACACCGAAGAAACGGCCTTTGTCTACAGACGAATCGGCAAAGTGACAGATTATATAGACAGGAACCTCAATCTGTCAAATTTCTTTCAATACACCTGCCTGCGTAGCATGAACACTTAATTTCTTTTCTTCCGAGACACGACAAAGACCGTTTCTTCGGCGTCCATGCTACGCAGGCTGAATACTTACAATCGTAAAGTTGTGTGTTTTTTTTTTTAAATATTCCATACCTCCGGTCGTTTCCCTTTCTTCAAGTCTAAGAATGTCGAAAGACATTTATGTATGTTCGTGCACTTGCCCTTTACTCCCTCGACCTCGCATGCTGCTTCTGAAGACAAGAAGATAAAAGCCATCATCATTATCAAAACACTAGGAAGTGGCGAAGGTCGGGATTTTTGGGGGAGTATCTTGTGGAATTTTAGCATCCGAAAAGTGCTGATCCTCAGTCAAAAGTTATTTACTTAAAATTACTTTTGATTTTGATTGTCATCATCAATTCTGAAGAATGAGGAACTGGGTGTAAAGTTCCTCGTGTAGGTACAGCGGTGTGATTATGGCAAAGACATTCAATACCTATAGACCGGACATCACGAACAAAATTTTCGTCCGAAAAAGTGTGTCCTGCTAGATACAAGTCTATGAGTTTTTTGTAGTACGCTCCGCTGCCGCTCCAATATTTATATATTATTCTAGATGGCGTTACTGAGACATGGGATCAAAGTTTTTCTATGACATTTCCTTGACATGCCCGCTCTATAGTATTTTAAATCTCTTTGGATTATGGTACTTAATTTTTTTTTTTCGTCTTTGGCAACTGAGCCGGATTCTGGTCAAATCACTGCGTGAAAATTAAGGCGTAGTGTGGGCGAATTGAACTGTCAGTTCACTTCACTCTAGTTTTCAAGTTCTCACGGCGTATTTTTAAAATAAATAAAATAAAATAAATAAATATTCCACAATTTTTTCCCACAACGCCATCTAGTCCCAAGCTGAGCTGAGAGCTTGTGTTATGGGTACTAAACAGCTGATAAACATACTCATATATTTCTAAATACATACATAAGTATTATAGATAAATTACATCCAGACACACAACAAATGATTGTGCTCATCACAAAAACATTTCGTTCTGGGTGGGAATCGAACCCACGACCTCCGGCATAGCAGTCAGAGTCACTAACTACTAGACCAACTGACAGGCCAGTCTTCTGCTGAATCGACCGGCAGATCGCTCGGCTCCTCCTCGCAGACGGGTGTTGTGTCTGGTGGGCTACTACTGCCCGACGGTTGTAGTCGGGATATTGTATTTATGTTCCATCGCGCGGATAACATTGACATTCGGGATGTCAATGTTATCCGCGCGATGGAACAGTAGGATAGGATATAATAGCTAGGACTTATCTTTTTTTTAAAGTAAACCATTATTGCCAAAATAGTGAACCATAAATAAAAAAGAAAGAAAAGTTCATAAAGTTGATAATTTTTATTTTATTTATTTTATTTTATTTATTTTGGGACAATAAACAGCTACAATATATATTTACAAACAATAAAGTAGGTTCTTAGGTGGTATTCACAATATTGCAGCCCACTATATTATCCACATGTTAACAAAATTGTTGATTAGCTAAAAAGTGCCACTAGATTAGCATTACTCAGATATAATATATATTTAAATAAAAAAAAACTAATAAAACTAATAGAATTACCACATAATTAAGTAATAAAATAGTAAGTAATACATTTTTGGATAAATTTAAAATGAGAAAATAGAAAAAATAAAAAAAATAAAATTAAAAATGTAGGACTGTACCTTAACATCACAGGTAAGAATTAAGATTAAAATATAAAAAAAAAGAATTGACATTACAATACAATTAATTAATTAATTATTAAAAATTATAAAACACTTGCAATTAATTTAAATAAAAAAAAAAAAATAAAGGACTCACACTATAATCTATTTCTAACACACTTTCTTTTTTTATGCACATTTGGTAGAAACAAATTGATCTGTTATGCTTTCACGACAAAACCGCAGAACCAATTTTGATGAATTCTATGATGAGTCCAGACCATAAATATACTATTTTTTTGGATTTCTATGGTCCAGACCTTGGGGGAAAAATAAACTACTCGTATTACTAATCCTGCGCAGACGAAGTCGCGGGCAACAGCTAGTAATTTTATTCGGTATCTTGCCATCACTCGCCCGTGACTCAGTTACAGGTTTTGAAAATAAATAAGGAAATAGAATGGATAGATACTTATATAATTTTCCTGCTACTGTTTTAGATAACTAAGCAATGAAATCACACCATTACACAACATTATGTTAAGTGGCATGTTTGATGTTAAGCACGTAATTATGTATTAAAGGAAAACATTTTCAAGAAACCTGTACTCATCTACATAAACTATTATATAGGCAAAGCTTGAGTTTGTTTGTTCTGTTGTTGGGACGCACTAATCTCCGAAACTTATATTTTTCAGGATTTTAAAAAATCCTTTTGCATATGGTTTAAAATTGATTGGGGAAAATTGGCAGTTTATTAAAATGTAAAAGGCACAGGAATGTCAATAAATTATGACTTTTGAACAACTTTTTTTACAAAAAAAAACAACCGACTTCTTAAAAATACACTAAGAAGGTGTAAAATAACTTCAGTTTCGGAAGTCGGTGGCCAATAATGAGTGAAACAAAACCACCAAAGCCACAGACTTCCGAAACTGGAGTTATTTTTCATCTGTTAGTGTTTTTTAAGAAGTCAGTTTTTTTATCTCTAAGATTAAAAGTGCATAGGTGTATAGGCGCTTTACAGCGATACATCGCAAGCGAATAGCGTTCCTGATGCGCCGCTTGCGGAGCAGCCCCAACAGCTTCTTGCAGCTCATTGCTGGGAGAATGGACACTGACAGCAACTTTATGGAGTACTGGACAAGTCAACATGTCCTGCATGCATGATATTGAGTGTCCATTATTGTTTTATTATTATTATTTGTATTATATTGTGTGTTTTGAATAATTTATTTTTGTTTTATTTTATTTTTAATTTTAAAATTAATCAATTGTACCCCAAATATGGATAATTTATAATATATTATGTTGTAATTTTATCTGAATTAAATGAATTGAATTGAATTGAATAGACTGAGTTTTTTACTGACTTATTCTGCTTGTGCCTTCCACGTCAGGTGACTGTCAAGGTGAAGTGAAGGCGAATTGAGCTGTCATTTCATACTACCTAATGCCAGGTCACTGCCAGGTCACTGCCAGGTCACTGAAAGACTTCTAGCTACTGGATCGACCGACTCGTCTCAGGTATGTTATTGTATAGGCTATTTTTAACATCACAGGACCCTAATGGCATTAGACTAGGCCAATCAGTCAATAATTAGTGGCCCTTACGGTTATGCTGGAGGTCGTGCAGGGTTCGATTCCCACCCAAGACAAATTTTATTGTTAGTGTGATGAGCACGACCATTTTTTCTTTGTCTGCGAGTAATTTAACTAAATTAAGTATGTATGTATTTAGACGTATAAGTATGTTTATCAGCTGTTTAGTACCCAAAACACAAGCTCTGCTTAGCTTGGGACTAGATGGCGTTGTGTGAAAGTTGTGGAATTTGTTTATTTATTACTAGCTTCTGCCCGCGACTTCGTTCCCATTTCAAGAGGAATAATTTTGTATTTTTGCGTAATTTACGCAGCGCACGCAACGGAAGCTTTTTTCCCGCTTGCAACATTTCTTATTGCTGCTCCGCTCCTATCGGTCAAAGCGTGATGTTATATAACCCATAGCCTTCCTCGACAAATGGACTATCCAACGCAAAAAGAATTTTTCAATTCGAGCCGGTAGTTCCTGAGATTAACGCGTTCAACCAAAAAAACAAACAAATTCTTCTGCTTTAACCCTAGAACCGTACCCTGGGGTACAAATGAAAAAAAAAACAGTAAATTTGCGATAACTTTTTTTTTACTCAACGGATTTTTTCGCGCTGCCGTGTCATTGCGCGGGGCGGGGGGTCGCGTCGTCGCATCAGTCGGGCGGGAGTCCTGTTAGCGTGTGGTCGTGGCAAAGCGTGCGTGGGGTACACCAGTACCCCTGGGTACAGTTAGAGTAAGTATATTTAATAATGTTATTTACTAAATAATGCATGTTATTGTGCTGTTTGGTTCATGTTTGTTATTTGTATGTTTATTTATTTGTATAATAAGTTTTAACAAATATTTTATTTAAAAAAAAATGCCGTTATTTAATACATTTATAACTTTTTGTTTATTTTAGTTGTTTTGCATTTTGTTGCATGTTCTTTTGCATGTTACTTGAATAAAACTTTTTTTTTTAGATGGCTGTTCGACAAAATCTATCACAAGATGATATTCAAAACCTTCTTGTGATATTCAAAACCTTGACGATGAAGAAGAGGTGGTGATTGGCGATGAATTAGAAGATGAATCAGATGAAATTATTCCCGACTTTCGCGAAGAACAGAATACTGCCGAAGAGAATAGTTCAGACCATGAAGCAGATCTTCAAAGCTCGGAAGAAGAACTTGAAGAGGATAATGTTCAGGTTAGAATTACTAATTCACCAGTAACAGTCCTTACAGTACCCGAAGTTTTGCGAGGTAAAGGAAGAAAAAAACAAAGAAACAGTGAAAAGTTTGTATGGTATGGGTCTCATTCTCGTTCACTGCGTACTCCACAAAGAAATATAATATTTCATGCACCAGGAAACAAAGGACCTGCTAAGTTCATCACAAGTGCTTTAGAGTCTTGGAAATTATTTTTTACTGATGAGGTTCTTTTGATGATAGTAATTAACACAAATCAAGAGATTTTTGAACAGCGCAAGAAGTATAAGTCAGACAGGCCAATGGCATCTGAAAATGAAGATGACGATTCTGCTCCCACGAATATTCGACCATCCTTTGTACGAGATACGACAGTTATCGAGTTGAAAGCTCTGTTTGGCTTATACTATTTAGCTGGTGTATTGAAAATCAATCATTTGACTGTCAAAGAAATATTTGATAAAAATACGGGCATCAATTATTTTCGATCTACTATGAGTGAGAAACGGTTTGAATTTTTAACAAATTGCCTTAGATTTGATGATCGTTCGACCAGAGTTGAGAGGAGGCTGATTAATAAATTGGCACCTATAAAAGAACTATTTGATCACATCGTTGAAACTTCAAAAAGTCTCTATTCACCTTCAGATTGCACGACGATTGATGAACAATTGCTTGGGTTTCGTGGTAGATGCCCATTCCGTATGTATATACCGTCAAAACCGGATAAATACGGTATCAAATTATTAATGTTTTGCGATTCAAAATCTTATTATATGATTAACAGTATTATACAGGGTGTCCAAGAACCTGGCGTTCAACTGGATTCCCACGATGCCCCAAGTTCTAACAGTACTCAGAAAAATATTTTAAAAAATCCACCCCATGTACTTACAGAATTATACTGATTTCAAAAAAAAAGGGGAAATGAGCACCCTGTGACATACTTTTGAATGCTGTGACTGCTAATGCTGATAATTTCGATATTTCTTGGAGGTTTTGTAATCTAGGGTATTGCTGTGTCTAAATAGAATGTAAAAATAATGTACTTATTGTACCATTTTAAAATAAAATATTATTTTAACTAAAGGTGATATGGAAAACTATTGAATTTCGCAACTTTGACCGACTGTAGTGTAAAAAAAATGTACCAAAATAGTATGGCAAGTGACGTCAAATTTTGACGCGTTTATTCCTCTTTTTAAAAAGGTATAATACTTACACATTAATTTGAAAAAAAAAAAATTGATAATATTTTTACTCAACAACCCAATTTTTACGAAGTGCCTACCTACTAACGGTAACTGTCGGACCCTTTCTTATCTTAGAAACTGTTATGTTACTACTATTATTTACTTCGGTTCCAAGAGTGAGCAAGAAGGAAATACACACAGGTAGATGGGTTCCCAGTAGAATAAAAGCAAAGAATGTTAGTTTAAAGATATTTTATTACAATAAATGTTCAAAATGTTGACCACCCGCGGCAATACAAGCTCTCACTCTCCTTAAAAAGGACCGCTTTATGTTTCGCGAGTAACTTTTTTGACGTATCACCTGCACTGCTTGTGTTATCTTCTCACGAAGGTCAGCGATGTCATTAATGGGCTTCGCATAAACGAGCTCCTTCATAGTTCCCCAGAAAAAAAAATCCAGCGGATTTAAGTCAGGTGAGCGGGCTGGCCACGGGATTGTTCCTGATCGCCCAATCCACCTGTTCGGGTATTGCTCGTCCAAAAACTCTCTAACGGATACGCGAAATGTGCTGGACAGCCGTCGTGTTGGAACCACATATCTGGTGGGGTCTCTTCTAGTAAGTTTGGCAAATCATTTTGAAGAAAATTTAAATATGATTCGCCAGTCAAATTCTCGGGCATCTCAAATGGACCAATAATATTCCCACAGAGAATACCGGTCCACATGTTCACTTTGAACCGGTACTGGGATCTATCTTCTCGCATCAAGTGCGGATTTTCCACATGCCACTCGTGCAAGTTGTGTAGGTTCATGTAGCCATCCTTCTTAAATGTTGATTCATCTGACCACAAAATTTTGTCGATAAAGTTTTCGTCTTCTCGATGTTTTTGCAGGATTGTTTCACAAAACGCGACTCGGCTCGGATAGTCTCGAGGTAAAAGACTTTGCACTCGCTGTACGTGGTACGGATGATATTCTTCTTTTTGGAGAATACTGTGTGCTGTGCTCTTCGGTATCCCCGTATCAGCTTCTATTCCTCGCACAGAGATGCTTGGATTTGCCGACACCGCCTCTAAAACTTCATCGCGTATGAAGTCATTTACGGGTCGTCCTTCACCAGCTACTTGATTGGGGAACCGCCCGTCACATAGTGATCTGTGCACATTAATGAAAACTCGATGGTCGGGATATCGCGTAGCCCTCGGATACCTTTCTCTGTAAAGTCTCGCTGCAGCTCGTCCATTACCTCTACATTCTCCATAAATGTAGTGCATATTTGCGTATTCTTGCGGAGTGTAGGTCGCCATGGTAGCACACACAAAACACAAACTGTCCAAACACAGGCAAAGGTCGTCGTAAAGAGTTCGTTTCAAAGTCCAGAGCACAAAGAGTAATCGAGTCCAATAAACAAAGCTTTAAATCGTAGTACGTGATCAATGGTAACAATAAGAGAGAGGTGCGTAGTAACGGCAGGAGGCAGTGACGCGTACTGACCGTACTGTTATCCTAAATAGCACGATCCCAGATAGCGTCACTATCTATCTCACTCGCACCTCTAACCTTTTTCTCCCTCACTCTTACCTGAATAATGGGGTACCATAAAGAAGAACCAGCAAATCGCAAAGAAAGTTTCTGTCTTGCTCCCTCCTGTTGTAATAACGAATCACTATGGTGAGATGCATGCACATACCGTCCCTTACGGTCTAACCTGTTTTTTGAGAGGCCTGTTGTTATTTTTATGAGCATACAATAGTAATTCTTTAGAGGTTAGATTCAATTCGTCGTAAATTTTTCTTTCTAAGAATTCTGTAAGACATCGTAAAAATTGGGTTGTTGAGTAAAAATATTATCAAAAATTTTTTTTTTCAAATTAATGTGTAAGTATTATACCTTTTTAAAAAGAGGAATAAACGCGTCAAAATTTGACGTCACTTGCCATACTATTTTGGTACATTTTTTTTACACTACAGTCGGTCAAAGTTGCGAAATTCAATAGTTTTCCATATCACCTTTAGTTAAAATAATATTTTATTTTAAAATGGTACAATAAGTACTTTATTTTTACATTCTATTTAGACACAGCAATACCCTAGATTACAAAACCTCCAAGAAATATCGAAATTATCAGCATTAGCAGTCACAGCATTCAAAAGTATGTCACAGGGTGCTCATTTCCCCCTTTTTTTTTGAAATCAGTATAATTCTGTAAGTACATGGGGTGGATTTTTTAAAATATTTTTCTGAGTACTGTTAGAACTTGGGGCATCGTGGGAATCCAGTTGGACGCCAGGTTCTTGGACACCCTGTATATACAGGAAAAGATTCTACACCACGAGGATTACCAGTTGCTGAGTATTACGCATTAGAGCTTTCATCTTCTATTCATGGATCTAACAGAAATATTACTTATGATAACTGGTTTACTTCGATCCCAGCTGCTGAAAAACTGCTATCAAAAAATATTACCACAGTTGGAACACTGAAAAAAAACAAAACAGAAATACCTACCCACTTCTTGGAAACAAAAGACCGTAACAAGAACACATCAATGTTTGTTTTTCATAACGAACTTACTTTGCTATCATATGTGCCTCCAAAGCTAAGTAAAGGAAAAAAGAAAAACGTGCTTATGCTTTCCACTATGCACTACCAAGCAGACCAAGACAAATCTGTGAATTTACCAGAAATAATAAGTTTCTATAATCAAACGAAAGGAGGTGTAGATACTTTCGACCAACTTTGTCATACGTACAGTGTTTCTCGTAAAACTCGCCGCTGGAGTCTCTGTATCTTTTACGGAATTTTGAATATTGTCGGAATCAATTCTATGATACTACTGCATTCATCTAACGCCACCGGTAAACAAGTATTCAAGAATAGACGAACTTATCTGAAGACTCTAGCTTTTGACCTTATAAAACCTCACTTAGAGGACCGATTTTTATATAAAACTTTGCCGATGCATCTCCAGATAAGTATTGGAGGTATCTTAGGAAAAAAGCGGTCTCCTGAAACTCCGACCCCTTCTAATTCCAATTCTGGAAGATGCTCATTTTGTCCCAGGACAAAAGACCGTAAATCACGCACTCGTTGCTATAAATGTAAAAAAATTATATGTTTAGAGCACCAGACAAAGATTTGTCAAAATTGTTAAAAAAAACTTTATTTTATTTTGCCTAATTGTTACTATTGAGACTGAAATAAGTGCCATAAAAGTCCTATGTAAGTTAATTCATAATAAATGTTTATTCTTATTCGAAAATGATGTTTTATTTACAGGGGTACACCAGCACCCCAGGGTACTGTTACTTAAAGTCTAATATGGGTACGGTTCTAGGGTTAAAATATTAGTTTAGATTATTATCAAATATCACTAACCTTCTAATCTGTCGAAGGCAGACAGCACTCCAACACCACTGAACAGGAACAAACAAAACACACTCACAGATAACTTATAAAACATTTTGAACAACTTGTTGAATTAACATTTCAATGTAACGTGTTTGTTTGTTGAAAGACTGCGTATCACTAATTGTTCTAAAGTGCAGTGAAAGCCTAAATATCACTTTATAAGCTGGTTAGGTTGTTTAATTTGTTTTCCTGTTGAATCCTTTAAGTAACTATTATTCCGATGTTGGCTTTTGATAAATATGACGTCGCAGACGGCAAACAATAGGATCTAAGTAGGTACTTAATTCATCAAAACATAATACTTAATTATACAATATTGCAAACGTCGACTGCTTAGTCAACTGAAGAACACGTCAAATTTTTGACTTACTACGAACAAGGATGACGTTCTCAATTCGTCTGTAGGTAGGTAAATAAATTGTTTTTGGATATATGCTATACAATTACTCCACCAATCCAAATGAAAATCAAAAGTCATTTATTCAAATTAGGCTGAGGATCAGCACGTTTTGATCGTCGAAATTACATACGACAGTCCCCCAAAAAGCCCACCCTTCGCCACTTCCTAGTGTTTTTGCTTGGAAGAAGTGGCGGAACAAACTCCCCAGCAACACATCTGATAAGTTGGAAAAACTTGAATTTACACAGTACAATTAGTTATAATTATAAAATAATTAAAATAAGTTATTCACTACATGTTAGCTAGCACGCTCAATATACAGATTACCAGTAATATATGTATAGGTACCGACATTTATATAACGTAACTCAAGCAAAAGCAACTGACTAATAAGAAGCCTCCAGGTATAAAGGGTGTGCCGGCTTACATGTGCAGAGTTGGATTAAATCCATAGATCTGCAAGACAATGTAACAAAATGATAAACGAGGAATATCGAAGTTAAATAAAAAAACAAACAGGTAATAGTTAAAACAATAGCAAAACCAAAGCCAGCAAGACGATCAGTTACCACAAGCAGCACCTGTTGACGAGCATAACGCAAAGATCAACCATTACCCCAATTATGAATTGATCAAATAAACTGGGTCATACTTCAGGAGGTGGATATCATTTATATCAAAATCAGTTCGGTAGTTTGGTTTTAATAACAAAATACTACCTAAACTGTAAAACCCAGACCCAGAGACCCTCTGTAGAACCAGAGGTTAAGGCGCCTACCTCTCATGCACGAGGTTGTGGTTCAAATCCGGACAAGTAGGTACCAATGTGACATTTTCAATTCATATACAATGTACTTTCTAAGTTTATCTTAGGCATCATTGACATCGGTGAAGGAAAACATCAGGAGGAAACCTGGACTTATTGTCAATATAAGTTTGAAATCGCCAATCCGCCTTGAGCAAGCGTGGTGATCAATGCTCGTGCCTTCTCTGTATGAGAAGAGGCCTTTGCCCTGCAGTGGGACAGTAACAGGCTGGTATTAATTTTATTATTTAAACTGTAAAAAATAAATCATCCATATTGCTATAACTAAAACACTGTAATATCATCCTTATAGCAGAAAAATTAAACATTTAAAAATACTTCAAAACTTTTTTACAATTATTGCAACCGACTTCATAAAAATAACTCTACTTTCAGAGTCGGTGGCGAATAATTAATGAAATAAAACCACCAAAGCAAGATAGGATCCACCGATATGACCACAACCCTAACTGAGGTCGTCGCCTAACCCGCCTAACCTTAATTGAAGTGGTCGTGCTCATCACCCAAACAAATATTGTCTTGGGTGGGAATCGAACCCACGACCTCCTCTCAGTCCTCTGACTGCTATGCCGGAGGTCGTGGGTTCGAAGTGCCTCTGCACCACTTGATCCACTTGATCAACAGGCCAGTCAAAGTAGTACTTTATGTATGGACGATAACACAGTAATCTAGTTAAATTATTACCTCCTACCTACTCTAGTATTGTATGTAACATAGAGACACGCAGCGCAGTAGTTCAGTTTAAAATTATGTATTTTGTACCTTTCAAAATCAATGCATTTCAGTAAGGTAGTTAGGTTCGGTAGTTAGGTTCGCTATAGGATAGGTATGGTAAGTTAGGTTAGGTTATATAGGTATATATCATCGGGTACGACTGGGCTGAGGGGCGAACTCCAGCCGGGCGTCGACCTGACGTGTTACGCGGATGACCGTTGGTCACGGCCCGGGGGAGCTCGCACAGGGAGGCAGCGTTGTTGGCGACGGCAGCGGTCTCACAGGTGGTGGGCTGCATACGATGCCTCGGCCTGGAGGAGGCCCTCAACAAGACGGAGGCTATGGTATTCCACGGCCCCCGTCGGGCGCCAGCCTACACCTAGTGGTCGGTGAGGTCCGAATCGCTGTCGAGTCCACCATGAAGTACCTAGGATTAGACTACCGGGGCGCTGTCAACGCTGCTTCTCATTATGGGCGGCCCGAGCTCAACGTGGGGATCGTGCGATCCATGGCCCTTTACGGGGGCCCAATCAGGGTGGCTGACCTGACGGCCGGCAGCATCGCAATCCTGCAAAGACCGCATAGAGCGATGGCCGTCAGAGTCATCACGGTTTATCGCACGATCTCCTACGAGGCGGCCGGAGTATTGGCCGGAACCCCGCCCTGGGACCTGGAGGAGAAAGTACTCGCGTCACTGTACCGGTGGTGCGAGAAAATGCGGGCCCACGGCGAGCGACCGATGCAGTGAATATGGAGTAAAGTCGCAGCTGCTGCAATTTGACAGTTTGGGATAGAGTAAAAAATATATTAGCGTTTCAACCGCCGTCATTACCTTTCCCTAAATGTCAAGGGAAGAGAATTTAGTGGAAAATTTCAGCAATTTTCAGAATTTGCTAAAGTACCAGAATCTGGAAATGGCTGAAATATTGCATTAAATACAGCTCTTCCCTTATAGATAAAGATAAAGATATTATGTTTATTTGTTTAAACATGTGTAACACAATACATATAGATGCAAATGTAATCAGTAAGTAAGTACAGTATTGCTTGAGTTTTTACGCGGTAATCGTCGGAGTTCTCCCGGTGCCGCGGAGAGATACTATGTTTTAGGTAGGTAATGACGGCGGTTGTAACGCTAGTATATTACCTAGTAACTTGATTTGCTGTCGTTTGTATAAAAAAGGAATAAAGAAAATGAAATGCACACTCAAATTTAGTTTATGTTTATTATTGTAATAGTAATATTTATAACTACCTACTTAAAATACATCTACATTTACAACCCAAATCGGGTACAATTGTTGGTCCTTCGAGCCGGATCTTTGGATATATCGTAACTCACCGCGAAGCATGGTGCATGGTGCAACACTAGGGGAACCAAAGGAAGAGAGGAGGAGCAAAATGAAGCGTATAACACCCAATTTCTAAAGCCCAGCCGACAAAGAGGTTTAAGATAGTACCTACTATTGTGTATTGTGAGAGAGGGAAGAGGGTATTGTGAGAGGGGACGTAGGGGCAGGGGAGGGATGTGGAGGGGGGTGGAGGGAAGAGGCAGGGGACGGGAGGGGAAAGTGAGGGAGGGGTGAGAGGAGGGGCGGGGGAGGTGTGGGGGAGAGGGAGGGAGGGGGAGACGGGGAGGGGAGGAATGGGGAGGAGTTGATAAAAATGCTATGCAATAGCTTTACCGCGGCAGTCTCCGAGTGCCACACGTCATTTTTTTATCACTCTTTCTCTCTCATAGAAAGCAAGCCAGTTATTGGAAATTCGTTCCAATTATAGAGAGAGAGCGAGAGAGAGACAGTAACTAAAGTGATATTGTTACATGTTAAAGCGTCTCTCGCCATCAAACCACCACTGTATTCAAAATATCGTACAATAAATAAATTAAAATATACAAATATATACCTATCTAAATACATACATATAATAAATAAATTACACCCAGACACAGAACAAATGACCATGCTTATCACACAAACATTTGTCCTGGGTGGGAATCGAACCCACGACCTCCGGCATAGCAGTCAGGGCCACTATAGTTCGTTCGCGTTAAGAATGCAGTAAAAATGCAGTGCAACTGCAAGACATAGGTGTACGTATTCCACAGTGGTGTTAAATTCAAACAAATTATATTTTAAAAGATTAAGTTTAATGAATTTATAAAAATGAATTTGAAAAGATTTGATTGGTTAGGAGGCGGGGCTAGGCCGACGGATAAATGACTTTACTGCATTCTTAACGCGAACGTACTATAACTACGAAACCAACAGGCCCGTCAATCAATCGTTTATTTACTTGTTATTTTGTTAATTATTTGCATGACCTAATTAAGCTTACCCTATACCTAATTTAATTATATTCCTTTCTTCGATAGCGAGCGGTTGCGTCATATAGAAACCACGATAAACTTCACACTGTCGTAAGCTCAACTGACGTTTACATGACTCAAAACCATTGTTTGATTGTCAATACACGTAATAAACAACTTAACCACAATAATTTAATAACAAATAAACATCAGCAGTTCGATTCTGGTTAAATCACCGCGAGAAAATTTAGGGGGAATGAGGGCGAATTGACAACATTTTAAAATTTTAACCTGCATTTTTTTATGGCTTATGTTTAACTTACCACCAGATATAGTAACAAATAGCAGACAAAAATAATAATGATCACCAAAATGAAACTCGCATTTTAATGTAAAATTATAACCAAAGTTTTAACACTTTGCTAACCTATTTACCTAAGTAAAATGACTCCAAGTAAATCATGAGTAACCCAAAAATAGTAAATGATCACCAAAATTAAACCAGCATACCTATTAATGTAAAATTATAACTATAGTTTTTACATCTTGCTATCCTATTTAAGCAAATTTAACAACGCAGAAATTTAAAAAGCGTAGACGACGGAGCCCTGCTACGCGGGGCTCCTATTTCTGTCTGCAGGGTTTAAAGGAACCTAACTAACCTAACGTCGGGATGCCCCAAGTCCTGATTATGAGACAAACTCTTTGGGGTTTAAGCAATTCCGTACAAGAGAATTATTCATTTTGAACCAGTAGTTCCAGATATTACCTCCTACATTCATTTCATTTGTTTTACGCGATCATCCTATCCCCGTGATCCAACCAGTTGGACATAATTCCACCGTTGTACCACGGAAATGTGCATTAATTTGCTCGCTAAGATTTGGTGATCATTTAGTACATTTGGTGTTCGAATACAATTTAAAATGCAGTCGCGACTAAAATAGCTAGTACTATTGTTATTTTACACTTTATTTTTCTGGTGTCAAGTTTATATTTTTGGTAAAAGAACTAAGGTTATCAAAGCATTTTATGGTGGTCATATATTTAATCCCTTTTTTTATTACGTTATATAAAAGTAAATCCAAAACTAGAGGACCCATATTTTTAGATTAATGTTTAGAAAGAACTACTTTTGCAATTGTTAACCGATTTCAATGATTCTTTCAAGTTTTGAAAGACTTTCTATACATACGAAAAAACTAAAAAAAACAAAATAAAAACTTAAAAAAAAAAACAACCGACTTCTTAAAAAAAATACTAACAGGTGAAAAACAACTCCAGTTTCGGAAGTCGGTTGCCAATAATGAACGAAAACCACCAAAGCCACAGACTTCCGAAACTGGAGTTATTAACTACTCTATGACAGTGTTGTAATAACAATAAAATATGCATTTCATTGCTAAGTATTTAATGCGTAAGCTTAATAAATAAACGGACATTTAATAAATATTAACATAATTTAAATCTTGTGTCAATACACAAGACAAAACAATGTATAGGGTGACTGGTAATTAGTGACCGATACTTAAATACGTGATTGCACTCTTGAATACGAACAACTTTCCCAAAAGATTTTTTTTTATACTCATTAACTTTCAATAAATTCAATTATGACAGTACTGCACAACGGGAGCGGTGGGGTTGGCGGGGGAGCGTGTGACGCTACTACTACTAGTAGATTTTGCCCTTCCCGAGGTCAGACTATCAGCTGATAGATCCTGCCAATTCGTGCCTACTGTGATCGATCATAGGCGCGCACGCGGGAATTTAAAATAACGTTTTTTGTTATTTTATTGTGTTATAAGTTATTGTGTATAAAGAAAAAGTGTTTTTGGGAAAGTTTATTGAAATCATGGTCAGTGGTCACCCTATAGAGGGTGACTGGTAATTAGTGACCGATACTTAAACACGTGATTGTATTCATTATTTCAATCAACTTTCCCAGAGACTTTATTTTTTTTAAACACATCTTAATTCAACAAAATTATTTACTAAGCAGTGATAACATTGCAATAATTAAATAAGCACTGATTATGTAGGTATATTTATCTACTTATGTAATAATTATATTATTTACAGTTATATGATTTAGTGCTGAGTTTTCAATCGCCAGATTTCCGACCAACAAAAAAAGGAAGACAGCGCGCCGCGAATATCAAAAGTGAAGCCACCTTTTTATCTATGCGTCTCAAAGGGTTGCCATTTGTTGAACTTTCTCCCTATAACTTGGGGGGTAATATTTTATGCGGAAGCTAATATTGTATATGTCAGTTCAAGTACCTAACAATACGTAGAGTATAGTATTGTACCATTTGTACCTCAATTTATTAAATACATTTAAAAAGAATACAGAAATATATATCTCGAAGTAAGATTCCGTTTTTTTTATGAATAGACTCAAATGTTGTATCGTTAAAAAACTAAACATACTGTAGCGACATCTATCTCGCCACATACGAACTATCCTACATTGGGCTATTAAAGTTATCCGCGCAGTTTGAACGTATACAAGTTCCCGACAACAACCGTCGGGCAGTAGTTAGCCCACCAGACACAACACCCGTCTGCCTGCGTAGCATGATCACCGAAGAAACGCTCTTTGTCGTGTCTCGGAAGAAAATAAATTAAGTGTTCATGCTACGCAGGCAGGTGTATTAAAAGAAATTTGACAGATTGAGGTTCCTGTCTATATATAATCTGTCACTTTGCCGATTCGTCTGTAGACAAAGGCCGTTTCTTCGGTGTTCAATGTGTTCATGCTACGGAGGCTGGTCGGAGGATCCTCCCTTTTCAATGGTGGATGAGGAACTTTACACCCTGTTCCTCATACCTCCAAAATACTATTATTTTCTACGCCATAAATGGCAGAACACGCACAGCTACCTGTTAATCTACCGATAGACCTTACACATAATTGTTTGCTGTACAACGCACATGTATTTTAAAATAAAATACATTCCATTCTATTCTAAGAAATCTTATCGAAGTTAAATCGAATGGTAATCCTACTTCCTACTAATATTATAAACGCGAAAGTTCGTGAGGATGATGGATGGATGGATGTTTGTTACTCTTTCACGTAAAAACTACTGAATGGATTTTAATGAAATTTGGTATGGAGTTAGCTGACACCCTGGATTAACACGTAGGCTACTTTTTATCCCTGTATTCCCACGGGAACGGGACCTACGCCGGCGAATCCGCAGGACACCTGCTATATAGTTACATCATATCTTGGCAACCCTCGCACGTACCTAATGTCAGTGCCGTACTAAGAACGGTGATCATGATTTTACTGTAGGTGTGTGCGTAAGTGTTTATTATACTTGCATGAGCACAGTTTTGTGGCTTCACTTTTGATGTTGGCAGGGCGCCGTCTTCCTTTTCTTGTTAGTCTGAGCACCAGATTAGTTTTAAGTAAGGAATTAAAATGGCAGTTTGACTGGTTTTCTGTAGACAATATAACATGATAGGTATGTCAAATCGCCATATTTTTTTTTCAATTACTATAGTTTAATCATCTAACCTATTATTGCAATAGACTACTTACAATTATAATTTTATAAATTAGAGAGCTAGGGCTAGTATCCGCAACTCACGTGCGTCAAAGCCACGTCAAAGCGCGTATTTTGCGTATGGGCTATAATCTACCACACGGGCCCAGTGCGAATTGGTAGATGTCACATATCTTCGTATTTTTGGTTCTAGGACATGCCGGTTTCCTCACGATGTTTTCCTTCACCGTTTTTGAGAGCAGTAGTAATGAAATAAATTACACAAAGTAATGCGCCTGCCTGGGTTCGGACCTACGACTTACTGTTCGTAAGTCGGGGCCGCCACCACTGGGCCACCGCTGCTCTCAATTAGAGAGTAATTAATAGTATTTTTTTAAATAATTACGAATATTAAGAATACCTACCTTTTTATTTATAACACATTTTTGTTATTTCACTGAATTAAGGTATGAATTTAATATACATACTTACCTAAATTCTGCAACACCCAACGGGTCATTATGCAACTTTAACTAATTAATTAATTTTGTTGGTACCTAACACTATAAGTAACTGTCAAAAATTAGATAAATGTATGACAGTTATTTATAATGTTGCCAACATTCAGTAGGAATGCACCATATTAAGATATTTTTAGGAGCTTATAATATATGTTTCAACAGTAGGTATCTAACTACTTTAATTTCGCGGTGTATTACAGCATTATCTATTCATATCTCTATTTATTATAGTTTACACAATATCGAACAATTTCAACTCTGAACCATGCTATCAGGTTGTGCGCCGTTGTTATAATAATCATCCTCATCATCATCATCAGCCTAATATGCGTTTCAAATGAGAATAGGAATGTCAATGACCTATATCTGTCAGATGTCACTTGAAAAGTACGGTTAGCAACGAAACCTTATTCGCGTAATCAGTTACTTATATTTAGTTTTTTGTTTTACCGAGTCGCAGTTAATAATAATAATAATAACTTTATTGCCACAATTTATGTACACATTGTTTGTTCACATGCATGAACTAGATATTGTGACCCTACATACAATGAACAGCATCCATTACCGAACTAGGTAAAAACCCGTGTTTCAGTACCTGGCGCCACTCCCCTCTGATGCTTATTGTTTATACTAGTATATTCAATTACTTAACTAAGGTAAAACTGTTTTTGGCTAAGTAAGATAATTATGACAATATATCTGCCGTGATTCTTTAAAATGCAGTCATCTGACAATTTACCGATTTTGAGTTTAAACATTGAGCGACATCAGGATTTGGCATTGATATCAAAACCACTCCAATGCTTTTTTTTTTAAAAATATCTCAAAAGCTAAATAAGTTTCAGAAAAAGGGGTTAGATAGGTCGACGCGCATTTTTTTCCTGATGTCGCTCAATGTTTAAACTCAAAATCGGTAAATTGTCAGATGACTGTTTTTTAAAGCATCACGGCAGATATACGTAGTGAGTAGTTAGATGGACCTCTCCTTGTGTTTAGTTATTCAAAATGAGGAAACGTCTTAAATGAATTAGTCTTGCAGACCGTACTTTTTTAAGTGACATCTGACAGATAGAGGTCATTGACGTTCCTATTCTCATTTGAAACGCATAGTACAGTAGTACACTGCTGGACATAAAGCCTCCTCTTAAGCTTCTTCTGCTGGGTGCTCATGTAATGATATAACGTTCTGCAGCCCACTACCTCTCACAGAAATAAATTTGTTTCCCAACAGTGGGAATGTCAAAGACTGACAGACTTCTTATCATTGAAAAGTGTCTTTCTAATCGACTATAAACCCATTTATAATAGCATTAGAAAAATGAGGCTCGTAGGAGCAGGAGTGCAAATGATTTTATCCTAATTGACAACATTTCAAAATTGACATGACCCTAAAACAAAAATACCGTTTCTTCATTTTTGTATGCTGAGTTCAAATATATATTTAAAAAATTATAGCTTAATTTCTAAAAAAAAAAATAAAAACCAAAAACCATGCGATGACGTCACTTATATGGTGGAATGAGGTGTTTACCTTCGCGAAAGTAAGCTAATTATTAAGATGAAAACTATAATGTCAAACAAGACATTTCTGTCAAAAATTACGTATCTAATGTCAAAAAAGACATATGTAATATCAAAAATGACATATCTAATGTCAAACAAGACATATCTAATGTCAATGCGTGACATTGACAACTGCTAAATGACAGTGACATCTAAGAAACCGATTTTTTTTGACGTATTACAGTAAAGCAAAGGAATTATCGCCATTCCACCGTATAAATGACGTCATTTGACGCTTACGTCTTTTTAGAATGCACCGAATTTCAAAGTTAAAATTATGAATGAAAAGTACATAATTTCGAAAAACCAAAAAATATGGGTCCTCTAGTTTTGGATTTACTTTTAGATAACATAATAAAACATGGAGGTTAAAATTTTGAAATGTTGTCAATTGTTTTATTTTATGTTATAAATTTAGAAAAATAAAAGTTAAACGAACGAACGTGTCTATGTACTGGAGGCTTACTATGAACTATTATTACGATTCAATTGACGACCTAAAATGAACTGCTTTGCAATTTCATACCAAGACGTCATTAAAACGATCCGGTTTAGGTTGACGCCAAATCAAGTCGGCACTTGAATCGCAAGTGGTTTTAGTTCGTTCATTTTTCGTACCATGAGGTGACATTTGAACCTAAATTGGTTCGCAAAGTGTCAAAAATAGCGATCCAAAAAAAGTTTCTAGTTTCGTGGCGTAAACTGAATCGTTTTGTTATGAACTTTGAAAAAATGTGGAAATATACGTGCCAAATTCAAGGTATTTCAGTTAAATATGTGTTTCTTACGTAACAATGTAAAATGTACGCCATTATTCGTATTACTAATTACTTTATCCAAGTTAAACGTTAAAAACTAAAAACTCTTTTGAATACTACCTACCTAATTAGAACTCCTTGGGTTCTATCAAAAAAGTTTGTATAGATTTCAAAACGCGTGTGTTGCGTTCTAAACTCGTCATAATCATTTTACTTTTACGACGACACTAAGCAAATCTTTAATTTTTATTTTAAAGAATTATTTAAATTACTATTACATTAATGAGTAGTAAAATTGGGCTTAATGGTATATAATTTGACTCATAAGCGCAATTTTAAAATATATTTGTTGAAATTTCATACACAAATAAAACCGCTACAATCTGACTGGCCTGTTAGTCTAGTAGTTAGTGACCCTGACTGCTATGCCGGAGGTCGTGGGTTCGATTCCCACCCAGGACAAATGTTTGTGTGATGAGCACGATCATTTGTTCTGTGTCTGGGTGTAATTTATCTATAATATGTATGTATTTAGAAGTATATAAGTATGTTTATCAGCTGTTTAGTACCCATAACACAAGCTCTTAGCTTAGCTTGGGACTAGATGGCGTTGTGTGAAAAGTTGTGGAATATTTATTTTTATTTTATTTAATCATAACTACTAGGTTTCGGAACGCAACGCATAGGTTAGAGTAAAAGAGACAAACTTATGCAACAATTGTCTAGCGTCATCTCTTTCTCACACCGCGGACCACCGACAAATTTCGTTCTTTCATTCCTCCATGAGCGAATCAAACGCCACTCAGTTATAGGCACTTCATGGTATGAATATTAGCGAATCAGTTTAGGAACCTAAACTGGTTTGCATCGGAATTGATTGGCTAACTAAAAGTTGATGGTAGGCCTACTGTTCATTGTTCATCCCTGCTTCTTTGAGGGTTTCATCATTGACACTGTAATTTTCAACTAAAATGAAATAATATAACTAAATTAAATCCACATAATTTCTTAAAATAAATTATTGCAATGGTTACAACTAAGTGTGAAAGCTGCTGTGAAAATAGATTATGATAAATTCGGCGTCTATCGTAATTTTAACATGCTTAATTATAGGTACTTTCGTTACAAGGTGTGCATTAAAAATAACCTTTTCAACACACTCGAAAAATGCATTTACGGAGCCTGTATACATTATTCGAAAGTTAAAAATTACGCACTATACAACGGAACGTGCGGTAAAATATGTACTCTCACCTGATACCGTGCGGTAAAATAGGTACTCTCACCTGATACCGTGCGGTAAAATAGGTACTCTCACCTAAGTACTTACCTATTTTTCAGCACGGTCCTTACCCCGTTGTATAGCACCGTTCGTATTCTAAACGGTTTTTTTTCAATTTCCATAAAAAGTAATACAAGAATTCCACCAAGGAGTTTCACATTACTAGAATAAATAAGCTGACTGAACGAACCTCCATGGAAGCGCTTTTGTTTAATACGTTTGTCTCACTTTAATACTAAAGAGTAAATGAGATGAAAGTTGTAGTTCTAATTTTCACCACGTGCATGTGGCGCCATTTGCAAATGCGCGGCATTTTAATATTTTATTTGCCATTAAAAATAGTCTTGAAAAAGTTTGTTTCATTACATAATTATTATTGTACTGTTTTCTCGCAAATGTGTTGAAAAACGTTGAATGATAAACGTGCAGAAATGGTATTTACAAACTTGTAACTATGGTACATTCGTCTACTCGTTTGTAAAAACCAACTTTCTGCTCTAGTATCTTATATAACTATTTTAAATTTATGTCTAATGCTATTGTAAATGGAGCATAATTTATATAAATGATTTGATTTTGACTTTGGACAGCCAGTACAAATTGAAGACTTTGTTCCGCCACTTCTTCGTTCTAGCAAAAACACAAGGAAGAGGTAAACGGTAGGCTTTTTGTACAATGATATTATATGTAAAAAGGTGTAGATAGGTTATAAGCGCTCAGCAAGCGACACGTTAAAATGTGGCTAACTAGCCACACTTGACCTCAGTGTCCCGTCGCGCCGTCAACGGGCGCGTGTGTGCGTAGTGTAGGTACCGTTTTTGAAGATCGAATGTTGTTTAGGTAACCTTGAGTCTGTCATGCTAATCGTGTCCACGACTCATAGTCATTTGTGGTACGTGTTCCATCCCAACATCTCCAGACCTTTTTGAAGGAGGACTTTTGGCCGAATGGTGTCGTTTTCCGGCGTTTCCGAGGACGGTTACGCGACACCTCGCAGCGAAACACGACGCCGACGTTACGTGTTTAGTTACTGATTACTGTTTAATATGTATTAGTTTGTTATAATTGTATTATTTAATTGTGTGTATTTTACTTATGGGCCTTAGTAGCCTGAAATAAAATGATTATTATATTATTATTATTATAGACTAATTTCTAATTGTGGCAATACTTATATCTGTCAAACGGATTAACACAGTTCGTTTCAAGATGGTTACAACATCTTGATACTTTTAGCTCTTGATACTATTAGATTTACTCAAAATATGTACAAGAGAATAATAGTAATTTATTTTTAACCGTACAAGAATACACAATTTTTAATTATTTTCTATGCTTAATGGATTTGATGAGACAAGATTTCAGAACGAATGAAGTATGCAAGCAAACGAGACGCCATGTTGAATAAAACATGGCAATAATTGAAAAACTATTATTTTTTGTACACAACAAATCAGACTCTAATTCACCAGATACTATTTTTCCCCAATTCGTGGTATTTTTTCCTCTTTTTCGACAAACGTACAGACGCCAGCACATCAACATACCCCAATATGTCAAATTTTCCCAATTGAAAATGAACCTTATTCTGTTGGACATAAAGTTGAAAAACGATTTAAGAAATTTGACACATTGGAGTAACTTGACGTGCTGGCGTCTGTACATCTGATGGCCGAAAATGAAACATCTCCTTTATGTATTTAACTGTGATGTGATCACGATTTCGGATTAAGATTCAGTCTTCTCTTAGTGATGACTTTGAATCTTACTGGGGCACATAATATTGATAACCACTTCAAGAGATTGCTGTTTGAACTGAAAATAACTGTTTTTCTGCATTTTTAATATCATACAACTATTGTCAGCCCCCTTGAATGATGAAGTAATAAAAAGTACAATTGATAATTTAGTTAAACAACTAATGACCATACAAGACGGAATACAAATTTAATCTGAAACAGAGTACCTATCTGACGAAAACAAGGATTTTTTTTTATATATATATAATGGGTCTACTCTTGACCTCAATCTTGTCCTGCGGTCAGAGATGAGGTCGACGATGGAACGAGCTTACCCATAAGAAGCCTATTAACTCGCGACTTAAACAGATTGGGGTCATATGAACTCGGGAACACTGATGCAGGCAGGGAATTCCACTCCTTGGCTGTGCGCATAATGAAGAATAATAGATTCTGATTATAGTTCTGATCGTGACTAATAAAAACATACATTGAAATGCAATTTTTAATTTATCCCAAAGATATTTTCTATCTACAAATATAACGTCACGTTTCTATACGATCTCTGTAACAATGTTTATGACCAAAGAGATTTAAAATACTATAGAGCGGGCATGTCAAGGAAATGTCATAGAAAAACTTTGATCCCATGTCTCAGTAACGCCATCTAGAATAATTTATATGAATATTGGAGCGGCAGCGGAGCGTACTACTAAAAACTCATAGACTTGTATCCAGCAGGACACACTTTTTCGGACGAAAATTTTGTTCGTGATGTCCGGTCTATAGGTATTGAATGTCTTTGTTTATGACTGTCCTGGTATTTGTAACAAAATATGCTATATAGTCCCGAGAACAGTGCATAGACACGCAGTGCGTAATCAACCATTGTTAGCAATAAGAGCATGTCGAACTAATGCTGGAGTACAAGCTCCATTGCGGCGGCTTGCCGACAATTATTATAAGTTTTTTCAAAAAAATGATTTATTCCATGAAACACGCGGAATATGTCATATCAAGGAATCCTTAATGTATTTTGTTAATGTTTTTGTATTTTTTCGTTATAACGCGTTATATATTTTTTATTGTATGCTGTGGATAGCGTCGTTGATTGCATAATTATTAATTTTAAGTTTGTTAGCTTTGTATTCTTTATTATGCAATTGTTTTTTGTTCTAATTAAAATAAAATAAAATAATTCAAGTATCAAAGACGTTAACGTCTTTACCTGTAAGATTTTTAAATTTGCCGCCTTTTTCCAGGGTCACGACTCGCTCGACTCTATCTACACCATTTTACTTATAACATCATTGCTTTTTGTAAGTAGTACTATTTTATGTAATTGTGACGTTCCAAAAGTGCTGATTCTCAGTCAAATTTGAATAATTTAGTTTTGATATTTTGAAATATCGAGAATCGAACGAAAAACAATACTTAACATAACATCACGCATTTTATCCCCGAAGGATTAGGCAGAGGTGGACCTACCTGGTAGTACACCCACATTACGACAGTTATGTTTATGTCTCTTGTAATAGGGGGCGAGCCTATTGCCATCAATCGGGCACAGATCCAAATTCTGGGCTACTGAGAAATCCCAGATAGAAAACTCAATAGCGAAAAAAATCCTCGACCGCCTCGTTGGTGTAGGGATCGCCAGCGCTACTGCTCGAAATCGGCCGTTTCAGACATTTTGGTTGAGTAGGTATCGAACTTTTGTATGCAACAGCCGTTTTTTGACGTGACAACGTCTTATAAATTGGTTTGCCGGGTGACACTTCAAGAAACTGCGTTACGCTCCGCTCACGTTATGCGCTCACAATGAGAGCGAGTGAGAGGCACGCGTCCCTTCCACTCGGGCATGGTTAGCCCGCCTAAGAGCGAGAGAGACAGACATAAATTATTTTACCACTCAAAGTCGTTGTCACGTAAAACTTTCGCCCGTATACCGACTTTACAGGCAACCAATTTTTTTCGTTTTTTCCGAGGTGGTCTCGTACTAAAAGTTGTTCATGTTCATGGGTAGAACACCCTGTGAAAATTTGTCTGACGATTAAAAAATCACCGTGTATAAACGCGCGCGCACAACTACTGCTTAGTAAGAGGTCCCGGGTTCGATCCCCGAGTCAGGCAAAGTGTTATTGAGTTTTTCCGTCTTGAATTTCTCAGTTGCAGCCCGGAGTCTGGATTACAGGCTTCTTCTGGGGATTACAGGCGTGATCTTAAGTTATGTAAAAAATAGTAATTTTACATTAATTAACAGTTTGTGTTCGTTTGTTCGCTTGTATTGTTGCTTGTGTGTGTGCTTGCTCGTGTGCGTGTCCGGCGCGTGCGCCGCCGGGAGGGGGGCGCGCTATGGAGGAGTCATGCTGCCGCCATACTCAGGGGATGCTCCACGACCTGGAACATTGAAGAGAAAACTTATTTTTTTTTTATATTCCACTACTTTTTCACTCAACGCCATTTAGTCCCAAGTTAAGCTTGAGAGCTTGTGTTATGGGTACTAAACAGCTGATAAACATACTTATATATTTCTAAATTCATACATATTAAAGATAAATTACACCCAGACACAGAACAAATGATCGTGCTCATCACACAAACATTTGTCCTGGGTGGGAATCGAACCCACGACCTCCGGCATAGCAGTCAGGGTCACTAACTACTAAACCAACAGGCCAGTCAAAATAATAATTAATAATATTCCACAACTTTTAAACGTAGTTGAGAAAAGCATAGGCAGATGATCAAAATCAAAAATCAAAAAATCAAAAATCAAAATGTTTTTATTGTATCTCATACATGACAATATAGAAAAATTGAAGCAGCCCCAGTAAGTTATGCAATACTTGTGTTGGGGCTACTTCGCTCCTTCCCATAGTAATAACTTATAATGAGACCAATTTAAACAGGAAATAAAACAAAAAATAAAATACAAATAAAAGAAATAACAGTACAAAATAGCAATAACACTAGCAAATTTATTGTCAGCTATCGGTGTCAGTATAGATATGTGTCAATGTGTTATGTGAGTGTAAATAAGTTGTACATGTCAGGGTGTGCGTGTGTGGATGTGTAATAATTGTGTGTGTGTGTGTGTGTGTGTGTGTGTGTGTGTGTGTGTGTGTGTGTGAATGTGCGTGTGTGTGTGCGTGTGTGTGTGTGTGTGTATGTGTGTGCGTGATATTGTTTCCTCTCATAATTAACTAATCCTCACTAGGAGACTTTCACATTCTTGGTACGTAAGCGTCTTTAGCCACTCTGTTAAGGTTTTTTTACATTGATACAAAAGCATAGGATATATCTTAAGTTTATAGTTTAACTTGTTGTATATGTACGTTGACTGGGTACAAAGCTGGCGACTAGCAAAAGCAGTACGAACACTTGGGGAGTGTGCCACTATATCGTTACGCCTTTTATTTAGGTGTTCTCTTCTAAAGGGCAGCGTTTTATGAAGCTGTAAAGTTATATTTAATATGTACAGTTTTCTAACAGACAACAAGTTGCTATTTTTGTAAAGATCGTCCGTGGAGAACCTATAGGGCTTAAAATACATGACCTTTATGAGAGACCTCTGCACCCTTTCTAAGTCTAGGAATTTAACCTTCGTGGCCCCACCCCATATTGGTATACAGTATAATATAACTGATTGTACAAGCGCAACGTATATTTTGTTTAGTAGCTGTGCGGTCATTACGTGTCTCAAATTTTTAAAAATCCAAATAAGCTTCCTTATCCTAGTCATTATTAGCTCAATATGGGGGTACCACGATAAGCTCTGGTCAAGAATGACTCCGAGGTATTTTGTAGCTTTGACTCTGTCAATACCTTGACAACTACATTTAATACCCGGAGAACCGCCACATCCGTGAATCCTAATTCCGTAATCGTCACCAGGCTGAGATCTTTGATTTGCGGTGAAGCATATAAAGTTAGTCTTAGAGATGTTTAGAGTCAACAAATTATTATTAAGCCAATCGGCCACATTGGTCAGACCTCTTTCAGCAGTAATCTGCACAGCATCCCAAGACTTTCCTGTATATACTATAGCAGTATCATCAGCATAAGAGTATATGTTCCCGCCACTGCTCCCGATATTACAAAGGTCATTAATATATATCAGGAACAGTGTCGGGCCAAGGACACTTCCCTGTGGGACCCCGTAGATCACTTCTTCTTCAGTGCTGGTTAAATTATTAATTTTTATCATCTGCTTTCGACCCCGTAGATAACTCTCAAAGAGAGATAGCGCCGTGTCTCTTATACCAATTTTTTCCAGTCTGTGCAAAATGGTGGGGATAGAAATTGTATCGAAGGCCTTTTTTATATCTAAAAACACTGATAGGCATTTGTCCCCTCTGTCTACATTAGCTACTATATCCTTAGTCAAGGCTGTAATAGCGTCCTGTGTTGAAATACCCTTTCTAAATCCGTATTGTGATTTTGATAAGATATTAAATTTGTTTAAGAAATCAATAAGTCTTCGATTTAATAACTTTTCAAGAATTTTGGCAATACATGGCAAAACAGATATGGGGCGGTAATTATTTATATCATTTATGTCCCCACCCTTATGCACACACTGATGGTTACGTACCTCGTACAGATGATGGTTACGTACCTCGGCCTCGGCCGCGGCCTCTGCCCCTGCCCCTCCCGCGGCCGCGTCACCTTCTTCCATCACCCAATCCCACCATATCTGTAACATTTCACAGAATTTATGTTAAAAAATATAAGCTTTATTGTTCAAGAGAGCAGAACACAAGTTTTTAAAGATATATAGTAATTAGTAAGGCATGAGTACATACGCCAGCTCATCAAGTTACCCCAATGTGTCAAATTTTCCCAATTGAATATGAACCTCTGTTTAACTTAATGTTGAAAAACGATCAAAGAAATTTGAAATTTTTCAGTGAAGTGAGTCACTGCAAGTAAGATTTCTTTACGAGTGTTTACTACTGCAAAAAAAAAAGACGTTTCCTGGGTAAAACTGGCAACTGAATAACTCAACAACGCTTTGTCTGACACGGGAATCCAACCCATCACGCTCAGCAGTAACACTTGCGACTACTTTTCTTTTATGCGTGGAGGAAAATATGGATGTCCTCCGCACCTGGGAGGGCGGAAGGGCGGTTTGACTTTTACTGACTACAAACTATTGCCGGAGGTCATAGTAACAGACAATAGCGCCTGCAATCACTAGACCAAAGAGACAGTTCCTATGACGGAACAACTAAACATGTTATGGTCCTTCGAGCCGGATCATATACCAGTCACCCACTGGTAATTAGTGACCGATATTTAAACACGTGATTGTACTCATGAATATGTCTAACTTTCCCAAAGAATCTTTTTTTATACTCATTACCTTTCAATTAATTAAATTACGTCAGTACTGCACAACGGGAGCGGTGGGGGTGGCGGGGGAGCGTGTGACGCTACTACTAGTAGATTTTGCCCTTCCCGAGGTCAGACTATCAGCAGATAGATCATGTTGATTCGTGCCTACTGTGATCGATCACAGGACCGCGCGCGGGAATTTTAAACAGCGTTTTTGTTATTTTATTGTATTATAAGTTGCAGTGTATAAAAATAACAGTTTCTTTGGGAAAGTTTATTGAAATCATGAATACAATCACATGTTTAAGTATCGGTCACTATCTACCAGTCACCCTATATATTGAGTACACCTGAAGTTTGTTCAATTGTGTTACTGGTGGTCTTGAGTAGCGAACTATACCTCGTAGACTGTATATGTAGAAACTGGACTTTTTAAGATGACCGTGTGCGCATACCTACAAAGGGGGTAAGGGGTCGACCAGGGTTCCACCACGTCTATCGTGGTGGGGCGTACGAAGATGTTGGTAGCCCAATGTGACGTCAGTAAAAATTACACATAGTACTACCACAGTATAAATATTAATACACTAGGACGACGCCTTTGATCTCTGGAAAAATGCCGACAACTTCTACACGCGTTAGACTTGAATAACACCTCCTGCACTACAAACATCGTTTTGTTCGCAGTGCAGGAGCAGCTTTCCCGCGTCTCGCCCCTCACACCCCGCACGATTGCCCCGTCTAGACAGCTTCGTCGGACGACTGTATGTTTTTAGACTGTGGTACTACTATGCATAAAATAATGATATTTATTTCTGTAAATAGATTCATAAAAACACTTATTTAACATTTTTTAACCAGAAGGTGAGGTTGCTGTTTCATTATCTGACTACTCTGAGAAGAAACACCGAAAGAAACTCAGAGGTCACAGTCTTTGTTAAAGTCCAGACATTATCTATCATAGTAGTCTTACCTATATTGGTGGCGGTCTTCTCAAGGTAAGCCAGGGGTCCCTGGAGGGGAGTGCCGGCGTAGGTCCCCCTCCCTCCCGCGAGGAACATCCCCTGCGCCAGGCTGTTCTGCATCTGAGTGAGGATGGAGTGAAATTTTAATTATTTCTGAAAGTAGATCTTTTCCGGAAATTATTTAACGTATTTGTTTTAACATTTAAAAATATTGATAGATAAATAAAAATAAATAATCTACAACTTTCACACAACGCCATCTAGTCCCAAGCTAAGCAGGGCTTGTGTTATGGGTACTAAACTGCTGATAAACATACTTATATATTTCTCAATACATAGGTACAGACGCCAGCACATCAAGTTACCCCAATGTGTCAAATTTCTTTGATCGTTCTTCAACTTTATGTCAAACTACATAAAATTCATATTCAATTGGGAAAATTTGACACATTGGGCTAACTTGATGTGCTGGCGTCTGTACATATTATAGACAAATTACACCCAGAAATGGAACGAAAATGATCCTGTTCATCACACAAACATTTGTCCTGGGTGGGAAACGAACCCACGACCTCCGGCATAGCAGTCAGGGCCACTAACTACTAGATCAACAAGCCAGTCAAATGTGTATTCTGTGCGTGTGTTTGTAATTAAAGTTTAGGAACCGTTTAGGAGGAGTTTAATGGGCGTTTTATCAAAACATTAGTTTTTAGTCTCTCATCTAGATTACAAGAAAATATTCGACACGTATTTTTTTCTTTTTTCACGTAATCAAAAAATAACGGCGATACATCGTCGCATGACGTCACTAGCCAGTACAGTTTATGCTAGCTAATGACGTGATGAGTTGGACTCCTTTCTGAAGGATTGGCCAAAAGTGGCTAAAGACAGGAAGGAGTGGAAGAATGGAAGGGAGGCCTTTGCCCTGCAGTGGGACACCACAGGCTCATAATAATAATAAATAATAATAATAATGACGTTACAAGCCCCCTCTCCTCAACTCTAATGCGCTTAATCTAAGCAGTTTTCCATCAATTTGAAAGAGAAAAAAAATATGTGTCTAAAGGCACATGATGATTATCATTTAGTTCAGGGTTCATTGTTTCAGCCAAGCTATCGTGGGTAGGCGGGCGAGGAGAATAAATCCACGTGTTTAGATAATTAGCAGTGCACTATACTATTATTTTAACGTAATATCGACAGAATCACGATAAACTCATTATAATTAATTGGAATACTGGAATACGGCGACGCTCCACCGAACACGTTTTGCTTCACCGTCATGTCAACGGTCCTTCAAAAGAGCCCGGAGTTGCGTCAGAGTGCAGAAACATCAACCCGCGCATGTCAGATGCTATTCTAGAAGTTTCTTAACACTCTAAATGTCGCGGCGCCGTCATGTCTAATATTTTCTTGTAATCTAGATGAGGGACTAAAAAAAACTAAATTTTGTCAAACAGCCCATTATTAAACTCCTCCTAAACGGCGGTGTGGTGTGTACTGATAATGTAAATACATACATATTATACATAAATTACACTCAAACAAGTGATCGTGCTCATCAATGTACAGACGCCAGCACATCAAGTAACCCCAATGTGTCAAATTTCTTTGATCGTTTTTCAACTTTATGTCAAACAGAATAAGGTTCATATTCAATTGGGAAAATTTGACACATTGGGGTAACTTGATGTGCTGGCGTGTGTACAAAAGCCAATAAAAAAAATAAAAAAAAACTACATACCTTGAAGTGCTGCCATTTCAAAAAATCTAAAGCGGTGTTGGAAAGGTAAAAAAAATTAAATAAAACAAAAAATTAAAAAGAAAATCAAAATTATATTCTTTCGAAAATTAAAATTAAGTTGCGATCTATCTACTAAACATAAAGAAAAGGAAACTGAATTTAATTACTGCTCAATTTATTAAAAAATACTTTGGGTTTTTTTAATTTATCCTGTTACATCTCGTAAAAAAAGAAATGATTTTATTGATGATGATATTCTTCCGGGTCTAAGAAACTTTGTTTTTATTTGTAATTTACAAAATATTTTTTTTAAACTTGTCTTTACACTTATAGTATACAGTATACACCCTAATACTACCTGCTTCCTCGATTTATTTTAAACAAAATATCAACTCACAGGACGACTTCAAAAATCGCCATTTACACAATCACCAAGTAATTGTTCACCAAAGTTCAGATCAATCCTAGTTAACTTACGACACATCGATCGACGGCCTTTCGCATTTTATCGATTGAATAGGAGCACACTAGTACGCATTATGACGTCGATCGCCGTCTATGGCCGTCGCTGAACGATTGCGATTTGTGTTAGTCCGCCGTCGAAGTACTTAAGCTGGGGATACACATGCTAGCGTACGTAGCTGGCAAACTAGCATGCTATCTACTGTCATGTGTATACGCTAACTGGCATGCCTGTAACTGGCACACAAGTCGCTAGTACAGCATTTGATTTGCTTGCATGCCCGTTGAGAGAGGGGTCGCGGGGTCTTGGCAAACTGACACGCGTGATTAGACGCGACAGCTCTACGAGCATGCCAGTGGCAATAATAACACGTTTTTTTTAATTTACTTCGATACAGTTTTGGCGCGCAAGAATAGGTACCAGGGACTCTCACAACACGTCCTGTATTATACAGGGTGTAACGGAAAGGGTATATACATACGAAGGGCACGGATTCTCTTGGTGATAAGAAACGACATGGTAACGTTTTCATACATATACATACATAATTGTAAAGTTGAGCCCGCCCGCGCCGTCGCGCCTTCGTCGGTTAGGCAGAGCCCGATAGGTCTGTACTAGGCGCGCAGAACTTGAGATAGATATACTTGAACCTTGCCGGACAGGATTATGACCCCCCTAGTGCGGTGACACGTTTGTTATGATTTTGCATTTAATAAACTGTCGATATTAATTAATAATATCGTGAAGTTTCAAAGTTATTAGTTCGGAGCTAAAATTTTGAGGAAAGACTCGTTATTAAATACTCTATTCACCCTGTTTGTATGTATATACCCTTTCCGTTACACCCTGTATACCTACACGATGGTAATACTGACATGCAAGAACACAACTTGCATGCCAGTATTATATCCAATGCAAATATATCCGCAGTGTGCCAGTTACTCGTTCAGGCCAGCTACTTTCCCGAGTCACTGGCACGTGTACACCCGCATGTATGTCGCGTCGATGCGAAAAGATGCGTACGTCGCACCATATTTCACTGTGTTTTTCTATGGGCAAATCGTCGAAAGCCGTCGATCAATGTAACTCTTAGTCCACTGTTACACGAGTGTAATTATCGACGTTGCACTGTTGCAGGGTACGCGGGCGGGTGCGGGGGACGCGGTACCTGCTGTTGCTGTAACGCTGCTTGTTGCTGTAACGCTGCCTGTTGCGCCGCTGCAGCTGCTGCCATTTGCTGAGCCTATAGACAAAAAAAAAATACCAGTTTGTTACAGTCCCACTGCAGGGCAAAGGCCTCGAAAACTCGATTACTATAGGCCTCATTTAGGTGAATCGGAAGAGCAATCGCTGTTGAATAACTCACAAACTTTCGCGTCTATAATATTAGTAGGATATTAATGGTATCAACCAAAGGCATAAAGGGTAGTGGGAAGACCGATACCGACCTACTGATTTTGACAGCTTCCCTATTAAGAAAATTTACCCTGCGCCATTACTATAAAGGGAGGTAGGCCGTGTGAAAAAAACTTGAAAACTCTAGATTCGGAAGTCAGTGGCAAATTAAACAAAACTCCCAAAGCAACAGAGTGTTTGTATAAAGAAACAGAGTCACTCTCAAAAATTATCGTGTTCATCACACAAACATTTTTTGTTAGTGTTCCTTGCAATTTTTTCAATAGTGATTATAATTTTTTTTTATGATTAGGTATGATTAATTTTTATTTTTTTATGATTTAAGTTTTTAAATGAATTTAATTTTTTTTTAATGTACCTACATCCCTAATTTTATTACTTTTCTAAATTTTAATTTTGTTAACTGTGTAATTTTCTTGTGCATGCTATGGTCTCCTATAAGGGGTACACCATCTTACACTCCCAATAATGTATAGATCGCTATTATGTGTATACCCTTTGTTGGGGGTCCAAAATAAATAAATAAATAGACATTTGTCTTGGGAATCGATCGGCCTCTTGCACAGCAGTCAGGGCCACTAGACCGGTCAATCTTTCTTTGAAAGACAACATACCTGCACACTCTGTTGGACGACGTTGGGCGGCGCAGGCGCTTGTTGCACGGACGGCGCCTGCGTGTTCTGCTGTTGACACTTATTATACACCGTATGGCCCTGGGCAGAAATTTTCTAGGGTCAAAAAAACAAAACGAATAAAAATGTACACTTAGCCTATACCCTGGCCCTTTGTTCCAGAGGATTAAGAAGGTTTAGGATGAACGATGATTCCAGATGATTCCAGACACCATGTTATGTAATAACATAACATGGTGTCTGGAATCATCTGGAATCATTTTCTCTGTTGCATTTTTTTAAAGACAGTAATAACTGTCTTTAAAAAAATGCAACAGAGAAAATTAAAACAGGGGGTCGAGTGTGCTATTGCAATCGTGTCTCAATGACCGGTCAATGATCGATTTTTGACGTATAACGTCAAACTTATGACACATTTCCCATACAAAAACTGTCAAAGTTGTCAAATATTCGATCAATGACCGGTCATTGAGACACGATTGCAATAGCAGACTTGAGCCCCAGGTCAACGGCAGCAGTTGCCTCTGTCGTTGACAACACGCCGCTCGTGTCCTATATAACTTAAATTTATTACGTCTTCTTTCTGCTGTATGTTTTTTAAAACGAATTGACAGATAGACAAACCCCGCACAACCAAAAGATAGAATATTCCAGAATCCAGACTAACCTGTAAATCTGCTAGCAGGTTCTGCCACTGGCTAATTTTGTCATAGTGTCTTCTCAATAATTCTTCTTTCCGCTGTAATTCACACTTCAGTTCATTGTTGTCTTCTTTTACTAATAATTCCGGTCGCATTGCTGAGAGAAGGAACCTAAAAGATGATTTAGAATATGAAGAAATATAATAGAATCTCAGCCTTCCGGCCCGTAATGTTGAATTTGCAAAATGTTGAATTCCCAAAATGTTGAATTCTCAAAATGTTGAATTCCAAAATGTTGAATTTGCAAAATGTTGAAATGTTAATCCAAAAATGTTGAATTCCCAAAAAGTTGAATTGTCAAAATGTTGAATTCTAAAATGTTGAATTCCCAAAATATTAAATTTGCTAAATGTTGAATTTTCAAAATGTTGCATTTAAACTAATCAAACAATGTTGAATTTACATAATATTTAATTCCGGGATCGATCCCGAATTAAATACAGGATGTAAAAAGACCCTTAGCGTAAACGAAAATTATTATAAATAAATTAATAAAAGGTTTATTTATATCTATATTCTACCCATCACTGGGAGAGTTTTTTTCTTCTAGAACATACCTGGGAATTCACTGGTTCTGGAGATATTGACGGTCAAAGTGAATTTTTTATCGTTATATTTTTCAAAATCGTATTCCAAGAACCATTAGTAAACTTTTTCCGAAAAAAAAGCAATAAAAATGCAATATATAAATAAAATGCGTGATTATTGGACAAGTAATTGGGACTCAAATACTTTCGAGAAATATGATAACATTGAAATCGTACGGTAGTTTTTAACATCCACGAGATCCTCCTTTTTATTTATAGGTACAACTTTTGCTTGTTTCCACACATCATAGGGTAGTCACACATATTACCGAGCGGACGTGTTTCTTGCGTTATCCATAGAAATACTCAGAAATAATAGTTAAAATGTCGATGAACTGTCGAGCTTGTGGTGTTATGGTGCCAGATGGATTATTAATGAAGTGTTCTAAATGCGAGAAAGTGTATGATACCAAGTGTCTGGGTATTGGGGAAGACGAATTCAATTCTTTCTCCAACAAACGCAAACTCGAGTGGATTTGTCCTGAGTGCGTTTGCTCCAAACCCAAACGAAATGATCCGGATACACCAGTCCGAAGCACCTTCCAGATGAACACAGATGAGTCCAGTGCCTTTGTTAATACTCAGCGTGGAAACCGTTTGAAAACATCAGCTGATGTATCGTTAGTCGAGTGTGAACTGCACGATGCCGTTTTGCTGACAGAGTTCAGACAGTTCAGACTTGAAGTACTTCAACGCTTAGACATGCAAACTAAGGTTGTTCAACAGCTTCAAGAAATATGTTACTCAACGAAAGCTGAGTTGGAATACCTTAAAACAAACATGAAGGTATTTCAAGAAAAACATCTTCAAAAAGACTTGTTGCTTACTCAAAACCAGCAAGTTAAGAGTGTGAAGGGAGCACCAGAATGTTCAAAACCAGGACCTGAGGCGATAAATCAATCCAGTGTGCCAACTTCATTTGCTGCTGTGGCCCGTAGTGATTATAACGTAAACAGACGAAATATTACTACTACCCGCGTCACAAGTCATACTAGTGAGGCCACAAAAACAACGTCGGTGAGCGTGCCAGCTGCAGAGTCTCCAATTTTTTCTCAACCTGTCAACTCAACTCATACGGAAGATGAATTAAATAAACAAAACGAGGAAGAAACTAATGAGTGGACAACGGTTCGCAGAAATAGAGGAAGTCTAAAATCTAAAAATGTTAAGAAGGGAAAAAATTCGGAAGTGGTAGAAATAAAGGCTGCAGAAAAAAAGAAGCATCTTCACGTTTGGCGTCTGGCGACAGAAACTACAGTGGAAAAACTTACATTGCACGTAAAAGAGTTCTGTGGCTCTGCAGTGTGTGTCAAGATTGAAAAAATCAAGCATAAAACCGAGAGGGATTATGCATCTTTTATCGTTACTGTTCCTGAGTCAGTATATGAAAAGTTATGTCAACCGGAGGTATGGCCAGTCAATGCTGAATTTTGTGAATGGATTTGGTTTCGTAAACCAACCAGCAAGCCAGTTAAGTTATAAAAAAATCAGCTTTGATTTTTATTATCAAAATGCAAGAGGTCTTCGAACAAAGTTGAGCAGTTTTTGTAATAATATAGAATCATTAAAGGCTGACATATTTGCAATAACAGAAACGGGATGTAATGATTCTATAATGGATGCGGAGATCATACCACCAGGATACCAAATTTTACGATGTGACAGGGCTGATGGTCGCAAACAGGGTGGCGCGTTTCTAGTGGCCACACACGGGCTCGAGCTGCGACGAGTGAATACACCGGGTGACGTTAACGTAGATAACTGCTCATTTGAACTAGTTAGTGCGACCGTATATGTTAAAGGTAGATTTATGTTTTTGTGTTGCGTTGTTTACATACCACCAAATACAAATGAGTATGAGTACATGATATTTTTTAGAATAATCGAACAATTATGTGTTAAATATAACAGTGTTATTCTACTGGGTGATTTCAATTTGAATTCAAGTAACGAAAACACTAGACATTATTTTGATTTTTTTATGTCTTTTTGCGAATTTGCTCAGATGAATAAAGTACCTAATTGCAGTGGAAGACAATTGGATTTAGTGTTGTGCTCGTTGTGTTTGTGTGACGGCGTGCGGGTGTGCCAGGCGGACGAGCCTCTGGTGCCGGTGGACGCGTACCACCCGCCACTCGCTATAGCCCTGCAACTCAACGTGAGTGGGATACGCGCACCCCTGCCGGCCGCCGAGGCAGCATCTCCAGTTTGTCAGGTACCCGTAAGCCAAAACGATCAACAATGGAACTTTTATAAGGCCGACTATTATTTATTGTACTCCTCTCTAGCATCCACCGATTGGAGTCCGATTTATAACATTCAGCAACCGGAGGAAATTTTACAGTGTTTTTACGATACTTTTAATCGCGTTTTAGATAATTATGTACCTAAGAAACGGTCCAAACGTGCGCATATGCGTAGGTACTGCTATCCAGAGTGGTATACTAAAGAAATAATTACTGATATACAATTGAAGGCAAAACTACATAAGAAATATAAATCGACTAGTTCACGCGTTGATTACAATGTTTTCTCCGCATGCAGGGCGCGAATTAAAGTAAACATTTACCGGGAATACCAAAACTACCATAATACAGTGCAGGCTAACTTAGCAAAAGATCCGAAGTCATTTTGGAATTATATTAGGACTAAAAGGAGTTCCAATACTCAATTTAAAATTATTAAAAACGGTGTAGCTATATCGAATTCAGAATGCGCGATGGAATTTGCAAAATATTTCTTTTCGGTATACAATAAAGAGCCGGCGCGGCTTGACGTGAACAAAGCGGGGGAGACCGGTGGCACAAGCAGCGCACGCGTGCACGTCCCTCAGCTGACACTCGTGCAGGTGCAAGCGGCACTGGCTCGGCTCAAGCCCAAGCGCTCAGCAGGCCCGGACGGGATCCCGCCATTTGTGATGCGAGATTGCAGGTCGGTACTTGCGAAGCCTCTCGTACATCTTTTTAACAGGTGCTTAGATACGTCATATTTTCCGGAACGTTGGAAGATCACCCGTGTGATTCCCATACCAAAAGGAGGCGATGGAACAGCAGTCGAATCTTTTAGACCAGTAGCGATTCTGTCGACTCCAGCAAAGGTGTTTGAATCTGCCATTCAGCGGGATGTTCAGGCACAGGTAGCTTCGCAACTGTCAGACGCACAACATGGATTCCGACCTGCGCGTAGTACAACCAGCAATCTTCTGAGCGCCATGACATACCTGGTTCCTCATATCGACTCGGGGGTGCAGGTGGACACAGCCTACTTTGATTTTAAGAAGGCATTTGACCTGGTGGATAATGATGTCTTATTATCGAAGTTGGCAAAAGTTGGCTGTACTCCGAAACTGCTCCAATTTTTTGCGAGTTATATGAGGGACAGACGACAGTACGTGGAGTTTGGTGGCTGTCGGTCTGAACCTTATTTCACTAGGTCGGGAGTGAGTCAAGGCAGCAATGTCGGGCCATTGCAATTTATTATCATGATCAATGACCTGCCTGAAGTGGTGCAGAATGCCAGATGTCTGCTGTTTGCGGATGACCTCAAATTGCTCCTAGCCATCGAGAACGAGCAAGACTGTCATCGTCTTCAGCAGGACATTGATCGTGTGGTTGAATGGAGTCGGAAAAACAAGTTGCAATTCAACGTTTCTAAATGTTCAATTGTCACATTTACCCGTGCAAGAATACCACTCCACTATAACTACAAACTAGTCGATGCGCCGATGAAAAGAGAGGAAGCAGTGCGAGACCTTGGCGTCCTTATGGACACACAGCTGAGATTCCGGGAACATATTGTGAACATATGTAAAAAGGCATACAAGCGGCTGGGCTTCGTGCTGCGCAGGGCAGCAGCTTTTTCTAATGTCAGGGCTGTTTCGGCATTGTACGACGCGCTAATTAGGAGCCAGTTAGAGAGTAATGCAGCTGTGTGGGCTCCACATGAGGCGAAATACACTCTTATGTTGGAGCGCATACAAAATAAATATACGCGATACCTGTACTTAAAGCTGTATGGGGTATACCCTCTCTATCCCTTAATGTATCCAACCTTGTTTGTTTTAGGCATGGTGGGATACAACAGGTTGGAAACGAGAAGAGATCTAGCTCTGGCATCGTATGTTCTTGGAGTGTTTAGGGGTAACACAAACAATCCGAGTGTGTTGCAAGAGATAGGTTTGTGTGCGCCCGATGGTTACGTGCAACGTCGTAGGCAACCTGATTTGTTCGCACTGCCGCGCGGTCGAACCAAGCTGGTGGCAAATGCCCCACTCTCGAGAACACTGTGCACACTAAACCTCATTGCGGATAAAATAGATTTGTTCTCATGTTCACTGAGCGAGTTCGCAAAGGTTGCATTACACTGTTTGTGTTATCATTCAAATTGAAATTAACTTTGCAATAATAAATTATATTTGAATAAAAAGATTAATTGTATTATATTGAGTGTCCTATTGTGTTGTTTACCATTGTGTATTAATTTAATATATATATATATATATATATATATATATATATATATATATTTTAATTGTAATGTTATTTATTGTATTTGAATTGAATTTTTATCGTAATTGAATTGAATTTTATTGTTAATTTATATTATGTTTGTCTACATCTATCGCATTGGATTAAATTCTGTAATGATAGCTGTATGTATGTGTGTTATAAATAAATAAATAAAATAAATAAATAAAATCATGAAAAATTCCCTCGGCCAATGAACGATTAAAAATAGTGCATAACGGAAATGCCAGTGCATTACAGCAACGCTTTATAACTTAAAGGTGGTATAGAACAGGTAACAGGTGGGATACAATCAGGACCCGGGCCCTTCAGAGAGTCTAATTTCTTGAATTTGTTGTGAACTTCTCTCTCTCTCTGTAAGGCTTATTTTATGGAGTACTTTTTGTACAGTATGGGACACATCAGTTGTCCCTACGTTATTCACGCTATACACTGTAGAAAATTGTTGGGCAAAGAGATCCGAAATTTTGGGTCCAGTATCAGCAACCGACCCGTCTAATTGCATACTGATTGGAAACCTAGATTTCCCTTGGCGTTTGTCTTTAAGTTGTTTCAAAATTAACCTTACAAACTTTAAGGAAATCTTTAGACCATCAAACTGAATAACTTTTACTATGGGACCAACTTTGAAAACCGCGAAAAATTACAGCTATTCCATACTAAAGTTAATACCTACTGTTGAAAACTGTATGGGACAGCTGTGTACCATAGTAAAAGTTATTCAGTTTGATGGTCTAAAGCACTCCTTAAAGTTTGTAAGGATAATTTTGAAACACCTTATATAACGCCAAAAAGCCATAGGGATACACTACTAGAATAGGGGTATACTATGTCGGATTATATTCTTTGTTTATATAAATTGTAACAAGATCTTATAAGTTTATGGCATTGGTCACGCACAATATCACGTGGATTTTCATATTTGCGACATTTTTTTTGGACTACTTCTACTTCTACTTCTTGATATACAAAACATTTTGCAAATTCAACATTTTGGAATTTACTGTTCAACATTTTGAGAATTCACCATTCTGCAAATTCAACATTTTGGAATTCAACATTTTGAGAATTCAACATTTTGAGAATTCAACATTTTGAGAATTCAACATTTTGGGAATTCAACATTTTGCAAATTCAACATTACGGGCCGGAAGGAATCTCAGGCCAACAAAAGAAGGTAGACAGCGCGGCCACGAACGTCAATAGTGAAGCCACATTTATATCTTTAAAATAAACATTCCATAACTTTTTACACAACGCCATTTAGTCCCAAGTTAAGCTTGAGAGCTTGTGTTATGGGTACTAAATAGCTGATAAACATACTTATATATTTCTAAATACATACACATTATAGATAAATTTCACCCAGACACAGAACAAATTATCGTGCTCATCACACAAACATTTGTCCTGGGTGGGAATCGAACCCACGACCTCCGGCATAGCAGTCAGGGTCACTAACTACTAGACCAACAGGCCAGTCATTTATATCTTTGTTTGTCGCGAGGGATTGTCATTTGTTTAACTTTCGCCCTATAACTTGGAGAAATCTGTAGTCGATTCAATCATAGCTTTTTAAATTACTAGCAGACATCCCGCGGTTTCAACCGCGTAGGTCCCGTTCCCGTGGAAATACAGGGATAAAAAGTAGCCTATGTGTTAATCCAGGGTGTCAGCTAACTCCATACCAAATTTTATACAAATCCATTCAGTAGTTTTTACGTGGAAGAGTAACAAACACCCATCCATCCATCCGTCTTTCCGTACTCACAAACTTTCGCGTTTATAATATTAGTAGGATGAGGATTATTTTAATGGCGAGGGGATTAATCGATCACACACTTTTTTAGACAATCCCCAAAGATCTTCTGTTGATTTAAGATCTTTTAAGATCTTTAAAACCCTTTTTACTAGCCTCGGGGTTTGTATGTTGTTGAAGTTGAAAGTCCACATGCCTACACATTTTTTCTAAGTACCTACTTTAGCTGAAAGAAAGCGTGGATGATGAGTTTAAAGAGAGGGGCGGTCTTTAAGGGGGACTGTCTTAAATAATTTTGACGTTCAAAAGTGCTAATCCTCTGCCAATTTGAATAAAATAATCATTTTAAAATAATAAATATTTCACAACTCTTACACAACGCCATCTAGTCCCAAGCTAAGCAGAGCTTGTGTTATGGGTACTAAACAACTGATAAACATACTTATATTTCTAAATACATACATATTATAGATAAATAACACCCAGACCCAGAACAAATGATCGTGCTCATCACACAAACATTTGTCCTGGGTGGGAATCGAACCCACGACCTTCGGCATAGCAGTCAGGGTCACTAACTACTAGACCAACAGGCCAGTCGATCATTGTTGATTTGATTTTGCTGGGGCAGCTAGTATTTCCGTTTCACTAATAAATACGAGTAGGTAAGTAATTCATTTTCACTGTCCAATCGTTCATTTTTTAAGCTAATATAAGAAATTGCGAAGTTTTTAGAGCGGCGGTGGTCCAGTGGTGGCGGCTCCAACTTACGAACAGTAAGTCGTGGGCTCAAACCCAGGCAGGCGCATTACTTTTATGTAATTTATTTCATCACCACTGCTCTCAATAACGGTGAAGGAAAACATCGTAAGGAAACCGGCATGACCTAGAACCAAATATTCGAAGACATGTGACATGTCTAGAGGGTAGATTATGGCCCATACGCAAAATACGCGCTTTGACGTGGAGTTGCGGATACCAGCCCGGTATCTTTATCTTTTTTTTATATTTATATATCCTATGGGGTGTATAATCCTCAAAGGTACAAACCTCTTTTGCAAGAAGAACGCCTCCATTTGTCTCGCCAAGTCGATGAACCGCTCCACCTCGACTCTCACTTCTTCCTTCTCCACGTAGGGTGAAGCTTCCTGCTTCGTCAGCACGTTCAGACATGCCTGTGAATACCTTGGATGATGTAGGTACTGTCCTTATGCGGCCATAGCTAACGAATGCTGGAATGCGAGCACCATTGCGGCGGCTTGCCGATAATTATAATAAGTTTTTTTTCATAAAATTGATTTGTTCCATGAAACATGCGGAAAATTTCGCAGTTCTAGCCTTAAAGCGGTTCAAGGAGTAAGACAGATTTCTCGTTTCCTCCTCATAAGATTTAGCTGAGTTGTATACCAGTAGATATCTTTCTTTACCTCCCCTTTTAGTTTTAAACATCAGGGAATCCTTAAGTCATTTTGTTATTGTTATTGTTTTTGTATATTTTTATTTTCGTTATGACGCGTTATATTATTTCTATTGTATGCTGTGGATAACGTTGTTGATTGCATAATTATTATCTACTTTTAAGTTTGTTTGTTTTGTATTCTTTATTATGCAAATGTTTGTTGTTCCAATTAAAATAAATTAATAGGTCCAGCCGTCTCAAATACTAACACCAAGACCTTTTAGAGGTAAAATCCACCAATAAGGGTGCCATTTGCAAATACAAACTACAGGCAAAATTGGTACGTTGTACAAGTTAAGCAAACAGTTCGATTTGATATTTTTAAAACAAGTGTGGCTTGGGCAAAAAAGTGTTTATCTTTAAACTGATCTTTTTCTGGTTTTGATTGAATTAATGATTTTGACTTGATTAATGGTGACATTGACTTTATTTTTAGCAATTTTGACATGATCATTATTAATTATTTTGACATCATTAGTAATTACTTTCTACATTTTCCAATTATATGTACTAACACTAGCGTTTAAGTTGTGTATAGTAAACAAATTGGATTGTATGATCTGTAAAATAAATGATTATTATTATTATTATTATTATTATTAAACTTCGAAGGTTAGAATTAATTTAAGTGTCGATCAATTTTACTTTATGTAATTATTATTTTTTGAATTTTTGCTGAATTTTTTGTATAGTTCCTTATGGATTAGGTAGTCTGACACGGATTATTTACTTAGGTACCTACGTATCTTGTGTAATCCACTCACATATCCACACAAATGCGGTTCCTATTCTTATTTGGAACACATAGTAGGTACTACCTATTTGCTACCTTAACATATAGAATAAAATAGAATAGAATGGAATAGAATACTCTTTATTGTACGCCATAAAAATTGACAAATTATAACTTTAAGGGCTACATAGGGTGTTACAATGGGCGGCCTTATCGCTGAAAGCGATCTCTTACAGACAACCTTTGGATGGACTTGATATGGGAGGAGAAAAGATGAGGAGGCAGTTTATATATTTTTTACACAACTTTAAGAAGCTCCTGTGCAAAGGTATGTAAGCTTTAACATTAAGTTTAGAGAGTGCCTGCAAAATCATTATCAGCAATGTTACGAAACTTGGCGTTGTTAATTTATGTGCAGGCGTTTTCATGTCTTTCATTTTTTGTAGTCGAAAACGAAAAATAATAATAATAGGACTGAACAAGTTTATCTATGTGCCCAACACGGAAATCACGAAAAAAAGATCACCGTGTACGCGTAATTTCAAAGATTAGTCTTTTAGTTAAGGCCATTTCTAATGACCCACCCTGTTAGGGCTAGCTCACATCTGGCGAGGGCAGCATGGCGTAGTTTTACCGGTAAACAATTTTTAATAATAATAATAATAATCTTTATTCAAGAAGCCAAATACAATTTTTCGATCTCAATATAACATAAAAAAGAGTTAACTACAATGAAGCGCATTATTTGAGACAGAGTGAACGTCTGTGTCCGTGCTAGTATAAACTGTGTTACAGACACAGGCGCCTTCCTCTAAGAGTCCATTGGCACATCTGGTTTTAATTTTTTTTTTTTTTTTTATATACTATAATAAATCTTAGGTTAACACAACATTAAAACTTTGCATAAGCAAGGAGTGGGTGAGTTTAGTGTGTGTGTACGTGTGGTGTGTGGTGGAGTGTATGTGTGAGTGTGTGAGTGTGTGTGTGTGTGTGTGTGTGTTTGTGTGAGTCTTGTTTTGCTTCGAGGTAAGCTTTCGTAAATTACCTAGAATAACAATCTGTCCTTAGATGCTTTATAAACTATGATGCTAATTATCAACCTTGCACTGTTGAAAATAGTGTTGATAATAAATAAACTTCTATAATCTGAGAGAGTCAATGCCGATAGAATTACGCGGTTCTTTTCGACTTTATTTTGCGCAACGGTGAAATTGATTTACCATGCAAAAACGCTCGGTTGCTAGGTCTGTGCTGGCCCTAAGTGATAAAACACTTTCATATAGAGGTATTTAGAAAATAAATTATGGAAGAGAGGATTCTCCTACTACAGGAAGGAGACTCCAATCATCAACTAATGTAAGAAATATTGTTTTACGGAAATATTTTTTTTTTTTTGTAATTAAAAGGTCCAAAAATAAAACCCAGAGTGCTCATCATTATTTTAATTGTAAGAACTTCATTTTTAAAACAGCATTTTTAAATTATACACACTATCAAATTAATCTACAGTGAACAAACCTCGCGATCACTCGTTTGTCAAAAAATCTGGTAAATATTGTGAGGGCTAAATTCTATATTGCAAATTTTACTAACATAAATATATAGGTACTTTACCTATTAATATATATTTCGGCTTAAAATAAGTAGGTAGGTACAAGTAACTTCTGTTAACATCTCTTCATAAAAACAGTAGCGTTATTGCTTTCCATAGATTTTAATCTCTCATTTTTTTATTTAATTGGCATTCTTAGGCATTTAGATACAGAAGTGGAAGTCTATTCTGTAAAAAAATCTGGACGTGAAAGTTAGGTTTGCGGAAGAATCATAGGTACGTTCCCGCGACCTCCGGCACAGGTGTGAGACGAGTGCTTTTTAGTTATTAAGAGTCTTATACACCATCGTCCTCTTTTAAGGCAGAGGTCTAACATCTATAAGAATTATCCAACACGTGACCAAAATACAAAGAATCGTACGTTCCCGCTACACCCTGCAGGTGTGAACCGGCATGGTTTTTAGTCAGTAAGAGTCAGACAACACTTTCCAATATTCCACCGCACGATCAAAGCATAAAGTTAGGTTATGTCAACTGTCAATCCTGTCATTATGACAGCTCACTTCACCTTAATTTTCACATAGAGATTTTTACAGATTATGACAACAAACAAATTCTTTTACATTGTCCATTTCTAAAAAGTGTTCACACTGTGTTTGAACATAAAAACAGCATTCTGATCATTGATATATTAAAAGGAGGAAGATACGTTACGCGCTAACATCGCATTGAGACATCTTGTCATTGAGACACGATTGCAATAGCAGACTCGCTTTCTATGAGAGAAAGAGAGAGCGACAGACAGAGAAACAAGCGCACGCCGCACGGCTGACAACTATAGCAAAAAGTGTCGTTACAACTTTTAGTCTTAATTTTTTCCGTCTAGCCCCCTTTTGCAACGCGCGATAAGAAACTTCGTTCCAAAAACACAGAAATTATTGAGATATGTGACCAATGCTGTTCCGTACGCAACTAAATGGCAGTTAGCATTCAGTCGCGCAAAGAACAGCATCAATCGTGGGTCCTACTCAACTAGGTGATTGCACGTAGTTACGTAGTTACGGGGGTTGAGTAGACGCTGTGCTAGTCCCGTATCTACCGCCTTTAGTACATCAATGATTCTGCTCAAGTTATCACGAGCCCAAATACACTATGTATAGCTATGACTACTATATAATACACAATTTCTCACATTTTACACTGCACTGGTGTGCAAACCTTTTAAAATCAATAATTCTCCGACAAAACACTATGTAGCGAACGTGTTAGGCAGTACCGGCGTTAAGGACGAGACTCCACCAAAGCGGAGGCGAGAAGAGATATGTCGCACAAGCAATCAGCTTGCATCATTTTGACAGCTCAGCGCTTAGTATCAGCACAATATAAGAAATGAAAACTTATCGTAAGGAAATTAAAAAAAAACTATCTGTTGGTTAAAACTTTTACACAGAGGTGTCGATTAGGGTAACGGTAACAGTGTCGCGAGTTCAATGGTATTTTCCCATCTTAATTTTTTTTTTTTTACTCACTTACCTAACTCTGTGTTTTAATAGGTACAATAACTTCAATTATAATCAAGACTAGCTTTCATTGAGATACCACTATTGCGCTTTAGTGGGGCAGAGTAATGGAACTTGTCTAGGTACTGTAAAATCTATACCTACATAGTGAATATCATGAAGTATCAATGTGCTCCAATTCAGAAAAGAAGGGCGCAAAAATGGGGGTCAACATCCCTAAAGCCGGCGCTGCATATAGGTACAGTCGGCCTCAGTTGCAGTAATTCATCTTTGGAGCTCTTACACACGAGCGGCATGTTGCCAACGACAGAGGCAACTGCTGCTGCTGCTGTCGACACGAATCGGCGGCAGGCCAACTGACTCCTATACTGAGAGAGCTGACGACGGCTGCCGCTGATTTTTGAAGTTGGAATGTCAACGGCCGCCTTCGACGCGTCAACGGCCGCCAACGACGTGTCACCGGCAGCTGCCAACGACGTGGCACCGGCTGCCGACGACGTATCACCGGCTGCCGACGACGCGTCTTCGGCTTCCGACACGACGTGTCATCGGCTGCCGCTGAGGCGTGTGACGGCTGCAGTTGCCTCTGCCGTTGGCAACATGCCACTTATATGTATAAGCACTTAAGGGTATTATCGCTTGCTACTCAACGCACGTTGCGTTATTAAACCATTACACGCGTTAGCTAACTGATTCACCGCAAATGGGGCCGACAGTACAATACAAAAAAAAAAACAATTTCAAACAAGACATTTATTCAAGCATAAAATTCAGATATCATCCTACGATTCCTCATGTTAATACTCCGATTTAAAAAACAAATAATAGATTTTTACATTCACATTATGATATAAGTAGACAGCTTAGCTTTGCGCAATTTTAAAATAAACCAAAACATTTCACTTCGGAATTCTGTATCAATCATATTTAAAAAAAAAATCTTAATGATAATTACATCTAAAATAAAGCTGTAAAAAGCAAGTTACATGTCAAATATGTACATAAACAAGGGGTGGGTGAATTTTCTTTATTGCTTTTATTTACTTAATGAAATATTTCAGCAGTTCTCGGAATCTGCTATTTGCTGAAATATATTTGTCACTTCCACTAACATTTAGGGGAAGGCAATGGGCAGTTAAACACTTGATAATTCACCCGGGTATAAATAAGTTTCCCATTATTGAACGTCAGGGAAGAATAAATAGATTATTACTCGACTTTTAGGCAAAGGACACGATGTCAGCGGGAAGCGGTGCGCTAGCGGAGCGGGCGCGGCGCGTTCCAATGCACAGATTTATATGAAACTGGCCGACACTCGTAGCACGATCACTGTAGAAACGGTAGTAACATTTCTGCCGATTATAGAAGAAATGTTCGATATTATAGACTATTTGTCGACTGAAGAATCTACTCATCTCTTTTCTTCAGACATCGTCGTGCTCAAAACAAAATAAATGGTTCTACAATCTGTCTCCGATTCTTCTATAGACAAAATCCGTTTCTACGCGTGCTTGAAGGTAGCGGGGCGGGAGCGGAGTGGGAAGCTATATTCGAGCGCTGTCCGCTGACTTCGCGACCCTGGCCTTATACACAATCATGGTAGGTATCTCCCCGAAACATTTTATACATTTTCTCTCAATCTATTGCTTGCATTTTCTTACTGACTAGCAAATACCTTACAACACGTTCACAAATCAATTGAAAATCTCTCTTCGTTTGACATATAACCCGCTAGACTATAACCTAGTCATCCTACATACATTCCAATACTACACCCAATGCCGGTAACAATGATTCTTAACCCTTTAATGACAAACTAAAATGTGTTTTTACTTTCATGACGTCGCGATCAATCTAAACCTCGCTTGCACTTTGATAAAATAACGCAATACATTTTGGTACACATCTTCGACTAGGCTAATCATCTGCCTACTTTTTCCCAAGCTGACCCCAAGCTTCCTCTAACCGCAGCTGAATACATAGAGAGATTGCTCGTCTGACCTCCACAACCCAGTGACTGTGTTACACGCAAAGAGATTTAAAAGACTATAGAGCGGGCATGTCAAGGAAATGTCATAGAAAAACTTTGATCCCATGTCTCAGTAACGCCATCTACAATAATATATGAATATTGGAGCGGCAGCGGAGCGTACTAAAAAAAACCCATAGACTTGTGACATTGGACACACTTTTTCGGACGAAAATTTTGTTTGTGATGGCCGGTCTATAGGTATTGAATGTGTCTAGGTATTGAAAACCTTTCAATCGTGTCGTGGGGTTTTTGACAAAATCTTACTTTTTAGTCCGTCATTTAGATTACAAGAAAATATTCGACGCTTATTGTTTTCTTTTTTAAACTGAAGGAAAACTGCTTAGATTAAGCGCATTAAGTTTGAGGAGAGGGGGCTTGTAACGTCAATATCTAGTACTAGCAGACGTCACGCAGTTTCACCCGCGTAGTGTCCGTTTCCGTGGGAATACGGGGATAAAAAGTAGCCTATGTCCACCGGGAATAGTGTAGCTTTCCACCAGTATAATATTTTTAAAATTGGATCATTAGTTCCGAAGATTACCCCCTACATACAAACTTACAAACATCCAAACTTACAAATTTTACCTTTATAATATTAGTATAGACAAAACGTACTGGCTAGTGACGTCATGCGACATTTTAACTCGATGTATCGCCGTTATTTTTTGATTAAGTTCGTGAAAAAAGGAAAAAATATGTGTCGTATATTTTCTAGTAATCTAGATGAGGGACTGAAAACTAAAATTTTGTCAAATGTCAATGGAAGATGTGATCTGGAGACAAAATAGATAGACAATGTCCTCTCGAGGTATGCTGGTTTACAGACTTTCTGGGACTGTCAAAGATCTACAAATTACATTCGGAACTAACTGCGTCACTTTTTATCCGAGGCAAGGAGTGTGTGTTTCCATAGTAAGAGACATTTCATATTCATGGGTCGAACAGGCTGTGAAATACAACTTGTACAAAAAAAAATGATGTTTTTAGGATTCCGTACCTCAAAGGGTGAAAAAACATAACCCTTAAAGAATCACTTCGTTGTTTGAATATAGACAAGGTTCGGCAAAAAATGGTTTTTCAATGCAATAGTGACCGAAAAGTCGCGATCATTTTTCGCAGTGTAAACGAGGCGTTAGGTGCGAAGATATAATCTAATCTATCATGCCCTTTTATCGGGTGTAGATTGGACGTGTGTAAGTACGAAAACCTACTTTACAAACTTAAAAACTCACATACAGAGTGGAAGCGACATTTATGCACAACTTGATTAGGGTAAAACGGGGGTGGATAGAAACTCAAGGGTGAATAGAAACGAATCTTTGGGAAGGCTAATCACATAAGTTAAAAGTTGTTTGTTACATTACGAGGACTGTAATGCTTTTAAACAATTGAGATAAATAGTTTCAACACCTTGTTAGTATCAAACAATACTAAACTATAAAAATCCTCCTCAAAGTTTTGTTTCTATTCACCCTTGAGTTTCTATCCACCCCATTTTACTATCGTGAGTTCAGTAAACGATTCTCGAGTTCCCCTAGAGTGTCTATTGCTTTTCTATTTTTTCTGATTTTTTTAAAATTAATCAATAATAAATACTAACTAAAAAATCTCAATAGATTCGTTAAAAGTAAAACATTCATCAAGAATAAACGTGGAAGTTATAAGTAGGTAATAATTTAAACATCGCACGAAAACCTGGACTTATGGTTAATATAAGTTTGAAATTGCCAATCCGCCTTGAGCAAGCGTGATGATCAATGCTCGTGCTTTCTCTGTGTGAGAAGAGGCCTTTGCCCTGCAGTGGGACAGTAACAGGCCGGTATTATAGGTCTATAATGTTTAGTAGGCTATTACAAATAAGTACCTAGGATAATGTTGTATCTCAAAGCATAGCGTAGAAATTAGGTAACCAACGTAACATTTCAACGCAGAGGGATCCAAAATCATGTACAGAACTCACAATATCAGTATGTGCAACGATGCCCCTTCTACCCAATATATTTAAAAATGAACCGCGTTTATCAGTCGTCGTAAATGGCTACTATAATTTACAAATTACGGTGTTCTTCACTCTTTATTGAATTAAATTGTAAGATAAATAAATTATTCTAAGCGAACATCGGGAGTCCCACTTTGTATAATATTTACAGGGAATAAAATCTTCCGGGATATAATGTTTAACGATTTTTTTTAACATACAAGTATTGATGAGTAGTTTGTAGCAAAAAAACGTAATAAAATTAAAATTGCAAATTCGGGATAACTTACGACTTAAGGTTATTAAAATTTTCTTGTTTTTTTTTTGCAATTTGTCGCACAGTGTGAGGCTGTATGATGAACAAAATATGATTTGCGATCGAATCACGTATGTGTTTACAAAATTATAATCATTTAAATCAATAATAAACCCTTTTTATTTTTATTATTACTTGCCCATATTTTCCCACAGCAGGGCAAAGGCCTCCCTACTATCCTTCCACCTCTCTCTGTCAAGGGCTAATCAGGACCAGTCCTTATCGAAGGAGTCCAGCTCGTCTCGCCATCTTCGCTTGGGCCTACCGCGATGTCGTTAGCCATGTAAAGGAACCCATTGGGTCGTGAGTTTGGCCCACTGATCGTCTGACATGCGGAGTTCCATTTTAGCGTGGCAGCTTTTTGAGTGACGTCAGTAATTTTAGTGATGGAACGGATTTTTTTATTCTTAACCCGATCTTCAAGATACTCCGTTCCATAGCTCTTTGGCAAACCTGGAGCGTGGACCTCTGCTTAACAATCAACCCTTTAAGTTCATATAATCTCATTAAATGATTTTTTCATTAAAAAGTTCATTTGATGGGATTAAATTAACTTAGATGGTGGTATTGATGATTTTACTATAACTCGGATAAACCATATTTTTTACGGTCGCAATTTCGCGAATCATATTTTAATCAACTACCAACCACTTGACACTGAATGTCAAGTTGCAAAAAAACACAATAAAATTAAAATTCCGGATAACTTTACTATTGTTTATACAAAATAGAACTTGCGAAAACCTAAAGTCTCACTATGCAGTGTTAAGAAATCTTACAAGTTATTGCTGCCTATTAAAGAGTTTTGTTTTAACTAATATACTATTACATACTAATATTTCTTATTTAATTATCTATTTTATAATAATAAATATATTCTCCTATTATTTTGTAACTTAATATAGTACATTTAATGAGACATTTTTCTTACATAGGTACAAAATATGTAGAATGGTCTAAGTAGTCAAAAACATTAATTGTTTTATTATGAAAATTGCATAAGATGTGGCAGAATTTATTAAGGATAATTACCTACGTAAATCATAAAGAAATAAAACGAATGTAACTGCAATTCAGGATATTGTATACTATCTTAAGTACTATCAACATTTTTGTCAAAAATTTAGACTTCAAAACATTGCACAAATGAGACAGAAACTTGGACATTACATAAACACTAATTAAAAAAGAAAATACTGCTCATTTTTGATAACCATACTGCCAGGGCGATTGATATGGACTCCTATAATAGTTATTTGACATTTGGGGGTACATAGGAGGCGGGGGCATGGGAGCATTGTGCATGGGCGGCTGGTGGTAATACTCTGGCCGCCATTGACTCCTATCCATGGGAGGTTGAAGCCTCTCAGCGGCAGAATAGGTCCTATAATCTAACGGAGAGTTGACGAATATAGAGTCATTATACTGGCCTACAGGCATTGTCCAGTCGTCTCTTAGCTGTGGCGGCGCTGGAGTCTGCTCTAAACTTTCAACCACCACTTTGTTACTTGGCGGAGCAACTTTAGGCGACTGTTTCCGAGCAGCCTGAGGCAGCTTCTGCGGCTGCGGCGTCACCTTTGTATGATTCGACATGAACTTGTGAAACTCGCCCTCAAACGCACTTGGATTCTTATTCATTGGAGGCACTACTTTTGGTACCCTTAAACTAGGGTCTAAGAGAATCGCGGAGTACGATTTCGGTGGCTTTGGCGGACTGGGCTTGTGTTCAATTTTTGGTGATAGCATCGACGTTGTTGTCGACGTCGATGTAGAAGGTAAATGATGTGAAATATCCGTCATGGTATAGCCAGGTTTTGTTACAGTCGTCGGCCGGTAAGACTGCTGCGGCTTCGCCATTATAGGCTCGACAGGCGAGTTGTACTCGTAATTAGTCTTTTTAGGTGTCCTAGGCTTTCGTGGTTTCCTCTCCTTGACAGGAGCGTCAGGGTTCTTAGGCTTAGGTTCCCTCTTTTTTCTTTCTTTCTTAGGTTTTTCAACTTTTTCACCTTCAGCTTTTGGTGATTTCCGTTTTTTTGTTTCTTTTTTGGCGGGGGGAGGGCTGACTATAGTTGCTGCTAGCGTTGGTTGTAGAGGATTTGCCGTGTGCTCGGTCAGACTACCTACTGCTGTGGTAAGAGGATCGTCCGTAACGGGCGCTGGTTTCAAGATTGGTATCTCTTCCTCAATATGAGGTGGTGATTCCCAATTGGATACTAGAGCAGCCATCGTTTCAACTTGCTCATCAGACAATTTCTTTGACTTTACTTTTTTGCTTCGTTTCTGCACTGGTGCCTTCTTCTTCTGCTCTGTTGCTACTGCTTCCTTCTCTATTCCTTTATCTAATTCACCTTCTTTGGGTTTCGTATCCTCTTCTTTAATTTCCTTCTTTACTTTGGGCTCCTTTTTTATACTGTCCTTACGCTTTTTTCGTGTTTTAGAGTTCTTTTTGTTCTTTGGTGCTTCGTAATCTGAATCTTTGTCTGAATCTATGTAGCCTACATCAGGAAGCTGAGCTTCTGATGGGTCCATCTCATCTCCTTTCAGCCAGATATCTTCAAGAGCATCGAGCTGTGACTCATCTGGCTGTAACGGGAGGTTTGGTCTCTTCATTGATGTCATCATGTCTAGATCTCCTTCAGCCATTGTCATTTCATCATCGTCCATGATATCATGACCAAGGATAGAGACAGCAATCGCTCCTTCTGATATACTTTTACTAGCCATTGCTCGCTTTAAATGTAGCGGATGCCGCTTTTTCTTTTTGAGTCCTTCTTCTTCAGCCTCTATAAATGATTCCGGTAACTCTGTATTATTTTTATTGCATAAAATATCTTGGCCTGACGGATGCGGAGCCGGAACCATCTTTTCTGGTTGCTCGGGATGACAACCAATATCCTGTCCCTTTAACCATAGGTCATAACGGTCAGGTTGGAAGCGTTTCACAAAGGTATCCATTGATATCTTAACCATGTCATTACTGCAGGTGCATTGAGTAGCTCGCTTTCCATATTCAACCCATCTTGGTGCGGCAAAATTTGTTGACTCGGCACAATTGAATCCGTGATTGAAACCGGCATGATAACCATAGGGGAATGTAATCATAATCTCGCCAGCCTCCTGTGTGATTTTATTTATTGGAACTGAATATTGTTTTAGAATTTGTGGTGATATTAAAGTCATCTTATGCCTGAGGAACGCTTGGCAAGTTTTAGCTGATGTCGGGAAGAAACCGGAGGCGATTCGTTCAAATCTTTTACCATGTTCGGGCGGGATTGAGTACCATGTTTTAGGATCACCGAAATGGAGGTAATTTATAGAGTATAAGTCCATATCTTCAGTGTGCCAAGCGAATGTTGTCTTCCACATACCAAAGTACAAGTAAGCGGTGTTAACTCCGTCTATTTCTATGCCGTAGTCCGAGTTTACGAAGTCAAGGATGGTGCCGAGACTGTTTATATTCCATTCTTTTACATCAGGGTCTGTTATGCTGCCATTGACATCAGCTCCATAGATGGGGGCTACATAAGTGACATTTTTCCAATATTTCCTCTCAAGATCGTCGAAACCAGTATGCCGTGGGGTGCAGTACTTCGCAGAGTTCGCCATTACAGCGAACTGCTTCACCGTCATAGCCTTCTTTTGGATATTAATTTGTTGGAACAAACCTTGCTTGCCAGTCACAACCTGGCATATAGGCGATGGGATCGTCACGTTGAGCTGCTCCAGGTCGTACCCAGACTTGCGAGGAACCCACTCCGGTGGAGGAATTACTTTCGCAAGCCCAGCCTTGTGAGCTCCCTTCGATTCCATGTACTGTACGTACTTGTTGAAATCCTTGAACTCCTCCCATGTGGGGCGGAACACTTGTATTGACATCCCGTTCGAAGACATATTAGCATCATCCCCAACTACAGACATAGTTCTCTAAAAGATCACAAACACCAAAAATCAATCAACAAAGTTTCATCACACTTCAGTCACTATTACACCATCGTTCACAAAATGTACACGTTTTTATTTATGAATTACGCGACACAACATAATATTTTGCAGTTCTCAGTCCGCTAATTGAATTAATAAACACGCGATAAACCTTTCGTAATTATGTGAAAACATTATCAGGAAAATGGCCGACTCGCTAGTTGCTTGATCGAGATGCGCTTGCAACAAAATCCCTTCACGACAGTCGCGGGTTAGTAGAAGCTTCACAAGCGAAATTGGGTCACGTACACACGAAAGTTGTTCGAGTTTTCCCAAAGAAAGATTTTATTCACCATACGAAGCTTCTACTAAATAGCAACACCGGGCCACGATTAGATTAGATTTGCTAGGTTGGTAGAACCAAATCGTAATTTGACGTTTGTGAGTAAACCTATTTCGTAGAGGTTAGGAATGAAATACAATTATTATCTAAACATTCGTGAAAATCAAATTATAAGTAAATTTGACTCACCTGAAATGATTCTTCAAATTCTTCCACTAGATTACCACTACCATTTGACGGCGCCGCCATTTTTACGTCACATTTAACTCTGCACTGTTTGTTTATGTGCCTCCGTGACAGAAGTGAACCTTATTTCGTAGGTAGATGCATGATTCACGCACATCACTACCACATTCACAACATGGTTGTCATCTCACTCGCACTTTTATTAATGTAATTCCACTATCTCTTTTTAGGGATCAATAAATTAGGGCTGGTGCGGAAATTAAGTTGTTTTACTGTGATGATTGAGTTGTTGTCTACCTAGTATAGTGCACGGACGTACGATCGCGCGCGCGAGCTCTTCCGCGAGAGTTTTCTGCTGACGGATCACAACAACGTCGCGTCGCGGCGTACCTACGTCAATATATCGGGGTCAGTGTCATGACCTAGTTACAAGTGCGGAAATCATGAAGTGTTTACAATAACTTATTGTATAGGTGTTAAACTCGCCTTACAACTTAACAATGGCTACAAAAAAGTCTATTACTATTAAAACTGACCTAGAAAGGCAGTTATATGACTGTTATCTCCAAGAGAAAACAGATAGAGAAAACCTGCAAGTCATGGTACGTAAATTGAATGTACAAATTGATGCCCTGCAGGAACAAGTTCAGACACTTCAAGGAGAATTGAACTGCATCAAAGAAACAAAAGGGACTACTGAACCTGCTCAGACTACAAAAAACGACGTGGAATACTGTACAGACGAGGATGACCTTGCTAAAGAGACTGAGTGGATTAGGGCCAAGAGCAGGAAGAAAAGGAAGCTTAACACCTCCCTCTCTCCAAAACAACAACCCGGAAGCGCCCAACAAGACAATCATCAAAAAAATGAGAAAGTGACTTCGGTCAAAAAAGTGCCCTTACCACCGCCAATCATAATAGACGGAATCAAGAACTATCAAACATTCTACGATTCGTTAATTGAAAGCCAACCAGCGGAATCATTTACAGCAAAAATGATGAATGGGGATTGTGTGAAGGTTAACGCCAAATCAGAAGACTCATATAGAGTAATTGCCAGGTTCTTGTCTGAAAAAGACTACCACTGGCATTCATACGAAAACAAGCAGGCTAGACCAATTAGAGTTGTGGTAAAGAAACTACACTCTTCTTGCCAACCAGATCGAATTAAGGAAGATTTAACAACCCAAGGCCTAAAAATAGAAAAGGTAGATAGTAAATTGAGCTGGAAGACCAAAGAACCACTCAACATGTTCGTTTTATCATTTTATAACGATGAAGATGTCAACAAAATCTACGGCATTAAGTACATATTAGGGTGTAAAATTGAAATACATCCACTCAAAAATCCAGCACTCATTCCCCAATGCAAGAGATGCCAAGCTTATGGGCATACACATAAATATTGTCAAAAAGAGCCAAGGTGTGTGAAATGCACTGGCAAGCATCTTACAGCCAATTGTACCAAATCTCCGCAAGAGAAACCAAAATGTATCCACTGCGGCCTACCTCACCCTGCCAATTATAGAGGGTGTGAAGTAGCCAAACAGATGCAAATTATGAAAAATAAAGTTTTAAAAAAGAAACCTACGGTGCCTAATACCCAACAGTTTCCTCCTATAACACACCCTGGTAAACAGGCGCAGAAAGCAAGTGTCCAGTCAACTGCAAAACAACCAGCCATGCAAGTAACCAACATTGGTACTTACGCACAAGCTGCAAAACAAGGATCTCAACCTCTGAACTTAGAGGATAAGATTAACCAGATCTTGAAGTGCATTACCTCATTTGATAAGAGATTAGAGAAGCTAGAATCCAGCACTAAAACAGCTGTCTTGAATAATCAAAAATGAATAACACACTCAAAATAATGGCGTGGAACTCCAATGGACTCCTCAAACATCAGCATGAGTTGCAGGCGGTCCTAGATACAGAAAATATAGACGTGTGTTTAATCTCCGAAACGCATTTCACAAAGCAATCTTTTATCAAATTTAGAGGATACATGATATATAATTCCCTCCACCCTAGCAACTCTGCCAGGGGGGGTAGTGCGGTTATAATTAAAGAAAACATTAGTCACTACGTGCAGTGTAAATATGAAGAAGAAGACATTCAAGCAGTGGCAGTATCTGTTAAAACTAAGTTTTGTCAAGTGTCCATTGCAGCCATATACTCGCCTCCTAGGCACATGATAAGAAAAGAGCGATACTTACATCTTTTTGAATTATTAGGCCAGCGATTTATCCTAGGCGGCGATTTTAATGCTAAGCATACGCATTGGGGTTCAAGACTTACTACAACTAAAGGAAGACAGCTCTTAAGTGCAGTTAAAGAAACACATTGTGAAGTAATGAGTACAGGCAAACCTACATACTGGCCCACTGACCACCAGAAAATACCGGATCTTATAGACTTTTTCATCTGCAAAAACATATCCACCAATTACATCAGTTTGGAGGAAAGTTTTACTATGAACTCTGACCATTCTCCGATTATACTAATGCTAAGTCAAAAAATCCTATTAAAAGAAAGCCACTTAACCTTGGTTAATAAGTCCACAGATTGGGACAGTTTTGCTCTTGATCTAGATAATATTATCGACCTTAAAACTCCGATAAAATCGCAAGATCAGCTTGACTCAGAAGTAAACAAATTTATTATTAATATTCAACAATGTGCGTGGAGCAATACACCTCAGCTAAAACGCAAATATAAGGGATTTATCCATCCTAAAGAAATTGTGGATTTACTATCAGAGAAAAGAAAACAAAGGAAGTTGTGGCAGCAAACAAGGTTCCCGCGTCATAAAACAACACTAAATAACCTAACTAAACGACTAAAGAGAAAAATTCTACAATTTGAGGATGAATCTCTGAATACCAACCTTCTTCAGCTTACCAATGACAAATCAACGGATTACTCACTTTGGAAAGCAACGAGAAATCTAAAAAGGCAGATTATACAAATACCGCCCATCAGAGATAGCAACGGAAAATGGGCAATAAGCAATGACCAAAAGGCGTTCCGATTTGCTCAACATTTAGAAGAAACCTTTCAACCCAACGAAAGCTCTGTAGAAATACATGAGAGTGTAAATTTATCACAAAACCAAAGAATCAAGCTTGTGACTCCTAAGGAAGTAATGAGAGAAATTCAAAACAACATTAGCTCAAAAAAGTCTCCCGGTTACGACCTCATCACAGGGGAAATTCTAAAACGCCTCCCACGCAAAGCCATAGTAAAGCTGACCAAACTAATAAATGCTTCATTTATCTTAAAATATGTACCTGAGCCATGGAAGGTTGCTGAAGTCATTATGATTGCGAAGCCTGGGAAACCTCCCCACGAAGCATCATCATACAGACCCATTTCTCTGTTACCCGTACTATCAAAGTTATTTGAAAAACTGTTATTAAAACGGATAAAACCAGTAATAGAAGATAAAAACCTAGTTCCAGATCACCAGTTTGGCTTCAGAGAAAAACACTCAACGTTAGACCAGGTACATAGAATAACTAATGTTATTGAAAAAACGCTAGAAAATAAAGAAGTCTGTGCTACCGTGTTCTTAGACGTCGCGCAAGCTTTTGACAAAGTTTGGCATGAGGGTCTCATATTTAAGCTCAGACGCATGCTACCAGAATTTGTAGATATCCTAGAGTCGTATTTAACTAAAAGAATGTTTAGAATACGCCAAGAGGACGCATATTCCGAGCTAAAAACCATAAAAGCTGGGGTGCCTCAAGGAAGTGTGCTTGGCCCAATTTTGTACTTGTTATACACTTGTGACATCCCAGAGCTGGAAAACAGCACCATAGCGACCTTTGCAGATGATACTGCTATTATGGCCACCGGATCAAGCCACAGAGAAGCAGTAGAGAAAGTTCAACTAGCTGTGAACAAAGTTTACGACTGGACACAAAAGTGGAAGATCAATCTGAATGAGTCAAAATCAGTTCACATTAACTTCACAAACAAACACAGTGACTATCACCCACTCTACATAAATGGTATGCAAATACCTTATGCTAATACAGCCAAATACCTTGGCATAACTCTCGACGCCAAGCTGCGTTGGAAAGCCCATATCAAAAAGAAAAAACAGGAACTCGATATTCGTTATAAACGTTTGTATTGGTTACTGGGAAGGAAATCCTGTTTATCAATACATAATAAGTTGATAATATACAAGCATATTCTGATGCCAATTTGGACGTATGGTATCCAACTTTGGGGCTGTACTAAGCCAACCAACGTCAAAATAATTCAACAGTTCCAAAATAAAGTACTCAGGGCTGCTGTAAATGCACCCTGGTACATAAGAAACGATGACCTCCACCGTGACCTCGACATGGAATTCGTCACCACCATCACACAAAAATTTGCTGAAGCCCACGAACACAGACTCCATCGACACGTGAATGTTGAGGCAATCCAGCTGTTAGACAACACAGGCATAGTGCGTAGACTAAAGAGAACTAAACCATTTGAATTAGTGTAGTGTAAGTGAATCAATAATAGTAACAATGTTGTGGTATTTATATAACACATGAACAAAGTGTTTTATCAATTTTACCAGACTCTAAGGAAGTGTTACGAACGTGTGTAAAAGTGCATACCTAATTATGGACACTATTCTTAGCATTAACATAATTTATAACGTAGCATAATAAGTTAGATTTAAATTGTTTATTAGTCTTCTTAGGCTAGATTGCAATTAACTAGTAAGAACTTGGTTCTTACTATTTATATTAAAAAAAAAAAACTGTGATGATCTTCCCGGAAATGAAGATGAAGCCGTCAATCAAAAAGTTGAACTTTCAGAAAGAGCGTAGATGCAATGAAAATAGTGTACTCAAGGAGACAAGGTCTACTCCGTACAAACTGCCAACAAAAATCTAATTGACCATAATTAAAACCAAAGCGTAGAATGCGCGAAATACGGGTACAGAATCTTGTAGATTTGTCCCCAAATGGGTAAATAGAAGATATTTAGAGACAGGAGAAGAAATGCTAATAATTTTATGAATGAGATGACGAATAGGGCTTTACAGTGCTGGCAACTTGAAGAACTAAACAAAATGCTGCGGCCGGCAGCGTCGCGCTGCGCATCGTCCGTGCTCGAGCGCATGTCAATGTTTACATCACGTGATATTGTTTGTAAACTTTGAAGCATGTGCAAGCATCGTGACGTTTAACTTTCCTCATAAAAAACTTTCTTTGTAACTGATGATAACTAACTGAATTAGGTATATACCTAAATAGGTGACACATCTACTTACGTACTTATTTATAAAAAAATATGAAAAGACACTGGTGTTTTTTTTATGTTTTGTTCTACTGTACGTGGGTATCAACGTACCCTACATCGTACCAACTTTTATATTTTCTCATGTGCTTAAAGTTAAACTCGAATTTTAATGATAATTTAAAAAAATATCGAAACTGCACTTTTCCTTTTTAACTTATCGTCTTCGCTATAACCTTGATGACGTCCGCTGCTTGACAACAACAAGCATTAGATCTTTAAAGAACAGATGGCCGTTATGGACCGCAGGTTCACAGCGATCCGTTTCAGGCCGCCAATAACTGACATTTCACGACCTTCTGTCTACTTTAAGTGTTCACTTATGTTAGGCCAGCCGTCCGGCCTTCTACCTGTTACATCGCTTCGCTTTCATTCATATTTAGGTAGGTAGGTATAGGTACCTACCTACGGAATGATTTGATCGAGAAAATGGAAGTTGAATAGGTTCAACTTCCATTTTCTCGATCAAATCATTCAGTTAGCTTATCTTGGGAGCATAGTTTAACGTCATAAATATCTAGATATGAAATTATGGATGTCCAAACAAGACTTAAAAACAGACCTGAATAAAATTCATGTTTGTAAAAAATATGTTTTAATTAAAACGGACTTCATTAGCTTCAAGCAAAGACATTCAATACTTACAATTACAAAAAAAAAAATTACATTCAATACTTAAATCTCTTTAAATTCAAGAGTTCAAGCGTTATATTTCTTTTATGATAGACAACCATCACATGAGTGAAATTGCAAGTGTCGTAGTTTTTACTGCGGTCCCGAGTCAACGACCGCTTCTTAAACTATTGTACAGTCACAGTCACAAGCAGAAATAACTTAAACGTCTGTAGGAAAACTTCAATCTAAGTACGTACCTATTTCAAAATACCTTGTACCTACCTATAGTTTCAAAAATTGTTATTTCGAAATTAATGACCCCATTACAAGGTAGGGCGCCTTTTTAATCGATATTTTACGAAAAGTCGCTTTTGAATCTTGCGTAATTAACGTATTCATTCATGGTCGTGACCTTACAATTTCTTACTTTGTACTCAGACCAATAAAAAAGTTTGTAGTACCTAGGTATTACGAAAATAAAGGCCTAAAATTATGTTAGACTGTTCATTTTCAAACCCATTTACTTAATTATAACATTTTTGAAATAAGGAACGATTGAAAAATAAGGTACGATTTTATTTTTATTCAAAAATGCATAAAAAGCCAGCACGCATTCAATGAATCAGCTGTGCTGTTGAGCTGTTTATACTTATAAAAGTCATCAGATTACGTCATTGAACTACATCATAGCCTACGTCGAAATTAGTAAGAAAATGTATTGGCTTATACCAACTTTCAGGAAATAATTTCGTTTAGTTACTGAACACTCAATACTTATCCGTAATTTTATCGAGAGAACGACGAAAAAGTTAAAAACCCCGTACTCTGTGGGCCAGCCTGATGTTATTTTTCTTCTGGCGGTTTATTTTTTGTCTATGTCAAACAAACATGGCGTCGGCGGCATAACCTCGCAAATTTTGTTTTGTCGTGTTATCATAGAACTATTTGCAATATAAACCATTTTATAGTGATAAGAAAATAGTGAATTGTGGGTGAAATAAATAAACCGAGATGGCTGATGCGGCTGCGAGACAGTTGCAATATGAATACAAAGCCGTAAGTAAAATAGCTTGAAACGCATTATTTTGATAATATTCTTGCGTGTTATTGTGCAATTTGATCACGTTTTCCTTTCCAAAACCGATTTAAACCCTCAAGGAACTCAAACAAACTTTTATCACATTTCTTACAACTCGATTCTCCGTAAATATGTTAATATCTAAGCACTTTTAGAAGAATGCCCAAACATTGTTTGTTATTTTTCCGTAGAACTCGAATTTGGTCTTGCAAGCCGATGTGAGGCTCATAGAGCGACGTGGTCGTGATGAGGCCACGGGCGAGGTGCTGTCCTTGTCGGGGAAGCTCACCGGGACTCGGATGGGCGACAGGGCACAGCGTACCAAGCCTGACAAAACCGAAGAGAGAAAAGTAAAGTAAGTCTATGAATTTCTGTTTTCTTTCCCTAAACTTCTGTCGTGGGACTGCAGCAATTTAGATAAGTAAATCAATCTTGTATTTACAGACAGCAAGATATGCATTTGCACCATATCTTTTTACTAAAATAGGTATATTTTGATCATGGAACGAAAAATACTTGAACCAATTTTTAAACATAACTGAATAAGTCACTGATTAAAAATCAAAAGTCTTTATTTAACCTTTCAATCGTGTCAATTAGAGACACAATAGAAAGACAATGCTAGCGCGGACGGTGGCATCCTCATGGGGTTTAATGAATTAAATTAGTCTGAGAATCAGCACTTTTTATATGTCAAAAAGAAATACATAAGATAGTCTCCCAAAATGCTCATCTTTCACCACTTCCTAGTGTTTTTGCTGGGAAGAAATGGTGGAACAAACTCCACGGCAGTAAAATAAGCTAGGATTGAAATAGATATAGCAGATTTATTAGTGAGCTGGATTAGAAAGTCTTGTTAAACGAGATACGAAAGAGGACGAATTCTATGAGATCTCAGTATCAAAATTTTAAAAACCACACTTAAAGAAAAGCGTAATGTGTATGACGCCAAAGGTATACAATAAGTTACTCAAAATTGTTAAAGAACAACTATTTAGAATATTCAAAAAACGCACACCTTTTTATTTATAACTAGCTTTTGCCCGCGGCTTCGCCCGCGTGGATGTCGAACTTCCGTCCCCTATTGTTTCCCTTTAAGGGTTGTATTTCCAAAAATCATTTCTTAGTGGATACTTACTCTTCACCAAGAACACCCTTTCAAGCTTCATGTCTCTAATACCAGCGGTTTGGGCTGTGCGTTGATATATCAGCGTAATAATATTAGGATAAAGCTTCCAGATAGACTATATTCAAAGTTGACCCTTCCCGTATGTATGCACAAAGATTTCTGGAACTACTGACCCAGAAAAGAGCGACGTACAACTGACCATGTGATAAACAACTGAGACTAAGATCAACCTGCCCAGGCGTATTGATTACAATTGTACCAATTCTGGTTAAAGTCCCTTTAGTACATTTTGAACCATGGATGCACAATGTTCACATACAGACAAAAAATTTACTGATTGCATTTTTGGCATCAGTATCGATCACCAATCATCCTCCAATATTAATTTTGAATATACAAGGTGTTTTTTTTTATATGCCATAACTCTAGGGTATGATTGAGACCATATCAAAGAATCAACTGGCATATGAATTATGTTTCAATCATCCTTAAAATATTAAAGTATCTTAGCCGAGTGCAGCGCCTCTTAGTGAACTCCACCGCGGGTGACGTAATCGTATTATTTGCGGTTGGTGCAGTAGTCGGGTCTAGGGATCGAACCGCAAAATTAAGTTTGTTTATTAATGTCATATACTTTTCCGGGATAAAAAGTACCCAGTGTGGTGCCCAGGATATTAAAAAATAATTATACCAAGTTTCATCGTAATCGAACCGGTAGTTTTTGCGTGATGCCTCAACATACATCACATTTTTGGGTTTGGTGTCGGTCTAGTAACACCCCCTGCTATTTATTTTTTTGATATTTTCAATGTACAGAATTTTTACTTCTACAGATTTATTATAAGTATATAGATATCATTGTGGTTAATACATCGTTAATGAGTGAAGATTCTTCGACTAGTTTAAAATAATGAGTTTTGAACTAGATACCTATTTGTATGAATACAAGTGTTTTATATGGAGCCTATCTAACCTCCACAAACCTATTGTCTGGCTAACACTAACACATTGCCTCGTGGCCTATTAAAACTTCAATAAAATTCCACTTCATCTTACTTTCCAGACGTCAAAAACGTGATGAAGCTTCGTACGAGCTTTCCAAATCAAAGACATCCCGTGTAGCATGGGCAGATGACACCCCAGGCGTGCTTTACCGTCCCCGGGCACAACACACAAGACACGCCTACGAGATGCTCCTAACCTTCATGCAGAGCGCTCTCGGAGACCAGCCCAGAGATATCCTGTGTGGAGCATGTGACGAAGTATTAGTTGTGCTGAAGAATGATAAGCTAAAGGATTTGGATAAGAAGAAGGAGATTGAGACGCTGTTGGGACCCGTAGCGGATGAGAGGTTCGCTCTGCTTGTAAATTTGGGTAAGTGTTGTCTTCACTAAAGAACACCGGCGAGGGAATTGTTGATGAAATTATTAAGCGTCTACGTATGTCACCGTAATAGATACCAACGAAATAATTTACTAAGTTTTATCAAATCAATCATAAGGCCTATCAAGGTCTGGAAAAAAAATCTTCATAATTGAGAGCTTAATTGACTAGATTATTGATGAAATAAATAATCATAGCTTTGTGTTTTTTTCTTTCTGGCTTGACTTCATGGCTTTTGGATTAGCTATACTTTTAATGTTGCCATGTAATTAATAAATCTTAGTCAAGTTGCTTAAAATGATTGGCTTTACATAAAGCATTAATATACTTAGGAAATACATGTCTGCATCAGAATACAAATGTTAAAATACAACACGATTGTTTGTGCTAAGATTATAGCGGACATAACCTATTATATAGTCATAACCTCTAAAACTTAAAAATAAAATATCTTTAATTCCTGACTTCCTATAAAAGTATAACCAACGAAAAAACTGTTCAGAAATTCAAACTCTATACTTTTAGATATTTTTCATAGGCAGACGCAAAAAAAAAATGTCAACAAAAATTTGTTTGGGAGTTTGCCGGTGTTCTTTCTGGGTAAATATATTTATGAAAATAGTACACCACAAACTGCCTTCATCATTAGTAAGTTCATCCAAAGGTTGTCTGTAAGAGATCGCTTTTAGCGATAAGGCCGCCCATTGTATCACCCTAAGTAGCCCTTAAGAGTCGGCCTCACCTTCCATTTAAAAATGACATGTAAAAGTGTTTGTATGAACCTATTTTACAGAAATAAATATGATTTATAATTTAATTAAAATATCTACAGGCAAGAAAATAACAGACTTCAACATCAGCTCAGCGGCCGAGAGCAACACAGAGATTGATGAGACATATGGAATTAATGTACAGTTTGAGGAGTCATCGGAGGAAGACGATGAGGATGCTTATGGAGAGGTGAGGAACTGATTTGAATACTACTTTCATCTCATCATCATTTGACTGGCCCGTTGGTCTAGCCTCTAGGACTTTGGCCCTGCCTCATTAGACTCGCATAATATACAAGATATTTTTGTATGCAGTGCATAAGTTTTCACAGTATGAATGACTCATATAAATGAACAATTTTCACTATGGGACGAACTATGAAATCGAGATCTTTTCTAAATCTTTTAAGTTATTTTATTTATTTATTTTACATTTTGTCTGGCAGTTTGAGTTCTTTATGGGACCAACCCAAATGTTCTTTCTTTGGTATTGTTCATCAGCATGTGGGGCTCCTCAAGTTACGAGTTGAGCTCACGATTACTGACAAATGCTTGCATTGACTGATCTGGTCCCCTCATTCTGTGTGGTTCTTTCCTCAAAAGACCATCTCAGACACTAATCTGCATGGATCTTACATGATTTGACCAAGATAATGTCTGGACTTTAAAAGAGACTATGACCTCTGAGTTTCATTCGGTGTTTCTTCTCAGAGTAGTCAGGTGGTGAAACTCCGATCTTATCTACAAGTTAAAAAATAAAGACGTGTAAAAGTGTTTGTGAAAACCTATTTACAGAAATGAATATCATCTCTCATCAGTTTCATAGAAAAGTTCAATTATTGCTACTCTCTTAAATCAGACAGACAGCGCTCTTCGCGTCCAATACAATGATAATTAATGATAAATGACATTTATTTTTGTAAATAGGTTTTTACAAACACTTTTACACGTCGCCTTTTTTAGTAAATGAGATCGGTATTTCACTATTTGACTACTCTGAGAAGAAACACCGAAAGAAACTCAGAGGTCACAGTCTCTTTTAAAGTCCAGACATTATCTTGGTCAAATCATGTAAGATCCATGCAGATTAGTGTCTGAGATGGTATTTTGAGGAAAGAACCACACAGATATGAGGGGACCAGATCAGTCAGTGCAAGCATTTGTCAGTAATCGTGAGCTCAACTCGGAACTTGAGGAGCTCCACCACAATAACGCATACAGGGTGCTGATGGGGTTGTCCCGTTACTGCATCGCTTAAGGGATGTTTGCTGAAGCAGACTTAGATTGTTCTTACACGCGCGTACGGGACTGCGCCAACAGCATTCTGTCTGTGATAGCGAGTAGGCTTGATGTCTTTGTGAACCGTTGCTGCTAGGTTTCAGCTGAGCCAATGATGTCACATTCTATTATTATTTCCATTAATTATTTGTACATACATATGAATTATATTTTTAAATATTGATACAAAAAGATATAAAAACATTTAAAAATATAAAAAAATAGTAGACCACCGATGGCGGGAGCAGGGTCCAAGCTACCGGTGGTTGGGGTCTCGAGAGACAGGAACCTCCTCACAATGCGAGCAGTATCGAGGGGTAATGCCTTCTGTATCAGGCTTTTGATCCAACCGCGTAACGAAAGCCTCGACAGATGGTCGTCGAGGCTTTTGGCAATAAGGCCATTCGCCGTCACAACAATCGGCACAATGACAGCAGAATCCACATGCCACATGTCGACAATCTCGTGGGCTAAGTCAAGATATTTTATTTGTTTATCTTTTTCAGCTTTCGCTTTTTGTTTATTATTATTATTACTAGCCTGTGTTTTCCTACTGCAGGGCAAAGGTCTTCCTACTTTCCTTCCACCTCTCTCTGTCAAGGGCTTTTTGGGACCAGTCCTCATCGAAGGAGTCCAGCTCGTCTCGCCATCACGTCTCGTGTCACATTCTGTTTAAGTTTTATCTTTGTTTGTTAGTAATGTAGTTTGTAAGTACAACGCAACGTGCAACTGTGTGGTTTAAAAGAAGATGTGGTAACAAAAATTAAAAAGAGTATGCTTAGATGGTTTGGTCACGTTGAAAGGATGAATGAAAGGCGACTAACGAAAGGTATTTACAAGGCAGATGTAAGGGTCAATTTATACTAGCACAGAGTCGAAGCGCATCGAAGCGTCTATCCAAAACTGAACATAACAAATTCAACCTTAACTCCACAGTGTAACGCACACTATACTTCGCAAGAATGCGCGCGCACCAATCAGCGTTGTTCACGCGCAGACGCGCGTATTCCTAAGAATGCGGCGTCTTTTTTAAAATCCCAAAAGTAATGTGTGCGTTACGCTGTGGAGTTAAGGTTGAATTTGTTATGTTCAGTTTTGGATAGACGCTTCGATGCGCTTCGACTCTGCGCTAGTATAAATTGACCCTAAGTGGGAACGCCGGGAGTGGACGCCCTAGAAGGACATACATAGACCTTATTGGTGAGGTTCTTCAGAAAGGTCAGGTGCGTAGTACTCGCAACCGGCGTGTGTGTATGACAACATGTATGAATGTAAACGAAGCAAAAGAAGTATGTAAGAATCGTTGCATATGGCGCTCTATAGTTTCTGCCTACCCCCATGGGAAAAAGACGTGAGTTTATGTATGTATGTATGTGTAACTCGGGTATTCCTTAATTATTATATTTATTACCTCCTACTACTACTACTTCAAATACTACTACCTACTCTAGTATTGTATGTAACATAGAGACACGCAGCGCAGTAGTTCAGTTTAAAATTATGTATTTTGTACCTTTCAAAATCAATACATTTCAGTAAGGTAGTTAGGTTCGGTAGTTAGGTTCGCTATATGATAGGTATGGTAAGTTAGGTTAGGTTATACATGTATATATTAAGCTTAAAAAATTTCTTTACACTGTTGTTGGTGGGTTACCTGCCTGCATCAGTGTTCCCGAGTTCATATGGCCCCAATCTGTTTAAGTCGCGAGTTAATAGGCTTCTTTTGGGTAAGCTCGTTCCATCGTCGACCTCATCTCTGGGCGCAGGACAAGATTGAGGTCAAGAGTAGACCCATTATACAGGGTGTACCGGAAAGGGTATATACATACAAACAGGGTGAATAGAGTATTTAATAACGAGTCTTTCCTCAAAATTTCAGCTCCCAACTAATAACTTTGAAACTTCACGATATTATTTAATATCGACAGTTATTAAATGCAAAATCATAACAAACGTGTCACCGCACTATGAGGGTCATAATCCTGTCCGGCAAGGTTCAAGTATATCAATCTCGGGTTCTGCGCGCCTAGTATAGACCTATCGGGCTCTGCCTAACCGACGAAGGCGCGACGGCGCGGGCGGGCTCAACTTTACAATTATGTATGTATAAAAACGTTGCCATGTCGTTTCTTATCAACAAGAGAATCCGTGCCCTTCGGATGTATATACCCTTTCCGTTACACCCTGTATATATATAAAAAAAAAACCTACCAAACAGGTGGGTTTCGTTGTAGATTGCGAATGGCAAAGTCTATAGATGTATAAACAGCTGGCAAATGGCCTTTTGACGGGATAGATCAACGCCACAGCCTCCTGCCACGTCTTGACGTTGTGGAGATTCTGCAAACGTTGACATACCGCGGGTCCGACATCAGCTAGGACCTCGAGTTTGTTACATTTGAAACAATATGTTTCATAACATGTATAATGCAGAGAGCCACGAAGCATCTCTATGGGACCAACCCAAATGTTCTTACTTTGCTATTGTTCGTCGGCACGTGGAGCTCCTCATGTTCCGAGTTGAGCTCACGATTACTGACAAACGTTTGCACTGACTGATCTGGTCCCCTCATTCTGTGTGGTTCTTTCTTCAAAAGACCATCTCAGACACTAATCTGCATGGATCTTACATGATTTGACCAAGATAATGTCTGGACTTTAAAAGAGACTATGACCTCTGATTTTCTTTCGGTGTTTCTTCTCAGATTAGTCAAATAGTGAAATACCGATCTCATTTACTAAAAAAGGCGACGTGTAAAAGTGTTTGTAAAAACCTATTTACAAAAATAAATATTATTTATCATGTCTGATCTACTGCAGACACCGCCCGTTCGATGACACAGGATAGAATGATGTTAAGAAGCAGATGATTTTACTTTTTTTTTAATGAATTTAGCCACATTAATGTAATAATTGTTGTACGGCGTTCTGATGCGAGGGTATAAATAAATTATGATACGTTTTGTGAGATTAAAAAAATATGTTAAAGACATTATGTATATATATATATATATATACTAATATCATAAAGAGGAAATGTTTGATTGTTTGTTTGCATTGAATAGGCTCCGAACCTACTGGACCGATTTGTAAAATTCTTTCACCGTTGGGAAGCTACACTATCCCCGGGTGACATAGGCTACTTTTTATCCCTGTATTCCCACGGGAACGGGAACTACGCGGGTGAAACCGCGTGACGTCTATATTATACAAAAATAATGTATGTAACATAATGATAGATAAATTTCCCAGACACAGAACAAATGATGATCATTTGTCATCACTCCATCAGGATGGCAACCAGCCGGTTCACATTTAAATTAGAAGTTCGTGAACATTTTTATAAGGTGTTGGCAGGCTTTTCACAGAGTTGATTGATGCTCAGATTTTTTTTTAACAACGTCATCTTATCTCTCTTAACTACCTTATTTATTTTGTTTTAAGTTTGTATGTATCTGTGTATTTATTTTTGTGTGTCACTTTTTATTCTCTTTTGTCCTTAATTTTTAACCCTGTTGCACCTACCTTGTTCCATCTCTGCACCACCTTAAGGTAGACTGGTAGAAAATGCCTAAAGCATTAAGTCCGCCTTTGTACAGTTTTTTTTTTACGTATGCATAAAGTTTTAATAAATAAATAAATAAAATAAATCATTTGTCCAAGTCTGGCTCATCACACAAACATTTGTCTTAAGGTTGACCTCCGGTATAGCAGTCAAGGCGACTAACCACAGATCCATAGGCCCGTCCCTTAATTTTTCCCCTCATTTATGCTCCCCAGGTCCGTGAGGAAGATAAAGAAGATGGTGAAGGTTCGGAAAATGAGAAGGAGAAAGACAGCAGTGCTGATGAAGACAGCGATGGAGAGGGCAAGAAAAATGCTATTCACACTAATGTAAGTAGACATTATGTTCAATCTATACCTACATGGTTGAAAGGAAATTATAGCACACAGTTACTGGGGGTTTTTTTCTAATTTTAACGATTTTCAACTGACTGTCTGACTGAAAAAAGGAATAAAAAGCGAATTGTTTTTGTTTGTGTATACTTCCCATCTGGTCCCATTTGAATTTCGTTGAAATCGGTTTAATAATTTGGTTGTAATATCAAAACAAGTAAAGAATATACACCACAATTTTTTAAATAGTACAAAACAAATTAGGCTGTATCCGATCCTGTTACTGATCATATTTGCGTTATCAAAAGTAAAAAAAAAAACGAAATTCAATTTTTAAATATATTTAGTTAAACTTAAATAACGAAAACAGCTGTTGGAGGCGGGGCATGCTTGAGCGAGATCGCGCGAGCGTGAGCGAGAGATGACGTGAATGAATACTACTATGTTATGAATAGCCTGTACAATATTTCCATAAATTGGGTGACTTTTTGGGATATAAACACAAGAGCTACTTATGAATATTATTTATTGATACTTTACAAATATAATGAGAAGAGCATCTAGAATAAGCCCTTTAAGTATTTGAACTAATTAAAAATGCGTGGTGTTTAACATCTAAATAAATAAAAAGTAAAAAAAAAAGTGTAAAATAACTCTTGTAACTTGTTTTGGAAGCCGGTGGCCAACAACGAATGAAACACAATTTTATAATAGATAATAGAAGTTGGTTGTAATTATTTGTTGACGATCATTTTGCTGTCTGGGTGTAATTGATCCATTATTTGTATGTATTATTTTGCTCAAGCTCAGCTTCGTTTGGGATTAGACGGCATCGTATTAAAAGTTGTTAAATAATAATTTATTGTTTTTTTTTTATGTTTATTAATCAACAACAAGTTACAAACATATCAATCGGTATACATACCAGCACAAACCATCGCGGGTTTAACAGCAGTATGTCAGAAGCGACAACTCGGTGTCAAAAACATATTTTTCGGCGAATAACAAATAATCAATACATACCAAGGTCAATTCATTAAACAAGAAGACACTTTCTATGTCGTACTCGTAATACGATCTAAAAAGTATCCCCTCAGCACTCTCGAACAATTCTTTGCATTAATTTCCTTAAATATGTCTACAGGTAAATCGTTAACATAACATGGTAGCATGCATTCCCACGTCCGTGTCCCATAAACATTATTATACTTAGGTACAACAAATGAAAATAGGTAAGTCAAACTACGCAACGACTGTATCTTCTCCTTTCGTATTTACAAATATTGCTTAAATTATGGTAGTTTTCACTTATAACACGTAAGCGTACCTTATCGAAGACATTTACAATTTGACAGTGTTTAAATAAGCCCGAGCTATTATCTTGAAATTTATTTATTTATTTATTTATTTATTTTACAATTTATGTACACACAGAAAAATAGATTGATATACATGATACTTATAATTAGGAGTACAAAGGTACTGCTTATTTCTATAGAAATTTCTTCCAGCAGACCTGCGAAAGGAGAAATGAAAAGAAATGTAGACAATAGTGTGTGAGAACAAGAAGAGAAAAATATGACTAGTCGAAGTCTTAAACTAAAATATTAAATATACCTACACATATAACGGAATACAAAATTAACATATACTTATATAAATACATACAGCTAAAATATTTAAACATACATAAACTATATATAAATACTCACATTTGAGAGGAAAGATAATGCTCTTTTACTCGACATTTGAACAGCGACACAGTTTTTATATCGCGAATGCTAGGCGGTAGCGAGTTCCACAATCTTACAGCATGGATAGAGAAGGAATAAGAATAGTAGCTAGTTTTATGAGGATGAGATTTAAGGAGGGATCTAAGGTGTGATCTACACGGTGCGTCGCTAGGGCGAGCGTAAGAAAAACGCTCGCGCAGGTAGGAAGGATAAGACGGGTTGTGTAAGATGTTGAAGAGGAGACATAAAATCCGAGTGTTCCTGCGAAGGCGGATTGGGAGCCACTTGAGTTCCTTGCGAAAGTGAGAAACATGGTCATATTTTCGAAGACCAAAAACAAAGCGAATGCACAAGTTTTGCAAGCGCTCAAGCTTATAAAAATTATTGCTTATTTAAATTTATGTTAAACAGCTAACAGAAGAGCAGTCCCAGAAGCGTCGCGACGCCACCCTCCACCCCATGGACATAGACGCCTACTGGCTCCAGCGTCGCCTGTCGCGCCACTTCCCCGACGCCATGGTCTCCCAAGCCAAGTCTGTGGAGGTCCTCACCGCGCTGGGAGACGCGGCCGACGACCGGGACCTGGAGAACAGGCTCGTGCTACTGCTGGGCTACGACTGCTTCGAGTTCGTGAAGCTGCTCAACAAATACCGGTATCCTGGTGAGTGGTTGGGTTAAGCAAAAGGTTACCGCGACCCCCGGTCCAGGTGTGAGACGGAATACTGCTGTACCGGGGTGGTTTTTAGTCGGTAAGAGTATGACGGACCCCCGGGTCGGAGGACATCCATGAGGATTTTCGAACCCGGTAAAAAAAAGGTAAAGTAACACGTGATGAGGTCTCGAATTGGATGGGTCTGTGAGGTGGTACTTCAGATGACGAGAATAGTCTACCTGTAACATGATAAAAAGGAATTCAATCGAAAGGAAAATTTAAAGAGAAAGCCGAATTAAAGCGATTATTATACCTGGCGGATCCGACAGCCGTTGTCCTGTCCAAAAGTTGGTTTTGAACCTGATCGCAGCGCCACCTACCGGATCCAATTGTAAATCTAAAAACCTAGGGCCCAACACAATACAAAAAAAAAAGAATTTTCCAATTTGGTGCAGTCATTTGGACGTTATACATTTCGGCGATTCAATTTTATGTATGTATATTGATAATTAATTTACAAAGGGATTCGAATGTTAGTTATATAGATCCTATGTAAAAGTATTTTAGTGTAAATAGTTTAAAATTTAAACATTACTACAAAAAGACATGTAATTAAGGCAAGAAAAGTGGACTGCATAGGGGTTTATTCTAAGCAAAAGTAGGTTATAGTTCAAAAGTACTAGATGGCGTTGTTGCACACAAAGTTGTGCAATGTGTATTTGTTTAATATTGATTTGTCCTCCACAGTACTGTACTGCACGAAGCTGGCCTCCTCCCAGTCTGAGAGCGAGCGCGCCGCCATCAGAGAAGAGATGTCCAAACAGCCACATTTGCAGAAGATCCTGGCGCAACTGGAGACCGGCAAGGGAGACGATGAGGTATGTAATATTCATTCTATAAAGGTCGATCAAAGGTTAAGCAACGGCGGTGGTCGGGTTACCTTCCCTCAAATATGGCTGGTCTTTGCATTACGCTTGTGAACGGGTGCTGCTTGTGGTGACTGGTCGTCTTGCTGGTCTTGGTTTTGGTATTGTTGAAATTGGTAAGCGATTTTTAATTTATTTGCTTCGATGAACCTGTAATCTAGTACTGCACATCTAAGCTGGCACGCCGTTCTATTTATTCAGTTTTTTGTAGGTTTTTTTGCTTACCTCTTATTATTATTATTATGTTTATTGGTGTGTGCTAATTAATAATTACCAATATTGTGTAAACTCAGGTTCTTCTAGCATAACAGACAGACGTGTTGCTGGGGAGATTGTTCCGCCACTTTTTCCCACCAAAACCACTACGAAGTGCTGAGGGACGATCCTATGTATTGATGTTCAAAACGTGCTGATTCTCAGTCTAATTTGAATATATTTTTTTTTTAATGCCACGACGGTGGCAAACAAGCTTACGGCCCGCCTGTTGGTAAGCGGTTACCGTAGCCTATGGACACTTGCAACACCAGAGGCGCCACACGCGCGTTGCCGACCCTTTAAAAATCTATTTACTCCCCTTTTGAAGAACCCCATACTGTAGCCCTCTGAGAAAACCTCGACAGGGAGCACATTCCACAATCCAAGTGTACGCGGGAGGAAATTCCTCTGAAACCGCACTGTACGGGACCATTTCGGCTCTTGTGTGTGAGCATGAACTCCCTGTCGACGGTGTGTTTTGTTGGGAAAAGGTAGGCAGATGGTGACCAATGATTAACTGCTTCTATTCTTCTTCCAGACCGCTCAACAGTCTTCTTCATCCGAAGCTCCCCGTAAGCGGAATAAAATGGAGACGGAAGTGGCATCCGGCACCGGGCAGGTGACCGGCAGCAGGAAGGTGCTGCAGCTTGAGGAGCTCATGTTCGCGGCCGGGGCGCACTTCATGGCCAACAAGCGGTGCCAACTGCCTCCTGGATCGTTCAGGAAGCAGAGGAAAGGTGGGATGTCACTTTATTTTGGTTTTAACCCACTTACAAATAAAAACTTAAAAAAAAACACCCGACTTCATTGTAAAACACTATAAATTCCAACAAGCCCAAACACGGCTAGGATACAATGTCTTATTATGGAGTTAGTATACCCTATCAAACAAAAAAAGAATTTTGAAAATCGGTCCATAAATGACGGAATACACAGGTAACACAGATTACAGGTGTATACAGGTTTTTTGTTCATATTAAATAATAAAACTAACTATATAGGGTGACTGGTAATTAGTGACCGATACTTAAACAGGTGATTGTATTCATGATTTCAATAAACTTTCCCAACGAAACTTTTTTTTATACACATTATTTTACAACACAATAAAATAACAAAAACGCTTTTTGAATTACCCGAGCGCGCGCCTGTGATCGATCACAGTAGGCACGAATCGGCACGATCTATCAGCTGATAGTCTGACCTCGGGAAGGACAAAATCTACTAGTAGTAGCGTCACACGCTCCCCCGCCACCCCCACCGATCCTGTTGTGCAGTACTGACGTAATTAAATTAATTGAAAGTTAATGAGTGTAAAAGAAAAGTTTCTTTGGGAAAGTTATTCGTGTTCATGAGTACAACACACATACACACACACACACACACTCGTGCATATAACAAAGTTTTATTTGAATCATTCTAATTTCAAAATTGAAATCTATTAAACTTTTAGCTTATTTAATATAATTGCGTATGGCACTCGTGGGTTGCAGCTGAAAATCAGCGTCAGATAGATCTTGTTCTCATCGGACATTATGCTGAGCTGAGGCCCTTTCAGAATTATAATCCCTGTATTTTATAGTTTTAAGGTGTATCTTTGTTGTAATGCCAATAAACGCATTTTTCTTTCTTTTTTCTTTTCACCAGGATACGAAGAAGTCCACGTACCAGCTCTGAAGCCCAAGCCGTTTGATGAAGGTGAAACCCTGATGCCTATTGAGAAGCTGCCCAAGTACGTCCAGCCAGCCTTCGAAGGGTTCAAGACGCTGAACAGGATTCAGGTATAGTAGTTCATCATGTGCCATCGTCGGCTTACGGTCTAACCAGATGTAGCTGAATACCAGTGTTTTACATGGAGCCACTTATTCCACAACTTCCACACAACGCCATCTAGACCCAAGCTAAGCAAAGCTTGTGCTATGGGTACTAGACAATTGATAAACATACTTATATAGGGTGACTGGTAATTAGTGACCGATACTTAAACACGTGCTTGTACTCATGAATACGAATAACTTTCCTAAAGAAACTTTTTTTATACTCATTAACTTTCAATTAATTCAATTACGTCAGTACTGCACAACGAGAGCGGTGGGGGTGACGGGGGAGCGTGTGACGCTTCTACTACTACTAGATTTTGCCCTTCCCCTATCAGCTGACAGTTCAGATGCGCGCGCGCGGGAATTTCAAACAGCGTTTTTGTTATTTCATTGTGTTATAGGTTATTGTGTATAAAAAATAGTTTCTTTGGGAAAGTTGATTGAAGTCATGAATGCAATCATGTGTTTAAGTATCGGTCACTAATTACCAGTCACCTTATATTTGTCGGCATCAGCGATGGCTGAGCGATGAGCTGACACCGATCGGGGTTTCGTGGTACAGAGTTCATATAGTAGAATAACAATTTTCATTGCAGTAATTACCTCACTTAACAATCGTAATCACAAAACATAACTCAAATAGGTAACTTACAGTTTCGTACTGGATGTGTGACTCTGTCCACGTGACATTACCGAAAACACATTCGCGTCATTTTCAATAGACAAATATTCCTTTCTCTCCATCCACAGTCTCGCATATCAAAAGCTGCCTTAGAGACGGACGAGAACCTGCTGGTGTGCGCCCCGACGGGCGCGGGCAAGACCAACGTGGCGCTGCTGACCATCCTGCGCGAGGTGGGCAAGCACGTCAACGACGACGGAACCGTCAACGTGCAGGACTTCAAGATGATCTACGTGGCGCCCATGAGGTCGCTTGTGCAGGAGATGGTGAGATTATTTCAATATTTTCAAAGTCAAAGTCAAAGTCGAACAATTTATTGTAATTAGGCAAATATTAGGCACTTTTGAACTTCGAACAAAAAAAACTTGAGAGGTGTCAAGGGACACCCGGATGGAACGAAGTTCCCTTCGATTGATTAGTGAACTATTCAATCTTCTCTCTCTCCCCCTCCCCTCCCCCTCCCATTCCCCTCCCTCCCCCTCCCCTCCCCTCCCCTCCCCTCTCCCTCTCCCTCTCCCGCTCCCACTCCCTCTCCCTCTCCCTCTCCCTCTTCTTCTCCCTCTCAGCTCACAGCTCACAATAGCTTACTATAGCAAAAAGTGTCGTGACAACTTTTCGTAAGAATTTTTTCCGTCTAGCCCCCTTTCACAACGCGCGATAAGGAACTTTGTTCCAAAAAAACTTAAAAAAAAAATAATTCTAGTTGCCCCTTCCAAAAGGTAGATTTGTATGGAGAAGAACGGTCAAGAAACTCCATACTTACTCTTTCAAAATAGTTTTTACAATACTTTGTATACATTATCTGGTCCCCTCATTCTGTGTAGTTCTTTCCTCAAAAGACCATCTCAGACACTAATCGGCATGGATCTTACATGATTTGACCAAGATAATGTCTGGACTTTAAAAGAGACCATTACCTCTGAGTTTCTTTCGGTGTTTCTTCTCAGAGTAGTCAGGTAGTGAAACTCCGATCTTATCTACTAGTTAAAGAAAAAGACGTGTAAAAGTGTTTGTGAATACCTATTTACAGAAATAAATATCATTTATCATTGATCAGATTATGATATGTCGTGATGGCCTAGAGGTTAAGGCGCCTACCTCTCATGCACAAGGTTGTGGTTCAAATCCGGGCAAGTACCAATGTGACTTTTTCAATTCATATGTACTTTCTAAGTTTATCTTAGACATCATTGACATCGGTGAAGGAAAACATCAGGAGGAAACCTGTACTTATAGTTAATATAAGTTTGAAATCGCCAATCCGCCTTGAGCAAGCGTGGTGATCAATGCTCAAGCCTTCTCTGTATGAGAAGAGGCCTTTGCCCTGCAGTGGGACAGTAACAGGCTGGTATTATTATTATTGATCAGATTATATGTGAGGACGATGCACCCAGAATAAAAAGTACCATTCCTCTCCTTGTCTTACAGGTGGGCAACTTTAGCAAACGCCTCTCCGCTTACAACATGACGGTGTCAGAATTGACCGGAGACCATCAGCTGACGAGGGAACAGATAGAAGCCACGCAACTGATCGTGTGCACTCCTGAGAAGTGGGATATTATCACGAGGAAAGGTAAAAAAAAATGTTTTAAACATTCCACCAACTTTAGCTTTCTTTGTGTGAAAGTTCTTCATCTGCCTGCCTTTTCCCATTAATGTTGGGGTCGGCTTCCAGTTTAACCAGATTCAGCTGATTATTATGCGTCAAATAAGAATAGGAACGTCAATCATCTCTATATTTCTGTTTAGCTTTGAGTTAACGTCTAGCACGAACACTTAATTTCATTTCTTCCGAGACACGACAATTTTCTTTCAGTCCAACTTGACATTTCTTCTACCCGAGCATGAGGCGACTCGTCGACAAGCGTTTGTACGTAGAGAAAGAAATTCACATGCTGTCTATAGCAACTGTCAAGTTGCTAGAGGTGTAGATTGCTTGTCTAGGTCTCATTTGATGTAGACTGTTTGACACTTGTTGACAGGAAATGTTTCGAAAAGAACTGTCAAAAGTGGAGAAAAAAGGTACGCACTTCATGCTCGGCATTGTTGATTCTTGTATACTGACGAATCGACGTATAACTTCTCATCTTTCGAAGACGCAAGAAATGTCTATATAATCTGTCACTTTTCCGATTCGTCTGTAGACAAAGGCCGTTTCTTCGGTGTTCATGCTACGCAGGTAGAAATATCTCTCATTCATGCCGGTTTCCTCACGATGGTTTCCTTCATTGTATTTGATAATAATAATAATATAATATAAAAATATAATAATGAAAAGTAATAGGTATAATAAAGCCAGCTGTTACTGTCCCACTGCAGGGTAAAGGCCTCTTCTCACACTGAGAAGGCACGAGCATTGATCACCACGCTTGCTCAAGGCGGATTGGCGATTCCAAACTTATATTAACTATAAGTCTAGGTTTCCTCACGATGTTTTCCTTCACCGATATCAATTATGTCTAAGATAAACTCTAAGAAAGTACATATGAATTAAAAAAGTTACATTGGTACTTGCCCGGATTTGAACCACAACCTCGTGCATGAGAGGTAGGCGCCTTAACCTCTGGGTCATCACGACATTTATTATATGAACCCAAAAAATCAGAAAAGGCGTACTTTTTGTAAATCTCTTAAAATTTATATGTGGTTTAGATTTAGAGCTCACAGATCTAGTGACGTAGACCCTCTTGCGCAGCTGGAGAACATTGACAGACTTCCCCCCTCCACTGTACTGTATTGTTTTTTCCCCCCTCCACTGTACTGTATTGTTTTCTATTTTTTTTTTATTTTTTCACTTGTTTTTAAATTAATGTTATTACATTTGTAAATATGTGAGCACAATGTATCTAGCTGTACCAACTTAATCATGTAATTATCAACTCAATTGCTTATTTTTTTTATTTTTTTGCTTAAACCTATCTTAGTATAGTACTTTTTATTCTAGGTTCATCGTCCTCACATATAATCTTATTAATGTAAACAAAGTTTTGTAAAATCTATTTTAAAAGAGTAAGTATGGAGTTTCTTGCCCATTCTTCTCCATACAAATCTACTTTTTGGAAGGGGCAACTAGAATCATTTTTTAAAGTTAATTTTTGTTCGACGTTCAAAAGTGCCTTATAGGGGCCTAATTGAAATAAATGGTTTGACTTTGACTTTGACATAAAGTTTCCTAACATCCCCGTTTTGTACATTTCCAGGTGGCGAGCGCTCCTTCACAAACTTGGTTCGTCTGATCATCATCGACGAGGTCCACCTTCTCCACGACGAAAGAGGACCAGTACTGGAAGCCCTCGTCGCCAGGACCCTCAGGACTGTGGAGCAGACTCAAGAAGAGGTCAGTAGCTTTATCTTAGCATCTGTTTAATTTTGTGCTGTTGTAGCTGAATGTGCTTTGCTATCTCACGAAGAAATTGTACAAGAGACTGTCCTTTTGGTCTAGTTGTTAGTGGCCCTGACTGCTATGCCGAAGGTCGTGGGTTCGATTCCCACCCAGGACAAATGTTTGTGTGATGAGCACGATCATTTGTTCTGTGTCTGAATGTGATTTATCTATAATATGTATGTATTTAGAAATATATAAGTATGTTTATCAGCTGTTCAGTACCCATGACCCAAGCTCTTAGCTTAGCTTGGGACTAAATGGCGTTGTGTGATAAGTTGTGGAATATTTATTTATTTATAGTTGTAGCACACAGTCAGTATTTTGGAAATAAAATGAAAAAGTCATATATGTTGTCTGTCGCAGAAATACGACACGCGTGGTAGGGTCACGAAAATATGTGCATATTTATGCGACACAAGCGGTTAAAGGGTTAATAACACTTTTGTAACCAATTCGATTTACGCCCGATATTAATATTCTATCTCAATCCAAATCCCGATCCTTTGTTTTTGACGGCTGCTTCTGATTGGACATCTTTAAGACTCGGATAGGCGAATTCGGTCGTTGATTGGTTACAGACAAAGATCGGGATCAAGATAGCAACCGAGATAGATTATTGTCGAACTGTGTAACTTAAGACATTCGAGGAGTTAATATCCAGCGTTAGTCCAGACTTTAATTTGTTGACATTTCTTTGCATGCTCTCTCTATTGTATTTTAATCGCTTTTTATGTGTATTTCAGGTCCGTCTTGTGGGTCTGTCAGCCACACTTCCCAACTACACCGACGTGGCTGCGTTCTTGAGGGTCAAGCCTGAACAAGGATTGTTTTACTTTGATAACTCTTTCAGGTAAGTTTACGTACGTTTGTATGATATCTTTAGAGAAACTGGCATGATGGTCTAAGCACATACTGACTAATAGGTCATCGCATATTTTACCGGCACGACACCGCCACCGCTCTAAACCAGCATTGACTTGTCATTCAATTCAGAGCCTTAAATCGTGTGATATAAGAAAAAAATGAATGTTTAATGGAATGATGATGATGTGGAATGTTTACTAATCAAAATTTTATAATACTAATAATAATAATAAATCATTTATTAATCTTTTTTTTTTTAAATTATTTTATAATTTATTTGTTTTTATTGCGTATTATCACTTTGTTGCCAATCAATTGAGTTAATTAATTAATTTGAACTTTTAATTTGCATGTTGTGACTAATACTTTGTTTTTTTTCAAGTTCTGTATTTTTTTTTCATATTTTGAATGTGATGTAATTATTATTATTCTTGTTTATTTATTTTTTTATCTAGTGGCACTCATTTTCATATTCTTAACGATAATATGCGGATAATGTAGTGGGCTGCAATATTGTTAATATTCTGTATCATCTGTACTCTATTTAAACACATATTGTAGCTGTTTATTATCCCTGAATAAATAAAATAAAAAGCCAACGGCAAAAAATCTACTCTCCATACATTATATCCGAACAGTTGATCGAGTTTTGTATGGAGAGTTGACTTTTTTTGTCTGTTTTCGAAAAAGTCGTAGAAGAAATGTTGTTGTTTATGATGTTAGTAATCTACTCCTGCGAGGTTGTTAGTGTTTTACAAATAACCCTGTATATTTAAGGAGCCATACAGATTATACTCTTGTGCAGCACTGCAGCCCTACAAGGATGAATGCAGAGATCATTGATGCGTTGACTTCTAACGCAGTTATCCGACAAACGAGTAAAGAAATACATATTCTGTGATATTTATTTTTGATTTTTAAATACTCTGCTTTTTATATTTCAGACCAGTAGCTCTAGAACAGCAATACATTGGTGTTACTGAAAAGAAAGCACTGAAAAGATTCCAGGTCATGAACGATATTGTTTACGAGAAGACCATGGAACATGCGGGAAGGAATCAGGTGAGATACACTTATTTATTTAATACTTCAAGCACACTAATGTACAGAGGCGGACTTAATGCCAGAGGCATTTTCTACCAGTCACCTTTAGGTGATTCAGAGAAAAGCAGTGGTAGATGCAATTTTTAAATGAAAATAAAATAAATAATATAGTTTGACCAACACTGCTGTACCGCACCTTAGGAAGGCGCGCGGCGAGACGGGGGGGAGCATCGGCTGTTGCGCTTTGTCAGTCTGCCGACAACATCATGGCGGCCGCTAGTGGCATTTGTACCGGACTGTCTATGTGAAAAGCACATGAGATAATTATTCAAAGATGGGTCGTGCGTTATCTCGTGATATTAAGACCGTCATTTTTAAGGTAGCCGAATATTTTAAGAAAAGAAAGCTTTAAAATTAAAAGTGATGCGAATATTGCCCTGTTTAGTTAATTTAAATGAAATATTTGGGTATTTTTATTTAATTAATTTCCTATTTAATTAAATAATTTATAATTTAAAACGTGCCTTAGAACTGTATACTGATATCGTAAGATCTATCCGACAATATCGATCTCATGTGAACTCATGCTCTTCCCTTCTCGGCCTCCAACTCGCCGCGCGTTCCTAAGGCGCGGTACAGCGGTATTGGTCAAACTATAATACATAATTTGAGTAAAAATACACGTATACATTTACACTATAAAGAACACCGGCTAGGGAATTGTTGATGAAATTATTAAGCGTCTAGGTATGTCACCGTAATAGATACCAACGAAATAATTTACTAAGTTTTATCAAATCAATCATAAGGCCTATCAAAGTCTGGAAAAAAATTCATAATTGAGAGCTTAATTGACTAGATTATTGATGAAATAAATAATCATAGGTTTGTGTTTTTTTCTTTCTGGCTTGACTTCATGCCTTTTGGATTAGCTATACTTTTAATGTTGCCATGTAATATATATCTTAGTCAAGTTGCTTAAAATGATTGGCTTTACATAATGCTTTAATATACTTAGGAAATACATGTCTGCATCAGAATACAAATGTTAAAATAAACACGATTGTTTGTGCTAAGATTATAGCGGACATATCCTTTTAAATAGTCTTAACCTCTAAAACTTAAAAATAAAATATCTTTAATTCCTGACTTCCTATAAAAGTATAACCAAAGAAAAAACTGTTCAGAAATTCAAACTCTATACTTTTAGATATTTTTCATAGGCAGACGCAAAAAAAAATGTCAACAAAGATTTGTTTGGGAGTTCGCCGGTGTTCTTTAATTTAATATATATAATACATAACGCACAAAGAGATAGAAAGATTAGGAAACATTAGCGCTGTAAAGATACCACTGCCAACTTCTTACGAATATGCTCGCGAACTTGAAACGCCGACCTCACCTTCTAATTAAAAAAATACATTACAAAGTGTTTGATCTATTTACAGAAATAAAATTAATTTAATTTTATATCATTAATAGAGTTGTTTTTTTCAATTCATTACAGATCCTAGTGTTCGTACATTCGCGCAAAGAGACCGGTAAAACTGCGCGCGCCATCCGTGATATGTGTCTAGAAAAGGATACACTGGGACAGTTTTTGAGGTAAGCAGTGTTGTAGAACCGATTTGAAGGGCATTGTGGCTAATAATAATAATAATAATAACCCCGCAGGGCAGCTTGTGGCGAGCTGTTAGGCAGTAGCGACCCCACGGACCCGATCTCCCGGGAGAAGTCTTGTTCCTCATCTCTGGCTTGCCTTTATTGGCCGGCCAGAGTGAACACTGACGAGGAACGGAGCTCCCAACTCTTTCTTGCCTTAGTTGGCCGGCTAGAGTGGAGATTCGCAAGAGCAAACGTGCTCGGAGGAAGGAAGCATTCCAGTGAGGTGCTGGTAGGGATCTTGACCGTACTTCCGGAATTGTCCTGATAGCCGTGGAATGCCTCTCCACTCCTCAAGCACCTCAATAGATGTTGCCCTCTTGTCGCTACGTCACTATGTGCTAACGGCCGTTTCAGAGGGCCCATTACCGAGTGTGCAAGTCACCCCCTGTCATTTTATTCGTGTATTTATGAAGCATTGATGAGGCAGGGGCCATAGTCCTTCCATAGTACTAGGTAACCAGTTCACCTTATCCACCCCTAACTTATAGCCCAATACATTTGTTGCTTTACGCCCGATATTAATATTCTATCTCAATCCAAATCCCGATCCTTTGTTTTTGACGGCTGCTTCTGATTGGACATCTTTAAGACTCGGATAGGCGAATTCGGTCGTTGATTGGTTACAGACAAAGATCGGGATCAAGATAGCAACCGAGATAGATTATTAACATCCAGCGATAGTCTGCAATAGTCCTGCACTAGTCGTAGGTTTTCCTTGGGTGCATTTGCATAATGCATACAGGGAAAATTGGTGCCTCACTGCATTAAAAACGACAAAGGGCCTCTGCGAGTTGGCTTCGGCCCCTCGTACGCCTTCCAAAGGTCCGGAACCCTTGGGTTCCGAGAAATAAAAGCTAATGAAAATAATAATATTCATTTAATTCGGGTAACAATGATCCATATTTGTTAGTAATACACACATCTTATATTCTAGTGTTAGTACCAGGACTAGGTAACTATATGTTTCAGGGTCAGTTAGAAAATTGACACGGTCTAACTAGAACCCGCATGAAAGTTTGCATCACTGCTGAATCGAGTTTGTCAGCGACTACGTTCAGGATGCTGTTAGTGCTGCCCCGCACTCTGCGCAGTAAGGAGGCGGTCCTTTTGCGTACTAAGGCGTGAAAGCAATCAACGCGGGCTTCTGCAAACATGCTAGATGCACTACAGAAAGGGTGCATGAACACTTAATTTCTTTTCTTCCGAGACACGACAATTTTCTTTCTGTCCAACTTGACTTTTCTTCTACCCGAGCAGCCCGACTCGTCGACAAGCGTTTGTACGTAAAGAAAGAAATTCACATGCTGTCTATAGCAACTGTCAAGTTGCTAGAGGTGTAGATTGCTTGTCTAGGTCTCATTTGATATAGACTGTTTGACACTTGTTGAAAGGAAATGTTTCGAAAAGAACTGTCAAAAGTGGAGAAAATAGGTACGCACTTCATGCTCGGCATTGTTGATTCTTGTCTACTGACGAATCGACATATAACTTCTCGTCTTTCTTGACATTGTCATGCTCGAGACGAAAGAAATGTCTATATAATCTGTCACTTTACCGATTCGTCTGTAGACAAAGGCTGTTTCTTCGGTGTTCATGCTACTACATTACAGTACTACTACTACTAGATAAATAAATAAATATTCCACAACTTTTCACACAACGCCATTTAGTCCCAATTTAAGCTTGAGAGCTTGTGTTATGGGTACTGAACAGCTGATAAACATTCTTATATATTTCTAAATATATACATATTATAAATAATTTACACCCAGATACAGAACAAATGATCGTGCTCATCACACCAACATTTGTCCTGCGTGGGAATCGAACCCACGACCTCCGGCATAGCAGTCAGGGTCACTGACTACTAGACCAACTGGCCTGTCAAATGTAATGAAACCATATCAACTGTAACGAATGTCCCAGCTGATATCGGACCCTCAGTTTAGAAGCTGGGGCGTTGATCATAATCTAACATCTTCTTTTTAAACAGGGAAGGCTCAGCAAGTATGGAGGTTCTCCGCACAGAAGCGGAACAGGTCAAGAACCCGGAACTGCGAGAGCTGCTGCCGTACGGCTTCGCGATTCATCACGCCGGCATGAGCAGAGTGGACAGGACGCTCGTTGAGGATCTGTTCGCTGACAGGCATATACAGGTGAGATTCTTGTAATTATAATGTGTTCGTAATTGTAGTCTGAATATGTCAAAATATTTGGGTAAAAAAAAATAAACATTCCACAACTTACACATAACGCCAGCTAGTCCCAAGCTAACCAGAGCTTGTGTTTTGAGTGCTAAACAGTTGATAACCATACAAATAATATATTTCTAAATTCGTACATATTATAGATAAATTACACCCAGACCCACAAATGATCGTGTTCATCATACAAACTTTCTGGGTGTGAATCGAACCCACGACGACCTCTGGCATAGCAGTCAGGGTTACTAAGTACTGCACCAACAGGCCAGTCAAAAGTCTATTTTCCATAAAAAGTAAATTAGTCACTTCTCTCATTAAAAAGGCTGTATTGGTTTTGACAGAAATCACAAGTTAATAAAGTTTAAAAGTAAATAAAACATGTTAAAATTTGGAAGTAAGCAAAACCGTTGAAATATTTCAATACTGAAGGTTTTAGAATGATGTAGAGAATCTATGCTGCCCAAAGATTTTATTCTTAACGCTATGTATTATAAAACAGAGTCCTCTGCCGTGTCTGTTTGTTTGTTCGCGATAAATTCGAAAACTACTGCACCGATTTTCAATCTGTTAACACCAATACATAGAGTAGTTCTCTGTATACAAAAACTTATCCACTACATAACCACATACTCAGCCAATGTATACAAAACTTTGTCAAGTTTTTGTATACATTGGCTAAAATATAATGATATTTGTTGAAGGTGTCGGTAAAAAGAAAGCCATTTATTTATTTATTTAAATGATATGGAGGACTTACAGCTAAAACAAATCAGGCAAGAAACAGTAAGTTAAACTGACAGCCATTAACAAGTCCTCACTAATAGGATATTCTAAAATTCCATGGACACCAGGTGCAGAAAAAGAACAAATAGTTGTTTAGTAGATAATAGTTTACAATATGAACCTTAATATTTAACCCTTTCGCGAGCATTGGCAAAATAATTGCCATACCACTTTTTGAACGTTGCGCCCAAATGTAGTATTTTGCAACTATAGACATCTAACGCTACTTCTTACAATATTGTTATAACCATTTGACGACAAATAAAAAGTCACAAACGGGCATTGGCAATGATATTGCCGAAGCCCAAAAAAGGGGGCCTAAAAAATCGGAGGTGTAATTAGTATTGCTCGCGAAAGGGTTAAGATAAGAAGTTTAGTAGATAGGCGCGATTACCGACATCCACGCGTGTGAAGCCGCGGCCAACAGCTAGTTTTAATATAAAATAGCCCAAATTACACCTACAAAAACAAATAACATTTCATTAATTTAATCAACAGCTGTAATAGACACTTCCAATATTACATAATTATTAGTGTGCATAGACAAACTTAATCAACTCCATCATTATTTGCAGGTCCTAGTATCAACCGCCACACTGGCGTGGGGTGTGAACTTGCCCGCGCACACCGTCATAGTGAAGGGGACGCAGGTGTACTCGCCGGAGAAGGGGCGCTGGAGCGAGCTGGGCGCGCTCGACGTGCTGCAGATGCTGGGCAGGGCTGGCCGGCCGCAGTACGACACCAAGGGCGAGGGTGAGACATCGGGATTGTTCATTTTTTGCCCATGATGGACTCTAGTGGCCCATGCTGGATGGTAGTGGCCCATGCTGGTCGTTTATGGCCCATGCTGGTCTTTAGTGGTCCATGCTGGTCGTTAGTGGCCCATGCTGGTCGTTAATGGCCCATGCTGGATGGTAGTGGCCCATGCTGGTCGTTAGTTGCCCATGCTGGATGGTAGTGGCCCATGCTGAACTATAAATAAATAAATATTCCACAACTTTAAACACAACGCCATTTAGTTCTATGCTAAGCTAAGAGCTTGTGTTATGGGTACTAAACAGCTGATAAACATACGTATATACTTCTAAGTACATACATTTACATTTGACAGGCCTTTTGGTCTAGTAGTTAGTGACCCTGACCACTATGGCGGAGGTCGTGGGTTCGATTCACCCAGGATAAATGTTTGTGTAATAAGCACGATCATTTGTTCTGTGTCTGGGTGTAATTTATCTATAATATGGATCTATTTAGAAATATATAAGTATGTTTATCAGCTGTTTAGTACCCATAACACAAGCTCACAGCTTAGCTTGGGACTAGGTGGCGTTGTGTGAAAAAGTTGTGGAATATTTATTTATTTAAAGATAAATTACACCCAGACACAGAACAAATTATCATGCTCATCACACACATATTACTCTTGGGTATGAATCTACCACGACCTTCAGCATAGCAGTCAAGGCGATTAACCACAAGAGCAACAGGCCAGCAATAATGACAGTATCTTCTATACAAAAATACAACTTGAAACCTTGTATTTTTATCCGCAGGCATCCTCATTACCAATCACTCGGAGCTACAGTACTACCTGTCCCTCCTGAATCAACAGCTGCCCATAGAGTCTCAGCTGGTCAGCAAACTAGCGGACATGCTGAACGCGGAGATTGTGCTCGGATCTGTGCAGAGCGTCAGAGATGCGGTCACTTGGCTAGGTGAGATAGCACTGAAATTTAAAAACTTGAAATTTATTAAAACGTATAACAAAACGTCACGTCTGTTATTCCTGTAGGGCTAGGCAGAGTTGTACCTGGAAGATCACCCACATTTCACCAGTTATGTTTAAGTCCCATCTCTACTAAGCAGAGTACGAGGAACTAACAACAGCATCCTTAAAATAATAGGGGAGGATGTTACCTCTCCAATTTTAATAAATAATAGGGGAGGATGTTACCTCTCCAATTTTAATAAATAATAGGGGAGGATGTTACAGTCAGCCTTATAAGTCGATATACATAACAAGGGCTTATTCCCAACGGCCACCACTAAAACTGCCACCACTGGTGGTCGTTGGGATAAAATTTTACTTTTGTTCCCAACCGCCACCACTGGGGGCGGTTGGGAACAAATAAATAAACAATGGCTTATTCCCAACGGCCACCACTAAAACTGCCACCACTGGTGGTCGTCGGAACAAAATTTTATATTTGTTACCAACCGCCCCCAGTGGCGGTCGATGAGACATAATAAAACTTTTAATTTTATTTTCATCGACCACCACCAAACTGCCATCATTGGTGGGAGTTAGAACAAAGCTGCTGTTAAAGCTACTTCTCGGCGCTTTTGTATATCCCCAGCGATCAAGTTGAATTCGCGGGCTTTGTCCCATATGCTTTTTTCTTAATGTGTGTAGCAACCTTTGAGTTTAGCTGATGGTAATACTAGTCTGGTGGTCTTCATGGCGGCTTGGAAGTAGCTGTTCCACCTATTAAATTTTCTGGTACCAAGCTATACAGGGGTGGTAGGGTTCTTACTTTGATTTTGATGACTCCTTTGCAATTATTTTTCTTTCTTGCCACACACTCCCACATAATAAGCCCACTTTTATGCTTGCGCTTAGTAATATATGCCAAGCATGAAGTAAAACAACACCACCATTTCTTTGAATAAAATTCAAATGTATATTCCCTGAGGAAGTACTTGCTCCACCGAAATCTGACAGGATGCCCGGTAAACAGCCCGATATGTATAACTGCATTAGTTCTATTATTTACATATATTCTTAGTTGTAAATATTTATGTATTATGAATATATTTAGGAATAAACAATTAGTCGTCAAGCATTAGAAGAGGTAATAAAACACCTGGGTCCAACATTTCAAATTTCTTTTGTTCTACTTCTACAAAATAAGACCACAAAAATGGATAACCGATTGGTATGACAAAAGCTAAGTACTCGGGGTTAAGGTTTGAGTTTGCAGTTGTAAATCACAGCATAATGTTATTAGAACCGCACTTAGCGAAATTGTTACTATGACGTTCCCATTATTCGTATTGTCCCCTAAAACCATTGATACGAGTCGCCACTTGAACAGGAAAGGATAATGAAGTACGTATTTTATCATGTCTTAAATTATATGAGTTGCATACCAAATAAATACTACAATAATAAATTCAAAAAAATAATTCAAGTTTTATTTATTTATTTGTTCCCAACCGCCCCCAGTGGTGGCGGTTGGGAACAAAAGTAAAATTTTATCCCAACGACCACCAGTGGTGGCAGTTTTAGTGGGGGCCGTTGGGAATAAGCCATAACAAGACTAGTGCCAGGATTTAATTAACGTCTTAAAGGTTCAAAATTCACTAGTCTTGTTTAGCAATTTGTGTAAGCTAAGGTGTTCATGAGTTTAGGAAATATGGATATGTATATCGACTTATGAGGCTGACTGTACCTCTCCAATTTTAATAAAGATGGTGAGGACGGTAATAAGATAAAAGAATGTTTTGTCCTGAATCACCAATATTGTGTTGCCTTACTAACAATAGTTATAAGTCATGTTTTTGTTATTACTAACACAGTGGATCTTTAGTTATCTGAATAAATAATTTTAATTTCAATAGGGGACGACCCTATGGCATCAATCGTTGAGAAATCCAGACTCCGGGTTGCTACTGAGGAATTCCGGAAGGAAAAACTCGATAACACTGCCCAACCTGGGGATCGAACCCAGGACTTTTTGCTCAGCAGTAGCGCTAGCGGCCACATAACCAACGAGGCAGTCATAATTATTCTTCCCAGCAAAAATGCTAAGAAGTGGCGAAGGGCGGGCTTTTTGGGAGATAGTCTTATGTAATTTTGACGTTCAAAAAGTGCTGATCCTCAGCCTAATTTAAACAAAAAATGACTTGATTCTGATTTTCTGCTTGGAGTCTGAATTTGTGCCTGACTGATGGCAGTAGGCTTGCGCCCTATTACATGGGACTAAAACACAACTGGCGAAATTTGTGTGTACTATAGATACTCCTCTGGGTTACCTTTCGGGGATTACAGGCGCGATGCTTTACTATATAGGGTGACTGGTAATTAGTGACCGATACTTAAACACGTGATTGTATTCATGAATACGAACAACTTTCTCAAAGAAACTTTTTTTTGTACTCATTAATTTTCAACTAATTCAATTACGTCAGTACTGCACAACGGGAGCGGTGGGGGTGGTGGGGGAGCGTGTGACGCTACTAGTAGTACATTTTGTCCTTCCCGAGGTCAGACTATCAGCTGATAGATCGTGCCGAACCGTGCCTGCTGGGATCGATCACAGGCGCGCGCTCACGTGAATTTCAAACACCATTTTTGTATTGTGTTAAAAGTGAACAAATAAAAAAGTTTTTTTGGGAAAGTTTATTGAAATCATGAATAAAATCACAGATAAAGATAAAAGATAATTTATTTGTCCAAAACATGAGTACACACATGGCATGCAGGATGTTATATCAAATTATATATATGTCAGTCATGTTTTGCCTGAACGGCGTAAAAATGTAGGACGCTAGATAGCAAAATTTGACGTGTAACAAGTTCCCGACAACAATCGTCGGGCAGTAGTTAACCCACCAGACACATCACCCGTCTGCGAGGAGGAGCCAAGCTTTTCTATGACGAACTTTACAACTTCTTTCTCATACCTCAAAAAGCCTATACTGTTTTATTCTATTTACATTTGCATCACATATTACCCACAGGCTACACCGACCTTTATATCCGGATGCTGCGTCAGCCAGCTCTGTACGGCATCACACAAAAGTCCTTTTATAAAAAACCCTCGCCGTGCCGACAATGGGCAGAAACTAGTAGCGACATCTATCTCGCCACATACGAACTAACGACTGAGATCCTACATCGCGGTATCAAAGTTGTCCGAGCAAACGTATGTAACAAGTTCCCGACAACAACCGTCGGGCAGTAGTAGCCAACCAGACACAATACCCGTCTGCGAGGAGGAGCCGAGTGATCTATGAGGAAGTTGACAGTTTGACACCCTGTTCCCATACCTCTAAAAGCCTGTTTTATTCTATTTACAGGATACACCTACCTTTATATCCGGATGCTGCGTCAGCCAGCTCTGTACGGCATCACACAAGAGAAGTTCGCAGAAGACTCTCTGCTAGAGTTACATAGAGCCGACTTGGTGCATACAGCTGCCAGTTTGTTGGACAAGTAAGTAATCTTGCTAATATTGTAAACGCGAAAGTTTGTGAGGAAGGATGGATGGATGTTTGTTACTCTTTCACGAAAAAACTACTGAACGGATTTGGATAAAATTTACTACACAGATAGTTTATAACCTAGATCCTACCAATATTATAAACGCGAATGTTTGTGAGGATGGATGGATGGATGGATGTTTGTTACTCTTTCACGCAAAAACTACTGAATGGAATTTAATAAAATTTAGTATGGAGTTAGCTGACACTCTGGATTAACGCATAGTCTACTTTTTATCCAAACGCGCGTTCTTTCATGTTCAAATTATTTATTAACCGACTTCTTCCATTTTAGGGCCGGCCTAATTAGGTACGAGCGTAAATCCGGCCACTTCCAACCGACGGAGATTGGCCGCATAGCGTCCCACTTCTACTGCTCTTACGAGACGATGCAGTGTTACGCGCAACTCTTGAAGCCGACATTGGGCGAGATCGAGCTGTTCCGCGTGTTCTCTCTGTCTGCGGAGTTCAAGCATATTGCTGTCAGGGAGGAAGAGAAGCTGGAGCTGTGCAAGCTTATGGAGAGGGTAAGTTTAAAAAAAAATGTTTTTCGTTGTTGGTCCATGATGGTCTATGCTGGCCCATGATGGTCCATAATTGGCCCATGGTGGGATATGCTGAGAACATAAGTATTTTATTAAATTATCATGTTGGCTTATTGTTATCCATGTTGGAACATAGTGACCCCAGTGCAGCTAAGTGCAAAATCTTTTTTTTTTAATCGTACTAGGCTGTCTTTTTACCATGATATTAATCTTTCTCCAAATAAATACGTCATCCGACACATACAAATATTTCATTTAAAATATTTTCACCTTCTACGTAAACGAAGTCGGGGTTAAAGTTAGCGTTAGCCCAAAGTAACTATTCCACGCAGACGAAGTCGCGGGCAAAAGCTAGTATTAAGTATAGAAAAATTACACCAGTTTTTATGTGTTTATCAGTTGTCTAATAATCATGGACTAGATGGCGTTTTGTGAAAGTTGTGGAATATTATAATGATCATTATTAACTTCCACAGGTACCGATCCCAATTAAAGAAAGCATAGAGGAGCCGTCAGCCAAGATTAACGTGTTACTACAAGCATACATATCTCAGTTGAAACTGGAAGGCTTCGCGTTGATGGCTGACATGGTGTATGTGACGCAGTCGGCGTGTAGACTGCTGAGGGCCATCTTCGAGATTGTTTTGCATAGAGGTAAGAAGTCGCCTTTAATTAACTGAATGGGCATAGTGGCCCATGATGGTCAATAGTGGCCCATGATGGTCAATAGTGGCCCATGATGGTCATTAGTGGTCGTTGATGGTCAATAGTGGCCCATGCTGGTTCACGAAGGTCCACGACGATGGTACTGCTGGTTATTAGTGACAAATGATGGATCGTTTTAGTTCATTTTGATAAATGGGCATTGTTTGGGCATCTACTTGGAAGTTTTGTAAATAAAGAAAATTCAACATATTTTCACCATAAAGGGTTAACTTTAAAATTAAATTAAACTCCAAGGACTTTAAAATTTGAATGAATTATAATGAATACAATATTGATTGAGCGAAAACTTCGTTTGCGACCGAATTGCGCGCGCGTATGTCATTACGCCGTTTATCGCTTCCAATTTTTTTTTTTTTACCAACTTGAGCTTAACTGCAATCCCAGTTGATGGTAAGCAGTGATGCAATCAATGATGGTGAAGCGTACTAGTTTATTAAGAGGCTATTCACTCTAGCCTTGAAGACACCTAAATTATACTCGGACGGAAAGACCGCAGCAGGCAAGTTGTTCCAGTCCTTCGATGTACGCGGTATAAACGACGAAGCAAAACTGCTCTGCTGGGTAGCAAAGGCTTGTGATTGTGGATAGCGGCCCATTTTGAACACCACTACCTTACCATTCGTGCAATACAGGCGTGATGGTATATTATTTATAAGCTTAATATAATTCTGTTCACAGGTTGGGCTCAACTGGTGGATAAAACGTTAGCGTTATGTAAGATGGTGGATAGAAGAATGTGGCAATCAATGTCACCACTAAGACAGTTCAGAAAAATGCCTGAAGAAGTAAGTATTCAATATTTTTATTTTTCAATACACCCATTTAGGTAACTCAGTCGTGATGGCCCAGTAGTTGAGGATTCAGGATTCATCCTTTAGTACTTTTTATTCTATACTCCATCCGATTAGGTAGTAAACAAAAGGTAAACAATTTTGACATGTATTTTTAGTTAATAACACAGTTTAAAAATAAAATGCCGCTGAAAACAAATTTAGATACAACAAAAACGATTACATGATCAATTTAAGAATTTGTTTAAACAGTAGTTGTATTTAATTAATAAGCGTTTATGTAAAAAGACTTGTCAAGATTGTTTACCTTTAGTTAACTACCTACTCGGATGGAGTATAGATGCATCGTCCTCACATATAATCTGATTAATGTATACAAAGTATTGTAAAAACTATTTTAAAAGAGTAAGTATGGAGTTTTTTGCCCATTCTTCTCCATACTAATCTACCTTTTGGAAGGGGCAACTAGAATCATTTTTTAAAGTTAATTTTTGTTCGACGTTCAAAAGTGCCTTATAATGGCCAAATTAAAATAAATGGTTTGACTTTGTCTTTGACTTTTGAGGCGCCAGACTCTGATATTTTCAAAGTCAAAATATGAATTTAAACACACATTACACAAATACTTATCCAAATTAACTCAAGAAAATACGTAAAGGAGATGTTTCATTTACGGCCATCAGATGTACAGACGCCAGCACATCAAGTTACCCCAATGTGTCAAATTTTTCCAATTGATTATGAACCTTATTCTGTTCAAACTAAAGTTGAAAAAACGATCAAAGAAATTTGACACAGTCGTGCTGGCGTCTGTACATTTTTCGAAAAAGAGGTAATAATAACACAAATTGGGGATAAATATTATCTGGTGAATATTAGAGCTTGATTTGTTGTGTATGATGAAAAATAAATGTTTTTCAATTATTGCCATGGTTTATTTATTCATGGGGATCAAACCCGGAACCAAATTTAATCTCTCCATGTAAAATACTGGTAATCATCCAGGGGCTCGAGTCTGCTATTGCAATCGTGTCTCAATGACCGGTCATTGATCGAATATTTGACAACTTTGACAGTTTTTGTATGGGAAATGTGTCATAAGTTTGACGTTATACGTCAAAACTCGATCATTGACCGGTCATTGAGACACGATTGCAATAGCAGTCTCGACCCCCAGTTATATCGACAGTTTTAAGCAATTTTTGAGTGGGTTCCTCAATCATCCAACCAATTCTAACATTGATTTTGTTTTTCAACAGGTAATTAAAAAACTAGAAAAGAAAAACTTCCCATGGGAAAAACTCTACGAGCTCGGTCCCAATGAGATTGGAGAGTTGGTCCGGGCTCCCAAACTGGGCAAGATGATACACAAGTACGTGCATCAGTTCCCGAAGCTGGAGCTGGCGACGCATATCCAGCCCATCACACGGTCTACCTTGAGGGTGGAGCTTACCATCACGCCTGACTTCCATTGGGATGAGAAGGTAACTGGGTGACTGGCTTGTTGGTCTAGTAGTTAGTGATCCTGACTGCTACGCCGGAGGTCGTGAGTTCGATTCTCACCCAGGACAAATGTTTGTGTGATGAGCACGATCATTTGTTCTGTGTCTGGGTGTTATTTATATACAACGTGTTTTTTTTTTGATATCCCATAACTCTAGGGTATGATTGAGACCATATCAAAGAATCAACTGGCATATGAATTATGTTTCAATCATCCTTTTTTTTTTATTAACATACTAAATAATTCGACAAAGTCGCGATGATTAATGTAAAACACCCTTACGTGAAAGAAAAGTGACGTTCGAAAGAAGATTCGTCGTACTGGTGACAATTTTTGTACTAATTAGATATTATAATTATTATGAATAATACTAAATAACAATATTCCACGACTATTCACACAACGCCATCTAGTCCCAAGCTAAGCAGAGCTTGTGTTACGGGTACTAAACAACTGATCATTTAATTATGATTGATGATATCTCCGAAACTATGCATTTTTGGACCATCTATTCTAGGAGTTTTAGTATTATTTTAACCTACAGAATATAACCCTAGATTTATGGGATATCAAAAAAAACACCTTGTATAATATGTATGTATTTAGAAATATATAAGTATGTTTTTCGGCTGTTTAGTACCCATAACACAAGCAGTAAAGCTTAACTTGGGACTAAAGGGCGTTGTGTGAAAAGTTGTGGAATATTGGTTTGGTTGGTAAGAATATCACCATCATCATTTGACGACACGGTTAGTGAACGATTGGCTGCTGCGCTACATGTGGTGGGTTCGTTTTTTCGAAAGAAAGAAAAGAAAGAAAGAAAAATATTAATCTGACAACAGTCATTAAAACATACACGGGTGTTGTGTCTGGTCGGCTACTTCTGCCCGACGGTTGTTGTCGGGAGCTTGTATACGTTCAAATCGCGCGGATAACTTTAATAGCGCGATGTAGGATCTCAGTCGTTAGTTCGTATGTGGCGAGATAGATGTCGCTACATCTCTCTCTTTCTTTGCACTCCACTCGTGAGATCTCGTAAAAACCATACAGATTAGTTTTAGAAATGCACTTTTGAGGAAAGATCCACACAGATATGAAGGGACCAGATCAGTCAGCATCGACGCCGAATTCCAAGCCTGTCGGTTTTCTATCAGTTATATTTCGGAGAGTGTGCATCGGATTTAATTACACCAAGCCCTTTCCATCATCGGACCACCAGACGTACGGCACTGCGCCACCGGTACATGGTAGATATCCCAACCATACGTACTAAACGCTATGGAAACACATTCATTGTGCGAACAGCTAAGGAGTGGAATTCCCTGCCGGAGTCGGTGTTTCCTGATAGCTACAACCTAGGGTTTTTAACCGACTTCAGGAGGAGGTTCTCAATTCGATAGGTATTTTTTTTTTTTAGATTAATGATCCGATTTACGTGATTCTTTTTGAGTTCGATGCGGAATAGCTGCCATTTGGTCCCATAAAAATATAACATAGTTTGACCCGGTAGTTTTCATTTTATGAACAATTTTATGAAAATTTAATTTATTTTTGAACACCTTTTTTTGTGTGTATGTTCACCGATTACGCTGAGATTTATGTACCGATTTACGTGATTCTTTTTTAGTTTGATGCGGACTAGTTCCTTTGTGGTCTCATAAAAAAATTACATAGTTTGGTCTGGTAATTTTCATTTTATGAAAACTTTTGTTCATGAATTTTACTTTTTGATTTCATCGCGAACAGTTGCTGTTTATTTGTTTGATTGTAATATGTAAATATGAGTTGAAGAAATGGATAATAATTTGTCATCTAGCAAGGTATATAAAAATAAAAACTAAAAATTGTTAAATAAAAACTTTTTTACAAAAAATACAACCGACTTCAAAAACACTAACCGGTATAAAATAACTCTGAATTCGGAAGTCGGTGGCCAATCATCAATGAGACAAAACCACCAAAGCCACAGACTTCCTAATTTAGAGTTATTTTATACCGGTTAGTGTTTTTGAAGTCGGTTGTATTTTTTATAAAAAAGTTTTTTCAAGTCAAGAGTGAACAGGTTGCTTCTAGGCAAGCGTGCTTCATCGTCGACCACATCATCGCTTACCATCAGGTGATATAGTGGTCAAACGCGTGCCTATCAATAAAAAAAAGTCAGTGCATTTGTCAGTAATCCTCAGCTCAACTTCGAAACTTGAACATTCAGGAACTTTCTGTCTCTTCCAGATCCACGGTCAGTCGGAGGCGTTCTGGATCCTGGTGGAGGACGTGGACGGCGAGGTGGTGCTGCACCACGAGTACTTCCTGCTGAAGGAGAAGTACTGCAAGGACGAGCACCACGTCAAGCTCTTCGTGCCCGTGTTCGAGCCGCTGCCGCCGCAGTACTTCCTCACCGTCGTCTCCGACAGGTCAGTGGGATACGTCTAACAACTACATAACATTATCCCACCTGTAATCCTCGACGGGTCTGGCAAAAGTGCACCCACATTTCGCGACTTGTGTTTAAGATCAAACATACGGGCTGCGTTTGCCTTATTATTTTATTATTTCACTTTTTTTTAAATTAATGTTATTACATTTGTAAATATGTGAGCACAATGTATCTAGCTGTACCAACGTAATCATGTAATTATCAACTCCATTGCTTATTTTTTTTTACTTTTTTGCTTAAACCTATCTTAGTATAGTACTTTTTATTCTGGGTGCATCGTCCTCACATATAATCTTATTAATGTATACAAAGTTTTGTAAAATCTATTTTAAAAGAGTAAGTATGGAGTTTCTTGCCCATTCTTCTCCATACAAATCTACTTTTTGGAACGGGCAACTAGAATCATTTTTAAAGTTAATCTTTTTCGACGTTCAAAAGTGCCTTATAGGGGCCTAATTGAAATAAATGGTTTGACTTTGACTTTGCCCATTTTCCCGCTAGATGGCGCTAGGTCAACATTTTTAGTTTATTGTGTAGGTGTATTTGGTAAGTCACATTGGTAAGTCGTAGGAATAGTTGACACGGTCATCGACCATTACTGACGTGACTGGCCTGTTGGTCTAAGGCCGGCAATACACGGACTGCTCGAGCAGTTACCTAGTGAGCAACATCCACGGACCGCTCTTGCAGTCAAGAGTCAACAGCTTGAGGCTGCCAATGATAACTGCTCGAGCAGTTGGCAATTTCAAATCAGTTTCATCATAGATTTTGAGGAGGAAGCACTTCTGCTGCTTTTGCTCTGAAAATTGGGGGTTCATCCAATATTAGAAACACGAAATTATAATGGAAAATTTAATCGCTTGTGTTTGGAACTAAGGAATGAAGAGTGCGGGTGGGGGTAACTACGCGAGAGTAGTCGACAGCTCGAGCAGTCAGTGTATGCCTGGCGACTGCTTGACCGCACGATGAAAATTCACCGTGCTGTCGACCGCCCGAATCAGTTGCAACTATTCGAGCGGTTCGTGTATGTGCGTCCGTAGAACTCTGCAGTTCACTGTGCAGTCGCAGCTTGAAGCTGTCGCCCCAGACTGCTTCAAGCGTTTCATCTATTGCCGGTCTAATAGTTAGTGACCCTGACTGCTATGCCGGAGGTCGTGGGTTCGATTTTCACCCAGGACGAATGTTTGTGTGATGAGCATTCTTTTTCTGTCTGGGTGTAAGTTAGCTATAATATGTATGTATTTAGAAATATATAAGTATGTTTATCAGTTTTTTAGTACCCATAACACAAGCTCTTAGCTTGGGACTAGATGGCGTTGTGTGAAAAAGTTGTTGAATATTTATTTATTCTGATTTGAATTTTTGTTAGCGTTACAAGGAGTACACCAACTTGATACTTTTGTCTTGAATTATTTGTTTCATGTGTCTGTGTATATCCTTTATTGGAGATCGTAAATAAATAAATGTAAAAATAATAATTAAACTTATAGCAAAATAAACTTAAAATCTTGACTTTAGCGCGATCTAGCGGGCACATGGTGGTTTATTATAGCGAAAATGCCTACTAAATGACCTGTAGTAGGCATTTTCACTATAATATAAACCGTTTTTCTTATATAATGCTGGCCTCGAATATAAAAGAACCTTAAAACCTTGATTTTTTTTCTTAGTTAATACGTACTTACCACATACAATACAACCAAAGCTCATATTGATACCACACCGCTCAAACTGACCACACTTATTTTATATACCTAATAGTAGTTTGATAAGTAATATAAATTTATTTTTATTTAATAAAATATTATCTAGAATAAGCTTCCTCTTTCCTAAACTCACTTATTTTGCTGTGCCCGACAGGGTTCATGTCATGATCTAATTTTAAGTTTTACCACCTAAGAATACATGTGGAATGCAATAAAAGTATTGAGTATTGAGTAAAGGAGTTTTAATTCTGTTCCAGATGGATAGCGGCGGAGACCCAGCTCCCAGTCTCATTCCGCCATCTCATTCTACCGGAGAAGAACCTGCCTCCCACAGAACTGCTGGATTTGCAGCCGCTCCCAATATCGGCGCTTAGGAACCCGAAGTACGAGGAGCTGTATAATGAGACCTTCCCGCAGTTCAATCCTGTGCAGACTCAGGTATGGTTTAAAAAGGATACTTGAAAGTCTAGATTTTTTTATATTAAGGCGCCGTGCCTGAAATCGACTGATTTTGATTCACTGTAATCATTATTTGTGAGAATGGGAAGAAGAACTTAACCAATCCTATTTGTGAATTGAAAAGACAAGTTTCTTGTTTTGCATGTTGAGGAATAAAATTTTGGGAATAAATACGTTTTCATGGAAAATCGCTAAATATCACCACAATTAAAAAAAAAAAATTACGCGAGACTGACGTTTGATCATTTAGTTACAAGAAATTACAATAGATCTTGAAAATTAAAAAATCTTACCAACATAAGTATACAGGGTGTAAAAAGACCCTTAACGTAAACGAAAACCACATATTCTACCCATCATTGGGATAGTTTTTTTCTTCTAGAACATACCTGAGAAATCACTGGTTTTGGAGCTATTGAAGGACAAAGTGCAATATTTTTTTTCTAATTGTATTTCAAGTATCATTAGTAAACTTTCTTCCGAACAAACATTATCAAAATTATCGATTTTTTAAAACATTTCACGCATTTGAAGTTACAAAAATGCAATGGATATTAAACAAGCGGGCTAGTCGGGTCAACGACCAAGCGCGAGTGGCCCTATGCTCAGCTGATTGAAAGTAGCGTTGCGTTGTTGCGCTATGCAAAGCACGCAATAAAAAGCATCTCTTTTTTAAAGATGAAAATAAAGTATTTTCCCAGCATAATTTTTTGTTTAAAGTTACTTAATTATATGTACAGAATGTGTGGTTATCGGCTATGTGATCGGTCTTTTTACACCCTGTATAGTCTACTTGCACGTGCGTGAACAACTTTTTTAATTTTTATTAGAACATATGGAAAAAAAAAAATCAATTTCGTTACTTTTCAGTATTTTTTGTCTATTGTTTGAATCACTTTTAAGAAATGTTATAAGTTACATATTACTCTTAAGTATATTATTTTTTCGTACCATTTTTTTTAAATATATTATGTATTGTTTTCGTAAATAATAGGAAAAGTGAGCCATATTTTAGTATATTATCAACGGCGCAAAGCCGATCTCGTCACTAGCGAACGGGCCTTCTTAATTGTATACACGTGCCTATTAAGTTTAGTACGTTGATTCCCAGGTGTTCAACGCAGTGTACAACTCGGACGACAACGTGTTCGTGGGCGCGCCGTCGGGCTCGGGCAAGTCCGTCATCGCCGAGCTCGCGTTACTGCGCATGCTCAGCACGGCGCCCGGCGGCCGCGCCGTGTACCTGCTGCCCAAGGACGCGCTGGCCGACATCGTGTTCGCCGACTGCTACCATAAGTTTGGGACACGGTTCAATTTGAAGGTGAGCAATTTTTTTTATATTGGGCCAACATGGACCAGAAGTTTATTTAATGAGCTAAGGGTCAATTTATACTAGCACAGAGTCGAAGCGCATCGAAGCGTCTATCCAAAACTGAACATAATAAATTCAACCTTAACTCCACAGTGTAACGCGCACTATACTTCGCAAGAATGCGAGCGCACCAATCAGCGTTGTTCACGCGCAGACGCGCGTATTCCTAAGAATGCGGCGTCTTTTTTAAAATCCCAAAAGTAATGTGTGCGTTACGCTGTGGAGTTAAGGTTGAATTTGTTATGTTCAGTTTTGGATAGACGCTTCGATGCGCTTCGACTCTGCGCTAGTATAAATAAGCAAATATGGTCCATCATAGGCCAGTATAAGCCACTATAGAATATAGAATACTCTTAATTGTACACTATTCAAACTTACAAATTATAACTAGCGGCCTTATCGCTAAATCTCTTGGTCAACAACAACCTTTGGTCACTATGGCCTTTAAAGATAAAGATACCGGGTTAGTATCCGCAACTATGGAGTTACGAATACTTCGTAAAACTTATTTTTTACTTCGGAAAATGTAATAACGCACAGTAAGGGCGTCTGTGCACTACACGGAATTTTACCCTCCAGCAATCCGATTATTTACAATAGGGAATATGCATGTAATTTAAATATGGTTCGAATATTTTTTTTCCGAATCTTTAATAGCAGAAAATATGAAGTAAATCATTGTTTTACTTTTTAATAGCGTCATAATTATTTAAAATTAAAAATAAAAGTGCGAATTGAGCGCGGGAAATTCAAATTTGTGAAACGCATCACCATTGGTTATAACGAAAATTGACGTCAAATACTACGACAACAACTCAACGTCTACAAATCATCAATGTGTAAGTATGACATTAAGTATTGGAATGGACTTTTTATTGGAAAACATAATTAATGCCTTGTTTGTTGTGAACTAATTTAATGTTCAAGTGTAATTTTAGCTTCATAGTGAGGTTATTTAACATTTAAGAAAAATGACTGAAAGTGGTTTTGTAAAAGCACAATCTGACAATGTTTAATGCATTCGGGTACAAGCAATACCGGTAAACTGGTTTTTGAGCTTTTTTCATGGTGAAATGGTTAGAAGAACGAAAACACCCTAAGTAATAGTAATAGGATCATAGTTAATGACGTAATCGAAATGGCGCGCGAAAATGGCGGCGTTTAAACCGCTCAAATTTATTCTGTATTTTAAATATTTTTTTAAGCTTCATTACTGCATTTTTAAATATGTTTATATTTTTTTTCTATGTTAAAACGTTGTAAACAGTGAATTAAAATTATAAAAAAAATACATGCATATACCCTATTGTCAATGAATTTCAATGAATTCTCAATGATAGTTGATGTAAATCTGACTGCCGGACGGTAAAATTCCGTGTAGTGCACAAACGCCTTTACTGTGCGCCCTAACAAGCCCAAAGAAACTTAACAGACAGATAACAAAACAACGGAACGAAAACAGAAGTGACGGGCACACACGATCGCAGAGGCAGTTAAGTCTCGACTGATTCAAATGATTTAAAATCCTCGTTTTGGCCTCTTCAGCGGGCCCCGCCGGTAGCGAAAGAAAAAAAAAACGTGCTTCGTACTTCTTCGATGTGGGTCAAAGCGCGTATATTGCGTATGGGCCATAACCTACCACGCGGTGCAACTTGGTAGATGTCACATGTCTTCGAATTTTTTGGTTCTAGGACATGCCTGTTGCCTCACGATGTTTTCCTTCACCGTTTTTGAGAGCAGTGGTGATGAAATAAATTACACAAAGTAATGCGCCTGCCACTATGGCCCATTCAATTGACAACATTTCAAAATTGACATGACCCTAAAACAACAATATCGTTTCTTTATTTTTGTATGCTGAGTTCAATTTTATTTTCTTAATTTTTTTTTATTGCTTCACTTATGAGAAAAAAAATTAAAGCCAAAACATGCGATGACGTCACAATGAGGTGGTTACCATTGCGTAAGCAAGCTCATTTTTAAGATGTAAACCATAATGTCAAACAAGACATAGCTAATGTTAAAAATGACATATCTAATGTCAAAAATGACATATGTAATGTCAAACAAGCATCTAATGTCAATGTGTGACATTGACAACTGCTAAGTGACAGTGACATCTAAGTAACGGTTTTTTTTGACGTATCACATTAAAGCAAAGGATGTATCGCCATTCCACCGTATTAATGACGTCATTTGGCGCTTACGTCTTTTTAGAATGCACCGAATTTCAAATTTAAAATTATCACTGAAAAGTACATGATTTCGAAAAACCAAAAAATACGGGCCCTCTAGTTTTGGATTTACTTTTATATAACGTACACGAAACATGCAGGTTAAAATTTTGAAATGTTGTCAATTCAATTCAATTTACCGCAATTTAAAAAACAAAAAAAAAAAATTCCATTGACCGTTATGGGCTGCTAATAGAAGGAGCAGTGTTCTTGTAAATAACAAAAAAAAATACTTTATCATCTGCCTGCCTTTTTCCAACTACATTGGAATCGGCTTCCAGTCTAACCGGATGCAGCTGAATACCAGTGTTTTACATGGAGCGACTGCCTGTCAGACCTCCACAACCCAGTAACTGGGTAACATGATACCTCTTGATTAATCTGATCGTCAAACTTTCGGGGCTCGGGCTTACCATAACGTCTGTCAAAGATCATACAAATGACAGCGCAGCCGTGATCAAAACCAGCTTTCCAAGGCACGTAAGAGTATTATCTTGTTATTAACAAACGGTTACCCATCCACGAATCGAACCTCTGCAAACGCGGCGTAACCTTCGAATCTATCCATCTACGTTTATAAATAAAAATGAATCACTGACATGTATGTCCGCGAATAGCTTCCGAAAGACTGCACCAAAATGGATATTTCTTTTTTTGTTTTATTTGTGTCGGGCCTCGGATGGTTTGATGAACAATTGGACCCGGTAGGTGGCGCTGCGATCGGATTCGAAACCAACGTTCAGCGATGATGGTTTTCTGACATGTTCTACGTTAGATGGCAGCACTGTGGCGACAGGCCCAACTACCTGTCAAATGCATACACGATTTGTATTTTTCGACTTTGTTTTTGGTTTATTTGTTCTTTAAAACGTTACAAAAGGAATAGTGTTTTCTAAAATGCCACAGTGTTGTGCCAGTACCTATGTGTGCAAATAAAACAGCAGGGCATAAGTGATATAGACAACAGTGACTTTTGGGCCTGTTTTTAAACTCAGTCTTTAGTTTGGAAACCTTTCTCTGGACGTGTTTCATAATAAAATCAATAACACTTCCAAATATGTGAATATCTTTAAAAATATAGTTTCTATAGGAATCTGTGCTATCTGACAAGTATTTGGACCTGACGCATACGAAGCGTCGTCTGGTGGCAGAAAAAATAGGTATCGAAAACCCTCATTAAAATACTTATTCTCGTTTTCTTTACAGGTAGTACAACTAACTGGCGAGACGGCTACCGATCACAAGCTATTGAATAAGGGACAGATTATAATCACAACGGCTGATAAATGGGATATATTGTCCAGAAGGTAAGACACTAAATTAGCACGCAATTATGGACCGATTTTCAAAATTATTTTTTTATTTGATAGGGATTGGTCCCATTTGTATCAAAACTCATATCTGATGAGGGATCCTCGAGAAATTGAGGGAATTCTGCACCGATTTTAACATTTTTAGTAACAAATCAAGCATTTTCATTTACAAACTATCATTTGGTGAAGAAAACTGACGCAGAAGACAGACAACGGAACTCTTCAACGCCTAACAGCAAATTATTCGCGATTGCTATAGTCAGATGTCTATGCTGAGCTTTTGTATTTCCATAGCATAACATTACGCCCTTCTATTTTAAAAGGGGCCCGGCAGAGATGTACAGATTTATGTTTAGATAGAACTTCTTTAGCAATTGTTATCCAATTTCAATGATTCTTTCAAGTTATGAAATAGTCTTTACATACAAAGAAACTAAAAATTACAAAATAAAAACTATCTGTGGCTTTGGTGGTTTTGTTATTGGCCACCGACTTCCGAAACTGGAGTTATTTTTCACCTGTTAGTGAGTAAGTCGGTTGTTTTTATATTAAAGACCAGTGCTTGACTGCAATCCTACCTGATGGTAAGCAGTGATGCAATCAGTGATGGTGAAGCGCACTAGTTTATTAAGAGCCTATTCACTCTAGCCTTGACGACACCTAAATTATAATCGTAGTTTTTTGTAATCATAATATCTTAAATTTAAATTTATAATTGATTTATATTACTGTGTAAGTGCTAGGCATACCTTCAAGCGACAAGTTGGTTGTAACTACTTTATTTTTAAGATAAAATGTATGTACACACAACTTCACATCAAGCTATACATAATTACTGCTAGTATTGCAATCAAGCACTAGTTTATAAAATAAAATAAAAGGAACCAGTTCAATTAATTGAATTAAAACAATCAAAACATTCAGAATGTACAAAATATAAGATGCCTGTTGCTGCCCCACTGCAGGGCAAAGACCTCTTCTCGTACAGAGAAGGCTCGAGCATTGATCACCATGCTTGCTCAAGGCGGATTGCCGATTAATAATCAGGTTTCCTCCTGATGTTTTCCTTCACCGATGTCAATGATGACTAAGATAAACTTAGAAAGTATACAGGGTGTAACGGAAAGGGTATATACATACGAACAGGGTGAATAGAGTATTTAATAACGAGTCTTTCCTCAAAATTTCAGCTCCCAACTAATAACTTTAAAACTTCACGATATTATTTAATATTGACAGTTTATTAAATGCAAAATCATAACAAACGTGTCACCGCACTATGAGGGTCATAATCCTGTCCGGCAAGGTTCAAGTATATCTATCTCGGGTTCTGCGCGCCTAGTACAGACCTATCGGGCTCTGCCTAACCGACGAAGGCGCGACGGCGCGGGCGGGCTCAACTTTACAATTATGTATGTATATGTATAAAAACGTTGCCATGTCGTTTCTTATCACCAAGAGAATCCGTGCCCTTCGGATGTATATACCCTTTCCGTTACACCCTGTATATGAATTGAAAAGTCACATTGGTACTTGCCTGGATTTGAACTGTAGCGACATCTATCTCGCCACATACGAACTATCCTACAACGCGCTATTAAAGTTATCCGCGCAGTTTGAACGTATACAAGTTCCCGACAACAATCGTCGGGCAGTAGTTAAGCCCACCAGACACAACACCCGTCTGCGAGGAGGATCCTCCCTTTTCAATGGTGGATGAGGAACTTTACACCCTGTTCCTTATACCTTCAAAGAACCACAGCTTCGTGCATTAGTGGTAGGCTTTTAAACCTCTTAACCGTCGCGACATCATACTAACACTAACGAAATTATATATTTCCTGGCAGATGGAAAGTCCGTAAAAGTGTGCAAAGTGTATCCCTGTTCATCGTGGATGCTCTGCAACTCCTGGGCGGTGAAGAGGGACCAGTTCTGGAAGTCGTGTGCTCCAGAATGAGATATATATCTTCACAGATTGGTGAGTTTACTAACAACTACTTATGTAATTCAAAATCAAATCAAAATCAAAAGTCATTTATTCAAATTAGGCTGAGGATCAGCACTTTTTGATCGTCAAAATTACATAAGACAGTCCCCCAAAAAGCCCACCCTTCGCCACTTCCTAGTGTTTTTGCTGGGAAGAAGAAGTGGCGGAACAAACTCCCCAGCAACACATCTGTCTTATAAGTTAGAAGAACTTGAATTTACACAGTACAATTAGTTATAATTACAAAATAATTAAAATAAGTTATTCACTACATGTTAGCTAGCGCACTCAATATACAGACTACCAGTAATATATAGCTATCGACATTAAAACTAACTTAACTCAAGTAAAAGCAACTGACTAATAAGAATCCTCCTGGTTAAAAGGGTGTGCCAGCTTACATGTGCAAGACAATGTAACAAAATGATAAACTAGAACTGTCGAAGTTAAATAAAACATAAAAAACAGGTAATAGTTAAAACAATAGCAAAACCAATTTCGAAGTATTGATACTATCTAAACACATAATCGGCCAGTCTTTTTAACCGACTTACACGAAACAGGAAGCTCTCTATTTGGCTGTATTTTTTGTGTGTATTACACTGGTAACACATTAAGACGGCTCCGAGCGTAAACGGCGTCCGGCGAATAGGTATTAACTACGACTCGCTGGTTGTGTGCGTGCGCGGCGCACACTACGGCAAGTCTCCCGCGTCACGAGTGCATTTGCACAACGAAAGTAGACAACTTAGGATTTTTAAAAAAAATGTTGTTGCGTTGAATGACATGAAAAGACGAATACTGTTTACTTACATGATTTTATATTCGTAACTCACTAAATAAAATCGAATAATCTATTATTTATCTATACTAAAATATTATCAAGAGTTTGTTTGTTTGCTTGAATGCGCTAATCTCAGGAGCTACTGGTTGGAATTGAAAAATTCTTTTATGTGTTGCATAGTCCAATTATTGAGAAAAGTTAAAGGCTATATAACACCACGCTACAGCCAAAAGGAGCTGAGCATAAATGAAAAATGTTTCAAAAACGAGATAAAATTTTCCTTTTTGAGAGCTTCCGTAGCGTGCGCTGCGTAAACCGTTTAAGTTACGCAAATGTCATGTACGATGGAATTGTTCCTCTTAAAAAGTTCCAAAAAAAAGTCCGCGACAGCATATGTCTATCAGCGACGGGTACGCCACAATAACTGCTTTTACTTTTAAAATTTTCGATTAAAAAGAGTGAATTTTTGCGAAGGTTATTAAACCCATATTGTATGAATCTATATCTATAAAAATATGTTCGTTAGAATGGAAATTTAATATAGAATATTTGTGCCCTTCAGTCTATATAGTTTAAATAAATATCTTAGAAGATATCACAATATGAAAATATCCGCGCGACAAAATAATTACGCGCGCGGCAGTTATTTGGTCCGTCCGGCTCTCGCGTTGCTATGTAGCTAGTGGGGATTCTGGCCTCTGGGAAATTCAAAATATTATTTCACCATAATGTTTATAAGTACAAGGTGATAATGACAGAGATACCTCTAGTAATTCTCACTATAATATAACCTAAACTAAGATTATAAAGAGGAAAGATTCGATTTTTGTTTGTTACGATTTAAGGCGTGATATTATAGATACGTATATTATTCACCCGATTGCGATGACGTTGTTCAGTGCATACCCAGGATATTTTCTGGGTATGTAGGTAAGGTAGGTATGTTAATAATAAAATTAGTCTGTAATAAAAGTCCAACAATTCAATAACTTGTTTATTTAACAATTTTTGTAGGTAGGTACCTACATAAAAAAGGGTAGCAGCTTTATACGAGTAGGTATATAATTATATAGTTAAAATCAGGCAGTCTGTTAAACTTTTTATCGTTTTATTTACCTACTTACCTAAAACCAAATGCTTCGTTAGCCACAATAAACTTGTAAAGGGCTCGGCCTATTTAAAAAACGAAGTGTTATGTTATTATCCAGGCAAGGTTTAACGAAGATTTCGAAATAAAAAAAAAAATTAGTTTATTGCACCCGTGTGTAACCACTTGTAATGACATCGAAATCAAATGACAAACACTTCACACTAAGAGAACGACATACAAAGCATCATATTAGAAAAAAAAACTGGTTATTTTTGTAATTAGCAGAAACAACTACAAGGTTTATGTAGTTTTCAATAAAAATATGAAAAAATACAATGATCGGCGACCCAGTGATAATCGTCACATAGATATGACAGATACGAACCTAAACTAGTCGATTATCGATTTCCAAAGGCCGATGTAATTAACCTTCCCCAATCTGTCAAATTTTTCCTATTGAATATGAACCTTCTTCTTTTGTGATAATGTTGAAAATCTCTTCCACCTGGCGTTAATAATAATAATAATAAGTCTTTATTTCTCCTCACAATACCATCATAGAAGTAAATTAAGTACATCATATTTGTGGAACATCAATTAAGATTCACAGTATGTGAGAAGCTGGTGTCCGTTATAGGTGTAACCCTGTAGTACAGACCACCAGGTCCTCACCCCTTGGAAAGTTGGTAAAACAATATTATTATTATTAGTTAATCCCGGCTATTGCCAGGGTCCGCCTTCCGACTGAGCTTCTTCCACTTTGCCCGATCTTCAACATCCTTTTCGGTCAGGCCATTGGCTCTCATGTCGGACTTGACGACGTCCAGCCAGCGTTTGCGAGGGCGACCACGGGGCCTAGCCCCAAGGACAGCCATATACATGCATCTCTGACCAACGTACTCGATAGGGCGGCGCATGATGTGTCCATACCATCGGAGACGACACTCTTGTAGTTTTTCTCCCACGTCGCGGACACCAAGGCTACCCCGGATGAATGAGTTGCGTATGCGATCGGATCGCGTTACGCCGCTCATCCACCTAAGCATCTTCATCTCCGTGACGCGGAGTTCCTGGGTGTGTCTACTTAATGCTGGCCAACATTCGCCGCCGTACAGGAGGACAGGCCGTATGATGCATTTATATATCTGCCCCTTGAGCTTCGGAGGCATTTTGCGGTCGCATACAACGCCCGTTACCTCGCGCCACTTCGCCCAAGCTGCGCCTATACGTGCTTGGACATCGTAATCCACGTTGCCAGACTCGTGCAGCACGGATCCAAGGTACCTGAACTTATCGGACTTAGAGATCAGGTCCGAACCTATTCGGATGGTATTTGAATCCGTGCTGCCATAGGACATGTACTCAGTCTTCGCCACATTTAGTCTCAGACCACCGTTTTCCAGCGTATCCTTCCAAGTATTGACTTTGCGCTCAAGATGTGATATGTTCTGATTAACGAGGGCAATGTCATCGGCATACATCATTAGCCATGGAGGCTGATCTTGGATGTTTGCCGTAACTACATCGAGCACTACGTTAAACAAGAACGGGCTAAGAGCCGAGCCTTGGTGAACGCCAACAGATATTAGAAAGCCTTTGGATTCGCCAACAGCGGTCTGGACAGAGGACACGGAATCGCGGTACATGTCTCTGATAATGTCAATATAGACTTCGGGAACGCCCCTGAAGCGAAGTGCCCACCAATTGGATTGCCGAGGTATACAGTCGAAGGCCTTCTGCAGGTCTAAAAACGCCATATGCAGAGCTCTCCTTCTCTCTCTGTAAGCCTCAGCCAGAGTCCGTAAGGCAAACACTGCGTCCATGGTACTGTTACCCGCCCGGAAGCCATATTGACACTCAGAGACAGTGCACTCGCTACGGAGCCGTGTGTCAATGATGCGCTCGAAGAGCTTCATGGTGTGGCACATGATTTTGATACCGCGGTAGTTACTACAATCCTGTACGCTACCTTTGCCTTTGAAAACAGGAATAATGAGGCTATATCGCCACTGGTTCGGCATTTCCTTGGTGATCAGGATGCGGTTAAAAAGATCCGTCAGAAGGTCCACACCATGTGGGCCCATCGCCTTCCACACTTCAATTGGCACATTATCAGGTCCGATCGATTTCCGGTTCTTCATGCGGCAAAGAGCAATGCGGGTTTCGTTGGGGGAAATAGGGGAAATAAGTCCAAGGTTAGCAGGCGGTTCGGGAGGAAGGTTATGGGGATGCTGTTTGTTAGACAGCTCCGCAAAGTATGTGCACCATCTCTCCTTAACAAGGGGAGCATCGTAGAGCAGCTTACCCTGGGCGTCCCTTACACAGAGACATTTGCTAATGTCTCGTGTAGCTTTTTCCCGGGCACTCGCCAGCTTAAAAATAAGCTTTTGCCCCTCCGCAGTTTCTAGCTTGTCGTATAAGGGCAACAGACTTTTGCTGCGAGCTCTGGCTACAGCTTTTTTGCAAGCGCGCTTAGCCGCTCCATATGCTTCCCTGTCATACGGAGAGTTGGACTCTTGCCATTGTTTAAATAACCCCTTCTTCTTCCGAGTCGCCCCCTGCACCCCTTCATCCCACCACCACGTCTCCTTGTCTATGGTGCGGCCACCACGAGAAGTGCCAAGGACGCGCTTACCCGCAGCGGTGATTGCTGAATGGATTCTACTCCAGATCACTTGAGCGGACTCATGCGGAGCACTAACCTCGAGATGCTCGACTTCCGCGATGAAGTCCGACTGTTTAGGACCATTAAGCAACCACCACTTGGTGCGGGGTTTGCGTTTCTCGGTTACTTTCTTTGTTGGCACGACCGCAAAGTCCAGGACAAGGAGGCGGTTTTGAGCCGTTAGGCTTTCGCCTGGGATGACTTTGCAGTTGGTAACCTTGCCAATGTGGCACCGTCGCACCAGCAGGTAGTCTATTTGGGTTGAGTAGGCACCACTACGGTACGTAATAAGATGCTGGGGCTTCTTCTGAAAGAATGTGTTCGCGATGGCTAGGTCAGACACAGCGCAGGTCCTGAGTATGCTGACCCCCTCTGCATTTAGTTGACCATAACCAAAACCACCGTGAACACGTCCGTGCTCTCCAGCAGACTGACCTACGTGACCGTTGAAAATCTATTAAATAAATTTGACAGATTGGGGTAGGTTCAATTTCTTGATTTGTGGAGGGGGGTGTAAATCTATAAATAAATAAAAAATATCTTGTTGTAGCGCAAAATTTTCAAGAAAATAAACAGACTTAGGTAGGTAGTAAGGATAATGCTGACAGAACGTTTGCATAGATGTATGTAAAGTTGTATTCACCATCTTGAATGAAAATGCTTTATTTTTTCTGTTAACACTCTACTGTATGTACTTTTTGGAAATAAAAATATTATTATTTATTATTATTATTAATTGGCACCTCAAAAACCTATTAAACGATCAAACATTTAAGGAAAAAAGGATCCACCATCTTGGATTTTAAAATTTATGTCAGATTTGCAATCGGCACCCCCAAAAACCAATTAAAGGATACCCATATCAAACATTTGACAAAAAAAAGCAACCGCCATCTTGGATTTGAAAATTAATGCCAGATTTGCAATCGGAACCCCCAAAAACCTGTTAAACCATACCCATATTGGATATTTGAAAAAAGAACGTATCCGCCATTTTGGATTTTAAAGTTATGGTAGATCTGCAATCGGAACCCCCAAAAACCAATTAAACGATGACCATATCGAACATATGAGAAAAAAACGCATCCGCCATCTTGGATTTGAAAACAAATGTCAGATCTGCAATCGGAACCCCCAAAAACCAATTAAACGATACCCATATCAATCATTTAAGAAAAAAACGCATCCGCCATCTTGGATTTGAAAATTAATGTCAGATTTGCAATCGGCACCCCCAAAAACCAATTAAACGATACCCATATCAAACATATGAGAAAAAAACGCTACCGCCATTTTGGATTTGAAAATTAATGTCAGATTTGCAATCGGCACCCCCAAAAACCAATTAAACGATACCCATATCAAACATATGAGAAAAAAACGCATCCGCCATCTTGGATTTGAAAATTAATGTCAGATTTGCAATCGGCACCCCCAAAAACCAATTAAACGATACCCATATCAAATATTTGAGAAAAAAACGCATCCGCCATCTTGGATTTGAAAATTAATGTCAGAATTGCAATCGGCACCCCCAAAAACCAATTAAACGATACCCGTATCAAACATATGAGAAAAAAACGCTTCCGCCATCTTGGATTTGAAAATTAATGTCAGATTTGCAATCGGCACCCCCAAAAACCAATTAAACGATACCCATATCAAACATTTGAGAAAAAAACGCATCCGCCATCCTGGATTTGAAAATGAATGATTTGTAATCGGCATGCGGCACCCCCAAAAACCTAAAATCATACTCATATTGAATTCTAAGAGAAAATTATATTGAAATAGGTACATACTTATGAGGTCGGCTTTTTTCCCGGAAAAGAGCGCCACTTTTCTTCTTATAGTATCATTCCTTTCGCATTCCCATTTTTACTAAAACAAATCCTTACTTGTTTCATTTACTAAGAAACTCAAAAAACAAAAATTATGACTTACCTGATTTTATCTGGTGGCAGCACGTATGTGTACACAAAAGATCGCGATTTGTCGTTTTTGGTGCGTCGCTCCGCAATGAGACGTGACCACTCTCTGAGCTCTTGTGGGCGACTGAATTTCCGAGCGGTGTACGTTGCTTATAATACAACGTCCCGTGTCCATAGAAAATTTGTATGGCGGATTTGAGATGCTTTAAAAAAATGAATATACTAAAATAACCAGGTGACACTTTGAAAATCTAAAAGTATCGAATTGTAGAATAAACATTTGTGATTAATATGAATTTAACTCTGTAAAAAAAATCAACAGTTTAGTATCAAAATTCAACTAAACACCAACATGCCATTTTTAGATATTTGTCACAACTTTACGTAACTTTATTTATTTAACTAGAAAATATTTCTTTTTTTTGCTTCGGAATAATTGTAAACACATTCTTTGCGGTGTTCATAGCATTTCTTTTTGGTTAATTATTGTAATAGTATTGATCACATCAACCCTTACCGTGCCGGCCGTTTTGGACTGTTTTGGTCGGTGCCGTCTTAAAAAAATAACTACTAACTAACTGGTAACTACTGAGTTTGGTTGTAATATAAATATAAGGGGAAAATTAATAAATCATCTACATAAACTCTCTCTGTGAATTTTAAACATGCAATAAACATTTACAGACAATAAAGATTTGTTATTATACGTTTATATTTCTCGGAACCCTTGGGTTCCGGTCCGTTGGAAGGCGTACGAGGGGCCGAAGCCAACTCGCAGAGGCCCATTGTCGTCTTTAATGAAATGAGGCACCAACCGCAGATTTTCCCTTTTCACTTTTATTCTTCGAAATTAAAAATGAAACAATTTTAAATAAAATTATTTTAACTTATATTTCAAATAAAATTTGAAATGTGTGTGTGTGTTTTCCTAATGCTAATAAATAGAGTATAGTAGTCAGAGTTTTGAGCTTCTGTTGAAGCTCAAAATTCATTTAGGCGATTCTCACACTGCCCCGCATGATGCAGCGTAGCGCGTGGATGCGTTTGTATGGAAAACACGCACAGTCCAACACACAGAAAATGCATCCACGCGCGTTCATTTCAGTTCAGAGACACGCAACACGCAGCGTGATGCGTGGCAGTGTGTTAACCGCCTTAATTGACAGTTCTAACTTGTATTTCTCATCGCACGTCAGGTCGTCAAATCCGCATAGTGGCTCTGTCGCTCCCGCTGGCGGACGCGCGCGACGTGTCGCAGTGGCTCGGCTGCAACGCCAACTGCTCCTTCAACTTCCACCCCAGCGTCCGCCCGCTGCCGCTGCAGCTGCACATACAGGTTACTGTCAAGTTTTTCGATTCAATTCTGCATGCTGGACCATGATGGCTTATAGTGGCCCAGTATGGCCTATAGTGGCCCAGTATGGCCTATAGTGGCCCAGCATGGCCTATAGTGGCCCAGCATGGTTTATAGTGGCCCAGCATGGTTTATAGTGGCCCAACATGGTCCACAGTGGCCCAACATGGTCCACAGTGGCCCAATTTTTTTACTTTTTATGAATTAGTACTTAATTTATTTATTTCAAAGAATTTTGAGATAGCATAGAGAGGACATGCAAAAACGTAATATAGAAAAAATGAAATCCCGTGTAACCAAATCAAATCAAATCAAAATATTTTGTTTGCATTGAAACATGTGTGATCATACAATCTTACAGGATAGCATTCATGATAATAAATAAGTATATAGGGTGACTGGTAAAAAGTGACCGATACTTAAACACGTTATTGTATTCATGATTAGGTACATTCAAATTTCCCAAATAAACCTTTTTTTATACACAAAAACTTATAACACAATCAACAACAAAAACGCTGTTTGAAATTCCCGCGTGCGCGCCAGTAAGTTATTGATCAAAGTAGGCACGAATTGGCACGATCTGTCAGCTGATAGTCTGACCTCGGGAAGGGCAAAATCTACTAGTAGTAGCGTCACACGCTCCCCCACCACCCCCACCGCTCCCGTTGTGCAGTACTGACGTAATTTGAATTAATTGAAAGTTATTGAGGATAAAAAAAAGTTTCTTTGGGAAAGTTATTCTTATCCACGAGTACAATCACGTGTTTAAGTATCGGTCACTAATTACCAGTCACCCTATATAGTCCGGCATGTTCTACCCAGATAGGGTGTACAAATGACTGGCCTGTTGGTCTAGTAGTTGGCTTGATATTACTTCTCTTACAATCAACCATTATGTAGATAACTCATTATAAATAAAATCAATAAATATTCCACAACTTTCACTTAATGCCATCTAGTCCCAACCTAAGCACAGCTTGTGTTATGGGTACTAAATAGCTGATAAACATACTTATAAATTTCTAAATACATACATATGATAGATAAATAACACCCAGACACGGAACAAATGATCGTGCTCATCACACAAACATTTGTCCTGGGTGGGAATCGAAGCAATTTGTCCTATGGCGCAAGACCAGCATGTTTCCAAGCATTCCTATCTTGAATATAATCTTCTAATTTATATTATGCCTGTTTACCAAGTGTACTTTTAATATAAGGACACGGAAGAAACAAATGATAGGCACTTAACTTATTATTTGTTTTCTACAGGGCTTCAACATATCCCACGCAGCCTCCCGCCTAGCAGCTATGACGAAACCCATCTACAACTCGGTGATCCGCTACGCCGGTAACAAGCCTTGCGCAGTGTTCGTCCCGTCCCGTCGCCACTCCCGCCTGCTGGCCGCCGACCTGCTGGCTTTGGCGGCTGCGCACTCCTCACCGACGAGGTTCCTGAGGGCCAGGCCTGACATGCTGCAGCCGTTCCTCAAGAGAGTCCATGATAAGGTAGGAATTATCTTGACCACCGTCGACAATCATGGAACAAGCAAGTTGTTCCAGTTCTTCGACGTACGCGGTCTTAAATTAAATGATGGCGGTGAAAACGGAAAAAGGTGATGGTGGAATCAAGTCATGTAATTCCCGTGCACACTCTCCAAAATGTAGCTTATAGAATACCGAAAGGCTAGCCTACGCCTGTACTCAGGGCTTTGCAGATTGCTATTTACTATCATAAAACATTTCCATCCCTGTCAGATGCTTAAAGAAACCCTGGCAGCTGGTGTAGCCTATCTCCACGAGGGTGTAGAGCCGGGCGACCGGCGCCTGGTGCAGCAGCTGGTGGAGTCGGGCGCGGTGCAACTGTGCGTGGTGGCCGCCGAGCTGGCGTGGGCCCTCGCCGCGCACGTGCACACCGTCATCATCGCCGATACACACGTGTGAGTACTGCAGTAAGAAAAAATAATGGCCATTGTCGGCCATCTTGAGCCATTATCGGCCATCTTGAGCCATAGTCGGCCATTTTGATCCATTATCGGCCATCTTGAGCCATTGTTGGCCATCTTGAGCCATTGTCAGCCATCTTGAGCCATTGTCGGCCATCTTGATCCATTGTCCGCCATCTTGAGCCATAGTCGGCCGTTTTGAGCCATTGTCGGCCATCTTGAGCCATTGTCGGCCATCTTGAGCCATTGTCGGCCATCCTGAGCCATTGTCGGCCATCTTGATCCATTGTTGGCCATCTTGATCCATTATCGGCCATCTTGAGCCGTTGTCGACCAACAGAGCCTATGGTCGGCCATCCTGGACTACTATGGATAATCCATTAAGAATTGAGCTCAGTGTAAGAGTATAAATGTATGGCTTTGCCGTTTCGCTACCGTCTCGGAGGTGATGCGAATATTTAGTTTCTGAAGTAAGTAACAAAATAGTCAAGCTATACATTTATACTGATATGTAGAATTTGTGAAGTTAGGGTCAGTAGGTTAGGCCGTGTAGATTCAGAAGCTTGGCTCTACATGAGATCTGATGTCTTTTTCAGGGCAAACCTTATGTTGTCGTCTTGGTAACATTTTACATGAAATGTTCTTGTGGGATTTCAGTTCTTTTTGTAAGTTGCTAGGCAGTCTTTTAGTATTTTTTTGGGGTGTATTTCTTGCACATCAGTAGTGCCGGTTTTCATAGCCCATGAAAACAAAACATGAAAAAAAAAAACATTTTTTTTTAAAGATTTTCTTGCATGAATCGAAATTTCAGTCTTTTTTTGAATGCTCCAGCAGTAATCAGCTATTATATTTGCATTTTTAGATTCAAGGCACGAGATGCAAAAAATGTTGCTCTCGTGTAACACACATAACTTTTCACTTCAGCAGCGAGAACACTTTTTGAAACTAGAAATAAATATTAAGAGGTTATATCAGTTTTACTTGCAGTAAATACTTATTTTCGTTTAAATACAAAAATAAGTTAATGATTCATTAATTTCATTAAAAGACATAATAATGATGTCTTTTAATGAAATTAATGAAATTTTTTAAGTCACTTTGAAATTCCGAACGTGTTTGTCTTTGAGGTCGAATTCAAAATCGGAACTTCGAAAGGGTTGGTCTCTCTCTCTCTTTATCTATCTACCTCTATCTCTCTCTATCTACCTCTATCTCTCTCTCCCTCTCTCTATCTCTCTCTCCCTCTCTCTCTCTCTCCCTCTCTCTCTCCCTCTCTCCCTCTTTCTCTCTCTCTCTCTCTCCCTCTCTCTCTCCCTCTCTCACTCCCTCTCTCTCTCTAAAAAATCACATTTTGCTCACTGATTTCAGGCAGCAAAACCTACATGTTTGAGCTACTAAAGTGAAAATAGGTACCTATTGTGTTGTGGTCAGGTACAACGGCAAGCTGCACGCCTACGAGCAGTACCCCATCACGACGGTGCTGCAGATGGTGGGGCGCGCGTGCCGCCCGCTGGAGGACGAGCACGCCGTGGCCGTGCTCATGTGTGTGGCGCATCACAAGACCTTCTTCACCAAGCTGCTGAACGACTGCTTGCCTTTAGAGGTATGGTAAACGTGTTTCTATGAAAAACTAGAAGAAAACTAAAAACATATCTATCAGACTAGTAAACGTAGACTTCACCCGAGTAGTTTCTATTCCCGTGAGAATACAAGGATAAAAAAGTAGCCTTTGCATTGAATTAGAAAAGATATAGAAACCTAATTCACATACAACTAGACTCCAATCATTAACTAATTTAAGAAATATTGTTTTAAGGAAATAAAAATATTTTTGTATTTGTATTTTTTTGTACAACTAAGGATTCGAATTCGGTTCCATTTACGCAAACAAATGTACTTAAATTGCAACGAGATACTGTCATAGACGAAGCTAGTGCGCGATTGTACTTCGAGGTCAACATGTCGCCGCGCGGGCGAGCGCGAGGTTTTATTTGTTAGAACTGGTAAAACAGTAAATAAAAACATTTATTTTTACTCACCAATGAAAAGTTATTCCAGTATCACTTTTCCGACTTTCTTTGCATTTCCTGCATCACTTTACTACACAAGAAGTCATTTTTTTTTGTAATGTATGCTTCATCAATGCGTCCTTCCGTCACAGAGCGCGCGGTAGACTAGTTCGCGAAAAAATATACTTTTAAAGCCACGCGTACTCGGGGTTACTTTTCGTAGTGCTACTTTTTGAGTGCAGTGCTGTTTCCATGTCTTTTCTAGTTCAATGAGCCTATGTTACCCGGGGATAGTGCAGCTTCCCAACGGTGAAATAATTTTTCAAATCGCTCCAGTCGTTTAGTAGTTTTTAAATTACTGTATACAAAAATATAAATATTTCCTATTTATAATATTAGTATCGAAGTTTAGCAATGTACAAATTAATTTACAGTGTACATAATTAAATTAGTACCTATACATAAGCACTGAAATTACAAGAACAAACATGTCTAAAATAAAAAATAAAAGACCCGCGCGAGGACAAAAAGGCTTCTATCTAAGCAAGATTCCGCAATTTTCAAAGAAAAACTACTAAGTAAAATTATCTATTGTCTGTGGTCTATGATCAATGAAATTAATGACGGGCTGGTATGCCTTGTTTTTTTTAACACCGGACACTGTGGACCATCATGGCCCATTAATGACCAAGATGGCCCATCATTGACCAGCATGGCCCATCATTGACCAGCATGGCCCATCATTGACCAGCATGGCCCATCGTTGACCAGTATGGCCCGTTGTTAGCCAGCATAGACTGACTACCATCCACTTATAAAAAAACTATATACTTGATTTTTTTTTTCATTTTTTTTTCCAGAGCCACCTCGACCATAGACTACACGATCACATGAACGCGGAGATCGTCACAAAAACTATAGAGAACAAACAGGACGCCGTAGACTACCTCACCTGGACGTTCCTATATCGACGACTGACACAGAACCCGAATTACTATAATTTACAGGGAGTCACACACAGGTAACACTTCAAATAATAAATAAATAAATAAATATTCCACAACTTTTCACACAACGACATCTAGTCCAAACCTAAGCAGAGCTTGTGTTATGGGTACTGAAAAGTGACAAACATACTTATATATTTCTAAATACATACATATTTGGAGGTGAGGAACAGGGTGTAAAGTTCCTCATCCACCATTGAAAAGGGAGAATCCTCCTCGCAGACGGGTGTTGTGTCTGGTGGGCTAACTACTGCCCGACGATTGTTGTCGGGAACTTGTATACGTTCAAACTGCGCGGATAACTTTAATAGCGCGTTGTAGGATAGTTCGTATGTGGCGAGATAGATGGCGCTACACATATAATAGATAAATAACACCCAGACACAGAACAAATGATCGTGCTCATCACACAAACATTTGTCCTGGTTTGGGACCCCATTACACAAGCTCTCAAGCTTAACTTGGAACTAAATGGCGTTGTGTAAAAAGTTGTGGAATATTTATTTATTTTATTAATGATGTCTGGTATCGAAGTGGCTGGTAATGACTGGATTACAAAAGCAAAGAATAGAGAGGCGTGGAAGAAAATGGAGGAGGCCTTTACTCGTTGAGAGGTCCTTAAAAATGTATGCTCACCATGCACGCATGTTAATAATACATAAATATTAGTATAAGTACATAAATTAAATTATTAAAAATTAAATTGTTCTATATTTGTTATATTCTTGCAAATGTTTTTTTTTTTAGATTTATTTATTCGAAAAAGTTGCAATATGTTATTTTATATGTTATTTTACATATCTCTTGCTCTGTAAGTACACCCTTACACCCCTGAATGCCGGGGTGTATGACTATCATTACAGCATAGGTTTTGGAATTTGAAAAAAGAACTGTCATACTCATACTGCACGAAGAATATTTTTAAAAAGTTAATTTTTTTTTTCTCGGTATCGATTAATTACTCGAATCGGAATCTAGACAATTTATTTTATAAAGATTTTATTTTAAATATGGAACTATTTGTTTCCACATCGTATGTTAGATGGAATCGATTTAAAAATCAAACTGGCCAGCAAGATTTGACGCGCTTGCGTGCGTGAAAAAAAAAGGCAGTCTACTAGTAGGCGCGAAAGCATCGCGAAAATAATTAATTTTAATTAAATACACATTTTTTTCTTCTTAATAAATGTTCATTGAAACCTGCTGTCTTGTTGTTTACTTACCTACCTCACAATCGATATGTAAAGCAGAGTATTTATCTCGGGCGTAAGCATCAATTGCATACTCGGGTTAATTAGAGCCTTCGCTTCGCTCAGGCGCCAAAAACCTCGTATGCAATTGATGTCATACAGCCCTTGGTTAATAATCTACTATTACATATCTCTTGCTCTGTAAGTACACCCTTACACCCCTGAATGCCGGGGTGTATGACTATCATTACAGCATAGGTTTTGGAATTTGAAAAAATAACTGTCATACTCATACTGCACGAAGAATATTTTTAAAAAGTTAATTTTTTTTTCTCGGTATCGATTAATTACTCGAATCGGAATCTAGACAATTTATTTTATAAAGATTTTATTTTAAATATGGAACTATTTGTTTCCACATCGTATGTTAGATGGAATCGATTTAAAAATCAAACTGGCCAGCAAGATTTGACGCGCTTGCGTGCGTGAAAAAAAAAAGGCAGTCTACTAGTAGGCGCGAAAATAATTAATTTTAATTAAATACACATTTTTTTCGTCTTAATAAATGTTCATTGAAACCTGCTGTCTTGTTGTTTACTTACCTCACAATCGATATGTAAAGCAGAGTATTTATCTCGGGCGTAAGCATCAATTGCATACTCGGGTTAATTAGAGCCTTCGCTTCGCTCAGGCGCCAAAAACCTCGTATGCAATTGATGTCATACAGCCCTTGGTTAATAATCTACTATTAATTGTAATTTAGCAAAATAAACAAATGCAGGATAATGATTGATACTGAATTATTGTTAAATTTATTTGCTATAATTATTAAGTTTTAATGAATTATATGTATCTTTTTAATTGAAATTAATGTAACTAATGAAATGTACCTAATTTTTTTTTTTTTAAGGAAATAGAAGGCTAAAATAAAATAAATAATAATGATGTCTCAGACAAACTTGGAAGCCACAAACCAAGCCACAAGTATAAATGAAGTTTGGCTCAGCATATTATACATACATATTTCTCTCTGCAGACACCTCTCAGATCATCTCTCCGAGCTGGTTGAGACGACTCTAACAGACCTGGAGCAATCGAAGTGTATCGCTATTGAAGACGATATGGATGTACAGCCTCTAAACCTGGGAATGATCGCTTCCTACTACTACATAAATTATACTACCATAGGTAAGATTCATATAGACCAAAGAGGTCCTTTTTTATCGAAGAAATAGAAATTCTCCACGGAAGCATCGACAAAGTGACAAATTGTAGAACTTTTTATTTTATTTTGAGCACTACAATGTCATAGCAGTCCGGACTACTAACTCAGACCTCACCACCACCAACCACCCCTCCTCCCCCTTTCCCTCCCCACCTCCTCCCTTTCCCCCTCCCCCTCCCCCTCCCCCTCCTCCTGGCACCTCTGGTCGTAGGTTCGATTCCCACCCAGGAAGAATGTTTTGTGTGATAAGCACGATCATTTGTTCTATGTCTGGGTGTTGGTAATAGTAGATTACTAACATCATAAACAACAACATTTGTTCTACGACTTTTTCGAAAACAGACAAAAAAAAAACAACTCTCCATACAAAACTCGATCACCTGTTCGGATATAATGTATAGAGAGTTGATTTTTTTTTGTCTGTTTTCGAAAAAGTCGTAGAACAAATGTTGTTGTTTATGATGTTAGTAATCTACTCCTGCCAGGTTGTTGGTGTTTTACAAATAACCCTGTATAAGTATGTTTATCAGCTGTTTAGTACCCATAACACAAGCTCTCAGCTTAGCTTTGGGACTAAATGGCGTTGTGTGAAAAAGTTGTGGCATATTATTTATTTCATAACTTCCACAAAACGCCTTCTTGTTCCAAACTAAGCAGAGCTTGTGTTATGAGTACTCGACGACTGACTACTAATAAACTTACTTTTATATTTCTAAATAGATACATATTATACATAAATTACTTTGCGTTTCAAATAAGAATAGGAACGTCAATGACCTCTATCTGTCAGATGTCACTTGAAAAGTACGGTCTGCAAGACTAATAATTCATTTAAGACGTTTTTTTTCATTTTGAATAACTGCGACGCGGTAAAACAAAAATCTTAAAATAATTGATTACGCGAACAAGGTTTCGTTGCAGACCGTACTTCTTAAGTGACATCTGACAGATAGAGGTCATTGACATTCCTTTTCTCATTTGAAACGCATATTACACCCAGACACAGAACAAATGATCGTGCTCATCACACAAACATTTGTCCTGGGTGGGAATCAAACCCACGACCTCCGGCATAGCCGGGGCCACTAACTACTAGACCAGTCTCATAATTCTAATTGCAATTCCTCGAAGAAAGCTTTTGAAATTGCGATATTGTGACATGTGTATTTATTGATTAATCATCTTTGTACTTAGTAATTTTGACATTTTGACATACGTACTAATTTATGTTTATCTCTCGCATGAGCAATATTTTTATTTTGCATGCAGCCATTTTTGTACGCCTCTTGGCATAATATAGCGACCTATGAACTCTATTTAAGAACTGTATTTACTACCTATGTTATACAAATAAAAATGATTTGATTTGATTTGATTTGAAAGTGTGTGTGTGTGTGTGGGTGTGTTATGCTCCGGCCAAGACATATGTACCTACAGTAAATAGGTCCACGCCGTAAGGTCGCGGGGTTAAGAGCGCTTACACACAAGCGGCATATTACCAACGGCAGAGGTAACGGCAGCCGTGGTCACGCCTCGCCGGCAGCCGTTGACATTCGGATTCGAACCTTTTATTGTCTCAGTATCATTCATCAGTTGGACTGCCGTTGCCGTTACCTCTGCCGTTGCTAACATGCCGCTCTAGGACTAGGTTTAACGCTGTGTTCCAAACATTATTATACACCACTAATTTTTAATTAGTACAAATACTTAAAGGGCTTATTCTAGCTAGACGGTGTTCTCATTATATTTGTAAAGTATGAATAAATAATATTCAGCAAAGCAAGGCAACAGCAAAGTTATTAGTGTTTGTTTATATCCCAAAAAGTCATCAAATTTATGGAAATATTGTACAGGCTATTCATGACATAGTAGTATTCATTAATCATCATCTCTCGCTCACGTTCGCGTGATCTCGCTCAAGCATGCCCCGCCTCCAACAGCTGTTTTCGTTATTTAAGTTTAACTGAATAGTGGTATAGTTAAAAATTAAATTTCGTTTTTTTATACTTTTGATTAAATACGCAAATATGGTCAGTAACAGGTACGGATACAGCCAATTTTATTTGTACTATTATAAAAATAATGGTGTATATGTTGCAGTCAAAACTCTTAACCAGTCAAAAGTACTATTAACAAACAAAATAAGTCAAAACTACTTTTGGCTGAACAGGTTGGTCAAAAGTGGACTGAAAATTATTGGTTATTAGTAATTTTGACTGCAAATTTGCGGTTAAAAGAACTTTTGACTGACGACGTGAAAAGTAGTTTTGACTGCATTAAAGCATCAGTCAAAAGCGCTAAGAAATCTGGTCGCTAATGGTCATGGTTCTAACCTAACCTAACTCACATGATTCGCTAACCATAGACGGTTTTACCTGACTGATAAAACCAGTCAAAACCACTTTTGACGGAATCACTTAGTTAAAAGTACTCTTAACCAGCTCCATTAGGAAAAAGTACTTTTAACTGTTAATTTAGTCAAAAGTATTATTGACTAAATCATACGGTCAAAAGTACTTTTGACTGATTTTACTACTCAATAGTACTTTTGACTGGTAAGGAGTTTTGACTGTAACATATAGATCTCAATTAGGGTTGTGTGCATGCCCATCATGCGGGTATCCGCGCTTGCAAACACTCACTCTGTTTCATAATCTATGTTACAGAACTGTTCAGTCTTTCACTGACGAATAAGACGAAGATCCGCGGTCTTCTGGAGATCATATCCTCGGCGGCGGAGTACTCGGAGCTGTGCATCAGACATCGAGAGGAAAACATCATCAAGGCTCTGGCCGCCAAGTAAGTTCTTTCTTTAAAAGTGGTTGTTGAGTTAAAACTTCAAAGTCTAGTCTAGTCTTCTGTCGGTTATATTTCGGAGAGTTTGCATAGGAATTGCACGATTTAATTCCACCAAGCCCTTTTCATCATCGGACCACCAGACGTACAGCGCTGCGCCACCGGTACATAGTAGATATCCCAACCATACGTACTAAACGCTATGGAAACACATTCATTGTGCAAACAGCCAAAGAGTGGAATTCCCTGCCGGTGTCGGTGTTTCCTGATAGCTACAACCTAGGGGTCTTCAAGTCAAGTGTGAACAGGTTGCTTCTAGGCAAGCGTGCTTCATCGTCGACCACATCATCGCTTACCATCAGGTGAGATAGTGGTCAAACGCGTGCCAAAAAAAAGGTTCCGTACCCAAATGGCACAAACAAAACCTTTATAATTTTGTCAAAGTGAAAATCAAGTAATTTATTTCAATAAGACCATCAAATGGCGCTTTTAAACGTCAATACCAGCCCGTTACTGTCCCACTGCAGCGCAAAGGCCTCTTCTCATACAGAGAAGGCTCGAGCATTGATCACCACGCTTGCAGTACAACATGCCGTTCCTTATGATAGTATGGAAAATCGGTCGTCGTGAAGCGTACTGATTTTATGCAAGTAAAAACTCAAACGTTGACAGGCGTAAGTACTGTCGTATCATTTTTAGCTACCTAAACGCCTGTGGTCGTTACTGTCCGCCAACGTGTTAATATACGTGTTATGATTTGATTTGATTTGATTAATACCAAAACGTGTCTCCCACAGAGTGCCGCACAAGCCGAGCGCGCCGTCGGGCGGCGGCGTGAAGTACAACGACCCGCACGTGAAGGCGCACGTGCTGCTGCAGGCGCATCTCTCTAGAATGCAGCTGCCGGCTGAGCTACAAGCTGACACCGCACTTGTGCTGGCTAAGGTAATAACACAGAATAAATATTAATACAGTAGGACGACGCCTTTGACCTCTGGAAAAATACCCAAAAACTTCTACACGCGTTAAACTTGAATAATACCTCCCGCACTACGAACATCGTTTTGTTCGCAGTGCAGTCCAGACAGCTTCGTCTGACGACTGTATGTTTTCAGACTGTGGTAATAAGGAACATTACCTGTTTGCCTTTTCCCAACTAAAGTCCAAAATAAGAAAAAAAACGCGTGCGTCTCTGGATGCCCGACAGAAGTGATAATTTAAACGAATGTATACTCTATTTACAATAGCATTACACAGAATTTAAGACGATTATTGTTAATGCACACTTTGTAACGAAAGTAAAATTAAGCATGTTACAATTACGATAGACGCCGAATTTATTATAATCTATTACCACTGCAGCTGTCACACATGAAACAATTTGTTTTAAGAAATGATTTATTTATTTATTTAAAAAACCTTAAACTATAATTACAGAGTTTACCCTAATGCGACAGCTAAGAACTTAAACTAATCAAAATTATAATACATCAAAACCTAAGTACATTACTTACAACAATACTTAATTACAATAAAGTTTAAATTAAATATCCTACTGCTTATAACATACTACAAATAGTAACACCTTTGCGAATTCACTGAAACAAGTGGACACACACAGTGTGCACTTCATGTGGATTTCATTGAGATAATTCATTTTAGTTGAAAATTACAGTGTCAACGATTGTAACCTGAAAGAAGCAGGGATGAACAATACGCGGACACGTTCTTCGATCCACATTTATTCTTCTAAATTAAACAATTAAAATAAAAATTGTTTTCACCTATCTTTAAAATAAAATGTTCTGCATCCCTGCTTCTCTACGAGCCTCTATTTTCTATTGCTATTATAAATGGGGTATGACTTTACTTTTTTTTTTTTTTTTTGCGTAAAACTTGCGCATCCCTGGTGCATAGAGTACGTGGCAGCGCCAACAGCATCCTTAGCATGATCGCTAGTCGTTTGGACTGTAAGTACATCAATCACTGCTGCTCCATTTCTCATGAAATGGCGCAGTAGTGATTGTTGAGTTAGTTTAATTTAAATGTTTTGTTGTGAGTAGTTTTAAGTTTTATTAACACTAGTATTTAAGAACATTGTTACTAACAAAATGGACACCATGGTCTGAAATAAAGTATTTATTATTATTATTATTTATTCAATATTTTGTCACACACCAACATAGAGTCGAGGAAAGGTTCTCAACTCGGTTACTGGGTTGACTTATTGTACACCATAAAAACTTGCAAATAATAACTTAAAGAGCAACATGCGGTGTTACAGTGAGCGGCCTTTTCGTTAGTTTTTTTTTTTATATTCCATAACTATTACACAGCGCCATCTAGTCCCAAGCTAAGCAGAGCTTGTGTTATAGGTACTAAACAGCTGATAAACATACTTATATATTTCTAAATACATACATATCATAGATAAATTACACCCAGACACAGAACAAATGGGTGGGCAAACGCGAAGGGTGGGCTTTTTGGGGACTGTCTTATGTAATTTCGACGTTCAAAAAGTGCTGATCCTCAGCCTAATTTGAATAAATGACTTTTGATATTGATTTTGATTTTAATGATCACAAACATTTTTCCTGGGTGAGAATCGAACCCACGACCTCCGGCGTAACAGTTAGGGGCACTAACTACTAGACCCACAGGCCTGTCAAATGATTTCTTATAGACAACTACTTACATACATACATAAACTCACGCTTTTTTCCCATGGGGGTAGGCAGAAACTACAGAGCGCCATATGCTACAATTCTAACATACTTCTTTTGCTTCGTTTACATTCATACATGTTGTCATACACACACGCCGCTTGCGAGTACTACGCACCTGACATATAGACAACTTTTATTTGATTATATATTTTCTTTCCAAAATTATTTTATTTATTGGCCAAAAGTGGCTGAAGACAGGAAGGAGTGGAAGAATGGAAGGGAGGCCTTTGCCCTGCAGTGGGACACCACAGGCTCATAATAATAATAATAATAATATGTCGAATCGTCCGTAAGTTCATGCAAATTGATGAAAACGAAATAGGTTCTCATCACAACACACACGAAAGATAACACACCACACGCTGCATTTACTTGGTTTCGGCCCGTAAATGTAGCTAAAAACCAGCCAAAGTGCTGAGAAGTATAAAAACTTTCCGTTAATAATAATAATAATAATTTTCTTCCCACAGGCTATCCGTCTGATATGCGCGTGCGTCGACGTAGTGTCAAGCAGCGGCTGGCTGTCTCCGGCCGTGGCGGCCATGGAGCTGGCGCAGATGGTGACGCAGGCCATGTGGGCCAAGGACTCCTACCTCAGGCAACTACCGCACTTCACTGCTGACCTGGTGCAGCGCTGTTCGGAGAAGGTAGGATTGTACTTAATACCCAGTTTGAGCCAACATAGGCCATTGTGTGTAAGCATGGGCCATTGTCACACAGACCAGCAGCCTTTGGGCTACTTATACCCAAAAAGAAAACAATGCCCTGCATATACAATATAACACGACTGGCCTGTTGGTCTTGTAGTTAGTGACCCTGACTGCTATGCCGGAGGTCGTGGGTTCGATTCCCACCCTGGACAAATGTTTGTGTGATGAGCACGATCATTAGTTCTGTGTCTGGGTGTAATTTATCTATAATATGTATGTATTTAGAAATATATAAGTATGTTTATCAGCTGTATAGTACCCATAGCACAAGCTTTCAAGCTTAACTTGGGACTAAATGGCGTTGTGTGAAAAGTTGTGGAATATTTATTATTTATTTATTTATTATTATTTAATAACACCTTTAGGGTGCTGTTGAGGCTTCCACCCTATTGCAGTGCGTCAGGTATGTTCGCCAATGCGCATACTGACGACTTTTTTGCTATAATGCGTAAGAAGGTGCCGTCGATGACACGCAGAGTGGGAGGAAGCACCAACAGTATCTTGAGGGTATTTGCTGAAAGGCTGGATGGGCCTTCCATGGGTAGGTTTATCAAGCTTCATGTATTACATGGGGCTTGATGAATCTATCTGTGTTCGATTTATTATCACCTTGTTTTTTGTGTATTTTACTAACATAGTTTATAAGATAATTTAGACACTAACCCAATGTGGGCCTATGTAGTCTGTAAATAAAGGATTTATTATTATTATTATTGTGAAAGTATGTCAGTTTGGGCTATTGTAAGTCAGTGTGGGCCACGGCCAGCTAATTTTGATGTACAAAAAGTGCTGATTCTCAGCGTAATTTAAATGATTGAGTTTTGATTTTGAGTGTGGGCCATGGTGTGCCTGCACAGTCCATTGTGTGCCAGCATGGACTGGCCCACGTATGACTATGCTGTGGCCTTTTACAGTTGATACTAACCAGCCATTGATATCTGGAGTATCCATAAGACTATAAATCCTACTATAATAATGGGGAATATGCATGTAATAAAGAGGTAAAATTTGTAAGTTTGTAAGTTTGTATGTAGGGGGTAATCTTCGGAACTAATGATCCAATTTTAAAAATTATTGTACTGGTGGAAAGCTACACTATTCCCGGTGGACATAGGCTACTTTTTATCCCCGTATTCCCACGGGAACGGAAACTACGCGGGTGAAACTGAGTGACGTCTGCTAGTAAATAATATTTTGAAAGTATAATGAACTAATGAAATTCTATTAAATTAAACTAATAGTAATGTATTTCGTCAACAGGGCGTAGAAACTGTGTTCGATGTGATGGAGTTGGAAGACAACGCTCGCGCCAAGCTGTTACAACTGTCCCCCACAGAGATGGCGGATGTGGCGCGCTTCTGTAACAGATACCCCAACGTTGAGCTCACTTATGAGGTAAGGTATCCAAAAAATATCATACAGGATGTACAGGGTTTTTAATAAACCTACAGGAATCGAAAAAAAGCGAACAAGTCTTACTTTAGTCGCATATAAATATTCCAGGATCATCGAGGATCTTGTCCCCTTCCCTCAAATATGGCGAGGAGGGTAATGGCTGATCTTTGCGTTATGCTCGTGAACGGGTGCTGCTTGTGGTGACTGGTCGACTTCTTATTGGTTACACTTCGATGGTCCTAGATTATCATTTTAAATTTAGAATCACAGCCTTATGAATATAAGCCAGCATTGCACATGTAAGCGGGTACGCCTTTTATACCTGGAGGCTGTTATTTTTAAACATTAGTGCTATTTATTGAACATTTCATTGTAAAGATTCTTTGTATACCTAGTTCTTCAAACGAATCAGACAGATGTGTTGCTGGGGAGTTTGTTCCGCCACTTCTTCTTCCCAGCAAAAACACTAGGAAGTGGCGAAGAGTGGGCCGTTTTTGGGGGACTGTCTTTATGTATATTTTTGACGTTCAAAAAGTGCTGATTCTCAGCCTAGTTTGAATAAAGACTTTTGATTTTGATTCCACAAGAAATAAACCATCTCATAGCCAACTCTCTAACTCGCATTGGTCAAATCAAATAACACGCGCTTTCCCTAGTTTCCTGTTACACATTTCCGTCGCGAAAACAAACCCACAAAAAAAAAACCGGCAAACGAGATGAAACGAGACGAAACGTTATATTATCATCAGACATCATCTACTTAACTATGTTGAGGTCGGCTTCCAAGTTAAACGCCACGCCTGCTACGTAGTTGTCAGAGTTTTTTATTAACACTATAAAATTTATATTTTCAGGTCAGAAACGAGCGTCACCTCCGCGCCGGCAAGCCGATAGTAGTCGAAGTGTCGTTAGAGCGAGAGGACGATATCGTCGGCCCTGTCATCGCGCCGTTCTTCCCGCAGGTGAGATTCTCCTTTTTATTTTCATTTTTGGTGAGAAAATGCTCATGTCAGACTCCTGCTGACCGGTGTTCCGCCTCACACCTGCGCCGGGGGTCGCCGGAACGGACGGTTCTTCCACAACGCCCAACTGGTTTCTTCTCGCTAGGTCATTGGGAGAAGTGAGGTGTTTCTGTCTGGACGGAATGGGACGTGAAGTTTCGGAAACATTGTTTCATAGATAATATAATTGAAAGATATTCGTCATCGTGACACAATTTTTTTGGCACCGTGTCTGTTTTTATTAAATATAACGTCCCTTGCCTTTCGGAAAATCGTGTTACATAATATGCAGCAACCCTTACTCTCCCCGCGACGTGATAGGCTAAGACTAAGCACCGCCACCTCCGGGCCTTGTAAGTGGAAAGGACGTCCACTTGTCCGTTCGCACTCGCCAGTCTCGCCACTGAATTTATGGTTGGGAGGGGGAGGGGGGGGGGGGGGCAGAGGAATGGATGGATATTAATGAATGAAATTAAATACATTTCTGTGTATATTCTTTTTCACGAACGTAGTATAATTTGTAACTATTTGATTGTTTATTTTTTTCTCTATCTTATTTTTGTATCTAGCTGTAAGTTTTCCGAACAAGCAAAAAATTATGTCTCCCTCTCCCTTTCTTTTGTGCTTCTGCGAAACGGTCGTCTCGTACGCGGACCAAACCATGTGTCTATCTGCGAGATCCACGCATTTATAAAACGACAGTCATTTTAGAATTTACTCCTTGCAGGTTAGTTAAAGATTTTGACAGAACACTTAACCTATTTCTTAATTATTTCAGAAACGCGAAGAAGGCTGGTGGGTAGTCATCGGTGACCCCAAGAGCAATACGCTGCTTTCCATCAAGAGAGTATCGCTTGCCCGAAGTGCTAAGGTAAGACCTGATGCCATGTACTTACCCTGTCAAAATTACCTTATGGGTATGTCTTAACATTAGGGGTGAGGAATGAGGAACAGGGTGTAAAGTTTCTTATTCCCCAAAGAACCTGTAGAATTTAGCGCCGATCTGGTTTAGCGTTAATACTGGGCTGGTTGATATTTGTTGATTAGTTTATGATCACTGGTTAAATTATACGAAATTATTTGGTTTAAAAGTTATATTGAAATTGGTTATAAATGGTATATTTAGGCTAAATTAGCACTAAGATGGTTTGACGTGGTTTTGGTGGAGTTACGCGATTGGTGTCCGCACATACACTCACTCGGTAATACTTGCGACACGTGCATTTATGGAAATGCACGGAGGCAAAAGCGCTGAGCTGTTCGGTTGCAAATATTGTTCCGAACAGAACCCAATTCCACATAAAACAAAAACTTCAACGCCATCTTGTAGGAAAATGGGCGACAGCATGTTGTATATTTAACCTTAATATATACCTATTGTTGTTGGAATTGCCTCAAAATGTATTGTGATCAAACAATTTTACGATAGCGGTTCACACCGCATTTTAGACGTTGAAGCCCGCTTACAATAGGTCGATAGGTCGACTTCGCTTGCCATACAAAGGCGGCCCGATCTAGCAAACACTTGTCTTCGACAAGCCGAAGTGACTGGCCGACGGTGGTTGTCTACTTAATGTAAGCAAGCAGCACAGCAAAAGGCTGGATTGTAAATGCAGTACTCAAAAACAAGTATATTGGTCCCACTGTGGGCGCCAGTATCCCTATTGGCGCCCGACATGGGACCGGTTTTCAGTAGTTACATCACACTAATAATTATAATATAAGCGAAAGTTTGTGAGTATGGATAGATGGATGGATGTCTGTTACACTTTCACGTCAAAACGTCAGGAGCGATTTTAATAAAATTTTGTATGGAGTTAGCTGACACCCTGGATTAACACATAGGCTACTACATATTTTTATCCCTGTATTCCCACGGAAACGGATCCTACGCGGGTGAAACCGTGTGAAGACTGCTAGTGCTTGAAGTCACTTGCTTAAATAGATATTCTTGTGTATGGTCACAGTTTAAATTCTATTATTTCTATTCCCAGGTTCGCCTTGACTTCGTATGCGGCAGTTCAGGTCGCCACACGTATACTTTATACTTCATGTCTGATGCATATCTCGGAGCTGATCAGGAGTACAAGTTCACAGCGGATGTCGCCGAAGCCGCCTCTGACTCCAGCGACTCCGAGTAGACATTCAGTGCAGGAAGTTTAAGATTTATGTCTGCGATTAAAATAATTATTGTATTAATCCCAGACACAAATTAGTCAAATATTGTAAATGTTAAGGAGAATAAATACGATTTTAAAGTTATTGTTTTAGTTTTAATTTATAACTTATCCAAGAGAAATTTAAATAAGAGAATAATCTTTTACGCCCCGAAGCTCTGTAAAAAATGATAATTCATGTAATAAAAGAACTTTTAAAGGGATTTCTTATTGGCGCCCAACATGTGACCAATGCATGTTTTAAAGCAAGTGCGGCTTCTAACAATATAAGACAAAATAATCCAACCCAATGCATATTGTATCTTAATTTAATAAAAATAAGGTGCAGAGACATTCACACATACATGAACTCGCCTTGTTCCCATGGGGGTAGGCAGAAACTACAGAGTGCCGTATGCTACGATTCTTACATACCTACTTCTTTTGTTTCGTTTAAATTCAGAATATGTTGTCATACACTCACTAAAAAATATATGAGTGGCTTGTTGGTCGAGTAGTTAATGCCCCAACGTCCGCCGTCCCCCACATACATGAGGTGGTGGCGCGTCGTGTTTCAAGCACGCCCCTCTCACTTTGACTGCGGGCGCTATCGCCCACGCCAGGCCGCCAGTGCGGACGGCCGCACACCTGCTGTGACAGTCGTAAGGGATGGTCGGAAACAATACGCCAGTGCGGATTAAGCGCTAGGTGTGTTATATCTTCCAGTGCGGCAAAACACAGGCTTTTGTGTTTTTTTTTACAAATGTAACAAGTTACTTCGAAAATGACCAACCTACACTATAGGACCCTCAATCTAACACAATAGGGTTTAAAATCCTTTGTGAACACCTGGCATCTTAATTGCTAAAGTGAAATAAAACAACATTGCGAATATCAATTTAAGCACTAACACAATAGGATTTAGGATCCTTTGTAGACACCTGGCATACCGATTATAAAACGTTTAATTATACAATTTTCAACATAATAATTTTTGTAATTTTTATAAGGAATTCTAGTGAAACCCTTACTGGTTCTGTATTTTAAATAATACATTATCATTGACTTGAAACTTGAAATTATCAAACGTCTAAACAGACGTGAAAACTCACAGCAGTTGCGAGAACCGCACTCGCGGCATAATTAAATTTACACGCTGGGACTGACTTTCCGCACAGCCGTAACGGAAAATATGAAAACACAAGCGCTGTGCTCGAGCCGCACTGGCGTTTCGGCGGCGAGAACACAGCGTATGTGAGTCCCGCAGTCAAGGAGACGTCGCGAGAAGAGTTAACACCTCACTCCCGTCGCTGAATTCGCGAGGCCGGCACCAGTCGGGGGTTGTGGAAGTATCTTCTGTTCCCGGTGTTCTGTTTCCGGTGTACCGACGGAACACAAGGGTGGTTTTTAGTCAGTAAGAGTCTCCATATTATATTTTTCAAATATTATTATCGCACATCTGGTGGAAATGCAAACTCTAGGCTGTGTAGACGTTGATGTTTTATGAATGCTGCTTTCTTTACCTAATTTTATAAACCTTTTGTACTCACATAAGTTTACTCTTTTTGTGGTCTTCCACTGGAAAGGAAGAAGAGGCTCGCAGAAGCACGAATGCAAAACATTTTATTTTGAAGATAATTGAAAACGATTTATTCAAATTATTTTACTTCAAATTTAGAAGAATAAAAGTGAAACGAATAACGTGTCCGTTTTATCGTTGAGAAACTGCAATTTTCAACTAAAAAGAAATAACGAAATTAAATTCACATCATTTCTTGAAATACACAAAACAAGTAATAATTAAAAAAGCACACACATATACGCATACTACACAATAAATGAATACATAAATGACAAAGGAATCGCAATGACCCAAATAGACACTTTAGATTAATTTAAAAATCCTGTCCCACCACACTGATACTGTTCTCATTTATTTATATCGTAATAAAATAAGACAATAAATAAGTACAGCAAAAAAGAGTCTGACGCGGTGACAGTTGAAACTAAAAATGGATGATTGTGGCAACATTGTTTTATTTGTCAACTGCTAGTACATCATGTGTCAAAAGTGCGTAAATCCTCGTCGTTTTTCATAGATATAACGAAATTATTAAGTTTCGTTGCATAATTAACGATTTAAAATGAATAAAACCATTCGTAGTTGTATCAGAGCAGTAATTTACCACGTCTTTTTGTGTTGTTTGGCCAAATCTGAAGCGGGACAAGTTTTGTCCGATATCGGGAATGTTTATCGAAGAACTGCCGCTAGGACAGGTATTTATGTACCCTACATAAATCATTGTACATTAAATAAGTTTTTCTAAATGTATTCAATGCGTAGTTTTGTTGATATTCAGATTTAAGTAACTATTTGTCTTGTTTACATAAATTGAAATTTAAGGTTATGTTTTGTTGTTTGAAGAGCCTCGTATACCCATATTTGATACTTGAAGATAAAGAATAGAGAATTAATAATAAAGTACCGTATCTGTAATTGTTTTAGGTAAATCTGTCAACACAGTAAGAAAAATGTTAAAGGAAGGTAAAGAATAAGATATTTTTCAACACCGGGAAAACATTTCAAGGGTCGCCCGAAGAAAATTACGTCATCATTGTGACGTGAATCCAATTGAATTAATATGAGGAATTGCAAAACATTAAATTGCTTCAGTCAATGTTGGATCCATTGATTTAAAAGGTATGTAGCCTAGTTTATATGTGAATATTTAAAGTTGCTACGTTAGAACCATTGTTTATGATTTATTTTTTGTTTTTATAGCTGGCTGCTGAACAAGCATTTGCAAACATTACTAAGATTGGAAATATTCATGCAAGGATATTGTAATGAAAATAGAAAAATAATATCATGACAGTAATAAATCTCATAGATGGCAGTAACAGTGATTTAACAGAATTACAAAATACTAGTGTTTCAGAAGTTGCAGGAAGCTCTAGCCAACATGTGAGCTTTTCCGGGATCGAATATTTGATGGTAGTGTGTTCGAAACATGTGATTAAATTTTTGGTATTAAAATAAAACTTAGAAAAACGTGTTCTTTCATTATCCCTGTAAACAAACTATTGTTGTTAATTCCTAACAATCTTACGGTTAGACTGCTCTCGAGGGCATGATTATATCTGTCAGTGGATACCTAATGCACCACTTTCGTGCAAGGCTCCAGTGCCCACTATAACATACATAGGTACATTAACTCACGCCTCTTTCCCACTTTGGTAGGCAGAAACTACAGAGCGCCATATGCTGTGATTCTTACATACTTCTTTGGCTTCGTATACATTTTTACATGTACTGGACATAGAAGCCTTCCGTGGTGTTTGCGTAGCATCCGACAGACAGAACCACCCACTTAGCTTCAGGATTATATAGGTACTAAAAAATAACAAGTATCAAACCTGTTATGTCGTAGTATTCAGGGTGGCCACATGCGCGATACTAGCGACCTCATTTATTCCACACTCTTTTTTGCCAAGCTGTAAGTACTTATATAATTTGTTAACAATTTATTTGTAGTTTTAAAGTTATCGTTTTTACTCAATTTTATAAAATTTTTGCTGTGCCCTACAGGGTCCATGATTCTACGCAGCTTTAAGCATTGTTTTAAGATCTTTTTGTTACTTTGTGGAATGCAAATAAATATGAATATGAATAAATGGTTACAACTAAGTGCAACAGTTGCAGTAAACGTAGATTATAATAAATTCGGCGACTATCGTAATTGTAACTATGCTGAATTGTACTTTCGTTACAGAGTGTACAGACGCCAGCACATCAAGTTACCCCAATGTGTCAAATTTCTCTGATCGTTTTTCAACTTTATGATAAACAGAATACGGTTCATATTCAATTGGGAAAATTTGACACATTGGGGTAACTTGATGTGCTGGCGTTTGTACATTAAAAATAACCTTTTTTAATGTCCTGTTGTAATTTTAAATATGATGGAGGAGACGTTAAAGTTTGAATGCAAAAGTGCGAAAGTAGTTGCGAACGAAGTGCTAGGAATTTGAAATCACGATGTACACGTAGACATAATCGCGCGAAGTCCTTATAGTTTAGTCTAAACTAATATTATTAAAAGCAAGTTTATTTGCATTGAATAGGTTCCGTAACTAATAGACCGATTTGAAAAATTCTTGCACCTTTGGGAAGCTACACTATCGTTACTATCCCCGAGTGATCCCATAGGCTACTTTTTTATCCCTGTATTCCCACAGGATCGGGAACTACCTAGTATATCATAAAGTCGATCGAATTTCAATTTCGATTGACTTTTTCAAAAATTGTCGAATTTCGGAATATCGTCTTTATTCTTCATCGATGACGGGACGCCCACCGTAACTTCGTTTGAGATGTCCACTTATTATTCCACCATGAACGAAACCATAGCGAGTTTTAATTCGACGCCAACGCCATCTAGGGAAGTATGGGGTCAACTTGTGGAAACTAAGTTTTAATAAAATTGATGTAATAAATATTTATACTCCATTTGCAATAGCAATAGATAGAAGGTAGAAAACGTTATTTTTAATGCTCAATTTGTAACGATTTTTTAATAAGCATGTTACAATTACGACAGACGAAAATTTTATTATAACCTATTTTCACTGCAGCTGTCACACTTAGTTGTTTGTAACCATTTTAACAATTTATTTTATGATTTTATGTGGATTTTATTTACTTACTTAGTTATTTTATTACATTTTAGTTGGAAATTACAGTGTTAATGTTAAAAACCTAAAAGAACCAGGGATGAGCAAGCGAAACCTTATTCGTTTGACTTTTATTTTATAAATTTAAAATAAAACAGTTTTAGGAAAAATTGTTTTAAAGGAGATGTTTAATTTTGATATGGGGCTCCGGCCATAACATGTACAGACGCCAGCACATCATCACAGTATAAATATTAATACAGTAGGACGACGCCTTTGATCTCTGGAGAAATGCCGACAACGTCTACACGCGTTAGCCCTGAATCATACCTCACGAACTACGAACATCGTTTTGTTCGCAGTTCGGGAGCGGCTTTCCCGCGTCTCGCCCCTCACACGCCGCACGATTGCCCTGTCTAGACGGCTTCGTCGGACGACTGTAGGTTTTTCGACTGTGGTTCTACTTTACATTCTACCTAAGAATAGGCTAATTCAGGCAACATGATAAATTAATTGACTGGCCTGTTGGTCTAGTAGTTGATCCTTGACTGCTATGCCGGAGGTCGTGGGTTCGATTCCCATCCAGGACAAATGTTTGTGTGATGAGCACGATCATTTGCTCTGTGTCTGGGTGTAATTTATCTATAATGTGTATGTATTTAGGAATATCTAAGTATGTTTATCAGCTGTTTAGTACCCATAACACAAGCTCTTAGCTTAGCTTTGGTCTAGATGGCGTTGTGTGAAAAAGTATGCATTAGTTTATGGGGAATCCGACATGTTAGTCCGCGAAATTTAAGTTTACTCACGTTTTCTTGTCGATCTGTGAGTAGTCGAGAGAAAAATGAGTATTTATCATTTCGTAAATTAACAAAATAAGTCCCGCGGTGGGCGCCAAAAAGTTTAATGGCGCCCATGTGGGACACTTATTAGACTTTTTCCACTAAAAATCTGTATCCTGAACTTCTTTTGCGAAAAAGTTTCGGCCAGTAATCGGCAACGACCGCTAAAAATGCTACTTCAGTGTTTTAAAAATGACACAAACAGTGTAAACTTAATAATATTTTAACGGTACTGAAGTATAAACACTAAGACTATTGTGATTTTATTATTACACCTACTGTTACTTCCAATTCCCGCAAGGTATAAAAATAAATTTTATTATTAACCTATCTTAAAACAAAATGTTCTGTTTTCTTGCTTCCACGAGCCTCTTTTTTTCTAATGCTGTAATAAATGGAGTATAGTAAGAACTTAAAAATCGCAATACACATTAATCTAAATAATATTACAATTAATGATATTACTGTGTTGTTTTAGTGGTGTCATTTTTGAGATTAATTCATTAGACCCCAAGCGGACACGACGGCGTCCGTGCTGTCATTGTCTATCTATTGTGTCTCTAATTAACATTTTTTTTAAAGGTTAATAAAGTGTAATCTTCGATAACCGCATCAACTACTCTTACGACTTCTTTATGCGCCAATTACACATAAAACAAAATTAACTAAAAACGTTGACTTCAGCGCCATCTAGCGGAAAATGAGCGACAGCAGGTCGTATATCTCAGCTTACCTATATGTCATTTCTGCAGGCTGTAACATTTTAATACAAGCCATGGCGGCACTACTCTCACTATGTCGTTCTCTTTATATGTTACTGGACGTTTTTGAGAAAGTAAGAGACGTATACTATTAAAGTAGCAACCAATTCATGACTTACATACATACAACGTACAAGATAGATGGCGTTAAGATTATTAATCAAGTGCCGCTAGATGTCGCTCTCGGTACGGAAATGATGATATGATGTTGCAACATTCTACTTAGAGGTGGAGTCGAAACAGTATTTGTAGAAAAATAACTGCATTGCCGTACTTTATCTCACATTGTAGTATTGATCGTGACCTGCGCAGTGCAGCTAGAAGCTAGACTAGACTTGTTTTATGCAAGGCGTTGTCCGCCCGCAGTGCGTCTCTCGTCGTCTTGCGTGCATGACGAGTTGGTCCTTCGAGCCGGCGCCGGGGCTCCGGACCTTCGAGCCGCATCTTCTACGAGTGAAGAGAAAGAAAGAAATTAAGGTAAGGGTTTATAAACTCAACCTTTGTCGATTTTTACAGATTGCCAAAAAGCTCTTTTTTGATCATTAACATCGGTGAAGGAAAGCATTGAGCGTGGTTATCAATGCTTGTGCCTTCTCTGTTTAAGAAGAGGCCTTTGCTCTGCAGTGGGACAGTAATAGGATGGTGTTAATTGTGATATTTGTACCTAATCGCAACGTAAAATATTTGGGAGCGCGACCTTCTTCGTACGGACATAGCCTGTTGATGCGGGCAATTTAAGCTCACAATGCAAGACCAAGTGATGTTGAGCACCTTGTTGATAAGAACGAATTAAACTTGTAATTCTAGGGTCTACCGTGTTATTTATTAACAGGGGTTGTAAAAGGTCAAACAGGCAATCACTTTATGCAAAACACTGGTATTAAGCTGCATCCGGGTTAGACTGGAAGTCGAGTCCAACATAGTACAAAACCGCATCCTACATTCCGCGTGGAGGTATTGATCGCGACATGCGTTATAGTATAAGTAGCTCGACTTTCCTTTATTGTGCTGAGATAGGAGCCTTTTTGGCCTCGCATAGGTCTTTTTTTTTTATTAAGATTAAAAGAAGTGGGTTTAACCAAAATTAATGTTATACTTTAAAAATAAAAAGTTTTAATTTTTTTTTTTGACATGTTAGATTTAGATTCCTGTGATTCCAAATAATATGCTAATTTTTTTAAGTCTTTTTTCTTGCTTTGTTCCACGCCGCATTGCTGTAGTCTAGCGGGAGAGGTAGCGGGAGGGGGTGGATAGAGCAGCGGGGGTGGGGTAGCTTTGGGGGCGTGTCATCTGCAATGCAGTGCGACGCCATTTTGTATGCGCCATTATACTGCGGACCTGCGGACGTTAGCTGCAGTACTACCGCACGCGTCGCACATGAAGGAGAGTGGTAGACGCTCGTGTAAATCATTACACCCTTGTGTTAAACTCAAGTTAATTTATCTATTAATCTTCTAAACGTTCAATGTGTTAGACTCAAGTTAATTTATCTATTATTCTTCTAAACGTTCAATGTGTTAGACTCAAGTTAATTTATCTATTAATCTTCTAAACGTTAAATAGTGCGGCGGTTTTATAATAAATCATCTTTTGTTTCGCGTTATGTTCACTATATTGGGATCAGCCTCCAGTATAATTGTATATATATTTCTGTTGTGATGCCAATAAACGCATTTTTCTTTCTTTCTTTCTAATTGGACGCAGCTAAATACTAGTTTATATGGAGCGACACGGATAGTTACCGAGGTATGTATTGGATCGTCACCCATTCACGCACTGACCTCAGAAAGCATGCATAGCATAGCCTTCGATCTACATTTTTGTGTGGATAATGGGCTTAAATTAATGGCTCCCTTATCTAGGTAGACAGTACAAGAAAATACTCGACACGTATTTTTTCTTTTTTCACGTTTTTTCAACGTACATCGAGTTAAAATGTTGCATGACGTCACTAGCCAGTACAGTTTATGCTAGCTAATGACGCAACAAGCTCCTGAACTTTAATGCGTTTAATCTATCTCTGGTTAGTTTGGGACTAGATGGCTTTGTGTGAAGATTGTGGAATATTTATTTATTATATTACTTTTTTTCGTATTGCAGCTCCTTGTTTGATGAGCAGCTTCTTCAGCTAGGTCTCTGGAAGACAGCAGTCATAATGGATGGGTTGAAGCTTCAACCAGGCCCGAGATGGAGCAGTCCAGTTTTCAATAAAGGTATGCAATCTACTCTTTGTTGCTTCATTATCTTCATTTTTAGTTTTTTTATTTAACATTTGATAGGCTCCCGCTTGATTTTGCCGTTGTTTTATTATTTTTACCTCGAGAAATGTGGCAACGGTTCCTATGGAAAGGCCATGGAGCGAACCCGAATGATAAACCTAGTCAATTACTTACCTAATCATTTGGTTGTTTATTTCAGAGATCTGGTGGGCAAGGTGGTGTCATCATTGGTCCTTCAAGTCACCACCACGTTCAGCCCTTTAGGTAAAGTGTATAAGTACATTTTACTATCTACCTTAGCCCTGCCGTTTTACCGGCACCTAGGGGTCCTAGCGTGATGTTAAATAGTCTATAACTTTCCTCAGTAATTGGGCTGTCATTGCATATTACTGAATCGACGGACTGGTTTCCTCAAGATGTTTTCCTTCATCCATTGTCAATAATAACAATAATCCACAGCTTTCACACAACGCTCTCTAGTTCCTAACTTAGCAGAGCTTAGATAAAAGTAATAATATGTTAGGACGTTTCTTTTATCTATAACACCATGCTTTGCAACCCAATTTTTGTACTGCTTACTCATGTTTTGACAAATAAACTATCCACTATGACTGGCCTGTTGGTCTAGTAGTTAGTGACCCTGACTGCTATGCCGCAGGTCGTGGGTTCGATTCCCATCCAGGACAAATGTTTGTGCGATGAGCACGATCGTTTGTTCTGAGTCTCGGGTGAAACCGCAGGACGTAAGTTAGTAGTCTATATAATATTGGTGCGCACTGAGTGGAGTCAGTCGCTATCCGACCGTCAGTGAAGAAGCAAGTGGTGGTTCATAGGCGAGCCAACTACAATACCATTATTAGGTATACGAGTATATACTGTGCAAACATTACAGACACTATCTCTAAATTTTCAGGTCTTCGAAGGCAGATAAACATCCACCTCGCTCAAATCCTCACATCACGCAACAATGGGGTGTAAGTGGCTCTACCAACACCTACAGAGCCGAAGCCAACCTCACCTGCCCGCGGTACACCCTGCTGACATCACCGACGAGGCTCTGGCGATTCCCTTATCTCCTGAAGACATGGAACAGCTATCCAGTAATTGGAACCAACATCCAGATTGCCAGGATATGTAGCCTGTTTCAATTGAAAGGGGGAGGGGTCAGGGCAGGAGCGGATTCAATTCAAAGTCAAAGTCAAACAATTTATTTCAATTAGGCCCCTAAAAGGCACTTTTGAACGTCGAACAAAAATTAACTTTAAAAAATGATTCTAGTTGCCTCTTCCAAAAAGTAGATTTGTATGGAGAAGAATGGACAATATACTCCATACTTACTCTTTTAAAATAGATTTTACAATACTTTGTATAGGTACATTAATAGGATTATGAGGAAGTAGGTACGATGCACTTAGAATAAAAAGTACTATACTAAGATAGGTTTAAGCAAATTGGAGGGGGCTAGTAGGATCACAGACCTGGTTGCGGTGTAAATTGGACGGGGTGAGGTGTAGACTCAACGCCATCTGGTGGATAGAGTTTATCATGCGTTGGTGGGAGGCTGTGTTCATTCAAATGCACATTCTCCCCCATTACGCTCTCTGTCATACTCTACTCTGCAACAATGACTCCTAATCCACTATCTTCAGTGTGTTGAGGCTCTTGGACCTCTTCAAAGACCTCACTGTCTTTCTTGGATCCGCACCTGAACGAAAAAGTCTTTAGTTAATCTTAAATCTTTATTTCAAACCATTATAGTAACCGGTGAGGACATTGTTCGTTCTTATAGGTTACGACAAGCTATGAACATGTACATTTAATCTATAGGTACTGTATCGAACCTAGATTAATGAATAGAATATAAGTTTAGTTATAATTAATATAAGATTAGGTTTAGCAAACAGAGTTTTTTATTTCAAACTTCTTACCCTCCTTTGAATGACAGTTGAACTACGTTTAGCTAGAGCGGTGTGTGGAAGGGTGAGTATTCATTTCTGCATTGACAGTCGTTACGAATAGTAAAGGCCACATTATACCGGCACCGCTCCAAACCAGCAATTGACTTGTCATTCAATTTAGAGCATTCAATCGTGTGTAGTACAGTATATTTCACAATGTCAATGTGAAAAAGCCAACGGCGAGCAGTCAGCGCTCTTGCCACTACCATACAACTCGACTTGCAGCCCGCGTGCCGATAGCGAGCGGACCATGTGCTTACAGCGTGTCGACCACACGCTTACAGCACGCCGACTCCGAGTCGCCAGGAAAAGAGAGACATTATGAAAACGTGCAAGTCCTAGGCGTGTTCAATCATAAATGCCTCATAACAATTGTGTTCGCGGTGACAGCTAGCTTACACCTCGCGGTAAGCGCGCGGGCTGCGAGCTTGCACCCCGCAGGCGGCGTGCGGACTGCACGCATGGCACCTTGCCGACAATGCGTAGTTAGCACACTGGCAGCTAGCCGTAGCCTAAATTCGAGGCGACGCCGTGCGGCTGCTGTGCAGTTGCGGTGCCGTTATAATGTGCCATGACCCTTAGAATCCCAAAAGTTACACAGTTACTGGGTTGTGGAGGTCTGGCAGGCAGTCGCTCCATGTAAAACACTGGTATTATAAGCAGCATTTGTTTAGACTGGAAGCAGACCCCAACTTAGTTGGGAAAAGGCAGGGACCTTAGATCAGGATGTTGGACCACAAAAGGGATGAATCGAAGAACATCTCATGCAGCTGACATGAAAATGCAGAACGCAAATAGATTTAAGCTACAAGTATCACGAACAAAATTTTCATCCGAAACTTGTGTCCCGCTGGACACAAGTCTATGAGTTTTTTTTAGTACGCTCCGCTGCCGCTCCAATCCTATATTATAAACACGAAAGTTTGTGAGGATGGATCTTTCACGTAAAAACTACTGAATGGATTTTAATCAAATTTGGTATGGAGTTAGCTGACACCGTGGATTAACACATAGGCTACTTTTTATCCCTGTATTCCCACGGGAATGGGACCTACGCGGGTGAGACCGCGGGACGTCTGCTAGTACTCATAATTATATTATTCTAGATGGCGTTACTGAGACATGGGATCATAGTTTTTAACCGACTTCAAAAAAAGGAGGAGGTTCTATGTTCGTGTGTATGTATTTTTTTTTTTATATTTTTTTTTATGTATGTTACCTGATTTCTCCGCCATCCGTGGACCGATTCTCGAAATTCTTTTTTTGTTTGAAAGAGTAAGTAGATTCCCGAGGTGGTCCCATTTTAATTTGGTGAAGATCTGGCGCTGATCTTCGGAGATATACAACGGAACTCTTCAAAAATAGACGGCAAATCTATCGTGATTGCTGGAATCGCTTGGATGTTTATTGTTTATACAACATCATGACGTATTATCACGCCTGTATGCTCAGAGGGGTAGGCAGATGTGTTCAATATACCCAGATTTCGACAGTTAGGTATGTTAAGTTTTATTTATTAGGGTTAGGTGGATAACCCTATTATAATGACATGTATTGTTAACAATTAACAATATAAAATGAATTCATGGCAAATGTTTGTATGGGAACAACTAAAAATGGAAAAATAAAAAACTTTTTTACAAAAAATAAAACCGACTTCAAAAATAACACTAAACGGTGTAAAATAACTCTAAATTCGGAAGTCGGTGGCCCATCAAGAATAAGACAAAAGTACCAAAGCCACAGACTTCCTAATTTAGAGTTATTTTACACCGTTTAGTGTTATTTTTGAAGTCGGTTTTATTTTTTGTAAAAAAGTTTTTTTATATGACATTTCCTCGCATAACCGCTCTATGGTGATTACTGTTCTTCATCAGAAAGGGGCATAGTACTCGGAGTAACAGAAGTGTATAAGAATTGTGGCAGATGGCGCTTTGTAGGCTGATAGCGTTTCAGTTTTTACCTACCCCCATTAGAAATAGGTGACTTTACGTGATATAAGTAATTACAGAATTAAGGACTACAAACTTCAAGTCTTACATCCTTCAAATTCCTGCGACGCATAAAGCAGTCTTCCTCAGTACTGACTTTTGGCCGGCTGGAATAGTTTTCAGACGCTTTAATGAAGCACGACCTAAACCTAGTGTGGTTTAAATATTATTTTTATTTATTATTACTGTGTTGCTAGCTATGGGTTTTTGTAACCTGAATTAAAGATTATTATTATTATTATTATTTATTATTATTAACCTGTTATACCTGTTTTGACGATCGTATAGGTATATCTATCATCTTTGGGATTGTATTTAATTTACTTTTTAACAAAAATAATACTGTGTAATCATATTATCCATCAACTCTTCTTATGCGTATCCGACCAGGGCTTGGTAAAATTTAGTTGTGGCAACACCAAACGTATTTCCAGCAAGCGACTGAGTAAATTTTTAATATGGCAACACTCTATACTGCATTGCGGACATTATTGCATGACTAAGGGCGGTTGAGACCTGCGCATTGAACTGAAATATAGAATTTACTTGACGTAAGTGTACCTATGTAGGATCTTCCGAATAATTACGGAAAGGACCTGCGCAGTGCAGTCTAGAACTTTCTAGAATTTCTCGTTATATGCAAGCAATCTACAGAAGGTTCACAATTAATAAAGTTCGTACTTAATAATGGTCGCCTATTTGGTTGTTTTGGTTTTCGGTAACATTACATCATTGTTTAACAAAGACATTCAATACCTATAGACCGGGCATCACGATCGAAATTTTCGTCCAAAACTTGTGTCCTGCTTGGACACAAGTGTGTTTTTTAGTACGCTCCGCTGCCGCTCCAATATTCATAATATATATTATTCTAGATGGCGTTACTGAGGGGATCAAAGTTTTTCTATGACATTTCCTTGACATGCCCGCTCTATAGTATTTTAAATCTCTTCGTTGCTTAAGTATTTTTTTTAGTGCTTACTTATTATTACTATTTATTACCTACTAGTCTGTATTTTCCCACGGCTGGAAAAAGGCCTCCCTACTTTCTTTCCACTTCTCTCTGTCAAGGGCTTTTTGGGACTAGTCCTTGTATAAAGAGTCCCGCCATCTTCGCCTAGGCCTACCGCGACGTCGTTTGCCATGTATGGGAACCCATTGAGTCGTACGTTTGGCCTACTCTGATCGTCTGACATGCGGCAGTGTAGTGATAAATGATTTTATTTCTGTAACACTTTGACACGTCATATTTTAAGTTGTAGAGAGTTGCACGAGGTCGGTGTTTCCCTATCTGACTACTCTGATAAGAAACAACGAAAGAAACTGAGAGGTCACAGTCTCTTTTAAAGACCAGACATTATCTTGGTCAGATCATGTAAGAACCATGCAGATTAGTGTCTGATGGTCTTTTCAGGAACGAACTGCACATATTTGAGGGGACCAGATCAGTCAGTGCAATCATTTGTCAGTAATCATGAGCTTAACTCGGAACTTGAGGAGCTCCACATCCTCCACATACCAAAGAAAGAACATGTGGGTTGGTCCCATAAAGTACCTACTCAAACTGCCAGACAAAATTAAAAAATAAGAAACTTAATAAATTGTGGCCCTGACTATTTTTATCCGACTTCAGAAGGAGGTTCACAATTCGATCGGTATATTTGGAACGAAGTTCCTTATCGCGCGTTACGAAAGGGGGCTAGACGGAAAAAATTCTTACGAAAAGTTGTAACGACACTTTTTGCTGTAGTTGTGGGCCGTGTGGCGTGCGCGTGCTTGTCTGTTGCGTGTGTGTGCCAGTTGTTGAGGGAGAGCGGGAGCGAGGAGGAGGGAGGGGGGAGAGGGGGAGGGGTCGACGGCGAGGGAGGGAGGAGGGAAGGGAGTTGTGAGAGGGAGGGGAATTTTGTCCTGTGTCTGGATGCAATTTATTTTTTATTTAGAAATATATAAGTATGTTTAACAGTGTTGCCAAGTACTCATAGTCATAGCACAAGCTCTGCTTAGTTTGGAGTTTGGGGCTAGATGGCGTTGTTTGAAAGCCAGTCCCTTTGCTGTCCTCTTCCGGAGCCTAAGTCGATGCATTAATTTGGCTAGGGGTCTTCATTTATTAAATTAAGTCATCTCGACAGAAACGCCAGTTTAAGCAGTAGACCTAAAATTTTCTTTGCATCAGTTAGCTGGTTTCCTCCGCAAATGGGAATTTCGCTTTAATAACATCGAACAGAAATGGTCCTTCTGTGCATCTCCATAGCGTGTCATAAACAAAACAATTGCATTCTATATGTGTCTGGACATGCGCAGTGGGACCACACCTTTCTAAACCAGACTCCCATTGTGCAGTACCACATTGCGCCAACAGCCGAGTTTCGAGGAAGACGTGTTACTCTTCTAGCTGGAGCAGTTCACTTCGGGCACCAGACAGCTGCAGTTCTACCGCGGAGAGGCTTCAAGATGAACAAGGTAACATAGATTCATAAATGTACGCCTTTTTTAATCCCCGACGCAAAAAGAGGGGTGTTATAAGTTTGGCCGCTATGTGTGTGTGTCTGTCTGTGTGTGGCACCGTAGCGCTTAAACGGGTGAACCGATTTAAATGCGGTTTTTTTATTTGAGAGTAGGGTTTTCCTGCGATGGTTCTAAGACATGATTAATCAAAATCGGTTCAGCCATTTCAAGGTTATCAGCTCTTTTGTGTTAGCTACCGATGCGATTTTTTAACGTCTAAGGGTATTAAATTTACTTACAAACATATTTGTGGCTTAAAATTTCAAAGACCCATGTGTGTTGTTATGACTTGTAAGAATCCCTTGTTAATAAAATACTATGACTATGGCTATGTTATATTAATAAGCAACATTGTGGTATACTTGTCTGATGCAGCCAGGATATCTAGCACCCCGACGTGACGTAAAATTTCATGGCTCAACGATAGGAAAGTGTTATTTTTAACTTTTTAAATGTTTCACTTTTTTGCGGTGGGGGTATTTTAAATTATTAATTAAATTTTTGCCATGAGGTTAGGAAGAAACTATAGTTCGTTCGCGTTAAGAATGCAGTGAGTCATCATTATCCGTCGGCCTAGCCCCGCCCCCTAACCAATGAAATCTTTTCAAATTACAAAGTCAAGTTCACAATGACAGTTGAAGGCATTGCCTCGAACGCAACGGTTGTGTCCTGTCTTTTGTGTTAACTGATTTATATTGAAAAAAAAAAAATGAATTCATCTCCAATTCGTAAAAATAAAAGTGGTTCGTTAATTCATAGTGGGGAAAGAAAAGTAATTTACAATGTTTTTAAGTATTTTAAACAGTGTGATTTAAATGTGACTGTGGACAGCATAGTACAAAAAACGGCAGCAGCATGCGGTGTGTCCAAGAGAACAGTTTATAGTATTCTTAGTGAAAAAAAGGAAAATAATGCATTGAAATCGCCAGTGAAAAAAAGGGCCCGGCAGTCTATGATTGATAAATTCGATGAATTAGACAAATGCGCTATAAGGAGAAAAGTACACTCAATATATTTAGATAACGACTACCCGACATTAGATAAAATTATGACAATTTGTGAAGCTGATAAAGATGTTCCAACGTTTAAACGTACCACACTTCATAAAGTAATGCATGAGCTGGGATTTGACTTTAATAAACAGGATAATAGAACATTATTAATGGAAAGAGAAGACATTGTTTTGTGGCGTCGTAAATATCTCAGGCAAATCAAAGAACACAGAAAAGCAAATAGAACCATATACTTCCTTGACGATACAACTATAGAAAACAAGAGATATGCTTTTCAAAACGGCTTATCTACCGGTCCAAGAGTTCCTACTGGAAAGGGAAAAAGTTTAATTGTTTTACATATTGGTAGCGACAAAGGATTTGTGGAAGGAGGTTTGTTACTTTCTGAGTCGAAATCAACTAAAGACCCTCATGAGGAGATGGACGGTGATAGGTTTCTTGAGTGGTTCAAAAACATAGTGCCTAAGCTAGAACCAGGAAGCATTGTTGTCATGGACAACGCTCCCTATCATTCTATCAAACTCGAGAAAATACCGACGACCGCTTGGAACAAACAACAAATAATAGACTGGCTAAGAAGCAAAGGGACAATCATGGACATGACTTATTTAAAAAAAGAATTGTTAAGGAAAGCAGCTGAAATCGCCCCACAATATGATAAATATTTAATCGATGAAATGGCTAGAAGTAACGGCATTGAAATTCTCCGTTTACCTCCATACCACTGCAAACTGAACCCCATTGAGTTGGTGTGGGCCCAAATTAAAAATTATATTGCTGCCAACAATACAACTTTTAAGATGTCTGACGTGAAAAAAATATTTTATGACGCAATTCGCTTAGTGGACGCTGATCGATGGAAGAAATGCTGCGACCACGTCTTACAAGAAGAGAATACCATGTGGAATTTAGATGACGTCATGGAACTCGCTGTAGAAAATACTTTTGTTATAAATACTAACGAGTTTAATAGTGATAGTGATTAATGATTTAATTTGGATTTTAAACTTCTAAGTGTATTTTTATAAATTCATTAAACTTTTTGAATTTAACACCACTGTGAATACACCTTTATCTTGCAGTTGCACTGATGACTCACTGCATTCTTAACGCGAACGAACTCAGCTACGATTCTTACATAATTCTTCTGCTTCGTTTGCGTTCAACATCTTTTTTATGAGACCCATAGGCCTCTGACTTGGCGTCACATGCCGGTTTCCTCACGATGTTTTCCTTCGCCGTTTTTGAAGCAAGTGATAATTATAGGTACAGTACACATATGAATCCGGAAAGCCAGAGGCTCGTGCCTTAAAATGATAAAAAAAAATGATAAAATGATATTTATTTTGTAAATTGGTTTTCACAAACACTTCAACAAGTAATTTTTTAACTAGTAGATGAGATCGGAGTTTCACTATCTGACTACTCTGAGAAGAAACACCGAAAGAAACTCAGAGGTCACAGTCTCTTTTAAAGTCCAGACATTATCTTGGTCAAATCATGTAAGAACCATGCAGATTAGTGTGTGAGATGGTCTTTCGAGGAAAGAACCACACAGATATGAGGGGACCAGATCAGTCAGTGCAAGCACTGCCTTGGGTTCGAGCTCGAGTACCTTGACTCGGCAGTCCGCCCTCCGACGATCATACCACAAGCTTACCAATTACTAAATGTATCAAAAATCTTCTTATCTTTGTCTGGTGAGTGACAAACCTGCAGTCAGAGTTTAAATACTGCCCATGGACCTCGGACTTGGCCCACAAGCCGTCGTGAAAGTAACAATACTAACATATTGATCTTTTTCAATTTGCAGGTCAATGAACGAGCACCACGTTCAAGCACTCGTCTCTGATGGCGGCTGATGTATCTATCGCCTCACCACCAGCTTCTGGCAACCTCGCCTGGAGTCCTCAAGCTAACTGGTACTGCAGCCTCTATTCCCTGCGTACCTCAGGACTCAAGGACCAAGGTGTGTGACCTACTGTCTTTATCGCCTCACCACCAGCTTCTGGCAACCTCGCCTGGAGTCCTAATGCTAACTACCAAAGAATCTGGTACTGCAGGCTCTATTCCCTGCGTACCTCAGGACTCTAAGACAAAGTATGTGTTCTACTGTCTTTATTTACCTATCTGCTGTGTTAATTATTATTAAAAGCCACATTCACAATTAATGTAGGTACCTTAAGAAACCAAATTGTCTGTAACAATTACCACGACTGAACACAGTCCCGAAATACAAGCGTCAGCTTAGTTTGGGAACCAGTATCACCAACTCTTGCGATTACTATAGGTTCCTTTTATTTGGGAATTGTGAATATTAATAGAATATTTCTAGTAGTTTTTTTCTTCTTTTTTGTCGGGAGGAGGAGCTTAATTCCCAGATTCTTTTACATGTCAGTTTTTTTTTATTTAATGACATTTCCAAAATGACTGATCCCTGAGAGGAAATGCCGAAAGATACTCAGGGGTCACGGTCTCATTTTTCAGCGGTAATACTCGAGGAGGAGAATACTCCCTTACCATTGGAGAAGCAGTGACCTGTCGCTGCCAGCCCTAGTCAAGGCGAAGATCAGCAGCAACAAGCCCTGGAACGTAGTAGTGACTTTCTGCAAAACGAACGTTTACGGATCCTATCCGTAGTCGTTCGTTTTGCAGGATGGCACTCCGACTCACTCAGCTAGCAGTACACGCTTCGGGCGCAGGCGGAGGGTGAATAAGCAACCTTCAAGTCCTTTTAAAAGGCTTAAAGTACCAACTGTGCTATAAGAACAGTTGATACTTTTAGTCTTAGATGGGTACAGAAAGATAAACTTTTTTAACTTCTGTCTAATGCAATTGTAAATGGAGTATAGACAGTATAGTAGATTAATACACTGTGATAAGCGCCGCGCGCCGCGTCGTTGTTGGCAAGGTTGCGGGCGAGTGGCAACGGCATCCTAAAAACTGTGGCGGAGAGTGTAGACTCTCCGATTATTAAAAGTTTTGTGAGAAGGACAATCACTGAACATTAGTTTGGGGATGTCCTTTTCACAGTACTAGTTGGTCTGTGTTCTCTGTGTTATTCAATTAAGTACTAACACTAGATATAAGTTATTTTATTGTTTACTAACAATGTGGATCTCGTTGTCTGATGAATAAAGATTATTATTATTATTATTATAAACTCAAAAAATCCAAGATGGCCTCCAGCCACAAGATCTATAAACGTCGTTGGGGGGTTTTAAATTTCACTTTAAGTTGTCAATATTCGGTTTCAGGTACTCAGGCGAGCTGATATCTACTAGTCTCTACTGGGTGATGGGCAATGATGGGAGACTCTGCAGCGGTACTTCTGTAGGTTCCAGCCGAAATGCAAAAACCCAGCTTTTATCAGCAGAACACTGAAGAAAACACTACCATCTTGCAGACCTGTTTCTTAAAACAATACAATGTGTAAAAGTAGGTGATGTAACAATTACAGATCAATGAGATAGCGTGTCTAAATTCATGTCGAAGTGAGTGGTTGCAATAGCCCACACCAGTCTCTCTGTCTTGCTCATAGCTTCACATGCCGTCGAAAATTCTCCCAGACAAGCCGGTTTCCTCACGATGTTTTCCTTCACCGTTTTTAAAGCCTGTGATAAACAAAACGGTGCACATGAATCCGAAAAGCCTCTGAATTTTGTGTGTGACTTGGCAACTGCAGGTCACGCAACTAAGCTATCATCCTAACGGTCTCATTGATTTTTAAATGTAAGACTTAATTGTAGTCTTGATGTCAGAATTAGACGTCATCTTTGTAAATAGATAACATAGGTAGGCGTGGATAAAAGATAAGAAGACCAAAGGACCAATGATCGCAGTTTCTTAAAATGTTTGGTCCTTTGATCTTTATCTCAATCTGTCAGATACGACAGTCTTTAAATCCACGCCTGGTCCTAAAATGCGATGATCTTGTAACTGCATGATGTTTTGTAAAATATAATGCAGTTACACACATTATTATTAGAAAGGAAACATTGTATGATAAAGACTGCCTTGTCGGCTGCGACTGGCCAAGGTCCCGGGTTTGTACCCCGGGTCGGGCAGCAATAAACGTTATTGAATTCTTCCTCAGTAACTGCCTGCACGCGTAGCATGATCACCGAAGAAACGGTCTTTGTCGTGTCTCGGAAGAAAATAAATGAAGTGTTCATGCTACGCAGGCAGGTTTATTGAAAGAAATTTGACAGATTGAGGTTCCTGTCTATATAATCTGTCACTTTGCCGATTCGTCTGTAGACAAAGGCCGTTTCTTCGGTGTTCAATGTGTTCATGCTACGCATGCTGGAGTCTGGATTTGGGCCCGGTCTACACTGGCTTGCAAAACTCTCACTGACTTGCAAAAGTCTCAAACTTTTAAAATTGAAATAACTTTTTAGGAGAATATTCCCTCACAACGGCTCCGAAGTTTCGTGTTCAGAAAGCTAAATGGCAATACCAGTTATTAAAAATTAAATACTTAACATGTAAAACATACTTTTATAATGTTAACTGAGTTCTTTAACTCAAAGCTAAAAATGGCTTCCTATTTTATTGTTTTTTTAAGTTAAAAATGTTACTTATGTATAGTTTACTAGTTTCAAAGGAAGCAGATAAAATTTGCTTTATAACGGTATTGATTTTAAATCTCTAACTTTTATAGCTTAGAAAACAATTGAAATTTTAAAAATGTAGTAATTGTAGTAGCAGGACAGTGTGTATGCTCGCCCCCTATTAACACTCAATATCTTTATTGGTTTACGAGATCATTTATTTAATCAATAGGTAATATTATAAAGAGGATAGATTAGTTACCATTGAATAGGCTCCGAAACTGCTGGAACTATTTGAAAAATTCTTTCACAGTTGTAAAGCTACACTATCTCCAGGTAACATATAGGCTACTGGTGGCCTATATTCCCACGGGAACGGGAACTATGCGGGTAAAACTGGGTGACGTCTGCTATAGTTTTTAATAGAAACAATGCACATTTATAAGAATGGTCTGTAATTAGATTACCTACAGTATGTGACTGGAAAAATGTCAGTGTACGATGAGGGCCCAAATCTTTCGGTATTTACAGATGTTTTCTTCAAATATTACTGGTTTTCGGAGGGGAGGGATGTGTTTAGAAGAATACTGGTAATGTCCTTCGCAATATTGGTTTTCTTACCATGATATTATTATCTAGACAGTACGTGGTCAACTATTTCCGCCTCTCCCATAGTCTTTAAGTTACAATCATAACTAGTACTTAATTATACTTAAAACTGGTACTTTTTCTCTAAATCTTAAGCGATAAAACACATAATACATGAGTACATTATTTTAATCTCTGTGTTTTATTTATTAGATTAAGTTTAAACCCTAAATTAACCTCCCTAAACCCCTAAAAACCCCTAAATTTTAACTAAGTGGTTACTTAGTTAAAATTTAGGAGCTTATTTGAGGAGACTAACGAAAGGTATTTACAAGGCAGATGTAAGTGGGAACGCCGGGAGGGGACGCCCTAGAAGGACATACATAGACCTTATTGGTGAGGTTCTTCAGAAAGGTCAGGTGCGTAGTACTCGCAACCGGCGTGTGTGTATGACAACATGTATGAATGTAAACGAAGCAAAAGAAGTATGTAAGATCGTAGCATATGGCGCTCTGTAGTTTCTGCCTACCCCCTTGGGAAAAAGGCGTGAGTTTATGTATGTATGTATGTATGTATTTGAGGAGCTTGTGGCTAAATGTTAACAGTCACACGTTAAAATCAAAGGTAATATAAATAGACGGAGTCAAAATTTCTATTGGTTGCGTTTCTATTGGTCCACGAAATCAAGTTCATCACGTGGACATCATTACGTGGACCAATAAAAACGCAGTAAATTTTTTCGGTACTCGTTTGGTAAAAAAAAAAGACTACAGTCTTAGTGGATACAAGTTTCGGATGAAAATTTTGTTTGTGATGTGAGGGTCTAGGTATAGTAAGTAGGTATTGATTGTCTTTGACACAAGTCTATGAGTTTAATTTAGTACCTACGCTCCACTGCCGCTTCAATTTTGCTATATTATTCTATACTCCATCCGATTAGGTATAGTTATCAAAAGGTAAACAATTTTGACATGTACCTATTTTTAGAACACAGTTTAAAAATAAAATGCAGCTGAAAACAAATTTAGATACAACAAAAACGATTACATGATCAATTAAAGAATTTGCTTAAACAGTAGTTACAATTGTATTTAACTAATAAGCGTTTATGTAAAAAGACTTGTCAAGATTGTTTACCTCTAATTAACTACCTACTCGGATGGAGTATAGATGGCGTTACTGAGATATGGAATCACGGTTTTACTATGTCATTTTTTCGCATGTCCTCTCTATTAAGTATAGTACCTTAAAGCTCTTTGACGGAACCCTAGAGAGAACCACTGCAGCTCTGACTTGAACAGAATCAGCTAATAAATCCTTGAACAACATTAAATCACCACTACGCTATCACGCTATTACCTAACAAGGTTAGTGTAGAGGGTGTTAGGTGGGTAAGGATCTTGAGGGTGTGTGGTAAGATACTGTACATGAAATTTAATCAGTACCTTTTTTTTGTCATGACTTGTTGTTTACATTGTGTTGTGTGTACAAAGCTAGAATCCTCCTCGCACGGGTGTTGTGTCTGGTGGGCCCGACGTTTATTATCTGAATCTTGTATCCTACGTATTACTTACTATAATCGTGCGGATAACTTTAACATCGCGATGTAGGATCAGTAGGATGCCAGTCGTTAGTTCGTTTGTGGTAAGATAGATGTCGCGCTACGTAAGATATTCGTATGTTCTTTCTAAGTTTATCTTAGAAACCTTTGACATGCATGGGTGTAGGACAACAATGCAACGTGAGGAAACCTGAAATACACCTTTATCCTATTCTGCTTAATATTATAAATGTGAAATTACATTTGTGAAGATGTTTGTTACGTAATCACGTGTGTAAACCGCTGAACGGATTTGGATGAAAATGTTCACACAGATAGAACATTTCCTGTATTAACACATAGGATACTTTTCATCCAGGTGGTAACGCGTTAAATAGGAATAAACGTTCAACATTAATGTTACTTTTTAAAAAACTTTAGTTCTGTTTTTTGTCAATAGATGACACTGTCTACACCGTTTGCATCATGTTTTCTACTAGTCGGATTTTTTTACATAATGAAGCAAAATCCGTTGAATCAAATGTCATCTTAGGGGAGTTACTTTTTACGCGGGTGATGGTGCAGGTACAAGCCAATGGATAATAAAATGGTAATCGACAATCCACCTTGAGCAAGCGTGGTGATTAGTGTTCGGGCTTTCTCTGAACGAGAAGAAGCCTTTGCCCCCTATTGGGATAGTAACAGGCTGGTATTTTATTATTATACATATAGATTTTACTGTATTAGAAATACAGAAGGTGAAAAAAGTTAAAAGAGAATGTTACTAGACCTAAAAGTTGGTTCCTTTCTTTGACAAGAGATGGCGCTGCTAGTCCTTAGTGTTAAATTCAAACTTAAATGATTTATTTAATTAAGACCATTACAGAGGCACGTTTACACGTCAAAATTAAAAGAAATACAAACACTGGTACATCTGTATCCATGTCGGTTAGTCAGAAAAAATAAAAGACGAAGTTCACAAAAGACGTAAGTACGCCATGTGAATTGGAATTTGAAGTTTAAAAATTGCTAATACTCTGCCTAACTTGCTCAGTAATGAACCCATCCACGGCTCGACCGCGACAAACGTAGCTTAACCAGAGGGTTAAGTAGTGGGTACTGCTGGATAGAGATCCAGCAGTACGTTGTCTATCATTGTGCCGCACACCCATTGCTCCTTTTGTAATGGACAGTCACCATCCCCAGACTATATAAGGTAGCTTAGCCATCAATCAACCCATACGGCTGCAATCATTGTGCCGCCACTCCCATTGCCCCTTTTGTAATGGTCGGTTACCCATCCACGAGCCGACCGCGGCAAGCGTAGCTTTACCTCCGAACGTGCGGTTAGTAGATACTTATTGTGTAAAATAGAACACAGTTGCGGCGTTGAAACAAAATCAAAACACCAAAAATTCATTTCAAATACTGAGAACGCATTTTGAACGCCAATTTTATTAGTCCCCCTAAGCCCCCGCCTCACTCCCACTTGCTATAGTGTACTTACGGGGGTAAGGAAAAAGCGCAACACACATCTACCTATTCCTGAAAAGTAACCACATTTTGGACGTCAAAAATCACAAATTAAAAAAAAATATTTCTGATAAAATCCATTATGATGATGATGATGAACCCCCGCTTCACACCACTTCTTATTGTACTTGCTGGGAGGAAGGAGGTGGTGCAACAAACCTCCCTAGCGACCTCCTAAAGTTCGGAGAACCTAAATCAATACATTAGGTACAAAGCTCAGGAAATGTCCCGCGAACAAAATACGGAGTGTATTTTCAGAGTATTGATCGTGCGTGACCTGCGCACTGCAGCATCTAGCTGCTAGACTTGACTCCCTTTGTGCAATCAGTGCCCCTTCCTACGTCCGCCGCGCGGGTCGAGTTCGTCCTTGGAGCCGGATACCTCTCCCTGTTTTCACTACCGTCAAGCTTTTAGGTAAGTTTAAACTATAAAAATATAATACTAGAATCAATATCGAAATAGTTTCACAAATTTATATTTATGTAATTTTATGTATTTTAGTGTTTTATCGTTCGTCCATTTTGAAAATGTATTCGTGCACTTGATTGATCGATTCTTAAAGGAGGAGGGCTGTATAACATCACGCTATGGCCTTTTAGAGCGGGTCAGGTCGCGTGGCTCAGTATGTATAATACTAGACAAAACCGCGTGGTTTAGAAGTGCATTATCTTTTGTATGTTGTTGCAATAGTGATTAGCTTGTATGTTGATTGAATTCACGTCACTTACATCATTCCCCGAAGGGTAAGGCAGAGCTGAACACTGACATTCGGCCAGTTAGTAATAAGGGGCGAGTCTTTAGCCATCGGCCTGTCACAAAGACTCGGGGGGCTTCAACATTTTTAGTTACGGAAATTGGCCTTTTGATTAAATTCACTACGAGGAGGTATGATGAATCCACTAGGTATCTACTTTGTTTCTGGCATCGTTTTCAATAAATGTATAAAGAACAATGGCGACGACCCTACCCGTCCGCCGCGCCGCCATTTTGTTTTCAAGCTACCTCAAGCTGTCAAACTTTCGCAATTGAACATGAACAAGTTGAAAAACTATCAAAGAAATTTGACACGTTGGGGTGGCTCAATGTACTGACCTACTAATGGAGATGTATTTGGAGATAAAGACGGCCTTGGACGATATCAAAATGCATTAAGAATTTGCCGCCGTAGGAAGCCGGGGCAGCCATTGCGTGTCTACAATAGGGTGGGGCACAGATTGTTTACCGATCAATAACACGTGGCGTCAACCTTTGTTCTCGGTGGTACCTACAGTGCAGATATGCAACCTCGGCTGCAAATATAGGTGTGAAAAATCATTAAAGCCTTAGCAATATGAGGAACATGGTGTAAAGATTCGCATCCTCCATAGAAAGTTGGGATCCTTCTCGCAGACCGGTGTAGTCGGGATTTTAAATACGTTTAATCGCGCGGATAATTTTAACATCGCGATGTAGGATAATAATATGCAGTTCGTATGTGACGGGATAGATGTCGCTATAAACATGAAAGATCATATGAAAATGCAATATCATAAATCAATGAGGTTCTAGTACTTTTAAGGTTTTAACAAAAAAAATTACAAGTCAATCAAACCATAATCAAATCCATTTCAAATCCATAACTTGGCGACTTTCTAAAATATTTTTTATTATAATTTTCCAGATCGAGCAATTCCATCAGCTCGTTGCTGAAAGCAACAGGATGCTGATCCAAAAGGCCGACTGGTTTTACATACCACCAGCTGGACACCCAGCCATGCAGCTCTTGAGCATTCCAGATGACTGGATTGAAGGTAATGACATACTATGCGTTTCAAATGAGAATAGGAATGACTTTGCGCCATATTGTGACGTCATAGCTGTCAATTCGAATAAATTGGGTAGGATCAGCAAAACAAGGATTTACGAATTACGAACGAATAATTTTCTAAATTGTACTCAAAAAGTATTTGTTTACATTGGCGATACTTAATCTCTCGAGCCCTACACATTTTCGAGCAGTCAGGGAGATGAAAACAAAAACAAATATTAACAACAACAACAAACAACCGTGTAACAAACAGAATTAATAAATAAAACGTACCCACTCCACAAGACTAAATTAATTTAAGACGTTTTTATGTTTTGACTCGGTAGAACAAAACAAAGAAAATAATATACACGACTAAGGTTTCGTTGCAGGGCGTACTTTCAAGCGACATTTGACAGATAGAGGTCATTGACGTTCCTATTCTTATTTGAAGCGCATACTTAATACTTAAACTCACACCTTTTCCAGTAGGGGTAATTACAGAACGCCACCTGCTATTTCTTCTGCTTCGTTTACCTTCATCTGTCGAGGACTACGCACCTGACCTTTCTGAAGAAAATCATCTAGGAATAAGGTGGCCCTTAGAATAAATCCCATATCGTTGGTGCAGTTAGAAACATTAGAACTCACACATACAAAAGGCGAGATCCGGAATCTGCTGGTTGTAAATACAAAAATTGAGACATGACTTGGAAGCGTGTGACGCTGCTAATACTAGTACATTTAGCCCTTCCCGAAGTCAAACTAACAGCTGATAGATCGTGCCTCCTGTAATCAATCACACACGAGCGCGCGGGAATTTCAAACAGCGTTTTTGTTTTTTATCGTGATATAAGGTTTTGTGTATAAAAAAAAAAGTTTCTTTGGAAAAGTTTATTAAAATCATGAACACAATCACGTGTTTAAGTATCGGTCACTAATTACCAGTCACCCTATATAGTCCATTGACATAACATTCTCTTGTTTTTCAGAACCAAAACCTGAACTATCAGATGCGGGCACTCAAACTACACTTTTCGAACTGGAGTCAAACATATTTTCATTTAAAGATTGGCCACTTGACATCGGCGCGCTCCAACGTCAGGTCCAGGGTGCAAAAATCAACAGAGCACCCACGGAAACTGGCTCAACTAACACCTTGAGTCAGGTCGAAGATACCCTGCCTACACCAACGGGCAGCGGATCAACTGGCTCCTTCCGTCAGATCCAGGTGACCCTGGTTGACAATCTGCCTCCGGGATCTGGCTCTACCAATGCCTTCCACCAGATTCATAGGAAACCATGCCAACTGTCACCTTCAGGTACACTTTTGTATTTTTTTCTTACTTTTATAACATAACATAACGCCTGTAATCCAAGGGTTAGGCAGAAGTGTAGGTACCTGGTAGTAAACCCACATTTCGCCAGTTATGTTTCAGTCTCATGTTATAGGGGGTGAGCCTAATGCCATCGGGCACAAATCCAGACTCCGGACCAACGAGGCACTTCATACTTTTATTTTAGGTTAAACAACGTGCGCGATATTTTAAGTGCTTAACAAATTATGGTTTTAACACCACACTGCGCTCCGATACTCAAAGAATGCCTCCTGGTGTTCAAAAGGCGTCCCATCTCTGATGGGACAGGGCAGGACATGTCTGCTGCATGCCGAATTAGCTTAGGGCCCGTAAAACACAAAATTGTTGCTCTGAAACAGTGACACGGGGCTGCGCACAGGATCACGAAAGAGACGGTGCAACCACCAAGATGTCTTCCTCGCAAGAATTTGAGAGAAGCACGGAATCAAGACAGATGTTGGGGTCGGCTTCTAATCTACCTGGATTCAGCTGAATCCCAGCCATATTTTACATGGAGTGCCTACTTATCTCACCACCAGAACCCAGTGACTGAATAACATGATAGCCCTTGGTTAAACTGGTTGACAGACTTTCAGAAATCTGACTCCTCGTAACGACTGTCAAAGATTCAAAAGTGCTTTTCAAGGTGCGATATTATCTTAATACTAGCAGACGTCCTGCGGTTTTACCCGCGTAGGTCCCGTTCCCGTGGGAATACAGGGATAAAAAGTAACCTATGTGTTAGTCCAGGGTGTCAGCTAACTCCATACCAAATTTTATTAAAATCCATTCAGTAGTTTTAACGTGAAAGAGTAACAAACATCCATCCATACATACTTACAAACTTTCGCGTGTATAATGTTATAGCAGGATAGTAGGATAGGACAGTAGGAAGTATCCTACTTCCTACTGTCCTATCCGTAATGGACGGTCTTTCATCCATGGACCAACCTCGGCTAGCGTAGCTTGACCTTCCTTTCTATTCTGTGCCTGAGCTTATTCCTAAAGCTTTTTCTTTATTTTTTTTCAGGCAGTGGATCTACAAACGACTTCTATGTAGATCAGGTTCTGGAGGACTTTGAAGAGGAACTGGCAGAGGGCAGGGAGTCACCCGACACCTTTAGCGATGCTGAGGAAATCATGCGTGATTCTACCGAGATAGTCCCATACAACAGGACTGGAGCGAAGAACAGCTTCTCTCCTCTGAGATTAGCTGACGAATTGAATCCAATCTCTGGTTTCATTGCCAAGATGTGCGTGAAGTTGCTGTCTATGCAACCGATATATTTGTAAATCTTATAATTAAGAACTTGTCTAAGTAAGATTAACTAGCGAAATATCACTGACGGGCGGGAGGGTGGCATATGAACACAAAATACTTATAATACCTAATAAATCCTACAACTGGCGGGCGTTGACCCCGAGGTCAATGGCCGCGTGTTGTGTAGTTTATTAAAATGTATGAAGAACGTTGGTGTGGTTTCGCTAGTTAATTTAATTTTTTGACTCTGTTTAATCATAGGTTAAGTTTTGTATTCTTATAGAAAATACATAGGTTAAAGAGACATTTAATTTTAAAGAATTAGAATTAAGGTAGTTTGTAGTCAGATCGTTGTTTTATTTCTATCCCAATATCATCATTATAATCCACTCCTTTTCACAACTATGTTGGGGTCAGCTTCTAGTCTAACCTGATGCAGCTATAAAATAGTATTTTACATGGAGCGACTGCGTTTCAGACCTCCATAACCCAGTAACTGGGTAGCCCGGTAGGTAACACCACTTTCCTTGGATATTGTAGCCTTTCCGGGTTCTAACTAGTCTTAACGACTATCAGTGATCATGGCAGCCGGGACCTAGGGCATCAGCATGACGTGCTTTCTGAGGCATACAGCCATACAGAGGGTTTGGTATGTATTAAATGCAAGCACAATCGTAAACAATGATTATCAGAAATTTAATGTACCTAATATCATTGAATGATAATCAAATCAGGTAATAATATTTGAGACTCCTGGGGTATCATTGTTTTGAAGGTATCATTGTAGATGTCATTAGCTGAAGGTTAGCTAGAAACTCTTTATTAGGTCCTGCCTTGCCTTAAATGCTATCTTTCGCAGTGTTGATGATAGACAATACTGACTTGATGAAAATACTTACCAAAATATAGAGAGCTACATAGCTAGAATAAACGAAACTTTCCTTTGTCGTAGCCCGTGGGCCACCAAAGCATTTTCGCCTTAGCAACCACTAGATGTCGCTTTTATTCAGTTTTTTTGTTTACCCTGATATCCCCTACCCTCTTCATTAAAATATAGATGAAGGGGGAGATTGAAAATATTGATGCAAGATTAGGTACTCACACAAGCAGATCACTATACACTTACACGACGAGAAAAAGTAAATACTCTTTCTAACTTATTGAATTTTTCGTGACGCAGAATGAGATGTCTATATTGTACTCACTTTCTTTTTCAAGACGATAAACGTTGTGACCGCTAGATGTCGCTGTTAGCACAAAAACTGTTGTGTTTTATTTCGAGAACCCACCATCTTTGAAATATTGATCGGGTCTGTTGCAATATGACTATCATCTAAGATAGTTATGTTTATAAAATTAAATGGTGTCGCGTCTGTTCACTGCTTCTTCAGTACTCTTCACACACTATCGTTGTCTTACTCTCACAACCAGAAACCTACTCTATCTAACTGGCAGGTTGTTTTATTAAGTATAGAAAGACTTACTACAAAATTTGCAGTGACTGTATTTTTAAGACAGCAAACATTATAGATGGCGTTAGTTGTACGACTTTACAGACACGTGCTGTAGTTTACAGCAATGTTAATTAATTTATTGAAACTGATATATTAAGAGGAAATGTTTGATTGATTGTTTGCATTGTATAGGCTCCGAAACTACTGGACCGATTTGGAAAATTCTTTCACTGTTGGGAAGCTACACTATCTTTGGGTGAAATAGGCTACTTTTTATCCCTGTATTCCCACGGAACTGGGAACTACGCGGGTGAAACCACGTGACGTCTGCTAGTGTTAAATAAATACTGAATAGATCACCATATTACGAAATTCGCTTTCGCCCTAGCAACCGCTAGATGATGATTTCAGCGAAAACGCTGTTGTGTTTCATTTTGAAACTCAGCTTACATTGAAATTTATTGATCGTGTCTGTTGTTCTTACGTAACCTACAGATAAAAGAGTTGGGAGTTTGTAAAATTAAATGGCGTTGCGTCTTTTCACCTCTCCCTCGCACACTATAGTTGTCTTTAAACTCACAACCAGAAACAGTTACCTACTCCCTCTAATTAATAGAACATTTCATAGTAGAGAAAGATGTCATTAAAGTAGTGATAGTCGCTTTTAAAATATCATGAACATTTTAGATTGCGCTAGCTCTTTCTAACTCACAGAATATTTCATAAAGCAGAAAGAGATACCTATATTGCAGTGACTGACTTTTATAAGACCACGAACATTGTAGATGGCGTTAGCTGTATGGTTTGAGAACGACGCGCTAAAATAGACCGCGAAATTATTATTTGTTTTCGTTTTTTGCTTATTATACCCACATGGTTCTTTTGATTGTAAAGTTGTTTCATAGTGCAGTAGTATACAAAATACTGAATTGGTCAACATACTCGTAATACAATGAACCAGAGCTTCAATGCCTATTAGAATCAGACAAAATTTCAAACATGGTAGGATATTGTTTCAATTTTACCCTATCAACAACTAGATGTCGCTGTAAGCCCAAAATCTGTAGTGTTTTATTTTGAAAACCGGCCATCTTTGAAATATTGATCGGGTCTGATGCACTTGCAATATTAGTCATGTAAGATAGTTGTGTTTATAAAATTAAATGGCATCGCGTCAACCCACGCACTATTACTACACATAATAATTATATAACTAGAATGAGTTGCCTAAGTAGGTACTCTCTCTTACTAATAGAATACTCAATACTCAATATTTATTGCGTTCTACAATGTATACATAAATGGTCTTAGAATATAAAGGATAATAGAACATTTCTTATAGTAGTCTGTTTAATAAGACAACACACATTGTAGATGGCGTTAGCTGTACAATTTGAACAGGATGGACCGAGTTTATCAATTTATGATTAATTAACTATATTTATATCTGTAAATTGGTTCTCACAAACACTTTTACAAGTCATTTTAAAATAGTAGGTGAGGTCGTTATTCCAAGATAAGGTTAGTCTAGTCAGTATCTAACTAGGTAGGTAGGTACTCTGAGAAGAAACTCAGAGGTCGCAGTTTCTGATCAGATCTATCATGTGAGAACCATGAAGATTAGTGTCTTGACGAACAATGCTAAAGAAAGAACATTATTTTACATCATTTTCCGCAAATATAGCTCTGTTTAGGTTGAATGATAACTAAACATGTGTTCCCCACGAACAAAGTACTGAAGCATTTTTGTCCCAGCCACCGATAGATGGCGCTGTTCTCAAATACAGTTTTTTTTTCTAAAAACAGTTTCCTCAACTGCGAAATATTGATCGTGTCTGCTGTACTTTTATTGAATAGAATTTGACGGTTCATCTCTTTCTGCCACAGGTAATCGCCTGTGAGTTAGAAAGAGTTCACTATTGTTTATCTCCTTCAGTAAAATTTTAACTGAAAGGTAGGTAGGTACTATTAATAGTTCGTCTGGATTATGACTGTACAAGATTGAGTTAATATGAAATGGTTTGATTGCTAAAGCTAACATATCATCACGCCTGTTATCCACGAAGGGATAACCTAGCTATGTATCATTCAGGACCTCTTGTAATGTGTATAAAAAATTATAATAAATTACCTAATGATATTAAAGACATAGAATTTGACAATATATTTGTAAACGCGCTTAAATTGTACCTAGTACAGAAATGTTATTATAGCCTAAATGAGTTTTTGACAAATAATTGACATTCTGTTATATAAATATTGTAGACGCAATGTAATAATGTAGGTAATAAACACATTCAATAACTAATTAATGAAATGATGGCAATTGATAATGTAATATTTTAATTATTATTTTCTCTCTAAATAACTTTATGTAATGCATGGAATTAAAATTAAGATAGATATAGGATACCTAATGTTGCAGTGCCCTAGCAGGGTTCATGTACGAAACTCATATCTGTAACAAGACCTTCTAAACGACATAAATGCAATAAATAAATAAATAAATAAATACTGGGTTAGGTAGAAATGTCTCTAGTACCTACATCTACATCTTACTAGGTACTTAGTTATGTTTAATAATAAAAAAATAATAATAATAAACATTTATTTCGGAAACTCGTTCCATATCACTTTGTTTGTTAGCTTACGTAACTATGTTAGTAACTATACCTAATTACAATAATAATAATATATTTAATCTAATTAAGTCTCATGTAATGTTGGGAAGTTTGTTCCGCCACTACTGCCTACCAAAAACACTAGGAAGTGGCGAAGGGCGGGCTTTTTGGGGGACTGTATTCTGTAACTTATATGTTCACAAAACTACTGATCTTTAGCCTAATACCTACTTATGAAAAAATGACTTTTAAATAGGGGGCGATCTTATTCCCATTAATTGGTCATGAATCCAGACTCGGGGCTGGTACTGAGAAATTCTAGGTGGTAAAACTTAATCACGCTTTGCCCGACCCGGGAATCGAACCCGGGACCTTCATGTTCAGCAGTTCTAGAAACTAAGTACTAGACCATCGAGTTGGTCGCGAGGAAAAATTTAAAAATCAAAAGTCATGGTTTTTGGGGTTACGACTACTGCCCAACAGCAACTCTGCCATAAGCTGCCCTGCGAGGTTTATTATTAGATTTTATTCCAGCAGTAGCCCAGTGGTGGCGGCCCCGACTTACGAACAGTCAGTCGAGGGGTCGAACCCAGACTTTGTGTAATTTAATTCATCACCACTGCTCTCAAAAACGGTGAAGGAAAACATCGTGAGGAAACCGGCATGTCCTAGAACCAAAAATTCGAAGACATGTGACATCTACCAATTCCAATTTTGCGTATGGGCTTTTTAAGGATTATAAATAAAATTATAGGTCAACATAAGTTCTGAATACACGTAAAAGTGTTTTTTTAAATCAATAAATGAACCTATTTACAGTAATAAATATCATTTAATAAAATGGACTTCAGAACGACAGCTTTACAAGTGAAATATTGATTTTATACGGCTACCTCAACCTCTCCCACGTTGTTGTTATAGTAACAGAATCTTTTGTGTTAAAGTAAGTACAGTTGGAAGCGGCAATATGTGACTGGAAGCAGTTTACCTATACTCCATCCGAGCAGGTACTAAGAGCCTATTCACTCCAGCCTTGAAGACACCTAAATTATAATCGGACGGGAAGACCGCAGCGGGCAAGTTGTTCCAGTAGTTCGATGTACGCGATATAATATAAATGACGAAGCGAAACGCTTTGTCCGAATCGTGGAACTGCCAACGATGTAAGGGTGGACACTCGCCGTACGCCGAGTTATCCGATGGTAGAAAAGTGATGGCGGAATCAAGTTATGTAGGTAATTCCCGTGCACACTCTTCAAAATGTATCCTATAGAATACCGAAAACTACGCGTGCAGGCCAAAAAAAAACAATCAAAGAGCTTTTAATTGTTGCTAAGTGGTAAATTTATGCTTTTGACTGTACTAAGTTCCCCACTTCCCCTTCAGACGCACCACCCCTTAATCGTGACCTGCGCAGTGTACACCATGGAACTTTCCAAAGAGTTCCATTGAATTTGAAGCACGTGGAGCTCCTCAAGTTCCGAGTTGAGCTCACGATTACTGACAAATGCTTGCACTGACTGAGCTGGTCCCCTCATATCTGTGTGGTGCGCATTATCAGACACGAATCTGCATTGTTCTCACATAATCTGACAAAGATAACTTCTGGAGTTTAAAAGAGACTGTGACCTCTATCGGTGTTTCTTCTCAAAGTAGTCAGATAGTGAAACGACGACCTCAACTAACTAAAAAATTACGTGTAAAAGTGTTTGTTTATACCTATTTACAAACAGAAATAAATACCGTCAACAAAAAACTTTGCAAAACTATTAATTCGTTTGAGTCATGTAACCTTTTTTTAAGTTAATAGAAACGCCGACCAAAATCAGACCATTCCTAACCATACCTTATCGGAATACTTAAATACTGATGCAATAACTGTAGATTACTTTATTTAATAACTAGCAACACATAAAATTAAAAAAAACCGGCGTGCGTGTATGACAACATGTATGAATGTAAACGAAGCAAAAGAAGTACCTATGTAAGAATCGTAGCACATGGCGCTCTGTAGTTTCTGCCTACCCCCGTGGGAAAAAGGCGTGAGTTTATGTATGTATGTATGTATGTACATAAAATTCACCATACTTAGGCTACATCATTTCGTTTATCGTTATGTCTTGTAGGCAGTGTTCTCGTTAAAAGCTTCCAGAAGGTAATTTTTTTCCCGAAAAACTTATAGGCTATCTAAGTATATATCTGATCTAATCCACTTAAATACAAAAACTTGATAATTTAATAACTTACTTCGATAGGGTAATCCGTCAAGTTAGACCTTTCATTGTAATTTATAACCTTGCCATTCGAGTTAAGGGGCTATTTAAAGGTGGTATATAGGCGAGGATGTCGGCAATTGACAAATGCGATGATGTCGCCTGCTACGTTGACTAGTCAAAGTCATAAAGAATAAACTAGGACCATATTATAGACTAAAACCAGTTGAATATTTTACATAGGACGACTGAAATCTATAATTATCTATGTATGCTAATAAGTCTATACTAATATATAAAGAGGAAATGTGTGATTGTTTGTTTGCATTGAATAGGCTCCGAAACTACTGGACCGATTTGGAAAATTCTTTCACTGTTGGGAAGCTACACTATCCCCGGGTGACATGGGCTACTTTTTATCCCTGTATTCCCACAGGAACGGGAACAACGCGGGTGAAACCGTGAAACGTCCGCTAGTATTTTATAGAGAAATGATTTGTATTTTTGTATGTTACGAATAAACTTTAAAACTACTGAACTGATTTCAAAAAATCTTTTACAGTTGGGAAACTACACTATCACCGGTTGACATAGGGTCTTTTTTTAACCGTGTATCCCCGCGGGAACGGTAATAACGCAAGTGAAACCGCGTGACGCCCGCAAGTCTTACTTATAAAATGGATGGATCTTAACATAACGCCTCTGCGCTATTTCCCAAAGATTTTTCTCTGTACTCATAGTACACCCACAAATTACAAGTTTTACTTACCATAAAGATTACAAGCCTATTATCCTAGCTACATTTATCCATTCTCAAAGCTATGACTTAGAAATTTCAGGCGAAAAACACAATTATTTCTTGCTTTCACCTTTCAATCGTGTCAATTATAGACAATAGAGAGACAATGACAGCGCGGACGCCTCCAACCTACCAACCATTCGCTTGGGGCACGGTAATATAATATATAAGTACATACCTATAGATAATATTAATAATAATAATAATAATCATTTATTAAACAGATCATACAATCCAATTTGTTAGTAATGAGTTCACAACTTAAGCACTAATGTTAGTAGGCACACAAATTTGGAGAATATTGATAATAATTACTAATAATGTCAAAACGATTAGCAATAATAATGTCAAAATCAGAAAATGTCAAAAACAAATAATGTCAAAATCTAACAATGCCAAAACTACCACTAATCATGTCAAAACCATTAGTATTATGATAATAATCAAAAAAACGTTTAAAAAAAAATATATATATATTACTTGAGCCAATCATTATGAACGAATAAACTTTATTATTATTTATATTACCGTGCTTGGGCTTTAATGAATTAACTGAAGCATGTTTGACTGAAACACGAACGAGGTAGTCTAGAAGGAATTGTAATTACTGTAGGTACTACTGATTCTGGACAAAAACAACCTGGTTGCTAATAACTACTTATAATAATATACCTATGTATTGTTTTCTAATATTTTTTATTTTTTCACTTGTTTTTAAATTAATGTTATTACATTTGTAAATACGTGAGCACAATGTATCTAGCTGTACCACACCACATGTAATTATCAACTCCATTCCTTTTTGTTTTGCTTAAACCTATCTTTGTGTAGTACTTTTTATTCTAGGTGCATCGTCCTCACATATAATCTTATTGATGTATACAAAGTATTGTAAAATCGATTTTAAAAGAGTAAGTATGGAGTTTCTTGCCCATTCTTCTCCATACAATTATCTACTTTTTGGAAGGGGCAACTAGAATCATTTCTTAAAGTTAATTTTTTTCGACGTTCAAAAGTGCCTTATAAGGGCCTAATTGAAATAAATGGTTTGACTTTGACTTTACTTAAGTCTTAAATCACCAGCCAAACGTATGTCTTATCTTTTACAGAACAGGTATCTATCCTACACAACTAACAACATGGTTGAGAAAAATAACACTAAACGTTGTAAAATAACTCTAAATTAGGAAGTCTGTGGCTTTGGTACTTTTGTCTTATTCTTGATGGGCCACCGACTTCCGCATTTAGAGTTATTTTACAACGTTTAGTGTTATTTTTGAAGTCGGTTTTATTTTTTGAAAAAAAAGTTTTTATTTTTTCATTTTTAGTTGTTTCCCATACAAACATTTGCCACGAATTCATTTTATATTGTTAATTGTTAACAATACATGTCATTATAATAGGGTTATCCACCTAACCCTAATAAATGAAACACAACATACCTAACTGTCGAAATCTAGGTATATTGAACACATCTGCCTACCCCTCTAAGCATACAGGCTTGATGATACGTCATGATGTTGTATAAACAATAAACATCCAAGCGATTCCAGCAATCACGATAGATTTGCCGTCTATTTTTGAAGAGTTCCGTTGTATATCTCCGAAGATCAGCACCAGATCTTCACAAAATTAAAATGGGACCACCTCAGGAGTCTACTCTTTCAAACAAAAAAAGAATTTCGAGAATCGGTCCACAAATGGCGGAGAAATCAGGTAACATACATAAAAAAAAATAAAAAAAAAAATACATACACACGAACATAGAACCTCCTCCTTTTTTAGAAGTCGGTTAAAAAGCAGGCAGTTCATAACCCTTATGGTAAATATCTGCCTGCCTTTTATCAGCAAGGTTGGGGTCAGCTTCCAGTCTACCGAGATGCAGCTGGATACCAGTGTTTTACATGGAGCAACTGCCTGTCTGTACCGTACCTCCACAACCCAGTTTCTGGGTAACACGATACCCCTTGTATCTAGACTGATTGTACCCGGCGGGCTTTTAAGCAATAAGTCTCGAGTTCAAACCCAAGGCACGCACTGCTCCTCACGACTTTCGGCATTCATGTGAATAATCGCAAAGATGAGCCAAGCGAAGCGCAAGGGCATTACCTACCTTTTCTCGAAGTGTTTCGTCGTTTTTTTGAACCTATTATTAATAATAATTCTTTACTAAAAAGATTAAATGGGTAAATACCTACTTACAATGAAAGTCTTCGAAATAATATAGATATAACAAAGTTTGATGCCTATACTAGGATACAGTATAAACCTCCTATCACAGGAGACATAAGTTTTTGCAAATACTATTAGGCCACCTGATTTCATTATAATATTTAACATGAGTTTAAGAATAGTGACATGGTAAATGGAAGTACGTGCCATTTTTTTTTTTGGTGCATATTGTTTGCCTAATAATATTACTTACTTACTTCAAAAATGGTGAAGGAAAACATCGTGATTTTTGACGGCCAGGGCCCAGAGGCGTCATAAAAATCTGACACCTGGCGAGTCAATAACCACATTTCAATCCATTATTTCCAAACCACTGCAAGACTTGATAACCAGAATCAACAGATCAGTTATGGTTTATAAAGTTAGGCATGCCTGAGATATATTTCTTGACGGCTGTGTGATCACAGAGCTGGTGCCCTGATGAGACAGGAAGACAGAGACGCGGCAGACCACGAAGGAGATGGCGGGACGAATTAGACAAGTTTCTAGAAAACTGGAAAGATGAAGCGCAAAATTGCGAAAAGTGGAAGGAGTGGAGGGAGGCCTTTGCCTAGGAGTGGGACAGAACAGGCTAACAAAACAAAATTGAAGCCAATTCGGAGGCCCATGGGTAGCTTAGGTATACTTAAACTCTGACACCAAACCGTGTCATAGTCCTTTTTACCGTGTGGTTATAATTTAGTCTCTAACCATGATGATGATGGTTTGAGGTAGATGTAAGTAGTAGGATAAAGGATTAAATAAAAAACCAAATTTTGCTAACCTAACTTATATTTACTTATGCTAAAATGAATGTTGAATAACTATATTATTTTTTATATAAGAATAAAAACTTATCTAGCTTACAATATCTACTAACAATAGCTTAGAGGTTATCTCCATTTCATTACATTAAATCCACTCGGAAAACGTTTTTTTTAGTAACGTAACTCGAGACGAGTTATAAACTATACTATGCAGTTTGACTGCAACCCTGATCTCCTCAACAGCAAGGCAAAGAAGACCAGGGGTTCGCCAGAGCCTCGTCTGTGATGTCAGCAGGGTGTACCGCGGGCAGGTGAGGTTGACTTTGACTCGCCAGGTGTTGGTGGAGCCACTTACACCCCATCGATGTCAGCCATCAGACAGGGACCTGGAAGTTGAAACGAAATTAGTTAAGCGTCATCTTTGTCGTCTTTCTACACTGTGTCGAGGTCCTGGATAGGAACCCCGTGTCGGGGAAAGCGTTATTGAGTTTTTGACATGAAAACGTCTTATAATTCGATGGCTGTACGCACAAAGAGGCATGACTCGTTGTCAAGTTTCGCCTGAGCCAAGAGTCAAAATCAAAAATCAAAAGTCTTTATTCAAACTAGGCTGAGAATCAGCACTTTTTGAACGTCAAAAAAATACATAAAGACAGTCCCCCAAAAACGGCCCACCCTTCGCCACTTCCTAGTATTTTTGCTGGGAAGAAGAAGTGGCGGAACAAACTCCCCAGCAAAACATCTGTCTGATTCGTTTGAAGAACTAGGTATACAAAGAATCTATACAATGAAATGCTCAATAAATAGCACTTATGTTTATACACATTGTAAACACAGTGCAAGCCAGAGCTCGGAACAAGCTATACACAAACATTATCGTCCGTAAACCGACTTTATTGACTACCATTCATTGTCCGGGATTTCTCAGTATCGGCCCGGAGTAACTATGGATTTTAGCCCAATTGATGCCCCCTATTTAAATTAGACTAGGATTTAAGGATCAGCACTTTTTGAACGTCTAAAGTTGCATAAGACAGACATTAAAACGCCCGCGCTTCACTATTTTTCTAGTGTTTTTGCTGTGGAGAAAAATAGGCAGAACAAACCCCCTAACTCTAGGGTCGGGTAAAACATTGAGTTTTAGCATCTGGAATTTCTCAAAATCAGCTCGGAACCTAGATTCGGCGTGCTCATAACGGGCAAAAGGTGGGTGTACTTCTGATATACCTCCGACCCTATTAAGTTAAGATGTGCTTGGAGTCTTACCAGATGGAGCTGAATACGCAGGATACCTATAAAAGACTGGTTTTACCTAAATCTTTCAAAAAGAAAAAACATTTCTTTCACTGTGTACTAAATCAAATGAAGAATAACTTACTTCTTTTGTTAACTGGCAGTTTCTATCAATGCGGCTCGAAGGACCAAAATCGTCAAGCATGGCACGCGACTGGCTGCCAGGAGACAGGAGGGTAAGTTGCGGTGAGGCCTCGTGAATCATGTGTGGACCCCTCGACAACTGAAACATTACAACAATAAAACTTTAGACCTCCATTGTTCCTATACTTAGTTGGGGCGGCGTCAAATGATTTATTGCTTCTTCGCTCCCCTTTGTATTAGTTCACACCCTCAGATCATCCGCCATGATAGTTTAAAACAAAATGGCGTCCTTCTCCGTAACACACCTTTGAAACTTGAGCTTATATTATACGGTGATCACAAAAACGTAGTATCTTTGCATCGGTTAATGATGGATTCTAGGAAAGTTAACGTACACGTACCTTCATTATGTATTATTCTGGAGAACAGCCTGGTCGTGGAGCCCTGGAACCTAGGTAGCTGCTAGCAGGAGCCGCACGTCTGGTCCAACTGACCTCGCCCGACGCAATGAGAGCTCAATGAGAGGCTGCGAAGTCTTGCCAAATAATTCTTCGTCCACACTGCGCATGTCACGATCAATACCGCCACTTACAACAGCCTTAACAGTCCCCTCACAGTTATTTTACCTTTAGTTTCGGAGCAATGAGATTCTTATTCCCTTAGCAATAAGGTTGCTGTCACAGGTAAATTTATTCGCGATGGACTGTATCTACAGATTAGTCAAAACGAATGTATTGTTTCTCTTAAAAATCTGATGACTGGTCAGTTTATTTGGCAATAATTTAGCTTAGACGTCATTTTAAAAAAGATGCGGTGTCTGACTTGATATAACTCAATTCATTTTATCTAAAACATGGATCTAAGCAGGAAGGTTTTTATCAAAAGCAGTTCCCAGTGACATCTAGTTTCAAAGAAACCAAACTATAACTTTGTTTCTGACAGATTTTTAGCTGTGTGAAACAAAAATAACTTCTTCTGTATGACTGAAGTGTGTTCAAAAAGCTGGTTGGTAAATTGACAAATTCTCTAACCTTTTCGAGTGGTGAGTATTTCTGTTTTTTACTGACAGCGCACTCTAGCGGTGGGTACCTATACCCAACAAAAGTTTTATTTAGATTAGGTTCTAATAATAATATACCTACTGATTAAATCAGTAAAATAATAATATAGTAAAACTACGGAAGGGTGTAGTGTCTGTTAGACTACCTACTGGCCAGTGGAAGTTGGCGAGGTTTTTGAAGAGTCTGAAATCCCATCAAGCTAGATTGTTTGTAAGACGCAGTATAGATGCCGCCATTGACATTTAGTTTGCATCGCTAAAGATACTTTGCCTTGACACTAGATGGCACTGTTCATAATTTGAATTTGTACGTTGTTTCTCTTTATACTTATATTAATTAGAATGCTATGAGAATACTATCTAATCTTACTCTTAGTGCCATAATTTTGTTAAGTATTGGTACCATCAGCTATTTTTGCCGTAAAGTAACATCACCGAACACACCCATATTTAAAGACTGCAAAGGCCCACCCACATGGCAGAATCGATCGTGACCTGCGCAGTGCAGCTAGTTTTTCTAGACTAGACTTCCTTTGTGCAATGCCGCAGTGCGCCACCCGCCGTCTGTCGCGCATGACAGGTTGGTCCTTCGAGCCGCTTCCTCGGACCGTGCCTTGATTTGAAGCCCTACACTCCCGTTTTACGACTCTAAAGATTAAGGTAAGTAAGTGTTTTATTTGAAAAATACTTTCTTTATAGTACGGCGGACGTCCCCACGACACGACCGCAATATGTAAAAAAAATAAGATAGCTAGGCTAGTCCACTCTCTTTATGACTCTATGGAAAGATCGCCACTGCCCACGACCAAATACCTACCAAGGTGTTATTTTTTATCATCAGCATCTTTATTTCAGCCGTAGGACAACCATTGCTGGTCATAGGGAGACTTATGCATGAGCCAAGCGTAGGCGTCGCACATTGGCCAACATGCTTTTATGTATAAAGATGCCTGAAATAGTGCTGTTGGAATTTTGGGTCTTTTTAAGCGTAGCGTAGTCAATCATATCTTGAGTTTTTAATTAAATTTATAGCCTTTTTAATAAGTTGCCGTGGCGTGTCACCTACAGCCGGTAGATTCTGTGGAATAAACCCCCCGTCCAGAAGGAATGACAACTCCATTCGCCTTCAGTTCACCAGAATGTTGTATTTGTGACCTTTATAGAATACCACTGCATTTTGAGACAAACGATTTTTTTAGGCAATAACAGCTAATATCATCTACTGCGGGCTCTCAGCACTATGTTAGGTGTTGCAAATAAAACAGTGAGCATATTTAGGCATTTTTTGTGTCGTGCGTGTCAACAATATTTGAAACTTTATCCTTCAACTTTACAGGATACTGTTGGAAGGGGAGCTGGTTTCGCATCAGCCTCTGATGGGTGCTGAAGCATCAGTTTGCAGTCCACAATGGCGAGCGGTTCCAGCAAGTCGCTATCAAAACATCCGAGTGGCTGCATCACTTGACTATTTAGGTAGGTCTTTTTTTTACATCTAAACCTAAAAACAATAGCAAAACGTTTGGAGTTACTAACTAACCTGATGATGATGAGCTTTTATGTCGCACATAGGCATCTGCCTTGGCATAACATGCCGTTGAGAAATATTTCTCAGGCATGCCGGTTTCCTCACGATGTTTTCCTTCACCGTTTTTAAAGCAAGTGATCAACGTCAATTTGAAAAGCGAGATCTTTGAAGTGGCGAGATTCGTTGGCGCAGAAGAGAAGTGGAAAGTCTGGAGGGAGTCTGGACTAAATGACAGATTTGGAGACCGAACTACACACAGCATTATTTGAAGCGACATTAACAAAAATGTTTTTATCAACTTTTAACTGTTCTGTAACCTTATTTTTTATTACAGGTTCTGTGCTGACGATCACCCAATTCCATGACCTCGCGTAAAAGTTTACCGATGGGGTGTAAGTGGCTCTACCAACACCTACGGAGCCAAAGTCAACCTCACCTGCCCGCGGCACACCCTGCTGACATCACCGACGAGGCTCTGGCGTAGTCCCTGATTTCCTCTTCTCAAGGTGGGGAGGAAATGAGGGAGCAGTCTCACTCTGCGAAATCTGCGAACCAGCAATTGGAGTCGTATTTGATAAGAGGGAGTCAAAACGATCACTGGCCATGTAGTAGAGGAACTTGTTTCGTTGGACTTCTAACGGGACACGGCGTGGTGCCGTCTCCGGTCTCCTTCATCAGGTGGTAGACATTAACCAGGTCTGCTACCTGGTGACGTCAGTGTGTGGCTGGAGACCACCGCGCTGCCTCCGAGCATGGACTGAACCCGTGTCTACAGGACACCATGTCATCCCTCAACAGTTACAACGCGGTCAACTAGTCTTAAGCTTATGTTTTGTTCTCTAGAAATTAATGAACCAAAAAGAAATCGTCGCACCGAACAACATTAACAAAATAATCATTAAAAATATGTAATCCACTCTTTGTTTTAATTCTTCTTATCGGGTGACTAACATGGCCTAAGGGTTTTAATCCAGCCCATGGGCCTCTGACTTGGCATCATATGCCTTCGAGAAAAATCACTCAGACACAGTTTCTCAGACTTCACCTTTCAAACCAAACTTTGCTAACGGAGTGTTTGAGTGAACGGTGCTGGTGACCAAGAAGTTGTGTGGAAACTGGATTTCAAGGCATATGATGCAGAGAAATGAGGAACATAATTATTCAGAATAAAGTTCCGAGTTTAAATGGTGGATATGATAATAGGAGCAGAGTAGGGCCAAATAAACGATGAATGGATCGTGTGAAAGACTAGTAGGAGAAATGTTATTGATACGATAATGATAAGTGTGATGAATGGTGTGATGATGATAATGCTTATGATGTTATGAGATGATGATGTGGTGTTATAGAAAGAAAGAAAGAAAGAAAGAAAAAACAAAGAAAGAAAAATGCATTTATTGGCATTACGACAAAGATACACCTTAAAACTATAAAATACAGGGATTATAATGCCAAAAGGGCCTCAGCTCAGCATAATGTCAGATGAGAACACAGGTTTATCTGAAAGGTGTTGAATATTGACATGATGGCCGGCAGTTAATTAGGACTAAGGATTTTTAATGGCCTGATGGTCTAGTTGCCCAGACTGCTATGCCGGAGGTAGTGAGTTAATTTTACACCCAAGACAAATGTTTGTATGATGAACATGATCATTTGTTCTGTGTCTGGGTGTAATTTATCTTTTTAACATGTATGTACCGCGTGTCTAGTTCACATAATACAAGTTCTGCTTAGTTTAGGACTAGGTGGCGTTGTGTGAAAGTTATTAATTTATTATTATTAATTGATAGGGCGAGACTCCACCAAAGGAGATGTCTTGTAATTAACCAATAGGATATTGTATTGTGCTGAAGCTAAGCACTGAGCGGTCAAAATGACGCAAGCTGATTGGTTGTAAAACACATCTCTTCTCGTCTCCGCTTTGGTGGAGACTCGCCCTTAAACAATATCTAAATCTTAATAATCATGCTTTTCACCGCGAACCTCAAGTACCTTTAGCACGTTTTTTTAAATTTGTTGTTCTGATTTTGACAGTTGATTATCGTTACTTGGTTTATACCTACACTAGATGGCACTGTTCACAATTTGCGCTGTTAAAAACGAAATAAAATATAAATTAAGAAGTGAACATTATAGTTTTACGTAGCTTTTAATCACAGATTTATACAGGTTTTGATACTGTCATAGATATAATATGGGTCGCTTGGCTACCAGTTGTTGACTAGATACATATGTCACTTATTAAAATACTACTTATGCGGATTAATATGTTTTAATTCATATATAATATCTGGGATTGGCAGCCAAGATAAGAGCTCCACCAAAGCCATTACGTAGGGACGGAAGAGAACGGGTGAGAGAGTTTGCAGTCGGAAGCAGAGTGCAAGCTCGCAACTACTCTGTTTCAGGAAAGAAGTGGGAGTTTGGTACAGTGACCCGTCGACTGGGAAACCTCCACTATGAAATAGAGACCGACAGCAGACGCATATGGATGCGCCATCTCGACCAGCTGCTCCCGGCGTCTCTGATTCCTGGGAATGACGGCGGAGGTGTGTCATAGATATAATATGGGTCGCTTGGCTACCAGTTGTTGACTAGATACATATGTCACTTATTAAAATACTACTTATGCGGATTAATATGTTTTAATTCATATATAATAGATACTAAGTAATATCTAACTCGAGTCTAACAATGAAAGTCATGCTTTGTTCAGTATTGCCAGAGCAGTTCGTATCTCCAGCTATTATTTCGTGTTGCAACATTACAGTATACACCCATAATTAGGACTGCAGGCGGAGTCACATCATCTTGACCTGCGCAGTGCAGCCAGTTTTTCTGGACCAGTCTTCCTTTGTGCAATGCCGCAGTGCGAGATCTAGGTACTATCTGCTGCGCATGACGAGTTGGTCCTTCGAGAAGCCACCGGACCCCTGGAGCCCTACACTATCATGTCCCAATACTGCTTCATGGGATAAGGTGAAACTGTGTCCTGAGTGATATATCTCGAAGGCATAATATTATGATGTCAAGTCAGAAACTCATGGGCGGCATTAAAACCATGACGCCATGTTATTCACCACGATAGGAAGAATTAAAACAAAGCGTGGATTACATATTTTTAATGATTATTTTGTTAATGTTGTTCGGTGCGACAATTTCTTTTCGGTTCATTAATTTCTAAAGAACAAAACATAAGCTTAAGACTAGTTGACCGCGTTGTAACTATCGAGGGATGACATGGTGTCCTGTAGACATAAGTTCAGTCCATGGTCGGAGGCAGCGCGGTCGTCTCCAGCCCCACACTGACGTCACCAGGTAGCAGACCTGGTTAATGTCTACCACCTGATGAAGGAGACCGGAGACGGCACCACGCCGTGTCCCGTTCGAAGTCCAACGAAACAAGTTCCTCTACTACATGGCCAGTGATCGTTTTGACTCCCTCTTATCAAATACGACTCCAATTGCTGGTTTCGCAGAGTGACACTGCTCCCTCATTTCCTCCCCACCTTGAGAGGAGGAAATCAGGGACTACGCCAGAGCCTCGTCGGTGATGTCTGCAGGGTGTGCCGCGGGCAGGTGAGGTTGACTTTGGCTCCGTAGTTGTCGGTAGAGCCACTTACACCCCATTTGTGACGAAGGTTCATGGCTGGAAGTCAGCTAGTAGCTGCACCAGCTTTAGAGATGAGTAGGATGTGCTGCTCCTCAAAAATAGACCTGGAATGTGAGATAAAACATCGTTATTAGGAGTCTAGTTTTACTTGGCCTGTTGGTCTAATGGTTAATGACTCTGACTGCTATGCTGAAAGCCGTGGGTGAGCACGATTATTTGTTCTGTGTCTGGGTGTAATTTATCTATAATATCCGTATTTATTATGAAGTATCGGTGCTCGGAGTCTCTCTGCGAGTTCGGATCAGAAATGAGGAGATTCGTAGAAGAACCAAGGTTAAGGACATAGCCCAGCGGATTAGCAGGTTGAAGTGGCAGTGGATGCAGGGCACATAGCACGGAGAACTGATGAACAATGGGGTCGAAAGGTTCTCGAGTGGAGGCCACGTATCGGCAACGTTTACCCACGAGGTGCACAGACGACCTCATTAAGGCCGCGGGAACGCGCTGGATGCGAGCCGCTTCCAACCGGTCTTATTGATCTATAGGGGAGGCCTATGTCCAGCAATGGACTTCCCTATGGCTGAAATGATGATTAAGAAGTATGTAAGTATGATTATCAGTTCTCTAATACTCATAGCACAAGCTCTGCTTAGCTTGGGACTAGATGGCGTTGTGTGAAAGTTGTGGCATATTTATTATCAGCATCGTCACTTGTTTTTGTAATACAAATTGTAAAAGTGTGGCACTAACTAATCGTAAAATTTTGTGATTCAGACAAGGCAGATGCGTAGTACTCTCAAACAACGAGTGGTAATGTATCAAAAAGAATTACAATCTTAGGGCCGTCACCAGGTGGCGTTCTGTAACTTATGAGTTGTGACTACAAGTTTATGTGTTGACAAAGTTTATTTTCCTCGAACCTTTTGGTTCGTTCTGACAACAAAGTACGTAAACAATCTGAGGTCGACAGCCACTGTTTTAATTAATTAAACCCCAAGCGGACGCAGGCGTTTGCGCTGTCATTGTCTTTCTATTGTGTCTCTAATTGACACGATTGAAAGGTTAAAACATCGTGAGGAAACCGGCATGCCTGAGAGATATTTTTCACAGTCATTAAACACACCGAAAGAATAAAAAAAGACTTACCGGTACAGTTTTGAAAGGCTGCAGAATCCTGGATCCCAATGGCGCCTCGAAAGACCATTTCACTGTGCCGTCTTTGTCTTCTACTACAACCGAAGCCAATTGATTCATCATCCGCCATCAGAGACTGCCCAGAGAGACTCCCGGTACCTGAAAACTATAACGGAGTCGTTTAACTGGGTTCTCGTGTAATCTTGTGTTCGCAAGTGCTGCTAGTATAAGGTCCTGTTATTACTGGGTTTGCAGCGCCATCTATCTCGCCACATACGAACTAATGACTGAAATCCTACATCGCGATGTTAAAGTTATCCGCGCGATTGTACGTATACAAGATCCCGACAACAACCGTTGGGCAGTAGTAGCCCACCAGATACAACACCCGTTTGCGAGGACGATCCAAGCTTTTCTATCAGAGTGAGGGATTTTACACTCTGTTCCTCATACTGTTAAAGGTCTTTCCTTCTGGAATTTCTCAGTCACATCACGACTATATATTTTGTGCTCGGTGGAAATAAGCTAGCATCCTATTACATGGGACTTCAACACTAGCGGCCCCGACAGACGTTGTTCTGTCCGAACGTTGATAGCGCCCCCTAACGGATTCAAACTAAACTATTCAGGGCCCAACACGAGTACAACAAAAGAAGAATTTATAGATACAATTTGGTGTAGCCGTTCGGAAGTTAAATGTGTATTTAAATACAATACGGTGATAACAAAAAATAACTAAACCAATTTATTTTTTTCAGTTTTTGTAATAATATAGTTAAGGTGTACGTAACTTACATACATTTTTCAGAAAAAAAAAATAAACAAAAAAAATTGTAAGTAGATTCATTTTTTTTAAGTTTTATTTTTTATTTTTATAAATTACACACACATCTGTGTGTAATGATTTGGGGTGTGCAATACAGAGGTGATGATATTATGTTATGTTATGTCTATTTTATGTAGAAGAAAGAAGATTGATCGTAGAAACACACTTTCATAGACTCCTTTGATTTTAAAGCAAGATTCAGAAAGGAAAAGTACGACACTATCACTTACCTTTATTTATTATCCTGGAAGCCGTTGTGTGAAGCAGCGGCTTGAAGGGGTAACTCGTGTATCTCGACGCGCGTCGGGCGTCGCAATGCGGCGATTGCACAAAGGAAGACTGGTCTAGACGGCTAGCTTCACTGCGCCGGTCACGATCGATAACTAGATGGGAGGGACACACCTCGTTTCTTGATGTGGTTGCACACAATAACAAGGGTAAAGAAGGTTATGATGATCAAAATACATACTTTAGACAGTAGCGCTTTTGACCACTAGACCAGCGCGGCTGACTAGAAGTACAGAAATTTTTAATAAGCTACCTAGAATTCTAAAAGAATTAAGAAGATAATTTAAGTAAATTCAAAAAAATGCTTTCACAGTTTTTATTTAAAAAAGCATACCTCTACTCGATTAAGGAACAAATTGATTGGTCCATAATAACGCAAAAAAAAGAAATTCAAAATGAGAATGTGTAAGAAAGTCGGTTAAAAAGTAGGTACTATTACTTACTTCCTACTATATTTTGTTACAGTGTTAAGATACATAGCCAATGTTAAAATTTGTATACCTTGCAAGGTGAAACATAGTGTTGCACATAGAATTTGATATTGTCACCAAGCCATCATATACTTTTTACATACAAATAAATTACTTTGACTTTGACTTTGACTTTAGACTTTATATAATTTTAATTGGACTACTAACTAACTAACATAACGTTGTTAACACACTGACTTTTCAATTCACTTTATTAGACATTGGCAGAATGAATCGGCTTTTTTTGCCTTAACAATAAATAGAATAGAATTTATTGTTACGGCAAACTTTTATTGTTATTACTATTTATTTATGGTTATGTTTTTTAAAAATTCCTACAATATAGGTATAATACATTAAAGTGGTTAATACAGTTAGAGATTTAGCGCTATGTTTTACCTCTAGGGCGTATAAAAATGAGTACTACCAACACTACATGCCATTAGTAATTAGATCACCATAATTACAATGTCAAAAAACTAATTATAATTAAAATTACAAAAAAAATACAATGTCAAAAAAATCATTATAATGTCAAAAATAAGTTGTGAGCAATAAACATTTGAATTTATACTCAGAATACATTTACAAATGTCAATTGAATGCGTAGTCAACTGTTTTGTCCCAAATTGGGCATGTATGTAGAGCTCCTCAAGTTCCGAGTTGAGCTCACGATAAGTGATAAATGCCTGCGCTGACTGATCTGGTCCACTTAGATCTGTGTGGTTCTTTCCTTAAAAGACCATTTCAGACACCAATCTGCATGGTTCTTACATCATCTGACCAAAATAATGTCTGGACTTTAAAAGAGACTGTGGCCTCTGAGTACTTAGTAAGATAGTAGTGAAATATGGACCTCACCTTCTTTTAAAAAATGACATGTTCAAGTGTTATTATTACAGATTATACCTATTTACAGAAATAAATATCTTTTAAGGTAAACATATATTATTACAAAATCGAGCACTACAGGTATGATAAGTGGTATATTTTTCTTATCACTTTAAGTTATATCTTCAACTGCTGTGGTACTAAAATTGTGGTTTGATTGAAGGTAAAATATTCTACAAGAACTAACTATAATCACGGTTTTACTCAAGGCAAGTCGTTTAAATTTTATTACACCGCTACACTGATGTTTGAATTATAACAGTACCTAAACATACTCTTTATAATACAGGGTGTAAAAAGACCTTTAACGTAAACGTAAACTACATAATTATTTTATCCATCACTGTGATAGTTTTTTTTTCTGGAACATAGCTGGGAATTCACCGGTTCTGGAGATATTGAAGGTCAAAGTGCAATATTTTTTTTCGGATTTTTTTCGCAATCGTATTCCATGTATCATATTATCAGTAAACTTTCTGCCGAACAAACATTATTAAAAATATCAATTTTTTTAATGTTGGCCGGTCGGGTTAACGCCCAAACGCGAGTGGCGGCGGATTGAAAGTTGCGTTGCGTTGTCGCGCTTTGCATTGCGCGAAATAAAAAGCATCTTATTTTTAAAGATGGAGAAAAAAAAGTATTTTCCCAGCAATATTTTTTGGTTAAAGTTACTTAATTTATGTACAGAATGTGTAGTTATCGGCTATGTGATCGGTCTTTTTACACCCTGTTTATTCTTGATTGTGCACTTGTACAGGTACACTATAAATACCCTACAAATTATAACGTTTAGTGTTCAGTGGCGAAGTGTCTTTACAAATCGAGTCATTTCATATCGGCGTCCCTTTGGATATTCGGAAGAGCAACTTTTGCGCTTTTGAAAAATGGTAGCCGCCCTCTAGTATTTCCAAATATAAGGCAATTAAGAACTAAGAAAGGTATGGTAGGGTCGCATCTATTCAATTTCACACTGTATTATCAGCTATAAGTCCAGGTTTCCTCACGATGTTTTTCCTTAACCGATGTCAATGATGTCTAAGATAAACTCAGAAAGTAAATATGAATTGAAAAAGTTACATTAGTACTTACACCACAACTTCGTGCATGAAAGAGGTAGGTGCCTTAACCTCTGGGCCATCACGGCTAACGTCAGTTAGCTAACGTTATAGTGTCTGATTATTTTATTTTGCAGGTCCAGCACTTTGGAAGTAGAGCTGTACCGCTCATTATACAAGAATGATTAAAAATCGATTTCATAGATATGGAAATGATAATGTGAAAATTCCAGCGCATTTAAATTTCGGCAAGGAGACCTATGACAATATGGTGAAAAATAAAGACTTGTCTGCTATTGTAAGTATTTGCCTACTCAATCATCTGCTTGTGATTTTCGCAATCTTTTGCGATTTAGATTTAGATTTAGATTAGATTGCGAAAGTCACGAGCGAGTCACTGGGCTCCAGCTTGCTTCTTCTTGCTTGAAGCAAGCTGGAGCCCAGTGCCTGTGTTTGGCCCCTATAACGCGACCCAAACACTGATGCAGGCAAAACATCCAGAGCTGCTCCTCATAAATTAAATTATTTTATACCTATTACAATTAAGCTCATAGATTTGTCAAAGTCAAAGTCAAATCGTTTATTTCAATTAGACCCATAACAGGCACTTTTGAACGTTAACTTACAAAATAAAATAAATTAAGAGAATGATTCTAGTTGCACATTCCAAATGGTAGTTCCGTATGGAGAAGAATGTGCAAGAAACTCCATACTTACTCTTTTAAAATAGGATTAGGTACAATACTTCGAATACAACAATCAGATTTTATGTGAGGACGATGCACCTAGAGTAATAAGAGCTATACTGAGATAGGTATGTAAAAAATAAGCAATGGACTCGATAAAAAGATATTATGTTGTGTTTGTGTCCACTAGGTCACAAATATTGGATGAAAATTTCTTATTTATTCTCCTGTCTTTGCTTATTTATTCCTAAGCACATACCTACTATACAGAGTGAAATTGAAAAGATGCGAATAATTTAAATATACAATACTATGTGTTGTCAAGAAAATATAGAACATATCAAATGTAAAATTAATGAACTTGTAACAGTGTTATGAAAAATTTTTTGCAAAAAATAAAACGGACTTAAAAAAAACACTAAACGGTGTAAAATAACTCTAAATTAGGAAGTCTGTGGCTTTGGTGGTTTTGTTTTATTTATGATGGGCCACCGACTTCCGAATTTAGAGTTTTTTTACACCGTTTAGTGTTTTTGTTAAGTCGGTTTTATTTTTTGCAAAGAAGTTTTTTATATTTCCATTTTTAGTTGTTCCCATACATATGTATATTTGCCATGAATTAATTTTATATTGTTAATTGTTAACAATACATGTCATGATACAAGGGTTATCCACTTAACCCTAATAAATTAAAATTAACATACCTAACTGTCGAAATCTAGGTATATTGTACACATCTGCGTACCCCTCAGAGCATACAGGCGTGATGATACGTCATGATGTTGTATAAACAATAAACATCCAAGCGATTCCAGCAATCACGACAAATTTGCCGTTTATTTTTGAAGAGTTCCGTTGTATATCTCCGAAGATCAGCACCAGTTCTTCACCAAATTAAAATGGGACTACTTCGAGAGTATACCTTTTCAAATAAAAAAATAATTTTGAGAATCGGTCCACAAATGGGGGAGAAATCAGGTAACATACATAAAAAAAATACATACACACGAACATAGAACCTCCTTCTTTTTTGAAGTCGGTTAAAAACTTTAAAATATTAAAGTCGCGCGACACTTCACAAGATTAGCAAATTAGACAAAATTGACCGCTATGAACGGCAACGCTTAATAACATAGGTAGTCAACGCGGATTATTTAATTGAGCACTGCGATGAGTCGGACGAAATTTTTTGATACTTTAGTTTTTCTTATTTAATTCGCATATTATTTATTTTTCTGGAATACTGAAAATTCGTACTTCAATGAAGATAACAACGTCAATGGACCATTTTAAAATATAACCACGTATTTTTTTAATGATTTAGACTGTAAAGAAACAGTTCATACTTACTTTGTTAGTCTGTAACTGAAGCTCCTATTTAATTTTTTCGCATTTATTCAAAGTCAGCCAATGGCTTGGCATGCGATGATGGCCAAAGACCGGACGGTATGTCTTTATTCCCTTGGAAGATGGGTAGGCCTTTACGGGACGCTACTTGTGTCGATACTCTTGCGCCATCCTGTCTTCCTGAGTTAACATGCTGTGCTGGCGCTGCTGCTGCGGCTGCTGAGAACCTCAAGCGGCGTAAATATAGCAACCTTGTTGGTAGTTATACTTTCGAGCCGTTTGGGGTTGAAACTCTTGGGCCGTGGTGTCCGAGTGCTCGTCTTCGTCACAAAGACATCTGCAAACGTTTAGTTGACGTTTCCCGTGACCCAAGGGCTGGCTTCTAAGTACTTTGGCCGGAGGCTAAGCATTGCCATTCAACATGGCAATGCCGCCAGACTTTTGGGCACTTTACCAGCTGGCAGCGATGCAGAAGATTTTTTTGACGCTTTGTAGTTATTTATTGTTAGGTTTAGTTATTTATTTATTTTAAGTTTTTGTAAATAAGTCAGCCTGTATATAATAAGTATGTATTTCAAAATGTATAAGTAAGTATGTTTGTCAATTGTCTAGTAGATAATCATAGCACTAGTTCTGCTTAGTTTGGGGCTAAATGGCGTTGCGTGAAAGTTGTGAAATATTATTTTACAGATAAATGCAGATACTGGTGACAAAATGTCTTTCAGGGAGGTGGCCCAGATGACTGCCGATGTCGCTCTCTCGCTCACACGTATGAGTGTTGGAAAGGGAGATGTAGTCTGTATTTGTTCGGACAAGAACTTCCAATATCTACCAACTGTAATAGGGATACTGTGCGCGGGCGCAACATTTTCACCGATGGATCCAACTTATGGAAGCAGTAAGTTATTTTGGGTCAACTGTACATTTTTAAAGACAAATTTTGACTGGGCTATTGGTCTAGTGGTTAGTGACCGTGACTGCTGTGCCGGGGGTCGTGGTTTCGATTTCCACCCCGTGCGTGGGTGTATGACTTACGATGTTTGAATGTAAACGAAGCGAAAGAAATATGTAAGAATCGTAGCATATGGCGCTTTGTAGTAAGTTCATACAAGGTGTTTTTTTTTGATATCCCATAACTCTAGGGTTATATTATTATTCTGCAGGTAAAAATAATACTAAAACTCCTAGAATAGATGGTCCTACAAGTTTATTAATAGAATAGCTAAATTTTGTCAATTTGTGTATCAGCTTAGCAATTAAATATGTCTGTGGTGTACCTAATGCATAAAATTTACAGGGACACTTTTGAAAAAACTCATTTTAAATCGAATAAAAACACTCTTCTAACAACGACTTCCGCAACGCAAAACAAAACTTATTGAAGGGTAGTTGAGTAATTGACTTAGGCAAAGCAATGCAGAAGCACAATATGTAGATGGTTATTATGCAATAATTAGGAAAAGAGCAGCATCGCTGATGCGAAGAGTGAGGGACAGTCCCAACAGCTACCTGAGCGTGGTTGCAGAGCACTTGGAGAGTCCTATATGGAGGCATTGGATCCACCTACATACAGGATAATTTTAATATTTTCTTTAGTTTAGTTTGGTTTAGGATTTTAGTGTTTTGTGTATTACTAACTTAGTTCTTAAGTGCCTGTATTACTAACACTCTATGGACTACCTTCGTCTGAAATAAATTACTATTGTAAATTAGAGAAGCTATAAAAAAGAAAATAGTTTATCTTTTATCTTTCCTTTTGTACCACAGTACCACTACTGCATCGGCTGAAGATAGCCCGTCCCAATGTCATGTTCTGCTCTTTGCTTGCCTTCAAAACTCACAAAGCGACCTTCAAAGAAGTTGGGAGCATCAATCACTACATTATATACGGTAATGAGACAAAAGATGGTGCAGTCCTTTTCGAGGAGTTCCTGAGTGAGAACACGGGATTGGAGGATTTTGTACCTGTGCCTGTCAATGGCAGCGAAGATGCGGCTTTTATTCTGTACTCTTCGGGGACTACGGGTCTGCCTAAAGGTGTCCCTATGACCCATTTGGGATTCCTGACGGATTGTCAGCAGATGGTGACGATAGAGTGAGTATTCTTGGTGCCGTTGTTGGTTTAGAGACTCTCGCGCATAGAGACCTGGATTCGATGTTCTGCAGGGGCATTGGCCATCTATTAATTGCCTCTGACTAACTTACGTCCAAACCTAACTTTGAGACAACTGAGAACTTACAAAAAATTGGTAAGTATAGCACTTTAAGTGGACTTCAATTTGCGCTAACTATCAGACCGAGTACTGTGCGCTTCGTCACGTCTTTGCGACGTCATCATTCTAGATACTCACTGATGAAAGCCAATACGAAATTAGCTGTTTGACAGTAAAGTTCATCGTTGAACAATTTGCCCAGTGATCATCACTGTGAACTTTTAATGAGCACGATGTAGTTCAGTTCAGACTACGGGTGTCTGGGTCAGTATACAGTTTGGCAATACGCGGCCGGTCAACTTTCCACTTTTTCCACGATGAGTAGCTGTTACAATTAGCCGTGAGCTCCTCCTTCAACCTTAGATTTATGAATAAAATCGTATGTTCCAGGTCAAATGGTGTTGGTGTCTACAATTCTGGAGAGTTTTACGGCTCATACAGTTTTAAGTATGCTCTAGCTTGTCTTAGAGGAAATGCTACACTAGTTTACAATCCACGTGGTGGAGAGACGGCTATGCTGGAGGCTATTCAAAAATTTAAGGTACGAATATTAGGGACTACCTGGAAACCAGTGCTATGCTGTGTCACCCCCATGACACAGCATTATACTTAGTGGAATATTTCAAGCTTTAGTCACGACGTGCAGCTGCCGAGACTGTTAGGCCCTACTGACTCAAAACCAACCTAGTGTGCCGTCTCACAACTGAGCCGGGGGTAGTGGGAACGGACGAAATTTCTGCAGCCCTAGACTAGTTTAGGGATTTGTAGGAAATGTGATTACAGAAAAACAACTAGTTCTGGATCTGAGGTATGGTCTCACAACCAATATTCATCATCACTCTGTCAGTGCTCGCGGCCCGATCTTAAAATGAAGCGAAAGAGACATCATACAAATTAAGTGATGTGATATTTTAGAGCTGGGTTTCCAACAACAAGATTATGTCTAGCTCAACTAATTTTATTTGGGATGAAAAATCGTTACGGATGTCCTCCACCCCGGGGAGGGCGGAGGGTTTTATTAGACTCTCACTGTCAACCAGTTTAACCAAGGGGTAGGTATTGCTAAGGCCATATAAATAAAAGATGGTAACTTCTTAGTGGACTGTATTTTAAGGTATATTAAGGTATGGCTTCACAATTCTGCGTCGTGCGTTCTTCTTGGGGTTCTGAATGTCAGTGCTTGTCGGTTCGGGTTACATATGTACTATAAATTGTGAAGCCATAGTTACCGATTTGTCGTTAATGTGGATTAGCTGAACAGTTTGAGAATGACTTCCAGCAACTGGTAGCACAAGCTGTTCAGCTAATCCACATTAACGACAAATCGGTAACTAATCAAGAATCAGACAAGAACCATTCAGGTGGGACAAAATCATCTATATATATAAAAGAAAGTCGTGTTAGTTACTTCACTTATAACTCAAGAACGGCTGAACCGATTTAGCTGAAAAGGGCAGGGAGGTAGTTTAGAGCCAGGAGAAGGACATAGGATACTTTTTATCCCGTTCGACATCATAAAAATAAATATCAAGAATATCGGTTGTCTCAAACATTTTTCAAACGCAGCGCCATCTTGGATGACATGACAGGAGTCAAACTTCCCAGTTCATTATCAGGTGACAATTTGAAATTGACAAGTCTTAAGCTAAACCCAAGAAGGTAAGGTTGTCAATTTATAATACGCACCTACGTTCTGAAATTTATTTTGTTACTAAACTTAGTGGTTTTATGTAGCATAAAAAAGTCTTATATTTCAGAAATCAATTTACGTAACTAGCAATGATGACAGAGACGAACTTTAATAATTCTTTGCAAATAGAACTTATTTTACTGTTAGGACTTTAATTAAAGTAGACCGGGAAAACTATAGGCATAAATTATTGTATGTAACATAGAGGCAATAGTTCAGATTAAAATTATGAATTTAGTATTTTTTAATAAGGTAGTTAGGTTAGATAGTTGGGTTAGCTATAGGATAGGTATGGTCAGTTAGGTTAGGGTATATATACATGTTGTAATTTAAAAGTAGTAGTAGTTATTATTGGTTTGGATTTATTTGTTGTCGTCTTATTCAACGTATGTATATCTAATATAAAAAAAAAATAAGAGCAATGAATTGACTCTAAGGCACAACGAAGTTTGCCGGGGCAGCTAGTTTATTAATAAAAATAATAATAATAATAATCATTTTATTTCAGGCTACTAAGGCCCATAAGTAAAATACACACAATTAGATAATACAATAATAACAAACTAATACATATTAAACAGTGATCAGTAACTAAACACGTAACGTCGGCGTCGTGTTTCGCTGCGAGGTGTCGCGTAACCGTCCTCGGAAACGCCGGAAAACGACACCTTTCGGCCAAAAGTCCTCCTTCAAAAAGGTCTGGAGATGTTGGGTTGGAACACGTACACGGGCTTCACTTTCAGATACTGCACGACTTCCTCAATCGTCGTGGAGTGATGCAGACGTGAAATATACAGCTGCGTCGTAGGCACAGCAGGGCGGAGCAGCATGTTAGGACCACTCGGTGCGGTACCACAGAGGTTGCGAGAGCAGGGCTAAGGGGGGTAGGGGTTACCATCTTTTATTTATATGACCTTAACAGGTATCGTATTACCCAGTAGCTGGGTTGTGGGGGTCAGAGAGGCAGTTACTCCATTTATAGCACTGGTATTCAACTGCATCTGGTTATACTGGAAGCCGACCCAAAAATTATTAGGAAAAGGCAGATAATGACTCCATAGAAGTGATATTAAGCTATTGCATAGCTTCTATCGCGGGCCTTGAGCGCGGGGACCGAATCCAGAAATTCCGTAACGAAAAAACCTCACGCTCCCCACTCCGACGGGCAAGGAGGTGTGGCTTGAAGGCCGTGCATCGTCTAACGTCGTTTCAGTTCGGCAGTCTAGAGGAAGAGGGGGGAGGGGAGGAATGGGGAGGGGGAGAAGAGAGGAGTTGATAAAAATGCTATGCAATAGCTTTACCGCGACAGTCTCCGAGTGCCACACGATTTTTTATCCATTTTTTGTTACTTACATCCTCGCAGTGTACCCAATCTATTTCAATTTCTGATTGTCACAGCTAAAAGTCCTGCAGTTGGCGCCAACGGTAGCCATTGGACTGGCCACGTCGGCCATTTTGAATAACTATGACGTAAGCACCGTTGAGTATATCGTGGCAGCTGGCACTTACGTTTGGGATGACGCCGTCAAGAGCATTAGAAAGAGGTAATTTGAATACTAGATTGTCCAAATTATTTTCACTTATTTTGTACTTAATAGTTGCACTAAATGGAAGTCCAACTCAGCTTAAGCGAGGTAAAATACCGACTGGTATTCTGCCGAATACTAATTGAGACACACGATAGACGAAAAGACTGAGTTATAGACTAATGACCCCTTAACTAACTTAAATTATGAATTAAATTATTATTATACTTAAATTATTATGCGGCTGCTGAGAACCTCAAGCGGTGTAAATATAGCAACCTTGTTGGTAGTCATACTTTCGAGCCGTTTGGGGTTGAAACTCTTGGGCCGTGGGGTCCGAGTGCTCGTCTTCTTTACAAAAACATCTGTAAACGTTTAGTTAACGCTTCCCGTGACCCAAGGGCTGGCCTCTTCTTTGGCCAGAGGCTAAGCATTGCCATTCAACGTGGCAATGCCGCCAGTCTTTTGGGCACTTTACCAGCTGGCAGCACTGCAAAAGAATTTTTTGACGCTTTGTAGTTATTTATTGTTAGTTTTAGTTATTTATTTATTTTAAGTTTTACTTAAATTATAGCTTAAATTATAGTCCGAATTCTCAAAAACGTCTCCGCATATCTTTGGGTCTACAAAACTTGCTCAAAGGGATACCATCCAATGCTGCTATCCTTGAAACAACTAATTCCATTGAGTGAGAACTTTGTAAATAGTCCGTGATTCGAGTTTTTTTTTTGTACTGGTTCAATCGTGTACTGTTTGTAGCGACATCTATCTCGTCACATACGAACTATCATACATCGCGGTATCAAAGTTATCCGCGCAGTTTGAGCGTACCTATACAAGTTCCCGACAACAACCGTTGGGCAGTAGTTAGCCCACCAGACACAACACCCGTCTGTTCGGAGGATCCTCCCTTTTCAATGGTGGATGAGGAACTTTACACCCTCTTCCTCATGCCTCCAAACTGGTGACCCCGAGCATGAACGTCAGCGCAGCCTTCGTGCAGAGCTACATCAGCGTGACGTCATCATCACTTCCTCAAGCTTTCGAGCAGCGAGTCACCCAGCCAGCCAGCATCCACGGCTTCAACGGGTATCCTGACCACCAGCATGCAGCAGACGCGCATACCTGGTCATCACCCACAGCCACCTCAAGCATCCTTGGCACAGCACATTGCACTTCGGCCAGCAAGCAGCGACGCATTTCTCTCCTGGTCGACGCAGCAGCCAGCCACTCCACAGCACTGCACCACTCCAACTCACTGGAGCATATGCAGCATCACCCCGACTCACTGGGGCATCAGCAGCAACACCCTGACACACTGGGGCGTCACCGCAGACAGTTCCGACTCACCGTGAACTATGCGGCATCGGGTTCCGACTCACTGGAACACCTTACTGGCCTGGGCCTAGCAAGCACTCCAAGACTCAACCAGCTATCGATCTCCGATCTCGGATGGGAGTGATGTAGCGATATCTATCTCGCCACATACGAACTATCCAACATCGCGGTATCAAGGTTATCCACGCAGTTTGAGCGTATACAAGTTCCCGACAACAATTACTGTCGGGCAGTAGTTAGCCCACCAGACATAACACCCGTCTGGTCGGAGGATCCTCCCTTTTGCAATGGTGGATGAGGAACTTTATACCCTGTTTCTCATGCCTCCAAACTGTTAATTCTGGTGTTGATGATTTTTCTTATTTCTGTTATTTGTTTTTAGGTTCCCGAATCTAGTGACAGTTTTTTCGTCAATACGGGTTGACGGAGACTGGTCTGATCTGCCACGAGCAGTTCGCAACCAAGGGTTACAGAGCTGGTAGTTCGGGAAGACTGGCTAACGGTGTGGTGATAAAAGTAAGTGGTCTTGTCTCTGGTATTTTGACTTTATCAGCGACTGGTCTGTTAAACTTGTTGTAAGTATTGCTGTCTGCTTAGTCGTGGGTTCGATTCGAGATAGGGACCTTTTTTGCCTCACACAGGTATTTTATGTTAGATTTCGTTTTTGGTGTTAGAATTCCTGTGCGTGGCACAAATAAATGTTTTTTCTTTCTTTCTTTCATTCTTTCTCTCAAGCCAAGTGTTAGTGTGATGAGCACGATCATTTGTTTTATGTCTGGGTGTAATTTTATCTACTACCTATGCGTTTCAAATGAGAATAGGAATGACTTTGCGCCATGTTGTGACGTAGGTATAGCTGTCAATTCGAATGATTTGGGTAAGATCAGCAAAACAAGGTTTTTTGTTATGAACGAATAATTTTCTAAATTGTACTTACAAAGTATTTGCACAGGTATTTGTTTACATTGGAGAGAAAATGTCATATTCATATTCAATTGGGAAAATTTGACACATTGGGGTAACTTGATGTGCTGTCGTCTGTACATACAGCCAGTTACGTGTTAAGTACATTATTTTTCTTCAACAGGTGGTGGACTTAGAGACAAGAGAACCTTTGGGTCCAAACCAGCGAGGAGAGATCTGCATGAAAGGGTATTGTGTTATTAAAGGTACGTATTAAGAGTTGAATGGGTGACTGTTAAGGCCATATAAATAAAAGGTGGTAACTTCCAGTGGACTGTATTCTATAATAAATTAAGTAGTATGGCTTCACAATAGTGCAATGTAGTAACACGAACGGCGAACCGACAAGCCCTTGTACGCGAGAGCCGAGCGTGCGTTCTTCTTGGAGTCCTGAATGTCAGTGGCGGAGCGCGCCCGGGCGACTGCCGACTACGCGGGCCACGGGCTCCCCTGATTGGTCAGCGCCGTGAGTGGCGCGGGTCTCTGGTTCCTCTGATTGGCTGGCGCGGGGCGGACGCTTTTGCGTTGTCTGTGGTGTGTTTGTCTATGATGGGTTTGTCTATGATCGTCATAGACAGTGACAAACAGTCTGGCAATGGGTAATACCTAATCACTAGATTTTCGAGATCTGCCCGCGTAGCATGAAACACTTAATTTCTTTTCTTCCGAGACACGACAATTTTCTTTCTGTCCAACTTGACATTTCTTCTACCTGAGCATGAGGCGACTCGTCGACAAGCGTTTGTACGTAGAGAAAGAAATTTACATGCGGTCTATAGCATCTATCAAGTTGCTAGAGGTGTAGATTGCTTGTCTAGGTCTCATTTGATGTAGACTGTTTGACACTTGTTGACAGGAAATGTTTCAAAAAGAACTGTCAAAAGTGGAGAAAATAGGTACGCACTTCATGCTCGGCATTGTTGATTCTTGTCTACTGACGAATCGACATGTATCTTCTCATCTTTCTTGACATTGTCATGCTCGAGACGAAAGAAATGTCTAGGTATACCTATAATCTGTCACTTTGCCGATTCGTCTGTAGACAAAGGCCGTTTCTTCGGTGTTCATGCTACGCAGGCAGATCATACGCAATCGCTCCATGTAAATTTTTTTTACAAGAAAAAAAACAACCGACGTCATTGAAAAACACTAACAGGTATTAAATAACTCTAGTTTCGGAAGTCTGTGGCTTTGGTGGTTTTGTTGCATTCATTTTATTGGCCACCGACTTCCGAAACTAGATTATTTAATACCTGTTAGTGGTTTTCAATGAAAACGGTTGTTTTACAAAAGTTTTTATTTTGCAAATATTTTATTACTTTTTGAAGGAATTTTTATTTTTTTTTCAATTAGCTGTGGTAGGTATACCTACCTGGAAAGTGCATGGGTAGGTACCGTTACAATTTCAACAATCACCAACACGGCTAGGATACATTGTCTCATTAAGGAGTTCCGGTTCCTGTCTCCAAGCTTCATCATCAGGGGGTCGAGTCTGCTATTGCAATCGTGTCTCAATGACCGGTCAATGATCGATTTTTGACGTATAAAGTCAAACTAGCACATTTCCCATACAAAAACTGTCAAAGTTGTCAAATATTCGATCAATGACCGGTCATTGAGACACGATTGCAATAGCAGACTCGAGCCCCAGATCTGATGTTAGAATGGTTCCTATTGAACGCAAATGCTTCTTTTGTAGATAAAAATACCAAAATCGCTGTAGTACTTACATTTCCCTATTAGTTCCCTCGATTTTGCCAAGATTCCATAATCAGCAGGCCTAACCATATTACAAATTCTATTTGTACTATCGTGATCGATAAGGTGACAATTGAAAGAAAATGACGTACTGAACTATAAAAGAAATAGAATAGAAAGAATTTGTAATAATAATCAGATCCCGACTTGGCGACTGTGGGACTCTTTAGCTGATGACGATTTGTAATCTAATGACGACCTCTTTACTATTTCGATTCAGCTTATTCCAACAATGCCGTTCCTGACTTCAAAGATGAGAAAGGATTTATGATGACTGGAGACATCGGCTACTACGACGACGATGGGTACATCTATATCGTTAACCGAATCAAAGAATTGATCAAGTTCAATGATGTTGCTGTAAGACATCTTTTCATCATTTATTTATAACTTGGGACGTCATGCGGTTTGTCACGCGTAATTCCCGTTCCTGTTTCAAAGAGGGAAGATTTGTATACTGTATGCAACGAATAAACTTAAAAACTACAGGACCGATTTGAAAAATCCTTTCATCGTTGGGAAATTACACTATGCCCGGATGACATCGCCTACTTTATATATCTGTATTCCCACTGGAACGGGAACTACGCGAGTAAAACCGCCAGACGTCCGCTGGTGTTTTTCTTACTTCGACTTCCAGACCTGGGGATCGACCTGAACTATGTTTAACAGACGATTACTACACTCAAGAGACACTCAAGTTGTTCTTTCATCTCCAGATAGCTCCAGCAGAACTTGAAGCGCTGCTTCTTCTTCACCATTCGGTTCGCGAAGCAGGAGTAGTGGGTAAGCCACATCAGAAGCACGGCGAAGTACCTGTGGCGTTTATTGTGCTTCAGCCAGGGTGTACTGCTTCTGAAGAAGAACTGGTCCAGTATGTTGATAGTCGGGTAAGACTCTGACACCATATTAGTCATTAAATACATGAAAAGTAAGAAAAGACATAGTCGATCGTTTGGCTAGGTGACCGGCCGTTGTAAACAGAATCTCCTTTGTGCCCCGTAAAGCTCGCTGTGATCGTTAAAGCTAAATAACCCGTTGCTGGGAACTGTTGCCGGTTGATGGCAATATTTTTATTTAATTATTTATTATTATTATTCAAGACAACATTATTGAGGTCCACCGACGGCGCAATGACGTTGTTTTGCTGGCGACTTGGAGTCGGCGTGCTGTAAGCGTGCGTCGATGCGCTGTAAGCACATGGTCCGCTCGCTATCGGCACGCGGGCTGCGAGTCGAGTTGTGTGGTAGTGGCAAGCGCGCTGACTGCTCGCCGTTGGCTTTTTCACTTTGACATTGTGAAATATATTATACTACACATCATTTAAGGCTCTAAATTGAATGACAAGTCAATTGCTGGTTTGGAGCGGTGCCGGTGCCGTGCTGTTGTAAGGTGCCATGCGCGCCGTGTCCAAGAGTACCTACCGCCTTCTGGATCAAACCCTGGATCTAACTGCCTAATGAGAACCTCCTCTGCAGGTGTTGAGCGAAGCTTATTATTACCTTTAAAATATTATTTGTTTTCATAGTTTTTATTCTTCCAGGTAACCAACAAGATGCGTTTAGCTGGCGGAGTACGATTCATGAATAAACTACCCAGAGCTGTCATCAACGACAAACTAGAACGAAAAGAATTGATTAAAATATTACTTGAAGAAGATGTGAATTGAAAACAGTGTAAAAAAAAGTGCCTTCAAATAAAAAAACTGCATCTAAAATGGGTCATCCGTTTAAGCGCTGCGGTGCCACAGACAGACGGACACACTCACACACGCACATAGTGGTCAAACTTATAATATAACACCCGTTGATTTTTTAATGTCTGTTTTCGAAAAAGTCGTAGAACAAAATGTTGTTGTTTATGATGTTAGTAATCTACTCCTAATTTCGAGGTAGGTTATTGAAATAAAACACAAAAAAGGACTAATCTAATTATTCTAATATGTACCTAAAATTTTTTTATACACTTTTTATAAAAAATATAAAATTTCTCTTCTTATGCTAGGACATAATATTAATTATATATATTTACCTACTTGTGTTTACCTTAGGTTCGATAATTCTGATGTCGATTGCTATTTGCTAACCATAAAAAATAGATTGAGTGAAAGTTGTCAAAATCTGTCTATGTTCGCCAGAGCCTCGTCAGTGAAGTCAGCAGGGTGTACCGCGAGCAGGTGAGGTTGGCTTTGACTCGTAAGGTGTTGGTTGAGCCACTTACACCCCATCGGTGTACGCTCCAAGGCGAAGAGATTTAAAATACTATATTAGAGCGGGCGTGTCAAGGAACTGTCATAGAAAAACTTTGATCCCATGTCTCAGTAACGCCATCTAGAATAATATATCAATATTGGAGCGGCAGCGGAGCGTACTAAAAAAAAACTCATAGCTGTCCGAGCTGGACACAAGTTTCGGACGAAACTTTTGATCGTGATGTCCGGTCGATAGGTATTGAATGTCTTTGCTCCAAGGTTACAGCGCCATCTATCTCGCCACATATGAACTAGCAACTGACATTCTACATCGCGATGTTAAAGTTATCCGCGCGATTGAACGTATACAAGATCCCGACAACAAGCGTCGGGCAGTAGTAGCCCACCAGACACAACACTCGTGGCCAAGCTTTTCTATAGGGGAGGTGGAACTTTACACTGTTCCTCAAGGTCATGTCTAATCAAATGCAGACCGTATGCTCCTTCACTATTTTTTCTTTTCTTAAGGATGCCTAAACTGATGTCAGAGTGTCTTATGCCTGCCATGGGTTCTGACTTGGCTACATGCCGCTCCATGTCCCGTTCAGGAGTTCTCTGACCCCCTCCTAATGAATCCGTCCCTACCCGATTCCCTATCCCATGTTAGTTGAAACAGCCTTCATATTCCGAGACTCCTGGTTTTGCTCCTCTCTGCTGCATAGCTGTTCCATCTCTTTAGGAGAAAAGAGATTCGCCAGAGTCTCGTCGGTGATGTCAGTAGACTTCGGTTCTGTAGGTGTTGGTAGATCCATTTACACCCAATCTGTGTCGTCACTGGGAGCTGGAGGTGTGCACTCTTCACTCATGGACCTGAAAATATAAAAGAGTTTCTAGGCAAACACTAATGGGACAATTTTAATGCTTGTAGCTTAATAATGTCACCGCCAAGGGTTAATCAAAGGTTAAGCTACGCTTCCCTAGGTTGGTCTGTTAATGGGTGATAAATCATGACACATCAAGACTTCTGCTTGCTTCGGAAAGCACGTTAAGCTGTTTCTTCTAAGTCTTTGACTGTCGTTACGGATAGTCAGAACTTCAAAATACTGTGAAGCAGCTAAATCAGGAGACATTGTGTTACCCAGTTACTGGGTTGTGGAGTTCAGATAGCCAGTCACGCCATGAACAACACTGGTACTCAGCTGCTTTCAGTTGAATTTGAATCTAACCCCAAACATGGCAGAAAAAGGCTTGTGCAAATGGTGACATACCTCTATTTTTTAATCTGGTAAAGGCAGTCCAGCAGTACTGCATGGCGGGCTGCGGTTGACAGGACCAGCTCACGGTACAGATGATGTGGAAACCGAAGACACAGCCATCGTTGCAGACGAGTAGGTTAGCGATCTTCGTGCACCAGAGACCTGAAACATTGTTAACATTGATTATAGAAATTGCAAGAACCAAATAATCATTATCTTGTTAATATTAGTAAGATACTTAATGAGAAGTCAGAGCGCCATGGGCGGCACTCTGACACCCAGCAAATACAAGTCTGAAATCTCAACACGATTTGAACGAACTTTGTAGATAGTAATTGTGCTGTTTTTTTATATATTTATATGTATAATGGGTCTACTCTTGACCTCAATCTTGTCCTGCGGTCAGAGATGAGGTCGACGATGGAACGAGCTTACCCAAAAAAAGCCTATTAACTCGCGACTTAAACAGATTGGGGTCATATGAACTCGGGAACACTGATGCAGGCAGGGAATTCCACTCCTAGGCTGTGCGCATAATGAAGGAACAGGCAAAGTTCTTCGTGCGAATGTGTGGAACATCTACAAGGAATGGGTGATAACCTGCAGTACCTCTGGATTCCTTATTTCCGTTTTATCATGAGAAGCGGAACTTTTGTCCTGCAGTGGGACATTTACCCCTTTTTCCCACAGGGGTAGCCATCACCTGGCTAGCTTTTTCCCAACTCTGTTGGGGATGGCTGCCAGTTTTACAGGATGCAGCTAAATACCAGTGTTTTACATTGAGCGACTGCCTGTTTGACCCTGGTCTCCACAAACCAGTGACTGGGGAGCACGATACCGGTAGACTGTCAACAATTTAAAAAAACAGCCAGGACTTAAGGCTTAACGTACTTTCTCAGGTACGGAGGAGGCTTGGTATGTAATGAATTTTTACCCATCCACAAACCAGCCTCGTCCGTCAAGCGTAGCTAAACCTTTGATCGACCCGTGATGCTGTTGTTGTTTAGACACAAGCTCCTCAAAGATAGGCATAAACTAAAGAAAGCCACGCTACTTCATCTGCCTCATTAACGCTCACACATCTGCTATGTTATTTAACAAAATCATCTTGTGAAAATGTAGGCAAATTGTCCTGTCATTCCATATTGATGCTAGGAATTGACGATTCAGTGAATCGATCGGCTGGTCATAAGAACAACAATTTTCTGAAGAATATCACCAAAAAGACTAGTATTATTAACAAAAAAAACTAACACTCACCTTAGACAGGAGGCCTACGAAGCCTTCAAAACGTTCCACCCGAGAGATAATTTAATGCGGCTCGAAGGACCACCTCGGCGTGTACTGCAGGCGGCGCGGCGCAGTGCACTAAACCCACGTAGGAAGGTCCGCAATGCAGTAAGTTTAGACAAAGAGAGCTGCAGTGCGCAGGTCACGATCAATACTGTCGGTAATGCAGACTCAAAAACTAGGTCGACCTGCGCTGTGCCGATATAAGCTGCGCCAGGTAACACCACGCCTAGATATACTATACGATGAATATCAAGAGCCATTGAAATGAGATGCTATTATTTTATTCCTGTAAGTAAGTAGATCTTCCCAGATACTTTTACATGCCATTTTTTTTAAACTAAATGGCACGGGCATAACCGAAATGACTATAATAATCCCTGAGAAGAAAGGAAAGATCTTTTTGTTCTAATTCGTAAATTTAAATGGTGTACAATAAAAATTATCCTCTTCTATTCTAAGACATCTGAAACAAAATCAGAGGTCATGGTCTCTTTTAAAGTCCAGACGTATACGATAGTATTAATATACCTATTATGCGAGTCTTACGATGCAGGATGCAGGGCTAAGTCTGGAAAAGCCTTTTGAAGAAAGAATCAATTCAGCTTTGAGTTGACCTGTCCCGACAGACGGCATGCTTCAGACATCGTGTAGCTCAAACCTATTTCAAGGAGCTCGACGACCCGCCACTCGACGCTATCTGCCGGTCATTTGCGTAGGTTACGTAAAAGTACTCAAAACTGCCAGACAGCTGCGGACTCCTGTTCCTCCTGTATTTATTTTATTAGTAACCTTATGCGCCATTTACATGGAGAGAATGTCTTAAATACAACCGTTTTAATTAACAATATATGAATAAATAAAATGCAATGCAATTGACTAATTAATAACAATCTCACGGGTCGTCCGAAGGTTAAGCTACAATTGACGTGGCTGGTCCGTAGATGGGTGCTACCATAGATATATAGATTTCTATGGGTGCTACCATTACATGTCAAGGCTCCTCCATGCCTCGGAAAGCACGTCAAGCCGTTGGACCCGGCTGTCATTTGTCAGATCTATGACAGTCGTTACAGATAGTCAGAAGCCCGAAAATCTGACAACCAGTTTAACTTAGGGGTATCGTGTTACCCAGTAACTGGGTTGTGGAGGTCACACAACAGCTCCATGTTAAACACTGGTATTCACATGCATCCGGTTAAACTGAAAGCCGACTGCTGACTTGCTGTTGCGCCATCTCTCATGGGATCAGAGGCTCATGATCGGCAATAACACTCTGGCAACAGATTAGTTACTCTTCATAATCATCATTTCAGGCGACAGACGTCCACTGATGGACATAGGCCGACCCCAACGCCCCCACGAGACCCCGGTCTCGTGCGTCTCTTATCCATCGGATTCACACGACTCAAAGTCAAAAGATGGTGAGGGATGATGTGGTCGACGATGAAGCACAAATACACTTTAAAAAATGGTTCTAGTTGTCTTACTCTCACCAAGTCGTCGGTCGACCTTGTGGGAGGCCTTCCAAAGCTGCGTCTTCCAGAACGTGGTCGCGGTAAGATACTAACTACACGATAAGAAGACATGGGATGCCGCAGCGGAGATCAACTACACACTTAATGTTTTGTAATAAAAGTTCATCCAGCTGCACAAAGGCTATGTACAAAATAAAGTCTGGACTTTATAAGAGACTGTGATCTCTGAGTTTCTTTCGGTGTTTCTTCTCAGAGTAGTCAGATAGTGAAACACCGAGATCACCTTCTAGTTAAAAAATTACGTGTAAAAGTGTTTGTATGAACTTATTATTTACAGAAATAAATATAATTTGTTGTATTTTAGGGGAATATAATGCTCTAAAAAATATAGTAGTATGTATGGAGTTTCTTGTCCATTCTTCTCCATAAAAAACTACCCTTTGAAAGGGGCAACTAATAAATTTTATTTAACTTGTAAGTTTAACGTTTAAAAGTGCCTTTCAAATGGCCTAATTGAAATAATTGATTTGACTTTGACTTTGTCTCTGAGAAATAACATATGACGTCAAAAACAGCAGTAGCTTCGATGCGGGGTGAAATGAAAACCAAGAATTGTATTTACATTTATTATTAGGCTTAAATTATGTCTGTATTGTAAGGAATAATACCAAATCGTTCCTCACTTAAAATTAACTTATCTCTAATTTATAATATCTAATGTCTATCATGATTTTGTTTATTTCACATAGATCCAATGAGGAAAAACACCGGACTAGGAGCGGACCCAAAGATTGAAGGGAGAGGATCTTAGGACCAAGTCGATCTGAGAAATGATTAAGTGGTCCTGTGACCCCCTCCCATTGAATCCTCTCCTGTCTTGGGTCCTTGGTCTCCCCAATCTGTTGAACAAAGCTTGCCTTTACTGACCCTACACCTATCGCTCTCCGCCATCTCGCTTCGTCAAGATCGTTTGGGAAGTCCAAGGACACGCCAGAGCCTCGTCGGTGATGTCAGCAGGGTGTACCGCGGGCAGGTGAGGTTGGCTTTGGCTCTGTAGGTGTTGGTAGAACCACTTACACCCCATCGGGAGACAATGACAATATGGCTGGAACGAACGACGACACTGATGCATCAGTTCTGTGAAAAACAAATGAATTTTTATATTAGGAACAGCAGGCCTACCGTCAACTTTTAGCTAGCCATTCAATTCCGACGCAAACCAGTTTAGGTTCCTAAACTGATTCGCTAATATTCACACCATGAAGTGCCTATAACTGAGTGGTGTTTGATTCGCTCATGGAGGAATGAAAGAACGAAATTTGTCGGTGGTCCGCGGTGTGAGAAAGAGATGACGCTAGACAATTGTTGCATAAGTTTGTCTCTTTTACTCCAACCTATGCGTTGCGTTCCGAAACCTAGTAGTTATGATTTTAGCGGTTTTATTTTTGTATAAAATTTCAACAAATATATTTTAAAATTGCGCATAAGAGTCAAATTATATACCATTAAGCCCAATTTTACTACTCATTAATGTAATAGTAATTTAAATAGTTCTTTAAAATAAAAATTAAAGGTTTGCTTAGTGTCGTCGTAAAAGTAAAATGATTATGACGAGTTTAGAACGCAACACACGCGTTTTGAAATCTATACAAACTTTTTTGATAGAACCCAAGGAGTTCTTATTAGGTAGGTAGTATTCAAAAGAGTTTTTAGTTTTTAACTTTTAACTTGGTTAAAGTAATTAGTAATACGAATAATGGCGTACATTTTGCATTGTTACGTAAGAAACACATATTTAACTGAAATACCTTGAATTTGGTACGTATATTTCCACATTTTTTCAAAGTTTATAACAAAACGATTCAGTTTACGCCACGAAACTAGAAACTTTTTTTGAATCGCTATTATTGACACTATGCGAACCAATTTAGGTTCAAATGTCACCTCATGGTACGAAAAATGAACGAACTAAAACAGCTTGCGATTCAAGTGCCGACTTGATTTGGCGTCAACCTAAACCGGATCGTTTTAATGATGTCTTAGTATGAAATTGCAAATCAGTTCATTTTAGGTCGTCAATTGAATCGTAATAATAGTTCATAGTAAGCCTCCAGATCACATTCAATACTTACTATCACGAACAATATTTTCATTCGTGTTTAAAGGGGACACAAGTCGATTAGTCCCGTTTAGTACGCTCCGCTGCCGCTCCAATATTGCTATATTATTCTAGATGGCTTTACTGAGACTTGCGATCAAAGTTTTTCTATGACATATAGTATTTCTTTGCATGTCCTCGCTAACAGTATTTTTGATTAGAAAGCTGGTAGGTATAGACACACTATACAGCCGGTCGCTTCAGTAAAAGTCAATCCCGTACAAACGTGACTTAACTATCAATTCCCAACATTAGATGGAACTCTAAACGCCTTCACTTGACCTTTGTTCACGGGGTGATTTCAACAGAATATCACTGTTGTCTTCATAGCGCTAAGTACTCCCAAGCACGAGGTGCAAAGTAATTGAAGTATTTCATTTGGAATTTCTCACTGGCAGCTTGGAGTATAGATGTCCAAAGTTGAGGGGAATAGGCTCGTCCCCTATTACATTGGACTTTAACATAACTGGCAATATGTGGGTGTACTGCAGCTGGTGGTGGACTTTTCGGATTCAAGTGCGTATTGAATTTATCATTTGCTTCAAAAAAACGGTGAAGGAAACTGGCCTGAGAGATATTTCTCGACGGCATGTTAAGCCAAGTTAGAGGCCCATACGTCCGCCGCCCCCCACGTACATGGACCAGAGGTGTTCACGCGCGCCCATCTTAGACGTCGCGAGGGGAGTCTAACACCTCACCCCCCTCACTGACCTGGCGAGGCCCTCAGGGTCTCATGGTCGCGGAAGTATCTTCTGTGCCCGTGACCCCCAGCGCAGGTGTGAGAAGGAACACGGGGTGGTTTTTAGTCAGTAAGAGTCTGACAGACCCCTCCACCCTCCCTGGGGCGGGAGACATCAATGAGGATTTTCCAAACCTCAAAAGAAAAAAATTAGAAGCCCATGGACACTAAAGTAGTCACTAACCACAATTGATAGATAAACAATACGCACATGAATTCCACAAATCAGAGATGCCTTCGGTTAGAATTCAAGATCTATGGCCACCGATTTATCACTTGTCTCAATTGACACTAATGTGATTAAATAGAACCTTTTACACCTATTAATTAAAACCTATCCATCACTCATCAGTATTTAATAGTACTTAATTATAAAATACTAAAACACTAACCTCATTCTTGTAATTGTGCTAGGGCAGGACCGCGCAGACCGCGATCCAAGATGGCTGCCCGCAGACCCCACGCATCATGGCGACTTCGAACAAACGCGTTGATTGCCGATCTTGGAACAGCTATTGGGTACGCCATAAGTCCGTCTTCAAAGCTGATGGAAACACACGATGCTGCTTAACCCCATCAATAATCTGGAAAATGGAAAAAAAAAATATTTTATTAAAAAATCGAAGTTGACTGCAAGGTGTCCTACCATAGTCGAAGATTCTATAAATATTTTAACTTGATTAAGATTAAGGGTAATCTATACCTTTAATAAAACAGTATCGAAAGAAAACCTGTAGATTGAGAATTTTCGAGAAAAAATAAGTGGCTTTTGTTCTAAATAAAATTTACACAAGATGAAGATATAAGTAAGGGTTTATAATTAGCTACTATTGAAATTTAGACTGTAAAACTTACCGTATAAAATTACGCCGTGCGGCAGAACAGCAGAAATAGAGCTGGTTTTTCAACCCGAGGCACCAGGGCAGCAGAGGCTTGAAGGAGTGGACTCGTGGTGCTTGGAAGACGGCGAACGGCGCACTGGCTAGGCGGACAAAGGCAGTCTAGTCTAGAAATAAGACTAGCCTCACTGCGCATGTCAGTAATTGAGATCAATACTTGGGTGTGGGATGTTCGAGACTACTTATTGTGAAATAAGGACCGATATTTTTAAGACAAAATGATCAGCTCGCTTTTGTGAGAAATATGATTGTGAAATCTCAATTCTCAATTATACAATGTATCCTATTTTAACGTAATATTACGGCTGCATTCTACTAAAGGTAAGACAGAGAAGTGCGTAAATTACCTACACCCAAACTTCGTCAGTTGTAATGCAATAATAGTTTTAAAATAATAACTATTTGTATAGGTTCATATAAACACTTTTACTTGACATTTTTTTACTAGAAGGTGAGGTCGGTATTTCACTATCTGACTACTCTGAGAAGAAACACCGAAAGAAACTCAGAGTCTTTTTTATTGTCCAGACATTATCTTGGTCAAATCATGTAGAACCATGCAGATAAGTGTCTGAAATGGTCTTTAAAGGAAAGAACCACACAGATAATATATGAGGGGACCAGATCAGTCAGTGCAAGCATTTGTCAGTAATCGTGAGCTCAAATCGGAACTTGAGAATCTCCACATTCTGACGAACTATAGAAAGAATATTTGGGATGGTCGCCTAAAGTACTCATCCTAAAGAAATAACAATGTCTTGTTCTGTAAGGGGACCACGGCATATCTTCATAAGAGAGTATTTTCTTGTATCATACTTTTTAGAGCGTGATTTTCAATAGTCGGGTTTAAGTTTTAGAAATTACTTATGTTCATCTGTTTAATCATTCCTCAATCTATTCCTTGACTGGCCTGTAGGTCAAGTAGTTAATAGTGGCTCTGATTGCTATGCCGGAGGTCGTGGGATGGATTCCCACCCAGGACAATTAGTGTTCATGTGATGAGTACAACTATTGGACATTTTGACTGGCCTGTTGGTCTTAATAGTTAGTGGGTCTGATTGCTATGCCGGAGGTCGTGGGATTGATTCCCACCCAGGACAAATGTTCATGTGATGAGTACATTCATTTGACATTTTGACTGGCCTGTTGGTCTTAGTAGTTAGTGGTTCTGACTGCTATGCCGGAATCGTGGGATCGATTCCCACACAGGAAAACAAATTGTGTGATGAGTACGATCATTTGTTCTGTGTCTGGGTGTAATTTTAGTTAGTAATGTACAATTTTTTATGTATTAGCGTATCTACTTATTGTTGAAAAGCCTAATATTAAATAAATAAGTAAGTAAATTAATTTATCTATAACAAAATATACATATAAGGATATTTATCTGTTGTTTAGTACCCATAACACAAGCTCTGCTTAGCCTGGGATTAGATGGCGTTGTCTTTTTTTAATAATGTGTCTACTCTTGACATCAATCATGTCCTGCGGTCAGAGATGAGGTCGAAGATGGAAGGAGCTTACCCAAAAGAAGCATAATAACACGCGACTTAAACAGATTGGGGTCATATGAACTCGGAAACAACGATGCAGGCAGGGAATTCCACTCCTTGGCTGTGCGTGAAGGAACAGGCAAAGCGCTTCGTACGAATGTGTGGAATATGTACAAGGCAAGGGTGATATCTGAAAGTTGTGCAATATATTTAACACTCATACGCAACTGTTATGTATGTGGGTAACTTTGTAATCACCGCACAGTCTAATACTACCGTTTGTTTTAACCACTGGAACTATAGGAGTGCCATAGTCTGATCGTTCCACTTTATAGATCACCCCTTCCCGCTGCAGCCGCTTAAGCTCCTGTTCCACTGGCTGGCGTAAGGCCAGTGGTAACGACCGAGCTTTTACAAAAACGGGTGTTTCATCCTTTAAATAAAGGTGAATTTTGTTTTTAAATGTGCCTAAACCTTCAGTAAATACATTCGGAAACATTTCTCGTAGCGATGCCGCCGCTGAGTTGTCATCTGTTAAATTGTAGCATTCCACAACTGCTAACTTTAAATGTTTGATCCAAGTACGGCCCATTAACGGCGGACCGCCGTTATCTATGACGTATAACTTTAGTTTTGCATGTTTTTTACCGCATACAACGTTTACTACAATGTAACCGATGGTCTCAATGACGTCACCTGTGTACGACTTCAAAGTTATCAGTTTATTTTCGATTGGTACGTTTGTAAAACAATTATCATAGTATCTTTTTGAAATAACAGATATTTTGCTTCCTGTATCTATTTCGAATCTACATTTTACATTTTCTACGATCAAATTTGCGTAGTACGGTCCGTCACCATCACTGTTCACTACCAAATTATAGAAATTGCAAATGTCATCTTCAGAATCTGAGTCATTTAAAAAAAACTGACCTTTGGATCCTTTAGTGTTCCTATTTTTAACACACACTGCTTTTAAATGGCCCTTTTCACCACACACATCACAACTGTATTGCTTGAACCGACATTTGCCCTCGGAATGGCCCGATTTACCACATCGCGAACATGTACGCTGCGCCTGCGCACGAGCCGAGCATGCGTCGCCACCACCGGCGCCAGGCCGCGCCGGCCGGCCGGCACGCGACGCGCCCGCGCTCGCGCTGTACCGATGCAAACCGTCGTCCTCCTGTTGTGCTGGCAAGCCACCGCCAGGTCGCGCGGCTGCCGCACCAGCTGGAGCACACGCCATAGCCGCGTGCCGCTCCGCGGCCTCCAGCGCCAGCGCCAACTCCACGGCCCGCTTGTAACCAATACCGCGTTCTGCGAAGATCCTTGACCTCATGTCTTCATCGTTCAATCCCGATACAAATTGGTCTCGTAAGCATACTTCCAAACAAGCGCCGAAGTTGCACGTTTTTGCTAAATGTTTTAGTGCTTGTAGGTATTCTCGAATATTTTCACCTTGCCTTTGTATTCTTTGCCGGAATATGTGCCTTTCGGCGATTTCCGACCTGTCTGGCTCCAGATGCTCCTTAACTAGCGCAACCACTTGTTCAAATGTTTTTGTTTCTGGGGTATCGGGAGCACACAAATCACACATTAATTCGTAACACTCCGCGCCAACCACCGTCACTAAAGTTGCTAACTTTAATTTCTCGTCAATGTTATTCAATGTTATAAATTGTTTGATGCGTCGAACATACGCATCCCAATTATTACTTGCCAAATCAAATGGTTCTATGCGTCCAATCGGCATTTTAATAAAAACTGTTCACACGCGTGGTTATAGGTTGTAGGTTATAGGTAACTCGCTCGTCGCCAGTGTTGTGTACGGGACACGTCAATGAAACAAGGCAACTCAACGCAGACTGTTTATTAACTCGTTAGTTAAAGTTACCCACATACATAACAGCAACACATACCTACTTCGTGAGAAACGCATTTCTACAATATGAATTATGTACCTAAACCTTGACTTGTACGAAATATTTGGATTATTTGACTATGATTATAATGTATGTAACAATTATAACTTTTGACTTTAAGCATTTCAAAATTGTTTCTGGCCCTTAATGATTGTTCATTTCATTTTTTAGTACCTATTGTTTGTTAAGGAAATGACATAATTATGTTCTTTCTCAATTAATATTTTGTACGCCATTAAGGCAAAACATGACAGCGATTCAACAAAACTGTATCATCTTGCATGTATGTGTATACTCATTGTTTTTAGCAAAATAAACATTCTTGTATCTTGTATCTTGTATCTTGTATCTTGTACAGCATTGATTGCACTGTCAGTACAGATAAAAAACTAAGTACTTACTACATTTTATACTTCAAGGATCGTCAGAAGCCAAGTACTCGGTTTCAATTGGCTGTATCCTGTGGAACGATGCGGTTACCATTCTACTAATAAAATTACTCCTACAACAGGAAATAATGGCTTGCCTTGTCGATCTATTGCTCGCAAGCGCTACACTAAAATCTTAAGAGACTAAAATTCTTGGATAGTAGGTAATAAGTAGGTAATAACATTTTTTTATTTCGGAACATTATTCCATATGAATAATGTTAGTAAAAGTTAAAACTATGTTAAGATTAAAAAAAAGGTTTAAGATCGGGACTGCATGGTATCCGCAACTCCACGTCAAAGCGCGTATTTTGCGTTATGGGCTATAATCTAATCTACCACTCGGGCCCAATGCGAGTTGGTAGATGTCACATATCAACGAGTTTTTGGTCCTAGGACATGCCGGTTTCCTCACGATGTTTTCCTGCACCGTTTTTGAGAGCAGTGGTGATGAAATAAAGTGCCTAGGTTAAAACTTACGACTTAATGTTATTAATGGCCTTGTTGTTGTTGTCTGTTGTTGATGGTTTTGCCGCCATTATTAGGAAAAGGTGTGCATCCCTGATGTCTCGTGTTCGCGGCGGCACCAACAGCATTCTCAGTGTGTTCGTAGATCGGTGGGATTCCCCGATGTTGCGGAGGTGGATGCGGCTCCATGCCGAAATCTAATTGTATATTTTTATGTGTCTGTAACCTACTAACACTAGAATTTAAGTTAAAATTGTTACTAACCCTATGGACTCCGGTCTGAAATAAAAATATTCTATTCTATTCTATTTTTAAGTCAGCCCCCCTAGCCAAGTTACAAACGATTCGTATCTATTCTCTTTCTACAATCGAGAACGCCTCAAATCCCTTTGTTTTGGCCACGTGACTTATCACCTTTCGCTAAGTCCTGCGCCTTGTTCCGACAGTCAGCAACAAGAAATGTAAAGCGAAACTGAAGTGGGAGCAATAAGTTCCCAGTCACTAAATACAAATAATAATAATAATAATAATACAATAATATTTATTCAAAAGTAAAATAGGTAAAATAAAATACAAAAGTCTTAAAAATAACTAACAAAGGGATTTAAAATCTTAGATGCCTGTACTAGGTTAAATAAACCTGTATCAAAAGCGACAGGAGCTCATTAAGATTGGTAATTGTAGTACAAATAATTATTAACAGTAGGTATTTAAAATAAAAGATAATAACACTATACTGTTACTGATGTTGATGATGATACTGTCGGTGGAGACTGGGAATTTTTGTTCCCATTTGCCTTCGGTGGCAATCCCCACTGGGGCGACTGGGAATCAACGCTCTCCGAGGCACGCTGAGGTCTGGATAATAATTATGTAATAAATGCCACCCATCATCAGACCATCCTCGTCAAAACGTGGTTTTACCTTCAATCAATCCGTGGGACTGTTCAGTTATTATTATGAAACTTTTCTAAAATGATTAAAATTTATTTGTCTGTCCATCTACCTGTTGCAAATATGAAAATAGTTCTCATAAATTAGGTAAACCTCTTTACAAGGCAACCATGGAAGGGTTGGGCCTAGCAACATTAAAACAAGTTATCTTGTCAGCTTAGCAAGGGTGCTAGAGTCTCCAAACATATTAGTGTTAAACGTCTCCATCGTCTTTTGTTTGTTACCTAATTTTGTTCTAATGTACACATTTTTGTTGCAAATAAATAATTATTATTATTATTTCTTGTCCCTCATCAGCAACTTAAAATAAAAAAATAAATTAAATTTTTGAAGCTAAGATGACGCCTGCAAAATTAACATCGCAAATAACACGTACTGTGATAATATGATATTTCTGGCAGGCGCTTTCCAATTTAGTTAGGTTTTTATTTGTTCGAATTGAAATTTATTGCTCACTGGCTTTACAATACAAATGAGATAGGTAATGTTGGGTATCAATTTAGTTGGTCCTAAAAAACTAGGTACTTACATGAGCACTGTGACTGTGTGTGAGGCGAGCATTCATATTCTAAATTCAGTAAAAACTAAACAAAAAAATGAAAAGCATTTAATTGGCCCAAAAAGTACAAGGTAACAAAAAGAAGTAGGTACAAAATAAGAAAAAACTTAAAGTATATATATTTTCATGAAACACGTTAGTAAACGACTGCCAAAATTATCATAATAATATCATCTCTACGCATGGTAACAGTACGTTTATTGCTATTTTGTTTCAACAGGCATCCTAGCTTTTAGTAACTTCGTTGATGTTAATAATTTGTAATCCTTAAAAAATATTTCTACAAACTGTCACTTTGTCGATTCTTATGTAGACAAAATCCTTGTCTACGGTAATCATGCTACGCGTGCATGTTTAAACTTTATTTATGTAGCGACATCTATCTATCCTACATCGCGGTATCAAAGTTATCCGCGCAGTTTGAACCTATAAAAGTTCCCGACAACAACCGTCGGGCAGTAGTTAGCCCACCAGACACAACACCCGTCTGGTCGGAGGATCCTCCCTTTTCAATGGTGGATGAGAAACTTTACACCCTGTTCCTCATAGTTTGGAGGTAGTTAGTTTGGGTCTATCATCATTAGGTACTTATTTTACTCAACTTATGTTGTTTGTCTAGATTTGTTCTGTGTCAAGGTGTAATATATCTATAATATGTATGGATTTAAAAATTTATAAGTACCTGTTTATCAGCTGTTTAGTACCCATAACACAAGCTCTTAGCTTAGCTTGGGACTAGATGGCGTTGTGTGAAAGTTGTGGAATATTTATTTAATTTATTTACTTCACCTAGGTATATTTTTAAGGTATGTTTTTTTTTACAGAATACCACTTTTTATAGTGAAACACCGACCTCACTACTAAGTTGAAGAAAATATACACTAGGTACTTGTTGCTTGGATATAAAAGTGACCGACTCGTGGTACAACTGCGATGTCCAACTGGTTGTACTACGGAGAAGTAAATTTACCCATGGTTCAACTCTTTTTGCTGATATTTATGATTATGACCCGTGGTACAACGGTGGAATTATGTCTACGGGGATAGGATGATCGTGTAAAACAAATGAACGTCTAAAACACAGGACTTCGGGCATCCCGACGTTAGGTTAGTTAGGTTCCTTTAAACCCTGCAAACAGAAATAGGAGTTCCGTCGTCTACGCTTTTTAAATTTCTTCGTTGTTAAGGCACTTTAGCATTGATAGACTATAAACTTTTCCTGTTTATCACCAGTACCTAGTTGTTCCATAGATACATTCAATTCCCAGAAGTACAACTAGTTGGACCAAGGAAAGAACAACTCACTCGAGTTGAACCATTGGTAAAGATTTTTCCCCATAGAACAACCAGTTGAACCATGGGTAAATTTACTTCTCCGTAGTACAACTAGTTTGACGTCGCAGTTGTACCACGGGTCGGGACTAGTCGGGAGTGGATAAAAGTGTCGTTTGTAAAAACCAAATTACTAAAAGTTCTAAACATTATGTATCATTTATCATCACACACACGGAAGGAAAAATCGAAAAAATTAAAATGTCAAATGAGAAGAATTCTGTTCGAACGGATATTCCTAATTACTGAGATTCTGAGTTGTAACGGTTAATATTGATATCATTTTCCTTTTAATTTTAAGACGCCTCAACTGCAGGTGTAGCATAAATCATGATTAGCGTAGAAACGGATATGCCGACGGAATCAAAGACAGATGACAGAATGTGACAGATGGTAGACTTAACATTTCTACCGATTTTATAAAGAAGAAATAATGCAATGACCATGTAATAATAATCATGTAATAATGAAAAAATTGTTGGCTTACCTAATAAATAAGTAACAATAGTAGGTACATTATGACATAAGTGTGGTAAGTTGATAGTTACAGCCAAGGCAATATTGCTAGCCCGAGCTGCTGCAGGCGAGGGCTACAAGAAAGCAGAGGCTGTAATTATCAAAGCGCACGTAAGTCATACGACGCGGACGTTTTAGAACATATTTGCGAGGAAATAAATAAAACTCGGACTGAAATTTTCAAATAAAAACATTACATCGAAACGAAAAAGCGTGCGGAATATTTTTTACTTGTTCACAAATTAGCGATGCGCGCGCGTCAGCACTTTTTTTATTTTTAGTCGAAGGCACTAAAACAGCCAGTATTATTAATTAAGTAAATTACTTAATATTTTTTGTTTTTGTTACAAATGGTTGTAATTTATTGTCCACATTAATTAAAGTAACGAATTAAATGTTTATTTTTTAAATTTATCTCCCAAAGCTAATTTTATTCATAAAATGTTGACCACTTTTCTTACATAAAAACTCTTTGCTAAGATTTAAAAAAAGGAACCGTTCGTTTTAGTTGCACCATCTTGCAAACCGTGAGTTTTACATTAGGTACCATAACGCACGAGTGCGTAATGAGATCTATACATTATTACTGAATTTGGAGGAATAAGACACCCTTTACGAGCAAATGTGTTATAAAATAATTTTAAGCATGTCAATATTTTTAAGGTTACATTGCAATCGCATAATTTAAAATATTGAATGACTTTTTTACGTTTGTAGGAAAATATAATCTGTCTTACGTGTTCAAAAAAACAAAAAAAAATAAGAAGATGGTCATAAATTTTAAGAACCAGATTTTAATGTTATAAATTATGTTAATAAGAGTTCAGAAGTTATGTAGTAATGAAACACCGAAAGAAACTCAGAGATCACAGTCTCTTTTAAAGACCAGCAGGACTATATTGGCTACCTTTTCATTAGAAAAAAAGAAAGAAAGAATAGTTATTTGTTATACAAGAGTGCAAAGTTGCTTTTTAACCGCGTGTTCAATTTTGATGACCGAGCAAGCGAAGGATTCTAAAATTGAATCACGAGCGCAGCGAGTGATTCAAAATTAGAATCCTGAGCGTTAGCGAGGGAATCAAAAGAGCACGAGGTGAAAAATCTTTGCACTCGAGTGCAACACGTAACTTTTCATTCCACCTCAGCGAGGAAATGTCTAAATGCAAAAAAAAAACGTTTTCTGAGAAAGTTTTGGCTCCTTTTGCTAGTCGTCACGTGTTGAACATATCGTACTGTTTTAAATACTTCTCGCGTGGTTGTTGAGGAAGAAAGCTCATTTGCGCATTATTAACAGTTTCAGTCAATTCTGTTGGCGTCAAACAAACTTCCTCGTCGCTAGAATCACTCATTTTAGTTTTTTTTACTTGTTTTCAAGTTTCTTGTTTCTAATATAAGGTTTAACAATGACGTGAAAAAATGCCGCGTAAAGAACCGCGTACAAAGCAAATTGAAAAAAGAACACCAAGAAGGTTCCGAGTCTGAGTTTTTAACAAATTAAAAAAAAGTTGTATGAAATATTCGGCACCATAGAGGTAGTAGTAAATAGGTTTAATGTTATTTTTAATTCACAAACTTAGTGCACACGATGTTCTAAATTCAATTTACTTTATCCTCTAGAGAATAAAAACGGCTTTTCCACTCAGATATTGAAGATTAAAAATACTCTTTCCGAGATGGTGGGATGAAAATAATATTTATTGGCAACAGGTAAAAACATGCACACACTTTCCATGTCACGCAAAATCAAAAGTCTTTATTCAAACTAGGCTGATCAGCACTTTTTGACGTCAAAAAAAAATACAAAAAGACACTCCCCCAAAAACGGCCCACCCTTCACCACTTCCTGGTGTTTTTGCTGGGAAGAAGAAGTGGCGGAACAAACTCCCCAGCAACACATCTGTCTGATTCGTTTGAAGAACTAAGTATACAAAGAATCTATACAATGAAATGCTCAATAAATAACAAAATATTACAAAAAAAGTATTACAAAAAAAAAAAAAAAATACAAATAAAAATTCATTTCATTTCAGAATGATTGTCACGTGTTAGCTAGCACACTCCACTATACCAAGAAAAAAAAAAGCAAATCAAAATATTCATATTAACATTGAAATCTAAACTCAAGACTGTCTTGTTTTGTCATTACCATCATTCTGGTCAAATCACCGCGTGATAATGAAGGCGTGGTGAGGTGAGGGCGAATTGAGCTGTCATTCCATACTAATGCTAGGCATTGATAGTTCACCTCACTCAAGTTTACACACTTTACTTTTAGATAATCCCTCTCCCAATTAGGGTTACCATATCTCAGGATTTGTCCTGAGATCTCCGGATTTTCGGACTGTTCTCAGGATTGCGGCCGGATTTTGCAAATCTCATGAAATCGCAGGATTTTTACTATAAAATACAGCTTACATAAAAAATCTCTTTAACAAAAAGTTAATAAACAAAAAACAACCTTCCTTTGGTAATACTTAATTGCACAATTGAAATCAATACTTATTTATCTAATCAGTCAGATAATCAGCTTACATTTAAAAAAATCTTTTTAATAAGAAGAGATCCGCGGTGTATAAAAACGACAATATTACGCCTTTTTTAAAATGTTATCTCAGGATTGTTCAATGAAAATCAGGCCTTATCTCCGGACTTTTAATTTTTCCTTCTGGTAACCCTACTCCCAATTAACTTTTCCTCCCTTCTAACATATTCCTCCCCTGAACTGCTTGTGGCGCTGCTAGTTTTTATCCGTCACAATAATATAAAATTGTGAGCTACCTATCTCCTAAAATCTCTGCCTGTTTTAATGTGGTATCAATTTTATTAAATGTACTAACAATTATAACATTTATGTAATTTCATTGTTTGTTTGTTTTAGTCCCATAGTAACCCATGCAGATCTACATTGAGTTCAACTGTATCAACTGAAGATTTTTTTTTTTTGCTTCTGCGCACTTGCTGTCGAATTTACTTTAGACATTGGCAGAATAGTCGACATCGGCTCTGTTTGCCATAAAAAAAAGTAGAATAGAATACTTTTAGATAGCTTGTAGCTCTATAGTCTATACGTTGATCACAACATAAGGCAGTTCAATGCGAAAATAATACATACATACATAAACTCACGCCTTTTTCCCATGGGGGTAGGCAGAAACTACAGAGCGCCATATGCTACGATTCTTACATACTTCTTTTGCTTCGTTTACATTCATACATGTTGTCATACACACACGCCGGTTGCGAGTACTACGCACCTGACCTTTCTGAAGAACATCACCAATAAGGTCTATGTATGTCCTTCTTGGGCGTCCCCTCCCGGCGTTCCCACTTACATCTGCCTTGTAAATACCTTTCGTTAGTCGCCTTTCATTCATCCTTTCAACGTGACCAAACCATCTAAGCATACTCTTTTCAATTTTTGTTACTACATCTTCTTTTAAACCACAACGTTGCTTTATATCATCATTCCTCAATCTGTCATTAATTGTTACACCACACATACTTCGCAAGGAACGCATTTCTACAGCATTTATTCTACTTTCATGTCTCTTTTGCCACACCCAACATTCACTTCCATACGTTAGTGTAGGCACCAGCACACCATTGTGAACAGCCAGTCGTGCCTTTTCGGACATAGACTGGCTGGTCACAACGCCATGTATAGCGCCATTCACTTTATTTCCTGCATTCACTCTCCTTTCCACATCCGCCTCAATCTTTCCATCCCTTGTAAACAGACTTCCCAGATATACAAAGTCATTCACTTGTTCTACACTCATATCGTTTATTTTCACATTGCACAACGACACGTTTTCGTCTCTTTCAAACACCATGACTTTCGTCTTATTCACATTGATGTTCATCCCTTTCATCTTATATGCTTCATTCATCTTGGTCACCATGTCTTGCAACTGTTCCGCTGACGATGCAAGAAGAACTTGATCGTCTGCGTAGAGGAGGCATTTGACAGGCAACTCATTCATCCTCAATCCACACTCACTCTCTTTTAAATCTCTCAGACAACTATCCATGTATAAGTTGAACAGCCAAGGTGACGCTACACAGCCCTGTCTAACTCCCCTAAAATAATAATTATTTCTTATACATAAAATGTAAAATTGGAATACATTATGTCAGTCAGCGTGATGCAGCGCGTCGAAGAGGACGCGTTTTATCGTTTTCTCTAAGTGTGTGTTTTAATTAAAAAACATGTTTCCTAAAGTGTTAATACTTTTATTTATGTGTGCTGTGTGTTGTCAGAGTTTGTACGAAGGTCAGTTTATTAATTATTTATTATATTTTGATAACCAACTCACAAAAAAGGAGGAGGTTCCCAAATAAAAAAACAAAAAAAAAAGTGCAAAACAATTCCAGTTTCGGAATCGTAATCCTGCTGGCTTTGGTGGTTTTGTTTCAGTAACTATTAACCACCGAAACTATAAAAATTTTGGGTGTTTTTTTAACCGACTTCAAAAAAAGGTGTAGGTTCCAAAGTCGGTTGTGTTTTTTTTTTAGGGCTTGTTACCTCGTTACTCCGTCATAATCAAGGACCGATTTTCAAAATTATTATTTTATTTGATAGGGTACTTATACAAACAGATATACATAATATCTGATGAAAAATCCTAGAGGAGTATTCCTCGAAGCGCTACTATTTTGAGGCTCTCCTAATGAGGCTCTCCTATTTTATTCCTCGGAGCGCACCTTTTAGGAGAGCTCCCGGTAGCAATTAAAAAAAATATATATTTGATCGAGGAAAAAAAAAACAAATAAAATAGGAGCGCCTCATTAGGAGCGCCTCAAAATAGTAGCGCTTCGAGGAATACCTCGTTGAGGGAACTCCTCAATTAATATAGGTAGGTACATACGCAACGATTTTTATATTTTAGTAACGAATGAATCATTTTCATTTAAAAAGTATCATTTGGTGAAGAAAAACTTATGAAGAAGACAGGTCTACGATTGCTGCAGCCACATTATTTATTTATTTATTAATAACCACGTTTACAAAAAATCTGTCAACATGTCTGTGCATGGCTTATGTATTTCCATAACATAACATTACACCTGTCTATTTTAGAAGGAGTCCGGCAGAGATACATAGATTCATGTTGCTTACTATATTAAAATAAGTTATTAAGATTTTAGAAATTAAGTTACTGCTGCATTAGCCCTCTTCCTCTCTTCTAAGTTTTTGCTGTGCCCGACAGGGTCCATAATGATTCTGTACCTTTATATTCTTAAGACCATTTATGTACAGACGCCAGCACATCAAGTTACCCCAATGTGTCAAATTTTCCCAATTTAATATGAACCTTATTTCGTGTGACATAAAGTTGAAAAACGATCAAAGAAATTTGACACATTAGAGTAACTTGATGTGCTGGCGTCTGTACATTGTGGAACGCAATAAATATTGAGTATTGAGTACCTATGTTTAAAAAGAACTTCTTTACCAATTGATAACCGATTTCAATGAGTGCTATACAAAGACACTAAACATTGAAAAATAAAAGCTTAGGTATTTACAAAAAAAAACCACAACCGACTTCTTAAAAAACACTAACAGGTGCTAGTCACTCCATGTAAAAGACTGGTATTAAGATGCATCCGGTAAAACTGGAACCTGGCCCCAAAATAGTTTGCAACAAACAGGCAAATTATGAATTAATAATTCTTCATGTTGTTAACCTTAATAATTCATGTTGCAGGTGATCGATGCTTTCAAGATGGCGTTCAAGGAGTATGTCTTAAATTAGGACAATGTAAAACGGCTATAGAAGGCATTCAATATAGGAGATTCCCACAGGTAATTATGAATGTATATAATATAACTGACCCGTTGGTCTAGTAGGTAGTGGCTCTATTATGCCGGAGGTCGTGGGTTCGATTCCCATCCACGACAAATAATAATAATAATAATCAATAATTGAGTGTGCAAGTCACCCCCTGCCATTTAATACCTGTATATAAAACATTGGTAAGGCAGGGGCCATAGTCCTTCATAGTTTTAGATATCCAGTCCATTTTAGACACCCTAACCTATAGTCCAGTACTTTTGTTTTCATAGTCTGCAATAGTCTTACACCAGTCGTAGGTTTTTCTTCGGTGCACTTGTGTAGTGCATACAGGGATAATCTGCGGTTGGTGCCTCATTTCATTAAAGACGACAATAGGCCTCTGCGAGTTGGCTTCGGCCCCTCCTACGCCTTCCAAAGGTCCGGAACCCAAGGGTTCCGAGAAATAAAAGCTAATGAAAATAGTAATCATATTATTTCAGTACCTAATTATAAACCATACATTGTTAGTAAACATTGAAGCTTATAAAACTATGTTAGTAAACATGTAGACACGACAACCCATTTAAAATTGGACAATCAAATTTGCCCGCAATAACATTCGGGAGACTGTTAGCGCTGCCCCGAACCCTATGCAGCAACGAAACGGCACGTTTACGAGTTCGCCTGATCGCTGCGAAGTAGTACGAAGCCATCAAATGTTGATGGAAATAAATATATATAGGTCTTAGAAATTACGACCAAAATAAATAAAATCTGAACTGTCCAAACCTGGATCAAGAGCTGGGTACGCCCAAGGCACTCATTGATTGTTTCAATTAAACGCTGCGATGCGTAAAGGTCATGGCACATTATACCTGCACGGCACCGGCACCGCTCCAAACCAGCAATTGACTTGTCATTCAATTTAGAGCCTTAACTCGTGGGTGGTATTATTATACCTACTACCCTATACTAATATTTAATTTAATTTTAATTTTATTTTGTTTTATCATTTTTCTTCCCAATAACGTTTTAAATTTTATTCTGATTATTTGTTGTTGGCTTAGTTAATAATTGTATTATGCATTCTGTGGTCTCCTGTAAGTGAAGGAGTACACCTACATAATACTGTTGTCTTCATTATTTTCTTTTTTCATGTGTCTGTGTACTTATATCCTTTGTTGGAGATCCTAAATTAATCATTAAATAAATAAATATTTCACAATGTCAAAGTGCAAAAGCCAACGGCGAGCTGTCAGCGCGCTTGCCACTACCATACAACTCGACTGGCAGCCCGCGTGCCGATAGCGAGCGGACCATGTGCTTACAGCGTGTCGACCACACGCTTACAGCACGCCGACTCCGAGTCGCCAGCCAAATGTCATTGCGCCGTCGTAAACTGAGACATTATGAAAACGTGCAAGTCATAGGCGTGTTCAATTATAAATGCCATATAACAATAAATTGTGTTTGTGGTGACAGCTAGCTTGCACCTTGCAGCCAGCGCGCGGGCTGCGGGCTTGCACGCCGCAGGCGGCGAGCTTGCACCTCGCGGGCAGCGTGCGGAATGCAAACTGGCACCTTAACGACGATGCGTAGTTAGCGCACTGGCAGCTAGCCGTTGCCTAAATTCGAGGCGACGCCGTGTGGCTGCTGTGCAGTTGCGGTGCCGTTATAATGTGCCATGACCTTAAGAGTTGTGCATCCCTGGTGCGCCGGGTGCGGGCCAGTCCCAATGCTATCCAGGCAATGATCAGCAACAGGCTGGACTGCCCCTACATTCGACATTGCTCGCACTGTGGTAGGCATGATACTTGTTCAAATAATAATGATAATAATACCAGAATGTTTATACTGTCCCACTACAAATATAAGTCCAGGTTTCCTCACGATGTTTTCCTTCACCGATGTCAATGATGTCTAAGATAGACTTAGAAAGTACCTACCTACAGACGCCAGCACGGACATAAAGTTGAAAAACTATCAAAGAATTTTGGGTAACTTGATGTGTTCTTGCCAAGACTTAAGTAGTTAGCAGAATGGTATAGAATACGCAGCCTAAAACAGAGAAGGCGAATAAATCGTATGTCGTATTCCCGGATGACATAGGTTACTTTTTATCCCTGTATTCCCACGGGAACAGGAACTATACAGGTGAAACCGCGTGACGTCTACTTGTTATTTATAATGTTAAGGAAAGTCTAGTATGAAGATTATTTTTAAATATAACTCTCCGTCTCAGTGAAGCAAAAGCAAATTATTATATAAATACAGTAAACTTTTGTTAAGTGTTTACAGCCACGTCAACAGGTAAACGATTGTTTAAATTAGTCATCCAGTTATGTACGTCAATTAAATATTCAATCGTCAGTCAATTATCTAATTAATTACAGTGTAGACTTCTTGTAAGGGAAAAATAGGAGTTGTTTGTTGTACATTCGTCACAAAGTAAATTCGTCACGATAAAAAGCACGTGGACACTCGTCACTGCTCCATTTTCATGTAGTAAATTCACCACATTGTGCATTGTTCAAAACAATAAGTGAATTGCCTCGCTGGTCTAGTGGTTGCAAGCTCTACTACTGAGCATAAGGTTCCTGCCCCCCTAGCAAAGTTACAAACGATTCGTATCTATTCTCTTTCTACAATCGAGAACGCCTCAAATCCCTTTGTTTTGACCACGTGACTTAGCGAACTAGTGGAACACTAAACCCTGGTGGCAGCTGGCTGGGGTTCGGCTACTAGTGGTAGGAGCTTACGGACTGGTCGACGCAAGGTGCCTCCCTTAGTGGCCACGTCTGCGACACGCACCAGCCCGTCAGGTCCTCTAAAAGTTTTGACTACCCTGCCAAGTAGCCAAAGACCCCTTGGCAAGGAGTTGTCCGCGATCAAGACTACGTCGCCTTCGCTAACATTAATGTTTTTCTGGATTCGTCCGCGTGGAATCAACGTTGGTAGGTATTCTGTGAGCCACCTTTTCCAAAAATGATCCGCCAGCCTGAGAACGTGGAGGCACGTTCTCAGGCTGTCGCTGTCACGATAAGTCACGTGGTCAAAACAAAGGGATTTGAGGCGTTCTCGATTGTAGAAAGAGAATTGGTACGAATCGTTTGTAACTTGGCTAGGGGGGCTGGTTCGATTCAACGCCATTAGTCCCAAGTTGAGCTTGAGAACTTATGTTATGAGTACTAAACAGCTGATAAACATACTTACTTATATATTTCTAAATACATACATATTATAGATAAATTACACCCAGACACAGAACAAATGATCGTGCTCATCACACAAACATTTGTCCTGGGTGTGAATCGAACCCACGACCTCCGGCATAGCAGTCAAGGTCACTAACTACTAGACCAACAGGCCAGTCAATTTCTTTCGGTGTTTCTTCTCAGAGTAGTCCGACAAATACCGACCAAATCTTCTTCTTAAAATAAAATTCAGTACATGTAAAAGTGTTCGTATGAACCCATTTACAGAAATAAATATCATTTATTTCTGGGGAATAGGGTGTCTCGTAGATAACTTTAACATCGCGAATCGCGATGTAGTTGTTGGTGAGACAATTAATAATAATTGTAGATGTTGGTCTTTAGTTCGTATGTGGCAAGATGGACGTCGCTATAAATATAATTGATGCAATGTATTTATGTATGCTTAATGTATCTGTAATGTAAATGTATACAGGGTGTGGCGTAAATCGTGGTCCACCGTTAGGGATTCGATTTATGAGATAATTTAGTATACCCTACTAAAATTATAACCATTTCTACCCAAGGGTTCCGGAGTTAATTTTGTTTCCTTTTTTTAATAAAATTACTACATTTTGTTATAAATTTGGTTGTATTAAAAAAAATTAAACAATTTTTACTAGTTCTGATTTCTGTTAAAATCTGCTGAATATTAGAGCTATCGTGAATTAATGTGTTTTTTTAAGTACGTTTCGACAATTTGAAGGAAAAGCAATACTTCTCTATTTTTAATCAAATATTTTTACATTATCTGAAAATTCAAGAGCGATTTCTACCCTTGGGTAAAAATGGTTAAAATTTTTGTAGGTTATAGTAAATTATCTGGTTAACGAATCCTTAACGGTGGACCAATATTTACGCCACACCCTGTATGTGCACTGATTTAAGAAGAACTTTGTCTCCTGAGATACAAGTACCTATCTTTTTACCTAGTTCAGTTCAGGAGTCAGCTGTTCAAACTGTTTTTTGTCAACCACTTGTACAATCTTCCCATGTTTAGTCTATAATTATTTTTAAGAACTCATGTGTTTATTTTTGTACAATAAACTTATTTTTCGTACCACTTGCTCAAAAAAGTGACATTCTATGCCACAAAAAGCGAACATAACAATAGTCATTTTTAATCTGTTAAAAACAGAAAAAGAAAATTGTACTGGATTTCATTCATCCCCTTGGAATTCTTACCGAAATTTATACTGAACTACATCTGTGTTTACACCATTAAGTTTGTAAAGCATTATACATCTTTTTGAAAAAGGAATACGAATTTAATATGCAGTTATGATTATTAATTAAATAAAATTACGAAAACCGACGAGGCCGTATGAGCTTGATGCCTTTGCTTTTCCGACAAAAAAATATTAATCTTGGAATTTGCCGCGTTTTTGTTTACTTTAAATATATAAACGTTCAGTTTATTTTAATTTATTTTTATAAATAAGTTAATGTTCTAAAAATGCGTTTACTTTTAATTGACATTATTTTTAATAAATGCTTATCTCATAATATTATTGTGTTAATTTTTTCGCAAATGGTACGAAAAGTATAGTATTTTCCTCGGTGATAAAGCTGTCTTAGTCTTGGGTGAACTTAAATCCCTCACTACACTCAGGACTCGTCTTAAATCCCTCGCTTCGCTCGTGATTTAAGTTTTTAACACCCTCGCTACGCTCAGGAGTAAACCTCGATTCCTTCGTTAGGCTCGCGATTTAAATCGTCACCCGCGACAGAAGACACAGCTTTATCCCCTTGGTTAATAATCTATTATTTACTGCATTTTGGAACGCCGCCCGAGTCACTAGCCGCGCGCGTCTTTGTTTCGACCGTACGATAATAAAATGTAAGAGACAGAGCAGCGTCGCGCGCGCTCGCCTACTACAAAACTGTTCCAAAATTTATCAATTTATTTCGCATACCTATTCTTACAATTTTTGTGCCTTTTTCAACCATTTCTCATAACAAGCTTTTTATGCTGCATATCATCCGGTCTCTAGTTATGACCATGCCTATTGTAAACTTACCCCAAATAATCATGATTATTCTTTTATTCGACAGATATGTTCGTTTGATCGAAACAATGATGTTGCTCCAATCGTTTGCTGTGTGGAAGACAAGCCTGCGAGGTAAGCTAACAAACAAATATTCATTAATTGCTTGAAACTACACCCTATTCAGTAAAATAAAACCCCAAGAGGACACCGGTGTCCGCTCAGTCATTGTCTTTCTATTGTGTATCTAAATGATAGACCTTATGTTTTTATCTATTTATCTCTTCTATTACTTTTATCAAACGCCTCCAAAAAATCAATGGTAAAGTAGGCACTTTATGTATGGATGATATACCAATCAATTCTCTCAATTCAATCAACTCTAGTATTGTTTGTAATGTAACATAAAGACACGCAGCGCAGTAGTTCAGTTTATAATTATGTAGGTATTTTGTGATCATCAAAATCAATGTATTTCAGTAAGGTAGTTAGGTTAGATAGTTAGGTTCGCTATAGGGTAGGTATGGTAAGTTAGGTTAGGTTATATGTAAGTATAACTACATAAATGATGTCATTTTAATTTTATCTAACACATAATTCTCTATTTGAACTAAGAATGTTACCTATTATTTCTCCAGTGGCATCTTTTGTTTTTATCTTTGTTAATCTGTGGACTAGTATTATTATTATTGTATAAATAGGGTGACTGGTAATTAGTGACCGATACTTAAACACGTGATTGTACTAATGAATACGAATAACTTTCCCAAAGAAACGTTTTTGATACTCATTAACTTTCAATTAATTCAATACGTCAGTAGTACTGCACAACGGGAGCGGCGGGGGTGGCGGGGGAGCATGACGCTACTACTAGTAGTTTTGCCCTTCCCGAGGTGAGACTATCAGCTGATAGATCGTGCCGATTCGTGCCTACTGTGATCGACAACAGGCGCGCGCGCGGTTTTTAAACAGCGTTTTTGTTATTTTATTGTGTTGTAAGTTATTGTGTAAAAAAAAAAAAGTTTCTTTGGGAAAGGTTACTGAAATCATGAATACAATCACGTGTTTAAGTATCGGTCACTAATTACCAGTCACCCTATATACAAAGGATTCAACTTTCAGCGCACCACCAGAACAAGACGCTGAGGAAGATGAATGTGAACCGCTACCTGATGATTATACTGCAATGAAAACTGGAAACAAAGCCTTTGATAGTAAGTAAGTTTAACTAGTTAACTTTCTGCCTAAAGTTCCTACAGCTAGGACGAAAGCATATAGCGCCATAAAATCCTTGTTTATTAGGGATTTAGTTCTAAATCTAGGCACGAGGTTGTGGTTCAAATCCGGGCAAGTACCAAAGTGACTTTTTCAATTCCTATGTACAGACGCCAGCACATTGACCTACCCCAATGTGTCAAATTTGTTTGATAGGTTTTTAACTTCATTGTGAACACAATAAGATTCAGGTTCAATTGGGAAAATCTGACTGTTTGTGGGAGGTTGATGTGCTGGCGTCTGTACTTTCAAAGGTTATCTTATCTTAGACATCATTGCCAACGGTGAAGAACAACATGGTGAGGAAATCTAGACTAGTAAATTGTTCTGTAACTAGTAAATATGTTTGAAATCGCAAATCCGCCTTGAGCAAGTCTTGGTAGGTACCTAACTAATTCTCGAGCCCTCTCTGTATGAGAAGAGGCTTTTGCCCTGCAGTGTGCAGTATAGGCAGGTATTATTATATAGGGTGATTGGTAATTAGTGACCGATACTTAAACTCGTGATTGTGTTCATGATTTCAATAAACTTTCCCAAAAAAACTTTTTTTATATACAAAAACTTAAATAACAAAAAAATAACAAAAACGCTGTTTGAAATTCCCGCGCGCGCACCTGTTATCGATCACAGTAGGTACGAATCGACACGATGTATCAGCTGATAGTCTGACCTCGGGAAGGGCGCAAAATCTACTAGTAGTAGCGTCATACGCTCTCCCGCCACCTCCACCGCTCCCGTTGTGCAGTACTGACGTAATTGAATTAATTGAAAGTTAATGATTATAAAAAAAAGTTTCTTTGGGAAAGTTATTCGTATTCATGAGTACAATCAGGTGTTTAAGTATCGGTCACTAATTACCAGTCACCCTATATAAAGATTCATATTTAAATACCAGCCTGTTACTGTCACATCTGAGGTCTAGTAGTGGCCTGTTGGTCTAGTAGTTAGTGACCCTGACTGCTATGCGAAGGTTGTGGGTTCGATTCCCACCCAGGACAAATGTTTGTGTGATGAGCACGATCATTTGTTCAGTGTCTGGGTGTAATTTATCTAAAATATGTATGTATTTAGAAATATTATATTAGAATGCTTATCAGCTGTTTAGTACCCATAACACAAGCTCTCTCAAGCTTAACTTTAGATTAGATGGCGTTGTGTGAAATTTTGTGAAATATCTATCTAGTCACACATACGATTTAAAACTACATCCTACATCGCGATGTTAAAGTTATCCGCGTGATCGAACTTATACAAGATCCGTAGCAAGATCGGATCCACCGTTGGGGCCACGGTATAACGTTTAAAAGTGCCTTTTTAACGGTCTAGTTGAAATAAATAATTGTCAAAGCCAAAGTCAAATTCTTTATTTTGACTTTGATTTTGACTTACACTTTGATTTTGATTTTGACTTTGATTTTGACTTTCACTTTGACTTTGATTTTGACTTTGATTGTGAGTTTGGACACATATATTTGTTTACAGTGTGCATAGAGTATCAACTGAAGTATGTGTACCCGTGTGACAGAGGAGTGGACCTTCTTGGAGGAGTGAGTAGACAGAACAACTGTCATCATACATCTACTGAATTGATTATCGGAGGATCTGACGCTGCGCAGTACGAGTTCCCTCACCTGGTAAGATAGCCTTCACATGATCTAAGGCGGTTAACACACTGCCACGCATCACGCTGCTTGTTGCGTGTCTCTGAACTGAAATGAACGCGCGTGGATGCATTTTCTGTGTGTTGGACTGTGCGTGTTTTCCATACAAACGGAGATACTTACAAGCAACGGAAGAATACGCATCCACGCGCTACGCTGCATCATGCGGGGCAGTGTGAGAATCGCCTAAGTCAAAGACAAATCATTTATCTATAATAATATTTTCGTACCACTTGCTCAAAAAAGTGACATTCTATGCCACAATAAGCGAAGATAACAATAGTCTTTTTTAATCTGTTAAAAACAGGGAAAGAAAATCGTACTGAATTTCATTCATCCTCTAGGGGGAGAATGTGATTTAAATTAGGAATACTTACCGAAATTTATACTGATTTATATCTGTGTTTACACCATTAGGTTTATATTTAAAGCATTATACATCTTTTTGAAAAAGGAATACGCATACCAGTTAGGATTATTAAATAACAGTACGAAAACCAACGAGGCCGTATGAGCTTGCTTTTCAGACCAAAAATGATCTCATATTATTATTGTGTTAATTTTTTCGCAAATGGTACGAAAAGTAGAGTATTTTCCTCGGTGATAAAGCTGTCCTAGTCTTTGGTGAACTTAAATCCGTCACAACACTCAGGACTCGTCTTAAATTAAATCCCTGGCTTCGCTCGTGATTTAGTGTGGCCATACGGTCAGCTGATCGAAAATTGCGTTGCGTGGTCGCGCTATAAAAGCATCTCTTTTTAAAGTTGAATTAAAAAGGATTTTCCTAGCATTCTTTTTTGGTTAAAGTTACTTAATTATAATTGTACAGAATGTGTGGTTATCTGCTATGTGATCGGTCTTTTTACACCCTGTATTTCCAGGTCATGCTAGGCTATGGAGACCTGAACACAGTAGACTGGGTTTGCAGCGGAGCGATAATCAGCGAGCGATATATTCTGACTGCTGGACACTGCACGTTGAGGGGGAAAGAGTAAGTATGTCCAAAGTTAAGTTAAGGTGAGGGAGATTACCTCCACTCACCCTGCCCGCAGCAGGCGCACCGGGCGCAGGCGGAGGGCGGACAACGCCCTCTTCCAGCCCCTTGAATGGGTTTAGGGGCGACGGATGCGGGGACGTCCGCCGCCCCCCACGTACATGGACCCGAGGTGGCGGCGCGTCTTATTCACGCGCGCCCCACCTAGACGTCGCGATGGGAGTCTAACAGCTCACTCCCCTCGCTGATTTGGCGAGGCCCTTGGGGGAGGCACCAGTCGGGGGTCGCGGAAGTATCTTCTGTTCCCTTGACCCCCAGCGTAGGTGTGAGAAGGAACACGTGGTCGTGAGGAAACCGGCATGTCCCAGAACCAAAAATTCGAAAACATGTGACATCTACCAATTCGCACTGGGCCCGCGTGGTAGATTTTAGACAATACGCAAATTACGCGCTTTGATGTGGAGTTGCTGATACCAGCCCAGTATCTTTATCTTTTAAGTGTCTTTCTTTCTTTTTCTTTTCAGATGAATAAATTAATTCATTTTACACTTTCAGTAACCCAGTGACGTATGCTGCCATCGGAGCGTTAAAGCGAACAGATGCAGCAAGCGACACATCCAAGATTTACAAAGTGCAGGAGATCATTAAGCATCCACAGTATAAGTCACCTTCCACTTACAACGACATCGCCTTACTCAAGACGGATAGAGTGTAAGTTATGCTATTTCTGTTATACTTAACTAGCTGATGCCCGTGGCTTTGCCCACGTTGATGTCGGTTATCGCGTCCAGTTCCCAGATAGTTTATTTTTTTCCGATATTATACAACTTACTAAAGGTCATGGCCTATAATCCGACCCGGTTCAAAAATGTTTTGTACAAAAACGAAAATGGTGGTAAATAATGCAGGTATAACCCACTTTTCATTATATGTAAAAAGGAAAAAGTAATTCGTTGGAGAAATCTTGCAGTAGACCAATAAAAATTGGATAATAATTAACTGCACCAGCGGTTTCGCCTGTCTGTAAATTATTGTATACATGGAAACATGTCACTTGGATAAAAAGTATAATATGTCCGACTCCAAATCTAATATAAATAAATAAATATTCCACAACATTTCACACAACGCCATTTAAAGTCCCAAGTTAAGCTTGAGAGCCTGTGTTATGGGTACTAAACAGCTGATAAACATACATATATATTTTTAAATACATACATATTATAGATAAATTACACCCAGACACAGAACAAATGATCGTGCTCATCACACAAACATTTGTCCTGGGTGGGAATCGAACCCACGACCTCCGGCATAGCAGTCAGGGTCACTAACTACTAGATCAACAGGCCAGTCTAATTCCAGATAGATGTCGCTGCACTATATTAAATCTCTTTGTTTATAATATTATTATTACTATAGCGAACGTCACGCGGTTTCACCCGCTGGGTTCCCATTCCCGTTGGACTACAGGGATAAATGAAAAAAAGCCTATGTTACCCGGGGATAGAGTAGTTTCCCAAGAAGAGCGTATGAGTGGAAAATATTAACATAATGAAAACGATGTTTCCAGGATGGAGTTGGATCAGTTCACAGTGCCAGCTTGCCTGCATGTCGGTGACGTCGTCAATGACACCAAGGTCATCGCCGCTGGATGGGGCTTCACTCACGCCGCTGGGCAAGAACCCAGTGATATTCTGAAAAGGGTTCGTATCTATCTCTCTAAGGTCTTTTGTGTATTTAGGTACTAACTTGGTGTCAGAATCTTTACGCCGCCCATCGGCCTCTGATTTGGCTTGACAATCCGTCGAGAAAAAAAAAATATAAATATAAAGTAAGTATATACCTACAATATAAGGTGCTTTCTAAATATCTGCCATCTTCCTTAATTCATTGTTGGTCACGTGACTCGTCGAAATGTAGGGAACAGCTGATTTTATTTTCGCGATTTTGGAGTTTGTCCCACAGTAAAAGATGTTTATAATGATGAGTACAATGACCCCTTAAGAGGATGGCAGATATTTAGAAAGCACCTTATATAGAAATATCTCTCAGGCATGCCGTTTGCTCACGATGTTTCCCTTCACCGTTTTTTAAATAAGTGATAATTATTCTGGTACAGCAGTACCAGAATAATTATCACTTGTTTAAAAAACGGTAGCCTGCATCATCCCATTTTCGATCCAGGGCTAAAGTGGGCCACTGCTCCTTTAATTTGTCCAGCCTGCGTAGCATGAACACCGAAGAAACGGTCTTTGTCGTGTCTCGGAAGAAAAGAAATTAAGTGTTCATGCTACGCAGGCAGGTGTATTGAAAGAAATTTAACAGATTGAGGTTCATGTCTATATAATCTGTCACTTTGCCGATTCGTCTGTAGACAAAGGCCGTTTCTTCGGTGTTCAATGTGTTCATGCTATGCAGGCAGGTAGTCCAACTCTCTTTTTCTGGTTAACTACATGCTGCAACGCCTTGTAGCTGTGTCAGTGCTCCGCGTGGTGGTTTTGGCCCACGGCTCATTAGACATGCGGCAGACACGTGGCCAGCCCAGTCCCACTTAAGTTTGGCGGCTTTTTATTAAAAATAATAATATCAGCCTGTGACTGTCCCACTGCAGGGCAAAGGCCTCTTCTCATACAGAGAAGGCTCGAGCATTGATCACCACGCTTGCTCAAGGCGGATTGGCGATTTCAAACTAATATTAACTATAAGTCCAGGTTTCCTCACGATGTTTTCCTTCATCGATGTCAAAGATGTGTTTTTATAGCCGTTATGTGTCTGACGGTACTTTGCCTCTAAAAAAGGAATCGTCCGAAACACCACTCAAAAATATTAATAATAATGAAATTCCTATCTCGACCGGATCGGACGAGACTCAGCGGCCGAGTCGCCTACTAACACGTTCGCGGACACTACGGTTATAGCAGTCATCTGTGATTTACTCAGGGTGACACATCGGCTATAGCCGTATATTTTTTTCGCACTCCAGGGGCACAACGGCTTTAGCAGACTATTCTCTATACTGCCACAGTACATTTTAACATTAAGTGCCCCCAGACTAAAATTTTCAAATCGCTAGGTGTCATATAATATCTCTTTTTACACCTTCAAACCTGTCACTAGTCGTCCATATTGTGTGCGCACGCACAGTGACGCACCTGCTATAGCAGCGTGAATTGTATGGCGGTTTGTTCAGTCGGTCGGCGAGTGCCCGGTGGAGCGGATGTGTCGTGGTCGTGGATTTTGTTCCGCTGTGGCGGTTAGTTTATTTGATTTATATAGTTAAATATGAATAATTTACCAGTAATATTTAATGAAAATATAATAATATCGATATCAACAAACATTTAATACAATTTTTGCTACAAATTTGTCTGTATTTCTGTATTATTGTAGGTAACTTACTCTGAAGAGGACGGTAGTAAGGTAAAACATTTTATAACAACCTGCTTGATGCTTCAGTTGACTCAGCTGATTCAATTGCTGATATCGAAAATGCACATAATTTAATTCAGACAGAAACAGACAGTATCTTGTGTTGGTTTGTTTCCGATATTACTCCACCAAGATCAATAGAATCACCAATGCTTTTCAGGACTGGATGGACAGTGAAAATTCAATATCTTCTTAAAACATTGATATGACAGTACTAATTCCGAGTTCCGAGGTTGATAATAAATCAGCAGCAATCTACGACACCTCTAGATTATCAACAACCTAGTACATCATCATTTTCAGACGTACCTAGGGCCAAGGCTATAGCCGTTGTGTCAAATGTATATAGTTATAAACTATTCACCTGTGATGAAGCGGGTATAGCAGGCGAAGGCCATGGCCGTTGTGCTTTTATTTATGTCCTTAGTAAAACCTACCAGTGGCGATGCGACTATAGCATTCCATACAAAATTAAGTGACAAAGTGGCATTGCAAAATCAGGCCGAGTGTCCGCGAACGTGCTAAGCCGTTTTTAGGCTTTATACAATTCAAAAATTTAGAAGTGCTCATGCTCTGCTGCTTTTTATTGAGTATTAGCTGTTTATTGATTTATTTGCTTTCGATGGTCTTAGTTTATCATTTTGTGACATGGTGTCGCAGACCTATAGATGTATTCCACCACTGCACATGTAAGCGGGCACGCCCTTTATACCGGGAGGAGTCTTTATTCGTTATACCCCGGAAGGACACCGGTGTCCGCCTGTCATTGTCTTTCTATTGTGTCTCTAATTGACTTAATTGAAAGGTTAAAAGAACTAGGATTAACCACTAGTTCCGGTTTGATTCGTTCAGCTGTGGCCTCAAATGATTTTCAAAATTAAATACCTTTGGATGACATTCTAAAAAGAGAGAACTGGAGGGGCTCTGATCATTTCTTGAAGCATTAATTAGTTTACTTTCGCTTGAGCTTAGTTAGTGTTATGTATTACTAGTGTTATGTATATTGGAGTGTGCAAGCTAACGTGTACCTACCAAATAAATAAATTGGATTGATTTATAATGATAACCAACTCAACTGTATAAATTCAAATTCTTCTAACTTAGCAGACACACCGTGTGTTGCTGGGGAGTTTGTCCCCTTTGACTTGACTTCTTCTTACCAACAAAAGCACTAGAAAGTGGTGAAGGAAGAGTGGGCTTTTTGGGGGACTGTCTTCCGTAATTTCGACGTTCAAAAAGTGCTGATCTTTTGGATTTTGATTTTGCTGGACCAACAAGGCAGGTTTTTCAAATTCGTTGTTTTTGGTTTTCCCAGGTCGTCTTGTCAAAATTCTCGACCCAGGAATGTTCAAATAAATACAAAACCCACCGTCTCATGAAGAGAGGTTATGATGGCCAGACGATGACCTGCTATGGAGACAGGGACCCACCTCAATGGTACGAGGGTGGCAGCCGCGCGGAGTACAAAGATACCTGTCAGGTAAGGCTCGAACCACTAGACGTACGGCACTGTGCAACCGGTTCATATAAAAATATACAATTAGATTTCGGCATGGAGCCGCATCCACCTCCGCAACATCGGGGAATCCCACCGATCTACGAACACACTGAGAATGCTGTTGGTGCCGCCGCGAACACGAGACATCAGGGATGCACACCTTTTCCTAATAATAGCGGCAAAACCATCAACAACAGACAACAACAACAAGGCCATTAATAACATTAAGTCGTAAGTTTTAACCTAGGCACTTTATTTCATCACCACTGCTCTCAAAAACGGTGCAGGAAAACATCGTGAGGAAACCGGCATGTCCTAGAACCAAAAACTCGATGACATGTGACATCTACCAATTAAATAATAATAAATATTCCACAAATTTTCACACAACGCCATTTAGTCCCAAGTTAAGCTTAACATCGTGTTCTATGGTTACTAAACAGCTGATAAACATACTTACATATTTCTAAATACATACATATAATAGATAAATTACACCCAGACACCGAACAAATGATCGTGCTCATCACACAAACATTTGTCCTAGGTGGGAATCGAACCCACGATCTCCGGCATAGCAGTCAGGGTCACTAACTACTAAACCAGCAGGCCAGTCGGTTCGTGGTGGACATCCCACCCATAGGTACTACATACATACATAAACTCCATGGGGGTAGGCAGAAACTACAGAGCGCCATAAGCTATTCTTACATACTTCTTTTGCTTCGTTAACATTCATACATGTTGTCATACACACACGCCGGTTGCGAGTACTACGCACCTGACCTTTCTGAAGAACCTCACCAATAAGGTCTATGTATGTCCTTCTAGGGCGTCTCCTCCCGGCGTTCCCACTTACATCTGCCTTGTAAATACCTTTCGTTAGTCGCCTTTCATTCATCCTTTCAACGTGACCAAACCATCTAAGCATACTCTTTTCAATTTTTGTTACTAACCTACTTGTGTTTGTAACTTTACTTACTTTTTTAACAATGTTTCTTAGCTATTTATATTATAACCTAGCTGACTTCCCGCGGTTTCACCCGCGTAGTTCCCGTTCCCGTGGGAATACAAGGATAAAAATTACCAGTAAACAAGAATATTTCCTATTCTTATACGGAAATCACATGCTTGTACAATAAGTTATGGTTTGACTTTGAACGATCTTATGGCGATGAAGATCATTTGCTCATTTCCAACTCGCCAACAGGATTTGACCAATCTTTTTCACATCTCTTTTTTCTTTTTACAGGGTGACAGTGGCACTCCTATTCAAATTAAGGATGAGAAGATCAATTGCATGTACACAATTGTCGGAGTGACGTCTTTGGGCAAAGGTTGTGGCAATGGCGACAAGCCAGGCATTTATACGAGAGTCGCCCACTATCTACCATGGATCGAGAATATTGTGTGGCCTCATTGAATAAAGATTATGTATTATTTTTAAAGTTATTAAGAATATCTATACTAATATTAGAGTTTGTTTGGTTAAACGCGCTAATCTCAGGAACTACCGGCTCGAATTAAAAAAACTCTTTTTGCGTTGGATAGTCCATTTATCGAGGAAGGCTATAGGTTAAATAACATCACGCTATGATCAATAGGGCCGGAGCAACAATAAGAAATGTTGCAAACGGGAAAAAAGCTTCCGCTGCGTGCGGTTTAAATTACGCAAAAATTAAGTACTTATTACGAAATTATTCGTCCTTGAACGCGAACGAAGTCGCGGGCAGAAGCTAATATTAAAATAGAATAGTACCTATCTATACTCTTTATTGTACACCATAAAAACTTACATATTATAACACTAGCTTCTGCCCGCGACTTCGTACGCGGATCCTGTTGCTTATGCTAGCGACAACGGGGTCGTCAAAATCGAAGATCTGAAACGTCTGATGTCGAATTCTAAAAGCCCGGGGACGGGGAAACAATGGGTTGCGCGAAACGATTCAAGACATTCCAGATTTTTTATTTTTGTTGGTCAACAGGAAATGCCATCAGACTTACAACTTTTGCTAAGACGCCATTTCTATTATGTATATGTCATATTGTCGCTGGGCTTTGGAGTTCCACTACAGGTGCTCCAGATCTTCAAATTTAGTCTCACAGCAGAAAACACTCTTCACGTGGAATAGTTTTTGCAATGGCACCATTTTTATATCTCTTTTACTTTAGGTGTTCCATTTTCCAAAATAAATTATAGCCTAAGTACCTATATGTTGCGTGACGTTCACGATTAGCGGCCAGTCGCGCATCTCCTTCCCCCACTTATCTCTAGAGTCGATGCGTATATACGCTGAAAACACAAGCGTCATGCTTTTTCCGTGAACGTCTCCAACTCGCGAGACAGTGCATGATAAGGGCTACATAGGGTGTTACAATGGGCGGCCTTATCGCTAAAAGCCATCTCTTACAGACAACCTTTGGATGGAATTGACATTGAAAGAGTAAAGATGAGAAGGCAGTTTGTAGTGTACTATTTACATTAAAATATATGTATAGGTACCATAAATTACTATTTGAATAAATGTATAAAAAAAGTAAGTATTAAGAAGTACTTCAATAGGTACATAAAATACTAATCGTTTGCAAAGTAACGAACTGTTAAGGCGACATTAACTGCCCGCGTCCTTGAGCGATACACTGCCGCCCGTCGCCCGCCAGAGCCCCGCTTCAACGCACACCCAGATTATTCGAAAAAACAACCCACCTTGATTTATCAAAAACAATACAAATAAAAGCCGTATACTAAAATATGGGTCATTAAATTGTCTTTAATAATGATTAAAGTTTCATGTAAATACGCCCCATAGTTTTTGCGTGATCATCGTTTTTTTGTCCAAGTTAGACAATACTTTACAAATTAATTACACTATGTTATTAAAATATAATTTCACATTTTCACATATCAAATTATGAATAAAATTGTCTAGTATAACATATATTTTTTTCAAAGAAATAAGACTAGAAGTTTAGACGTGATGTTCAATATAAAATCATCAAAAGTCGTATATCTGCGCCTTAAGTACCTATATCAAGACGTGTTAGGAGCGAGGTAATCATTATTCTTAAGCATATTTTTAAAGGTTACTAATGATAATTCCCGCCTTTGTACAGTTTTTTTTACTTGTGCATAAAGTTTTAATAAATAAATAATTTAAGTACTGATAACAGTAGTTTGGAATCATTTATTTGTAAAACATTCAATAGATTCAAATTCATTTATTTGCCTGAAATATGGTATTTTACAAATTTTGAGAAGGCACAGGTAAACTTTAGAACTTCATATTCCGCCTCCTAAATTAGGCATGCAAATTTTGTAATAATAACAATGATTTGAATGATGAATAGTCTCTCAGGCATGCCGGTTTCCTCGCGATGTTTTCCTTCACCGTTTTTGAAGCAAGTGATAATTTAACAATACGCACATAAATCGGAAAAGTCAGAGGCCTTGGGTTCGAACACGAGACCTGTGATTTGGCAATCCGCCGCTCACACCACTAGGCTATCACTGCTGTATTTTATTATGCTGTATTGATTTCCACTTAACGCAAACGTATACATGTGTGATGAGCATGATAATTTGTTCTGTCTGACCTCAATTAGGGTTGTGGGCATGCCCACAGTGCCCAAAATTGTTGATTCACGCTTGGACGGGTGTTGTGTCTGGTGGGCCACTACCGCCCGACGGTTAATAATATTCCACAACTTTTCACACAACGCCTGCATCTAGTCCCAAGCTAAGCTAAGAGCCTGTGTTATAGGTACTAAACAGCTGATAAACATACTTATATATTTCACATATTATAGATAAATTACACCCAGACACAGAACAAATGATCTTTCTCATCACACAAACATTTGTCGTGGGTGGGAAGCGAACCCACGACCTCCGGCATAGCAGTCAGGGTCACTAAATACTAGACCAACAGGCCAGTATAACACTTGTGTATTGTTGTATTTATGAGGGTTGCCCGATATTGTTCAATTTACTGCCTGCTTTGGCTTTGAATCGAAAGCCTATATGGGTTAATAAAAATTTAGTTTTTAGTCCCTCATCTAGATTACAAGAAAATATTCGACAAATATTTTTACTTTTTTAGAGAGATAGAGATTTAAGATACCTATTATTTAATGTCTTTGATGGCCTACGTATGTCATTCACTAAAACCTTTATGCTATTTACGGAGCACTTTCATTGTATAGATTCAAGTTCTTTATACGAATCATACAGACGTGTTCTTATTTCCAGCAAAATTACTAAGAAGTGTTGAAGGGAGGTCGTTTTTCTAGGGACCAACTTATGTATTTTTGAAGTCCAAAAAGTGCTGATTCTCAGCCTAAGTTTAATAAAGATTTTTTATTTTGACTGTATTTAAGTAAGATCTCAATGTACTGCCCTTCTTGCAAATTATACTCGTCTTTGTTTCATTCTCAATGGGATAGGTTTACTTGTAGTACGGCTCATTATATCACATCTTCATTACATAGTTTACAGCCAAAAACTGAACGTATCCCCTCGTGTCACGCGCACCTGTCAGTTATCTGTCAAATATCTTCATTGGTTTTTTATGTCACATAATGGCGTCATCTTTTTCCTATATTTTTTAATATTTTGTGTTGTATTGTGAAAATACTGTTCCAAATAGCATAAAAGTGGGAAAAAGGAATTCACTAGATAAAATTAGAATATCAAAACGACTGAGAGATGTATTTTAAGCTAAAACTTGATTCAAGTCACGAAGAAGGTAAGAAAATACCTATAAAAAATGGCCGCTTTTAAACTGTTTTCTGTAACTATTTCATCAGAAAACTGATTCAAATACTTGCCTGATTATAACTATAGCAAATCAAGACCCTGTGTGCGTATTATAGCTAGTGAATATGAAAACATAGGGTGCGCTTTGTGTTTTTTGCGTTATGCACGTGCTACTGTGCTTGCAACCTACAAGTGCATGCCTGACCTGTGGGACGTTCTGCGGGAACGTACGTGGTCAACAATGGCAGTATTGGCAGTGAATAGCCCAACCTGTGGAGCGTTTGAAAACGCATTTGTGATGAAAAATTACTATAGTGAACAACAAGTGCATGCCTGACCTGTGGGACGTTCTGCGGGAACGTACGTGGTCAACAATGGCAGTATTGGCAGTGAATAGCCCAACCTGTGGAGCGTTTGAAAACGCATTTGTGATGAAAAATGGCTAAAGTGAGCAACACAACTTGTGCATGCCTGACCTGTGGGACGTTCTGCGGGAACGTACGTGGTCAACAATGGCAGTATTGGCAGTGAATAGCCTAACCTGTGGAGCGTTTGAAGACGCATTTGTGATGAAAAATGGCTATATATGGTGAGCAACTTGCCTAGAACCTGTGGGGCGTTCTGCGGGAGCGCACGTGGTTTACAATGGCTATGTTGTGATTTAAGCAATCTGAGGGGTGTTCTTTAGGGACACACGTGGTTGACTATTTTCTTATAACCTTCAAGGGAAGTTCTGCGGGAACTTACATGGTTATATGGTACAATGTTTGTTGCCTTTACAGCATGAACTGTTTTCTACAGACACTGTAATAAATTGATTAAAACAATTCATCTGAAATTATTAGAAAAAACAAAAAATGTTTCTCCGGAGTTCATAAAAAATCTTCAAACAAAAGTTGTATTATGCAGATTCTAGTTGGTAAATGGAATGATTAAAGAACAGGTACCAGGTACCTCCGGAAAAGACATAAGATGTTCAGATTCGCAAAATGCTAGCCGTGGGTTCTCAACTGGAGAAATCAGGTAAGATTTACCAAAAATACCAAACCCAGGTATCTAATACTTACTAAGAAGCTTAACAAAATATGTTATTTAATAAGCATAATGAAGATGAAGACAACATCAGGGTGTCATCGCCCTGCCTTGTTTTGACTCAGACCTTCAAATGTGTCTAGATACTCCGGAGCAAAAAATGTAACAAAGTTGAGTGATACTTTAAGGTATGATATATATGTATACATATAGAGGGGCATTTTTTCCCTGCTAGTAACAGTCATAAAGACATCAAGAGTTTTCTGCCTTATTCGTAGTCAGAAACATACTTATTTGGTGAAGACCCAATACTTCCCAAACAAGCAGCTTTAAAAACCAACCTCACTCCAAAAATGGGGGGGGGGGGGGGAGGCATCATCTGAGACACCAGTGGTTGAGAAAACATGAGAAGACCGGAGGATTCATCAGCGCTGCAAAATACACCCACAGGTGGGCATTTTAAAAAATTAGTTTATGTGATTGATAACTAATCATCACTTCTATTTGTGGTTATTATTTTTTGATAAGATTGTAACTACTTTACAACTTTATTTCATACTAAACCACACTAAAGTTACTTTTCATTGAAAGAAAAACTTTCCAAAGAGAAATCTTTTCAGATAATATCTGTAATTTATAAATATTTTCTGAGCAATAGAAATTGGTCAGAATACTAAAGCTTAGTTTACCAGTCTTTTATTGGTAAAAAGCCCATTGGAAGCTTTCCATTAATTTCTAAATTAGAAGTTGAAGTTTTTTGTTAAAACAGAACATTTCAAATGAAAAGTCTACCGCACTATAAGTGATATTTAACAGAAAAATGACTTTCTGATAGAGGTAGTTTTTTAAACAGGCTTATTGCCTGGTCAATATTTACACATATATGACATTATAGACTCTTCAAAGGAAATGGCAACAATTAATTGTTTTATGTTTTTTGGGTTACCTATATATAATGATAAACTTTTACAAGAAAGGTGAAAGATGCTTACAAAATGAGAGGCTATAATATATCAGTTTGTTTATTCCGAATTTCTGTTAAGAAATAATTCAGTTAACTGTAGATAAACAAGGAAAAACAAGATTCCTAACTAACAAACTAAACAACTCTTATAAGTTAAACATGTGAAGTCAACTATAGTCAGATTCCATGTTCAGATGAATGAAAATTTTACATCCACTTGCATGACTTTATTGAATATCTTGTCTTTTATTTAATAAGTTAATAATGAGAATAAACTATTATGGAATAGATACTACCTTGAATACTGCATGTTTAAACAAGACCTTGAATGGTAGTTCATAAACATAGTCAGAGTAAAGAATATTTTCAAGTTAGAAACTTTATTTTATTTTTTGACTGGCCTGTTGGTCTAGTGGTTAGTGACCCTGACTGCTATGCTAGAGGTTGTGGTTTTGATTCCCACCCAGGATAATGTTTTTCAATCATTTGTTCTGTATCTGGGTATAATTTATCCCTAATATGTATTTATTTATCAGCATATATATAAGTATATAAGTATTTTTATCAGCTGTTTAGTACCCATAACGCAAACTCTGCTTTGTTTGGAACTAAGTGGCGTTGTGTGGAAGTTGGGGAATATTTATTTATTTACAAATACTTTTTCCACAAGGTAATTTCCAAGAGGTTATGGTTTTCGGAGGCATCTAAGCAATGGACTGAAAATGAAGCTAAGCTTCAAATTATATTTTAGATTCAATTGCTGCCTACTTAGTCTGTAATGCCTTGCAGGACACCCAACAGATAGTGAAATCTGATAGAGAATGGATTATATGACTACATTAACATACAATTGATTGGGAGGAGTTCAATATCCTACCTATCTATATACCATTACTAAAAATAATTGGCAGTGGTGTGATTACAAACCAAAGGGTTTTTTGATTTTGGTTTTCTACATGATTAAATTTTAATTAATAGCTGATTCTGAATCTAGAAGAAAAGTAAACATTACAAAAGCAGAAGGTACTGTTTGTACTTCATCCATTGTTCAGTCAAACCATGGTTCTCAATATTTCAGAGATTGTTGATACATTTACAGAGGCATTTTAACCCCTTAATTATCTCCTTGGCACTATCATTCTAGATTGTGACATGTCCTTCACAGGAAATTGAAATAAGTGTCAAGAATAGGTTTAATAGACTGAAAAGTAGTCCATATTGGATCGTAAAGTTAGTAAAATACAAAATGAAATGATTTTATTTAAATTTATTTATTTTTAAAAGTATAGAATACTCTTGATTATCCACCTTAATAACTTAAAGAGTTATATAGGGTATTTATTACTCATAAAATAGGTAAGTGATCTCTTACAAACAACCGTTGAAGAATATTGTCATGTAAACATTTGTACATGTTTGGAGTGTGAACTAGCAGTTGAAAATTAATTACGTTAAATATTGATTGAATTCCAGTGCGTTTGACTTAAAACTGTGAATTGTAGCAGTACCAAGCCTACCATAACTTATGCTGATCAATATCATAATGAGACTCCTGGAAGAAGTTTTTCCTATGAAAGTTTTGTTTATATTTAATCTGCTCTACCCTTGATCATAGGACCGCATAAGATGATAACATGAAAAGATTATTTAAAGGCTTCATAATAAGACCTCTTAAACTTAGATATACCTACTTGGGATGTTTTTTCATGTTTACTTAATTATGTTTTAAATAATTACATGCAACAACGTGATTTATACTTTGTTACCAAGAAGGTCTATTGAGTCTATTTGCGAAAACTACAGGTCAAAGGATGATAACAATCTCCATTATAAAAATAGAGTGATCCAATTAGACATAGGTAATCATAATTAAGAAAATTACAGCTATTACAATTGATATGATGAAGGATTAACAATAAATTAGGAGATGGACAATTACAAGGTTTCTATTTTTTGTTTCCTATTTTTACAAAACAATAGGTAAGTAGGTACCTACTAAACATTGTAACAAAAACGCTGAACTGTATAAGCTCCAGTGTCAGCCGTTGGATTACCAGGGCTATGGAAGAAAGCGTGAACTTAATATTAGCGCGTTTTTTCAACTTTCATTACATTCATTATGTAAGAATTTCAGCCGGTAAGGGGGTTTTTTAATATCAACTTTATTATAAATTATACCTACACGTGAACTGAAGGGTCAACCATTCCTTCCTAAATTTCCAAAATGGACATATTAATAATAGACATTTTCCATTTTAGTTTTGACGAGTATGATTCTATTTGAATTGTAATTCGATGTTGTGTTTTTTATTTATTTTTTTGATTCTTTTGAAAAATTTAAAATAACTCATTGTTATTTTTAATTATTTAATAATTATTGATTGATTTTACAACTTGTCTTTAAACATCTACAAGTAAACCTATCTCATTGAGAATGAAACAAAGACGAGTATAATTGAATAGTCAAACGAACTTACCTGTAAGTGAAGTTCGACGGTAATTATACGAAGTCTTTGTTTCATTCGAAAATGAGAAGAGTCCCACCCGACCCAAACAATACATGCTATCTAAATACAATTTTATGCATGGACCCCACGTTGTAAAACCAATCATTTGCTGTGAACATATTTGACAGATAACTGACAGGTGCGCGTGACACGAGGGGATACGTTCAGTTTTTGGCTGTAAACTATGTAATGAAGATGTGATATAATGAGCCGTACTACAAGTAAACCTATCTCATTTTCGAATGAAACAAAGACTTCGTATAATTACCGTCGAACTTCACTTACAGGTAAGTTCGTTTGACTATTCAATAAATTCGCCCAATTTCGCTAATTCCTTTTTTGTTGTGTTCGTTATTGTCAGACAGAAGAAGGATCTTATGAAAGAAAAAGGTAAGAAAGTTGAGCGAACCCTTAGAAAATTTAAGAAAACATGACGGCAATTGAAACATTTAAAAAAGAAGCGCCATCTTTGATGGCATGACAGGTGACAAACGTCATCCCGGTCCATTTTTACACGATGTAAATTGATTCTAAGGCGGAACGAAGTTTGCAGCGGTTAAAATATTATATATTATTACTAAAATATATTTTAACCGCGAAGAGATAATTAAATTTCACAAAAAAACACAATTTCACAACACCTCTTCATTCTCTCAATCTTATTTTTTTTTCTTGTCTGCTTGGCGTTCGTACGCCACTGCACGGATCCAGCAGAATATCAGCGCCAGGTACATTAGCCGGCACTAGGGCTGCCATCCGTCCGGGTTTCCCCGGATTTGTCCTAGTTTAGAAGGCGTCCGGGGAGCGTCCGGGCGGGGTTTTATTTGTAGTCCGGGTTTTACACTTTTCAAATAATCAACGGTCGCGGGCGACTCGAAACGCGCAGCTCGCCCCCCCCCGTGCCGTGCAGTGTTTTTTTTTGTTATGTTTACGGACATTAAACATGTACGACTGTCACTTGTCCTTTTAAAGCTTTTTAAGAAAATTTTATTTTGTTAAAAGAGTAGAGATATTTTTTTTTGTTACAAGAGTCTAATTTTCTTTTATTTAACGAAACGAGAAATGTAAGTTCCTTAAAACTATAAGAATATTTTGTTTTGTTTCCTTTTTAGACGTAATTTAGTTAAAATTGATTAAAAATAATAAATAAATAAGTATTTAAAACTATTAAGACTATATTTTTCCACTTAGAAACTTAGAAAAAATAAAATCTCTTGAAACGTCCGGGTAGTAAGATCCAAAATCCGGGGTTTTCACGTTTCTTGTCCTGAGTGACAGACTTTCGAGATGGCAGCCCTAGCCGGCACAAGCTGAGCTGGGGCTCGAGTCTGCTATTGCAATCGTGTCTCAATGACCGGTCATTGATCGAATATTTGACAACTTTGACAGTTTTTATATGGGAAATGTGTCATAAATTTGACGTTATACGTCAAAAATTGCTGGACTCCCGTTTGGTGCAGCCTTGAGATGCACACCGCACACTGTATCATTCATCGCTCATTGTTTTATCACTTTTGATTTTGTATTTTGTGTTTGTCTGTGTACAAAATAAATGTTTTATCTATCTAGGTATCTATCTAGTATAAATAAATAAAATATGAACATAACATTGTTGTAGAGATGACAAATGCAATTGCGAGTATGTGTTACAAAATACATACTTATATTTCATATACCTATCAGAAGAAATTATTTGAATTAATTTATTAAAATTTAACAGTTTCCTTAAGTTTGCATTAATATTTACGGTATTAGTTCCAAGAATTTGACCCTTATTAGGAATACTGTGGAATGATGGTAACCATACACTCCTTTTCGAGTAAATGTGAAGTTAATTAAACGCAATCTTCGAAAAATATATAAGTAGTCCATAAATATATTAGTACCATGTCTACCCTGTATGTATATTGTCAGTAGTTGCTTACAATAGTTACAATATTATTGATAATATGACTAATTTACTCCATACACAAGAAATCGGTGAAATTGTTGTTGATTCGAGTACACATACCTATAGGTATGTGTACAAATATGGGTATGTTTTATATAGGTACCCTTTTAATTGTGGTTACATTAGTTACCATATAAGTATAACGAAATCCGAAGTTTATATTATGAAACATTATTATTAATAACAAGACCTAATCTAACATAAATATATTATTATTTAATACGTTTTTGTTGTAATAAATAAATGATTATGGAAAGATGACTCCACTATAGGTATTTGTCATCATTCAAAATAACTAAATAATATATCATTTTCTCAATTAAGTGATTATTTCTCGTTGGATTAGTGGTCGCAAGCTGATGCGCTAAGCATGAGGTCCCGGTTTCGATTCCTATGTCATTACAGGGGGGCGCCAACAAAATGTGACATTGTGTGACAAAAGACAGGGGCACCCCCCTGTCTTTTGTCACACAATGTCACATGTTGTAAAAAGCTATGTCACTAAATTACTAAAACCGCGAAATTTATTTGTTAACAAAAAACTTTGAAAAATTATTACTTAACTGAAATATGCGTCGTCACATCAGTGTGGGAAAGAAAGGTTTCAAAAGTGTGACCACCTGTGACACAGGCAAGGGGGTAAAAAAAACATAAAATTAGTGCAACCATTAATTAATTTATGGCCTCTTATTTATTATCTATTTATTTATTTTATTTAATACTTCAAGCACACTAATGTACAGAGGCGGACTTAATGCCATATTATTATACATTTTTTTAGCAGTGAACCTTTAGGTAATGCAGAGAAAAGAAGTGGTAGGTGCAGTGTTAAATGATAATTATTGCAAAGAGATTTTGGCAGCGAAGTGGCGAGCAATTTCAGTGTCAAATAATTTTAAACTTTATCGTCATTACTATAAAACATAGTATCGATTGAGAAAATTGAAATGGTCGCGTAGCCGCCCGCGGCACACTATAACGATTCCCGCGTTCAAGCAATACTGTGTACGAGAAGGTTTACAATTATTTGACACCGAAACTGTTCACCGCTTTGCTGCCATTCTGGTGTAAAGGTCATGGCACATTATACCGGCACGGCACCGGCATGGCACCGCTCCAGCAATTGACTTGTCATTCAATTGAGAGCCATTAAATCGTGGGTAGTATAATATATTTCACTATGTCAACTCAGACCAATAAAAAAGTATAGACAGAGCATTGGGCTCCTAAAAGTGTGGCACGTAATATGAAGACGATTCGCAATATGAAGACGGCCGCTCGGTAGTCTGCCGCTAGCAAGCGAGAGCGCGCGTGACGTTGTTTTGTTTTAATCTTAACTACGAAATTATGCCGCCCCGCATCATAAACTGCTGCAAGAACAATTCCTGTTTCCAAAATAAAGCTTCTGGAATTATTTTTTACAAGAAACTAACGTTTGTTTAAATAAAATCGTAAAAATATCAGAAATAATTTCTCGGAACACGCCATTGTGTCGGTGTTGCAAGTTAAGAACATTATGCTTTTCCCAAAAAATAAGGAAAATCGTAATGTTTTACGGACACTTCACAGCATTTTTTTTTATAATTTTACTATTGGACACAGTCAAATATAATCAAATAATAGTATGTTTGATACGATATTTTTAGGTTCCCAGCTCATAAAACGTGGAAAGAAAAATGAATTAAAACTATACGGGACAACAGAAATAATAACGAGTGGCTCCCTTCAAAATTTAGTAGGATCATGACCAACGAAGTATGGAAATCCGTCTCAAGTTGAAACAAAATAAGTCTTTTTTTTTATTATAGACTACGCTTTATAATATACTATTATATAAAAGTATTCATTTTAACATAAATACCCGAGTTTTAAAGCAAACAAATATGGAGATAATCTACAAATTATGTCTATGCTACTCGCAACTCGTACATAAATATAAGGTTCCATCATGTTGCGAAACAAGAAACTTTACTCAAAAGTTATGACTCAAAACGTCAGACATATTATAAAAAGATGACACAACATAAGGGGCATTAATAATTTACTTATTCAGAAAATTAATTATTGTAATTAAACAAAAATATCTTTCATTTCATACAATCAAGATAAACACTATACTACATACATAATAATAAAACTTAACCAGAGTATCTCTCGCACTTGGGAGTCGCAGCGCAACGCTTGCAACATTTTTCTCTAGCACACATGCGCAAATCTGTGATGTCATACACCAAGTTACGCACACAACGCCAAAAGTAGTCCTCACTTTTTTAGTCGCGATTGTTCACGACGGCTCCGTCTATACTTTTTTATTGGTCTGAGTATGTCAAAGTGAAAAAGCCAACGGCGAGCAGTCAGCGCGCTTGCCACTACCATACAACTCGACTCGCAGCCGCGTGCCGATAGCGAGCGGACCATGTGCTTACAGAGCGTCGACCGCACGATTACAGCACGCCGACTCCGAGTCGCCAGCAAAACATTAGAAAACGTACAAGTCATAGGCGTGTTCAATTATTAATGCCATATAACAGTTGTGTTCGCGGTGACAGCTAGCTTGCACCTCGTGGCCAGCGCGCGGACTATGAGCTTGCACCCCGCAGTCGGCGGCGGCGTGCTTGCAAGCCTTGCACCTCGCGGGCGGCGTGCGGACTGCAATCTGGCACCTTACCGACGATGCGTAGTTAGCGCACTGGCAGCTAGCCGTAGCCTAAATTCGAGATGACGCCGTGCCGCTGCTGTGCAGTTGCGGTGCCGTTCTAATCTGCCATGACCTTAACTCAGCCCTAAACCTCCGGATCAAAAGCTGGTTATACCCCTGCGCTTGTCTGCCTTCTAATAACACTTGTAGGGGATTCCCCAATTGAAAATATTTTAAATCGTTTGAGTCGCCAGATTTAATTGTTGTGTTTTTTTAATTGAACTATTAGTGAGTGAGTCAGCGAACTTGTTCACGTAGTTAAGATGCGTTGAGAACTTGAGACTTACAAAAAACTCGTTTGTAACTCAGTTTATAAAGCTGTGTGCAGAGTTGAGATGTTTTTTTTTCGTTTAAAAAACATTAAAATAACTTTAGTGTTTTTCCTTGTACAGAGACCAGCATATCACGCTGCATGCTTTGTTCAACTTTATTAACTATCAGAATAAGGCTCATATTCAATTGGGAAAATTTTACAGTTTAGGTAGCTTGCTGTGTGGGCTCTGTACCATTTGTAATCAATAAACAAGCGAACAATTATTGTAATTATAAATTAGAAACTATTATTACATACAAATAATAACAGCCTGTTACTACGCCACTGCAGGGCAAAGGCCTCTTCTCATACAGAGAAGGCACGAGCATTGATCACCACGCTTTCTCAAGGTGGATTGGCGATTTCAAACTTAAATTAACTGTAAGTCCAGGTTTTCTCACGATGTTTTTCCTTCACCGATGTCAATGATGTCTATTGAATGAATTTTCAAGATTTCTCGCCGACTGGTCGACACTTTGCGTGACCAGAGGGCTGGCTTATTCTTTGGCCAAAGAATTAGCATTGCCATCCAACGTGGCAATACTGCCAGTCTTCTGGGCACGTTTCCTGATGACAGCGATGGGGAGGAGTACTTTGACGCCTGAGTGTTCCGATTTTTTTTTTTTTTCTAGAAGGGGGTTTTTGTATTTTTTTTTCTTTACTACTTTATTTGTAGTTAGTTTAAGTGTACACATTTCATTTATTTTAATTAGTTTTATTGTATTTTAGATTTTAGTTATGCAATAAAAAAATACCTATTTTCAACTAAAATGAAACGATAAAACTAAATGAAATCCACATCATTTCTTAAAATAAATTGTTGAAATGGTTAAAACATTTGCAGTAAAAATAGATTATAATAATTTCGGCGTCAATCGTAATAGTAACATGCGTTACAAAGTGTGCATTAAAAATAACCTGTTTTAGCTTCTGTCTAATAATAAAGGCATAGTCCATAATAATTATTAGTTGGTTCATAATAATGAATTAATAGGTAGGTATATGTGGTATTTAATAGCAATTAATAAACTCTTTGGGTATTTACATATGTATGCAATAGGATAACTATTTCAACAAAATAACACATAATATATTAGGTAGAAAATTACAATACATAAATACTTATTGCTTTAAACTGTTATATTATGACGTGTTTTGTTTTATTTTAGAACCATTTAGGTACTAAGTAAGGTTAATATAATACAAATTAATAAAATCACTCGGCGCAGTATAGACTCGCCTTTAGATCATGTCATTGTTTTATAAAAGTGACTAGTCGACATTTGTCCTTCTACGCAGTCGGACGTACGGCAAATTAATAAACATTTAACTCCTATCTTCATTTTAAAACAAAAACAAATCAAGTTATTTATGTGATTTAATATTTAGAAAACATGTTTTTAAGAGCGTTTTGTCTGTTCGTGTTTGTTTTGCTGAGCGAAGCGCAGTTTGAGGGTATGTCGTTTTTTTTTTGTTTTGGTCTTAGCTCATTGTCCGTGTATTTAAAGTCAAAGTCAAAGTCAAACCATTTATTTAAATTAGAAGGCACTTGAACGTTGAACAAAAATTAACTTTAAAAAAATATTGTAGTTGCCCCTTCCAAAAAGTAGATTTGTATAGAGAAGAATGGGCAAGAAACTCCTTACTTAGGTACCTTACTCTTGAATAGTTTTAACAATACTTTGTATACATTATTCAGATTAGATTATATGAGGACGATGCACCTAGAATAAGAAGTACTATAACTACTAAGATAGTTTTATGGAAATAAAAAATAAGCAATGGAGTTGATAGTAACATGATTAAGTTGGAACAGCTAGCTAGATACATTGTGCTCACATATTTACAAATGTTATTTAACATTCATGACAAAATAGTTAATTAAAAAAAAATAAGAACATTATTAGATTAGCAACCAGTTTAATTTTGTCAAGACTCCAAGATTGTCCTTTGGAGTAGGACCAGCATGTTTCCAAGCATTTCCATCTTGAATATAGGTACCTAATCTTCTAATTTATAATATTCCTGTTTACCAAGTGAAAGAGAAAGTAATTATTTTTTTCACAATACCTACTTAACTTTATACACAATTATACTAATTATACGAAATGAAAATACAATCGAGTAAGTTGAGTATACTTTTAATAGTGTACATTTAGAAAAAAGTGTTCGCGTGTTTAAGTAGTTAAGATAATTTATTTCTGTAAGTAGATTTAAGTATTTAATGTGTTTGTGTAACTCTAATGCTATTTGTAGCGCACGCCAGAATCGCTTGCAAATAGAAGATTTTTTTTCGAACTAGAATCGAAGTACTTGGTACTACTTACTCAAACATAATAAAAAACAAATGAAATCAAATCAAATAATCTTTATTTACTTACTTTTGCCTGAGGTTAATGTTGGTAGCTTATATTACTAGAGTATTCTGTATATTGCAGTGTAGCAAATGATTTAAATTGATTGAGTTCGTTGGTCAAGGGGTCACAACCGTTACTGCTGAGCATGACGTCCCGGGTTCGATTCCCTACCGCGCATACTACCAACTTGAGCACCTTTTTTTTTTGAGGGGTGGTAAATCCTCTAGGATGTCCCCGGCGGCGGTGGGGTCTGTCAGACTCTTACTGACTAAAAACCACCTCGTGTACCTTCTCACACCTGCGCCGGGAGTCACGGGAACAGAAGATACTTCCGCGACCCCCGACTGGTGCTGGCCCCGCGGGCCTCGCCAAGTCAGCGAGGGGAGTGAGGTGTTAGACTCCCCTCGCGACGTCTAAGAGGGGCGCGCGTGAACACGACGTGCCGCCACCTTGGGTCCATGTACGTGGGGGGCGTTGGACATCCCCGTGTCCGTCGCCTCTGGACTCAGGGGGGCTGGAAGAGGGCGTGATCCGCCCTCTGCCTGCGCCCCGTGCGTCTTCTGCGGGCCGGGTAAGTGGAGGTAATCTCCCTCTCCCTTTCCGCAGCCTCCTTCTGCGAGATGACCGTTTCGCAGAAGGACACCACCGCGTCCCAGGATTTGACGCTGCCGACCAACCTCTCGACCACGGCCGGCAGCGACAAGTCACTGCCTACTCCAGAGACGAGGGCACGGCGCGGCTCCTCCCAAGCGGCACACTCTGCCAGCGTATGCCGCGCCGTGTCCTCCCGACAGTCGACGCAGTGGTGACACCGGGCGTCCGGCTCCCTGTTTATGCGACACAGGTACTTTCCGAAGCAACCGTGCCCGGAAAGTATCTGCGTCACCCGAAACGACAGGGAGCCGTGCCTCCTCCCGAGCCAGCGCTCGAGCACCGGCCGGACCGCCTCGATAGTGACGAGGCCGGCGGTAGGGCTCGAAAGCCTGTCCCGCCATGCCGCCACCAGGACCTCGCGCAGCTGCGACCGACTCAACTCCATGTGTCGCTGCATCGGTCGCTCGCCGCGCGCCTGCATTTCCTCGCGCCATCGGTACAGTGACGCGAGTACTTTCGCCTCCAGGTCCCAGGGCGGGGATCCGGCCAGTACTCCGGCCGCCTCGTAGACCAACTTGAGCACCTAACCTAACCATTCTATTCCCTGTCGTCGAAATGTCCTGTCGGCCAAAAGTCCCGTCCGAGCGCAGTATTACATAAGAGATTTTATCCCTCTAATGTTAGGGGAGCAAAAGCCCAAACGACATCCGGGAACAGTGTAAGTAGCTTTCCACCAGTGCAATAATTTTTAAAATTGGATCATTAGTTTCGAAGATTACCTCCATACAAACTTCATTGCAAGCTTACAAACAAACAAATAAAATTTACCTCTCTAAAAAATTAGTATAGGTAGATATATTTATTTTATATTTTTAATTCACTATTTACAACGCATTAACATAGTAAAAAAATATAAACATCTTTAAAAATGCAGTAATTAAACTTAAAAAACTAATATAAATACAGAATAAATTAGAGCTGTTTAAACGCCGCCATTTCGATGACGTCATTTACTATTATCCTATTACTATTACTCGTTCTTCTAACCATTTCACCATGAAAAAAACACAAAAACCAGTTTACGGGTATTGCTTGTACCCATAGAAATCTAAATAATATCTATGCTTGTACCCGAATGCAAAAACATTATCAGATTGTGCTTTTACAACAACACTTTGTCTTAAATGTTTTATAACCTCACGATAAAGCTAAAATTACACTTGAACATTAAATTAATTCACAACACACACGGCAATAATTATGTTTTCCAATAAAAAGTCCATTCCAATACTTAATGCCATGCTTACAGTACCTACATTGTATGTAATGTAGGCTTAAATTGTTGTTGTAGTATTTGACGTCACGTTCCGTTTTAACCAACGGTGATGCGTTTTTCAAAGAATTTCCCTCGGTTAATTCGCACTTTTATTTTTAATTTTAAATAATTATGACGATATTAAAAAGTAAAATAATGATTTAGTTCATATTTTCTGCCAGTAAAGATTCGAAAAAAAAAATACTTGGACCAAATTTAAATTACATACATATTCCCTTTTACCTGATTGCTATTTATTTCTGTAATTGGTTTATACAAACACTTATTTCCCTATCTGATAGTACTCTGAGAGGAAACATTATAACAAAACTCAGAGGTCACAGCCTCTTTTAAGGTCCCGACATTTTCTTGGTCAAATCATGCGGACTTTGCAGATAAACTTTTTTTTTTTTTTTTTTAAACTAATTTAAATATATTCAATATGAACACTTAAACTAACTACAAATAAAATAGTAAAAAAATCGGAACACTCAGGCGTCAAAGTACTCCTCCCCATCGCTGTCATCTGGAAACGTGCCCAGAAGACTGGCAGCATTGCCACGTTGGATGGCAATGCTAATTCTTTGGCCAAAGAATAAGCCAGCCCTCTGGTCACGCGAAGTGTCGACCAGTCGGCGAGAAATCTCCTTAAAAAGGCTGCGTGCACTCGGACCCCATGACCCGAGCGTTTCGACCCCAAACGGCTCAAAACCGTAACTTCCAATGAGGTTACAGTATTTGCGCCGCTTGAGGGCCTCAGCAGCTGCAGCAGCAGCGCCAACACAACTCGCCGTACTTGGAATATGACATGGCGCAAGGGTATCGACACAGGTTGCGTCCCACACCAAAGGCCTACCCATCTTCCAAGGCAACAACGTCATTCCATCTGGTCTCTTTCCATCGTCTCGTACCAAGCCGTTAGGTTCCAAAATTGCTGGTACATACGCCGGCGGTGACAAGAGCACGACGAATAATATCGTTAATTTGCAGATTAGTGTCTGAAATGGTCGTTTGAGGAAATAACCACACAGATATGCGCGGACCTGTCTAGCCAGTCCACACAATTATCTGCAGTCTTGTAGGTAGACTCAGAATTTGATTAAACTTATAACATCACACCTGTAATCCCCGAAAAGATTAAATATAAACAAATATTCCATAACGTTTTCACACAACGCCATCTTTTTTTTTATTTTTTTTTATTTTTTATATAATGGGTCTACTCTTGACCTCAATCTTGTCCTGCGGTCAGAGATGAGGTCGACGATGGAACGAGCTTACCCATAAGAAGCCTATTAACTCGCGACTTAAACAGATTGGGGTCATATGAACTCGGGAACACTGATGCAGGCAGGGAATTCCACTCCTTGGCTGTGCGCATAATGAAGGAACAGGCAAAGCGCTTGCGAATGTGTGGAACATCTACAAGGAATGGGTGATAACCTGCAGTACGTCTGCATTCCCGATGGAAGAAAGGAGATGGTGGAATGAGCTCGTGAAGCTCAAGAGCACACTCACCGAAATACAGTCTGTAAAAGACCGACAGACATGCAACTTTGCGGCGGTGGGCCAGGGTATGAAGCACCATCTAGTCCCAAGCTAAGCTAAGAGCTTGTGTTATGGGTACTTAACAGCTGATAACATACTTATATACACACATCAAAAGTGTCTAGGGATCAACATATATTTTTGCAATAACTTTTCTCCTGATTGATATTAATTAAAATTTTCTTTAAGGATTCATCAGATAAAGTGTTTTCGTTTGTCACAGTAACGATAAACCAAGTCACCTTTGCATTAATAAAGAAATTTGCCATTTTCCTAATAAAGGGATTTTTGACATTTGAACCACTAACATTAAAGTTCGAAAAAAAGACTGAAATAAAAGTTTTCTTTAAAATTTTATTGGGTAACTTAAACAATTAATAATCCGTGTTTCTACCGCGAACACTAACAACACAAGAACATCGGTTTGGCATACTCAAAATGAGTTCATTCAAATCACGCTGTGGAATGGCCGCCCATGTTCGTTGCAACAACAAAAAAAGGTCTTCTTGCGACTGGATACCCTCCATATTCGGCAGAGCTCTTCTCTGTAGCATATCCCATGCATGCTCAATCGGGTTCAAGTCTGGCGACTGAGCAGGCCAGGGCAGGACATTGATGTTAGCTGCGGCGAGAGTCTGTCTTACAACTCTTGCGGTGTGCGGTCGTGCATTATCATGCATTAACTGAAATAAGGGACCGATTTGCACTTGTAGAGGAACGATGACGTCTGATACAATCGTCTCAGCATAAATTTGAGCGTTGAGGTTGCCTCTGATCCAAATCAACTCAGTTCTTCCGCCGATCCAAATACCCGCCCATACCATGATGGTTCCACCACTATAAGGATGGACTTCATGGCAGGATTTTAATCGCTGTTGGCGTCCAGGGGTTCTCCAGTGTCGTATACGTCTTGTATCCGGTCTCATACCAAAACGAGACTCATCAGAAAAGCACACGAAACGCCATTGTTCTTCTGCCCAATTTCTGTGTTCAAGAGCCCATTGATATCGAATCCTACGATTGTGCATTGCTATAGGTGGCACCCGTAGCGGTCTTCGGGAATGAAGGTTCACTTCATGCAAGCGGTTTCTGACTGTTTGGTCGCTAATTAAGTTCCCTGAAGAGTGATGAAGCCTCACGAGTTGTAAGACAGACTCTCGCCGCAGCTAACATCAATGTCCTGCCCTGGCCTGCTCAGTCGCCAGACTTGAACCCGATTGAGCATGCATGGGATATGCTACGGAGAAGAGCTCTGCCGAATATGGAGGGTATCCAGTCGCAAGAAGACCTTTTTTTGTTGTTGCAACGAACATGGGCGGCCATTCCACAGCGTGATTTGGATGAACTCATTTTGAGTATGCCAAACCGATGTTCTTGTGTTGTTAGTGTTCGCGGTAGAAACACGGATTATTACTTGTTTAAGTTACCCAATAAAATTTTAAAGAAAACTGTTATTTCAGTCTTTTTTTCGAACTTTAATGTTAGTGGTTCAAATGTCAAAAATCCCTTTATTAGGAAAATGACAAATTTCTTTATTAATGCAAAGGTGACTTGGTTTATCGTTACTGTGACAAACGAAAACACTTTATCTGATGAATCCTTAAAGAAAATTTTAATTAATATCAATCAGGAGAAAAGTTATTGCAAAAATATATGTTGATCCCTAGACACTTTTGATGTGTGTATTTCTATATACATACATATCTATACTAATAATATAAAGAGGAAATGTTTGATTGTTTGTTTGCATTAAATAGGCTCCGAAACTACTGGACCGATTTGGAAAATTCTTTCACTGTTGGGAAGCTACACTATCCCCGGATGATATAGGCTACTTTTTATCCCTGTATTCCTACAGGAACGGGAACAACGCGGGTGAAACCGCGGGACGTCTGCTAGTTATAGATAAATTACACCCAGACACAGAACAAATGATCGTGCTCATCACACAAACATTTGTCCTGGGTGGGAATCGAACCCACGACCTCCGGCATAGCAGTCAGGGTCACTAACTACTACACCAACAGGCCAATCCAAAGATTAAAGATTAGGCAGAGATGCACTTAGTAGGTACACAGCTACATTTCGCCAATGTTAAAGTCCCATGTAAAAGGGGGCGAGCCTATTGCCGTCAATCGGGCACAAATCCTGACTTAGGGCTGCTACTGAGAAGTTCCAGATGGAAAAACTCAGTAACACTTTACCCGACTCGGGGATCGAACTCAAGACCTCAGATGAGCAGTAGCGCTTGCGATCACGAGACTAACAAGGCAGTCTTATTTTTTTTATGTTGTATTTATTTCCTGTACGCGTCAAGCAAATCCTTTTCTTTCTTTCTTTCTTTCTTTCTTAGTATGCTTGACAGTTTTCATTCTTTTTTAAATTAAGTACTTATATCAAATGCGTTCCTTGCGAAGTATGTGTGGTGTAACAATGAATGACAGATTGAGGAATGATGTGATAAAGCAACGTTGTGGTTTAGAAGAAGATGTATTAACAAAAATTGCAAAGAGTATGCTTAGATGGTTTGGTCATGTTGAAAGGCGACTAACGAAAGGTATTTACAAGGCAGATGTAAGTGGGAACGCCGGGAGGGGACGCCCTAGAAGGACATTCATAGACCTTATTGGTGAGGTTCTTCAGAAAGGTCAGGTGCGTAGTACTCGCAACCGGCGTGTGTGTATGACAACATGTATGAATGCAAACGAAGCAAAGGAAGTAGGTATGTAAGAATCGTAGCATATGGCGCTCTGTATAGTTTCTGCCTACCCCCATGGGAAAATGGCGTGTATATGTATGTATGTATGTACTTATATCAATACGTGGGAACGTATGATTCTTCAGTCGGGTCAGAATGCTGGTCAAACTTATACCAACTGGTATTTTTAATTGCCACTGATTTGCGACTCTTGACTCTAAAATGATATGATAAGGTAAAAACATTAAACCTTTGATCTTAAATACAAGTTATCTGCAAAGTACTGTGAAGTATGATTATAATAATAATGTAGTACATACTACTATAATATACGCCAAGTAAATAGAAAGTATCCTAAGATCCGAAACCGTTCAAATACTTAACATAAGAAAGAAGAAAGAAGAAAGAAAGAGAGAAAGAAAGAAAGAAAGAAAACTAACACAAAAAAACTTGAGAGGTGTCAAGGGACACCCGGATGGAACGAAGTTCAGGAATAAATAATAAATAAAAAACTTTTTTGCAAAAAAATTAAACCGACTTCAAAAAAAACACTAAACGGTGTAAAATAACTCTAAATTAGGAAGTCTGTGGCTTTGGTGGTTTTGTCTTATTCATGATGGGCCACCGACTTCCGAATTTAGAGTTATTTTACACCGTTTAGTGTTTTTTTTGAAGTCGGTTTAATTTTTTTGCAAAAAAGTTTTTTATTTTTCCATTTTTAGTGGTTCCCATACAAATATTTGCTATACATATTGTTAATTGTAACAGTACATGTCATGATAATAGGGTTATCCACTTATCCCTAATAAATGAAAATTAACATACCTAACTGTCGAAATCTAGGTATATTGTACACATCTGCGTACCCCTCAGAGCATACCAGGCGTGATGATACGTCATGATGTTGTATAAACAATAAACATCCAAGCGATTCCAGCAATCACGACAGATTTGCCGTCTATTTTTGAAGAGTTCCGTTGCATATCTCCGAAGATCAGCACCAGATCTTCACCAAATTAAAATGGGACCACCTCGGGAGTATACTCTTTCGAATAAAAAAAGAATTTCGAGAATCGGTCCACAAATGGGGGAGAAATCAGGTAACATACATAAAAAAAAAAAAAAAAAAAAAAATACATACACACGAACATAGAACCTCCTCCTTTTTTGAAAGTCGGTTAAAAATATTTATTACTTATCTATGTACAAAAAACCTGTCACTCAATGTACAACGTCCAAAAATATCTCTCACAATAAAACTCGGTGTATCCAGAGTAAGACAAATTTATTTCAAAAGTACCGGTCGGGGTCATTAAACGCCGGAGAATCTTGACACCGCGATTTACATTAGTGACGAAATAGTACAACGCCATCTGTTGTTGGATCGCGGTACTAAAATGTATACAAAATGTTGACATTAAACATTCCGCCCGCTATGGACGACTCTGTCCATCAACCTTATCGTGACAACATAAACTTTAAATAAACGCTATACTCTAAACCATAAATATAAAACACAAATTAATCACTTTAAATATCAATGAAAGTTAAACAATTTATCATTGCATGAGAAAGGTAAATAGTAAAAAGTGTAAGCAACAAGGTGTAGACAATAAAAAGATGTAAAAAATAACTAAGTTTTCACCGGTAAAAATATTAACTTTGATACAGGTCTTTTAATTAAGTTATTTTTACACCGTATGGTTACAACGCGAGTAATGTTGTCCAAACCTGGATGTTTATTTGTAATAATCCCATAAAGCCATTTAGCGGGTGGGAGACCATCTTCTTTCACCAGAACCATGTCTCCAAGCTCAGGTTCAGGCTTACAATCTGTCCATTTATATCGATGCTGCAATTGAGTTAAGTACTCCATTGCCCATCTGTGCCAGAAGTTTTGGACCATTTTTTGCGTGAGATGCCATCGTTTCAGATTACTAATGGATGAATTTTCATAATTTGCATCAGGAACAGTTACTAGAGGTTCACTCACGAGAAAATGTCCAGGCGTTAACGGACAACAGTCATCTGGATTGTTAGGAAGCTGAGAGATCGGCCTAGAATTGAGGCAGGCCTCAATTTGCGCCAACACAGTTGTCATTTCTTCAAATGTCAATGTGCTGGTGCCAATAATTCTCTTCAAATGGTGCTTCGTGGACTTGACACCAGCCTCCCACAATCCTCCAAAGTTTGGAGCATGGGGAGGTATGAAATGCCAAGTTGTCCCATTCATCGATAAGAAATCAGCTATTTCTGAAGCTACCATGGATCTCTCAGCGTTGAATAACCTTCGTAATTCCTTAGCGCTACCAACAAATGTGGTCCCATTGTCACTCCACAAGTCCACTACTCGGCCACGTCTGGCTATAAAGCGTTTAAAAGCCGCAAGAAAACTCTGTGAAGTCATGTCACTGACAACTTCCAGATGAATAGCTCGAGTGGACATACAAACAAATAAGCATATATAACCCTTAGTGGAGTGATGGCCACGACCTTTAGAGGTTCGGATGCTGATTGGGCCCGCATAATCGACGCCACTGCATTGGAAGGGCTTCTGCACAGACACCCTGGCCTTCGGTAATTGGCCCATCATTTGTTGGTGAGTTTGTGATGAATATCGAATACACGTTACGCACTTATGAACAGTTTGCCTAACAAGAGACCTTGCATTGAGTATCCAGTATTTGGATCTTAAGTAATTGAGCATCAACTGCGGACCGCCATGCAAGGTTTTTTCATGAGCATCCGCAATCAAGAGATTGGTGAAGTGAGATTTATGAGGGATTAAGATGGGGTGCTTCATATTCTCATTAATTGATGCTCGATGCAAGCGACCTCCAACCCTTAATATCCCGTCTTCGTCAAGAAAAGGACTCAATGAGGTAAGTCTGCTATTCCTTTTCAACTTACGGTTATTTTTTACAGATTCTTTTTCGTCGCTAAAGGACTGAAGTTGGCAAAGTTTGATGCAGGTAAGTATGGTTTCATTTAATTCCTTTGTAGTTAGCCAAGTAATTATTTTATTTTTATCATTATCTATTTCCTTCAACCTTAAGAATCTTCTACAGTAAGCTATTACTCTTATTAACCTACCGAACTTAGAAAATCTAGTAAATAGATTATCATCACATTCTATCGCTGCATGACATTTTGCTTTTGTTTTTCTTTCTTCTAGCGTAGTTTCTTGTATATTTCCTTTATTATAGTCTATTTTTTCATTTAGTAACCATACTGGACCTCCTTTCCAGAGTTGCATCTCGTTACACTTGTTCAATCAAATATGAACAGTAGCTATAATGTACCTTTTCCATATTATTTTTACCTTTACCTAGCAACATTGAAGGTTATTATACTGTGTTTTTGCTATGGCAACTCTTCCCCTTCTTGATCAACTCATACCGACTGTGTAGACGTGTTCTGTTAGTTAATTCCTAATAAACGCAAAATTAACATTATATTACACTTGCATTTTAATTATACATGCAAGTGCTGGTCCTTCGAAGTTTAGCCAGTGAAATAACCGTGATTTCGGAAGTTTTCCGCGGTTTGTGTGCGTTACATCGGTTGCCGGTGCGCTCGGGACCCGCCAAGTGTCTGCGAGAAATTACGTATTTTCTCGTATTACGGACTACAAAGGAGCTTCGGATCGTCGAGGAAACACAATCTACGAGATTATCAACGATACACCACTACAAATCTGCAATTTAATTGTAGACGATTAATTTTTTTCAAGTGAGGGTGTCTTGAAAAAACAGGCATTTTTGCAACGGACGGTGTATTTAAGCGTTGGCTGTGACGACACGACGAGCTTCGTCAGGTTGGCCATTCTGCGGTTGCGTTCCGGGTAACTGTCATTAAGTTGACAGTGACAGCTGTCATCCGTCAGATTCCAGACATCTATGACTTTTGCGCCAAGAAGTCCCCTAACGAAAATAAACAAACACCGATTTCTACGTGAACAATCGTAATATCCGTCGAGTTACGTTGTAGTGCAATAGATTGCGGCTTTTTAACCTGCAAAGTGCATCTCAGTCTATTCTAAAGGCTTACAAACTAAAAACAAAAAGTGCGTTTCTTAATAAAAGTGCAGTGTTACGGCTTATTGTGTGCGGTTTATACGGCTTGTTTATCAACGTACGGTAAACAATGGCGGAGGATTTAAACAGGTTGCGATTACAACGCCGACAGCTAAAAGGTACTGTGACTAGGATAGAAAACTTTGTGAATGATCCAATCAACCTAACTTCTTCTTCCGTCGAAATGTTGCAAGCCCGTAAAGACAAACTAATCAGTACAATGCGTAGTTACGAAAGTGTTCAATTAGACATTTTGTCTCTTTGTCCAGAGGATACTGAAAAGGTTGAGCTATTGGAAGAAAAATATTACTTCATAATTTCAAAGTTAGACTCGAGTTTGAAACTGTTAACCCAGTCTGAACTATCTAAATGTCCTAATGTAGCATCTTCTAAATTACCCAATATCGAAATTCCAGCATTCTCTGGCAAAGATTTTACTAAATACACGCCATTTATGGATTTATTTACTGCTGTTTTTCATAACAACAAATCATTATCTGATGTTCAGAAATTGTTTTATTTACGAAAGTATTTATCTGATGAAGCACTAGCTGTCATTATAAACCTGCCACTTGTAAATGAGTCGTACAAGGAAGCCATTGATTTATTAAAGAAGAGATATGATAATAAGGCACGTTTAATAAACAATCACATAAACATTATTTTAGAAATGCCGTCTATGCAGCGAGGTACTGCGGCCTCTTTGAGGTCTTTTATTTCGGAAGTGCAGCAACAAGTTTATGCTCTTAAAAACTTAAAGCAGCCCATCGATAAATGGGACATGTTGCTCATTTGTGTTTTAAGTAAAAAGTTAGATCAATATACTAACCGGGCATTCCAATTAGAAAGGGATCCCGAATGCTTACCAACATTACCTGAATTTATAAACTTTTTAGAGAAACGCGCCAATGCGCTTGAAGAAAGCGGAGACAAAAGTACTCATGAGAGTATCTCCAAAAAGTCTTTCAAAGTGAGCAATATTGCCACCAAAAGTAAAATCATTAAAATATGTAAGTATTGTGATAAAGCTGATCATTTATTGTTTGAGTGCCCAAAATTTAAAATGGCAGCAGATGTTGATAGAATCAAGTTCATTGACAATCACAAATTGTGTACAATTTGCCTCAATGAACACGAAGGACGCTGCAGATTCCACTTTAAGTGTAAAATTTGTAAAGAGGGCCACAATACTCTGTTGCATAGGAATAGCAATACAGATCAGGAGCAAACTGTCGCTCTACATACAAGCAGTCCCACTACACAGGTAATATTACCCACTATAAAAGTTAAATTAATTGATGTTAAGGGACGTGAACTGCTTGTAAGAGCATTGCTTGACAGCGGCAGCCAAGCCTCATTTATCACAAAATCTTTAATGACAAAACTGTCCTTGAAGCCTAAGACTCAATCTACCAATATTATTGGTATTGGCAATAGAAATAACACAATAAATACATATGTGAATGTAGTGATGCATTCTCCAGTGCAGAACATGCAATTTGATGTGAAATGTAATGTAGTAAATGCAATTACCACACGGTTACCTCAACAATATTTTGATCCTACAAACTACAAGCTGCCAGAAGGAATATACTTATCAGATGACAAATTTAATGTGCCAGCTGAAATTTCCCTTCTCTTAGGAGCTGACATTTATTTCAACATTTTGTTGGATGGTCATATTAAATTGGTAAATGGCCCAGTGTTGCAAAACACCTTATTTGGGTATGTTGTTGGGGGAACTGTGTCTAATTCGCATAATTCAGATGAAACTCTAGTATCAAACTTTGCTATCTGTGACTCTGAAAAACTAGAAAATGTGATGGAACAGTTCTGGCTGAGTGAAAAAATGCCTGATGTTTCTGAGAAATGTAAAAACCACTCTGCTGAGTTCCAAAAAACTGAAAGTATTTTTCTTGAATCAGTCCAGGTCAAAAATGATAAATTTTATGTAGATATGCCTTTTGTTGCTGATTTAGAAAACTTGCAGCTTGGAGATTCCTTTTCTGTAGCTCTGCAGAGGTTTCTCGCACTGGAGAATAAATTAAAAAAAGATTCTAAGTATTTTCAATTGTATAAAAAGTTTATCGATGAATATTTGTCCTTGGGACATGCCAAAAAAGTCGACATTAGTACTTATGATGTACAAAATGGCCCTGTGTTTTTCCTGCCACATCACGCTGTTTTAAATGAAAATAGCAAGACAACAAAGCTCAGAGTTGTATTTAATGGCAGCATGAAGTCCAAAAACAAAATTTCCCTTAACGATGTTATGTTGAATGGGCCCATTGTTCAAAATGAACTTTTTGATATTCTTGTCCTTTTTAGGACTTATATTTATACGTTAGTATGCGATATAACAAAAATGTTTCGAGCAGTCTATATTAATGAACATCAAACTTCTCTTCAAAATATTTTATGGAGAGACGATCCAAGCAAGCCCATTAGTTGCTTGCAGTTGCAAACAGTCACATACGGACTTAAGGCTTCAACTTATTTAGCAACGAGATGTCTAATCGAATTGGCACAGCGATATGAAGATGCCTATCCATTAGCTGCTCAAGCCATGCGTTCCAACACTTACATTGATGATGTTTTAAGTGGAACTGATGATTATGGCAAACTTGTTGAATTAAAAAGGCAGTTAATAGAACTATTATGCAAGGCTAGTTTCACACTACATAAGTGGTGCTCAAATGCACCCGAAGTGCTAGATGACATCCCCAGTAAAGACAAGTATTTTGAGGAAATTGATATCAATAAAAGCAATATTATCAAAACACTTGGTTTGAAATATGATATCATACCCGATCAGTTCACTTTTACATGTCCTGTCAGTAACAAAAATGATTTGATGACCAAAAGAAGCATTTTAAGCTACATTGGCAAAATGTTCGACCCACTAGGATTAATTGGACCCATAATAGTAATCGCAAAATTGTTCATGCAAGAGCTGTGGTCCAGCAAAATTGGTTGGGACACAGCCCTGCCACAGATCCAACTTGAATACTGGTGGAAATTTATAGACAATTTAAATCTGATGGGAACAATAACTGTTCCAAGGGGTTTATCTTGCAAAGGCTTCAATTCCATAGAGTTAGTCGGGTACGCAGATGCCTCTATTAGAGCCTTTGGAAGCTGCCTCTACCTACGGGTTTTGGATGAACAGGCCACAACATTCAGCGTTAATTTGTTGTGTTCAAAGTCACGAGTAGCTCCTATAGGAAAATCCTTGACTATTCCCAAGCTTGAGCTTAACAGTGCTCTCCTCTTATCTCAACTGGCAAGTAGAGTCTATCATGCATTGAAAACCAAGCTTCCCTTGTCAGTTCATTTATACAGTGACTCACAAATAGTTCTGGCATGGTTGGTTTCGCGTAAAGACATTCGCGATGCTTATGTGTCAAAACGTGTAAAGCTAATACAAAACTTGACGCAAGAGTTTGAGTGGTCGTATGTAAGATCGGCTGACAATCCTGCAGATTTATTATCCAGGGGCTCAGCGCCTCAAAAACTGAAGTCAAGTGACTTATGGTGGCATGGACCAAGTTGTTTGTCAAATCTAGAGTTCAAGCACCCACATACAAACATTGATTTGCTATACACTATCCCCACAAGTAACGACGACGCTACAGCCAATGTCTGTACCACACAAGAATCAGATTTTAGTCTCTTTGAAAAATATTCGAGTCTTAGCAAATTGCAGAGGTTAGTGGCTCTCCTCTTGAGGTTTAAAAGTAATTGCCGTAATAAAATTGAGAAGGTTTATGGGGTGTTGACTCCCAAAGAGCTAAATAACTCACTAAATGTGATAATTCGTGCCACTCAGAGAAAACATCTCTCTAATGAGATAGAGTCTCTTGCTAAAAACAAAACTATCAAGTCTAGCTTAGCTAATTTGCATCCTTTCTTAGACGAAGGTGACATTCTCAGAGTAGGAGGTCGTCTACAAAATGCTACAAATGTACCTTATGAAAAGAAACACCCTGCTATCATACCCAAGTCATCACGCATTGCGTCAATGCTAGTTGAGAGAGAACACCTTCGCCTTCTCCATGCAGGCCCTAAGTTGGTTCTTAGCTCGCTCCTTCAAAAATATTATTTGATCAGTGGTATAAGGGAAGTAAAAAAAGTGGTGCATAAGTGTATCAAGTGTCATAGAGTGAAGGCTGCAGCCGCCAAGCAACTCATGGGCTCTCTTCCAAAAGAGCGGCTTACTGCTGAAAGACCCTTTCAGACTATAGGTGTAGACTTCTGTGGCCCATTCAACATTAAGGTTGCAAGGATACGTAGGCCATTAGTATCAAAGGCTTATGTAGCCCTATTTATTTGCTTTATTACCAAAGCCATTCATGTTGAACTGGTTACTGACCTCACTACTGAGGCTTTCTTGGCATCTCTCAAACGCTTTATAGCAAGACGTGGATTACCTACTTGTATTTTTTGTGACAATGCTGCCACATTTAAAGGTGCATCCAATACTTTGAAAGATCTGTATAATCTGTGTAATTCCAAAAAACACAAAGATGATGTAACAAACTTCTGCCTAGAAAAATGCATAGATTTTAAATTTATCCCCAGTTACTCTCCAGAATTCGGAGGACTATGGGAGGCAGGGGTCAAGAGCTTAAAATTCCATTTAAAAAGAATTGTTGGCAATCTCTGTCTAACCTATGAAGGTCTCTACACAGTCATTACTGAAATTGAAGCTATCCTCAACTCGAGGCCTCTGCTTCCTATGTCATCAGACATTTCTGATACTAACTACTTGACCCCTGGTCATTTTCTAATTGGCACGGCAATGACATCATATCCTGAAGTAGATCTTTCTAATGAAAATGTAAATCGTTTAAAATTTTGGAATATTTTATCTAAATTGAAACAGGATTTTTGTAAGGCCTGGTCAAGGGATTATCTTACCCAGCTTCAGAGCAGACCTAAGTGGATTGATGCACATCCTAATTTGAAAGTAGGAGATCTGGTAATTGTAAGATCAGATAATACTGCTCCGCTTAAATGGCCCATGGCCCGGGTAGTAAAAGTTTTTCCTGGCTCTGATGGCAGGGTGAGAGTGGCTGAGGTCAAGATAGGTAGTAAAACTTATACAAGGTCTTATAGAAAACTAAGTCCTCTACCTATAAACTAATGTTTTAAATTTATGTTAACATTTGCAAACTTGATACCTACTTGTTTATTTTCTTTAGTTTAATGGTGTGCCGTGAAACTCCAGGCATCTACCAAATGTTGTATTTTCTTATTCTACTTACATAGTGTTATTAGAAATTAATGGGTGTGCTCATTATGTTTAAGTTTAAATTATTTAAACTAAGTATTAATATTTTTGTCATCCATTCTGCCCTCGGGCCCAACTATGTTCAATCAAATATGAACAGTAGCTATAATGTACCTTTTCCATATTATTTTTACCTTTACCTAGCAACATTGAAGGTTATTATACTGTGTTTTTGCTATGGCAACTCTTCCCCTTCTTGATCAACTCATACCGACTGTGTAGACGTGTTCTGTTAGTTAATTCCTAATAAACGCAAAATTAACATTATATTACACTTGCATTTTAATTATACAACACTCGGAAGGGCTTACTCCCCGAGAGGCGCAATCGGCTGGATTTTCCGACGACGACACGTGTGACCACTGACTTCTATCCATAATAGTAAGTATTTCAGAAACACGATTTGCGATAAATGTCTTCCACCGACTAGGGTGGCTGCTTAACCACGCCAATACAACGGATGAGTCTGTCCACGCATATAAGTACTGTTTGGGAACTTCTAGAGTTGCAGCGACTTCCTGAAGAAGCTTTGCTACTAAGACAGCTCCGCAGAGCTCTAATCGCGGGATTGATACCTGCTTAACAGGAGCAACCTTGGTTTTTGAAGTCACCAAGCTTGTGTGAATGTGTCCGTCTTCATCAATGATGCGGGCGTATACCACCGCGGCATATGCAACATTGGACGCATCTGAAAACCCATGCAACTCTAGAACCCTGTCGTTCTTGCTAGAGTTGATCCAACGAGGCAGCCGAAACTTGGTAAGGTCACAGAGGTTCTTTCGGAAGTTTAGCCACTCTGTTAGTAATGGTGCAGGTAGTTCTGCGTCCCATTCGATTCCAGTCATCCAAATCCGTTGAATAAACACCTTCGCAGTGATGATTATCGGTGCTAACCATCCAAGGGGATCGAATAGTCGCGCTATGTCCGAAATAACCTTAGGCTTTGTCACTGGTAAGTCTAGATCACTAAGTTGAATAGTGTAAACGAACTCATCTGTGTGTTTGTCCCACGATAAACCCAATATTTTTGAAATAGCATCACTTTTTATTTCTATGTTCCCGTGTGTTTGTGATGTTTGTTCACAATCTTCAATTTCACTTATTAATTCCCTGTTGTTACTAGCCCACTTTTGGAGTTGGAAACCTCCACGTTTAAGCATCTCCGATGTCTGCTTATATATTTGTACTCCTTCCTCTATGGATTGACAACCCGTCATTAGGTCGTCCATATAGAAGTCAGAAATTACCCGGTTCTTTGCTAAGGGAAATTCAGCGCCCTCGTCCTCAGCTAATTGCTGCAATGACTTTACCGCTAGGTAAGGCGCTGATGATGTACCAAACGTTACTCGCAAATGACGTAACACCTGAATTTCGTCATCTGGATTCTCCCGCCACAATATACGCTGCATGTCTGTGTGTTCATTACATACCTTAATCTGCCTGTACATCTTGACGATGTCTGCTACTAGACAAATAGGCTTACAACGCCAACGCATGATAATATGACGAAGCTGAGATTGTAGAGGAGGCCCCACCATTAAATCGTTATTAAGAGACACCCCGTTTCTACCCACACATGATGCATCAAAAACAATGCGCACTTTCGTCGTACTTTTATCGTTACGGATAACGGCATGATGAGGTAAGTACACAGAACCTTCTTTATGCTTATCCTGCACTATATCCATATGATTGAGGTCTAAATACTCCTTTATAACACTTGAGTACTGAGCTTTGAACTCGGGATTCTTTAGAAATCGCTTTTCTAGGGTCAAAAAGCGTTTCAGAGCAATTTCCTTTGATCCACCGTATTTACAAGCAGGGTCGGCTGACTTGAAAGGCATATGCACGATATAGCGACCAGATTCGTCTCGTTTAGTAGTGGCTCTAAATATATCTTCGCACTTTTGTTCTTCTGGGCTCAAGAAAACCTTCTCGTAATCGCCCTTGGGTTCTGATTCCAGTTCCCAGAATTTCTTCAGTAATGTGTTCTCATCTGTATGCGTAGCATGCAGTGTGACCACGACGTTGTGGCATGTCTCCCTTTGGTTGATTTTGCCTACTTGACCAGACAAGATCCATCCCAGTCTAGTATCTTGTGCGATTAACTGACCGGGTGGATCTCTGATTAAACCTTCTAACAAAATTTGGCCATAAACTTCAGCACCTAAAAGCAACTCAATCTCGTTCGGAGTACCGAACGAGGGATCTGCCAAAACCAAAGAAGAGATTGAGGTTAAAGCGTTTGCCACAACCTGTCTTTCCGGTAAAATAGTTGTGAGTTTCTTTAAAATATACGCTTTGACAGTTATAATAAAACTAGGATCAACACGTGATTTAACCTTGATGAAAACCATTGAATTTAATGACATCGTTGACTGGTTTTGATCACAACCTATACCAGAAATTAAACCTTTAGTTGGTACTCTTTTGAGACCTAAGCGCTGAACTGCAGCCTCCGTTACAAAGGAGGCTTGAGACCCCTGGTCTAGTAGGGATCTTAATACTATAGCAGTACCACTCTTTGATTCCGCTTCAACTAGCGCAGTAGCCAATAATATTTGACTATGATTATTACCAAAACAATTTACAACATTAGTGGAATTACTCTGGGTTGAACTGATATCCGCAGAAACACTGCTTTCTGCAACTGGATCAGTTTGGTTACCATCACCGACTGATTTGGAGACATTTTTGAGATGAAGAAGACTATGATGCTTCTTCTTACATATATGACACCTAGAGGACTGGCGGCATGCATAGACGGAGTGATTTTGTCCTAGACAATTATAGCATAAACCATTTGTTTGGACAACATTACGACGCTTATCAATATCGAGAACGGCAAACCCTTTACAGTTAGCAAGCTTATGATTATCTTGACAATAAATACATGATGTGGTTGAGACATGGTGCGATTTCACTGGCACATTACGATTGGACTGAGGACGTTGAAATTTGTTGTCTAAAAACTCCAAAGACCGAAATCTTTGTTCAAGGAAAGTGTTGAACAGATCCATTGTAGGCAAGTCATCTGAACAATCACTGATTTTCATCTCCCATTGTTTACGTGACTCAGTGTCCAGCTTTAAACTCAATACACAAATCACAATTATATCCCAATACTCAACCCTTATGCCTAGATTCTCTAAAGCCTGTAGACATTCGTTAGAAGTATCTAATAACTCCTTAACTGCACTTGATGATTCGACTACAATATTTTTTTGGCTCATAAAACGTTTAATTATGCAATTTGCTAAATATTTTTTATTATTATATCGTTTCTCTAATTTATTCCAACAAGTTACATAGTTACTACTAGTTATGGAAATGTGCCGTAAAAGACCTGCAGGTTCTCCAGACAAATGTGACTTCAAATAGTGGAGTTTCTGAACATCGTCTAATAGGCCATTATTATGTATTAACGATTTAAATAGGTCTCTAAAACTAATCCACTCAGAATAGCTTCCGGTAAACATAGGTAACTCAATTTTTGGCAATTTCACAGAACATCTCTCTTTAGAATCCTTCGCAAAAGATTCAGACACTTTGCTAGAACTATCCGAACGTACAATTTTCTTTAAAGCTTCCTTCAACTCTGCTTTATAATCAGTATACAATTCTTCCGTAGACTCATATACATTAGCTACATTGTAATCCGACTTTTCGAACTCGATAGGCTTATGCGATGATACAATTTTTATATGGGTTCCAGAAAACGTTAACCAGTTGGCTTCTAAATTTTCTAATCTAGTTTCTACGTAGGAACTGGTTAAACGCTCTTTTGGAGACTTCTTAAAATTAGACCTTGCCTTATTGATAGTTGAATGTAAGTTAAACTGTAAACTACTCAAAGCTTCCATGTTGAAAATTAATAAAGTTTTTTAATGAAACTGTTCTGGAATGCTGCTATGTTCACCCGTACAAAAACGTAAAAAAATCACAAGTCTTTGAACCTAATACACTTCGCTGCAAAATCGGGCATAGGTTCCCCGTAGTTCACTTTTTGTTGAAATTATTCTAAGTCCTATTTAGCACAGTTAAAGTTTTCTAAGGCCAAAATTTTCACTAAATCTTCTAAGTTAATAAGGTCTACTTTGCTATGAATGTACTCACACGAAATCCTCGAAACACTGCACTTCACTCACTTTTATGTAGCTCGTCGTGATGATATGCGGGATCGTCCCCCGCACCGTTGCTGCTGCTGCTGCTGCTCACGCCAACCCGATGCATCAGCGCTGTCCGTTGTGTACCTCTTAGTACATACCGCTTACGCGCCGACAATAATGAAACGGCCCGCTGATGCTGCTCACGCACTCCACTGATTGCGCACAGAAGAGCTGACGTCACAGTCGCACACACACGCAGCAGATTGACTCCGCCCGCCACAACACTGACAATTGCACACCAGTCCTTTATCCGGTTTCGAAGGACCACTTGTACAACGTCCAAAAATATCTCTCACAATAAAACTCGGTGTATCCAGAGTAAGACAAATTTATTTCAAAAGTACCGGTCGGGGTCATTAAACGCCGGAGAATCTTGACACCGCGATTTACATTAGTGACGAAATAGTACAACGCCATCTGTTGTTGGATCGCGGTACTAAAATGTATACAAAATGTTGACATTAAACACTCAATAAAAATTATCGTCGCGACACGCACACGGTGCAATGCGAAAACGAAAGGCGAATAACTGGCTTGCCTCATCACGACGAGCTACATAAAAGTGAGTGAAGTGCAGTGTTTCGAGGATTTCGTGTGAGTACATTCATAGCAAAGTAGACCTTATTAACTTAGAAGATTTAGTGAAAATTTTGGCCTTAGAAAACTTTAACTGTGCTAAATAGGACTTAGAATAATTTCAACAAAAAGTGAACTACGGGGAACCTATGCCCGATTTTGCAGCGAAGTGTATTAGGTTCAAAGACTTGTGATTTTTTTACGTTTTTGTACGGGTGAACATAGCAGCATTCCAGAACAGTTTCATTAAAAAACTTTATTAATTTTCAACATGGAAGCTTTGAGTAGTTTACAGTTTAACTTACATTCAACTATCAATAAGGCAAGGTCTAATTTTAAGAAGTCTCCAAAAGAGCGTTTAACCAGTTCCTACGTAGAAACTAGATTAGAAAATTTAGAAGCCAACTGGTTAACGTTTTCTGGAACCCATATAAAAATTGTATCATCGCATAAGCCTATCGAGTTCGAAAAGTCGGATTACAATGTAGCTAATGTATATGAGTCTACGGAAGAATTGTATACTGATTATAAAGCAGAGTTGAAGGAAGCTTTAAAGAAAATTGTACGTTCGGATAGTTCTAGCAAAGTGTCTGAATCTTTTGCGAAGGATTCTAAAGAGAGATGTTCTGTGAAATTGCCAAAAATTGAGTTACCTATGTTTACCGGAAGCTATTCTGAGTGGATTAGTTTTAGAGACCTATTTAAATCGTTAATACATAATAATGGCCTATTAGACGATGTTCAGAAACTCCACTATTTGAAGTCACATTTGTCTGGAGAACCTGCAGGTCTTTTACGGCACATTTCCATAACTAGTAGTAACTATGTAACTTGTTGGAATAAATTAGAGAAACGATATAATAATAAAAAATATTTAGCAAATTGCATAATTAAACGTTTTATGAGCCAAAAAAATATTGTAGTCGAATCATCAAGTGCAGTTAAGGAGTTATTAGATACTTCTAACGAATGTCTACAGGCTTTAGAGAATCTAGGCATAAGGGTTGAGTATTGGGATATAATTGTGATTTATGTATTGAGTTTAAAGCTGGACACTGAGTCACGTAAACAATGGGAGATGAAAATCAGTGATTGTTCAGATGACTTGCCTACAATGGATCTGTTCAACACTTTCCTTGAACAAAGATTTCGGTCTTTGGAGTTTTTAGACAACAAATTTCAACGTCCTCAGTCCAATCGTAATGTGCCAGTGAAATCGCACCATGTCTCAACCACATCATGTATTTATTGTCAAGATAATCATAAGCTTGCTAACTGTAAAGGGTTTGCCGTTCTCGATATTGATAAGCGTCGTAATGTTGTCCAAACAAATGGTTTATGCTATAATTGTCTAGGACAAAATCACTCCGTCTATGCATGCCGCCAGTCCTCTAGGTGTCATATATGTAAGAAGAAGCATCATAGTCTTCTTCATCTCAAAAATGTCTCCAAATCAGTCGGTGATGGTAACCAAACTGATCCAGTTGCAGAAAGCAGTGTTTCTGCGGATATCAGTTCAACCCAGAGTAATTCCACTAATGTTGTAAATTGTTTTGGTAATAATCATAGTCAAATATTATTGGCTACTGCGCTAGTTGAAGCGGAATCAAAGAGTGGTACTGCTATAGTATTAAGATCCCTACTAGACCAGGGGTCTCAAGCCTCGAAAGAGAAAACCAAAAAACAGGTGATGAATTCACTTTTACGGTGGAATGAAGTAGTTACCTTTGCGTAAGAAAGCTAATTTTTAAGATGAAAACCATAATGTCAAACTAGACATAGGTATCTAATGTCAAACAAGGCATATTTAATGTCAAACAAGACATATCTAATGTCAAATGACATATCTAATGTCAAATGACATATCTAATGTCCAACAAGTCACATCTAATGTCAATGTATGACATTGACAACTGCTAAATGACAGTGACATCTAAGTAACAGTTTTTTTTTGACGAATCACTGCAGTAAAGCATAGGAGGTATCGCTATTCCAACGTATGAATGACGTCATTTGGCGCTTACGTCTTATTAGAATGCACCGAATTTCAAAGTTAAAATTATGAATGAAAAGTACATAATTTCGAAAAATCTAAAAATATTAGTCCTCTAGTTTTGCATTTACTTTTATACATATAACGTAATAAAACATGCAGGTTAAAATTTTGAAATATTGTCAATTGAAGACTTGATATTTTAATTAAGTATGAAATTCGTCATCACCATTCTTCCTTTTCCCAACTATTTTAGGGTCGGCTTCCAGTCAAACTGGTTGCAGCAGAATACCAGTGTTTTACATGGAGTTACTGCCTATCTGACCTTCAATCTAGTTACTGGGTAACGCGATACGCCTTCCTAAACATGTTACCAGCATTTCTTCGTTAACATACCCATACCATGACAGGACTTTGCGCTTAGAAATGGTTGCGCTTCGGGGAATACCCCAATTGTCCCAGTCCAGTCCGAGTATGTATTGCCGCTTAAACATTCTGTTTGAGAGTATAACACTTGTATTTTCTTCTTTTCCAGGGGAAAGTTGTTCAAAAGCCGGTGTAAGCGGGTTCTGTACGAACTTGAGCAGATGTCAGAGTGCTATTGATGATCTGAAGCGTCATATAAACCCACAGGTAACATATCTACAATAGTAAAAGTCTAAATTAATTTATTTCATTATGACCTCTTTAGAGTTAGGTTTAGTTAACTTTATATTTATACATATAGGGTGACTGGTAATTAGTGACCGATACTTAAACATGTGATTGTATTCATGATAATAATATGATTAAATAACAAAAACGCTGTTTGAAATTCCCGCGCGCGCGCCTGTGATCGATCACAGTAGGCACGAATCGGCACGATCTATCAGCTGATAGTCTGACCTCGGGAAGGGTAAAATCTACTAGTCCCGCCACCACCACCCCTCCTGTTGTGCAGTACTGACGTTATTGAATTAATTGAAAGTTAATGAGTATAAAAAAAAAGTTTCTTTGGGAAAGTTATTCGTATTAATGAGAACAATCACGTGTTTAAGTATCGGTCACTAATTACCAGTCACCCTATATAGGCTTTAATACACACAAAAGCCTCTAAATAGTTAAAGAAACCTGACAATTAAAAGGAACATGTTTTTACAAATCTTTATTATTAGATGGTAAAAACATGTTAGATCGTTAAAAGGCCCGTTTTAACCGACTAACAAAAAATAGGAGGTTCTCAATACGGCACTCAAAAGACATAGACCAACCTATACTCCATCCGATTAGGTAGTTAACAAAAGGTAAACAATTTTGACATGTATTTTTAGTTCATAACACAGCTTAAAAATAAAATGCAGCTGAAAACAAATTTAGATACAACAAAAACGATTACATGATCAATTAAACAATTTGTTTAAACAGTGGTTGTATTTAATTAATAAGCGTTTATGTAAAAAGACTTGTCAAGATTGTTTACCTTTAGTTAACTACTTACCTACTCGGATGGAGTAGGTATAGGGGTCTTCAAGTCAAGAGTGAATAGGTTGCTTCTAGGCAAGCGTGCTTCATCGTCGACCACATCATCGCTTACCATCAGGTGAGATTGTGGTCAAACGCGTGCCTATCAATAATAATAAAAAAAACACACAATACAAAATTTAAAAAAAAAACACAAAATGTCATGTAAGTGTATGTCAAGCAAGTGTTACCTCATTACTCCGCCATTTATGAACCGATTTGTAAAATGTTTGTTTTCTTTAAGAGAGCATACTTCCCGTATTATTACCGTATATAAATACCTAAATCAATTTAGTAGCTTATTAAGTATTTGCCATCGACTTCCGTAACTAGTTTTATTGTATACCATTCGTGTTATTTTAATTAAGTCGGTTGTTTGTATGTATTGCTAGCATATGTCCCGCGGTTTCACCCGCGTAGTACCCGTTCCCGTGGGAATACAGGGATAAAAAGTAGCCTATGTCACGCGGGGACATTGTAGCTTCCCAACGACGGTGAAAGAATTTTTCGAATCGGTCCAGCAGGTTCGGAGCCTATTCGATGCAAACAAACAAACAATTAAACTTTTCCTCTATAAAATATTAGTATAGACTAGCAGATGTCCCGCGGTTTCACCCGCGTAGTACCCGTTCCCGTGGGAATACAGGGATAAAAAGTAGCCTATGTGTTAATCCAGGGTGTCAACTCCATACTAAATTTTATTAAAAACCATTCAGTAGTTTTTACGTGAAAGAGTAACAAACATCCATCCATCCATCCATCCATATTCACAAACATTCGCGTTTATATGTATTTATAGGGATACCAGATGTCCGGTTTTCGACCAGACAATCCGGTTTTCCTTAAGCCTGTCCGGTCACAAAATTTTTGGGAAACCGGACAACCTATAAGTCCAGTACACAAAGTACATATATCTATCAAAAAATAATAAAAACTTGTCCGGTTTTTTCTTTTAACACATCTGGTATTCCTAGTAGGAAGTAGGATACTAGGAAGTAGGATATTAGTAGAATGGGACTACATGGGATAAATGAAGTAATAAAATACCGAATTGAGAACCTCCTGCTTTATTGTAAGTCGGATGAAAAATAAAATCATCCAACTATCTACAAAAGGGACATGACATCATACCCATTAATTATTTTAATCAAAAGCTAATCAACAAATCAATTAATGAAATTACTGTGGTCATTTCCTGTTACATACCTAAATACCTACTTACTTTTAATTTGATTTTATATTAGACCTCTAGATTTTTAATCTATTTAATTAGTACAAATGTGACGTCACGCACGTGTAATTTGTACACTTCGTAGTCAGCTAGTAGGTTTATTGGTACGGTTTTTAGGTAGCTTCCAGCACTGGCGGCTAATTCAAGCTACCAGCCCCGGCTGCCCCGGGCCATCTTCCAGTAATATCTCCCAGAGCTATCGTACAGTGCTATCTTACAGTGCTATCTTACAGTGCTATCTCCCAGCGCTATCTCCCAGTGCTATCTTACAGTGCTGTCTTACAGTGCTACTTTACAGTGCTATCTTACAGTGCTATCTCAAAGTGCTATCTCACAGTGCTGTCTCACAGTGCTGTCTCCCAGTGCTATCTTACAGTGCTATCTTACAGTGCTATCTTACAGTGCTATCTTACAGTGCTATCTTACAGTGCTATCTTCCAATACTAACTTCCACTACATACTAGGAGGTTTCGTTACTAAATTAATTCATTAAACCCCAAGAGGACACCGGTCTCCGCGCTGTCATTGTCTTTCTATTGTGCCTCTAATTGACACGATTGAAAGGTTAATGGATTAATTAATGCTATTACTGGCTGCTGCAACAAGCTAAAACTGAAAGCTAGCACAAGAAGACAGTAATGGAAGCCATTATTGACAGCGTACAGTAGTAGCACTGATTCCCAGTGAGTGCTGACCAGGCTAGTGCTAAGATGGTTGGCGTCTAATTTAGCTTGATTATAACCAACAGATCATGATCCAAATTATCCTTAAATGTATTTGTCGGCGATGGCTGAGCGATGAGCTGACACCGATTGGGGTTTCCTGGTACCTAGTCCATAACGTAGAATAACAATCTTCATTGCAGTAATAACCTCGCTTAACAATCGTAATCACAAAACATAACTCAAATAGGTAACTGACAGTTTCGTACTGGATGTGTCTTCGTTGGTGCCTCAAATCAATCTGAGCTCTGCCCAGCTCCCACACACCAGCATGACTCTGTCCACGTGACATTACCGAAAACACATTCGCGCCATTTTCAAATGACAAGTAACGTCACGCTGGTCACCATAGACTCCGTACTAAGTTAATCAACTTCACAACTTGTTATTAAAAAATGACGCTATCCATGACATATTTTATATTGTCTTCACCAGATATGTTCGTTCGACAACACTGCTCCTATTGTATGCTGCTTAGACGGCAGGCCAGCTCCAATTCCTGTGGCAACCACTACTAGGAGGTACGTATCAATTTCTTCATCATCTGCCTTTTCAGTTTTATTTTTATTTTTATTTATTTGGGAAAATAAACGGTTAAACATTACAATATATAACACTATGGAACTAAAACTAAAAAAAGAAATACAAATGTTTAACCAACAACATTTTCCACATAATATAAAACAGTTATACAGAAATATAACGGCATGCGATAAAAGTAGGTAAAATACAGAGTATGGTTAATTAAAGATAAAACCAAACTGAGACTTATACAAGTAATAAATGATCAATCGGGAAATAAGATAGGTATCAGAGTCATTTTAGAATAGAAAGTAAGTTTTCAGGATAACTGCATACTTAAATCAGTTAAAATTTTAAACACAATACTTCTAAATTTACCAGCAGAAACAGCAAAGAACTCAATATCTTGGAAAATCTTATTAAACTGACTTGTAAGACGCCGTAGGGGTGCTCGCGAACCTGCATTTGTGCGACAGGAAGTAACAGCAAACAGCGGTCGCGCGCGCACACCTCGACATATTGTGGTTCTGGGTACTACGTAACTTATTTTATTGCTTAAATCTAAGCAGTCATATGAATTGTTACATATATCAAACAGTTTAACCAAATAAAGCTGAATTCCAGTTTTACATGGAGCGGCTGCCTACGTGAGCCCTACAACCCAGTAACTGGGTAAAACGATATCTCTTGCTTAGAATGGTTGTCAAAAGCCAGCAATATGATATGGCTGTTTCTTTTTAAAACACATTTGCTTGTAAAAGGTCTCTTTTTCCGCCAAATTCAGTATCTTAAAGTATCTTATTACGCACTAGTGCGTAATGGTAATGTAAAACGCAAGGTTTGCAAGATGCTCCGACTTAAAACGAACGATTCCTTTTTTAAACTAACTTGTAACTAAATTAACTTTGACAGATAAAATATAAAAAAAATAAACATTTAATTCGTTATTTTAATTAATTTTGACAATAAATTACAGCCATTAGAAACCAAAACAAAAAATATTAATTAATTTACTTTATTAGTAATACTGGCTGTTTTTATGCCTTTGACTTTAAAAAAAACGGATACGCGCGAATCGCCAATTTGTGATCAAGTTAAAATTATTCCGCGAGCTTTTCCTTTTCGGTGTACCTATGTATTGTTTTTATTTGAAAATTTCAGTCCGAGTTTTATTTATTTCCTCGCAAATATGTTGTAAAACGTCGTATGACATACGTGCGCTTTGATATTACAGCCTCTGCTTTCTTGTAGCCCTCGCCTGCGGCTTGGGCTAGCAATTTTGCCTCGGCTGTGATTATCAACCTACCGCACTTATATCATAATGTACTATTTCATATTAACTATCAAGTACAGTTATAGTGCGTCGAATAGCCGAACGACAGCTTAGCCGAACTACTACCTACACCGCCTTTGGCTGCCTATATCCGCCCGAACGCCGCGCGACAGTGATCGCTCGAACACTTTTTTTTTTGTTTGGACAATCGGCTCTCTACTGTATCTAGTCTTTTTGTTATTCTTTCAGGCCGGTGGTGACCAGCAGTACCACGGAATATGTCCCACCAGTCTATGACTACGAAACTGTGGACACCTCGGAGGGACAGTGCGAACCAATACCCCAATCTATGACCTCCCCGAAGAATGGAAAGAAGGCATTTGACAGTAAAGTATTAAATTATAATAATAACTTCATTTCGGACACAATAATCCATAGAGTGTTAGTAACATAGAAAAGCTTATTACCTAGTGTTAGTAAAGATTATTCTCCGCACAAACTGCCGTACAATCGGAGAGCCGAAGCTCTCAGCTACATTTTTCAGGATGCTGTTTTGACTGTCCCTCAATCTACTCAATAACGACGCTGTTTTTTGCGTATAATCGCGCAGAAGCCTTTTTTCTTCTCTCTAAATTCTCCTAGCTAAATTGCAACGCAACCTGTGTTTAGGAGAATCAGTGCATGGCCCATAATTGGGGACAATAGATATCATGTTAAAAATATACACACATCAAAAGTGTCTAGGGATCAACATATAGTTTTGCAATAACTTTTCTCCTGATTGATATTAATTAAAATTTTCTTTAAGGATTCATCAAATAAAGTGTTTTCGTTTGTCACAGTAACGATAAACCAAGTCACCTTTGCATTAATAAAGAAATTTGCCATTTTCCTAATAAAGGGATTTTTGACATTTGAACCACTAACATTAAAGTTCGAAAAAAAGACTGAAATAACAGTTTTCTTTAAAATTTTATTGGGTAACTTAAACAATTAATAATCCGTGTTTCTACCGCGAACACTAACAACACAAGAACATCGGTTTGGCATACTCAAAATGAGTTCATCCAAATCACGCTGTGGAATGGCCGCCCATGTTCGCTGCAACAACAAAAAAAGGTCTTCTTGCGACTGGATACCCTCCATATTCGGCAGAGCTCTTCTCTGTAGCATATCCCATGCATGCTCAATCGGGTTCAAGTCTGGCGACTGAGCAGGCCAGGGCAGGACATTGATGTTAGCTGCGGCGAGAGTCTGTCTTACAACTCTTGCGGTGTGCGGTCGTGCATTATCATGCATTAACTGAAATAAGTGACCGATTTGCACTTGTAGAGGAACGATGACGTCTGATACAATCGTCTCAGCATAAATTTGAGCGTTGAGGTTGCCTCTGATCCAAATCAACTCAGTTCTTCCGCCGATCCAAATACCCGCCCATACCATGATGGTTCCACCACTATAAGGATGGACTTCCTGGCAGGATTTTAATCGCTGTTGGCGTCCAGGGGTTCTCCAGTGTCGTATACGTCTTGTATCCGGTCTCATACCAAAACGAGACTCATCAGAAAAGCACACGAAACGCCATTGTTCTTCTGCCCAATTTCTGTGTTCAAGAGCCCATTGATATCGAATCCTACGATTGTGCATTGCTATAGGTGGTACCCGTAGCGGTCTTCGGGAATGAAGATTCACTTCATGCAAGCGGTTTCTGACTGTTTGGTCGCTAATTAAGTTCCCTGAAGAGTGATGAAGCCTCACGAGTTGTAAGACAGACTCTCACCGCAGCTAACATCAATGTCCTGCCCTGGCCTGCTCAGTCGCCAGACTTGAACCCGATTGAGCATGCATGGGATATGCTACAGAGAAGAGCTCTGCCGAATATGGAGGGTATCCAGTCGCAAGAAGACCTTTTTTTGTTGTTGCAACGAACATGGGCGGCCATTCCACAGCGTGATTTGGATGAACTCATTTTGAGTATGCCAAACCGATGTTCTTGTGTTGTTAGTGTTCGCGGTAGAAACACGGATTATTAATTGTTTAAGTTACCCCATAAAATTTTAAAGAAAACTGTTATTTCAGTCTTTTTTTCGAACTTTAATGTTAGTGGTTCAAATGTCAAAAATCCCTTTATTAGGAAAATGGCAAATTTCTTTATTAATGCAAAGGTGACTTGGTTTTTCGTTACTGTGACAAACGAAAACACTTTATTTGATGAATCCTTAAAGAAAATTTTAATTAATATCAATCAGGAGAAAAGTTATTGCAAAAATATATGTTGATCCCTAGACACTTTTGATGTGTGTAGTATATTTTGGTACGGTAATTATTATTTAACTAAAACTAACAATAAATAACCACAAAGCGTCAAAAAATTCTTCTGCATCGCTGCCAGCTGGTAAAGTGCCCAAAAGACTGGCGGCATTGCCACGTTGATTGAAAATGCTTAGCCTCTGGCCAAAGTACTTAGAGGCCAGCCCTTGGGTCTGATGAGCAAGGGTCGTGCTCATTACACAAACATTTTCTGTGTGTGAGTATAGTTTATCTATAATATGTATTGGTACCTACAGGGTGTAAAAAGACCCATAACGTAAACGAAAACTACATATTCTACCCATCACTGGGATAGTTTTTTTTCTTCTAGTACATACCTTCCCAGGTATGTACTAGAAGAAAAAAAACTTCACGTTCACTGGTTTTGGAGACATTGAAAGTCAAAGTGCAATATTATTTTCGTTTTGTTTTCAAAATTGTATTTCAAGTATCATTAGTAAACTTTCTTCCGAACAAACAATATCAAATTTATCGATTTTTCAAAGTTTTGAAGTTACAAAAATGCAATGGATACTAAACAAGCCGGTCAGGTCAATGACCAAGCCCGAGTGGCCATACACTCAGCTGATCGAAAGTTGCGTTGCTTTGTCGCGCTATTCAATGCGCGCAATAAAAAGCATCTCTTTTTTAAAGATGAATAAAAAAGTATTTTCCAAGCATATTGTTTTGGTTTAAGTTACTTAATAATATGCACAGAATGTGTGGTTATCGGCTATGTGATCGGTGTTTTTACACCCTGTATGTATATGTAGAAATATATACGTATGTTTATCAGCTGTTTAGCATGACACACTTTGCTTAGCCTAGAACTAGATGGCGTTCTGCCGGCCGTGGTCGAGAGGATGGTCGGCAGCGTCGAGTCCTGGGAGGCGGTGGTGTCCTTCTGCGAAACGGTCATCTCGCAGAAGGAGGCTGCGGAAAGGGAGAGGGAGATTACTTCCACTCACCCGGCCCGCAGCAGACGCACCGGGCGCCGGCGGAGGGCGGACAACGCCCTCTTCCAGCCCCCCTGAATGGGTCCAGGGCGACGGACGCGGGGACGTCCGCCGCCCCCACGTACATGGACCCGAGGTGGCGGCGCGTCGTGTTCACGCGCGCCCCTCTTAGACGTCGCGAGGGGAGTCTAACACCTCACTCCCCTCGCAGACTTGGCGAGGCCCGCGGGGCCGGCACCAGTCGGGGGTCGCGGAAGTATCTTCCGTTCCCGTGACCCCCGGCGCAGGTGTGAGAAGGAACACGGGGTGGTTTTTAGTCAGTAAGAGTCTGACAGACCCCTCCGCCTCCCCGGGCGGGGGACATCCATGAGGATTTTCCACCCCTCACAAAAAAAAAAAGGGCTAGATGGCGTTGTGTGAAGGTTGAGGAATTATATAATACCATCATCTGCCTACGTTCTCCTAACTATGTAGGGGTCGGCTTCCAGTTAAACTGCTTAACATGAACTGCGACTGCCTCGGACCTCTACATCCACACAACCCAGTTACTGGGTGACACAATACCCCTTAAATAAAGCGGTAGTAAGATGATAATGTCATTCTAAAATGATTAAAACATGTATTGTAATATGTGTTTAAAGAATTTGTTATTTAAATCTTTTTCCTCCAACTGAGGTCTATTATCACAAGTAAAGCTGCAAGGTCAAACGTCTGCACGAGTGGGGCAAACTATAAACTTAAGTTAAACCCGCATACCTAACGCTTTAATTATCTTTTATTTATAAGAATACTAATATCTAGTATGCTTAGATGGTTTGGTCACGTTGAAAGGATGGATGAAAGGCGACTAACGAAAGGTATTTACAAGGCAGATGTAAGTGGGAACGCCGGGAGGGGACGCCCTAGAAGGACATACATAGACCATATTGGTGAGGTTCTTCAGAAAGGTCAGGTGCGTAGTACTCGCAACCGGCGTGTGTGTATGACAACATGTATGAATGTAAACGAAGCAAAAGAAGTATGTAAGAATCGTAGCATATGGCGCTCTGTAGTTTCTGCCTACCCCCATGGGAAAAAGGCGTGAGTTTATGTATGTATGTATGTGTACTAATATCTACAGATGCAATTTTTTTGTTAATACCTATGCATGTGTGAGTAGGTACTTACACCAAGTGTCAAATCAAATTCAACATGTCGTGGCGAACGATATTCAGAAATAAGAAGTTGTGAAGTTGATTACATTAGTACAGAGTCTATGGTAAACGCCGTGACGTCAGCTGTCATTGGCAAATGGCGCGAGCGATGTCACGTGGATGGAGTCGTGTTGGGAAGTGGAAGCTAGGCAGAGCTGAGTTGGATTTGAGACACCAACGAAGACACTAGTCCAGTGCGAAACTGTCTGTTTACCTATCTGAGTTATGTTTTGTGATTACTTTTATTAAAGTGAGGATATTACTGCAATGAAGATTATTATTCAACGTTATGTACTTGGTACCACAAGACTCCTGATGTCGACCCATACCGCTCAGCCATCGCTGACGCCGACATACTTATAATTTTTTGAACTGACTTCTAAAAAAGGAGGAGGTTATCAATCCAGATGTTTGTATTTTCATTTACATGTTTGTTCACGCATAACTTGGTAAACGACCAAGTTATGCGATTTGAAATAATCTTGTTTTGTTGGGTATACTTTCCAAATGGTCCTATAGTAACCAAGTCGGGATCTGATGATAGAATCTTGGCAAAATCGAGGACACCCTTAGGATATTTTGACTTTAACTTTGTCTTTGACTTTCCAGAGTGCATCGAGTACCAGGAGAAGTACGTCTACCCTTGCGGAAAGGGGGTCGCATTGACGGGGGAAATCAGCCGAAGCAACCGGTGCCACCACAACGCTGACGAGCTCATCATTGGAGGAACCAGTGCTGCACAGTACGAGTTCCCTCATATGGTAAGATCATCATCAGCATTATCATTACCTCCCCCAAATGACACCACATTGACCAGTCCTGTGCAGTCCTGCATCTAACGGATTCCCGCGATTCTCAACAAGTCGTCATCCCACCTTATGGGAGGCCTTCTAACGCTGCATCTTTCGCTACGTGGTCGCCACTCTGAGCGAAAGACGCAGAACTTTTCGGCTCCAACGGCCATCAGTTCTGCGAGCTATGTGTCCTGCCCACTGCCACTTATGTTTGGCGATTCTTCGGGCTGCGTCGGTGACCTACGTTCTCTTGAAGAAAGAAAGAAAGAAATAAAGAAAGAAAGAAAGAAAGAAAGAAATAGATAACAGCTGGATACACGCACAGCAAAAACACAGTTACATTAGTCGCCCAAAAAAAGTGCCTACGTGCAATACCTATGTGGACTCAAATCAGATGTATCATGCCAACAATTCTTTAAAAGGCTTAGTTTGTTGCCTCTGCCCTCCTTGTATATATTTGAGACATGTATGTACATGTCTCAAATATATATAAGGAGGTCAGAGGCAATAAACTTGGAGAAATATACACATGTTCAAAACTGTAGGCGAGGTCAACCCAAGAAACCGACGAGATCCGCACCGGCTAGTCATGTTACACCTTACGAAAACCTCAAAATATAATAAAAATTGCGGGGCTATGAGTATTCGTAACTTTAATAAAATTCCCAGTGATATCAAATGTCTGAGTACGAGACAGTCTATGAGTTTTTTGTAGTACGCTCCACTGCCGCTCCAATATTCATATATTATTCTAGATGGCGTTACTGAGACATGGGATCAAAGCTTTTCTATGACATTTCCTTGACATGCCCGCTCTATAGTATTTTAAATCTCTTTGGTCCTAGTCGATTATTCTTGTTTAGTACGCTCAGCTGCCGCTCCAATATTGCTTTATTATGCTAGAGGGCGTTACTGATACCTACATGGAATCACAGATTTTCTATGCATGTCTTCTCTATCAGCTTAACCATTTCGACTTGTCTTTATTTCCAGGTCCTCGTTGGCTACGGAGACAACATCGAAAGCTTGCAGTATTTGTGCGGGGGTGCTCTCATCAGTGACAGATTCGTCCTCACTGCTGGACACTGCATCTCTAGCAGAGACCAGTAAGTATGACCTTCATGTAGCAGCTGCTAACAGCATCACTTGCCTTCCTTTTCGCAATTACTATGCTGTGGTCGGCTTCCAGTTTAACCAGATGCAGCTTAATCACAGTGTTGCAGATGGAGGGACTGCTTTTTAGCAGAGCTACTGCGTATGGGCGAGGCTGCGTATTGATGTATTAGTGCGTTGCGTCGCTCCATCACAACGGAACAACGCATTGTATGACACACCTGCGTTGCGTTGACGTTGCAACAACGCAACGCAAATGTCGTTACGTTCGTCAAACTTCCTCCTCTAGCAGTTGATCACTGTCCGTCGTCGCAGCCGAGCTCCAACCACGGAGCGCATCACCCTCCCTCCCGCTTCGTCGCTTGTTCGTCGATCTGTTGTAACGTCGACGCAATGCAACGCAACGCACTAATGGTGCCTCGCCCTATCTCAGTTAAAGTTCATGATGACGTGTTCAACGATTAACTGTCAAACAACTAGTTTGACGTTTTATCGTTAACGAACGGTGACGGAAAACATCGTGAGGAAACCGACATACCTGAGTGATATTTTTCGAAGGCATGTGAAGGCAAGTCAGAGGCCCAGAGGCAGTTTAAAATCTCTGGCACCAGGTCTGTTACTAACCACACGTAATAAAAAAAACCTTTTGTACAAAAAAAATACAACCGACTTCATTGAAAAACACTAACAAGGGGTCGAGTCTGCTATTGCAATCGTGTCTCAATGACCGGTCAATGATCGATTTTTGACGTATAACGTCAAACTTATGACACATTTCCCATACAAAAACTGTCAAAGTTGTCAAATATTCGATCAATGACCGGTCATTGAGACACGATTGCAATAGCAGACTCGAGCCCCAGGTGTTAAATGACTCTAGTTTCGGAAGTCTGTGGCTTTGGTTTCGTTGTATTCATTTTATTGGCCACCGACTTCCGAAACTAGAATTATTTAACATCTGTAAGTGTTTTTCAATGAAGTCGGTTGTATTTTTTTTTTTAAGTTTTAATTTTGCAATGTTTAGTGTTTGAATGAAAAAGTAAACGTTTTCTTTTTTTTTTATTACCAGTGGTAGGTTAGGTACACTTGAAACGTGCATACCGTTACAATTCCAACAAGCCCAAACACGGCTAGAATACATTGTCTTATTATGGAGTTCCAGTGCCTGTCTCTTGGCTTCATCAACGATCAGTGGCTCGAGTCTGCTATTGCAATCGTGTCTCAATGACCGGTCATTGATCGAATATTTGACAACTTAGACAGTTTCTGTATGGGAAAAGTGTCATAAGTTTGACGTTATACCTACGTCAAAAATCGATCATCGACCATTCATTGAGACACGATTGCAAGAGCAGACTCGACCCCCTGATTTGATGGTAGAATGGTTCTTATTGAACGCACATGCTTCACTTGTAGAAAAGAATACCAAAATCGCTGTAAGTTTTCCTATAAAATTTGAAGAGTTCCCTCGATTTTGCCAAGATTCCATCATCAGATCCCGACCTGGTGACTGTGGGACTATTTGGGAAGTATACCCATTCCAACAATAAAATGCGCGAACAAACATAAAAAGAAACAAACATCCTAATTGATAACCTCCTTCTTTTTGAGAAGTCGGTTAAAAACTGTTCACGCACGATGTTGACGACGTGCGTATTGCTATTACTAAAGCATAGGCGCTCCGTTCTTTGGGCACCTACCCACACGACTATCAAAAATCCTCATGTCATCCTCGGACAGCCAATGAGAGGACCTGAAGGGATGCCACCGAAGAAGCACCAATAAGAGCAGTCCACGAAGATTTCGGAACCCTTCTCCGTGGAACGTTGACCGTTTTTCTTTGTTACTAACCACATTCAAATCTCAACCTTGCTCGGTATAGCTTCATACTCAACTCCTTAAATATTTAACCGTTTTCCTAATGTACCATTACTAACTATGAAGAAATAAACCATTTTTACATGTTGGAGAAAACAAGAGCTATCATTTAAAATCCACAACATAATTTGCGCGAACATAATTTGATGAACTTAACGACAATGTGTCTTTGAAATTATTAAAATTAATCATGACTGGTTTATTCACTTTCAGGGGCCCTATAACATACATTGCAGTTGGAGTACTACAACGAAGTGATACGTCAGACAGATCCAAGATCTACAAGGTGAAGAACGTCATCAAGCACCCACTTTACAGTCCACCATCGAAATATAATGACATTGCCTTAGTGGAGACTGAGAAAACGTAAGTAGTCTATAATGTAATATTATTTAATTTAATTTAAATGAAGAAAAAAAAAAAAAAATTGGTTGCCTGTAAAGTCGGTATACGGGCGAAAGTTTTACGTGACAACGACTTTGAGTGGTAAAATAATTTATGTCTGTCTCTCTCGCTCTTAGGCGGGCTAACCATGCCCGAGTGGAAGGAATGGGAGTCTGTTTTTAAATCCCAAAAAAAGTGCATACGGGCAATGTGTAAACTTAAAACCACTGATAGCTGTGAAACATATTTCAAAAAACTCAAGATTCTTACCTTACCTAGCCTATATATTTATGAAATGTCACTCTTTGTCAAAAGTAATATGCATATGTATGAAAAATTCCGAAGCGCTAGATATAAAAATAAAGTTCAGACTGTACCCTGCAGAACATACTTAATGGATTCCAGTGTATATTGCATGACATCTAAGATTTATAATAAATTGCCATGTCATATTACAGACATTGACATCTTGCATATATTTAAGCGGAAGCTAAAGGAATTTCTAACAGATAAAGTGTATTACAGTGTGAAGGAGTATCTAAAAGGGAATCCTTATGGCCAATAATATTGATCAGTTATTGAATAATAGAAATGACATTTGTAACTCACAATTATTATTAATCTAGGACTTTCATTTATTTCACAATTTCATATGACATTTATTTAATTATTGACTACTAGATACTTCTTGACCTTGAATGATAAAATTGGTTCTAATGTATTTTGATAGTGGATTGTAATTTATGTGTAAATTTTGCACGCCCATCTGACGGCAGAGCATGGAGAACACTAGCAAAACTTGTATTACATCTGTACCCCTACCCATGTTGGCAAAAATAAATGATTTGATTTGATTTGATTTGAAGGGACGCGTGCCTCTCACTCGCTCTCATTGTGAGCGCATAACGTGAGCGGAGCGTAACGCAGTTTCTTGAAGTGTCACCCGGCAAACCAATTTATAAGACGTTGTCACGTCAAAAAAAAAATGAAAAAATGAAATGAAATGATGAATGAAATTTAATTTGAGAAGAAGCCTTTGCCCTGCAGTGGGACAGTAACAGGCTGGTATTATTATTTTTTTAATTTAAATGAGTATGTTTATTAATAACTAATGCTGTTTAAACTGTTCTTCTAACATATCAGACAGACGTATTGCTGGGGAGCTTGTTCCGCCACTTCCCAGCAAAAACACTAGGAAGAGGCGAAGGGCGGGCGTTTTGGGGGACTGTCTTATGTAATTTCAGACGTTCAAAAAGTGCTGATCGTCAGCCTAATTTGAATAAATCACTTTTGATTTTGATTTTGAGTTATAAAATCAACAAAAAACAAAATCAGACAAGACAATCGGCAAAATTCAGGCGAAACTCTTTCTGCATACGTAGTGTAATAGCATTTAATAACACATATCATCACGCCTGTAATCCCAAAAGGGCTAGGCAGAGGTGTACCTGGCAGTACACCCACATTTCGCTAGTAAACATCAGCATAGCAAGCATTAAAGCTGGTTTAATTTTTTCTGTAGTAGACAACTGATATATTTCTGAATATATAGGGTGAGTGGTAATTAGTGACCGATACTTAAACACGTGATTGTATTAATGATTTCAATAAACTTTCCTAAAGAAACTTTTGTTTTTTACCCCGTGATGCGCATCGCGTAGTTACGCGTGTTTTGATTTTGTTTGAAGCTCATGGGCTCACGCGCATTATGTCGTACAGATTGAGCGAGAAGTACAATGACATGGAGATGTGTTACTACTGGGAAGGGGGTAAGGGCGAAGCAGCAAGGCGATGGTACCAACTCTTGTACCCAAGAAGAATTCTCCCAACTCCAACAACAATGTTAGACAGAATGCAGCCACGCGGCTATCAGCTGATCGGAAATAGGCGCGCGCGCGAATTTTAAACAGCTTTTGTGTTATTGTGACAATAGAAATAATGAGTATAAAAAAAAGTTTCTTTGGGAAAGTTATTCGTATTCATGAGTACAATCACGTGTTTAAGTATCGGTCACTAATTACCAGTCGCCCTATATAGTCATATATTCAAAAATATTTCAGCTGTCTCTTAGTACTCATAACACAGGCTCTGTTTAGTTTGGGACTATAATAATAAAACGTTCTGTGAAAGTTTTGGAATATTTTTTATAATCTTTTAACAATCAATCTTCTTCAACCGTTTTGTGAGGTGAATACCTTACAAGACGGTTACAAACAGTCGGTGGATTCAGTAAAAGACACCCGCGAAAACAATGCTCCGCTCACTTTGGCTTCACTTCACCTACGTTTCCACGCGGTGATTTTGACAGAATCGCACTCCAGGCGACAGGTTACATTCGGCTTTACGCGCACAAAGATAAAAAGTGGACACACGATTCTGCCCGTGTTTTGTACTAAACGCGGTTTCTAATGAGTTATTGTTCTAATTCAGGTTCTTTATATTTCAGGATTCAGTTAGACCAGTTCATTGTGCCAGCGTGTCTGCCCTCGGGAGAGCCCATGAATGAAGAAATAGTCCAAGCCACAGGTTGGGGCCTCACCCAGTACAGTGGAAGCGTGTCCAATACTTTACAGAAGGTGGGTAGTATTCTCTTTCAAATTCATCATCTATATAGGGTGACTGGTAATTAGTGACCGATACTTAAACACGTGATTGTACTCATGAATACGAATAACTTTCCCAAAGGATTTTTTTTTAATACTCATTATTTTTCAATAATTCAATTACGTCAGTCAAGCACAACGGGAGCGGTGGGGGTGGCGGGGGAGCGTCAGCTCTAGATCGTGCCGATTCGTGCCTACTGTGATCGATCAAACAGCGTTTTTGTTATTTTATTGTGTTATTAGCAGACGTCTCGCCGTTTTACCCGCGTAGTTCCCGGTCCCGTGGGAATACAGGGGAAAAAAAATCGGTCCAGTAGTTTCGGAGCCTATTCAATGCAAACAAACCAAAGACATTCAATACCTATAGACCGGACATCACGAACAACATTTTCGTCCGAAACTTGTGTCCTGCTGGTCACAAGTCTATGCGTTTTTTTTTAGTACGCCCCGCTGCCGCTCCATTATTCATATATTATTGTAGATGGCGTTACTGAGACATGGGATCCAAGTTTTTCAATGACATTTCCTTGCATGTCCGCTCTATTAGATTTTAAATCTCTTTGAAACAAACAATCAAACATTGCCTCTTTATATATTAGTATAGAGCATAGATTAGTTATTGTGTATAACAAAAAGTTTCATTGGGAAAGTTTATTGAAATCATGAATACAATCACGTGTTTAAGCATCGGTCACCAATTACCATTATTATGCTTTTATTGTGCGTGTTTGCAGCTGTGGACAATAAACGTATTTTCTTTCTTTCTTTCGTCTTTCCATTGAAAACAAAAATAAGCACACACCATTTTCTTCTGTTATAGGTGACCTTGCACAAGTTTAGCACTACTGAGTGCATGGAGAAGTACGCCCCGGTCCGGCTGATGAGACAGGGTTTCGAGGCGCAGTCACAGACCTGCTACGGAGACAGAGATGTCTCCAAGGACACTTGCCAGGTAAGATTACTTCTTCTTGACAATTTTCCCAAAAGATTTGGGCCAAGATCAAGATAAGAAGTACTTAACATGACCTTGCCAAGATAATATCTGGACTTTAAAAGAGACTGTGACCTCTGAGTTTCTTTCGGTGTTTCTTTTCGGAGTAGTCAGATAGCTACACGCCGATCTCCCCTAGCTAAAAAATTACGAGTAAAAGTGTTTGTAAAAAGTTTTAGTGTTTGTAAAAGTTTGTTTTTTTATCATAAGGTGTAGAGTCAGTACTAACATTATCCACAGCCCGAGTTCACTCTCTAGGCCTCTATTTACTGGTACGTCCCTGTTTTCGGAACGGGGTGGAAAACCTCATAAATGTCTTCCACTCTGAGAAGGGCGGAAGGGTCTGTCAGACTCTTACTAACTAAAAACCACCCCGGTGTTTCGTCTCAAACCCAAGCCGGGGGTTACGGGAACAGAAGATACTTCCGCAAACCCCGCCTGGAAGCTTCACGTCCCTGTGCCAGCCTCATCCAGCATACTCCCGCAATGGCAACAATTTAATAAATATTCCACAACTTTTCACACAACGCCATTTAGTCCCAAGTTAAGCTTGAGAGCTTGTGTTATGGGTGCTAAACAGCTGATAAACATACTTAAATATTTCTAAATACATACATATAATAGATAAATTACACCCAGACACAGAAGAAATGATCATGCTCATGACACAAACTTTTATCCAGGGTGAAAATTGAACCCACGACCTCTGGCATAGCAGTAAGGGTCACTAACTACTAGACCAACAGGCTAGTCAAAATCAATTTAATCTGCCCATGAAATCTCGTCGCCGGACGATCAACACTGCGCTTTCCATTTCTTGAAGGATCAAGTAGGGCCAAAGTCAAGTTAAAGCACCCCTCTCTATTGGATAATAATGCTCAATCGCGCGGACAACTTCAATATCACGATGTAGGATTCATCAGTTTAGTTAGTATGTGTTGAGATAGATGTCGCTATATCTAATTATTAACAATATTTTTTATCTGTTTCCAGGGTGACAGCGGCGGACCGATACAGATTAAAAATAAGAATATCACTTGTATGTACACCGTTGTAGGGGTGACCTCGTTCGGTAAAGCCTGTGGTTTCGTGGGAGAACCTGGAATTTACACCAGAGTTCTCCACTACGTGCCCTGGATTGAGAGCATCGTGTGGCCAAACTAGTTCTTTTCATCGTCATCCATAACAGGTGTAAAGCAAAGTCGAGAGTCACTTATTTTACCGCCATTGTGTTTTTTTTTTGCTCTGTGTAAACGATCATTCAAACACCGCGACTTCCAGCATAGCAGTGAAGGCCACTAACCTCTAGACCCACAGGCCTGTCAAATTGAGAATGCCTTATAAATTAAAACCATTTTAATTAAGTAGGTAAGTACCACAATTAAAGACATATTTTTTGGATTTTATATTTCAAAATCATTGACGTTACATTTATGTAAAGGTAGGTAGGTACTACTTACAGGACACAGTAAAAATAAGGAAACCTGGGTATGAACATAATAAACTTCAAAAGTTTTAACGATTTTTATATTTTTGTAGAATATTATATTAAACATGACTTAAAGATGCCATATTGCGTAGGTACTTATTAAGATTTAAAAATAAAATTATTGTATAGAAAAATTGTTTTGTATTTTAACTTTATCCATTACCATTCCTTTGATAACTTTGGCTGCCAGCATTGTAGTCTCCTACTACTACTACTTCAAATACTGCTACCTATTCTAGTATTTTATTTAACATAGAGACATGCTGCGCAGTAGTTCAGTTTGAAATTATGTATTTTGTATCTTTCCAAATCAATGCATTGCAGTAAGGTAGTTAGGTTCGGTAGTTAGGTTCGCTATAGGATAGGTATGGTAAGTTAGGTTAGGTTATATGTATACGTGTATGTTAATTTTGTTAACGTTAAACGTTACTCCAGCAGGAAATGCAATATCTCGAAAATCTGAAGGGGCACATAATTTTATTTTTATATATAGCACTATATTGGTATATATTTTTATATATATACTATAGCACATTTTGGCACCATATTGGTGCCAAAATGTGCCCCCAAAAATAAAATTATAAGCTCAAGTATAAGCTCTCTGACCATGCATAATTCTTCTCTCTCTGATCATTCGTTTAGAATTTTCCTGCTAGAAAAACGTTACCCCAGCAGGAATCGTTTTTTCTGTTTTTCTAAAAAACGAGAGGGGGCACACATTTTTTATTTGGGGGCACATTTACAGCAGATAGGGCACCTACTATACGTTCTACTCATACTAAAACTCTAGGAGATACTTTCTTGCTGGGATAACGTACACTGCCTTTATCTTGCGGCGCTAAAAACATTTCCTTTGTATGAATGTGATGTAAGTATTGATCGTAGGGAATACTTGGTCCCACTTGCGCTTGAAAAATTTTTGATTGGCGTAAGCCGTGGCCACAACCTTTTTTGAGGCCTGGATCCGCGTCTATGTTTTTTTTTTTATATAGAGGTAAATTTAACGCTTACTAAAGATACTTGTCGTTATCATAAAAGGGATTAAAGATACCTTAAATATAGAGAGGATGTGCGAAGAAATGTCTTAGAAAAACTGTAATCCCTTAAGTGTCAGTAACTCCATGTAGAATAATAAATAGCAATGTTGAAGCGGCAGCGTATGTAATACTTAATAATAATAATAATATTTATTCAAAAATAAAAATAAAAATAGGTAGGGTAAATACGCTAAATGTCGGCCCCCTAACGAATTTTCTAACTTTGGATCGCTCTGGCTCCATCAGTTTGCAACGAAGCATGCCTTGTGATGTAGTTTTTGATAGGTTGATTAATCTATTTTATGTTTATAGGCATAGGATTGACTTTTCTACTAAAAGCAAAGAGTAATAAGGTTTAAATGCATCAAGAACGAAAAAACCTTAAACTCGGCCATTTACGCCCCATAGTCGGTCGCGTTTTTCCCAAAAGTCGGCCGGGTATAGGGTGGTCTAAAATAAGACAGTGAAAAACATTACCAATACGATTATTAAAAAAAGTTTTAAGTGAAAACGAGCTTTAGTATCTAAAGATTACTTTTTGTTCCTCGCAGTTTAAGCTAGATGAGTTCAATGGTAGTAAGTTCCAAAGAGAAATTGATATTTGTATCCCGATCCCTACTTATTGAGTTTTCATAAATATTAATATGGTTGATCAATTTTGTAATATTTTATAAATAATTAATTTGAACCTCTAGTTACATCAAAACTTAACCTCGTTTTTATAATAATACCTACCTACATTTAAATCAACTTTGAGCAAATTATTTTGATAATTATATATATATTAAAAATATAAAACTGACTACCCGTCCAACGTAATCACCCTGTATAGTAGCGCTCGGATTTGAGGCTGGCCGATATTACGATCTTTAAGATTTGTAAAGTCGGCCCCTACTTCTCATGCCTTATTTCTCAAGATTTAACTAAAATCACCCCGGCCGGTTTTTGGCGATAAGACGTGAAATAGATTTATTTACTTATAAGCTTTGCAAATTCTCCTATTAAGCCAAAGGAATTGGTAGATTTTCAGATTATAAAACAGACTGAATTCTACTTAAAGTCGGCCCCGGTCGAGATTCCGGCTTTAAACCAAAACTGGTATTCTAATGGCGGCCCCCTATTTTCTCTTAAATCAATGCGCAAAACGTTAAAAATACTAACTCAAAATATAGTAAAACTAACCTTTTATTATTATTAAAGCATAAAACAAAAAAATAAGAATGTCTTACCATTGTAATATCAATCCCCAAAATATGGGTATTCACAGAAAGTAAGCTATTTTTACTAAGAACTTGACACTTCATCGTCGGCATCGCTAAGGACGCTCCGTGTGCGAAAAGCGAGGGACGTAATCGAATAGTAACAGTTTTTACCTATAGAGTATGAACTAAAGATCCAATTCCAGTAGCCAAATTGTCACTTATTTACTTTTTCAATGAATGCAAGTTAAAAATGTGCAGACGGCCGACCTTTGGGGGGTGGCCGACGTTTGGCGTATTTACCCTACAATAAAATTGCAATAAAGAATAAAGTATCATTATAGTATTGATGAGGCCTAAGTGGGTATCATAGACTAGAGGTGGAAACTACGCCTCGAAAAGAACGCCTCGTACAGACATTAAGATGTCAAGACTATTTTACTGCCATCTATCGATTTTAGGCAAAACTAGTTTAGGAACTCAAAAGTCACTCTCTGAAATGGTTCCGCTGTAACATACTAGATGGCGTTGTTTACACCAACTGCTCATGAATTAGATTAGCAGATCAGACAGAATTTAGGTGGAGACCCTAAATTCTGTTATAATTCAACCCTTTAAATCGTTCCGCTTCGTCTTACGAGATGGCGCTTCAAACAACGAACAGCTCATACACGGTGATTTTTTAATCGTCTGACAAATTTTTACAGGGTGTTCTACCCATGAATATGAACAACTTTTACTATGGGACTAACTGGAAATCACGAAAAAAATCGTCTGTTTCATACATTTTGGTTTAGTAGGTATCGAACTTTTGTATGCAACAGTCGTTTTTTTTTTCGTGAATTGTTGCCAACAATGAAACTATTAAAAAAAACAATTTTGTTTATTTTTAATAATTGTAACTAAATAATTTAAGACGTTTTTTCATTTTGAATAGCTGAGACAACAATAAAAAAATATATTATCGATACACTATGTTTCGTTGCAGACCGTACTTTTCAAGTGACATCTGACAGATAGAGGTTTTTGACGTTCCTATTCTCATTTGAAACGCATAGTACTGAACTGATTGTACCCGTCGTGTGTCTCTAGTCCAGGTTTCCTCACGATGTTTTGCTTTGGGCATCTTTCAAAGAGAGGCTGCCTTATTAGCCCAGTGGTTACAAGTGGTACTGCTGAACATGAAGTCTTGAGTTCGATTCTCGGGTATGATAAAGTGTTGTTGAGTTTTTACATGTGGTGTTTTTTGGTGCACAAGCCTGATCGTCATAAAGATCTAATTTAATATCTATTATTAGATGATTCCAACAACAATGGATTCTATAAATAAAACTGAATACAATTACAAGCAATATTAATTTATTAAACTCCAAGAGGACACCCCGGTGTCCGCGCTGTCATTGTCTTTGTTTTGTGTTTATAATTGACACGATTCAAAGGTTCAACTTCGACTTCAACTCTTCTCTATTCTATGGCATTTGTGGAAGAGAGACACCACAATTTTGCCAATAACACGTAGGTACTATGATAGACCATCAAACGCTGGAGATTAAATTAAGTAGTAAGTAATTATTGTTGATTTATGAAGAGTGAAGAGATAATTTATAATTAACCAAAAAAAAAAACATTTAAAACCTTATTCTCCACAGATATTTCAGTGTTGTAAGTGAGAAAAAAAAAGGGGGGAGATGAAAGGATTCAAAGGTTAAATAAAGACATTCAATGGAGGAGACCACAAAGAATAGTGTAAGTACATAGACGATCAATCCAAATTAAGCACGCACAAACAGATAAGATTTTTATTGCTCTAATAGTATTTTTATACACGAGCCGGAAATCGAATCCAAGACTCAGTTCAACTACGTAGTTAGTACGCACCATCATTAACTGCCTAGCCTTTTCCCAACTGTGTTGGGGTCGGCTACCAGTTTAACCAAATGCAGCTGAATACCAGTGTTTTACATGGAGCGACTGCCTGTCTGACCTCCACAACCCAGTAACTGGGTAACATGATAATCCTTGGTCAAACTGGTTGTCCGACATCCGGGCTTCTGACTACAAGTAACGACTGTCAAAGATCTACAATTGACAGCCGGGACCAACGGCTTAACGTGCTTTCCGAAGCACAAGGGAGTGTTGATATATAGGGTGACTGGTAATTAGTGACCGATACTTAAACACGTGATTGTATTCATTTCATTCAACATTTTTTTTTATACACAAAAACTTATTAACACAATAAACAACAAAAACGCTGTTTGAAATTCCCGCGCGCCCGTCTGGGATCGATCAGCTGATAGTCTGTGTCTGTGCCATAAGTGCGAGTTGTTTTTGCGCTAACGCGATCGAAACGTTCACCGCGTTTGGCTCTCTGATTGGTTGAAAGCTTGGAGCGGACCAATCGGAGCGCCGAACGTCATGAGCGTGTCGATCGCGTTAACGTAAAACAAACTCGCACTAGGCACTCTGACCTAGGGATGGACAACATCTTCTTGTAGTAGCGTTGTGCAGTACTGACGTAGTTGAATTAATTGAAAGTTATTTGAGTATAAAAAAAAAGTTTCTTTGGGAAAGTGATTCGTGTTCATGAGTACCTACAATCACGTGTTTAAGTATCGGTCACTAATTACCAGTCACCTTATATATATGTAATGAATGGTCCACCCATCCAGAGACCGACCTCGAAAAGCATAGCTTAACCTTCGACCGACTCGTGAGGCAGTTATTTATTATTTAGCCACAAGCTACGCATAGCCACTCGAAAAACACACAACATTTTCATCTAGGGCAGTTGGGTAATAAAAAAAAAATACCTTGTTTTTCATTTTCCATAGTAAATTTGGCGGGAGTGCAAACGACTTTTGACAGATGGCAGCCATTTTGCCCAAAATTTATGGCTGTCATCGTAAATAAGGTCTATTATCTGCGATATATTATTTTCGCGCGCACGGTGACAATTTAAATTAATATCGTTGAAAACTCTTATGGACGTTCTGCATTGTTTCTGATAGTAAAAACAACATCAGCGTATTATTTCGAAGCTTTTATTTGGTTATGGCTTGTGCCTATACCTGTTTTTTTTTTATTTCTCACTAGCAGACGTCATTCGGTTTCACCCGCGTAATTCCTCGCGTGGGAATACAGGGATACAAAATAGGCTATGTTACTCAGGGTGAATGTAGCTTTCTAATGGTGAAAGAATGTTTTAAATCGGCACGGTAGTTTTTGAGTTTATTCATTACAAACTTAAGTAAGTACACCACACACATTTTTTTTTTCTCTTATAATATTATTGTAGATAAATCAAGTATAGGGTATGAATGAGACAATATCAAAGAATCAACTGGCATACCTATTCATGAATTATATTTTTTTTTGTTTTTCATTTTTCTTTCAAAACTAATTCGATTAAACTTAATCGAATTAGTAAGCTAAGAAAATGAATCGTAACTACGATTAAGTTAAATCGTAACGTCGCATTTTATTAGCTTAAATTAGGTATTTATGCCGCGGGAACGCGCTGGATGCGAGCCGCTTCCAACCGGTCTTATTGGAGATCTATAGGGGATGCCTATGTCCAGCAGTGGACTTCCTGTGGCTGAAATGATGATGATGATGAAATTATGAATGATTGGTTAGAATGAGATTCCGAGCCACGGAGGAGTCTTGATATGCATTTAATGTGCACCCATCCACGGACTGACCTGGTCAACGGTAGCTTAACCTCCAGCCCTAATCTAACGCGTGCGGCTGGTTTGATTTAGCCACACAACTGTGTAATTGTAACAAATAACTAAAAAAAATGACTGGCATGTTAGTCTAGTGGTTATTGGCCCTGACTGCTGTGCCGGAGATCGTGGGTTCGATTCCCACCCAAGACAAACGTTTGTGTGACGAGCACGATTGAGTTTATCTGTTGTCTAGTAGTACACTAGGAAGTGGCGAAGGGCGGGAGTTTTGGGGGACTGTCTTTTGTAATTTTTGACGTTCAAAAAGTGCTGATCCCAAGCCTAATTCAAATAATTGACTTGATTTGATTGGCGAAATGTGTGTATATAAAGGAAGAGATACTTACAACTCTGCCTTACCCTTCGGCGATAACAGGCGTGCGTGATGTTACGTTATGTTCATACAAAAATGAACCACACAAATTCCTTGTAACCACGAGCCACTTAAACGAAACATCAAAAGAGAGTCAAATACCAAAAACCTGGAACTCTACTCACCCTTCAACGCCGTACATTAAAATCCTGTACGTTCATCTCTTTCTAACTCCACACAAGTTTCTGTTGCTATCTCTGTCTATGTTTGGTTGTGTAAGTGACGCCCTTTTGTCTGTATACGAAGCGTGTGAAAGCTTACTGTCTGTGTGTGTGATACAGGTAGCAGGGACGGTGTTGTAATGGGGAAAAGTTACCCCGGATTTAGGGAGATTATTGTGATGGTGTTATTGTTTTGTATGGGGGGTTCCTACAGAGATCAATAATCTAAATAAAATTATGTCTTTCCTCGTCAAAAAAAAACAGAATCAAATATACTGTAATTAAAAAATAATTAAGTACTTACATAGAAGAACATGCATAAGTGCTCAGAATGTAGTAAACAATATTTTGATTTGTTATGATAATAAATCATTTTGTCCTACTACACAATAAAAGTGCAAGTCATTGTATGTACAGACGCCAGCACATCAAGTTACCCCAATGTGTCATTTTTTCCCAACTGAATATAAACCTTGTTCTGTTTGACATAAAGTTAAAAAACAATCAAAGAATTTTGACACATTGGGGTAACTTGATGTACTGGCGTCTGTACAACATACAACAATTTTATTAATAATGAAACTGTCAAAATTAAAAATAAAAGTTTCACTTCGTGATTTCTCTTCTATTCAAAAATGATTGTGAAACAAAGAAATAGTAGAACAAATAAAACAAAAACAGCTTAGTAACATAACAGAACAAACGCCTGTAATCTCCAAAGATCAAGGCAGAGTTAATAGGGTTGAGCCTATTGCCATCAATCGTGCACTAATCCAAACTTCGGTCTGCAACGTGGTTGTTCCAGCGCAGCACAGCTTAGTAATTTGACAAAAATAATTTAATTACTGTCTTTCTTAAATCCGACTGAAATTCCTCGTTAAAATACACGTACACGTACACGTACTCGTTACTACCCAGTAGTGCAGTACAGATGCCTCTTCTCAAACAGAGAAGCCACAAGCATAAATTACCACGCTTGCACAAGGCGGGTTAACTATTTTAGACTTATATTAAAAAGGTATTTATCGAGAATCGAGAGGTACCTATCGATTTTTTTTATTTAATTGCAATAATATTTTTTTAAATAATTTGGGAAAAGTACCTAAAACGCATGCTAAATAAATAGGGATGTTAAGGGCAGGCGGATGATAATTGCAATGCTTGAAAAAAGCCGCTAAGTTACACGCACTAAAATAACATAATGTCAGTTTGTACACTTGGTTAGTTTTAAACGCTTTGACTTTTTGACTTATATAAGTATGACATTCAAGTCCATAAATCCATCTTAACAGAAAAATCCCCCAAGTATTTTGCCCAGTGCTTTTCTGGGAGCTTTAATTTAAAAAATAGCAACACTGAACTACCACGGTCGGCGGTCGCTCATTTAGTCTACGTTCACCCTCCGATCGCGAACGACGCGTGTGTTGTGCAACAAAACTGTGTACTTTTGTGTACTGTATTCATTTGCCGTGTGTACACTGTGTATTGTGTAATTTAGTGTGTTTTTTGGCCATTTTCTTGCAAAGGTAAGTTTTATTTTTAATTGTTTTATTATAAATACGGTGAAAGGTACAGTTCATCGTAATTGTTTTTGAGATTTTTGTGTCTCATCGTAGTTTGGTTATGGAATTTATTTATTTGTTAAGTACTGTAATTGATTAAAAACTAGTTTCTGAAAGCATTACGTCAATCTAAATTGTTAAAACACAAGTTACTTTCTTATTAAAATTGTTCGTGTACGAAAACATGTTTTGGTTACCACGACTCGATCGTTTGGTGTCAAATTCCTACGTGTTTTCATTTATTTGAGCAATTCCTGTACTTCAACGAGTGGTTGGTGCTATTCTTATTAATGTTAAGAATGCATACTTCATAAAACAACAAGAAAAAAAAACAATAAACGCGGTTTTTCCTGCGTTTTACAACCTTTTTGCTGTTTAGCCGTCTTTTTTTGTTATTGACAACATATTTCTTTGGAGTGTTTAATAATTGTATACATAGCATTTTACAAGTGTTATTTTGTGCTAATTTACGTAAGTATATATTAATAAACGTTACAGTTACCTTTTAGAAAAAATCCTTCTTCCTTTTTCTTTATGAAAAAGAATGAAATTACCTAATCTTTTACAGCGAATACTAAACAAAACGGGTACCTACCTATGTAAGTAGGTACCTACTTCAGCTTTTGTCAAAAAAATCTAGTAAGTAGGTAGGTATCTACTTATATCAACGAAAGTAAGCAAAATAATAATAGGTACATATGTACCTATAATTTCGGTATTTTTTTGACGTTCAAAAAGTGCTGATTCTCAGCCTAGTTTAAAAAAAAAAAATTTTTTTTTTAAAGTGCTGATTCTCAGCCTAGTTTGATTAAAGACTTTTTATTTTGATTTTGATTGCAATTTGTTAATACCTGAGCTAAGGTGTTCATGAGCTTACGAATTAGGTATGAATATGCTCATCGACTTTTGGGGCTGACTGTACCTGCTGCTAGGTACTAAACAGCGATTACCTACCTTCATTTAGTTTTTTCATCTCGTAAACCGTGAACAGTGTTATGGGTAAGATTATCACCAAAATTGGTTTGCTAAATTAGTTGTAAGTAGGTATTAATAATGTAAACTGTTCCTTCCAATAAACAAAAACAATAATGTTATATACCTACTTATACTATCTAGGCGCATTTTATATTGATATCGTGATCTGGTTGTATCCAAGGCGGCATTTTTAGTCAAAATGTAAAAAAAACAATGAGTAAATTTGGTTTAAAAAAAAACGATTGCATTCCATTTGCCTTAAGTCGGCATTTACGAAAACAGCTCAGCTAGAGAAAATCCCAAAAAAATACACAAGAAATTTAAATACTCTTTTAACCTTTTAAAAGCTTAACTGAAAGCCACGGCTTTTAGCGTTCCGTATAAAGGAGACCCCATTTCTTATTCCTAAGCCTACGGTGTCTGTACCGTACGTCTTTTTACCCGACTGCGCCAGAAGAAAGGCTATGTTTTTCGAGAGTAAACTCAAACTCAAAATCTTTATTGCATTCATGTGTAGGTTATTACACATTTGTTGTTACATTTAATATAAGTTCCAACATGAAACCCGGTTGGGGCACGGCAACATAATACCTTCATAAATTGGACAAAAACTTAAATCTGTGGCCCTAGTGAAAAGGGGTATAAGTCCAATTTTGTCGAAAATGAGTTAAGTTTACCAAAGTGATCGGAAAAAAATGCTCTATCGTTTGGTGAAGACAGATCTAAGCTATCTCTAAAAATAAGAAAGTTACTTTGTGTAAAAGGGTCCAACTGACACGAAAAAAAAACTGTAAAAGTCGGTTTTCTGATCACTTTGGTACACTTAACTCATTTTCGACAAAATTGGACTTATACCCCTTTTCACTAGGGCCACAGAAATTAGGTAGGTACCTACTATTTAATATTAACATGATGTAATAGGTATTACCCCTTGGTTAAACTGGTTGTCAGACTTTTGAGCGTCTGACTACTAGTAACGATCTTCAGAAGACAGCCGGAACCGATGACTTAAATAATAACATCGATCGATCGAAGGTTAAGCTACAGTTGATGAGGTTGGTTCCTGAATGGGTGACAATTTAGGTATTACATGCTTTAATATTTTATTTCAGCAAAATCATAGTTAGTCAATCGAATAAGATCGATTGTAAGACTGCCAAACAAAAATAGTTATCGCCAAGGCGCGACATAAGATGTAAAAGGAAAAAGATGAGAATGATTGATAGTGAAAGTGTAAGTATGTGTCTGAAACATGAAAACGCTATAATTCCCCAACGACCCCGAGAAAATTTTTGGTCTAGAACAAACATTTTGTAAGGTTAAAGTATGACAGCATTCACAAAACGTGCATACCTACTTCATTCAAACACACTGTCATCTTACGAAGTTAGGTCAGGTAGGATTCACATACTGCGTCGACTGTCGGGAGGACACGGCGCGGCATACGCTGGCAGAGTGTGCCGCTGGGGAGGAGCCGCGCCGTGCCCTCGTCTCTGGAGTAGGCAGTGACTTGTCGCTGCCGGCCGTGGTCGAGAGGATGGTCGGCAGCGTCGAGTCCTGGGACGCGGTGGTGTCCTTCTGCGAAACGGTCATCTCGCAGAAGGAGGCTGCGGAAAGGGAGTGGGAGATTACTTCCACTCACCCGGCCCGCAGCAGACGCACCGGGCGCAGGCGGAGGGCGGACAACGCCCTCTTCCAGCCCCCCTAAATGGGTCCAGGGCGACGGACGCGGGGATGTCCGCCGCCCCCACGTACATGGACCCGAGGTGGCGGCGCGTCGTGTTCACGCGCGCCCCTCTTAGACGTCGCGAGGGGAGTCTAACACCTCACTCCCCTCGCTGACTTGGCGAGGCCCGCGGGGCCGGCACCAGTCGGGGGTCGCGGAAATATCTTCTGTTCCCGTGACCCCCGGCGCAGGTGTGAGAAGGTAGGTACACGGGGTGGTTTTTAGTCAGTAAGAGTCTGAGAGACCCCTCCGCCTCCCCGGGCGGGGGACATCCATGAGGATTTTCCACCCCTCAAAAAAAAAAAAAAGGTAGGATTCACATTCAATGATCACTACTTTACCTGATAAATTTAATTTTGATAGTAATAGTGTAAGTATGTGTCTGAAACATAAAACACTTATAATGCATTTAAGGCTCCTCCGTGCCTCGGAAAGCACGTAAACAAAGCCGTTTGTTCCGGTTGTCATTTGTAGATCTATGACAGTGGTTACAGATAGTCAGAAGCCCGAAAATCTGACAACCAGTTTAACCAAGGGGTATCGTGTTACCCAGTTACTGGGTTGTGGAGGTCTGACAGGCAGTGGCTCCATGTAAAACACGGGTATTCATCGGCATCCGGTTAAAATGGAAGCCGACCCCAACATAGTTGGGAAAATGCTAGGCAGATGTTACGGAACCCTTTAAATGCATGTTCGACTCGCATTGCCTGGTGTTTTTTTACGTGCCAACCGTTTCTACTCCCTAAATAAGACTAGTTCACAGCTGCGAATTGTTCCAAGTCTTAAAACAAAAGAGGCTAAATCAATTCGAATGGACCGTTGGCTTTTGTTTTGATTCCAAACCCATTTTAGTTCTAGCAACGACTGAATAAATAAATTGGGAGTTAGTTTTACGCCTGCAATGTTTAAAATATTAGGAAGAGGTATAAAGTTCAAAGTTAAAACATTTACTTCAATTAACAGGTTGCTTCTAGGCAAGCGTGCTTCATCGTCGACCACATCATCGCTTACCATCAGGTGAGATAGTGGTCAAACGCGTGCCTATCAGTAATAAAAAAAAAAAAAAAATTAAGCACTTTTGGAACGTCAAGCTAAGTTAAATATAAAAATGCTTCTAGTTGCTTCTTCCAAAAGGTAGTTTCGTATGGAGAAGAAACTCCATACTTACATACATAAACTCACGCCTTTTTCCCATGGGGGTAGGCAGAAACTACAGAGCGCCAAATGCTACGATTCTTACATACCTACTTCTTTTGCTTCGTTTAAATTCATTCATGTTGTCATACACACATGCCGCTTGCGAGTACTACGCACCTGACTTTTCTGAAGAACTCTATATAATACTTTTATCAAAATAGTTTTTACAAACAGCACAGCTGCTCAACCTCTATCAAGCGCAAGTTCGGTCGCGTATGGAGTACTGCTCTCATCTTTGGAACGGATCCGCCAAATACCAGCTTGATGCGCCTGAGTCTATTGAGAAACGAGCCAAGAAGATCATCGGCAATGATGCACGCGTTGAGTCAAACCTTCAAAGTCTTGAGCATCGACGCCGAGTTGCTAGCCTGTCGGTTTTCTATCGGTTATATTTCGGAGAGTGTGCATCGGAATTGCACGTTTTAATTCCACCAAGCCCTTTCCATCATCGGACCACCAGACGTACGGCACTGCGCCACCGGTACATGGGAGATATCCCAATGGATACGTACTAAACGCTATGGAAACACATTCATTGTGCGAACAACCAAAGAGTGGAATTCCCTGCCGGTGTCGGTGTTTCCTGATAGCTACAACCTCGGGGTCTTCAAGTCAAGAGTGAACAGGTTGCTTCTAGGCAAGCGTGCGTCATCGTCGACCACATCATCGCTTACCATCAGGTGAGATAGTGGTCAAACGCGTGCCTAACATAATATTGTACCTAGGTTCACCTGTTATGTTAAAGTCGCATTTGGGAGGCTGCCTCTTTGTTCTAGTGATTGGAAGCGCTTTTGCTAAGCATTATTTAAGGCTTGATTCCAGGGTCGGGTAAATTTTAGTGAGTTTTTCGTCTGGATATTTTTTAATAGCGTTAAAGTTAGCGTTCAATGGCGTGAAACTAGTTGTGCTTGCCTCATTCTCATCACTTGGCCAATCGACTAACAAGTTACGCAGACAGATTAAAGCACTATAACATGGAATCACTAGCCACTCGTAGGAAGAAATTGGATTGCATCATCGTCCACAAAATCTTTAGTGGAGCGATAGATTGCAATGAACTTTTGAGCTCATTAAAAATTAAAGTCCCAACACGAATCCCAAGGCGTAATACCTATGAACTATTTTGCATTCCTGGATCCAAATCCAACCTCGGTCATTATGCCGCCGTGCCTAGGATCTGTAGACAGTACAACAGTTTGGCTAAAACTACAAGCTTAGACATCTGCCAGTCTCTGTCTAATTTTAAGAAATGTTTAAATCAAATAATATTTTAGGTTTTTCTTTGAGTTTATTGCAATTTTTTTTTTTTAAATATGATGATAATTTTAATTTTTTATGATTTTGATTTTAATTTTAAATTTTTAAATGATTTTAATTTTTATGATTTAATTTTTTTATGATGTAATTATTATAATTTTTGTTTATTTCTAAGATTTTAATTTAATTTTTATGTTTTGAATTTTTGTGTGATTTTATTGTTTTAAAATTTGAATTTTTTATGACTTGAATATTTAAAAGATTTTAACCTTTTCAATGTAAATGCCCTAATTTTCATTTTCATACTTTTCTAAATTTTAATTTTGTTACTTGTGTGTTGTTACCTGTAAGTGAAGGGGTACACCATCTTACAACCCAAATAATGTAATCCAAAGTAAATAAATAATAAATAATTCATTGATTGTTTTAAATGTTTCAATCAAAGTTACCTCAAAGTCAAGCATTTTTGTTAGACATTGGTCATACGCACGCCGGTTATTTATACTTGCTGATGCCGGCGACTTCGTCTGCGCAGGATTGGTACCTACTTCGAGTAGCTTATTTTCTTCTTCAAGGACTATATTTCCATTATATATTATATGCAACTCTAACTGTATTTAAAGCGCACGATAGATTTTTTTTCCTACTTGACATTGATTGTTCTATTTTAGACAATTCGCGCAAAATCTTTATAGATTATAGCCAATTGAAGTGTGTGCTGATGTATAAGCTATGTTATTTGTAAAGTTTTAATAAAATCAATTCAGTAGTTTTTGTGTGAAAGAGTAACAAACATTCGCGTTTATACTAGGTCTAGCTGTTGCCAGCGGCTTCGCCCGCTACAACTCGAAAAAAAACCCTCGGGAAGATATGATCGGGATAAAAACTATCCGAAGTGTTTTAATCTAGGTTATAAACTATCTGTGTACTAAATTTTATCCAAATCCTTTCAGTAGTTTTTTGCGTGAAAGAGTAACAAACCATCCATACAAATTTCACGTTTATAATATTGTATTTAAGTACTTAATAATGAAACTAATTAAAATAACTTAAATACGTACACTTTAACTACAAATAGAATAGTAACAAAAAAAACAAAAACCCCCTAAGAAAAACAAAATCGGAACGTTGGCGTCAAAGTACTCCTCCCCATCGCTGTCATCAGGAAACGTGCCCAGAAGACTGGCAGCATTGCCACGTTGGATGGCAATGCTAATTCTTTGGCCAACGAATAAGCCAGCCCTCTGGTCACGCGAAATGTCGACCAGTCGGTGATAAATCTCCTTGAACAGGCTACTTTATAATATTAAGCAGTAAGTAGTATTAACTTAGTAAGAAGTACTTACGGATTAGGTGTTGATGCGAGTACTACACACCTGACCTTTCTAAAGAACATCACTAATTAGAGTGTACTCTCTTCTACGTATTTTGTTGATTAAATCAATCTATTCCTACATAGGTATAAAAACTGCTTTTATCAATTACAAACCGCCATTGTGCCCAGAAACAAAAACCAACATGGCATTACGGGTCGTTAGTTCAAAACAAAAACTATGAAACGATTTTCTCTTCATTATATTAAGGCCAAGTTGTACTGTCGGTTGCACTAATAACTTTGTATTTTTTTTATTACATTAAAAAAATAAAATCGAAAATAAGAGATGTGTTTTACTTACCGCACTCTTAGGGTCAAAGAGCGTCGAAGCGCAGCGCAGTTTCAGTGTCACTGTCATATGAATTTTAACTTTATTTTCATTACTATAATACTTATTATCGCATGCCATGCACCGTTTATGGAATTCGCCGGAATTCCCGTGGCGCCGCGGGCATCCGCGTGACTCGTTCGAATTTCTCATGCGATAATAAGTATTTATAGTAATGAAAATAAAGTTAAAATTCATATGACACTGAAACTGCGCTGCGCTTCGACGCTCTTTTGGTGTGAGTTGACCCTTAAGAAATAATGCGAACGAAGCAAAAGAAGTAGCTAAATAACCCATGTGAAAAAGGCGTGACTTTTTGTATTAATAATAATTATTTATTTAAATCAAGTAACAAGACACTTACAGACTACGTTATACGATATTAATGTTTAAGGAATAAAAACTCTAATTTTTTAGTAAGTTTTGTATGGTTCCAAGGTAAGAGTCGAATAAGAAAACGTTTATTCTTTTTTAACCGACTTTCAAAAAAGGAGGAGGTTCTATGTTCGTGTGTATGTATTTTTTTTTTTTTTTTTTTTTTATGTATGTTACCTGATTTCTCCGCCATTTGTGGACCGATTCTCGAATTTCTTTTTTTGTTTGAAAGAGTAGACTCCCGAGGTGGTCCCATTTTAATTTGGTGAAGATCTGATGCTGATCTTCGGAGATATACAACGGAACTCTTCAAAAATAGACGGCAAATCCGTCGTGATTGCTGGAATCGCTTGGATGTTTATTGTTTATACAACATCATGACGTATTATCACGCCTGTATGCTCTGATGAGGTACGCAGATGTGTACAATATACCTAGATTTCGACAGTTAGGTATGTTAATTTTCATTTATAAGGGATAAGTGGATAACCCTATTTATCATGACATGTAATGTTAACAATAACTATAAAATAAATTCATGTTTTAATCAATTCATTCATCAAATATTTGTATGGGAACAACTAAAAATAGAAAAATAAAAAACTTTTTTGCAAAAAATAAAACCGACTTCAAAAAAAGCACTAAACGGTGAAAAATAACTCTAAATTAGGAAGTCGGTGGCCCATCATGAATAAGACAAAACCACCAAAGCCACAGACTTCCTAATTTAGAGTTATTTTTCACCGTTTAGTGCTTTTTTTGAAGTCGGTTTTATTTTTTGCAAAAAAGTTTTTCTTAACAAGAATAATACTTAGTAAATTTAAACTCTTATCTTTAATATTCTTGCATTTCTATGAGATGCAAACTTGTATGAATTAGTGTGTTTATTCTCTACGGAAACAATTTAAAAAAAAAACACGTTTCTGTCTCAAACATACCGTAAATTTTAGTTTTTTTAGTCCCTCATTTGGATAACAAGAAAACATTCGACACGTATTTAGTTCTTTTTCAAATTGATGGAAAACTGCTTAGATTAAGCGCTTTAAAGTTGAAGAGAGGGGGCTTGTAACGTCATTATCAAGTATTGGCTAGTGACGTCATGCGACATTTTGACTCGATGTATCGCCGTTATTTTTTGTTACGTGAAAAAAAAAATTGTGTCGAATATTTTCTTGTAATCTAGTCGAAGGTCTTAAAACAATTTTTTTGTCAAATAACCCATTGCATAAGATAGTCCCCCAAAAAGCCCGCCATTCGCCACTTCCTAGTGTTTTTGCTGGGAAAAAGAAGTGGTGGAACAAACTCCCCAGCAACACGTCTGTCTGATAAGTTCAAAGACATTCAATACCTATAGACCGGACATCACGAACAAAATTTTCGTCCGAAAAAGTGTGTCCTGCTGGATACAAGTCTATGAGTTTTTTGTAGTACGCTCCGCTGCCGCTCCAATATTCAATTATATTATTCTAGATGGCGTTACTGAGACATGGGATCAAAGTTATTCTATGACATTTCCTTGACATGCTTGCTCTATAGTATTTTAAATCTCTTTGGATAAGTTAAACAAACATGAATTAAGGTATCAACTTTGAATACTACTTCGCCTTAACAGCTAACAATGATATGTAGTGATAGGTTGACATACCGATGTAACTTGGTAACCGGTTCCTGTCATTGAATCTTGCTCAAGATTATCAGATGGTCCAACATTTCTTTTTATTACCAGTAGGTACCTATTTTTTTGTACCCTGTAGGTACGTACAAGTACGAAGCTTGTGGCTAAATAATTACAGACTCACGGTCTGTTCTAAGGTTAAGCTACGCTTGACGATGTTAATATACCCCACAAAGAACACCGGCGAACTCCCAAACAAATTTTTGTTGACATTTTTTTTTGCGTCTGCCTATGAAAAATATCTAAAAGTATAGAGTTTGAATTTCGGGACAGTTTTTTCTTTGGTTATACTTTTATTAGGAAGTCAGGAATTAAAGATATTTTATTTTTAAGTTTTAGAGGTTATGTCTTAGATACAAATAATAAGTTATGTCCGCTATAATCTAAGCACAAACAATCGTGTGTATTTTAACATTTGTAGGTATTCTGATGCAGACATGTATTTCCTAAGTATATTAATGCATTAAGTAAAGCCAATCATTTTAAACAACTTGTCTAAGATTTATATTACATGGCAACAGTAAAAGTATAGCTAATCCAAAAGCCATGAAGTCAAGCCAGAAAGAAAAAAACACAAAGCTATGATTATTCATTTCATCAATAATCTAGTCAATTAAGCTCTCAATTATGAAGACTTTTTTTCCAGACTTTGATAGGCCTTATGATTGATTTGATGAAACTTAGTAAATTATTTCGTTGGTAAATACGGTGACATATATTATGTAGACGCTTAATAATTTCATCAACAATTCCCTCGCCGGTGTTCTTTCACACAACGCCATCTAGTTCACAGTCTTTAACCGTCATTTTTTTAACTAGTAGATGAGATCGGAGTTTCATTATCTGACTACTCTGAGAAGAAACACCGAAAGAAACTCAGAGGTCACATTCTCATTATCTTGGTCAGATTATGTAAGAACCACGCAGATTAGTGTCCGAAATGGTCTTTTGAGGCAAGAACCACACAGAGATGAGGGGACCAGATCAATCAGTGCAAGCATTTGTCAGTTAATATGTGCTCAACTCGGAACTTAAGGAGCATTACGTCCTGACGAACAATACCAAAGAAAGAACATTTGGGTATAAAATGTATTCGTAAGCCCATAACTCGACTGTGTATATAGACGCTTGTATAGCTTGTGTATTAACTGATGAAGAGCTGCAATTTCACAGTGTCTCTATAGCTAAAATGCAGGCGCGATGTTATATAATTCAACACAAGTTATTACGGTGTGAATATCACATTTAAACGCGTCGAGGTCGCGGGGTTAATTCCCTGCATTAGCGCGGTTGCTAATTTAAATGCATTTAATACTTTTGACCTGGAACTTTTACCAGTTCTACTTCATTACTTCCTAAAGCTCTTTTCAGACTACGCTATATAATAATAATAATAATTTATTCAAGAAAACATTGTTTACAAAAAGTTTACATTTAGCCAAACAATAGTATTTAATTTATCCTACACAATTTATACTAAGTTCTAATTATATACTACAGCTAAAATATTTCTACTACAAGTGGAAGAAGAAGGATCAGGTTATAGGTTAGCGACCCACCTGAACTAGGTTTATTCAAACCTGTGTTTCAGGCCATCACTTTATTCACACTTCAGTTTTTCACTTTAAAAAATAAAAAAATAAAAAATAACTTTATTGCATATCATTTTGGCATAAATTACATGTCAGGGAGTCTTCATTTAAGCATAGAAATGCCTGTAGTTGAAGGCTCCGCTCTTCCCTTACATTATAAATATGTAACTAGGCAATTAATGACAATAGGAAAATAAAAAAATAAATAAAACAAAAAGTAACAAAGAGAACAAAATAATAAATGATAATAAAGGATCTATTGTATATTATGTGTCTGAGTGTATTTGGGTGTGACGGTGTGCGTGTGTGTGTTTGTGTGTGTGTGTGTGTTTGTGTGTGTGTGTGTATGTATGTGTGTGTGTTGTGTGTGATGGTGTTTGCGAGAAGGAGGTTTTGCGTTTTATAATTAAGTTACAGGTTGCAGAAGTGACTCCGTATCATCATATTTTAAATTTTGAAGCCATTTTTCATAATAATAACAGTCATTTTATATAATAATAACATATAACTAACATATTATAGCTTCTCTCTCGCATTAAGTAAACCTGTTAAGATAGATGATACTGATGTAAGTACAGTTCTAAATGAATAAATATAGGTAGTTCATAGCACAACAATATCGCCCACCATACATTTGTTACTAGATGACCTAAGTTTTTAAGCCACCTCATGTAAAATCGGCGAATGCATTCGCTGCACTTACTTAACAATGGGCTATCTGACAAAATTGTAGTCTATAGTCCCTCATCTAGATTAAGTAGGTAGAAGAAAATATTTGACACTTAATTTTTCTTTTTTCACGTAGGTAATCAAAAAATAACGGCGATACATCGAGTCAAAATAAATAAATATTCCACAACTTATTCACACAACGCCATTTAGTCCAAAGTTAAGCTTGAGAGCTTGTGTTACAGCTGATTAACATACTTATATACGTCTAAATACATACATATTATAGATAAATTATTTCACCCAGACACAGAACAAATGATCGTGCTCATCGACACAAACATTTGCCCTGGGTGGGAATCGAACCCACGACCTCCGGCGTAGCAGTCAGGGTCACCAACTACTAGACCAACAGGCCAGTCAAAAAATGTCGCATGACGTCACTAGCTAGTACAGTTTATACTAGATAATGATGTTACAACTAGTTACAAGCCCCCTCTCCTCAACTTTAATGCGCTTAATCTAAGCAGTTTTCCATCAAATTGAAAAAGAAAAAAAATATGTGTCGAAAATTTTCTTGTAGGTAGTCTAGATCAGGGATGTTGCGAACATTCGCATCCGCATCCGCAAATGCGGATCATCCGCATATATTTGGACATCCGCATCTGCATCCGCATCCGCATTAATCAATGCGGATGTTCATGCGGATGCGAATATCATGCAAGTAGCGACAAGAAAGCATTGGGCGGGGCCCGGCGATTGGCGCGTGCCGGTCGCGCGTGGCAATGTCCAATGGGAGCAAAGAAATTGGTGACAAGGTTCGACACGTTTGTTGTGGTGCATCATTTGTTTCTTGTAAATAAACCATTACGTTTTTGTTTGCGCTGCGGAATACTTATCGTATAAAAATAAATAGATATTTTAAATGTTCTTGTAATACAGTGATCATTGTGTGTATTAAGAGTTTATGGATATAAAATAAGTGTTTATGGATAAACTTTAAATTAGTTGGACTAATATAAGATCGCAAGTTAAATTCTATTATGTTACACCGGTAATACGATTTATTGTAGGTAAAAAATATTGTTTTATGACCAAACTTCTTTATTTTTCTAGTGTGGTTCCTGTTGTTGATATATTATCAAACTAGTTTCTTAAAAAATGACCTTGCGATGATGTTAGATTCGTCGAGTGAAGACGAGAGTGCAGAAATGCCAGAAAAAGGTAGCATGGAAGCTGTACTCAAAAAGGAATTGCTTTCATACCGCGCTAAAAAAAGAATAAATGTGGATGAAAATCCTCTTAATTGGTGGAGTGCTCATCGAGAGGAGTTTAAGGTATTATCGCCGATAGTGCGAAGATTTTTATCCTCTCCACCGGGCAGTGTTCCTAGCGAACAATTATTTAGTAGCGCGGGTTTAATTTACGAACCTCTGCGTAATCGCCTTGAATCAGAAAAGGCTGCAATACTACTGTTTATTAAGTATAATGCTCCTATTTTTAATTTCAAATACTAATATAAAAACCAGTAGGTGTTTTATATAAAAATAAGTACTTATGTTTGATTTGATTACAATAAAAATATTAACAATTAAGTTATCATTGTTTTAATTCTTCATTAACAGACTTTATTTACATAATATCTTAAACATCCGCATCCGCATCCGCATCCGCGGATGTGAGCCTTCAAAACTCCGCATCCGCATCCGCATCCGCGGATGTGAAAAAATCAGCATCCGCAACATCCCTGGTCTAGATAAAAACTGGACTAAAAAGTAAAATTTTGTCAAAAAACCCATTGTAGTTACGCGGTAGTGAACTATCAACGACGATATTATGTTTAAAAATCTGATAATAAGAGATTTATGAGAGTTGAATAACCTTACTATCTTGTTTCTCAGATAAGAATCTAGAGCAATATAAAAACAAAAGTCTATCTGACGGTTATCTGAGTACAACTTGTCAATCAGTAAAGATTATGAAGATAACTTTAGATATTAATCTACAATAGTATGCTAATTAAGTACCTGTCTTCCGCGTTGCTTGAGTGAGTTTCCGTGCCTCGGAAAGCAGGTTAAGCAACCCGTCTGTCATTCCTAGATCTTTGACAGTCGTAATGGGTAGTTATAAAATCTGTCAATCTGCAAACTGACAGATGCTTGCACTGACTGGTCTGGTCCTCTCATATGATCTATGTATTTCTTTCTTCAAAAGACCATTTCAGACACTATAGTCTGCATGGTTCTTAGGTACAGACGCCAGCACATCAAGTTCCACCAATGTGTTAAATTTTCCCAATTGAATATAAGTGATTGAAAAACGATCAAAGAAATTTGACACATTGGGCTAATTTTATGTGCTGGCGTCTGTACATAATCTGACTTAGAAAATGTCTGGACTTTAAAAGAGACTGTGACCTCTGAGTTTCTTTCGGTGTCTCTTCTCAGAGTAGTCTAAACCTTTTGAAAAATGTTATCTTTCGCGTTAACACTAAACCTCTGTATGTATTATAAAAAAATTACAACTTCGCTTTTCATTTTAGTGTCAAAGTCAACTCACGTACATATTGCTGTCATATTTTGTTTATTTTCAAAAGGTTGATCAATATGTTGACTATGGCTAACTTCAGGGTGTAGGGTTTTCGTGACGGTGTGCTTACGCGCATCGTAAAAAAATACTCTCATCACGTTTCCCTAACGCGCTAAAAGGTTATAACTTAAAAAACTAGGAATAATATTGACATTTAAAGACAAATCTTTTCTTTCAATTCGCAGGCCAGTGTGAAATAGCAAATTTTACAATCTAGACAAATATGTATTGTCAATGTTTAGCTTTCGAACCCAGCAAATAGAATGGACAGGACCACGGCTTTCCATTGCTTATACATACCAGTATTTATGAGAATGACTTAACGAAGCATTTATGTAACGAAACATAATTTCTTCTCCGAGGTCCTATATCTATCTTTATAGCAACTTTTTTTTTATATTATAAAGCAGTGTTTGACTGCACTCCCACCTTATGGCAAGCAGTGATGCAATCAGTGATGGTGAAGCGCACTAGTTTATTAAGAGCCTATTCACTCTAGCCTTGACGACACCTAAATTATAACCGGACGGGAGGACCGATTAAATTTAGGTATATTCAAGATTCGATTTTATTTAGGTGTCTAAATGTACAGACGCCAGCACTTGAAGTTACCCCAATGTGTCAAATTTCTTTAATCGTTTTTCAACTTTATGTGAAACAGAATAAATAAAAATAAATAAATAAATAAATATTCCACAACTTTCCACACAACGCCATTTAGTCCCAAGTTAAGCTTGAGAGCTTGTGTTATGGGTACTAAACAGCTGATAAACATACTTATATATTTCTAAATACATCATATTATAGATAAATTACACCCAGACACAGAACAAATGAAGAAAAAGGAGGAAGGATGAAAGAAAGAAAGAAAAAGAAAGAAAATATTTTATTTGGACGCACAGAACATAAAACAAAAGAACAGCAATACAGATAAAAAAAAAGAAAAGATAAGTAGAAGAAAAAGAGAAGAATAAGGTTCAAATTTCAATGGGGAAATTTAACACATTGGGGTAACTTGATGTGCTGGCGTCTGTACATAAATTCTCAAAGTTGTGTGCCTTGAGGTCGAACTCCAGACCTGCAGTTTCACGGTCACACCGCTACACTATCACCGAGTCGAAGTTAACGGATGAATATAAAATACTTTGTCAATGTTTATATTCAGTATTTCAGGCTTCAAATAATCTGTCTAGACAGGAACAAGCTAGAATTCAATTTCCTCGCAGAATGAGGGTTTTTGCTTTACAAATTGTACTGATGTGGTGTAGTAAATCTATACATACATATATTATCTGTATGTACACCTATCTGATCTGGCACTTTGTCGATTCTTCCGTCTGACAGGCAGTGACTCCATGTAAAGCTCTGGTTTTAGAAAGAAAGAAAGAAAAATATTTCTTTGACATCAGTCATTAAAGTCAAAGTCAAAGTCAAACCATTTATTTCAATTAGGCCCCTATAAGGCACTTTTGAACGTCGAAAAAAATTAACTTGAAAATGATTCTAGTTGCCCCTTCCAAAAAGTACATTTGTATGGAGAAGAATGGGCAATAAACTCCATACTTACTCTTTTAAAATAGATTTTTACAAAAACTTTGTAAACATTAATATGATTATATGAGTGGACGACGCACCTAGAATAAAAAGTACTATACTAAGATAGGTTTAAGCAAAAAAAATAAAAAATAAGCAATGGAGTTGATAATTACATGATTAAGTTGGTACAGCTAGATACATTGTGCTCACATATTTACAAAAGTAAAATTTAACACACATTCACACAATAATTTATGAAACGTACAAAATAAACAGTACTTATTAGGTAGGTACACATCATGTGCTGTGTGCCTCACGGCTGCGCCAAAAAGGTCCATTTCAGCATTCATGCCAGACAGGTGATGCTGTCTGACGCTGGGCTTCCAATGAACCTTGAGGGGTACCCAGTGACGGAAAGAAATAAATAGAAAACGAGTAAGTCAATCAGATAAGTGTGTATTGAAGAGGTCGGTCGGTCGATTTTGAAGCTGAACATAGTTAAGAGAAACAGACATAATATGACGATATACAGGGTGTCTCATTCAAATCGGTCAGTATGGGAAAGTCTGAAACTATAAGACATACGAAGATTTGTTCTGAGGAACCATGTCATCGATTTTAATAACAAAAAAAAACTGCATTCATACATTTAAAAAAACATCTGTACTCCGTTCGGGAATCGAACCCGGTTATTTTGAAAAAAAAAACCTACACTATTTCTATTTAGATATCGATTGTGTAGGTCTTAAGCAGTATATGTCTGTATGAAACATGATGTCTAAAATGAATAAAATGCATTGTTTCCACATACTTTAATTTGCTTTAGTAGGTGCTCGAAGTGACCACCGCCTTTTTCAATACAATATTCAACACGTCTAAGTAACGATCTTACAATTGCATTTTGTATCTTCATGTGGTGAATTTGCGTTAAAATAATATGTAAAGCGGTGTAAGTATCAAGTTGCAACATCAGCAAAGTGGTACAAACAACCATAGAGACAATTTTAAATACCTGAACTTGTTGAATATTGTAAACGTGGTACAGATGTTTTTTTAAATGTATGAATGCAGTTTTTCTTGTAATCAAAATCGATGACATGGTTCCTCAGAACAGATCTTCGTATGTCTTATAGTTTCAGACTTTCCCATACTGACCGATTTGAATGAGACACCCGGTATAACAATTACAAGGTGATTTTATATCTGTTTAACCAACTCCAATACGTCACGCTTAATCCGTGGGAATATCAATATTGATCGATAAGCTACACTTGATTAAATCAAATATTTGTTGCGTGGCATATCTTGAATACATAGACGTCAAGATTATTCGGGTTAGGAAGGTTAACGTAATAGGGAGTTTGACTGGATTTTTGGAATAACATACATAGGTAAATATTATATACATAACATAAACTCACGTCTTTTTCTCATGGGCGTTAGCAGAAACTACAGAACGCACCTTTTACTATCAGCCTGGTGAATTCAGTAAAAGTCACGTCCCGTGAAAATTTGAGTGAAGTAGGTAATAAATAAATAAATATTCCACAACTTTTCACACAACGCCATTTAGTCCCAAGTTAAGCTTGAGAACTTGTGTTATGGGTACTAAACAGCTGATAAACATACTTTTATATTTCTAAATACATACATATTATAGATAAATTACACCCAGACACAGAACAAATGATCGTGCTAATCACACAAACATTTGTCCTGTGTGGGAATCGAACCCACGACCTTCGGCATAGCAGTCAGGGTCACTAACTACTAGACCAACAGGCCAGTCAACTAAAGTGAACTGGGGGCTTACCATGATATTCTAAAATACTTGCCAAGTGCAAGGCAGCTCAACTGAGCAGCTTAACCTGGCAGGTTTCATTTTTGTACCATGAATGTTTCCGGCTGACCTGCATTTTGACCTGCTACATAGTCTCTGATCAGTAAGCTGGACGCACAGATTAAATAAGATTAATTCAATCGGTCGTTCTGAAACACGTTTACGGTTTTACGGTTTTTATAGAAGTTAAATATGTTTGAACAAGTAAAGATTGAAATAAAAGAGATAGAAAGAAAAAACATTTTTCCGTGTGAAAATGGAATTTAACATTATTCGTGAGAGAAAACGAGTTCCATCTTCATCATAAACTTAAATGTCAATGTTTAATATCTTCACATTTATTTCCGAACGTATATAATACTGACATGTGTAATGTGATGCATGTCATGTTTTTTACAAAAGTAGAATAATTACGAGGCGATTTTGAAATTCAAGTGGGTTAGTTTTAAAAAAGTTTTATGATAACCTGAGTGTTGTTAACTGAGGCCGTGTTAATACGATTGACGGAGATGTTAACAAGGATTGGAACACTTGGGAAGCTGTAAGTTTTACAATTAGATAATTGGTAAGCGTAAATTCTAATCACATAAATAAGTACTAATCTTCAACTCAATCGAAAAGTTTGTTGATAAAGTAGGGCGTCGCATGAATGTTTGTAGCTCATATTACAAAGCTCAAGTGTAAGCTATTTAGTGATCCCTTAATACGTTTAACAAAAGTATTGACCTGCGACATTTCAAATGGATCTATCGAGTTCCTCTAATTATTTCTTTGAATTTTAGCATATTGTTTAACACTGTTGCTATGTCATCTATGTTCCTAAAAGCACAATAAAATATTTTCATTTCATATATAAAATAAACGGTAAACGCAGTGCTTAGAGAAGATTTTCTATATTCTATAATACTTTGAAAGAACGTAAGAATTATATTTTATGCACATTTTAACAACATGTAACGTTTTTGTATTCCAATTTAAAAGAAACAGGTCAATAAAAGTTAGTTTCACAGACATGCAAATTACGACAGTACGGCAGGTTAATTGTTGATTGTCTATATGTCAAAAAGCCTTCATGGTAGGAAACGTTGCAGGCCAGCCGGCTGGAGTGCTGTCACGTGGTCACTCACCGGCTTAGGTCACGTGATCGCTGGCTCGCCTGCTGCTATACTCACTCATGGTACAATATAACAGGGCAGGTTATTTTTCGTGTAAAATTGACCTGCTATAAGAGTTCATGGTAAGCCCCCTGTCAATACTATAGATCGACTTTTAAGTCATTTATTTTAATTAAGCTAAAAATCTTCCCTATTTCAACGTCGACAATTGCAAAACACAGTCCCTCAAATAAACTAATTCTACAACTTTCACACAACTCCATCTAGTCCCAAGCTAAGCAGAGCTTGTGTTACGAGGAAAACACCTGATACAACATACTTTAAATATATGTCGGAGTCAGCGATGGCTGAGCGCTGAGCTGACACCGATGGGGGTTTTGTGGTACCGAGTTCATAACGTAGAATAACAATCTTCATTGCAGTTATAACCTCACTTAACGATCGTAATCACAAAACATAAACTCAAATTGGTAACTGACAGTTTCGTACTGTATGTGTGTCTTCGTTGGTGCCTCAAATCAACCTGAGCTTCTTCCCAGCACCCACACACCCACAGAGTCAAGCTGACTCTGTCCACGTGACATTACCGAAAACACATTCGCGCCATTTCAAATGACAAGTAACGTCACGCTGGTCGCCATAGACTCCGTAGTCCGTACTAAGTTAATCAACTTCACAACTTATTTTTCAAGAATATCGCTTTCCACGACATATATTTCTAAGTACAGTCAGCCTCATAAGTCGATATACATATCAATATTTCCTAAACTCATGAACACCTTAGCTTACACAAATTGCTAAACAAGACTAGTGCCAGGATTTAATTAACGTCTTAAAGGTTCAAAATTCACTACTAACATTCGTGCTCATCACACAAACTTTTGCCCTGTGGCAATCGAACCTACGACTTACAGCATAGCAGTCAAGTCCACTTACTACTAGACCAACAGGCCAGTTAATTGAATTAATTTAGTTAATTCGCCTTTACTTCACCTACACCTTGACGCGATTATACTTTTACTGTATCGACCGAGACAGACAATTTTGCCGAACCTACAACAAGGCGGACGCACCCACAATGTATATCTAGTAATTATGCAGATTGTATGCACATCACTATTTGAACACGCTATCGTTTCGGTGCAGTGTTGCTACTCGATCGTAGGGATGGGACATGCGGACTCCGATGATGTCATATCGATAAAGTTGTAACCGTTTGTTTTTTTTTGTAAAAGTCTTATTTCAGATAGCTAAATGTTCTAAAATACTAGCCTGGTACTGTCCCAATACAGGGCAAAAGCCTCTTCTCATACAGAGCAGGCACGAGGGCGCTGCATTTGAAAAATGTTTAACGGATTTTGCTTCAATTTTCTTTGTGAAATTCTCATTGTTTTTTAGTCAAAGATAGCCTTTGTCCATCTTCAAGAAATGATTGCCAAACTTCCTTGCGATCCGTTCAGTCGTTTCTCGTGAAAACCCAACAAACCAATGAACAAATAGAGTTGAGCTGAAGAGTTTGTTTGCTGGAAGGCGCTAATCTCAGTAACTACTGGTCCGAATTGAAAAATTCTTTCACCGTTTGGGAGCTACACTATCCCCGGGTGACATTTGTTTATCCTTGTATTCCCACGGGAACGGGAACTTCGCTGATGAAACCTTGTGACGTCCGCGTCCACGTTTATAATGTTAGTATGGATTTTATCGACATTACCCCCATCTCTATGCTCCTCTCCGCATAATTAGACACTATCTACTAACACAGAGCGGGTTTGTTTGTCTCACAAGATGAATTTGCTCAAATAAATCATTCTGGATATCAAATCGACTTGTCTGTGACAGAATTCGAAGAGGAAATATAAATGATAAGATAATCTGTATCAATATAGATAGGAAATTATTCGAAGTAACAAGGTACAGACACCAGCACATCAACCTACCCCAATGTGTCAAATTTCTTTGATAGGTTTTCGACGTTATTCTCAACACAACAACGCTCATGTTCAATTTGGAAAATTTGACCAAATTGTCAAATTTTGCTGGCGTCTGTACATTAAATCATGCCTAAAAGACTGCCAAGGTTTAGCAAAGGTGTACCAATGGTACACCCAATTTCGCTACCTAGCTAAAGTTTCATGTCTTAGGAGCGAACCTTTTACCATCGATCAGGTGCAGATCCAGGCTCCGGGCTGCTACCTAGAAATTTATCTCGGCGAGCGCAGCCATCCCCACATTTACACAAAACATAACTGACGAAATGTAGTTCCACTTGAACCAAATGTCAAATGTCAAATTGTCACCTGATAAAAAACTGGGAAGACATTCAAGATGGCGCTGCAATTGAAAAATGTTTAAGAAAACGCATTGTGTGGATTTTTCATATTTTTTTATTAATTATTATCCTACATATTTCGAACGAAGAGAAATTCAACAACAAAACACAATAAATCATAAAAATTTGGTCTAGCCGTTCTTGAGTTATAGGTTTAGCTAACACAACTTTGTTTTATATTAGACAAAACACACCTTAAGTTTGAATATTATAATGAAAATGTTTTCAAAAACATTACATAAGCGTGAATTGGTCGTTACATTTAAATATTTTAATTGAATCTTCTTTTTATGACAGCTTGTTAGTAGTTAGTTTGAATATCGTCACGACTGTTAATAATTATGGTATGGGCGGAACTCTTAATAGAAATATAATCTTTATGGGTCTTCTTACTGGATTCAATTATCGAAATTATTTAATTTAATTTGGTAATAGGCAGTCGTAAACGCTTTTTTTTATCTGGCGACACTTACTATTTTTCATTTTTCTTTTTGTGATATTGTCATGATGACCTAGAGATTAAGTCGCCTACCTCTCATACCCGAGGTTATGGTTCAAATCCGGGCAAGTACCAATTTGACTTTTTCTCTTCACATGTAAGTACTTTCTAAGTTTATCTTAGACATCATTGACGTCGGTGAATGAAAACATCTCGAGGAAACCTGCAGAACCAGCCAATTACAAATTCTATTCTAATAAACAAAGAAAATGGCGTACTTATATCGAATCAGCTGTTTGTCAACTTTCAAGTGTATTTTATTTTCAGCCATTTTACAAATTCTACTCGTTAACACTCTTGACAGTTGACAAACAGTTGACTCTGCCTAGCCGTATAGGAGAATGTAGGCGTGATGTTGTATCGTCAAGTTTACAAAACTAACAAGTTACCTATGTCTTCTATCATAAAAACATAGATTTAATTAAAATATTCAAATGAGGATCACTGTGTCGCATCAGAATGGAAGTAAAAACGTTTTTTTATCTCGTTTTTATACAAAACAAACCATTTGTATGTAAGTTCACAGTCTTTTATTATAAAGGGTGCGTTGAATACTGAACTAGATTGTTTTCTTTAGTCTTCTTCTTAACGTACTGTTAGTAACCAACTAACTGATCTGCCCGCGTAGCATGAACACTTAATTTTTTTTTCTTCCGAGACACGACAATTTTCTTTCTGTCCAACTTGACATTTCTTCTACCCGAGCATGAGGCGACTCGTCGACAAGCGTTTGTACGTAGAGAAAGAAATTTACATGCTGTCTATTGCAACTGTCAAGTTGCTAGAGGTGTAGATTGCTTGTCTAGGTCTCATTTGATGTAGACTGTTTGACACTTGTTGACAGGAAATGTTTCGAAAAGAACTGTCAAAAGTGGAGAAAATAGGTACGCACTTCATGCTCGGCATTGTTGATTCTTGTCTACTGACGAATCCACATATAACTTCTCATCTTTCTTGAAATTGTCATGCTCGAGACGAAAGAAATGTCTATATAATCTGTCACTTTGCCGATTCCTCTGTAGACAAAGGCCGTTTCTTCAGTGTTCATGCTACGCAGGCTGGTCCCCTCTTATCTTTCCTCAAAATACCATTTCAGCCATTATGTAAATAACATTTATAATAGAAATATTTTTGTGAATGGGAGGACCATGCAGGCTAGATACTATAGAGCGTGCATGTCAAGGAAATGTCATAGAAAAACTTTGATCCCACGTCTCAGTAACGCCATCTAGAATAATATATGAATATTGGAGCGGCAGCGGAGCGTACTAAAAAAAACACAGACTTGTGTCCAAGCAGGACACAAGTTTTGGACGAAAATTTTGATCGTGATGTCCGGTCTATAGGTATTGAATGTCTTTAATGTTAATAAACTGTTAAAACCCATTTTAGATCTATAGTCAAAACCGACTTAAGAATTTTCTTTTTTTGTTTTTGCCTCACACCGTCCTCCATTTTGATAAAAAGTGAACTCAAAATGTCACTGTCACTCGTGCCCAACTCATTAGTGTTCACTGTGTTGTCAGTTAACAAAATAAAAAGTAAAAAAAAGAAGCGAAGTTTAGTATGGAACTGTTGTGCGTGGTAATGCGAGTGTCACGAACGCTTATTGGCTCTTCGAGTTAATAGTGTTGTGGCTGACGGATATCGATAAACTGTTTTAGGAGGAATAAAAGTATCGAATTTTTTTTTTTCGTGTTAATCTTCTTTTGGCGCGTTAGGGTAAAATTATAAGAATAATTTTATACAATGCGCGCGCACCGTCTTGAAAAACCGACACCATGAAGTTAGATGTAGACAACATTTTAGTTTTTTTCTATTATTACGCCAAAGAAGTTATTTTCTTCTAACGCGTAAACAGACGCCAGCACGTCAAGTTACCCTAATGTGTCAAATTTCTTTATGTTAAACAGAATAAGGTTCATATTCAATTGGGAAAAATTGACACATTGGGGTGACTTGATGTGCTGGCGTCTGTACATAGACACTTTTCTAAGATTTTTTGTAAAATTATTGTTATTGAATTGTTTTGTCGGTCTAGCAATCGCTAGTACCTACTGATAAATTGTTGCTAATGATGAAGATCAGCAGGGTTATTGTGTAATTCTGTGACAGTTCATACTCATGATCACTTTGGGTAGAGTATTCAACGATCAACTGTCAAACAGCTAGTTCCGTATTGGCTATCATCAGTGTGTGTCTAGGATGACGTCACGCGCACTCGCAGAGATGTGACGAAGCGAACGGTACCCCGTCTTATAGTCACCGTAACTTGAAGTCCACTTGAAGTGCAATACCATTTTTTGGTAAATTCTCAGTTGTCATCAAAGTTAAGTGTAAAAGTCATAGTCACTGGCAATGGAATGATAGCCAGTGCCCCAGGTGGAGGCGTAGTAGGTACTATGCGTTTCAAATAAGAATAGGAACGTCAATGACCTCTATCTGTCAAATGTCGCTTGAAAAGTACGGCCTGCAACTAAACCTTAATCGCGTATCAATTATTTTCTTTTTTTTTTGTTTTACCGAGTCGAAGTTATTCAAATTGAAAAAAAGTCTTAAATTAATTAGTCTTGTGGAGTGCTTGAGTTTTTTTTATTTATTCTGTTTGTTACACGGTTGTTTGTTGTTGTTGTTGATATTTGTTTTTGTTTTCATCTCCCTGACTGAGGTGCTGTTTTGCATGGGAGGGAGATTATCTCTGATGTAAACAAATACTTTGAGAGTACAATTCAGAAAATTATTCGTTCGTAATCCGTAAATAAATTATATTTAGAAAAAACCTTGTTTTGCTGATCTTACCCAATTTATTCGAATTGACAGCTATGATGACGTCACAACGTGGCAAAGTCATTGCTATTCTCATTTGAAACGCATATCAGTTTCTGCCTATCCCCTTGGAGAAAAAGGCCTGAGTTTATATAACACGTACTGGTCATAGATATCCGTGGTATTATTAATAGTTCTCAAACTCGTTGTGTGGTCGGATGTCAAGTGTTTTTAATTACAATTGATCTCATTCCTAAGTCGAGTGGTTCACGTTAAATTGATGGGTTAACTAGATGTTAGTTATAGATAATATTATGTTGTTGTGTACGAAAGTATTTCAATTGTGTTAAATGACTAGCTGTACCCTGCGGCTTCACCCGCTTCTTAGGATCGTAGCGTTATTGTAATTAATGTATTATTCTTCTCAAATAATTAATCTTGTGATGTCATTGTAAAACTTTTTTGTAACAAAAAGAGAGTAACAATAATAAGAACATTTACTGAAACTAGCAACAATGAGAATAAATATACCACAACTTTCACCCAACGCCATCTAGTCTCAAACTAAACAACTCACTTATTTATTTCTAAATATGTACACATATTATAAATAAACATTTCAAATTATGAATGTATCCTACTAAAAAAATATCAGCTGTGAAAGATTAATAAGATATTTGGAAGTTTGAATGATTAATAGTTAAATAGCAACCATTTAAAACCAAAATCTGTGCTTTAGAATCCGGTTTAAACCGGATTCTAAAGCACAGATTTCACTTTAAAACAATTTTAAATCGTACGTTTCAGTGTACAACCTACGTGATTGGGTTTTTGAACCGCTTCAAACTAATTTAAAATGGGTTTCTAAGCTATAAATTTTGTTGTATTTGAAAAAAAAAAACACAATAAAATATACAAGAGACAAAATGCTTAATGCCAGATTAGATCATTGTACTATCTGACGCTGATTTCTGCAACCCACGAGTGCCATACTCAGGAATGAAAAACACAGTAACTACTGTTGTGATGTACACTATCGATATTTTTCTATCGACCTCTATCCCATCACTAGCACTACAAATATTGACGTATCGATCGTCCACTGGAGTGCGTCGAACATCACAATTCGAGCCCCAAAGTGTAGAAAGCTAATAACTGATGAAGACTGTTCCACTTGCTTACCGTCATACCATCTATCAGTATATTAAATTATATACAAAATTATGTACACGCGTTAGAAGTAATACTTCTTTGTCATAAAAAGATAAAAATCTTTTTAAAATTTTGTATCTTTCGCGTTAAAACTCTTCACTAAACCTCTGTATGTATTATAGAAAATTACAACTTAGCTTTGAAAAAGTACATTAAATTCTCCCAATTGTGAAACGTGCGGAACGGTTGTAGATGTTCATCATCTGATGGAATGTGTTAGGACAAAGAAAGAAAGAGAGTCACTATTAAGCTTTCTAAAGATAAATAAATTTGATATTAGTCCATATGTAAAAATTTTAGCGCAGCCTTCATTTGAAATAGCTAACCTCTTGAGTCATTTATTTAGTTTTTAATATTGTAAAATTGTAAATTGTATTTTTAGATTTAGTTTCCAATAGTTTAAGTTATGATGAGACTGACTTGCCATTGTGGACAAAAGCCTCATTTATAAATTAAGAATAAAAAAAACTTAGCTTTGCATTTTAGGGTCAATTTCAATACTCACGTACATTTTGCTGTCACGCTTTATTTCCTAAAGGTCGATCAATATGTTGACTATGGCTAACTTCAGGGTGTAGGTTTTTTGTGACGGTGTGCGCGCGCATCGTAAAACGTTACAGCAGTGATAGCTTATTAGTGTGCTCGGCAAACTGCTTAGACATAAGACTCGAGTTCGAACCCAATGCCCTTACCTCTGGCTTTTCTTTTATTCCCAGCATAAACACTAGGAAGTGGCAAATTGCGGGCTTTTTGGGGGACTGTCTCATGTTGTTCTAAAGTTCAAAATGTGTTGATTCTCAGCCTAATTTGAATAAATGCTTTCTGATTGATTTTTAATCTTTCTGAATCATGTGCGTATTGTATAATTATTCTAGTAACTAGTAACCAGGGGGTTCAGTCTGCTATTGCAATCGTTTCTCAATGACCGGTCAATGATCGATTTTTGACGTATAACGTCAAACTTATGACACATTTCCCATACAAAAACTGTAAAAGTTGTCAAATATTCGATCAATGACCGGTCATTGAGACACGATTGCAATAGCAGACTCGAGCCCCTGGTGTCAGAGTTTTTATGCCGACCATGCGCTTCTGACCTAGCTTCACATGCCGTCGAGAAATACTTCTCAGGTAAGAAGATTTCCTGATGATGTTTTCCTTCGCAGTTTTTGGAACGAAGTTCCTCATCGCGCGTTGCGGAAGGGGGCTAGACGGAAACAATTAAGACCAAAAGTTGTAACGACACTTTTTGCTATAGTTGTAAACCGTGCGGCGTGCGCGTGTTTCTCTGTCTGTCTCTCTCTCTCTCTCTCATAGAAAGCAAGCCAATAACGCAACATAATTGTAAAAAGACTAGGGTCAATACTAAGAACCTTGAAAGCATCCATTTTACCACGAAACGTGGCCAACGAACCAATTAATTATCTTCACATGAATAAAAAATCAGTTCACTTGACTTGACGAAGGAAATCGATACTTTGTTGTCATTACCTATTCTAACTTTTATGTAGAGTATATAAAGTGTGTATATCCGTCTTATGAGCTCGCATTATTTGAGACTATGGAAATGCAGAGAAAAAAGTAGCCTATGTGTTAATCCAGGGTGTCAGCTAACTCCATACGAAATTTTATTAAAATCCATTCCGTAGTTTTTAAGTGAAAGAGTTACAAACATCCATCCATCTATCCATACTCACAAACTTTCGCGTTTATAAAATTAGTAGAATAGGATGTGTATTAAATTGTAAACTAACTGATGCCCCGCGGTTTCGCCCGCGAGGATGTCAGTTATCGCGCCCAGCTCCCAGACGGCTTATCTATTTCCGACACCTCCAATAAGTTTAAGCCAATGTATAAAAAACCTTGACAAATTATATACTAAAACCTTCCTCGAGAACAGCTCTATCCATAGGTGAGCATAAAATTCGGTGCAGAAGGTTTTTAAGTCTATCGCAAACAGACAGACATACAGGACGCGGTGGAGGACTACCAGCCTGTTACTGTCCCACTGCAGGGCAAAAAGGCCTCTTCTCATACAGAGAAGGCTCGAGCATTGATCACCACGCTTGCTCAAGGCGGATTGGCGATTTCAAACTTATATCACCTTCAAGTCCAGGTTTCCTCACGATGTTTTCCTTCACCGGCGTCAATGAGGTCTAAGATAAAGTCACATTGGTACCTACTTGCCCGGATTTGAAACACAGCCTTGTGCAAAAGGCATGAATCTGAGCCACAATGACTTTTATAATATGGGCTATTTTAATGGGTTTAATAAAATAAATCTCCGCTGTTCTTCAATACATTTAGGCCATGGACATGAAGTCAGCTTGAGCGGGGTGGAGCGGCGCGTTTCAATGCGTACTTTTACGTAGAACTGCCCCCCTAGCCAAGTTACAAGTCACGTGGTCAAAACAAAGGGATTTGAGGCGATTTCGATTGTAGAAAGAGAATAGATACGAATCGTTTGTAACTTGGCTAGGGGGGCTGGCCTCAAATCTACAAAACTAAACTTAGAATGGACATCTCTTACTGACTTACACTTAAACAGAAATGTTTGAGTGTTCACCCATCTTTTGTTTCAAACCTCATTCAACGGAAACGAGGTGTACAATCTATCCTATTCTCTTTAAATCGAAGTGCGTGTGAACACAGACGTCAATATGAAAAGCTAATACTCACACAAACGCGGGTCGAGTCTTCACTGTTTACAAATGACATGACAGTGAATAGTGTCAATATTGACACGTTAGGGATGTGACACACATCGATGGACTGATTTGTCGATAAAGTTTCGATTTTGTTTTTGTCTTAACAGTACCTAATAGAAGTTCAATAAAACGAGTACCGTAGATTTTAAATGAAGAAAAGAAACCTATTTACTTTTGACTGTCGTCTGTTGGTCTAATGGTTAGTGGCCCTGACTGCTATGCCGGAGGTCGTGGGTTCGAAGTGCAAGACAAATGTGTGTGATGACTTTATCCCATATACAAGAGTTGCTTGCGTTGCTTAACCTGAGATTAATACAATTCACCGTGTTTTTTTTTTTCAACTTTAGTTTAAGTATTTATTTCTGTAAAATGTATTGTACACCTTAACTTTAATATTATACAAAAACTAAAAAAATAAAATAAAAGTAACAATAAATAACTACAAAGCGTCGTAAAATTCTTCTGCATCGCTGCCAGCCAGCTGATAAAGTGCCCAAAAGACTGGCGGCATTGCGACGTTTAATGGCAATGCTTAGCCTCTGGCCAAAGTAGAGGCCAGTTCTGCCCCCCTAGCCAAGTTACAAACTATTCGTATCTATTCTCTTTCTACAATCGAGAACGCCTCAAATCCCTTTGTTTTGACCACGTGACTTAGCGAAAGGTGATAAGGGGGGCTGGGGTCACGGCAAGCGTAAACTAAACGTTTTAATGCCGCCCATGGGCGTCTGACTTGGCATCAAATGCCGTCGGGAAATATCTAGTCCCGAATATAGTCAGTATTGAATGTCTTTGGCTTATAATTATAATAATTTAGCCACTAGCCCCCAACACAAGAAACTGTACACTTCTAAAATAAGCTAATCGTAGAATGGTATACAAGTCAGTATTACAAAATATGCGTGTCCATATTGTACACGTTACATTATATCATTGTGATAATTATTCAGCTCCTGTTTACATTTCTCGTGACAATGTGTGACCTATTAACAGCAGGTCGCTATGTTAGGCAGTGGGCAGACAGGCGACATTGCGACAAACTTGATTAATTCAGACACAGCTTTTGCTCATACATTAGTAATATTATAGAACACTAGCGGTAAACTTCGTTCAGCCTTACAATTCTGTACCTTCAGTGAAAAGTGATACATGTCGACCTAGATCGGTTTTTAAATTCTCTGATTAAACTTATTAAAAAAAAATTAACTTAATTTCTATCTTATCCCCGTTGTTATACGATTAAAAATGAAGGATTTTTTTTTGTGTACATTGATATAACTAAGCAATTTTTATTGAAATTATTGTGTAAAATAATACTTTTTGATTCATACCAAAGTGCTCCGAACCGATCTTTATATTTCTGAAATGTATTTTAATACGACTCGAGTTACCACATCTTACACGAACCGAAAGCTTTTACTTCATTTAATCCAAAGTGATACAAATGAAATCCTATATCCTATATCTAGTGAAAAGTGTTACATTAATCCTTGTTCTTCTTAAAATTTTAAACTAGACAACATATCCAACATCAAGAAGTTCGATATTGTCAAATTCACCAATATGATTTACAATTTTCACTATAATTTTACACAGCTAAGTAATTTCTTTAGCAAATGACATAAAATGCAGGTACAAGTTGCTGTTATCACAGCTTACCTAAGCTATAATTTTTAAAAATCTCTGCACACCGGATTAGCCTCGCTTGTTTTGTTCCGACACTTATGGAGATGATGTGACAGTCCCGGTATAATTTAATTGAGCTTTTGAATTGTCTCTATCTGTTTGACGGTTGTTTTTGGATTGTTCATGAATTAAGTTGGAGATATTGAACAGTAGGCTAGTTTTAGACATATTTGCAACAATGTGATAGTAAGATATTATTTAGAAAAGTTATCATCTAAAGATTTATACAAATAAATAAAATATTCCACAACTTTCACACAACGCCATCCAGTCCTAAACTAAGCAGCAGGTCTAGCCATATAACAAATTCTATTTCTATTCTATTTGTCAAAGGATGAGGCGACAATAGAAAGAAAATGGCGTATATGGAACCAGCTGTTTGTCAACTGTCAAGTGTATTTTATTTTCAGCCATATTACAAATTCTACTCGTTAACACTTGACAGTTGACAAACAGCTGATTCCATATACGCCATTTTCTTTCTATTGTCGCCTCATCCTTTACGATAATAGAAATTGAATTTGTAATATGGCTAGAACCTGCAGAGCTTGTGTTATGAGTACTAGACAACCGATAATACTACATATTCATACATATTATAGATACATGAAACAGAATTAATGGTCGTGCTCATCACATAAACATGTGTCTTGGGTGAGGATCAAACCTATATATATCCAGCATAGCAGTCAGGACCACTAACCCCTAGACCAACAGGCCAGTCGTAAATTTTATTGTGTTAACATACATACATACATAAACTCACGCCTTTTTCCCATGGGGGTAGGCAGAAACTACAGAGCGCCATATGCTACGATTCTTACATACTTCTCTTGCTTCGTTTACATTCATACATGTTGTCATACACACGCCGGTTGCGAGTACTACGCACCTGACCTTTCTGAAGAACCTCACCAATAAGGTCTATGTATGTCCTTCTTGGGCGTCCCCTCCCGGCGTTCCCACTTACATCTGCCTTGTAAATACCTTTCGTTAGTCGTCTTCATCCATCTTTTCAACGTGACCAAACCATCTAAGCATACTCTTTTCAATTTTTGTTACTACATCTTCTTTTTATTTATTTTCTTCTCTAGCAACTGAGTTAGTTTCGATTATTTTGCCAGCGTCATGTGTGTTGACGGTCGTGTTATTAATGTGGTGAGCCGTCGAACATTGAACTTTGTGGTAGATAAATTTAAGTGGCTAAAAGAAGGCAACTTTTTTGCAATATTAAACGTGGTTGTTTGTTCTGCATAATATAAATAACTAGTATATACATACATACACTCACGCCTTTTTCCCATGGTTTCCCATGGCATGGTAGGCAGAAACTACGCGCCATCTGCTACGATTCTTATACATTTCTTTTGCTTCATTTACATTTTTAAATTTAGTTATTATTTTAGTATGATATTAACATAGCTTTACCCTTTCTGTGACAAAAACGTTTGAAAATACTTATTACTTGTATCAATAAACACTTCGATGTAAACAAAATGTATCACAATCAATTCTAGCTTGTAGCATTAATCACTTACTAGTTTGAAAAATACTTTGGTGTTAAGGGGTACAATTGAATATTTACGTAGGAATTTTAAATAAAACAATGAAAAAAGGTTGCTGATAATCAAAATGATCACATTAGTTTTACGACTTTTTCTCACAACAACTATTTGCAGGCAAAACATGCCAAAACACAAGCCTTATAACATTTCACACGAAACGGTAACTAAATGTGTAAAATAATTCATTTCATTATAGATTTAAATACACAAAAATAAGCAAAGAAAACTGTAGTGTACGGTGATATAACTGGCTATTTTTACTAATTACTTAAATTCCGTGCAAAATAATATATTCAAACCAAGCTCTTTATAATCTTTATAATATTATCTACACGTACCACATATTGTTTTTTATTTTAGAACGTTAGCAAAATAACGAGATTTTTTTAAATCTTTAACCTTAAATTACTCAAAACTATGATTTTTCACTTATATCACTTTTCACTGAAGGTACAGAATTAATTATCGGTAAAACGGGGTAAATAGAAACTCAAGGGTGAAAAGAAACAAAACTTTGAGTAGGATATTCACGTAAGTTAAAAGCAATTTGTTACATACGAGGACTCTAATGCTTCTGCATTAATTGAAATTGAAATATATTAATATATAAAATTTGAAATATTTATAATAGCCCTCCTCGTAATTCTCCTAATTTTTATATTGTTATGCATGCCCGACAGGGCCCACAATGATGCATATTATTATTATATCCTTATGTACTTAGGTGGTAGACCTAAGTTCACATTGTGGAATGCAATAAACATATTGAGTATTGAGTATTGAGTAAATAAAAAATTCGGAACCTCTAAGTGGCAAATAAAAACAAACTAGCGAAGAAACCCTGCTCAAAGTTTAGTTTCTATAAGTTTTGTTTCCCTTGAGTTTCAATTCACCCCGTTTTACGGTATGTAGTGTTACCGTCTCAGTTTTAGCTTAAGACTTTTCAAATGTCAAATTGTCACCTGAAAATGGAAACTGGGAAGACATTTTGTCATCTGTCATGTCATGAAACGATGGCGCTGCATTTGAAAAATGTTCAATTATCGTTAAGTTTTCTTAAATTTTCTAATGTTTCTCAACTTTTCTATTTTTTTTTTCTTTCTTAAGAACATTTTCCTGACAATAACAAATACAACAAAAAAATAATTATCTAAATTGGTCCAGGCGTTCACGCGTGATTCCATGACCAAAGATAATAGGGATTTATTTTTATACAACGTGTTTTTTTTATATCCCATAACTCTAGGGTATGATTGAGACCATATCAAAGAATCAACTGGCATATGAATTATGTTTCAATCATCCTTTTTTTTTTTACTATCATCCATAATTCGACAAAGTAAAACACCCTTACGTGAAAGAAAAGTGACGTTAGAAAGAAGAGTCGTCGTACTGGTGACAATTTTTGAACTAATTAGGTAATAAAAATAATATTAATAATACTTAATAATAATATTCCACGACTATTCACACAACGCCATCTAGTCCCAAGCTAAGCAGAGCTTGTGTTACGGGTACTAAACAACTGATAATTTAATTATGATTGATGATATCTCCGAAACTATGCATTTTTGGACCATCTTTTCTAGGAGTTTTAGTATTATTTTTACCTACAGAATATAACCCTAGAGTTATGGGATATCAAAAAAAACACCTTGTAAACAACGTGTTTTTTTATATCCATAAAACTCTAGGGTATGATTGAGACCATATCAAAGAATCAACTGGCATATGAATCATGTTTTTCAATCATCCCTTTTTTTTTAATTTTCATACAAAATAATTCGACAAAGTCACGATGATTAATGTTAAACACCCTTACGTGAAAGAAAAGTGACGTTAGAAAGAAGTCGCTTGGCGATGTCCCGGAAAACTAGATGGGCATTCGGACCCCATGGCCCGAGTGTGTCAACCCCAAACGGTTTAAATATATAACTATCTTGTCTGTCGCAAAATCGCAAGTTAGAACAAAACCTTAATTGTAATGAATTTTCTACTGATAAGCCACCTTTCAGGCAACACATTAAGAGCTAATTAATTGTACTCGTTAATTAATTATACTCTTACTATCACGACCACTTATTTCTGGTGTAGGTACTAAAAATATGTATACAGCAATAAAAATCAGTGACAATGTCTGACCCGAGAATCGAACCAAAACAGTTTATCTGGCCAATACGGCAATGAAAGCAATCAACACAATATTTTACAACTCATCATTTCTGTTTACGTCAAATGAATTATATTTTATTATCTATCCATACTTTAATATGAAACTCTGATGGTTTATCGGTTTTTTAAACATTCTTCATTGGTCCTCGACGCAGAGATTTAAAATACTGTAATATAGAGCGGGCATGTCAAGGAAATGTCATAGAAAAACTTTGATCCCATGTCTCAGTAACGTCATCTAGAATAATATTTGAATATTGGAATAAATAAATAACTAAAACTAACAATAAATAACTACAAAGCGTCAAAAAAATCTTCTGCATCGCTGCCAGCTGGTAAAGTGCCCAAAAGACTGGCGGCATTGCCACGTTGAATGGCAATGCTTAGCCTCTGGCCAAAGTAGAGGCCAGCCCTTGGGTCACGGGAAGCGTCAACTAAATGTTTGCAGATGTCTTTGTAAAGAAGACGAGCACTCGGACCCCACGGCCCAAGAAGTTTAAGTTAAGTTTTTGTTATGAATAGACGCCTTTAAATTAAAATTAAAGTCCGTGAATATTGGAGCGGCAGCGGAGCGTACTCATAAAAACTCATAGACTTGTGTCCAAGCAGGACACAAGTTTCGGACGAAAATTTTGATCGTGATGTCCGGTCTATAGATATTGAATGTCTTTGGTTCTCGATAAATGGGCTATCTAACGATGACAGAATTCAAATCGGACCAGTAGTTTCTGAGATTAGCGCGTTCATACAAACAAACTCTTCAGCTTTATAATATTCGTAAATATATAAACCTCGATTTATGGGATTTTAAAAAACAGGTTGTAGGTACTCGTATACCTACTTACTCAAAGCAATGTAAAAAGTTATGTTTTTTTGGTAAAACACACAACCCATTTTGGCCACAGTCGGGCAAGTGTAAGCGTATAATCGTAAAGAGCTCAATGATGCTGGAATTGAGATGTTTATTCACAACTTTGTTACCTTACTGCGTTTCTTAAGGGCAAGCGCGAATAACAATTGAAATATTCACACACAAAAAATAAAATACGAGTACTTACATTAAAAATATTTTTGAAGTGTTCAACTTTTTAACCGACTTCAAAAAAAGGAGGAGGTTCTCAATTCGGTTGTTTTTTTTTTTTTTTAGGGTTTGTTACCTCAGTACTCCGTCATTTATGGACCGATTTTCAAAATTATTTTTTTGTTTGATAGGGTATACTAACAGATTGGTCCCATTTGTATCAAAACTCATATCTGATGAGGGATCTTCGAGTAATTAAGGGAACTCCTCAAAAAATATAGGCACACACGCACCGATTTTAACATTTTTAGTAACAAATCAAGCATTTTCATTTAGAAAGTATCATTTGGTGAAGAAAAACTGATGTAAAAGACAGGCAACGAAACTCTTCAACCCATAACAGCAAATTATTCGCAATTGCTATAGTCAGATGTCTATGCTGAGCTTTTGTATTTCCACAACATAACATTACGCCATTCTATTTTAAAACGAGCCCGCAGAGATGTACAGATTAATGTTTAGATAGAACTTCTTTAGCAATTGTTATCCAATTTCAATGATTCTTTCAAGTTTTGAAAGACTTTCTTTATACACAAAGAAACTAAAAGTTACAAAATAAAAACTTTTTTTACAAAAAAAACAACCGACTTCTTAAAAAAAAACTAACAGGTGAAAAATAACTCCAGTTTCGGAAGTCGGTGGCCAATAATGAACAAAACAAAACCACCAAAGCCACAGACATCCGAAACTGGAGTTATTTTTTACCTGTTAGTTTTTTTTTAAGAAGTCGGTTGTTTTTTTTGTAAAAAAGTTTTTATCAACGTATGGGAGAATTTTTTATAGCACTGTAACGTTTTTCTGTTACGGGACATCTTAGTGCCTAGTGCGAGTTAGTTTTCGTTAACGCGATCGACACGTTCATGACGTTCGGCGCTCCGATTGGCCCGCTCCAAGCTTTTAACCAATCAGAGAGCCAAACGCGGTGAACATTTCGATCGCGTTAGCGTAAAAACAACTGGCACTTAGGGCACTTGTCACATTTTTCCGTTACGCGCCCATGCCTGTATGTATCCATGTCTATGATAATACAAGCCTTTTGCTTAAACTTAATCTAATTTAGCTTTGTTTAACCAATTTCTGTAAAGTTGTACATCATCATCATCATGTTTCGAAAAATTACGTCATGAAGAAGTTTCACTTCTCACGTGTGTACATACATTTTTTTTATTATTTATTAAATACTTTCACTAACGGACGTCACGCTTTATTCTGTTATTTTTATTATTATTATTGATAGGCACGCGTTCGACCACTATCTCACCTGATGGTAAGCGATGATGTGGTCGACAATGAAGCACGCCTGCCTAGAAGCAACCTGTTCACTCTTGACTTCAAGAGTGGTTGTAGCTATCAGGAAACACCGACTCCGGCAGGGAATTCCACTCCTTAGCTGTACGCATGTGTTTCCAAAGCGTTTAATACGTATGGGTGGGATTTCCACCATGTACCGGTGGCCCAGTGCCGTACGTCTAGTGCTCCGATAATGAAAAGGGCAAGGCAAAATACAGGTATAAAAACTAGCCTAAATAGGGTGACTAGTAATTAGTGACCGATACTTAAACACGTGATTGTACTCATGAATACGAATAACTTTCACAAAGTATTTTTTTATACTCATTAGCTTTCAATTAATTCGGTTACGTCAGTACTGCACAACGGGAGCGGTGGGGGTGGCGGGGGAGCGTGTGACGCTACTACTAGTAGATTTTACCCTTGCCGAGGTCAGACTATCAGCTGATAGATCGTGCCGATTCGTGCCTACTGTGATCGGTAACAGGCGCGCGCGCGGGAATTTCAAACAGTGTTTTTGTTATTTTATTCTGTTATAAGTTATTAAAAAAAGTTTCTTTGGGAAAGTTATTCGTATTCATTAATACAATCACGTGTTTAAGTATCGGTCACTAATTACCAGTCACCCTATATATTATGACCCCCGGAGATAGTGTAGTTTCCCAACGTGGAAAGAGTTTTTCAAATTGGACTAGAAGTTTTTAAGTTTATTCATCACATACAGAAATACAAATCTTTGTGTTACCTTTTTATATTTAAATTATCAATTTCCGTGACGAATAAACACGACACAAAGAGAACAGAACAGAATAGTTCAACACGACTGATGCATCCAGGATTAATATTTAAAAAATACGCTTGGCCTTAACATAACGTGTTTATCCGTTTGCGCCCACGCAGCTCCTAAACTGCATGTTGTGTTGTCAGCTCGTAGTGACTGTAAGTCCGTATGTGTGTGGATTTCCTTGCAACTGATATGAATCAAGGGTTTTTATGACTTTATAATGTTGTTAAACTTTTATCCGACTTTCAGTAGGGAAAAGGATGATGTCAAAATTTAACTGGGAGGTCCCGTTTGTAAAATTACTACACGACTATTATATGTATGTCGGCGTCAGCGATGGCTGAGCGATGTGCTGACTCCGATAGAGGTCTTGTTTATTTATTTATTTATTTTTTTATTTTTTATTTTTTTTAGGTTTCGTGGTACCGAGTCCATTACGTATAATAACAATCTTCATTGCAGTAATAACCTCACTTAACAATCGTAATGACAAAACATAACTCAAATAGGTAACTGCCAGTTTCGTACTGGATGTGTCTTCGTTGGTGCCTCAAATCAATCTGAGCTCTGCCCAGCTCCCACACACCAGCATGACTCTGTCCACGTGACATTACTAAAACACATTCGCGCCATTTCAAATGACAAGTAACGTCACGCTGGTCACCATAGACTCTGTACTAAGTAAATCAACTTCACAACTTATTATTCAAGAATATCGTTTTCCACGACATGTAGGTATTATTTGCCAAAAGTTCAGGCAGAGGTAGTCTTAAATATGATTGATTGATTTGAATGGAAATCAATATTCTTTTTATCGTGTGGTAAGTAACTAACCTGGGGCTCGAGTCTGCTATTGCAATCGTGTCTCAATGACCGGTCAATGTTCGATTTTTGACGTATAACGTCAGACTTATGACACATTTCCCATACAAAAACTGTCAAAGTTGTCAAATATTCGATCAATGACCGGTCATTGAGACACGATTGCAATAGCAGACTCGAGCCCCAGGTGTTAGAGTTTTAATGCCGTCCTTGGGCCTTTGACTTATTGGCATCACATGCTGTCGAAAAATATTTCTCAGGCAAGCCGGTTTCCTCACGATGTTCTCCTTCAGTTTTTAAAGCAAGCGATAATTATGGAATACGCACATGACTGCTTTTATGAAACTAAACTTACTTATATTTTTACCACCGAAACTTAGATTAATTTTATGATTGATGATATCCTTGCTAACTATGCATTTTGAACCACGTATTATTATGATTTTTTCAAACTATTTTTACATACATACATAAACTCACGCCTTTTTCTCATGGGGGTAGGCAGAAACTACAGAGCGCCATATGCTACGATTCTTACATACTTCTTTTGCTTCGTTTACATTCACACATTCAGAATATACATAGACTTTATTGGTGAGGTTCTTCAGAAAGGTCAGGTGCGTAGTACTCGCAATCGGCGTGTGTGTATGACAACATGTAAGAATGTAAACTATTTTTACTTAAAAAAAATATAATAAACCCGAGTTATGAGAATCTAAAAAAGTTTTAATTATCCTACTCCTATATAAAAAGTTCTCGTATCACAGTTTTTGTTACAAAACTCCTTCGGAACAGCTTGACCGATTCCTATAAAATTATGTGTGGAAGTAATAGTAAGTATATTTATTAGGTTTGAGAAAAGGACGTATATATACTTACTTATAAAAATCAAATACAACCAATACATTGAAGGTAAAGGAAACAATTTTTTTTTGTTGGGTCCACTATTAAACGGTAACGTATATTAATCACATTACACATGAAAAAAGTGGACACGTTTTGCTAATATTACCGCTGTCATTTAGAGATTATAATGAATAAACTAACGTGCATTTCATTGCTATACGCCACAATTTGTGGTGGGCCTATTCCCCAAACAAAAAAAAAGCTGTCTCCTTTGTAAGGCGAAACGAAGTATGCCGAGCTAGTACGCTACATATAAACAGCAATATAATATGTCTCTCCAAGTTATAAACTTATCGAAAATTACAAACTCAGAAAGGAATAATACAGCTAAAAATAAATCTTCCGCTGTTGATGGAAAACACCTTTTGAAAGATTTCAAAGACATTTTTGGACACAGAGTAGCGACAAAAATGGAGTTCTCATTCAAGTTTCAGTTCAATCAGTAGTTCTTAAAGACCAAGATACCTCAAACTGTTAAATTTTTCCAATGGAACATGAAACTTATTCTATACTAGCAGACGTCACGCAGTTTCACCCGCGTAGTTTCCGTTCCCGTGGGAATACGGGGATAAAAAGTAGCCTATGTCCACCGGGAATAGTGTAGCTTTCCACCAGTACAATAATTTTTAAAATTGGATCATTAGTTCCGAAGATTACCCCCTACATACAAACTTACAAACTTACAAATTTTACCTCTTTATAATATTAGTATAGAAGTATAGATATAGATAATTATTAAGTCGAAAAACTATCACAGAACTCGACTGCCTAGTTGGTCTAGTGGTCGCAAGCGTTTGACTAATCAAACGCCACCACCTTTGTTTCTTGAATCCTCCATTTTTAACTTATCCACGTTTTTAAAGTAAAACCGTACGGTTGACAGATAGACGGAAACGAAAACTGACTTCTGTTTATTTTGGCATTCATTTTAAAACTTGGTGCTGATTGAGAAATTCTTTCAATGATTACCTTTTTAAAACAGTCGTGTTCCGGTTTGAAATGGGGAAATAAAAAATTGGGATTTAATATTGTTTATTTACGACTCTCTTGTCAATGGTTTTTGGTTTGGAAATATATTTTATTGGAAAGAGAAGTACATGCCCAAGAAGGACATCATAATTTTTGTCTATCCCCATGGCAAAAAGGCGTGAGTTTAATAATGTGTGTATGTATGTATGATAGATAAAATTGACTGACCTGTTGGTCTAGTAGTTAGGTACCCTGACTGCTATGCCGGAAATCGTAGGTCCGATTCCCACCCAGGACAAATGTTTGTGTGATGAGCACGATCATTTGTTCTGTGTCTGGGTGTAATTTATCTATAATATGTTGCATTTATATATATAGAAGTATGTTTATCAGTTGTTTAGTACCCATAACACAAGCTCTGCTTAACTTGGGACTAGATGGCGTTGTGTGAAAGTTTATAATGTTCAATTAATGACACTTACCGTAGCGTATCCACGGCTTAACTCTCCCTCCTGGAGTACAGATGGGGATTGGTGTGTAACCAGCTGTTCCGTACCCAGGAATTAAAAGTAAATTGGTGTTTAATCACTGCTGTGTACGATTTTATACGGGGAAGACATCGACGCCCAGTCGATGTCTGAAAAGACACGACTGGCTGTTCACAATGATGTGCTGGTGCCTACACTAACGTATGGAAGTGAATGTTGGGCGTGCGTGGCAAAAGGGACATGTAAGTAGAATAAATGTCGTAGAATATGCGTTCCTTGCGAAGTATGTGTGGTGTAACAATGAATGGCAGATTGAGGAATGATGTGATAAAGCAACGTTGTGGTTTAAAAGAAGATGTAGTTACAAAAATTGAAAAGAGTATGCTTAGATGGTTTGGTCACGTTGAAAGGATGGATGAAAGGCGACTAACGAAAGGTATTTACAAAGCAGATGTTGACTTAAGTGGGAACGCCGAGAGGAGATGCCCTAGAAGGATATACGTAGACCTTATTGGTGAGGTTCTTCAGAAAGGTCAGGTGCGTAGTACTCGCAACCGGCGTGTGTGTATGACAACATGTATGAATGTAAACGAAGCAAAAGAAGTATGTAAGAATCGTAGCATATGGCGCTCTGTAGTTTCTGCCTACCCCCATGGGAAAAAGGCGTGAGTTTATGTATGTATGTTTGTATGTAGACATAGACGCAAAGTTGATGCCGGGCGTTCAATAAAAATATTACTTACATCTTCTGTTTTTGTTTGGAACATAAGGGTACAAAATATATAACCGACTAGTATATACTGTATATACAGTGTCTCCCACAATCTTACATAACATCATGCCTGTGGTCCCCGAAGGTCTAAACAGAGGTGTAGGTACCTGCCAGTTTTGCCAGTTATATTGAAGTCCCATTTTATCCGAAGCCGTGTCATTGTTGATCAGCCCCTCTAGCCAAGTTACAAACGATTCGTATCTATTCTCTTTCTACAATCGAGAACGCCTCAAATCCCTTTGTTTTGACCACGCGACTTATCACCTTTCGCTAAGTCACGTGGTCAAAACAAAGGGATTTGAGGCGTTCTCGATTGTAGAAAGAGAATAGATACGAATCGTTTGTAACTTGGCTAGGGGGGCAGATCTTCTTTGAATCAAACCAAATGTATTTGATAAATATATGAGCTTCAAGGCAAATAATCTGCTTAAACAAAGCTGCTTATGTCAATAACTGATTATGCTAATGGATGCTAATTTAATTATCAGTATAGGTACCGCTAATTTCAGGCTATACCACATTCAAATTCATAACTCCATTTGATGTCATTGCCACTTAAACTAATACCAACTTTAAGCTAGTGTGAACAAGGTAGGTTTCACAATGGCTAAAGTCACTGAGCAAGCCATAAATGACTTCTTAAAGATGTATGGTTAACTGAACTTTATGCGTGAGTTTGTTGAGTTCATTTTTCAATAACACTTTTTTTGTTTATAGTTTTGGTTGATGAATTGTAAACTTACCATACATAGTTAGTTCCCTAGAGAATTTGTAACGTATATTGCCGCTCGAGTTAAATTCACCACGTGATAACTAGAGTGAAGTGACTGTCAATGGCTAGCTTTAGCATGGAATGACAACTCAGTTTGGCTTCGCGATAATAGCCTGCTATGTCAGGAGCCAGCCAAGACAGCACTTATGCGCAAAAGTGTCTATTGCATGGCTCCAGTAATTTACAATAAGATATCTAAGAGTTGGAAAGAGCTTCCGCTGTCATTATTTAAAAAAAAACTTCGAAGCGTTTTAGTGGTGAAAGCTTATTATAACTTAATTGAGTACTTAAGGGAGAAAGAAATTAGTGAGTTAGTTTAAATATGTTCTTTGTATTTAAGTGTTGTCAAGTAATTAATTGTTAATTGTGTATTGTTTTAAAATTGTATTTGGTGGTAGTAGGTTAAATGTCCTTTGTATGCCGACACGGTAAAATAAGGCTGAACCTTGATTAATAATATCATCTTTTAATGTTACCCATATTTGCAAAAATAAATTATCTTTATCTTCACTTAACCAACATTTTCATAGCTTTTTCAATGTTATCTCAATCACACTGCTGAATGCATCATCATATGCCTAGCCTTTTCCCAAGTTTGTTAAGTCAGCTTCCAGTCGTACCGAATGCTGCTGAATACCAGTGTTTTACATGGAGCGACTGCCCGTCTGGCCTCCACAACCCAGTGACTGAATAACATGATACCTCTTGGTTAAACTGGTTGTCAGACTTTCAGTTTACGCTGACCTCGCATTGTACGAAAATCCTATACAATGCGAGATCACCTAATACTGGAAATGTGTAGCTTGAAGGTCGCTTACAAAACGTCGCATGTATAACATAACTCAATTACAGGGGCGATGACTACCCGACGGGGTAGTTTAGACCCCCACGGGGTAGTTTCGACCCCATCAATTAAGATCTAATGCAAATATGTTACGCAAAGGGTGTGTGTGACGGTATGTGTGGATATGAGGGTCCGTATGTTACGGTAGCTAGGTGTATAGGGTCAGTAGATTTGTAGATTAATAGAGGCGAAGTTCATATTGGACAAGATTGTTCACACTACCAATAATACTACCACTTCACTATAACTAAAGTCCATACAAAGATTGTCTGTAAGAGATCGCTTTTAGCGATAAGTAAGATTTTATATGATCCTGAGTATTCTATTTTTCCGACTGTAAAAATAAGTTTGTATTTAATATTGTTTTTCAGAGATACTAGAAATAAACAAAATTATTTCTACAGTTAGGAATTTAAAAAGCGATTTTTAAGAAATAATATTTTTAATAAACATCATCGTATTTTAGAATATTGAATTAAACGGTACCATAACATAGTATAACACTAATGTTACTAACATTTTTATATTTGATAACTGCCACCCCATTTTTTTTTAAACGTACCAATAAATGACAACTACAGAACACTACCTACTATGTTCCTTGCAAACTTCTATTGGAACGCTTACATTCATACATCTGATCATACACACACGCCGCCGGTTGCAAATACTACGCACCTGACCTTTCTGAAGAACATCACCAAATATGACTATGTATATCTTTTTAAGTCATCTGCTCTTGGTATGCGCTTCAAATGATAAATGATATTTATTTATTTATTTTTTTATTTATAGTTATTTTTGTAAATAGTTTTATACAAACACTTTTACGTGTCATTTTTTAACTAGAATGTGAGGTCGGTGTTTCACTATCTGACTACTCTGAGAAGAAACACCGAAATAAACTCAGAGGTCACACTCTCTTCTAAAGTTATCTTGGTCAGATCATGTGAGAACCATGTAGCTTAGTGTCTGAAATGGTCAATGGTAAAATGCTGGCATTTATATTATTTATTTTGTATTTTTGTGCTATTGAGAATAAAGACAGTTGTGCAAATCGGTCACTACTGCGCTAATAAGAGGATTATGCAAAACTACTAAAAGTAAAATATCAATGGTCATCCCTCATTGATCCCCCGTCCATCCCCTTTTGTGAACGAACACACACGTCGTGTAGGGTGGCAAAGACTTCAAAAAAGGGTCGGACAAGACTTTTTCTCTTTTAATTTTTAAATTTTATTTTATTATTTGTGCAAAATAAACATAAATATGGGTGAATGCACAATCAGCAACGTTCCTTGATTTATATATTTTTTACCACAGATTACTTGTCTACTTTAATAATGAGATAGATACAACTAAATACTATGTATTTTATTTAATCTTTATCTTAGCTAATAATCACAATTAATTTTGTTTTTGACCATCACACAAACTATCTTTTTTTTTTTTAAATGCTTTGAGATAGAAAGTAGAGATCAATGGTGAATGTTTATCTCACTAAATGTGAAGTTATAATGTTTGATAGTAATAATGTGGTCGATAATTGACAACATTTCAAAATGTTAACCTGCATATTTTACTGCGTATATAACGTAAGTAACGTAAAGTAAATCCAAAAGTAGAGGACCCATATTTTTTGGTTTTTCGAAATTATGTACTTTTCATTTATAATTTTAACTATGAAATTCGGTGCATTCTAAAAAGACGTAAGCGCCAAATGATGTCATTCATACGGTGGAATGGCGATACATCCTTTGCTTTACTGTGATACGTCAAAAAAACTGTCAAGTACTAAGATGTCACTGTCATTTTGCATTTGTCAATGTCACACATTGACATTAGATATGTCTTGTTTGACATTAGATATGTCATTTTTGACATTAGGTATGTCATTTTTACATTAGATATGTCTTGTTTGACATTATGGTTTTTATCTTAAAAATTAGCTTGCTTACGCAAAGGTCATCAACCTCATTCCACCGTATAAGGGACGTCATTGCATGTTTTTTGGTTTTTATTTTGTTTCTCAGAAACTAAGCATTTTTTTTTAAATATATTTGAACTCAGCATATAAAAATGTTATTTTTGTTTTTTTTGGTTTTAGGGTCATGTCAATTTTGAAATGTTGTCAATTGAGCATTGAGCATGAAGGCAACTAATAACTCAATTGCTCTCCACCAAAGTTATACCTACGTATCAGAAAGCAACTTCGACAGGAAATTTTACTCCTTAGCTTTTCACACTTTTATTTATCAGGTAAAAAACGTTAAAATAAGACACTAAATAATCTTTAATAAAAATATTTTACGCAATTGATATTGACTTCGAAATGGTGACAAAAAAACACCAATAAATTATTATTGGTGATTTTTTGTACTGTTAATATCAAACAGGAACAATAGTTACATCAATAGTTTGGGTTTATTAGTCGTGTGTTTATTAAAACACACGACTAAAAAACCCAAACTATTGATTAAAATCCTGTTTTATAGCTACCCTTTTGCTTACCCTAATCTTTTTTGCTGGGGGCTCATAAAACCATGGTGCAATTTGCTAAGCGCGCCCCCCGGTGGCGCACGGGTTTAATTTATAAACACTATTCATAATTTTGTTCAAGCAAGTATTAAAATATTAAAACATTTTTTTGTCGTGATCAATTTTAAATTCATGAGGTAAAAAAAGGTGCAGCGGTAAAGTAAACTAAAGAGGTACAATAATAACTAAATGCAAAATACTTTAAACTGGTAAATTTAGGTATTTTTACCTTTTTTATTGACTTTACTGTGTTCCAAGTATTTTTTTCCTTTTTTTGATTAATTTTACCGAGTTGCAACTATATCGTGAAATGATTTGTAAAAATAATTTAAAAGATAATGTAATGTATTGAAGGCAAAATTAATTGGTAAATATTTTAATATATTATGCAGGTACTTAATGTATTAAATTATTTACCATATAATTATGCGACTATAGTTTTCTATCAATATTTACCTCGATTTTAAACAAATGATATATGGTTGACTTTTCGGTTTGAAAATCAGCCCACCTATTTGTCACAATTGCAACGAACACAATCATTGCTAAAAATCATGATTTTTATGAAACCCATACTTAATGATTTTTAGTGAAAGAAATTATCGATTTTCAAAAATTCTCTTGTTACAGTTTTTAGTAGAAAAAATGTATAAAAAAACTTTAAAAAATATGAAAAGATGATGACCAATTCGATGTGATTTTCCATACCATACATTATGTATTTCGTAAACGAAAGTTAACTAAAATGTCTATAATCATAAGTCCCGGCCCCTTGGCGGCTTTCGGATGTATTTATGTAAATACTAAAAAATAATTTTGACACTAAAAGTAAGTCGTTATCAGAAAAAAATAGAATGTAAGTAAGTGCTTTAATTCATACATTGTCGGTACCTAACCGACCTCAATTGAAAGGTCAATGCTCCCATTTTAATAAAATTTAATAATTGAGTCATCATGGCGTCGAAGTGGGGTGAACACAATACAATGGGTCTCTCTTGGGATCTTGTATTGAATCAAGGGACTGGAGGATCTATAGCTACGGAGATATTATGAGACCGTTGTTAGATTAAGTGATGCTGTTGAGGTTATATTTGGGATTGGTTACCACTGCTGGTATTGTTTTTATTGTCAATACAATCATAGTAATATTATAAGAATATACCATAGATATCCGACGTACAATTTGGGTCTCACAAACCTAATTTCAAAAATGCGACGTGATTTGACTTTTAAAAATGCATTTTTTTTTAGTAAATTGGCAAGAACTTCATTCTTAATAATTAGTTATGATCTAGCCTAAAATACTAAACTCCGTAGCACTCGCAAACAATGCGGTGTGATTACACTTTTAAAAATACTGCATGATTACACTTTTAATAATAGAAATACGTACTTTACAGTTTAAAAAACGCTGCGTGATTAAACTTTTGAAAAAGTGTTGTTATTAGATACACCTCTAAAAATGCAGCATGATTATGCTTTTAAAAATGCAGCATGATTATGCTTTTAAAAATGCAGCGTGATTATGCTTTAAAAAATGCTGCGTGATTACACTTTTAAAAATGCAGCGTGATTATGCTTTTAAAAATGCAGCGTACTTAGACACACACTTTTTCAAACTTAATCAGTCACTGGGTATATTATTTCGTTGATATTCCACAACTTTCACACAAAGCCACCTAGTCCCAGGCTAAGCAGAGTTTGTGTTATGGGTACTAAACAGCTGTCAAACATACTTATATATTTCTAAATACATACATATTATAGATAAATTACACTCAGACACAGAACAAATGATCGTGCTCATCACACCAACATTTAATTTTGTCCTGGGTGGGAATCGAACCCACAACCTCCGGCATAGCAATCAGGGTCACTAGACCAAAAGGCCAGTCAATATATAAAGATTATGTCTTCAGCATAAATATATAATAAATCGTACATATTAAGTTACCTCACTTGCCAATCAAATACCTAATGAGAGAAATGGAATTAATTATTCATAATGTTTAAACATTGTAAATCAAACCGAATATGAATAATAATGTTGCTTGAAAATGTTAATTAATTCATTAATTTTTAAAGAGCTAATATTTTGTCATTAGTACAATTGGTATTGACTATTGACACAAGAGTATAGAGAAAGGCCAAATAAACGATGGATTGATTGAACAGTACCTTATGTACATGCATAAATAAGAGCTTGTGGCTAAATTTTTTTTGGTAGTTTTTTTTTTTTTTTTTTTGACATTGTATTATTATTATTCATGACATTTTGATTATTTTTAATTGTAATTGATTTAATTGGACATCTGTAATATGTAGCTGATATTGTTTTTTTTTTCTTTTTTTTTTGTACTGTTCTATTTTAATTTCAAAATTCTCATTTCCCGACATTTGTTTGTTTAAGAGATTCTGTACATTATTACAAGTAATTTAATTTTGAAAAAAAAGTATTAAATCACTATTTTGTATGCCTTTCGGCGGAACGTGGGATGGGCTAAACATTTTTATAAGATCATTTTACCCTGTGTTCACAAAATTAATAAATGAATTTGAATGAATGAAATGAATTTGAATTTAAATTATAACAGTCGCATGGGTCGTTCGAAGGTTAAGCTACGCTTGACAAGGTTGGCACGTGGATGGGTAAAAAAGATTAAAGATACCGGGCTGGTATCCGCAACTCCACGTCAAAGCGCGTATTTTGCGTATGGGCTATAATCTACCACGCGGGCCCAGTGCGAATTGGTAGATGTCACATGTCTTCGAATTTTTGGTTCTAGGACATGCCGGTTTCCTCACGATGTTTTCCTTCACCGCTTTTGCGAGCAGTGGTGATGAAATAAGTTACGTGGATGGGTAACCATTCATTACATATAGGGTGACTGGTAATTAGTGACCGATACTAAAACACGTGATTGTATTCATGATTTTAATAAACTTTCCCAAAGAAACTTCTTTTTTATACACTGTAAAATAACAACCACGCTGTTTGAATTCCCGCGTGCGCGCCTGTGATCGATCACATTATGCACAAATCGGCACGATCTATCAGATGATAGTCTGATCTCAAGAAGGGCAGAATCTACTAGCAGTAGTAGCGTCACACGCTTCCCCGCCACCCCCACAGCTCCCGGTGTGCAGTACTGACGTAATTAAAATAAAAAAATAAATTATAAATAAATATTCCACAACTTTTTACACAACGCCATTTAGTCCCAAGTTAAGCTTGAGAGCTTGTGTTATGGGTACTAAACAGCTGATAAACATACTTATATATTTCTTAAACAACTCACAACAACAACAACAAATCTTTTCTTTTCTCTTTATTTCTTTTTTTTCTTTCTTTTCTTTCTTAATTTTTTTTTTCTTTTTTATTTAATTGAATTAATTGAAAGTTAATGAGTACCGTATACCGTATTCGTAACGGCTTTACGTGCTTTTCGAGGCACAGAGGAGTCTTGATAAGTAAATAATGTATTTTTTTTGTTTTTTGTTTTTTTTTTGTAATTTTTTGATAAAACACTCACACACCCACAACATACGCACATATACTCACACACACACACACACTTCACATGCATGCTTACCAATTTGTTTTACGTCCGTGACACCTCACAATCTCAGGTCCAGTTGAAAAACAGCGTCAGGCACTAGTTGTCTGGCATTTTTGCTGAACTGGACCCTTTTGGCGCAGCCACAAGGCACACAATTTTTTTTTTTCCAATTATTTCACTTGTTTGATTTCTTTTAACTGATTTTTTATTTGCTATTGCTGTTTTATATTATCGTGTGCCTTTTGGGCCAAATAAATGCTTTTTCTTTATTTATTTATTTATTTATTTATTTTACAATTTATGTACACACAGAAAAATAGATTGATATACAAGATACTTATAATTAGGAGTACAAAGGTACTGCTTATTTCTATAGAAATTATATATATTATTATTTGCTTATTTCTTTGTTCTTTCTTTCATAATTTAGCCACAAGCTTCTGCATTCCATTCACACACGCTTTTATGTAACGTTACTAAAATACCATATGGATTATGAAATTGGAAACTGACAAAAAAGGGTCATTTTTGGGATGTGGCCCAGCGGGTCTGTGGTCTTAAAAAATGTTACTTAACCGCTACAGATTAGATCGGGTGTCATCTATCATCGGCGCCAGGGAAGGTCAAAGGGACCTCTGCAGGTAATAAAATCATCCCTGTTTTAATATTGTTTATACTTATCTACATATTTAAATAAAATCGATTGTGTATAAAATACTCGTCTCGACAGTGTTTGTAACAAATCTCCTCAGAAACGGCTTGACCGAATGTTATGAAATAATGTGTTTTTCATTTAGTACCTACTGTATCTTGGTTTGAGAATGGGTCGTAAAGTAATAAAAACTAATAAGTTAATTCTAAGGTGGAACGGAGCTTGCCGGGCAACTAGTCTTCTATCCTACTAATAATATAAACGCGAAATTTTGTGAGGATGGATGGATGTTTGTTACTCTTTCACGTAAAAACTACTGAATGGATTTTAATGAAATTTGGTATGGAGTTAGCTGACACCCTGGATTAACACATAGGCTACTTTTTATCCCTGTATTCCCACGGGAACGGGACCTACGCGGGTGAAACCGCGGGATGTCTGCTTGTAATAATATAATATTATAAAGAGAAAAGATTTCTATCTTTGTATGTAACTAATAAACTTAAAAACTACTGGACTTCTTTCACCATTAGGAAGCTACACTATCCCCGGGTGACATAGGCATAATTTTCAACCCTGTATTCCCACAGGAACGGTAACTTCGCGGGCGAAACCGCGTGAAGTCCGCTAGTAAAAAAACTTTTTTTATATTGTTAATTGTTATTAATACATGTCATTTTATTAGGGTTATCCACCTAACCCTAATAAATGAAACTTAACATACCTAACTGTCGAAATCTAGGTATATTGAACACATCTGCCTACCCCTCTGAGCATACAGGCTTGATGATACGTCATGATGTTGTATAAACAATAAACATTCAAGCGATTCCATCAATCACGATAGATTTGCCGTCTATTTTTGAAGAGTTCCGTTGTATATCTCCGAAGATCAGCACCAGATCTTCACCAAATTAAAATGGGACCACCTCAGGAGTATACTCTTTCAAACAAAAAAAGAATTGCGAGAATCGGTCCTTAAATGGCGGAGAAATCAGGTAACAAACTAAAAAAAAAAAAAATATACATACACACGAACATAGAACCTCCTCCTTTTTTTGAAATCGGTTAAAAAGAGACTGACCTCTGAGTTTCTTTCGGTGTTTCTTCTCAGAGGAGGCAGATAAAACGCCGACCTGACCTAGCTAAAAAATTACATGTAAAAGTGTGTGTGTGTGAGTGTATACTGTAGGTCCTTATGAGAGTTGTGAGAGTATAATGTAAGTGGCTGTTAGAGTGAGTGTGGTGTGTGAGTATAGTAGTTGGTTTGTAGAGGAAGTAAAAGGGATGAAAAGCAGATTAGCCCAACTTAGAGGGATCAGCAGATTCTCAGTTTCCTCACAGTCAAGAGGTTTCAAGTATCTACTTAAGTAGTGACCGAAATTTTATATGTTTTGTGATTAGTTTGAGGATAAATATCAAGGATGTTATTAAGTTTATTGAATAGGAAACGTCCGAGAAAGAAAAAAATACGAGAATGTGCGGAACTGGAAGGTTGCGTTTGGCAAAGTCAAAGTCAAAGTCAAATCATTTATTTCAATTAGGCCTGAAAACAGGCACTTTTGAACGTTATACTTACAAATAAATTAAATTAATATGATTCTAGTTGCACATTCCAAAAGGTAGTTTTGTATGGAGAAGAATGTGCAAGAAACTCCATACTTACTCTTTTAAAATAGATTTTACAATATTTGTGTACATAATCAGATTATATGTGAGGACGATGTACCATGAGAAAAAAAAAACAGCTATCCTGAGATAGGTGATGTAAAATAAGCAACGCGGCTGGTAATTGTATGAGCGTATTGAAAGATACATGGTGCTCACATATTTACATAATATTTAATCCAAAGTTGATTATTAAAAAAAAAGTAATAACCATGAAGTTAAAACTTAAAATAAAAATAAAATAAAAAATCAAATATTATACTGGCATACTCTACCTTTACGGCGCTTATCCCTATTCAGATTCGGATGTTATTGTAACAAGGAGTGTTGTTAAGGACCCTGCGCAGTATGAAGGTCTGCCTAACAGACAGTATATCCCATTTTTTTAAAAGGTCTACGGATGGGAAGACTTAGGGGAGACAGGCTCCAACTTTGAGTATAGCCCGCTGAGCTCTCTCAACTTCAAAAAGATGGGTCTTAGCGGACATTACCTAAATAGTTTTAATAGCAACTAAATACCAACATATATACGTCATCGTTGCTAAGGATAGGTAGACACGTAGGTCCACGACCTCATTCTCACGTGCTAAGGTCTGCATAGGTATCTATAAGTCTTGAAATATCATTAATAGTTTAGACTTTAGCGCATAACGTGTTGATTTATCTCATTCCTTACAATTCTCTGTTAATTTCCGAATGATTTATTTGACATCTTACCAATTGGTTAGCTTAGAGCTGTGACAATAATACAAAACTTGATTATATCGATTATATATGTATATCTTACTAATATTATAAACGTAAAAGTTTGTTCGGATGGATGGATGTTTGTTACTCTTCCACGCAAAAACTACTGAACGGATTTGGATAAAATTTAGTACACAGATAGTTTATAACCTAGATTAACACATAGGATAGTTTTTATCCCGATTATATCTTCCCGTGGGATATTTTTCGACTTGTAGCGGGCAAAGCCGCTGGCAACAGCTAGTATTAAATATTTACGAAATTCTTCTCTTCATGTTGCTATAAAACCGTGACTGGCCTGTTGGTCTAGTAGTTAGTGCCCCTGACTGCTATGCCGGAGATCGTGGGTTCGATTCCCACCCAGGACAAATGACTGTGTGATGAGCACGATCATTTGTTCTGTGTTTAGGTGTAATTTATCGTACTTATTTAAATCATCATCAACTTAGAAATTGATGATGAATTGATGTATATCAGCTGTTTAGTACCCATAGCACAAGCTCTGCTTAGCTTGTTGAAAGTTGTGTTATATTTATTATTATTATTATAGTAACTAACCTGGTGTCAGAGTTTTAATGCCGCCCATGCGCCGCTGACTGGCATCACATGTTTTCCTTCACCATTTTTGAAGCAAGTGATAATAGGCTTTTAGACTAAATTTTACTTTTAGTTCTTCATTTAGATTACTAGAAAATTTTCGATACATATTTTGTTCAATTTTCACGTAGGTAATAAAAAAAAACGGCCATATTTCGAGTCAAAATGTCGCATGACATCATTATCCCGTGCAGTTTTTACTGTAAAATGACGTCACAAGCCCCCTCTCCTCAACTTTAATGCGCTTAATTCAAAGACATTCAATACCTATAGACCGGACATCACGAACAAAATTTTCGTCCGAAAAAGTGTGTCCTGCTGGATACAAGTCTATGAGTTTTTTGTAGTACGCTCCGCTGCCGCTCCAATATTCATATATTATTCTAGATGGCGTTACTGAGACATGGGATCAATGTTTTTCTATGACATTTCCTTGACATGCCCGCTCTATAGTATTTTAAATCTCTTTGGCTTAATCTAAGTAGTTTTCCATCATCCAAGTAGCAGAAGTAGTAGAGAGAGAGTAGTAGAGAGGAGTAGTAGGTAGTAGTGTAGTAGTTTTTCCTGTTGCCAATAAATAATATTTCTTACTTTCTTTCTTTATCATTTTGAAAGAGAAAAAAAATACTTGTTTATTATTTTTTATAATCTAACTAATGTACAGACGCCAGCACGTCAAGTTACTCCAATGTGTCAAATTTCAATGATCGTTTTTCAACAACAACTTTATGTCAAACAGATTAAGGTTCATATTCAATTGGGAAAATGTGACACATTGGGGTAATTTGATGTGCTGGCGTCTGAACCTACTAATATATTTTGATATTCATAAATATCGTCCACGGACATGTCTATTTAGAAATTTAGTGTAGGTCTATGTTTGACATAGACATGCTAAGTAGGAGACCATACTTCAGTGATCATGTAGCTTAACTTAAAACTTGAGGTTACTTATAAGCAACGTACCTATAAAACTCTGTAATTTTGTGTATGTCTAGAATTCTGCCGGTCCCTATAAGGCAAGAGGTCGTAATAATAAACTAACTAGCCGTGACTGCAACAGATAACATCTCTAGATCAAGTTACAGGCAGGGGTGGGCAACATTTTAATGTACTAACAAAGTAATTCAGAAACTGCCTTTTGTGTCCATAACTTTAAATACGGTTATGTAACTTTGAAACACTTATTTATTTATTAAAACTTTATGCACTAGTAAAATACACTACTAATGCGAGCTCATTGCCTTAAGCATTTTCTACCAGTCTATCTTAAGGTGATGCAGACCATTGTAGGCGCAAGAAAGTAAGGAAAACATTCAAATCTAATTAATAATTGTTTAGAATAAATACATAGATACATACAAATTATATAAAATCTAAACTAAAGCGATGTCTAGAGAAAAAATACACTAGAAATTCAAATGTACGAGATCACCGGTGACCGGCGTAGCGTCTAAACACTTGAAATAAAACACGGCCAAGGTGCGTGTTATAAAAAAAAAATATAGTAAACATTTTTAAAAAAACCCACGAAAAATTGCTCCACACTAATGTTGAACACTTTAAGGGGTATGAGGAAAGGGTGTAAAGTTTCTCATCTCCCATAAATTGCTCGGATCCTCCTCACAGACGGGTGTGGTGTCTGGTAGGCTACTACTGCCCGACGGTTGTTGTCGGGAACTTGTACACGTTCAATCGCGCGGATAACTTTAACATCGCGATGTAGGATCTCAGTCTTTAGTTCGCATTTGACGAGATAGATGTCCCTTATCCCCTTTATTTTTTCTTTCATTCTGTCCTTTTTTGCCACTGCATTGCTTTCCCCAACAAACCATATCAGAAATCAGATGTCACCAAAGTTATAGCCGAAATGTTGCCAGCCCCTTCCGCGACCACAGATTATATCAACAGTTCGTTAAGCACAACCATTAAGCACATACGATGCATTGTGACTAGTGATGTACTTAATACTTAGGGATTATTGTAATGATTGTTTTGTTGGTGCTGTGGTTACAAGCGCTACTGCTGATTTGGAGGTCCTGAGTCTTCTTCTTCCCTCATCATTTGCCTGCCTGCCTGTTCCCAACTATGTTGGGGACGGCTTCCAGTTTTTTTTTTTTTTTTTTTAATATTATGAACCAGTGCTTGACTGCAATCCCACCTGATGGTAAGCAGAGATGCAAACAGTGATGGTGAAGCGCACTAGTTTATTAAGAGCCTATTCACTCTAGCCTTGAAAACACCTAAATTATAATCGGACGGGAAGACCGCAGCAGGCAAGTTGTTCCAGTCCTTCGATGTACGCGGTATAAACGACGAAGCGAAACGCTTTGTCCGAATCGTGGGAGTGCCAACGATGTAAGGGTGGACACTCGCCGTACGCCGGGTTGTCCGATGGTAGAAAGGTGATGGCGGAATCAAGTCATGTAATTCCCGTGCACACTCTCCAAAATGTATCCTATAGAAAACCGAAAGGCTAGCTATCCTACGCCTATGCTCAAGGCTTTGCAGATTGGTTCTAACCAAATCTGGGTCACCAACAAGCCTCTTCGCACGCCTCTCCACTGAGTCCAAAGCTGCTAGTTTAACCCCATGCAGCTGAATACCAGTGTCTTACATGGAGCGACTGCCTGTCGGACCTCCACAACCCAGTTACTGGGTAACACGATACCCCTTGGTTAAACTGGTTGTCAGACTTTCGAGCTTCTGACTACAAGTAACAACTGTCAAAGATCTACAAATGACAGCCGGGAACGTCTTAACGTGCTTTCCGAGGCGCGGAGGAGCCTTGATATGTAATAAATGGACGGAACTCTAAACAACGCGTGGCCCGTCACACACTTTACCTATATCTACACTTATACATATAATAAATAGAAAAAATGTATTAAGCTATTGCATAGCTTCTATCGCGGGCCTTGAGCGCGGGGACCGAATCCAGAAATTCCGTAACGAAAAAAAACCTCACGCTCCCCACTCCGACGGGCAAGGAGGTGTGGCTTGAAGGCCGTGCATCGTCTAACGTCGTTTCAGTTCGGCAGTCTTCGACACGGCGTTGTGTGCGATTAGATGGGATGTTGTGTGGGAGGGGAGGGGAGGGTAGGGGGGAGGGGAGGGGAGGGAGCGGTGAGGGGAGGGGAGGAATGGGGAGGGGGAGAGGAGAGGAGTTGATAAAAAATGATATGCAATAGCTTTACCGTGGCAGTCTCCGAGTGCCACTCGTAATTTTTTTTGTGTGTGTATGTTTGTAATGAATAAACTCAAAAACACCTGTGCCGATTTTAAAAATTCATTCACCATTGGAAAGCTACATTCACCTTGAGTAACATTATAAGCTACTGCGCCCTGTATTCCCACGGGAATGAGAATAACGCGGATGAAACTGCGTGACGTCTGCTAGTGATATAAATAAAGAGGCAAGATTGGTATTTTTGTATGTAACGAATTAACTTAAAAACTAATAGACTGATTTGAAAAATTCTTTCATCGTTGGGAAGCTATTACACTTTGTTCATAGGCTACTTGTTTAATATAATAATAATAATAATAATATAATAAAATCTTTATTGCATATAAGGTGTTGCAGTAGATACACTAAAAAAGTTACATAACAAAATAAACAACTGTTTGCTACAGTAATGGTTGGGGTACTGTCCTCTTAGATAGGCTACATAATAGCCTGTAGTAATTAGAAACAGAGCCGTATCCCTCTTGAATGGAGAAATCTATTGCTTAGTGATTTTGGAACAATATTTGGTAACGATTTTATTTTATTTTTAAATTTAATTTAATTTAAAAATAAAATAAATGTGTGTATAATAAACATGTTTATCCCTGTATTCTTACTTGAACTGGAACTGCGCCGGTAAAACCGCATGATTTTCGCTAGTTACCTATTTATAATTCTATTCAACAAACACTTCCGAATCTAGTTAAAACAAAAACAAAAGTTCGCATTTCAAACAAAAAAACCTAAATCCATCCCAAGATGACTACACCGCCACAAATTCTATAAATATCGATAACAACAAAGGAAACATTACTTATAACAACACTAAACTCATCGACAATGCCACATCCCTAGCCGTTAAGTGATTTACTGACATTCATCGCATTCCTTCACTACACTTCTGTCTCGCTCACTCCTTGGTTTAATAGCTGGGGGGAGAAAGAGAAAGCTATAGTTGTACTATGTAAGATTTTTGTAATATCACAGATATTTTGGAAGCTTTTGTGGGGTGTATGTTTACGCTTACAAGTAAAATGTAACAAGCAGGAGTGTAGCTATTACCGTATCAACAGTCGTGGGGAAACTTACCTGGGGCTCGAGTCTGCTATTGCAATCGTGTCTCAATGACCGGTCAATGATCGATTTTTGACGTATAACGTCAAACTTATGACACATTTCCCATACAAAAACTGTCAAAGTTGTCAAATATTCGATCAATGACCGGTCATTGAGACACGATTGTAATAGCAGACTCGAGCCCCAGGTGTTAGAGTTTTAATGCCGGCCATGGGCCTCTGACAAGGCTTCACATGCCCTCAAGAAATATCTCTTAGATTTCCTGCGCCGTTTTTGAAGTAGGTGATAATAAGACCATTAAAAAACCACCATTAAAAAAAGGCCTAAATCTTTGCAGTTGAATAAAGCATACTACAACATTTCGGATTTTTTCACAGACAAAATGGTAATGACTGTTGTTTTTTATTTTTTTTTGAACTTAGTATCATTAGACCATGTTTGTCTGTCATCTTTAAATTTCATTTGACATTCTACGTGACATTTTGTATTTTAATTAATATTATACTATTTTGTCGCTTTTTATATTTTATTTCTGTTCTAGTTACACATTATTTTAATTTTTTTCTTTTGTCATTTTTATATTGTTTCTATTTTGAGTCGCATCAATTGTCAAATTGAATTGAATGTGAATGTCAATGACTCATATAGATATTTGTACACCTTCGGGTATAAAAACAATTTTTTGTACCTGTTAACAAATGATTAAATGAATTAAAAGGGCACTATTGAACGTGTCTACCTAACCTTTAATGTATACAGGCGTGATCCACGCTTATATTATAAAGATAAAAAAAAAAAATTGTATGTGTGTGTGTACTGAAAAAACCCAAAAACTACTGAACCGATTTGAAAAAATCTTTCACCGTTGGAAAGCTACATTCACCCTGGGTAACATAGGCTACTTTTTATTCCTGTATTCCCACGGGAGTGGGAACTACGCGCATGCGTTACGTGCATGCGTGATACTTTAATCTCGTTAGTCGTCTAGTGCTTTTAAAAGTTTACTTATTAACAATTACTTACACGAACGAAAGTTAAAACATGCAGAGTCGTTTAAACAAAAAGTTCCATTGAAATTGCTACATCAGTTTCCGAGAAATTACCTGACAATGTAACGTACCTACCCACGTTTAATAAGGAATTTGCCTGTAGATGAACAGTGTAATAACGTTTAAAAGAAGATGTAAGTAGTAACAAATATTGAAAAGATTATGCTTAGATGGTTTGGTCACGTTGAAAGTATGAATGAAAGGCGACGAAAGGTATAACGAAAGGTATTTACAAGGCAGATGTAAGTGGGAACGCCGGGAGGGGACGCCCTAGAAGGACATACATAGACCTTATTGGTGAGGTTCTTCAGACAGGTCAGGTGCGTAGTACTCGCAACCGGCGTGTGTGTATGACAACATGTATGAATGTAAACGAAGCAAAAGAAGTATGTAAGAATCGTAGCATATGGCGCTCTGTAGTTTCTGCCTACCCCCCATGGGGAAAAGGTATGAGTTTATGTGTGTATGTACAGTGTACAGAGGTCAGCACTCAAGCTACCCGAACGTGTAAAATTTCTTTGATAGTTTTTCGACTTTATTTCAAACTGTATAAGGTTCATGTTCAGTTGGTAATATTTAACAGTTTGGGAGTTAGCGTGGTGTGCTGGCGATTATATTTCCACTTTAACTATTTTTTGCCACTATTGTAAGAATTGTAATAGCACAGTGGTTTTAAGGATTGCCAAGTCAAAGGTCTTGAATTCGAATCCAACCACACCACTGACTTCCCGGATTCTCGTGCGTATTGTACAATATCACTTGCTTTAAAAACGGTGAAGGAAAACATCGTGAGGAAACCGGCGTTTTTTTATTATTATAATAATATAGGTACGCGTTTGACCACTATCTCACCTGATGGTAAGCGATGATGAAGCACGCTTGCCTAGAAGCAACCTGTTCACACTCGACTTAAAGACCCCTAGGTTGTAGCTATCAGGAAACACCGACTCCAGCTGTTCGCACGATGAATGTGTTTCCAAAGCGTTTAGTAGGTACGTATGGTTGGGATATCTACCATGTACCGGTGGCGCAGTGCTGTACGTCTGGTGGTCTGATGATGGAAAGAGCTTGGTGGAATTGAATCGTGCAATTCCGATGCACACTCTCCGAAATTATAACCGATAGAAAACCGACAGACTAGCAACTCGTCGTCGATGCTCAAGACTTTGAAGTTTTGACTCAACGAGTTCATCATTGCCGATGAACTTCTTGGCTAACTAAATACGCTAAGAGAAGAAGACTGCCATATCCTGTTCCTAACGCCACTTTGATCATAAATCCATACAACTCATCAGGGCACCGGGCACAGTCCGCAAATTGACGCACAATTGGATGGGGGAGCGTTAGTAAGATGGACGTACGACACGCGACTATAGAGCACAGTTCTGGCGTTTATTAGGGCTTGACGTAAGAGTATACATCTAAGAGATTTAAGATAGATACTATATGTAGAGGAGAACCTCTACATATAGTACCTAACTAACTATAATTATTATTATTAATCCCATGTCTTAGTAACGCCATCCACAATAATTAAACACATTCAATAACTATAGACCGGACATCACGAACAAAATTTTCATCCCGAAACTTAAACCACAGTCTAAAAACATACAGTCGTCCGACGAAGCTGTCTAGACAGGGCAATCGTGCGGGGTGTGAGGGGCGAGACGCGGGAAAGCCGCTCCCGCAATTCGAACAAAACGATGTTCGTAGTGCGGGAGGTATTATTCAGGGCTAACGCGTGTAGACGTTGTCGGCATTTTTCCAGAGATCAAAGGCGACGTCCTACTGTATTAATATTTATACTGTGCTTAAACTAACCTTGTGTCTGAGTTTTAATGCCGACCATGGGCCTCTGACTTAACATCATAATATGCTGTTAAAAAACATCTCTCAAACAAGCCGGTTTCCTCACAATGTTTTCCTTCGCCGTTTTTGCAGCAAGTCATAATAAAATTATACAATACGCACATAAATCCGAATACTCCGAGGTCGTACCTTGCATTCGAACTTGAGACCTATGAGTTTGCAATCTGCTTTTATCAATCACTGCTTTTACCATTCTTCTAAATTGGCACTGCACGAGAATCGAAGTCCAGCTCTTACACTACAACCAAGCCACAGCTACAAATTACTTCGTAACATAATTAGTCTCCCTACATGCAACACACAATGAGACTCATTGAATCTATGTCGCAGCAACCAATTGAGTTATCTCTACCAGTAGGGAGATATGTAACTGAGTTAGACACCATGACCACCGTTGAAACAGATTTTTTCTACAGTACAATCGTTACAGTGGGAGATTGTAGACACATTTCTATTGTTTTTAGCACGACATTGTCAAGGAATGAGTAGGTTCTTCAGTCGACAATAGCATTTACTATGCGTTTCAAATGAGAATAGGAACGTCAATGACCTCTATCTGTCAGGTGTCACTTGAAAAGTACGGTCAGCAAGACTAATTTATATAATGTTATTTTTTTTAATTTTCTTTTCTAAATATTTTTAAGATCTTTTATTTATTTATTTTACATTTTGTCTGGCAGTTTGAGTTCTTTATGGGACCAACCCAAATGTTCTTTCTTTGGTATTGTTCGTCAGCACGTGGAGCTCCTCAAGTTCCGAGTTGAGCTCACTATTACTGACAAATGCTTGCACTGACTGATCTAGTCCCCTCATTCTGTGTGGTTCTTTCCTCAAAAGACGATTTCAGACACTAATCGGCATGGATCTTACATGATTTGACCAAGATAATGTCTGGACTTTAAAAGAGACTATGACCTCTGAGTTTCTTTCCGTGTTTCTTCTCAGAGTAGTCAGGTAGTGAAACTCTGATCTTATCTACTAGTTGAAAAAAAAGACGTGTAAAAGTGTTTGTGAAAACCTATTTACCGAAATAAAAATCATTTATCATTATCATTTAATTCTAATAAGACGTTTTTTTTTTCATTTTGATTAACTGCGACTCGGTAAAACAAAAAAATAATTGATTACTTACGCGAATAAGGGTTTCGTTGCAGATCGTACTTTTTAAGTGACATCTGACAGATAGAGGTCATTGACGTTCCTATTCTCATTTGAAACGCATAGTACCACTTCAATCAAGCATTGCAAGCCACACAAACCTATGCAGACAAAACTCTTGCATTGCATAACTTATCTTACTTCGTACTAATATTATAAACGCGGAAATTTGTTACTCTTTCACGTAAAAACTACCGAATGGATTTTAATAATATTTGGTATGGAGTTAGCTGACACCCTAGATTAACACATAGGCTACTTTTTATCCCTGTATTCCCACGGGAAAGGGCTCTACGCCGGTAAAACCGCGGGACGTCTGCTAGTATTACATAACATTGTCACAACTCTACACAACTTGGTAAGTACACAATACACATCTCGGGCGCTTCTCAGAGTATAGCGATGCATCAAAACTGTCACTTAACTCTGATGCTGTGATATCCGATGATAAATCGGTTCCTCAACCAAGATGGAGGATGCTATTGATATAAAAGAGATTTGAGAGAGATATTTTTGGGTGTAATTGGGGCTTGCGGCTAAATAAAAAATAAAACCGACTTAAAAAAAACACTAACCGGTGTAAAATAGCTCTAAATTAGGAACTTAGGAAGTCGGTGGCTTTGGTGGTTAGAATAGAATAGAATAGAATACACTTTATTGTACACCATAAAAACTTACAAATAATAACTTTAAGGGGTACATAAGGTGTTACAATGGGCGGCCTTATCGCTAAAAGCGATCTCTTACAGACAACCTTTGGATGGACTTGATGGAGGAGGAGAAAAGATGAGTAGGCAGTTTGTGGTGTAATATTTACATAGATAATTAACATACAAATATAAAATAAGTAGGTATAAATAAGAAAACAAAAAAAAGAAAATAAATAAATACAAAACATAAATACTAATAATTTTCAGAGTAACAGACTGTTATGACGTGTTAGGAGAAAGGTAATCATTTTTAAGCATTCCTTTAAAATGATGGTAATGTTTGAGCTTGTCTCACTGACACAGGCAAAGCATTCCATAGCCGAACAGCTGCAGGTGGTTTTGTCTTATTCATGATGGGCCACCGACTTGTTGTGGCAGTTATGGATTTATTATTTATTTATCTAAGGCTATAATAAAAATAGTCAAAAAGTAAAATAGTGTAGGTATAATACTTATAAACATTTAGTTGGTTATTTCAATTCAGCAGCTGCATCGACATGACTCCAATATGTTATCAATTAAAACTATCAGTGACTGGAGTTAACCTAGTTTAGCGAAGTATTTAGTGGATAATATATGCATGAACTTAAGCTGAGATTAACTATGAGATACCCGAGATTAGGTAGGAGGTGTTAAATAGATTAATAGGTTAGGTACATTAAGATGCTAACGACGCTTTAAGGCGACTAACGAAAGGTATTTACAAATTCGACATATCAGTATTAATGTATGGCTTCGCCGTTTCGCTACCGTCGTCGTGGTGGTGATGCGAATAGTTAGTTTCTGAAGCAAGTAACGAAACAGCCAAGCTATATAGGAAACCAACTCTATGAGGGTTCAAAAAAACGACGAAGCTCTTCGAGAAAAGGTAGGTAGTGCCCTTGCGCTTCGCTTGGCTCGTCTTGGCGGGGGCACTGCCGTGCCCCCAGATCCTTAGATGGTTTGGTCACGTTGAAAGGATGAATGAAAGGCGACTAACGTAATTTACAAGGCAGATGTAAGTGGGAACGCCGGGAGGGGACGCCCTAGAAGGACATACATAGACCTTATTGGTGAGGTTCTTCAGAAAGGTCAGGTGCGTAGTACTCGCAACCGGCGTGTGTGTATGACAACATGTATGAATGTAAACGAAGACAAAGAAGTATGTAAGAATCTTAGCATATGGCGCTCTGTAGTTTCTGCCTACCCCCATGGGAAAAAGGCGTGAGTTTATGTATGTGTGTGTATGTCTTCAGAAGAATCGGCAAAATGACAGATTGTAATAAGCATTTCAAATGAGAATAGCAACGTCAATGACCTCTATCTGTCAGATGTCACTTGATAAGTAAGGTCTGCAAGACTAATTCATTTAATTAAGACGTTTTTAACCGACTTTCAAAAAAGGAGGAGGTTCTATGTTCGTGTGTATGTAATTTTTTTTTTTTTTTTTATGTATGTTACCTGATTTCTCCCCCATTTGTGGACCGATTCTCGAAATTCTTTTTTTATTCGAAAGAGTATACTCCCGAGGTGGTCCCATTTTAATTTGGTGAAGATCTGGTGCTGATCTTCGGAGATATGCAACGGAACTCTTCAAAAATAGACGGCAAATCTGTCGTGATTGCTGGAATCGCTTGGATGTTTATTGTTTATACAACATCATGACATATCATCACGCCTGGTATGGTCTGAGGGGTACGCAGACGTGTACAATATACCTAGATTTCGACAGTTAGGTATGTTAATTTTCATTTATTAGGGATAACTGGATAACCCTATTATCATGACATGTACTGTTACGATTAACAATATATATAGCAAATATTTGTATGGGAACCACTAAAAATGGAAAAATAAAAAACTTTTTTGCAAAAAAATTAAACCGACTTCAAAAAAAACACTAAACGGTGTAAAATAACTCTAAATTCGGAAGTCGGTGGCCCATCATGAATAAGACAAAACCACCAAAGCCACAGACTTCCTAATTTAGAGTTATTTTACACCGTTTAGTGTTTTTTTTGAAGTCGGTTTAATTTTTTTGCAAAAAAGTTTTTTTTTTCATTTTGATTAACTGCGACTCGGTATAACAAAAAACTACAAATAATTATTCATTACGCGAATGTGGTTTCGTTGCAGACCGTACTTTTCAAGTGACATCTGACAGACAGAGGTCATTGACGTTCCTATTCTCATTTGAAACGCATAGTAGAAACATTTCTTTTGTTTTGAGCACGACAATGTCAAGAATGAAGAGAAGAAACGTGAAACTGTCTATGAATATCTATACTTCTATACTTATATTATAAAGAGGTAAAATTTGTAAGTTAAGGTAATCTTCGGAACTAATGATCCAATTTTAAAAATTATTGTAGGTACTGGTGGAAAGCTACACTATTCCCGGAGGACATAGGCTACTTTTTATCCCCGTATTCCCACGGGAACGGAAACTACGCGGGTTAAACTGCGTGACGTCTGCTAGTGATTAATAAATCCACCATACCCCTTTCTCTATTTTTGATAATCTTGCGCTTTGAGAAATAATTTAGTTGCGCTTAGATAATTTCGCTTAAAAATGGTTGCGCTTACCGCGGAATACTTCTGCGACATAACATAATTGCCTGCTGTGTTGTCATTTAAAAAGTCGAATAACCCTTATTAAACCAACCTTCTTATAACAGTAAGAAGTCATAAATAAACAATTAGATCAGTAGATTTAAAACAAAAATGGTTGCGCTTACTGCGGGATACATCCCCGACATAATTGATTGCTGTGTTGCCATTTAAAAAGTCGAATAACCCTTCTTTTACCAACCTTTACACAACAATAATAAGAAACAGTAGCTTTCACCCAATACCTGCCTACCTACATTCTTATACATCAAAACAAACAAACACAAAGACAGACAGAGAACCTCGGAATTTAATTAAAACGTCACATTTTTGACAGGTGCCCGCTGAGCTCATTTAGAGTTCCGTACGAGAGGGACCCTTTAGACATGCTGTATTTGTGTAGGTATTTTGTAATTACGAGGCTGTCAAGATGAATTAATTTTAGGCGGTTTTAACGGTTTTTTTGGGAAGTTTGTTTTCCTTCTTTCTTTCTTTGTAAGAATTCAAGTAAGTATTTTTATTTTATCAGACAGATGTGTTGCTAGGGAGTTTGTTACGCCAGTTCTTCTAATTAGCACAAGCACTTGGAAGTGGTAAAGGGTGGATGTTTTTAGAGACTGTCTTAAGCAATTTTTCATATTTAAAAATTGCAGGTTACCAGCCTTGATCTAGGTCGATTTTCTTATAGTATTTTATTGTAGTTATAATACAATGATTATCGGTATTAAAGTTATCCGCGCAATTTGACCGTATACAAGTTCCCGACAAAAACCTGCGGGCAGTAGTTAGCCCACCAGACTCAACACCCGTCTGGTCGGAGGATCCTCCCTTTTCAATGGTGGATGAAGAAATTTACACCCTGTTCCTCAAACCTACAAAGACCTTTTCCCTGCAGTGGAATACTAACCAGTCTGGCATTACGTATTATGGTTTTAATTTTGGGTAAGTCTACCTATTGCTACCTATGCATCGCAAATCTTGACTCCAGGCTGAAAAAAGACGACTGAAAAAAGAGTTTTAATTATTTGTCATTGATTAAAACTCAATGACGCAAACGTAATCGAAATGAGAACGTCATATTTAGGTCAGAAGTCGCTCTAACAACAACTAGTTAAACACGGCAAGAAAAAGTGTTTAATCGCAAAAAAAAACATTGGACTTTGAAAACATCGTCGATCAACATTAAAACACAAAAAACATACTACACTGCCCACCCATTGCCTTATAAAGAGGCGTGAACATAAAAAACAGACACAAATAAACCTACAGAACCCATTCTACTTCTTTCAACGACCTAACACAACGCCTTTATTCAAAGTGTCAAACGATGACAATAGATTTTGACGTTTCAATTGTATTCGTTTTTTTTTTATAGCGACTGAGGTAGTTGGCCATTCAGTCTTTTTAATTAAAGGTGAAGAAAAAAAACATGATTTATTACTTTTTGAAAGTTGTGAGGCTTTCGGCGAAATTAAATGGTCACTTTGGTCAATGAGGTAGCTGTTTGTAGTCATCAGCAGGGCTATAGAATATCTTTTAATTGCCAGTATCAAAAATCAAAAGTCTTTATTCAAACTAGGCTGAGAATCAGCACTTTTTGAACGTAAAAATAAAAATATATAAAGACAGTCCCCCAAAAACGGCCCACCCTTCGCCACTTCCTAGTGTTTTTGCTGGGAAGAAGAAGTGGCGGAACAAACTCCCCAGCAACACATCTGTCTGATTCGTTTGAAGAACTAGGTATACAAAGAATCTATACAATGAAATGCTCAATAAGTAGCACTAATGTTTATACACACTGTAAAACATTACATTTCAGAATGATTGTCACGTGTTAGCTAGCACACTCCAATATACCGAGATTTAAAAAAAAGTAAATTCATACTAAGTTTAACATTGAAATCTAAACTAAAGCAAAACAACTACACAACTGTTTGCAGACGCCAGCACATCAAGTTACCCCAATGTGTCAAATTTCTTTGATCGTTTTTCAACTTTATGTGAAACAGTATAAGGTTCATATTCAATTGGGAAAATTTGACACATTGGGGTAACTTGATGTGCTGGCGTCTGTACAAAAATCTTTCCTCTGTAGTGTGATGGTCATCCATCTACGGACCGACCTCAGCCAGCAAGGCTTTACTTTCGATCGACCTGTAGTTAACTAAGTATTGGTTGGAGTGCGAAGTGTAAATGTGTCCTAACGAGGCAAAAGGTTAGTAATAAATCAATCGAAGTATTAGTAGTTACGGAGTAAGTAGCAGTGAGTCATCATAATACAAAGCTTAAAACCAGGTTCCGATAGATTGTAAGTTTAAACAGAACCTAATGGAATTTCGTAAACTATCTGATTGATTTATAATAATAACTTATTGTACAGACGCCAGCACATCAAGTTACCCCAATGTGTCAAATTTTCCCTATTGAATATGAACCTTATTCTGTTTAGCATAAATTTGAAAAACAGTCAAAGAAATTTGACACATTGGGGTAACTTGATGTGCTGGCGTCTGTAACTACTGTATAATTTTAAGTTCCTCCAACTTATCAGACAGATGTGTTGCTGGTTGCTGGGGAGTTTGTTCCGCCACTTCATCTTCCCAGCAAAAACATTAGGTAGTGGTGACTGTCTTAAGTAATATTGACGATAAAAAAGTACCCGCGGCTTGGCTCGATACTCAAAACTTTATTGCATACTATCAATCACACGCCTTTTTAACCGACTTCAAAAAAAGGAGGAGGTTCTCAATTACGGGCACGGGTACGGGGCAGCGCCAACAGCATCCTGTCTATGATAGCTGGCAGGCTTGATTGCGTGTTTGTGAACCATTGCTGCAAGGTTTCAGCTGGGCCTGTCACCTTGCGGCAATGAAGTCACATTCCGTTTATGTATAATCTTTGTTTGTTACTAACTTAGTTTGTAAGTGTATTGTTACTAACACTGTGAGTCCTGTTACTTGTTTTAATAAATTATTATTATTATTATTAATTCGGTTGTATTTTTTTTTTTTTTTAGGGTTTGTTACCCCAGTACCTACTCCGTCGTTTATGGACCGATTTTCAAAATTCTTTTTTTGTTTGATAGGGTATACTAACAGATTGGTCCCATTTGTATCAAAACTCATACCTGGTGAGGGAACTTCGAGGAATTGAGGGAACTCCTCAAAAAATATAGGCACACACGCACCGATTTTAACATTTTTAGTAACAAATCAAGCATTTTCATTTAGAAAGTATCATTTGGTGAAGAAAAACTGATAAAGAAGACAGGCAACGGAACTCTTCAACGCATAACAGCAAATTATTCGCGTTTGCTATAGTCAGATGTCTATGCTGAGCTTTTGTATTTCCACAACATAACATTACGCCATTCCATCTTAAAAGGGGCTGGCAGAGATGTACAGATTAATGTTTAGAGATAGAACTTCTTTAGCAATTGTTATCCAATTTCAATGATTCTTTCAAGTTTTGAAAGACTTTCTTTACATACAAAGAAACTAAAAATTACAAAATAAAAACTTTTTTACAAAAAAAAAAAACAACCGACTTCTTAAAAAAAAACTAACAGGTGAAAAATAACTCCAGTTTCGGAAGTCGGTGGCCAATAATGAACAAAACAAAACCACCAAAGCCACAGACTTCCGAAACTGGAGTTATTTTTCACCTGTTAGTTTTTTTTAAGAAGTCGGTTGTTTCTTATATGCTATGATTTTTAAATAGGTACTTCTTTTGCTTCGTTTTAGTTCAAACATATTTTCAAATACACACGCACCGATTTTAACATTTTTAGTAACAAATCAAGCATTTTCATTTAGAAAGTATCATTTGGTGAAGAAAAACTGATAAAGAAGACAGGCAACGGAACTCTTCAACGCATAACAGCAAATTATTCGCGTTTGCTATAGTCAGATGTCTATGCTGAGCTTTTGTATTTCCACAACATAACATTACGCCATTCCATCTTAAAAGGGGCTGGCAGAGATGTACAGATTAATGTTTAGAGATAGAACTTCTTTAGCAATTGTTATCCAATTTCAATGATTCTTTCAAGTTTTGAAAGACTTTCTTTACATACAAAGAAACTAAAAATTACAAAATAAAAACTTTTTTACAAAAAAAAAACAACCGACTTCTTAAAAAAAAACTAACAGGTGAAAAATAACTCCAGTTTCGGAAGTCGGTGGCCAATAATGAACAAAACAAAACCACCAAAGCCACAGACTTCCGAAACTGGAGTTATTTTTCACCTGTTAGTTTTTTTTAAGAAGTCGGTTGTTTCTTATATGCTATGATTTTTAAATAGGTACTTCTTTTGCTTCGTTTTAGTTCAAACATATTTTCAAATACACACGCCAGTTGCGAGTACTACTCGCCTGACCTCAGTCTTCAGAAGGTCAGGTGCGTAGTATCATCAAGTTATAGTGTGTTAAACATACCTATATATTTCTAAAACATAATAGACAAATTACACCGAGACTCCAGAATAAATGATCATGCAGCTCATTCGCCAAACATTTGTCCTGGGTGAGAATCGAACACACGGCCTCCGGCATAGCAGTCAGGTCCACTAACTACTAGACCAACAGGCTAGTCAAATCAGCAAGTTTCTCTTTAAAAAAATAAGAATGCGCAATGCAATTTCACATCTGCAATTAATTTCTTTTTACTAATTGACCACGAAGTTAGTAACACATATTTGAACCGATTAATCGTTTATTTCAGTTCTGTGCCTTCGGCTTGACCTTTCGGAGATAACTATCCCTACATTAGTGTACACACATGCTTACTACTTACCTACTTTAGTCCTTGAGTGAGCGATATCTGTTTGGAGGGCGTGACCTCGCGGACCGCGCATGCGCGGAGCGCGACGGCGGCGGCGGCAGGCGCGTGAGATGCGAGCGGGCTTATGTTAGTACGCTATTTCCACACTTAGCGTGCGCACGTGCTACTATTTTACGTAATAAGATACGCGAAACGAGATAAGAATAACGTTGTTGTAACGTTTGTGAAGTGTTAAGTGACTTTCCAGTGGATTACAAGTAAATGTAATGAAATGGTAAGTTTCTTAGATATTTATTTTATTCTTTGTGTGAGTGATACAAAATTTTCTAAAGGAATCTGTTGTGTGTTTATATACCTAATTATACTTGCTGCGCATGGCCAAGTTGCATATTTGTTCGCATGTCGGTTCGCTTTCGTAACCAATGCGGTGAGCACCCTGTCGGACATCTCATCCACAAGGTGGGTAAGGTACCTGTACTATACGATACGTCATGCACTCATGTCGGTTCGCTATCGCAACCAATGCTAACCACCCTGTCGGACATCCCATCCACAAGGTGCGTAAGGTACCTATGCTATACGACACGTCAACTGCACGCACGCGGCGTTCGTTATCGCAACCAATGCTAACCACCCTGTCGGACATCCCATCCACAAGGTGCGTAAGGTACCTGTACCATACGAGTTACGACACGTCAGCTGCACTGCTACTGTCATAAAACTCAGGTACTCGCCTCGCAGCAAGCTCCTGACACGCCGCATGCCTCGTAGACTGACCGGTGCGGATCAAATATTGAGAGGCGCGGCTCGATTTGGTGAGCGGCGCGGCTCGATCAGTTGAGCCGCGCGGCTCGATTTGTTGAGCCGCGCGGCTCGATTTGGTGAGCGGCGCGGCTCGATTAGTTGAGCCGCGCGGCTCGAATTGTTGAGCCGCGCGGCTCGATTTGGTGAGCGGCGCGGCTCGATCTGGTGAGCGGCGCGGCTCGATCTGGTGAGCCGCGCGGCTCGATTCGATGAGCCGCGCGGCTCGATTGTTGAGCGGTGTGGCTCGAATGTAGGGTTACGCAGCTTGATTGTTGACCAGTGCAACTAACTTATAGACCATCCAATGATATGCCTGCGTCTACGGCTACTGTCGGTTATGGCTTCGACACGAACGCTGACTGGCTTGACGGCTTGGGAACGATCTCGTTGCTTGCTTAAAATGGCGCAGGGAGTTTATTTATTTATTTATTTTGGGAAAACAAACAGCTACACAAATATAGTAATATACAGGTAGTAAACACACGTACACAACGTGTACGGCTACCTTTAACTATGTGACGTAAGGCCGCAATACTGTAAGGGTACGACAGTATATGTTAAATATATGATAAATTAAGGAACCTACTAAGACCTACAAGCCTAACAGCCCTATAAGCCCTACAGCCCTACCCTACCGTATACCACCACCACAGTGAGGGGTAATGAGACAAGAATATGAAATTCAAATCTGATTTATTTACAATAAGTTACAGCTTATATACTTACTACTTTTTCTTAACACACACTATTACATAAAATCGTTGTGTCCTATGCGTGTAAGATGCAGCTTAATCATAATTTTAACTGGGCCGCGCCACAGCCGGGCAGAGTGCTGAGTCAATGTCCAAAGGTAACATTGAACACAACGTTTAGGGAGCTACTTAACGAGAGTGGAGAAACTCTACAAGGTGAGGTGATTTTGGAGTACGTCAAGCTCTTGGCACAAGCGTCTCTACCTAAGGGTTGGACTCAGTGGGAGGTCATCAAATCCTTAAGAGGAGGTTTTCGGTGACAAACCTGAACAGACTGTTTTAAACGAACTTATGTTCACCCTCCTCATAGTAGGCTTAGTTCGAGCCTTTGACCCGGAAGCGGATCATCTGACAAGGGCTATCGGGAATAAGGTGCACGTTACTAGATTGGGCCTTTGCACGCGCTCTCATACTAGGGCCATCCTCGACTGCGAATCGCATTAGGGGGTCAGCAGCTCGCTCTGAGCTTTTCAAACTATCTGTATAAGATATACGACCCTTACTTCATACCGTTGTGAGGCAGATAAGACTCTGTCGGGAAACCTCTCGGAGTCAGCATGTTTTCTCAAAGTCAGTAACGGTTTGAGCCTGACTCAGACAAACAGAATTATTTATTCAGATTCGGAGAATCAATAAGGTTCTGAGTCATCAAGTGGTTGCTCTTGGAATGCCCCTAAGATGGATAGTTTTTCGAACGTTCCAGAAAAGTGGTCATCCAATGAAATTGAATTTTGACCCAGGATAAAAGAGGTCTCTTTTACCGGAGCCTACTGAACCGATTAAGAAAGAGGACATCAAATGTCAAAGACTGGGTTCTCAAGGTTGGAATCGAATCCGATACAAGGGAGGAAGTCTTTGAGGCTGCCTCTATTTCAGTGCTTTCAAGATTAATATACAGCTTGGATGCCTTATAAATCATCCATCCCTTTTCCTGTCTAAACAAGAGGGTGTGCTCGGCACTATTAGCCATGGGTTTGCTACTACATAAAAAAGCACTGTCTGATAGGCTGTTTGTTATCGTGCTGGTGAGGAATTACGTAAGCTACTAGCTGATGCCTCCCAATTTAAGGTATTGTCGGATGTTTTGATGCAGTTCGTTGGTGCTCATCGTGCAGAAGCTATAGAGGCAAGAGGAAGGGCGTATAAATCTTAGAATGAATCGCTTGGTGCTGTTTTACACAGCATCCCACCATCACTAACTCATCTTTTCGATGAAAGGCGATTAAGAACATTTTTGGGGGATAACGGTGGCTTAGCACAGATTTTTTCCTACCATAAACTGTTGTTTATGCTGTGGTTTTCGGAACCTTTTCGCAAACCAACTGTACCTTCCCACCTATCGAGAAGACGACAGCAATCCTGGCGCGGTCATCCTACAAGGTCATCACACAATGCATCAGCCCAGTCAGCAGCGTGCCGGTTGTCGGGAAGTTCAAGGCCTTCTAATAAGCAACGGAACTGATCTGGAAGGGATCAAAATTTACCTAAGCGCAGGGATCGACAGTTTTTCATGGGGGCAATGGTGGAATCTCCTTGGCTATGGGAAAAGCTAGGAGTTCCAAAGAACATCCCTCCGGATACACAATACCGTTTGTAACCAAGCCGCCATCTGTTACACGAAAATTTAGAGAAATTTACGACAAGAACCTCAAATGCGCTAATGCACGCTGTGACTATATCTATGACTATTTCTCTGAAACCTGTGAAGTTTCGCTAAATAAACCAGAATAACGTCCCGAATTTTCTGCAGAACAACGATTATTCAGAAAAGCTGGATATCAGTCAGAAATATTTTCATATCGTCATAAACAAAAGTCATGGAAGATACCTTTCCTTCCCTTATGCAGGCGAGCTCTTGCAAAATTAAATGACGGCCCTTCCATTCGGACTATCCAGCGCGTCGTTAGCGTTCTCACTAGTCAGCAGGTGGTTAGCGAGCCTTCAGAGGGAGAGAGGATTTCGAGTGGTCGTACTTAGACGACTTTCCGTTCCAGGACCAGACGTGTAAAAGGTCTAATGAGATATGCAGTAAATCTTCTGCAAGATCTTGGGATGGTGCGTAAATTTACAGAAGTCGGTTCTAAATCCCAGGAGAGTTTTTAGGAAATGTTTGGGACGCCGACATAGATTGCCATGCGAAAAGATAGTTCGATCATAGGCACATATAGGTTAACTTCTAAGAACAAGGCGTTGGTCTTGGCGGTCATGCACAGCTCTGACAGGAAGACATGGTTTTGCATCACTGGTGACCCCGCTTGGCCGATTACATACTCGACACCTTGAAAGAGCTTGTCGAAAATTGACACAGGATCGACCAAGTCTAAAGGTTCCAATAACGTCGCTGGCACTAGACGATTGTCCTTGGTGGATGAAGAACATCATAATTCCGAGCAAGATTTTTGTGCCAGAACCAACGATTTTCATAAGCACGGATGCAAATGCAATGCATGCATGCAATTTCCATGCATCGCACGTCAATTGCGTGCACGTTGTTTCTTTAATTGATTTTAGTTATAAGAATTCAAACACAATGTAAAAATTGTTACTGAATAAATAAATTGATTTGAATTGATGCCTTCAACAAAGGCTGGGGAGTACAGCTGAGCGATTACCACCGCTCAGGAACGTGGACAGACGAACAAAGGAAATGGCACATAAACAGAAAGAAATATTCACTGTTTACATAGCCCTAGTCGAGTTTATTTATTTATTAAAGGTAAACCAACAGCTTCGGTATAGAGCATTACATAATAATAATAGTAAAAAGTATCAGACTTATACAGTCGCCAATAATAGGTCGACCAACATTATTCAAGAGTTTCAGGATGTCTTCACCAATCCAACCAATCTGTTATGATAAAATCCGACAATCGAACAGTAGTATCTTACCTGCGAAATCAGGGAAGTACAAGGTCGGTGCTGCTCATGGAAATGACAAGGAAAATACTATTCTTTGCCATCATAATGTAACTGTCCAGACATTCTATCTATCAGGACATTACAATTCAGTAACGACAGCCTGTCCAGAAAGAAGACTTTACCGATTTGACATCTCAAGGAGGCATTCACTCGTGAAATATTCTCGAATTGGGGCACCCCTCAAGTAGATATGCTAGCCACGAGTCAATCAAGAGTAGTTCCGACGTATGTCTCAAAAGAAGCAAGGGATCCCCAGGCTCTTTACATAGATGCATTCAGCCGAGTTTGGGATTACCATTTAGCTTGGGTGTTTCCCCCTCCTCCTCTCATACCCAGGGTGCTCCATCATCTCAACAGAGCATCTGGGACGTATCTAGTAGTGGTTCCTCGCTGGGAGAAAGTGTTCTAGAGAAACGACCTCAAACGCAGAGCATTAGAAGCTCCCAACCAGATATTCAACCTGAGCAGGAATCTAGTGGACTTGTCAACCAATCAACTGCCACCAATAGTAGCAGAGTTGTTCTTAGAGGTCTGGAAGATACGGAGTGGAGCAAACTGGCTTGGAACCTAAGAGTATTGAATTAATTTAGTCTGTTTGGCGTGATTGCACATGGCGAACATACGGGGCAGCGTGGAAACAATGGGTCTCGTGGTGAGACAAAATGGGATAACACCTAGCGGTCCTCGACCCCAGGAAGTAACAACCTAAAAGGGTGCCTCTCACGCATCAGAAAGTTAGCCCTGCTACAATTCTAGTGCACAAATCAGTAGTAGTTACCTTAGCAGACCCCTCTCAAGAGTATCGACTAGCTAATAATCCTATAGTGGGAACCATTCTAAAAGCAATTAATATTTAAAAAAATGCAAAGCGACGCTGTTAAAGTCACAGATTTTAAAGGTCCAGGATTTAATTCGGTGGTTAAAAAATAACGTACCTGATAAAAGCAGTATTTATCAAGTCTCTCGGCATTTAGCCTTACTTCTTTTGCTGGCATCAAGCCGTCGTATTCACGACCTTACTTTTCTGAGCATTGACGATGGACACTGTGAAGGATTCGGTTCAACAATAACCTTCTGGCCTAGATTTGGCTCAGAGACCGATAACGCGAAGTTTTGCCAATCAGGTTGGCAGCTAACCTGTTCAGGAGATCCAAGTTAAAGTTTAGTTAAATGGGTAAATTGGTTGATTGATTTATCAAGTAAGAGAAGAATGGCACAAACTGATTTGCAACGTTTGTTTATTACTATACATGAAGTAGTAAAAGCGGCCTCACGAGCCGCTGAGGCCGCTGAGGCCTGCGATAATGATCGCAGGTTGGTTAAAGGTGCCGTTAAAAGAACTAGGATTAACCATTAGTCCAGGTTCGATTCGTTCAGCTGTGGCCTCAAATGATTTTAAAAATTAAATATCTTTGGATGACATTCTAAAAAGAGAGAACTGGAGGGGCTCTGATCATTTCTTGAAGCATTATTGCAAGCCGGTCGGCCAACCTAGAAATAGTAATTTTAACCCTCCTGGTAGTTCATTTACGATGTAGTTGTGCTTGTTACTATTTAGTTGATTTTATTGTATGTCATTCGAATTAAGACTGAATATTACGGTTTGATCTCATCATTAAACTTATATTAAGAATTACAAGTTCAGCTGGAAGTCAAGTCAATTTAGAGAAGAATATTTTTTAAGTTTAGTTTGCTACTTAATATAAAAGAATTGTCAGCTTCGCTTATAACAATAAGTTTCTTGCTTTTTCTTTTGTCAAGATACGTTTGTTTTATTTTGACACACATTATCCTGTCACAGTACGCTTTAGGGCGCCGGCAGAAGATAAACACTTCTCCGAAAGGTCAAGCCGAAGGCACAGAACTGAAATATAACTGTTTTCCCCCCAGAGGGAAGAAAACGAGTATTTCAGGTCTTGCCGAGGCTTGACCTGAGCAAGTCCTTGCCGGCTTTCGGAGCTAGGTACTAACATAAGCCCGCTCGCATCTCACGCGCCTGCCGCCGCCGCCGTCGCGCTCCGCGCATGCGCGGTCCGCGAGGTCACGCCCTCCAAGCAGATATCGCTCACTCAAGGACTAAAGTAGGTAAGTAGTAAGCATGTGTGTACACTAATGTAGGGATAGTTATCTCCGAAAGGTCAAGCCTCGGCAAGACCTGAAATACTCGTTTTCTTCCCTCTGGGGGGAAAACAGTTATATTTTTAACCGAATAATCGTTGGAAGACGATTATCTTAAACGGGGACGATTAGTCATTCAACCGATCAGGCGGATATAATTGGGCCCCAGTTTAGCACAAATCGATTAATGTATTTGAAGACTTCAAGTGGCAGACATCTTTGTTAAGAACTAACACTTGAATACTTCCCTTTAAACTTTGACTTTCCCTCGACACCTTCGTTGTTTTGAAAATAAAATATAGCTTTCTAATGGTGGAAAAGTTTTCATAATTGGTTCAGTAGTTTTTGAGTTACATCCCTACAAAAATTCAAATCTGTCCTCTTAAAAAAGTTGTTGCTAAGCGGATCCAAAAAATGGTAGTTATCTATACTAATATTATAAAGAGGTAAAATTTGATTGTAAGTTTGTATGTAGGGGGTAATCTCAGGAACTAATGATCCAATTTTAATAATTATAGCACTGGTGGAAACTTGGAAAGCTACACTATTCCCGGATGACATAGGCTACTTTTTATCCCTGTATTCCCACGGGAACATGAACTACGCGGGTGAGTTTTTGTAAGTCAGTGAAAATATTCTAGTTAGGTATCTCTTCTAAAATGTACTTTCGTATGGAGAAGAATAGGCCAGAAAGAGAAACTCCATACCTTTGACTGGCCTGTTGGTCTAGTAGTTATCGACCCTGACTGCTATGCCGGAGGTCGTGGATTCGATTCCCACACAGGACAAATGTTTGTGTGATGAGCACGATCATTTGTTCTGTTTCTGGGTGTAAATTATCTAAAATATGTATGTATTTAGAAATATATATGTGGAATGTTTAGTACCCATAACACAAGACAAGCTCTGAAGCTTAACTTGGGACTAAAATGCGTTGTGTGAAAAGTTGTGGAATATTTATTTATTTACCTATTTATTTATTTAAAGAGATTCAATACTTACTATAATAGCCGGGCCATCAGGAACACAATTTTAATCCGATGCTTATATCCTAGTGTACACAAGTATATGTGTTTAGTTTAGTACGCTCCGCTGCCGCTCCAATATTGCTATATTACTCTAGATGGCGTTACTGAGACATGGGATCAGGATCTCAGTTGTTCTAAGACTCATTTCCTCGCATGTCCTCTCTCCTTCTACCTGGCGTTAATCCCGGCTAATGCCAGGGTCCGCCTTCCGACTGCGCTTTTCCACTTTGCCCGATCTTCAACATCCTTTTCAGTCAGGCCATTGGCTCTCATGTCGGACTTGACGACGTCCAGCCAGCGTTTGCGAGGGCGACCACGGGACCTAGCCCCAAGGACAGCCATATACAAGCATCTCCGGCCAACGTACTCGATAGGGCGGCACATGATGTGGCCATATCATCGCAGACGACACTCTAGCAGCTTGTCAGTTTGATTGGCCTGTTGGTCTAGTAGAGCTTTATCAGCTGTTTAGTACCCATAACACAAGCTCTCAAGCTTAACTTGGGACTAAATGGCGTTGTGTGAAAAAGTTGTGGAATATTTATTTATTTACTATTTATTCAGTTTTTCCCCCACGTCACGGTCACCAAGACTACCTCGGATGAATGAGTTGCGTATGCGATTTGATCGCGTTACGCCGCTCATCCACGTAAGCATCTTCATCTCCGTGACGCGGAGTTCCTGGTCGCATATCCTCTCTATATTGTTTACGAGGTACGGAAGACCCTTGATATATGTAATTAATGCTCACCAATCCGTAAACCCACCTCGGCAAGAGTTTGTTTTTGATTTGGGATTCAGATTTTTTACGGTGTACAACAGACTCTTGTCCTTAAACTGTGTATAATAAAAATATTTCACAGCAAAGTCCACTGATTAGCTTTTTAGTAAAATCGCCGCCATTTTGTCTCGCAATCTGCAAAATCAGAGCATATAAAAGCAAGCAATGCCAGAGGTCAAATGTAGTATAATTTTAGCTCCCATGTGCATTACAAGCAGGCTCCATTAGAGAGAGCAATGATAATATTAAGTGCACGAAGTTGTAGGGTTGTCACGCGTGAGAAAATAATAAAGGGAATAACGTAATTGCCAGACACAAAATTACTTAAAAATTCAGACGTTTAGGAGACGAACTGCATTTGTTCTGCTCGATTCAACTTTTGCCCAAGTAAATGACCAGTTTTATATGAGATGCGTACGCGTCCGTTCAGCTAAGAGGGAGGCGTATCCTACAAAATTGTTATAGTTCGTGTTGAATAAATGTTTTTTGGTCGCTAATTAAGTTCCCTGAAGAGTGATGAAGCCTCACGAGTTGTAAGACAGACTCTCGCCGCAGCTAACATCAATGTCCTGCCCTGTACTGCTCAGTTGCCAGACTTGAACCCGATTGAGCATGCATGGGATATGCTACAGAGAAGAGCTCTGCCGAATATGGAGGGTATCCAGTCGCAAGAAGACCTTTTTTTGTTGTTACAACGAACATGGGCGGCCCTTCCACAGCGTGATTTGGATGAACTTATTTTGAGTATGCCAAACCGATGTTCTTGTGTTGTTAGTGTTCGCGGTAGAAACACGGATTATTAATTGTTTAAGTTACCCAATAAAATTTTAAAGAAAACTGTTATTTCAGTCTTTTTTTCGAACTTTAATGTTAGTGGTTCAAATGTCAAAAATCCCTTTATTAGGAAAATGGCAAATTTCTTTATTAATGCAAAGGTGACTTGGTTTATCGTTACTGTGACAAACGAAAACACTTTATTTGATGAATCCTTAAAGAAAATTTTAATTAATATCAATCAGGAGAAAAGTTATTGCAAAAATATATGTTGATCCCTAGACACTTTTGATGTGTGTATTTAGAAATATATAAGTATGTTTATCAGCTATTTGGTACCCATAACACAAGCTCTCAAGCTTAACTTGGGACTAACTGGCGTTGTGTGAAAAGTTGTGGAATATTTATTAATTATTATTTATTTATGATAAAAAAATATTGAAAGTGTTCAGCGGGTTTTTTATTAACTTCTTAGTTTTATAATAACTCACACGCTTCATTGGCATTCACTTAATACCAAAATTTAATCAACAAACCTGTTAAACATTTAGTCAAAATTATATTATTAGTTGTGGCAACCCTACAGCAATATCTTGAGAACTCAGCGTTTTTATCGTTACGACTTGTATGATGGGTGCTGGGTATCATTAAAGAGTATCAGATGCATATTTAGTGCATAGCTTTTAAGTTTACGGGGGCAAGCAGAGCTGTAGGTGTCAGCAATAATGTTTTTTTAGGGTTCCGCAGGTAAATTAACTTATAATTGACGGCACGATTGACTGTCGCACTGCTTGTCGCGGGTTCAATTCCCGCACGAAACAAATGAATAAATAAATAGTCCATAACTTTCACACTACGCCATCTAGTCCCAGACTAAGCAAAACTTGTGCTATGAGTTCAAATAATCGTGCTATACACAAACATTTGTCCTGGTTGGGAATCGAATCCACGACCTCCGGCATAGCAGTCAGAGGCACTAACTACTAGACCAATAGGCCAGTCAAACTCAACTCTCAGGGAAAGAAATGTCTTACAGGAAACGGGGAAGCGCGCACTATTTGATTTGACCAATGAGCGCGCGCTGTGGCGAAAGATGGCCGTGAGATGGTACCAAACCATTTTGCGTGAGGTTGTACTGTCATTTTATTCCACTACGTCGTACTGTCATTTTATTATATGACAGTGAATTATCATGAGATAAATACTGTAAAGCTCATTATTTTTTACCATATCGTTACGGAACTCTAAAAACTGATAAAACAACGATAATTTTTCACTTGGATGAATTTAAATACATTTTGAAATCAGAAGTAATTTCATAAGTTCTCTCAAAGTTTAACAATTATAAAAAAAAAATTAAAGGGTTGAACCATTTCAATAATTCCTCAATTCCATTCACACTTCACATGTTTTAAAAAGACAATGGTTCAATTGTACGCGTGATGGAGCGGGTTCGAATCCCGGATCGTTCAAGTGCGAAACTACCGACACTTAAATACCTTTTGTAGTTTTTGAAAGTGGTGATTTTTTTTTTTGCTATGGGGGTTTGAGAAACACTCATTTCATGTGTTCGTATTCTAACGTGTCTCGAGATTGTGGTGATGTCGAACCAAAACGGTTAAAAAACCGTCACCTTTTTAATCTTTATTTATCTATACATATAATAAGACTGTAAAAAAACTGTGTCTGTACATTGAATATATTTAAAAAATAATAATTGAGGGGGGTTTAGAAACAGTAATAGAGCACGAATCCAAAAAAAAAAGTCTGTCTGTTTGTCTGTTTGTCTGTTTGTCTGTTTGTCTGTTTGGCTGTTTGTTTGCACACGCTAATCTTCGGAACTACTGGACGGATTTGAATGATTTTTTTTTGTTGTATAGATATTAATACTGGTCAACACATAGGCTATAATTTATCTTGGAAACTGGAACACCTGATGCAGAACCGCAACAGACCAGCTAAACTATAGGCGATACAAAAATGGTCCCATAGCAAAAATTGTTTCACGTGATCAGCATTTTCTGCTGAGAGAATAAATTTGAAGATCCGGAACACCTGATGCAGAACCGCAACAGACCAGCTAAACTATAGGCGATACAAAAATGGTCCCATAGCAAAAATTGTTCCACGTGATAAGCATTTTCTGCTGAGAGAATAAATTTGAAGATCCGGAACACCTGATGCAGAACCGCAACAGACCAGCTAAACTATAGGAGATACAAAAATGGTCCCATAGCAAAAATTGTTCCACGTGATGAGCATTTTCTGCTGAGAGAATAAATTTGAAGATCCGGAACACCTGATGTGGAACTTCAAGAGCCCAGCAACACTATAACATATATTGGAATGACGTCTTAGCAAGAGTTGTTCAGCCTTATGAGCACTCGCTGTTGACGTATAAAAATCGAAGATCTGGAACACCTGTTGTGGAACTCCAAGAGCCCAGCTACACCATAACTCAAATAGGAATGACGTCTTAGCAAAAGTTGTTCGGTCTGATAGGCATTTCCTGTTGACTTATAAAAATCGAAGATCAGAAACACCTGTTGTGGAACTCCAAGAGCCCAGCTACACCATAACTCAAATAGGAATGACGTCTTAGCAAAAGTTGTTCGGTCTGATAGGCATTTCCTGTTGACTTATAAAAATCGAAGATCAGAAACATTTGATATAGAAATTAAAACTATCACTAATTTCATTGCATAATTATAAAATAACATAAGTAGGAGGTACTACGCGATGAAGGCGGGAACAGTTCAGGACTGATTTTCGATGACGATGGTATATCGTTGAAAATTAGACTCTACTGGTAAAACTCCCATTTTTTTTATCGTATGCCTTCGGGCTTATGTTATTTGAGTGTTTAATTTCCTTTTCCATTTATCTTCGTTACACGGTAGCTTACCCGGTAACGCAGGGGAGCAGCCACTTAGATTTTAATTGATCAGGTATCATCACAATAAAACTATAACCATGCCTAATAAGAGGTCAAATTTTTCCCAATGTTCAAAAGGTGCTAAATGATTAAAGACCATAAGATCCCAACAATCTACCGAAGAGCGTTAGGAGAGACTTGATGCTGTTCGAGAACATGAGGCTGCAACTCGCTCCGTGGAAACTTCTTGGGATCGCGAAGCACGCCTGCATTCTCAGCGTATTTACGCATCTACATCCAGGTCTCTAGAGACCAGTGAAAAATATGTGCGCGACTGACCGCTGATCGTGAACATCATGCACTGTCTCGCGAGTTGGAGATGTTCACGGAAAAAGCATGACGCTTGAGTTTTCAGCGTATATATACGCATCGACTCTACGAGATAAGTGGGGGAAGGAGATGCGCGACTGACCGCTGATCGTGAACGTCACGCAACATATTATAGGCTATAATTTATTTTGGAAAATGGAACACCTAAAGTGAAAGAGATATAAAAATGGTGCCATTGCAAAAACTATTCTACGTGAAGAGTGTTTTCTGCTGTGAGACTAAATTTGAAGATCTGGAGCACCTGTAGGGGAACTCCAAAGCCCAGAGACAATATAACATATACATAATAGAAATGGCGTCTTAGCAAAAGTTGTTAAGTCTGATGGCATTTCCTGTTGACCAACAAAAATAAAAATCTGGAACGTCTTGAATAGTCTCGCGCATCCCATTGATTTCCCGTCCCCGGGCTTATAGAATTCGACATCAGATGTTTCAGATCTTCGATTTTGATGACCCCGTAGTCGCTGGCATAAGCAACAGGATCCGCGTACGAAGTCGCGGGCAGAAGCTAGTCTATACATATAATAAGACTGTAAAAAAACTGTGTCTGTACATTGAATATATTTAAAAAATAATAATTGAGGGGGGTTTAGAAACAGTAATAGAGCACGAATCCAAAAAAAAAAGTCTGTCTGTTTGTCTGTTTGTCTGTTTGTCTGTTTATCTGTTTGTCTGTTTGTTTGCACGCGCTAATCTTCGGAACTACTAGACGGATTTGAATGATTTTTTTTTTGTTGTATAGATATTAAGTCTGGGCAACACATAGGCTATAATTTATCCTGGAAACTGGAACACCTGATGCAGAACCGCAACAGACCAGCTAAACTATAGGAGATACAAAAATGGTACCATAGCAAAAATTGTTCCACGTGATGAGCATTTTTTGCTGAGAGAATAAATTTGAAGATCCGGAACACCTGATGCAGAACCGCAACAGACCAGCTAAACTATAGGAGATACAATAATGGTACCATAGCAAAAATTGTTCCACGTGATGAGCATTTTCTGCTGAGAGAATAAATTTGAAGATCCGGAACACCTGATGCAGAACCGCAACAGACCAGCTAAACTATAGGAGATACAAAAATGGTACCATAGCAAAAATTGTTCCACGTGATGAGCATTTTCTGCTGAGACAATAAATTTGAAGATCCGGAACACCTGATGTGGAACTTCAAGTGCCCAGCTACAATATAACATATATAGGAATGACGTCTTAGCAAGATTTGTTCAGCCTTATGAGCACTCGCTGTTGACGTATAAATATCGAAGATCTGGAACACCTGTTGTGGAACTCCAAGAGCCCAGCTACACCATAACTCAGAAATTAAAGCTATCACTAATTTCATTGCATATTTATAAAATAACATAAGTACCTCCACGCGGTGAAGGCGGGAACAGTTCAGGGCTGATTTTCGATGACGATGGTATATCATTGAAAATTAGACTCTACTGGCCAAAACTTCCATTTTTTTTTATCGTATAAATATGCCTTCGGGCTTATGTTATTTGAGTGTTTAATTTCCTTTTCTATTTATCTTTGTTACATGGTTGCCTACCCGGTAACGCTGGGGAGGAGCCACTTAGATTTTAATTGATCAGGTATCATCACAATAAAACTATAACCATACCTAGAAAGAGGTCAAATCTTTCTCAATGCTCCAAAAGTGCTAAATGATTAAAGATCATAAGATACCAACAATCTACCGAAGAGCGTTAGGAGGGACTTGATGCTGTTCGACAACATGAGGTTGCAACTCGCTCCGTGGAAACTTCTTGGGATCGCGAAGCACGCCTGCATTCTCAGCGTATTTACGCATCTACCAGGTATCCAGGTCTCTAGACACCAGTGAAGAATATATGACTGACCGCTGATCATGAACATCATGCACTGTCTCGCGAGTTGGAGACGTTCACGGAAAAAGCATGACGCTTGAGTTTTCAGCGTAAATACGCATCTACTCTAGAGATAAGTGGGGGAAGGAGATGCGCGACTGACCGCTGAGCGTGAACGTCACGCAACATATAGGCTATAATTTATTTTGGAAAATGGAACACCTAAAGTAAAAGAGATATAAAAATGGTGCCATTGCTAAAACTATTCCACGTGAAGAGTGTTTTCTGCTGTGAAACTAAATTTGAAGATCTGGAGCACCTGTAGTGGAACTCTAAAGCCCAGCGACAATATAGCATATACATAATAAAAATGGCGTCTTAGCAAAAGTTGTTAAGTCTGATGGCATTTCCTGTTGACCAACAAAAATAAAAAATCTGGAACGTCTTGGATCGTCTCGCGCATTCCATTGTGTTGCCGTCCCCGCGCTTTTACAATTCGACGTCAGACGTTTCAGATCTTCGATTTTGACGACCCCGTTGTCGCTGGCATAAGCAACAGGATCCGCGTACGAAGTCGCGGGCAGAAGCTAGTTAAATAATAAATAAATAAATAAATATTCCACAACTTTTCACACAACGCCATTTAGTCCCAAGTTAAGCTTGAGAGCTTGTGTTATGGATACTGAACAGCTGATAAACATACTTATATATTTCTAAATATATAGATATAATAGATAAATTACACCCAGACACAGAACAAATGATCATGCTCATCACATAAACAATTGTCCTGGGTGGGAATCGAACCCACGACCTCCGGCATAGCAGTCAGGGTCACTAACTACTAGACCAACAGGCCAGTCTTATTAATGAGGGTTTTATCACATACTGATCATGTTATCCTCATTGGAAACCATTTTGATGATATCCTACTAACATTATAAACGCGAAAGTTTGTGAGGATGGATGGATGGATGTTTGTTACTCTTTCACGTAAAAACTACTGAATGGATTTTAATAAAATTTGATATGGAGTTAGCTGACACCCTGGATTAACACATAGGCTACTTTTTATCTCGGTATTCCCACGGGAACGGGACCTACGCGGGTGAAACCGCGGACCGTCTGCTAATACTTAATAATACTTAACTTCTACGTTTAATCCCTAAATTAACTAATTTATATAATACTAGCAGATGTGCTAGCTAACACGTGACAATAATTCTGAAATGTAATGTTTTACAAAGTGTATAAACCTTAATGCTATTTATTGAGCATTTCATTGTATAGATTCTTTGCATACCTAGTTCTTCAAACGAATCAGACAAATGTGTTGCTGGGGAGTTTGTTCCGCCACTTCTTCTTCTTGAATAAAGACTTTTGATTTTGATTGATTTTGATTCATTTTATTTATTTTGTTTACAACTCTGCCAAGCCCGTATCACGACAATCTTGAAGAGAAATATAATACCTACCTAATTCCTTAACCAATTACTGGAACCAATAACTACAATGTACCGCCCGGGCATCGAACTCATAAATTTAATTCCGATGCCATACAATTGAACCGTTCGACCTCGGTTCATTCGACTTTATGTTCACAGTGAAGTGGTAGGCAGAGGTCCTGGTTATTGGGTTCTTATTTATTGATATTTATTAAGCTGACAGGCTGGTTTAGTGATCGCATGCGCTACTGCTGAGCAGAAGGCCCAGGGTTCTTTCTTTAATATGGTTTAATCTGGAATTTCTTGATTGCAGCTCAGATTCTGGATTTGTGATTGATAGCATTAGCTTAGGCTTGCCCCTAAACGTATAGAGCAAGTAGGTATAAATAAATAAATAAAATAAATAAATGTTTCACAACTTTTCACACAATGTCATTTAGTCCCAAGTTAAGCTTAAGAAGAGCTTGTGTTATGGGTACTAAACAGCTGATAAACACACTTATATATTTCTAAATACATACCTACATACTATAGATCATAAATTACACCCAGACACAGAACAAATGATCATGCTCATCACACAAATATTTGTTCTGGGTGGGAATAGAACCCACGACCTCCGGCATAGCAGTCAGGGACTCAGGGTCTTAACTACTAAACCAACAGGCCAGTCAAAGGTATGGAGTTTCTGGCCTATTCTTCTCCATACGAAAGTACATTTTAGAAGAGGTACCTAACTAGAATATTTTTACCGACTTACAAAAATGGAGGAGGTTTAAAAACGACTGTATTATGTGTTAAGTACCTATGTAGTAACTCCGTTATTCATGGACTAATTAAAAAAAAAAATTTGTTTGCAACAGTATTTATGCTTTTCGTGAGGTCCCGTTTGACCAATTTCATCGACATTGGTTTATTATTTTGGATCCTAATATCAAAATAAATAGAAAAATATCTAAATAAACAAAAAACTAAATAGCAAAAAAGTAAGTACAACCGACTTCATAAAAACAGTACTTAACATGTGTCAAAAGTTTTGAAAGTTGTATATTATTCAGCTCTGAGACGACCGCTTTTTGAATCCGACAATTGGCCCAGCTCTTTCGGGATAAAAAGATTAAGATAAAAGATACCGGGCTAGTATCCGCACCTCCACGTCAAAGCGCTTATTTTGCGTATGGGCCATAATCTACCACGCGGGCCCAGTGCGAATTGGTAGATGTCACATGTCTTCGAATTTTTGGTTCTAGGACACGCCGGTTTCCTCACAATGTTTTCTTTCACCGTTTTTGAGAGCAGTGGTGATGAAATAAATTACACAAAAAAATGCGCGTGCCTGGGTTTGAAGCCACGACATACTGTTCGTAAGTCGGGGCCGCCACCACTTTGCTACCGCTGCTCTAGCTGTTTAGGGATATTAGGTATCTCAATTTGTCGTTGACTGTATGTAAGCTTTTTTAACACAATCTCTCTCTTTTTCCAGGTCAAAAACATGACTTAACCACCATACGTCTCCCGCCAACCATTCGGCACACGCTTGCCGCCATGTCTGCCTACCTCCGCGTGCTGTTCGTGTGCGTGGTGGTGGTCACCGCGGCGTCTTTGACGCGCGGCGCGACGTGCCCGTGGGCGTGCTCGTGCCGGGCTGCAGCTGCCGACTGCGCCCATCGAGGGTTGCTGCACGTGCCGAAGAGGCTGCCTACAGATTCCCATCGTTTGTGAGTTAAATGTTTATTTTTATTAACCGATTTCAGCAGGGCTGTTCAGAGTGATGATCTCAGGGCAAAGTGTACAACGGATTAACTGTCAAACAGCTTGTTTTGTATTGGCTATCATCAGTGTTTATCTAGGATGACGTCATGCGCACTCGCAGGGATGTGACGAAGCGCACAGTACCCCGTCTGATAGTCACTGTAACTTGAAGTCCACTTAAAGTGGAATAGGTACCAATTTTTTTGTAAATTCTTATTTATTATACATATCTTTTCAAGTTCTCTATCAAGTACATCCAAAGGTTGTCTGTACGAGATCGCTTGGTAAAGAAAGAAAGAAAGAAAAAAAGCATTAATTGGCAACAGCTTGAAACACGCACAGGAAAAATACAATCATCATCATCATCATTTCAGCCATAGGAAGTCCACTGCTGGACATAGGCCTCCCCTATAGATCTCCAATAAGACCGGTTGGAAGCGCCTCGCATCCAGCGCGTTCCCGCGGCCTTAATGAGGTCGTCTGTCCACCTTGTGGGTGGACGTCCTACGCTGCGCTTGCCGATACGTGGCCTCCACTCGAGAACCGACCGACCCCATCGGTCATCAGTCCTCCGTGCTATGTGCCCTGCCCACTGCCACTTCAACCTGCTAATCCGCTGGGCTATGTCGGTAACCTTGGTTCTTCTACGGATCTCCTCATTTCTGATTCGATCTCGCAGAGAGACTCCGAGCATAGCACTCCCCATAGCTCGTTGGGCTATTATAAATCTTAAATCGTCTTTTCTGGTCGGTGGCTAATCTGGTGTCAGAGTTTTTATGCCGTTCATGGGCCTTTAATTTGGCTTCACATGTCAACGAGACATATCTCTCAGGCATGCCGGTGACCCCTTATTAATTCAACTGTAAAAGAATAAGACATTATTTTATTCCATTGTTCAATGGACACTTTCCAAATGCAAATTTTTCGATAACAAAAGCTCACAATCTTTGAATAATTTCCTCTTTTATCTGCTAGATAGTTTTCATCCAAGCGTGACAGATTCATTTTTATTCATCCCCATTCAGAAAAGCGAAGAGAAACGTATTCTTTTCTACCGATTCTTAATTCTGCACACTATTTGTGGGTAGGGGAGATTTGACAGTCGGGCAGACAAGTGTTAATAACAAATAATAATACCAGCTTGTTTCTGTCCCACTGCAGCGGACAGGCCTCGTCTCATACAGAGAAGGCACGAGCATTAATCACATTCACCACAGTAGCTCAAGGCTAATAGGCGATTTCACACTTACATTATTGAGGTCAGTAATTTTAAACTATTGAGATCGGTGTTTCAGTATCTGACTACACTAAGAAAAAACATCTAAAAAACTTAGAGATCTCTTTTAAAGTCTAGACTTTATCTTGGGCAAATCATGTGAGGACCATGCAAATTAGTGTCTGAGACGGTCTTCCAACGAAAGAACCACATAGATATGAGTGAAACTAACCAGTCAGTTACACATTTGTCAATAATTCTGAGCACAACTCGGAACTTGAAGTTCTCAACGACTTGGCTAACAATACAAAAAAGAACAATGTTTAAAAGAGAGTGCTTAGATGTTTATTCCTTGTCAAATTAAATTTAATTCGAAGCACTTGTTCCGCGCCTGTACCCAAGGGTGGGTTCATATTAGCATCATATTGGTCGGATCAGCACGTGCCGACAATATGTCTTCATGTGTGTATACTGTACCTATAATATTATGTTTCTCTATACAAATAGTTATTGATTTAAACTTGTGTTTTGGCTTCAGTTCTAGAAGAATTATTGAAAGACGATTTACAGTCGTATTTATTAATACGAGTACCTATGGAGTTTCTTGCTCACGCATTACTTACTTATCAAGATCCCAGTGGCGAAGTGTACATACAACTCAATTCGGACTATCTGCTTCCCTTAGGAGGTTCGGAAGAGCAACTGTACGGCTTTTGAACAATGTCAGCCCGAGTCTAGTATTGCCAAATATACTATGTTGTCTGGTGGTTTTGAGTACTTTTACGAGGCCTACGCAAATGACCGGCAGATAGCGTCGTGTGGTGGGTCGTCGAGCTCCCTGAAATAGGTTTGAGCTACACGATGACTGAAGCAAGCATGCCGTCTGTCGGGACAGGTCAACTCAAAGCTGAATTGATTCTTTCTTCAAAAGGCTTTTCCAGACTTTGCCCTGCATCGTGAGACTCGCATAATAAATAAATACAATCTTATGTCTGGATTTTAAAAGAGACCATGACCCCTGAGTTTCTTTCGGCATTTCTTGTCAGGGATCAGTCACTTTGGAAATGCCATTTAGTTTAAAAAAAATGACTTGTAAAAGTATCTGGGAAGATCTACTTACAGAAATAAATATAATTTCATTTCATTAAGTGTTTACAACAAAGGTTTACAAGATGGTAAATAGACCGATAAGTTCAAAAGAGACAAACGAAAGTTCAAACGAAATACTGTATAAAAAGTACCTAACTGCAATTTCGTTTTCTTGTTCCAATAAAAAAACACATGAGTACAAACGCGTGTAAATCAGTACCAGCGTCTTTGAAGTCGGGTAAAAGTACCTTGTTTTACCCCTTTTCATGTCATTGTCACATTTTCTTTTGACTCTGTTCTTTACGAATAAAAGAAATATACATATTCATATTATTTGTAAATCGTTTTCCCTTAAATTGCACAAAGGAACTTTTCGGGGGGCGCCACCGACGCAACTTCCTGTTGTAAGTAATAAAAAAAAGGGAAAATTTACATTTCCGGTTCCCTCTGTACATATGTAAAGTTATGTTAAAAGAGCTAAAGGCTTCTTGGGGTGGTTTTATTTATTGTTTTTGTGTAATTTTAAAGCAAATATAAACAAATGTAAAAAAAACCGGATAAGAGCCACCGAAGGTACAGCTTTTGTGGCATAAATGGCCGCATCTTTTTTCACTTTTAGTTACGCTTGCCGAGGAAATCAGTAAGTGGGTGACCATCCATTTTTTGTTTTTTTTTTTTGAAGTGGGTTTTATTTTTTGCAAAAAAGTTTTTTTTAATAGAAATAAACACTTCAATAACATAACAACCAAAAAGAACAAAAGTGGATCTCTTTTAAAATCAAAGCGAGCATCTCAGTTTACTGCTTACCCCCCTGTGGTATACAGTATCATGCACAATACGTATACAATGTACAGACCGGTGCAAAAACAATTAATAATAATAATAATATAATAATAATATTTATTCAAAAGCAGAATAGGTGATATAAAACACAAAAGTCTTAAAAATAATTAACAAAGGGATTTAAATGTTATATGCCTGTACTAGGTTAGATAAACCTGTATCACAAGCGACAGGAGCTCACTAAGGTTGGTAATTGTAGTACAGACGCCAGCACATCAAGTTACGCCAATGTGTCAAATTTCTATGATCGTTTTTCAACTTAATGTCAAACAGAATAAGGTTCACAATCTATTGGGAAAATTTGACACATTGGGGTAACTTGATGTGCTGGCGTCTGTACAAAGATTTAAAATAAAAGATGATAACAATTAAGATGATATTACTCTTAACTAAGCAACATGTTTGTTTATTTTTACCTTGCTCCTTTAATTGAACGTCATCTGTCTAGACTTTTCCTAATTATGTTTGGGTTGGGTTCTTATCAGATGCAACTTAGTACCAGAGTTTTATTTATTTATTTAATACCTCAAGCCCACCAATGTACAGACGCCAGCACATCAACTTACCCCAATGTGTAAAATTTTCCCAATTGAATATGAACCTTATTTTGTTTTTTTTTTTTGTACCACGACGGTGGCAAACAAGCTTACGGCCCGCCTGTTGGTAAGCGGTTACCGTAGCCTATGGACACTTGCAACACCAGAGGCACCACACGCGCGTTGCCGACCCTTTAAAAACCTATTTACTCCCCTTTTGAAGAACTCTATACTGTAGCCCTCTGAGAAAACCTCGGCAGGGAGCTCATTCCACAATCCAAGTGTACGCGGGAGGAAATTCCTCTGAAACCGCACTGTTGTTTGCCATAAAGTTGAAAAAACGATCAAAGATATTTGACACATTGGGGTAACTTGATGTGCTGGCGTCTGTACAATGGCGGAATTAATGCCATAAGCATTTTCTACTAGTCAACCTTCAGATGATGCAGAGAAAAGCAGTGGTTGGTGCAATGGCCTATTTGACTAAATATTGGACACATATTTTTTTTTCTTTTTCTTATTAAAGTTGAGGAGAAGGGGCTCGTAACGTTATTATTATCTATTATAAACTGTCTGGCTAGTGATGTAGCGACATTTTGACTCGATGTATCGCCGCATTAAAGTATAAATATATAAATATCTAATAGTAAATATTAATAAACATAAAAAAAAAATACATACACACGAACATAGAACCTCCTCCTTTTTTGAAGTCGGTTAAAAAATTGCGAGCATGGTAGAGTGTAAGACTACTAAGTTGAATAAATAAAATAATTAATAAAACTGGCCAGTTAATTCCCCACTGCAGGGCTAAGGCCTCTTCTCGTGCAGAGAAGACGTAACGCATTGATTTACTGATTGAGTTTGTTCCGTGACTTCTTCCCAGTAATACTACAAGGAAGTGGCAAAAGGTAGGCGTTGTGAGGGACGATGTTATTGTATTTTTGACGTTCCAAAAGTGCAGATTCTCAGCCTTATTTAAATAAGTATATGAGTTTTGATTTTGATTAATATTTACTGTAAGTTTAGGTCGATATTTAGGTACCCTTTACCGATGTCAATGAAGTCATGTTTTATCATCTCAATAAAATACTTACTAAATTAATATAGTTATACTTTCGAATAAAAACTTGAGAGGTGTCAAGCAAGGGCCACCCAGATGGAAAGAAGTTATATAGTTAGTTTTATTGATAATTATGTACAAAAAACCTGTATACACTCAACAAAAATAATCGTCGCTACACCACACTGTCCAATGCGAAATAGAAAGACGAAACGTAAATAATAGGCTTGCTTTCTATGAGAGAGAGAGAGACAGACAGAGAAACACGCGCACGCCGCACGGCTTACAACTATAGCAAAAAGTGTCGTTACAACTTTTGGTCTTAATTTTTTCCGTCTAGCCCCGACGAAAAACGACTTTTGAAAGTTATTTAGTGTCGATGGGTGCACAAGTGTTTATGCTCCTGACTGTACATGAAACAGTTCAATGAGGATCATTTGCAGGATTCCTTCGAAGCGTTTTATGAAAGTGGGGAGCCTCGGGCAGGTAGGGCTACCATATCGCTACGTTAGAAGGAGACTGGCCTATAAGGATTTTGTGGTTTTTTACCCGACTGCGGTCGTACAGAAGGTCATGGCGACAGTTTTCTGTGACACAGGAGGATTTTATGGGTCGATCATAAGGAAAAGAGTGTTTCCGTAAACGGAGAATACGACGTTACAATTTTAGAGTGCCTAGTTAAAAGAGGCTATCAGAGAAACAAGAAAATGAAAATCAACCAAAGGCGTCCCGCAGCTCTTGCACGACAATACCCCTGTTCAAAAGAGTCGATTTGCGTTGGCTGCTTTGCATAAGGTGGGCTTCGATATCATTGATCACCCACCTTCTAGACTTGACTCCTAGCTACTATCCACCCTTTCGCTTCAGAGAAAGAAATTTTCTACCGATGAAGAAGTGAAGGAAGCAGTTTTCGCGTACCTTTTTCCAGAGAAAGATAAATCATTGTTCAGAAAAAGATACTTAAATCATTTTTTTTATGAAGGTTGCACGACCTAATTCATAGATTTGTGAAATGTATTAGGCTCGCAGGTAAATATAGTAAAAATGAAGAATGATTTGGTAATACTCATTATTTCATTCCTCAATATGTATTCCGTTCCGCGAACTTAAAAACACACCCTCGTACATTTATCCATTTATGTGTAAGTTTAGTATTGGACACCCTACCATCTTGCCGACGGCATTTTCTTCTCGACTTCCAATAAGCGTTTCCGCTCGATAACTTCTCTATGTTATATCCCTCAGAAGATACCCATAAATTGTGGATTGTACACAAATTATTGTGGTAAAACCGCGGGCAAATTTTAGTTCTTGTAGAACTAAGATTTGCCCGCGGTTGCGTTAGAATCGAATCATATAAAACTTTTTTGCAAAAAATAAAACCGACTTTAAAAAAAACACTAAGCGGTGTAAAATAACACTAAATTCGGAAGTCTGTGGCTTTGGTGGGTTTGTCTTACTCATGATGGGCCACCGACTTCCGAATTTAGAGTTATTTTACACCGTTTAGTGTTTTTTTTGAAGTCGGTTTTATTTTTTGCAAAAAAGTTTTTTATTTTTCCATTTTTAATTGTTACCATAAAAATATTTGCCATGAATTTATTTTATATTGTTAATTGTTAACAATACATGTCATCATAATAGGGTTTTCCACGAATCCCTAATAAATTAAAATTAACATACCTAACTGACGAAATCTAGGTATATTGTACCCTCCTGCGTACCCCTCCGAGCATATAGGCGTGATGATACGTCATTATGTTGTATAAACAATAAACATCCAAGCGATTCCAGCAATCACGACAGATTTGCTGTTTATTTTTGAAGAGTTTCGATGTATATCTCTGAAGATCAGCACCAGATCTTCACCAAATTAAAATGGGACCTTCTCAGGAGTATACTCTTTCAAATAAAAAAAAGAATTTTGAGAATCGGTCCAAATGGCGGAGAAATCAGGTAATATAAAGAAAAAAAAAATACATACACACGAACATAGAACCTCCCCCTTTTTTGAAAGTCGGTTAAAAAGCATTAAAGCCTGACTACTGAAAATTCACGCTCCGAAATGTATGAAAGAAGAAAATATTGTCTTATGAGGATATTCTTAGAAGATAGCGATGAAAAAGTTCTAATTAAGCCTTATTGTTCTTCATTGGATACCTAATATGAGATCCAAACTCGAAAGTTAATTTTGTTTAAGTATTTTATAATACCAGTATGTTACTATCCCACTGCAGGGCAAAAGCTTCTTCTCATACAGAGAAGGCACGAGCATTGATCACCACGAATGCTCAAGGCGGATTGGTGATTTCAAACTTATATTAACTAAACATACTTAATTCCAGATTTCCCCACGATGTTTTATGTCAATGATGAAGACTGATATAATCTTCTTGGACCGATTGTCATGAAACTTACTAAGTAACAATAGCTACTAATACTCCCAACTAATTCACCTTTCAACAAAATCATAATCGATACATCAATTCGTTAGCTACGATGCTAAATACAGACACACACACACAGACACGACAAACTCATAACAGCCTGTCGTTTTTGCGTCGGGAAGTAAAAAGTACTAATGAATTAAAAAGGTCACATTCCTACTTTCAAGGATCTGAACCCACAACCGATACATGAGAGGCATACACCTTACCACTATGCCATCACAAAATAAAATTCAACATTTAGCTTTTTAAAATTAGTCCCATCATTTTCATGATTACGTACCGTTAGGAAAGTATTCTTATCGCCCTCTACCATCCCTCATTTGATAAATGGCGCAATAATACAGTATTTGGCGGAACGTTCTCGACTGGTAATTGGTATTAATAGGTGTGGGGTGGGCAGAGATGGTCCGTAATGTAGTATTTATTCTTGATTTGGGAATAAAATTTGTGGTTTTTCATTTGTGGTTTGTTTGGATACCAGCTGTGTCCCGCGGCGTTGTCCTCTGTTTTTTTTTTTAATATTATAAACCAGTGCTTGACTGCAATCCCACCTGATGGTAAGCAGTGATGCAATCAGTGATGGTGAGTGGTCTGTTAAGTTGGTTTATTCCCATCTCTTTCCCTTCCCCTTTCTTCTCTTATGTGTTCATTTTTTGTGGATATAAACCAAAGACATTTTAGTATTTTAAATCTCTTTGGTTTAAACGCATAGGGAAAGGAAGTATAATAGACCAAAAAGTATTATAATCTGATATGACTGACCCATCCTGACCTGATGATGTTAGACTGGCCTCTTGGTCTAGGAGTTAGTGGCCCTGACTGCTATGCCGGAGGACGAAGGTACGATTCTCACCCAGGACAAATGTTTGTGTGACGGGCACGGTCATTTTGTTCTGTGTAATTTATCTACAACAAGCAGACGTCACGCGGTTTCACCCACGTAGTTTCCGTTCCCGTGGGAATATCGGGATAAAAAGTAGTCTATGTGTTAATCCAAGGTGTCAGCTAACTCAATACCAAATTTTATTAAAATCGTTTCAGTCGTTTAGCCGTGAAGAAGTAAAAAACATACACACTCACAAATTTTCAGCTTTATAATATTAGTGTGTTAGGTATGTATTTAGAAATATATATATATGATCCCGACCGATTTCGGCCACAGCGACTTGGATCTGCCTATTAAGAGCATCGCTGGTGTGCCCTCTGGTGACTGACATAGCCAATTTTTGCCGTGAAAGTGCGATCACATTCACTGCAAGTCAGCACCCCTCCGACGTAATTGTATTGGATGGCCGCGGGTGGTCGGGCCTTAAGCTCGTCACGTTTAGCATCGAGCTCTTCTCTACGTCGCCTTTCAAACTCAAACACCTTAGTGCTCACGGTATGCCTCCACAGTGACCGGTCCGCTGCCATTGCCTCCCATTGTGACGTGTCTAAGTCACATCGTTAAATATATTAGTATGTTTTTCAATAGTTTAGTTAATAGACTAAAAAGTAAAATTTTGTCAAAAAGCCCATTCGTTCAGTTCGCGTTAGGGTATCAAGTCTGCCAGGCGTTCTCGGTTCAGCCAACAAGGGCCCCGTGAATATCATTTTACTTTAAGTACCTACATAGGTACCTTTGGGAAAATACAGTAGAGTTCTCATACTTATCTTCTTTTATCTCATTCATACCTCATTTAAAACTACTCAACATGGTTGCAAAAATTGGACTACGACACTACAGAGCAGTTATTTCTTGTACCCTCGTGATCATTTTCTAGTTCATGACTGTATCACCTGGCACATTTACGTCCACACTATCATCCTACTTATTACACACTTCACTCTCACACATTAACTACTCACTTCACTCCCACACTTCACTGGACACTTCACATCCATTACACGACATAATAATTATTTAATTTAATTTATTTTTTTGCGTTACATAATTAAGTTTGTCAGCCTTTTTCTCTTCTGCAATACATCATTTGTCTAAGTATTAAAATTAGGCATTAGGTATTGTATCATATTATTATGTAAATTACATTTAATTCGAGGTGAGAGCCTGGGGATCCGTCACACAGGGTATCCTAGTATGGACGCCAGTCTCTCACAAATGAACATATATTATGATTTTTATCAAATGTTATTGTTACAATTATATTTATAATAACTATGTTTACCTTTGTGAAGAGAGAAAATAAAGATATTGTACCTATTGTATTGTAAAAGTGATGCAAGTATGGTCAAGCAAGAGGCCCTACAAATACATTCCGGCAAACCTATGCTATCAACTTGTAATAAACAAAACTCCCTAACAATCTATATCTCCCTTCACCATCCTAAACTGTTTAGTACCTAAATCAAACGGACAGTTTTGACTAAGGTTGATCAATTGTCCGCATAGCGCAGAGCCTGGCTCTCTGCCAAGCCCGCAGTGGACGCAGCGCTAAAGGGAATTAAATGTGCAATCCGGGGGAAGAAAATTAAATAGGAGTATTTATTGGGTGCCTGTTAACAAAAGCGGGAAGCAATTCGCAACCGGGAACGCAGTGAAATAAAGTTTTGAAGTCAAATTGTGCTGGCAAACTTAAAGGGAAGCCTCTATACTCCATTTACTAGCATTAGAAAAGGCTCTTAAAAGCAGGAATGCAGAACATTTTATGTTAAGATGACTTTAAACATTTTTAATTACTTACTTACAATTGTTTTATTTTAAATTAGCAGACGTCCCGCGGTTTCACCCGCGTTGTTCCCGTTCCTGTGGGAATACAGGGATAAAAAGTAGCCTATGTCACCCGGGGATAGTGTAGCTTCCCAACAGTGAAAGAATTTTCCAAATCGGTCCAGTAGTTTCGGTGCCTATTCAATGCAAACAAACAATCAAACATTTTCTCTTTGTATATTTTTATAGATTACGACGAATATTAGTGAAACGAAAAACGTTCAATGTATTTTTAATCCCTGCTTCTTTTAGGTGTTTATCAACGACACTGATTTTCAACTAAAATAATAAACTAAATTAAATCCACTTCATTTCTTAAAATAAATGGTAAACCATATAAGTGCGATAGCTGCAGCGATTAAGATAAATTCGGCGCCTATCGTAATTGTAACATGCTTATTGTACTTTCGTTAAAAGTGTAGAATAAAAATAAACTTTTTAACTTCTGTCTATTGTAAATGTAGATTATAATACATACATATAAATGGGCTGTATTCGTACCTATTACTGATCATATTTGCGTAATCAAAAGTAAAAAATAAACAAATTCCATTTTTAAATATGGTCACTTAGATAAACTTAAATAACGAAAACAGCTGTTGGAGGCGGGGCATGCTTGAGCGAGATCACGCGAACGTGAGTGAGAGATGACGATTAATTAATACTACTATGACATGAATAGCCTGTACAATATTTCCATAAATTGAGTGACTTTTCGGGATATAATCAAACGCTAATAACTTTGCTGCTTATGAATATTATTTATTGATACTTTACAAATATAATGAGAAGACCGTCTAGAATAAGCCCTTGAAGTATTTGTACTAATTAAAAATTAGTGGTGTGTATTGCTGGCTACCATGTCTATTCATGCGTTTTCATTGCGGGGGCAGTCGTCGATACTTCAATTTAGCCATGTCCTTTCTTCTCTTCATACTTGACATAAGCGTGATCAAAACAAAATAAATGTTTCCAAATTCTGTCCCACTTCTGACCTCATGTTATGTTCTGTAGGCTTGTTGAATAAGACACAGTGGAGGTTGACTTGATTTATTAATACATGACACACATAATATATACAGACAGTACAGTAGTATCACAGACGGGGACAGACATCGTAGTGTCTCGCTGGAATCACAGAAAGGAACCGGATAAATAGATCCCACCAAAACATTTCATGTAAAATGTTGCCAAGACGACCACATAAGGTTTGCCCTGTGAAAAAGATATCAGATCTCATGTAGAGCCAAGCTTCTAAATCTACACGGCCTAACCTACCGACCCTAACTTCACAAACTCTACATATCAGTAAGAATGTCGTGGAGTTGATGCGAATATTTTATACTGATATGTACGGTTATATTATCTCATACAAACTGCCACCATTTTTATGGATTATTTTGTTGGTTGTATACTAAACTTGGATTACATACCAAATTTTTGCTTTCTAGCAGTTCAGGAAGTACCCAAACATTTTGATGATCATCAGTGTGTCAGTGACGAAATCGGTGTATTTTAGATATCAATAAAATCTAAAGTATTAGAGCTATTCAATTGAGACTTTGTATGTTTAATTAGTCTATTAATTACCATATCCTGAGAATATGAACTCTCTGGTACAGACGCCAGCACATCAAGTTACCCCAATGTGTCAAATTTCTTTGATCGTTTTTCAACTTTATGCCAAACAGAATAAGATTCATATTCAATTGGGAAAATTTGACACATTGGAGTAACTTGATGTGCTGGCGGCTATACATTGAAAACCAACTCTATGAGGGTTCAAAAAAATGACGAAAACTTTCGAGAAAAGGTAGGTAGTACCCTTGCGCTTCGCTTGGCTCGTCTTGGCGGGGGCACTCCTGTTCCTCCAGATAATATCTAGTGATAGTGTACACACTATTAACATACTAAATAGTGATGTCACAACAACTTTGTCAATACTGTAGAGTTGTAGACAAAATCCGTTTCGGTTCAGGTTCTTTCGGTTCAGATTCGAAAACAATATAAATATGACATTCATTTACCAGTTATTAACAATATGATGTATTATAAAAGTACCTATGTTACTGCTATTTGTGTGTATAATCAGTTACCACCGGCTATTAAACAGTTATATGAAAATGTATTTAAAAATAAATTGAAAAAAATGTTAATTGAAAATGTATTTTATAATCTTAATGAACTTTTTGATAAAAAATAGTATTTGAAAATGTACCTAATATCTAATGTCTTATAATCTATAATTGTCTAATACTATTGTTGCATGTCCGACTTGGGTAGACTGTTGAAACCAAAAATGTAATGATTTACTAATAAGAACTTAATGTACACAGTTATGCAATAAATTTATCTTTATCTTTATCTTTATTTTTACTAACTACAAGAAAAAGACGAAGTTACTATAGCCACACGGGTCGATAAAGACTGCTTTAACTTAGCCCCGAGCCCCTCAATCTTGAAGACTCGCTGGAACAAATGAGAAATAGTTGTAAATAGTTGTCCAACTTAGTAATTATTTGAAGTAGTACAAGTTGGCTACCGTTCGTCGGATAGTTTCGCGTGATAGCTTGCAAGATTGCGGTACTGTCGCGGTCAGAAGTGTAAAGTTAAGATTGCCTTTTATTGACAGACTTCTTAAAAAGAAGTGGTTACTTTTAACATAACGTTATTTTGAAGATATACTTTTGGCGCGTTAGGGAAAAATGATGAGAGTTAATCATTAAGCTGCGCGCGCACACCGTCACGAAAACCCTACACCCTGAAGTTAGCCATAGTCAACATATTGATCGACCTTTTGGATATAGACAAAATGTGACAGCAAAATGTACAGACGCCAGCACATCAAGTTACCCCCATGTGTCAAATTTTCCCAGTTGATTATGAACCTTATTCTGTTTGACATAAAGTTGAAAAACGATCAAAGAAATTTGACACATTGGGGTAACTTGATATGCTGGCGTCTGTACGTGAGTTGGCATTGACACTAAAATGCAAAGCAAAGTTAATGTAATTTTCTATAATACATAAGTACAGAGGTTTAGTAAAAAGGGTATTAACGCGAAAGATAAATGATTTAAAAAGATTTTGTCTCGTTACGCCAAAGAAGCATAACTTCTAAAGCGTGTACAGACGCCAGCACATCAAGTTACCCCAATGTGTCAAATTCTCCCAGTTGACTATGAACCTTATTCTGTTTGACACAAAGTTGAATAACGATCAAAGAAATTTTACACATTGGGGTAACTTGATGTGCTGGCGTCTGTACATTTTTTTTAACACCTTTTAGCCCAAAGGCTAGGGCGATCGAGAGGTCGTGAGTTTGATCCCCATTCATTGCACATTGTCGTGAGCCCACTCCAGACACACGCATTTATTTAGCTTAGGTTTGGGGGGGGGGGGGGGTAACTAGACTACGTGTTGACATTTGCTAGTAAACTTAAAAGAAAAAGATATGAGGGAAGAGATATTATGAACATACATAGGACATACTCGTATGTACAGACGCCAGCACACCAACTTACCCCCAACTGTCAAATTTTTCCAATTGAACATGAACCTTATTGTGTTTAGAATAGAGTTGAAAACCTTTCAGAGAAATTTGACACATTAGGGTAGGTTGATGTACTGTGGGTCCAGGGGCGACGGCTGCCCCCCACGTAGGTACATGGACCCGAGGTGGCGGCGCGTCGTGTTCACGCGCGCCCCTCTTAGACGTCGCGACTCGCGAGGGGATTCATACACCTCACTCCCCTCGCTGACTTGGCGAGGCCCGCGGGGCCTGCAACAGTCGGGGGTCGCGGAAGTATCTTCTGTTCCCGTGACCCCCGGCGTAGGTGTGAGAAGGAACACGGGGTGGTTTTTTCTGTAAGAGTCTCAAAGATCCCTCCGACCTTCCCGGGGCGGGGGACATCTGCTGGAGTCTGTACATACATAACATAACATCATCATAATGCTGAGATAGGCGCCTTTTTGGTCTCGCACAGGTCTTTTTATTATTATTATTATTTTATTTTTGTCTCTAGTTTTTTAATCATTTTTTTTTTATCTGTATTGCTGTTCTTTTGTTTTATGTTCTGTGCGTCCAAATAAAATATTTTCTTTCTTTCTTTCTTTCTTTCACGTCTGCAATCCCCAAAGGGTTAGGCAGAAAATGTGTAGCAGTAGTACACAGGGGGTGAGCCCATTATTGCCGTTATTCGGACACAAAACCAGACTCCAGGCTGACACTGAGAAGTTATAGATGGATAAACTCAATAATGCTATGCCCGACCCGGGGATTGAACGGAACCTCATGCTCAGCAGTAGCGTACAAAATCAAAATCGGTTCATCAGTTCGGGAGTTACGATGCCACAGACACACACACAGCCACGCACAAGTGGTTTAAGCGTCGAAGGTTTTAAAAAAATCGGAATTTAAGAAAACTGAGAGGCATTTTGACTTTGTGAGGTAAATAATCCGCGGTTACAATTTGGATTTCCCAGTTAGCTACTATGACAAACAGTTAGTAAGTAGTAACTAATACTAACTAACTGAAAAGAAATGTACAGTTAATAAAAATAGTACCTAAGTATACATATAAAGTTACCACTTAGTAACCGATTTAACTTGTATCAATAACAGTAACTTGATGTTTAGAGTTAACTTGAATAAACTGGTGAACGAATTAAGTGTGAGTGAGTGAATGAGAAAAGATGGGAAGTTTGTATGATTGCTAAATTACGAGATAAAAATTTTTTGATTGAAATTAATTATTATTGGAAACATCATCATTTGCCGCTTATGCAGCTAAATACCAGTGTTTTACATGGAGCGACTGCCTGTCAGACCTCCACAACCCAGTAACTGGGTAACATGGTACCCCTTGGTTAAACTGGTTGCCAGACAATCGGGTTTCTTATTACTCGTAATGACTGTCAAAGATCTACAAATGAGAGTCGGGACAAACGGCTTAACGTGCTTGCCGAGGTACGGAGGGGTTTTCATAATGTAATGAATCATGATGGCCCAGAGGTTAAGGCGCCTACCTCTCATGCACGAGGTTGTGGTTCAAATCCGGGCCAGTACCAATGTGACTTTTTCAATTCATATGTACTTTCTAAGTTTATCTTAGACATCATTGACATCGGTGATGGAAAACATCGTGAGGTAACCTGGACTTATAGTTAATATAAGTTTGAAATCGCCAATCCGCCTTGAGCAGGCGTGGTGATCAATGCTCAAGCCTTCTCTGTATGAGAAGAGGCCTTTGCCCTGCAGTGGGACAGTAACAGGCTGGTATTATTATTATTAATGAATGGTCCCTCCATCGACCAACTTTGGCAAGCATTTTTTTTGAGGGGTGGAAAATCCTCATGGATGTCCCCCGCCCGGGGAGGCGGAGGGGTCTGTCAGACTCTTACTGACTAAAAAAAACCACCCCGTGTTCATTCTCACACCTGCGCCGGGGGTCACGGGAACGGAAGATACTCCCGCGACCCCCGACTGGTGCCGGCCCCGCGGGCCTCGCCAAGTCAGCGAGGGGAGTGAGGTGTTAGACTCCCCTCGCGACGTTTAAGAGGGGCGCGCGTGTTCACGACGCGCTGCCACCTCGGGTCCATGTACGTGGGGGCGGTGGACATCCCCGCGTCCGTCGCTCTGGACCCATTCAGGGGGGCTGGAAGAAGGCGTTGTCCGCCCTCCGCCTGCGCCCGGTGCGTCTGCTGCGGGCAGGGTGAGTGGAGGTAATCTCCCTCTCCCTTTCCGCAGCCTCCTTCTGCGAGATAACTGTTTCGCAGAAGGGCACCACCGCGTCCCAGGACTCGACGCTGCCGACCATCCTCTCGACCACGGCCGGCAGCGACAAGTCACTGCCTACTCCAAACTTTGGCAAGCATAGCTCAACCTTTGGCTAATCCGTGCAGCTGTTATTATTCAGCTGCCAGGCCCTCAATAACTAGTTAATTTTAACTGTCCCACTGCAGGGCAAAGGCCTCTTCTCATACTGAGATCTCACGAGCATTGATCACCACGCTTGCTCAAGGCGGATTGGCGATATCAAACTTATATTAGCTACAAGTCCTTCACCGAAGTTTATTTAATTTTTATCTTAAGTTAATTTATTTATTCTTCAACAAATTTACATTTGTGTCGAACATTAGGTACATACAGTAGACTAAAGAAATATAGTGTTCCAAACTTGGAGAACAGATTTCAAGTTGCCCAGTAAAAGATGAAAGTGTGATGACATGACAAATTGCAGAGTGATCAGCCAAAGAAATGGCTCATTGTTTCAAGGAAAACAGATTGCTATGTTACAGGATGCACTTTTGGATGGATGGATGTATTTTTGATTATAAATGTAACACAATATGAATGATGTGACCAATGATATCTTAGATAAGTACGTATGAATTGAAAAGTCACGTCACCTAGTTGCCTGGATTTGAAGCACAACCTTGTGCATGACAGATAGGCGCCTTAACCTCTGGGCCATCACGACGAGACGAGTTTATTCTAACATTTTGTGAAAAAAGGCTTCATTTTGAAAAATAGATAGTCAAAATCTAAAGTAAATCACTTTTGCACTTACCTGTACCATTGCAGACGGATATAAATCAATGCAAATACTAAGTTTAATTAAAACTGCGTTTAAACTAAAGTCGTTTGCGTCAGGCTTCGACTTCAACTTCGACTTCCACGGCGATTGAAAGTAAACGTAACTAGTATCGTAGGTATTTCTACCGTGAAAGATAATACCTACGATAGCATCACAGTATAATGTGATAGCATTGAGACTTATGGCTGAATATGAAGAGTTCAGTAACAAAAAACACTAACAAACAATTTATTATACGAGTTGTGTTTTTTTGGGAAGACATTTTTAACCTGTCACCGAAGATGGCGCTGCATTTAAAATGTTTAACAGTCGTAAAATTTGCTAAAATTTCCTAAGGTTCCGCTCAACTTTCTTAACTTTTTAGGGTTCCGTAGTCAACTAGGAACCCTTATAGTTTCGCCATGTCTGTCTGTCCGTCCGTCCTCGCTTAATCTCTGTGACCGTTAGCACTAGAAAGCTGAAATTTGGTACCAATATGTGTATCAATCACGCCGACAAAGTGGTAAAATAAAAATTGGAAAAAAATAATTTATTAAATGTAAAGTGAAAAGTGATTTTTTTTTAAATTTCAACCCTAACGTGTGATATATTGTTGGAAAGGTATTAAAAATGAATATGGGTTTACTAAAATCATTTTTAGATAATGTCAATAATTTTGAAAATAATCGCTCCAAAAGTAAAAAACAATGTGTCCCCCCCGTCTAACTTTTGAACCATAAGTTTAGAAAATATGAAAAAATCTGAAAAGTAGAACTTTATAACGACTTTCTAGGAAAATTTATTCGAACTTGGATGATAACAGTTTTTGTACAAAAAAGACAAAAACTTTTGGACTAAGTTTGTAGTATAATCGTATATGCAAGCATTTTGTACACTTATTGTGACGGACGGGAAACTACGGAACCCTACACTGAGCGTGGCCTGACACGCTCTTGGCCGGTTTATCTTTCATAAGATCCCTCTTCTGACAATAACAAACACAGCAAAAAAAGAATTAGCGATATCGGTCCAGCCGTTCACGCGTGACCAAAGAAAATAGGGATTCATTTTATAAATATAGATTTTCACAGGATTTTTTTTTTTTTTTTTTTTTTTTTTTTTTTAACTTTCACACAACGCCACCTTGTCCCAAGCTAAGCAGAGCTTGTTTTATGGGTACTAAACAGCTGATAAACATACTTATATATTTCTAAATACATACATATTATAGATAACTTACACCCAGACAGAGAACAAATGATCGTGCTCATCACACAAACATTTGTCCTGGGTGGGAATCGAACCCACGACCTCCGGCATAGCAGTCAGGGCCACTAACTACTAGACCAACAGGCCAGTCAAAACCTATGGATGTTCTACCTACCTAGGATGTTCTACCTACCCATGAATATGAATAACAGTTATTACAGGATCAACCCGGAAAACACAAAAAAAAAATAGCTGTTTCAGCATGATTAAAAAGACACCTTAAAAGTTAAAAGATACCGGACTGGTATCCGCAACTCCACGTCAAAGCGCGTATTTTGCGTATGGGCTCTAATCTACCACGCGGGCCCAGTGCGAATTGGTAGATGTCACATGTCTTAGAATTTTTGGTTGTAGGACATGCCGGTTTCCTCACGATGTTTTCCTTAGCCGTTTTTGAGAGCAGTGGTGATGAAATAAATTACACTAAGTAATGCACCTGCCTGGGTTCGAACCCACGACTTACTGTTCGTAAGTCGGGGCCGCCACCACTGGGCCACCGCTGCTCTCAAACATCCTGTATTGTATTTGTTTGCTTGTTAATATTTTTGTTTATTTTTTTTGTTTTAAATGTTTTCCTGAACCTTCAAAGAAATGCTTCTCTTTCGTTCAATCTTTTTGCCATCAACCAGACATAAAATCAATCAACGGGCTGTTATTGAGAAATTCCAGATAGAAAAACTCAATAACGCTTTACTTAACTCCGGGATCAAACCCAGATTCTCACGTTCCGCTGAAGCACTTTCAACCACTAGACCAAAGGCAGTCAGTATTATAATACCAAACCCAAATCAAATAAGTTAGATTTAAACTCATGTTTAACTAAACACGTTAAATAGATGCCGTGACACGCTTCAAAATCTTTTTATACGCTCTATAATCTATGGTATATAGACATAATCCTCTTTTGAACGTACACAGATGTTCTATTTAATCTATGCCTTGTCTATGGAATACACTTATGAGTTTATTTATGGTAAGTACTTTGAATAAACAGAAAGATTATATAAATATGGTTTTGAGATTTATACTTTATCTTAGGAAGTCGTGATATCCCGGATGTTGGAAAGCTCGCATCTTATACATATCGTGGGTTCAAAAAGTAGTAAATAATATGTTTTTTCAAGAGCCAAGACTATACAATTTCAACAACAAAATGCCGCATATTTACCGCAAAAGTAGAATGGAATGCATGAAAATTAATATCCAATGCCTTCTCATGTTCGGTTAAGTACCATTAAAAAGAGGCACTCTTTAAAAACAGACGCAGAGACATAATAGGGCGTGCTCAAACTCTCCCTCTTTCTTGCCTAAACACACAACTCTACACACACACACACACACACACACACACACACACACACACACACACACACACACACGCGAGCAAAAAACATAAATTGTTTATATGCGGAGTTTTGTACTCAACACAAACTATTTATTTTGCAATAAATACTTGATTTCGGACGTCTTCCCAGTTCCCAGTTTTTCGTTGGAAATTTTAATCCTAGTTTTTACGTTGTATGGCTCCTTTTTTAATTTTCCGCACTAAAAAACCTCTACCTATTTCAAATTGAAAAACAATAAGATTTTAATTTAGGAATCTGCCAACGTCTTTAAGAATATGTTGTCGAAATACAATACAATACAATATCTTTATTTTCTCTCTTCACAAAGGTTCACATAGTTATTATAAATGTAATTGTAACAATAACATTTGATAAAAATCATAATATAGGGTGACTGGTAATTAGTGACCGATACTTAAACACGTGATTATACTCATGGATACGAATAACTTTCCTAAATAATGATTTTTTTAATTCTCATTATATTTCTTTTAACACAATAACACAAAAGTTGTTTGAAATTCGCGCACGCGCCTTTGATCGATCAGCTGGGAGCGTGTTATACTACTACTACTAGAAGATTTTGCCCTTCCCGAGGCCAAACTATCAGCTGATAGATCGTGTTGATTCGTGCCTACTGTGATCGATCACAGGCGCGCGCGCGGATATTTCAAACAGCGTTTTTGTTATTTTTATGTGTATAAAAAAAGGATCTTTGGGGAAGTTTATTGAAATCATGAATACAATCACGTGTTTAAGTATCGGTCACTAATTACCAGTCAGCCTATATATGTTCCTTTGTGAGAGACTGGCGTCCATACAAGGATACCCTGTGTGACGGATCCCCAGCCTCTCACCTCGAATTAAATGTAATTTACATATGATACAATACCTAATGCCTAATTTTATGTGGCGGTGCTATGCCTACACCTCTACCTTACCTGTTGACGGTATCAGGCGTGAAAATATATCATGTGTCCTTTCCACAATATTTCGGCAAACTTTTATGGAGAAAGTGAAACATTGTTGTTACAATAAAACAGTACAAAACGATTCTAAAATAAACTGCATTGCGTAAGCAATTACTCCTTGTTCGGGAGTTATGTGCAAGCAAATATAATACGTGCAGAAGTTTCAGTTAGAGTCAACATTGAAAGAATAAACAGCATGGCTCTTGCGTATCTCCGTTGACATTTCATGAACCAAGACAAACGTTTTATAATACATATAATTCGTGGGTCTGTTATACACAATGTTTTTTTTTTGGTTGGTCCCATAGTAAAAGTTGTTCATATTCATGAGTAGAACAATTTGTCAGACGATTAAAAAAACACCGTGTGTTGTTTTCATTTCTCATCTTCAATCTAAACTGGGGAGTTTGTCCAACACTTTTTCTTCCCAGCTAAATCACTAGAAAGTGGCGAAGAGCAGGCTTCTTAGGAGACTGTCTTATCTAACTTTGATGTTAATTTTAAAACATGATGTGTTATCCTTCTAAATTTTCTCAAAGCAAACCGCACGATTTGCTGAAACTCATATAACTCGACTTAATGAGGAAATCGAAGAGATATCTATTCTCAACGGCATACGAAGCCAAGCCTAGTAATGGGCGGCATTAGGTCTCTGACTCTAAGAAGAAGATTGTGCTGCCATTATTTATGACTAGCAGACGTCCCGCGGTTTCACCCGCGTAGGTCCCGTTCCCGTGGGAATACAGGAATAAAAAGTAGCCTATGTGTTAATCCAGGGTAATCAGCTAACTCCATACCAAATTTTAAAGACGTTTAAAAGTGTTTGTGAAAACCTATTTACAGAAATAAATATCATTTATCATTTATTTATCATTATATCTTGATTATAAAGTATTATATTTTGATTAGTATTTTTGGTTATTGGTTAATTTATTTTTATTTTTAATTTTAAATTTTGATTATAATTTTTTTTTTTAATTTTTATCTTACGTGTAATTTTAATTTTGATTTAAACACACCAAAATTTTGTAATGCAATCTCGTTGACTAACATAGTTAGTATATAAGTGCACTTATACTAACATAATATGGACATGTAAATTAGTCTGAATTAAAAGATTTTTATTTTTATTATTTATTTATTTTTTATAATCCATCCAGTAGTTTTTAACCGAGAGAGTAACAAACATCCATCCGTCCATCCATCCATCCATCCATTCATCCATACTCACAAACTTTCGCGTTTATAATATTAGTGTGATACTTCTGCAACACAACTGCGTTACTCCACTACATAATAATGATGAATGCCGTTCATAAAGTTTGCAGTAAGCGAATGAATTATGTTGCTTGATCGTGGTGTAGAAACGTTTCGCGGGACACGATACGACTCACTGCACAGTGCACACACAGCTTAATAAAGCTGGGTTACACTAAGGTACAGCCGATATGTTTTATTTATTTACAGGATTTCCTCTGTAAAAGCACAGGTAAAAGTGTTCTTTTTAGGTTCTGGAAAACTGAAGAAAAACTTACCTTAAAAAAACTTTTTTGCAAAAAATAAAACCGACTTCTTTTTCCATTTTTAGTTGTTTTCATAAAAATATTTACCATGAAATTACGTTATATTGTTAATTGTTAACATTACATGTCAAGGTAATAGGATAAATGAAACTTAACATACCTAACTGTCGAAATCTAGGTATATTGTACATATCTGTGACCTCTCAGAGCATACAGGTGATGATAGGTCTTGATGTTGTATAAACAAAAACTATCCAAGCGATTTCAGCAATCACGACAGATTTTCCGTCTATTTTTGAAGAGTTCCATTGTATATCTCCGAAGATCAGCACCAGATCTTCACCAAAAAATTAAAATGGGACCACCTCAGGAGTCTACTCTTTCAAATAAAAAAAAGAATTTCGAGAATCGGTCCACAAATGGCGGAGAAATCAGATAACATACATAAAACAAAACCTCCTCCTCTTTTGAAGTCGGTTAAAAATACCTTACTTTTTCAGTAGTCAAACCTTTTTAGCTAGAGGTGGTTAATACTACCTAAAAGCACTTACCCTTTGTCTTAAAACATAATGATATGTTTGCATTTTTCTAACTATTATTGGGGTCGGCTACCAGTTTAACCGGATGCGGCTGAATACCCGTGTTTTACATGGAGTGCCTGTCGGACCTCCACAACCCAGTAACTGGGTAACATGATACCCCTTGGTTCATTTGAAAATCAGCGTCAGGCAGGATCTCAGCATCTGTCTGGCATTACCGCTGAAATGAACCTTTTGGCGCAGCCGTGAGACATGCCATTTTTTGGCTCTTTTTAGTGTTATTGTGTTATTACTGTGCGTGTATCCAGCTGTTGCCAATAAATGTATTTTCTTTCTTTCTTTTCTTTCCATATCTAAACTGGTTGTCTGACCTTCAGGCTTCTGACTACATGTAGGTAACGACCGTCAAACAACTAAAGACAGTCGGGACCAACGGCTTAATGTACAGACGCCAGCACGTCAAGTTACCCCAATGTGTCAAATTTCTTTGATCGTTTTTCAACTTTATGTCAAACAGAATAAGGTTCATATTCAATTGGGAAAATTTGACACATTGGGGTAACTTGATGTGCTGGCGTCTGTACTTTCCGAAGCACGGAGGAGTCTTGATATGAAACGAACGGTCACCCATCCACAGACTGACCTTGTCAAGCGTAGCTTAACCCTCAAATGACACGTGAGGCTGTTATTTTCCAGCCACAAGCTCCTCAAAGAAAAATCCGTGAATCCGTGTTAGGTAATTATTTCCATCAAAATCAAAATCAAAAGTCTTTAAGTATTCACTTTTTGAACGTCAAAAAAATACATAAAGACAGTCCCCCAAAAACGGCCCACCCTTCGCCACTTCCTAGTATTTTTGCTGGGAAGAAGAAGTGGCGGAACGAACTCCACAGCAACATCTGTCTGATTCGTTTGAAGAACTAGGTATACAAAGAATCTCCCATAGCTCATGAAACAATAATAAAGACGATAATTTATCATGAGAAGATTTATTTCTGCATGAAATATGATTTTGTTAAACACAAAACCTTACTTTTGATGTAGGGTCAGTTGGTTAAATAGATCAAAGCAGTTCATTTTGACGTTATTTGTTAGATTGTTAAATACTGCAATGGTTCTGTTTTCTATTATGTGTTATACAGGGTGTCTCATTCAAATCGGTCAGTATGGGAAAGTCTGAAACTATAAGACATACGAAGATCTGTTCTTAGGAACCATGTCATCGATTTTAATAACAAGAAAAACTGCATTCATACATTAAAAAAAAACATCTGTACTCCGTTCGGGAATCGAACCCGGTTATTTTGAAAAAAAAAAACATACACTATTTCTATTTAGATATCGATTGTGGAGGTCTTAAGCAGTAAATGTCTATATGAAACATGATGTCTAAAATGATTAAAATGCATTGTTTCCACATACTTTAATTTATTTTAGTAGGTGCTCAAAATAACCGGGTTCGATTCCCGAACGGAGTACAGATGTTTTTTTTAAATGTATGAATGCAGTTTTTCTTGTTATTAAAATCGATGACATGGTTCCGCAGAACAGATCTTCGTATGTCTTATAGTTTCAGACTTTCCCATACTGACCCATTAAAATTTGAATGAGACACCCTGTATACATGTCAGCGTCAGCGATGGCTGAGCGGTATGGTAGGTACATAACATTGAATAATAATCTTCATTGCAGTAGTAAGTATGGAGTTTCTTGCCCATTCTTCTCCATACAAAACCACCTTTTGGAAGGCTACTAGAATAATTTTCTTTTTTTTTTGCTATTTTAAATATGACGTTCAAAAGTGCCTTTTAAACGGCCAGATTGAAATAAATGATTTGAATTTGATTTCATATGTACTTATAAAAAAACTATCCAAATCATACCCAGTAACAAATAGTCCCGACCCTGGAATCAAACCCAAGCGCTTGCTTGCGAGCACTAAAACAACAAAGTAGTCTAAACAAATCTGTAGTCATAACATCGATAATAAATAGTCAAAACTCACATGATTACAACAGTATTTCCAGCGCTGTTTGTAAATCCAGCAATTATACTCGTAGCCCGTAGCAGTATTCCCGATCGCTCGATAATCGATACGATTGCCGCAATAGCTCGCGACGTGAGAATCGAAGTGATTCGATTAGTAATAATCGTTAGATTAATTTTTATTGGCTTGGGAATCGACTAATTTAATTTTGTTGGACAACACTATAGTATGTTTTGTTTATGATTGTTTTTTTTTTGTATAGGATTGGAATTTTACGCTTCATAATACAATAACAAATATACGAGTTGACCGAAGGTTAAGCTACGGTTGCCGAGGTCGGTTTGTGAATGGGTGTCCATTAAATGAAATGAAATGATATTTATTTCTGTAAGTAGATCTTCTCAGATACTTTTACATGTAATTTTTTTTTTAAACTTAATGGCATTTCCAAAGTGACTGATCCCTGAGAAGAAATGCCGAAAGGAACTCAGGGGTCATGGTCTCTTAAAGTCCTGACACAAGATTGTATTTAATAATAAATAATAATAATAATAATATTTTTTATATTTTTAAATGTTTTTTTTTATATTTAAATATTTAAAAATGTATTAAGTAAGAAATCACAATGAATAAACGGAATAATAATAATAAATGCCGATTGTTGTGACGGCTAATGGCCTTATTGCCAAAAGCCTCGACGACCATCTGTCGAGGCTATCGTTACGCGGTTGGGTCAAAGGCTTGATACAGAAGGCAGTACCCCTCGATACGGCTCGCATTGTGAGGAGGTTCCTGTCTCTGAGACCCTAACCACCGGTAGCTTGGACCCTGCTCCCGCCGTCGGTGGCCTACTATTTTTTAATATTTTTAAATTCTTTTATTTTTATCTTCTTCTTCCACCTGGCGTTAATCCCGGCTATTGCCAGGGTCCGCCTTCCGACTGAGCTTCTTCCACTTTGCCCGATCTTCAACATCCTTTTCGGTCAGGCCATTGGCTCTCATGTCGGACTTGACGACGTCCAGCCAGCGTTTGCGAGGGCGACCACGGGGCCTAGCCCCAAGGACAGCCATATACATGCATCTCTGACCAACGTACTCGATAGGGCGGCGCATGATGTGTCCATACCATCGGAGACGACACTCTTGTAGTTTTTCTCCCACGTCGCGGACACCAAGGCTACCCCGGATGAATGAGTTGCGTATGCGATCGGATCGCGTTACGCCGCTCATCCACCTAAGCATCTTCATCTCCGTGACGCGGAGTTCCTGGGTGTGTCTACTTAATGCTGGCCAACATTCGCCGCCGTACAGGAGGACAGGCCGTATGATGCATTTATATATCTGCCCCTTGAGCTTCGGAGGCATTTTGCGGTCGCATACAACGCCCGTTACCTCGCGCCACTTCGCCCAAGCTGCGCCTATACGTGCTTGGACATCGTAATCCACGTTGCCAGACTCGTGCAGCACGGATCCAAGGTACCTGAACTTATCGGACTTAGAGATCAGGTCCGAACCTATTCGGATGGTATTTGAATCCGTGCTGCCATAGGACATGTACTCAGTCTTCGCCACATTTAGTCTCAGACCACCGTTTTCCAGCGTATCCTTCCAAGTATTGACTTTGCGCTCAAGATGTGATATGTTCTGATTAACGAGGGCAATGTCATCGGCATACATCATTAGCCATGGAGGCTGATCTTGGATGTTTGCCGTAACTACATCGAGCACTACGTTAAACAAGAACGGGCTAAGAGCCGAGCCTTGGTGAACGCCAACAGATATTGGAAAGCCTTTGGATTCGCCAACAGCGGTCTGGCCTGTCTAAATTCTTTTATTTTTATATTAATATTTAAAAATGTAATTTATAAGAATTTTAAATGAATAAACGAAATAATAATAATATATTTTGTTCAAAAGTAAAATAGGTAAAAATAAAATACAAAAGTCTTAAAAATAATTAACAAAGGGATTTAAATGCGATTATGCGAGTCTCACGATGCAGGGCAAAGTCTGGAAAGGCCTGGAACTGGCCTGGAAAGTGCATTAAAGATGAGGAATGCAATAAACATACTGAGTATTGAATATTAATCTCGTGATGACCACGTCGTCGTCGTCGTTGTCTCGTGTTCCATATAACCAAATTGGTATGAAACCCAAGATGAACTTTAAGGTTCAAAATCCAGTGACGTCACAAGGTCCCCATTGCTCCTACAATTTAGTCGTAAACTAAGAACATTTACAACTAGAATTATCGTCTATAATCTAAGGGTATAAACAGTTTTATTGATGGCATAGGACTAATGGGGTCCTTTGGTGGCGCGGACATTGTAATGTTGTACAAAAAGAGATTTAATGTAAATAAATAAATATTCCACAACTTTCACACAACGCTATTTAGTCCCAAGCTAAGCAGAGCTTGTGTTATGGGTACTAAACAGCTGATGAACATACTTATATATTTCTAAATACATACATATTATAGATAAATAACACCCAGACACAGAACAAATGATCGTGCTCATCACACAAACATTTGTCCTGGGTGGGAATCGGACCCACGACCTCCGGCATAGCAGTCAGGGTCACTAACTACTAGACCAACAGGGCAGTATACAATATACAATAGACAGAAAGAAACAACGACAAAACAGAACATGCGAAGAAATGCATATAGAAAACCCGTTGTACACGAGATCCTGTGTTCCAAGGAGATTTAAGATTCTTGAACTTCTTTGCTGGGTTCGAATATAATAAATAAATATTCCCCAACTTTCACATAACTCCAGCTAGGCCCAAACTAAGCAGAGCTTGTACTATGAGTACCAGATATAATATCGAGCATTATTAAAATGGGCAATTTGACAAAATTTTATAATTTTTTAGTCCGTCATCAAAGATTACGAGAAAAAATATTCGACACGCATTTTTTTCTTTTTCAAATAGATGGAAAACTGCTTAGATTATGTGAAATGAAATAATGAAATGATATTTATTTCTGTAAGTAAGTAGATCTTCTCAGATACTTTTGCATGTCATTTTTTATTTAAACTAAATGGCATTTCCAAAGTGACTGATCCCTGAGAAGAAATGCCGAAAGAAACTCAGGGGTCATGGTCTCTTTTAAAGTCCAGACATAAGATTGTATTTATTTATTATGCGAGTCTCACGATGCAGAGCAAAGTCTGGAAAGGCCTGGAACTTGTCTGGAAAGTGTATTAAAGTTGAGGAGAAGGGGCTTGTAACGTCATTATCTAGTATAAACTGTACTGGCTAGTGATGTCATGCGACATTTTGACTCGATGTATCGCCGTTATTTTTTGATTACGTGAAAAAAGAAAAAAATATGTGTCGAATATTTTCTTGTAATCTAGATGAGGGACTAAAAACTATTTTTTTTTTTCAAATAGCCCATTACTTCTATGTATAATTATAATCGGCAGAAATGTTACTGTCACTTTGTCGATTTTTCCTTTTACATACCGGTTTTTACGGTGATTAGTACGACACCCTGCGGTCACGGTGAAATGGCACTCAAACGCCAAACTATATACGTAAATGGTGCTAAGTGCCACACTAACTGGGCACACTTCACTAATGCCTTAAGTGCTTCGTAAGTTAGTGAAGGGAGTGTGTTTGATGATGTACCTTTGAGTGTGAATATGAAGATGGTGTGGTTTTGGGACGAGATGTGTGTTGGTAGGGCACGCATTTACGTAAGCCCTGTATTTTAAGTCATTTTATTTATTTACCTCACGCGGTTTAATAATAAATAATAATAGTAATAATAAATATTCCACAACTTTTCACACAACGCCATTTAGTCCCAAGTTAAGCTTGAGAGCTTGTGTTATGGGTACTAAATAGCTGATAAACATACTTATATATTTCTAAATACATACATATTATAGATAAATTACACCCAGACACAGAACAAATGATCGTGCTCATCACACAAATATTTGCCCTGGGTGGGAATCGAACCCACGACCTCCGGCATAGCAGTCAGGGTCACTATATAACTACTAGACCAACAGGCCAGTCTAGCGGGTTTCACCCGCGTAGTTCCCGTTCTCGTAGGAATACAGTGATAAAAAGTAGTATATGTGTTAATCCAGGGTGTCAGCTAACTCCATAACACATCTTATTAAAATCCATTCAGTATTTTTTACGTGAAAGAGTAACAAACATCCATCCATCCATCTGTTCCCCGATGGCAGAATTTGTCCAACTTACTTGACCCTTAACGTTACATTTTTGACAATTCACACAATATCTGCCAATAGTTGATTGTTAGTCGGATTCGTTTTCATCTATCGACGTATTTTTTCTCTCTCCTACCTTTGTATTTATTTGGTTTAAAAATTGCCCGTGGTATAAGTACCAGCCTGCGTAGCATGAACACATTGAACACCGAAGAAACGGCCTTTGTCTACAGACGAATCGGCAAAGTGACAGATTATATAGACAGGAACTCAATCTGTCAAATTTCTTTCAATACACCTGCCCGCGTAGCATGAACACTTAATTTCTTTTCTTCCGAGACACGAAAAAGACCGTTTCTTCGGTGTTCATGCTACGCAGGCTGGTGAATTAATGAAGGTGGACTACGGGCAACTCCTGGTTTTTAAGTATGTTTCTGTGTATTTAATTTGATGTGTCACTCATTTGTCCTTAATTTTGTTTGTTACAGAGATCTACAAGGCAACAACATCACGATCGTCTTTCAGAGCGACTTTCAGAGCCTAAAGGATCTGAAGACATTGTGAGTATCGACTTACATACTTTCCATTACCATTGTAACGATTATTTGTGACAACCAATTGACAGAAATATATTTATTTAATAATTATGTAACACTAGGACACGTACGGGCTTTCTGTGGGTGCAAACATTTTTATTAAATCACTAGCAGACGTCACACAGTTTCACCCGCGTAGTTACCGTTCCCGTGGGAATACGGGGATAAAAAGTAGCCTATGTCCACCGGGAATAGTGTAGCTTTCCACCAGTACAATAATTTTTAAAATTGGATCATTAGTTCCGAAGATTACCCCCTACATACAAACTTACAAACTTACAAATTTTATCTCTTTATAATATTAGTATAGATAACATGAACACCGTAGAAAAGGGTATGTCGACTGCAGAATCGACAGTCACACATGGTAGAAACATTTCTGCCGATTATAGAAGAAATAATGCAAATTGTAGACTAATATGCGTTTCGAATGAGAATAGAAATGTCTTTGCGCCATGTTGTGACGTGAAAATCAAAATCAAAAGTATTTTATTCAAATTAGGATGAGGATCAGCACTTTTTGAACGTCAAAAATTATATAAGACAGTCCCCCAAAACGCCCGCCCTTCGCCACTTCCTAGTGTTTTTGCTGGGAAGAAGAAGTGGCGGAACAAACTCCCCAGCAACACGTCTGTCTGATATGTTAGAAGAGCAATTTAAACTGCATTGGCAATCAATAAACATAATCACTTAAATTAAATAATTTGCTACATGATAATATGTATACCTGCATTATTGGCAAATAAATGATTTGATTTGATTTGATTTGATAGTTAGCACACACCAATATACAAGTCATAGCTGTCAATTCAAATTAATTGGGTAAGATCAGCAAAACAAGGTTTTTCTCAATATAATGTATTTACGATTTACCTACGAACGAATAATTTTCTAAATTGTACTCTCTAAGTATTTGTTTACATTGGAGATAATCTCTCGAGCCCTCCCATGCAAAACAGCACCTCGTTCACACATTTTCGAGCTGTCAGGGAGATGAAACAAAAACAAATATCAACAACAACAACAACAAACAACCGTGTAACAAACAGAATGAATAAATAAATAAAACGTAAGCACTCCACAAGAACGATTAGTTAAAGACGTTTTTTGATTCATTTTGATTAACTTCGACTCATTAAAACAAAAAAAAAGAAAATAATGGTATCCCGACTACTAAGGTTTCGTTGCAGGCCGTACTTTTCAAGCGACATTTGACAGATAGAGGTCATTGACGTTCCTATTCTTATTTGAAACACATAGTATTGTCGACTAAGGAATCAACACATTTCTCCTCTTCATTCTTGACATTGCCGTGCTCAAAACAAAAGAAATGTTTCTACAACCTGTCACTTTGTCTATTCTGCAGGCCTAGCCAAGTTACAAATTCTATTTCTATTCTATTTCTATGATAGAAAGAAAATGGCGTATATGGGATCAGCTGTTTATCAACTGTCACATTTTAAGTCATATTACAAATTCTACTCGTTAGGGCGATAATAGAAAGAGAAACATTGGCGTTGGTTGCCAAGTTGACACACTGCGTCAATCGCTCATTTCATAGCGAAGATAGAAAAAAACATTGTCTATGGCGAGCGCAATGTAAAAATGCGGCTGTATACTTCGTACGCTGGTGAAACTAGTATACGATTTGAATTTGTTATTTTAGCGTCGAAATTAATTTGGAATTAAGGTAAATCTTCCCTTTACTATCGTTTTACGTATAATAATTACTATAAAATTATGAATGAAATTAAATTAAATTAAAAAATTATGAAACCAAATTATGTATCGTTTGGCTGGGGTATCAGATAGTTTGGTAGAAATTTTACCCCAGTTGCGATCTACAACTTCCCTACCTTCAACCGATATACGACCTGGGGATGTAAATCATATTTAAATCAACATAAAACATGTTGAATAAAATATGATTTAAATTATTAATTTGGTTTCTAGTAAATAAACAAACAACATTTGAAACATAGTTATGTGTTTAATTTTTATCGTTGATCAATATAGGTACATAGAATAGAATAATGTTTATTTGTTTAAACCATGGTATAAAAAGATGATAGAAAACAAAAAAAGAACCGAACAGACAAGTTTACATGTGGTCGAAAGTAGACCGTATTACATTAGTGTATAAATATATGAGTATAGGTAGAACCTCATATAGCTAAACTTTTTTAAATTTATTAGAAAATTACAACTTTGCTTTGCTTTTGCATGACAATGACAACTTACAGAATTGTATTTCATTAAAATGCTGTAATTTTTTGTTTATTTTCGAAGGGTTGATCACTATGGTTACGTTATAAACTTGATGTTGGCAGAATTGCTAAACGTCTAAAATGTACGTAAGCAATGAGTTTAATTTAATTTAAATTGAATGTATTTCTAACATAAACCTATAAAAATATTAGGTTTCTACACTTCTCCTCCCCATAAACTATCACACACTCTTCCTTGCGCGCAATTTTCTTGAAAAAGGATCCAAAGATTTCGCTTAGAGTAATAATACCTACATAAGATTACCCAATCACTGTTTTTTTATCGTAGCCGATGCAATAAACAATTCAGCATGGCTCTGCCTTAAATTAGCTCATTTTGGCTACTTCCAGAAATTGCGGTGGATGTTTGCATGCTTATGTTATGTCCATCTTCATGCAAAGTTGGAACTGGTTGTGGTGGTGGTAAACGAGCTTTCATCGCAATCTTGTGTAGCACACAACATGCTGTTGTTATTTTGCTAATTACAAAGGGATGATAGTGCAGTACCCTGTCTCTAAGCAAACAACTCCACCGAGCTTTCAGTAATCCAAAACAGTGCTCAATGCTGTTACGCGCTTGCACATGCTTTTGAGTAATTATATTGTTCTTCTCTGGAACCTTGAACTGCATTGAGGATGGGAGTCATTAGCCAAGGGCGTTGCGGACACCCAGAGTCACCTGAAATATTTATTTATGTAGAAGAAACAAACAGACATTCCTACTAATTAACTTGATTTTTATGATTTCGTAAACATTTACCTAATAACCATACTCGTTCTTTATTTTGATGAAGTTCACGCATATATGATTCAACTCTACTCGATGACCACGTGAATCATGTGTAGCTCCACAAAACTTTGCATTCACATTGATAATAATATAAAGATAGCTGTCACAAATCTGTAAAATAAAACTGAAATTAAGGAATGTTTTAATACTAATAAACCTACCTGAACAGAATCAAAATCACAAGTCTTTTATTCAAATTAATTATTAGTCCTCGGTCTTGTCTTGTACTCGGAAAGACAATCTATTTCGCTATGATATTTTGGTGATTCAATGCATGAACAACTTGTCTGATGCAGCGACTAGTTGTGCGTTGAGTAAGGTGGTGAGTGATACCAACAATTCGTTGATAAGATCCTGTGGCCAAGAAACTAAGAGCGCACAACACCTGATCGAAGACAAACAAAAAATAAATCAAATGATAAATAATGTAATAAATGTATGCACATTATGAACTTAATTACCTTGACTTCCAATGGAATCTCGTTGGACCCTTTCAAAGAAGTTTTCCCTCGTAGGTCTTGAACTAAGGCTTCGAAAGTCTCTTTATTTCAAAGACATTCAATACCTAAATCTCTTTGCTTTATTTAATCGAAATCACTGGATAAACAAAGTGTCCGACATTTCTTCTATAGTTTCCACGCACTGCCGATATAGTTCTCTTCTCCAGCGTCTTAACAGCACTTCTTCGTTATGAGCGCACCACAACATATTTAAAGTATGCATTTTAAAACTTTATTTCAAAATCCAAGAAAATCAACAATATCACACTTGACAGTTGACAAACAGATGATTCCATATCCGCCATTTTCTTTCTATTGTCGTCATAACGATTACGATGATAGAAATAGAATTTGTAACTTGGCTAGGCCTGCTGATTCTGATTCTAATTCTGTTGGTCTTTTTGTCTGTCAATAACTCAAATATTTATCTTCTTCCAGACAATTGTCAGAAAATCTAATACACACGATCGAGAGAGATGCCTTCTTAGAGCTGAACGCGCTAGAACGACTGTGAGTACATTAATTTACATAATATTTTAATTAATTTTACTTTAATTACTTTCATACTGGAATTTTAATGGTTTTAGAGTCTTGAAATACTTCATGCGAGAATTGTTTACCGATTCAGTACCAAGTCCTTTCTAGATTATATTTTTAGAAGGACAATTGATAAGTGATTGCGGTAATTGCAAAAGCTAACTGGCGAATCATTTTTTCTGTACAAGCAAATACGCTACTACTACTACTATAGTTTAATTTAAAAAGATCCCTGATTCCTTACAATAGACTTCGTTAAATTTCAATTCTGAAACCATTAAAAAGCGTGAAGTGTAAAACCTCATTACAAAGTTACGCCGTGGAGAAAATGTGGCGGTTGAGTTTTTGAAACTACCAATTGGAATAGCCGTCTGTGTTTGTTTCGTATGCAATGACTTTGCAACGTCGTCTTAGCGTTTCTTAACCATTTTTAAATTCTTTTTATTATTTGTTTTTTCATTCAATTTGCCATAATGGAAAAGTGATTAAATTCCACAAACAAGATGAAGTACCAATTTAAAAATAAGCTACTTTAACATTATCATTATTAATATTAAAACTATTCGTTGATTTTTGTTATATTTAGTTTATAGCATAACATTGTTTATTTGAAGTCATCAAAAAACAGACTTGTTAAGCCTTACTGACAATACGACATTATTTTTAACAAAGACAAATTTATAAATGTCACATTTTAGTGACAAGTGCTGTTAATTTGTTATAGCGGAAAAAACTAAAATACATAATTGTCAAATCATATTATTTTATATTATTACAATGATAGTTACGTGTTTTTGACATGTCGCAAATGACAATAATGTATTTTTACCCAAAAAAAACATTACGAAAGAAACTTACAAATTTGTCGAATTGTCAGTTCGTGTCAAAAAGTACCTCCAGTTTTATAGTTACAAATATAGCCAACAGATAGCGCTGTAACACCCTGGTTAAGAAACGCTAGACTGTATTAATATTTCCTTACAGGAGGCTCAACAATAACCGCCTGGGTCACTTGCCAGAGGGGCTATTTTTGAGATTAAGACACCTGCAGAGACTGTGAGTAGTTGACCTGGTGTAGCAGGTCAATGGTGTGGTCCCTGTCGGTCCCAAGGTTCTCGGTGTTCACTTACCCCTGGATGGTGTTGGGCGGTTGGTTCTGGTGAAGTCAAAATGGGGGGAGTTAGGCTTGAAGTGGTTTTTGTGCCATTGAGTAGATGTCAGGGTTAAACTGACAACTACTATTGAATGTACCTTTTGCAATGACTAATTATAGGCGGAATGTTTTCTCTATAAGAAGTGCACTTAGTTTTAATAGACTTCCTAGGGACCTTAATGTCGACTAATTTTGCACCCGTGTTTCGACCTTAAGACGGCTTTTGGCACAGTCTTTTTTTCTTGATAACTAGTCGACTTATCGATTCTGAGCAAATTATAATGTTTACCTGTTTGCACTGTCTTTTTGATCGACTTTTTGTTTTTTGTTTACTATACATATGTGGAGGCTTGTTATTAGCTATTTTTTATAATATTATATTCTTAATACACTGGATTGTTAGTCTGTAAGCCTTCCTAAAAATAAAATAAATAAACTAGTGAAGTGTGAACTAAACTAAACTGACGTGTGGTTATATCAGTGTGTGCCATGTCATTAACATACAGCACGCAGTAAACCTCAACTCAGAACGAGGTACCATGAGATCGGTACATGATTCTGGACCCCTCAGCCTCCTATCCTAATTTTAACCACAACACGGTGGCCAGAAAAAAAACCGATGCCGTAAGCTGTTGTTTCAATTAAATAATATGTATTATGGATACTGTGCCACAAAGCTCCACCAGTAACGTATTTCCTTACAAAATGTGGTGGTGTTTTGTGGCCGTGTGCTGCCACCCTAACGTGTGAACAAAGTCTGTCGTTCTTTCTCTCCCCTCACGATAAAAGGTCTCACTGGAGGCTTAAGAATCTTGTACTTGGAACCCATGGTTTCCTCCATAAGGGGTCTATGGAAGGCTCTTTATTCATTAAAAAAACCTCTGACAAGATGGGGTGACGCAAAAGCTGATAACTTGAGTATAGTTCATGATTCTGCCTCGAGGTTGAAATTTTTTGGCAAGAGTGGGATCCAGGATTATATTCTGCAGTCGTGGTATTAGTTATGCGACGATGTTCCATTACCACCCTATAATCCCACCCTTTTCAAGAAAGATGATAGTCACGATATGAATTGTTATCGGCCCATAGCATTAGTTCCGGTGTTCTCTAAGGTATACGAAAGAGTCATTTATGTCAGGATAAATGAATATTTTGAAAAGTACAATTTATTTGCTAAAGAGCAGATAGGTTTCAGGAAAAATAAAACTATTGATATGGCTGTCTACGATTTCCTGACCACAGTTATGACTAGCTTAGACAATAAAATTCCAGTGTGTGCATTGTATATGGACCTAAGCAAAGCATTTGATTATGTAGATCACAAAATTTTGTTAAATAAATTATACAGTTACGGAATTCGGGGTACTTCATTAGAGCTGATAGCTTCTTATCTTACCAACAGAAAGCAGTCCACATTGATTACTCGAGTATGCACTAACACAAGGAAAGAAGTTAACTACACATCAGAATACAGAGAAAACAAACAAGGTGTCCCACAAGGAAGTGTATTAGGCCCTCTTTTATTCATCATTTATATAAATGACCTTCCAAAAATAACCCAACATCCTACTATACTTTTTGCGGATGATAGTACTGTTGTTTTTGCAAGTAAGGACAAAGTATCCCTAGAACAAGACATAAATAATACTCTTACTGATACTATAAACTGGCTAAATAATAACAATTTGAAAATGAACTTAGACAAAACTAAAATAATGATATTTCGCAATCGTAAAGCCCAATTTAACAACATTAATATACACTATGCAGGGAACAAAATAAATGAGACAGCAACTACAAAATTCTTAGGCATCTCAATTGACTTTAATTTGAATTGGAAGACACATGTAGATACTTTAAATCAAAAATTAAACAAACAATCATACGCCCTACATATGCTGGCTAAAACGGTAAACACCTCTGCGGTACTTGCAGCATACCATGGTTACGTGGGATCCTTGATAAAGTATGGTATTATATTCTGGGGTAATTCCACCAATAGGGATACGGCATTCAAAGCACAAAAGCGGTGTATTAGAGGTATGTTTAGTATAAACCAGACTGATAGCTGCAGGCCATATTTTGTCAAGCACAATATATTAACATTACCGTGTGTTTATATTTATGAGATTGCTAGTTTTGCAAGAAGTAACCAAAATCTTTTTGATAAATACATAAGTAAGCGGCATAGTCACAAAATCTGTTGCAAATCCAGCAAGACAGCCTTATTTTCGAAAAGCATTTTCGGCATGGCGCCGCGTATATACAATCACTTGCCAAAGTCCATACTAGAAACTTCATTAATTGATGCTTTCAAAATGAAATTAAAAAGATTCTTGCTATGTAAGTGTTACTATAGTGTTCAGGATTATTTAATGGAGGATGTAAGGACATATTGATGTAGTACTAGTGCACTAATTTAATTATTAATATTATTACTTTGACATTTATTTACAGATATATCTTGACATTCTCGTTTAAAACATGACATTTCATATTTTAAGTACTTACATTATTCTTACTTTAACATTTATTCACAATTTTAACTTAACATTATTAAATAACAAATGACACTTTAATCTTTCATTATTCTGTATAAGTGACATTTTGTAGTATGTTGTATGCAGTTTTTGTTATTAGCTTTGGATGTGTACGAATAAAACTATATAACTTGTATTATTTGTGAAATTTTGCGAGAAAATGTTTCTATTAAAGCCCTGTAATTTGCATGCCTCGAGGTGTAATATGGTTGGTCTGTGCAATTTTTTTTATCAACAACTTTATGTAATTACCCATATTAGCAAATAAATGACTATGATTATGATTATGATTATGATTAATCTGGGTTTTTTTATTCGGGGTGGAAAATCTAGACATATGAACGTCCTCCGAGGAGGTTCTGAGAGCAAAATCTGTCTCACACCTGATCCGGGGGTCGTGGTCAGGCGGACACTTCAGCAAGTAAAAATAAAAACTTGTGGTAACACAGGGGTTACCACAAGTATTTTTTTTTTATTATTGACAGGCTGGAGTTTGACCACAATCTCAACAGATGGTAAGCGGTGATGTCGACGATGAAGCATGCTTGCCCAGAAGAAACTTATTCACTCTAGACTTTAAAGACCCTTAGGTTGTAGCTATCAGGAAACAAACTGCGGCAGGGAATTCCACTAGGTACTTGTTTTGACTTCACCACGACTTATAACCGTGTCAACAAACATCTCCCCATCTCCATAAGCTTGTGCCTAAAACCGGGTTCTTCAGTGTCTATATACTCTTATTATAATTTTGTTTAATTTTCTACCCAGCGCCGCTAGCATATAACAACAAAAAATAAAAAACCTAAATTTTTTTGTTTGTTTTTGTGACGATTTTTTTTTGTGTTTTTGTGGGAATATATTCAGGTGCATTTTTTGAAATAGCACATGATCAAATTGGGCTGAGAATCAGCGTTTTTCAACGTCAAGAATTACTTAACACAGTGCTTCAATACGCCCACCCTTCACCACGACCTAGAGTTTTTGCTGGGAAGAAGAAGTGGCCGAACAAACTCTCCAGCAACTATTTGTCTGATAAAATAGAAGAATTTATATCTGTACAATGTACCTAATATTGGTATTAAGCTGCACCCAGTTGAATAAAGAGCAGACCCCAACATATTTGGAAAAAGGCTACGCGAAGATGTTCCCATAAAAACGTTTGTCAAATCGTCACAAAAATCCCCATGGCCTAACAGTATTCGCTTGATCCACCTCATGAGCTTCGCTAGGGTGTGACCCCAACCCTTAGGGCTAACCCAACCCCGTAACATACGCTTTTACTGTACAGAAATATTATTAAAAAACCTTTTTTTTTATTGTTTTACTAAAATTAACAAAAAAAAAAAAGAAATTAAAAATAATTGTAACACAGGCTTTAACTGAAATGTAGAACATAAATATTTTCTTACTAGAAATTAACAAAACAGTGAAACGACAAAAAAAAAATTACAAAAATGTAAAATGAAGAAAAAAAAATATATTACTTATCAAAATCAAAATCAAAAGTCATTTATTCAAATTAAGCTGAGAATTAGCACTTTTTGAACGTCAAAAATGACATAAGACAGTCCCCCAAAACGCCCGCCCTTCGCCACTTCCTAGTGTTTTTGCTGGGAAGAAGAAGAAGAAATTAAAAATAATTGTAACACAGGCTTTTACTTAAATATAGAACATAAATATTTTCTTACTAAAAATTAAAAAAAAAGTGAAACGACAAAAAAAAATTACAAAAATGTAAAATGAATAAAAAAAAATATATTACGTATCAAAATCAAAATCAAAAGTCATTTATTCAAGTTAAGCTGAGGATTATTTATTTCGAAACTTTTTGAACGTCAAAAATGACATAAGACAGTCGCTCAAAACGCCCGCCCTTCGTCACTTCCTTGTGTTTTTGCTGGGAAGAAGAAGTGAACAAACTCCCCAACAACACGTCTGTCTGATATGTTAAAAGAATAGTTTAAACAGCATTGGTAATTAATAAACATAATCATTTAAATTAGATAATTTGCTACACGTTAGCTAGCACATGTTATGTTTAGGTTGTCATATATTTTTTATTTATTTTGGTGCGTTATTATTAGACTTGACTGTTTAATCTTACCCCAAGAATATTAACTAATTACTTAAACCTATTTTTAATTAGCGATAAGTCATTATAAGTTACCTATGGATCCAAAACTTGGGTTCACCAATCTGTTGGGTAAAGAACCTATGACGTGCGTTGTGTACACACGGCTACACATCAAGCTTTACATATCCAGTTTACGCTGACTTCGCATCGTACGGAAACCCTATACAATGCGACATCAGTTTATACTGGAAATGCATAGCTTATGTGTAGCCGTGTTTACAATAAACGAAAAAGCGGAAATAATACATGATATTCAATTTACTTATCTTTGATAGAGCTTAGAAACATACGTATTCTGCGTTTCAAATGAGAATAGGAATGACTTTGCGCCATGCTGTGACGTCATAGCTGTCAATTCGGATAAATTGGGTAAGATCAGCAAAACAAGGTTTTTTCTAAATATGATTAATTTCCGAATTACGAACGAATGATTTTCTAAAGTGTACTCTCAAAGTATTTGTCTACACTGGAGATAATCTCTCGAGCCCTCCCATGCAAAACAGCGCCTCGTTCACACATTTTCGAGCAGTCAGGGAGATGAAAACAAAAACTTATATCAACAAATACAAACAACCGTGTAACATACATAAATAATAAATAAAACGTAAGCACTTCACAAGACTAATTAATTGAAGACGTTTTTTTCATTTTGAATAACTTCGACTCGGTAAAACAAAAAAAAAGAAAATAATTGATACGCGATTAAGGTTTCGTTGCAGGCCGTACTTTTCAAGCGACATTTGACATATAGAGGTCATTGACGTTCCTATTCTTATTTGAAACACATAGTAACAGTTACATGATGTTAATAATTAAGACATTTATTATTGACCACGCTACCTGAAGACGACTTAAAAGTATGTTGAATGTATTCGCATTCGCAAACTGAGTGACATTAAAAATCACATTAGCACTAGCTCGGATTGTAACCCTGAACTTCATATTTCAGGCGAGGTCTTATCCACTGTACCATCACGACATTACCTAAATTACTTAGTAACATAATTAATCCATCCAACCTGTATATCCGCTCACAAGATGGCGGCTTCCGGTAATTCACAACAGTATCCGTTGTTATTTTATGACATTAAAGCCTTGCGTCGTCCTTGCGCATGTCTAGGCATTAATTTTATTAAAGTAGGTTATAAAAGTACATTAACATAACACAACAATCACGCCTCTAAGCCCCAAAGGATTAGGCAGAGGTGTACCTATAAGCAAAGTACGCGCAAAAAAAAAACAATGATCAAAATGAAATTTAAAAAAATATTTTTTTGCCTTTTTAAATGCGTGCTTTACTTTTTGGCGTTTTTATTTAAATTAAAAAGAACCCCCAGTTCTTTTTAATTTTAAATTTTATATTAATTTTAAAATTTTTAAACTGGCTTTTGTAAATTTTAAATCACACATATTATGTCTGTAAGTATAGTTAATATCCATAGACGACTAAAATCACAACGGTAGCTATCACGGCTGAACCGAGAACTATCGCAAGAAACCCTGCTTTCAAATAAAAAAACCGCATCTTAATCGGTTTACCCGTTTAAGCGCTACCGTGCCACTGACAGACACACAGACAGACACACAGACAGACACACACACATAGCGGTCAAACTTATAACATCCCTCTTTTTGCATCGGGGATTAAAAATCGGACAACTCTGCAAAAAGTTAGGCGTGGTCATACATACAAATAAAAAAAACTTTTTTGCAAAAAATAAAACCGACTTCAAAAAAAACACTAAACGGTGTAAAATAACTCTAAATTCGGAAGTCTGTGGCTTTGGTGGGTTTGTCTTACTCATGATGGGCCACCGACTTCCGAATTTAGAGTTATTTTACACCGTTTAGTGTTTTTTTTGAAGTCGGTTTTATTTTTTGCAAAAATGTTTTTTATTTTTCCATTTTTAGTTGTTAAAATAAAAATATTTGCCATGAATTTATTTTATATTGATAATTGTGAACAATACATGTCATCATAATAGGTTTTTCCACTAATCCCTAATAAATTAAAATTAACATACCTAACTGACGAAATCTAGGTATATTGTACCCACCTGCGTACCCCTCAGAGTATACAGGCGTGATGATACGTCATTATGTTGTATAAACAATAAACATCCAAGCGATTCCAGCAATCACGACAGATTTGCCGTTTATTTTTGAAGAGTTCCGTTGTATATCTCCGAAGATCAGCACCAGATCTTCACCAAATTAAAATGGGACCACCTCAGGAGTATACTCTTTGAAATAAAAAAAGAATTTTGAGAATCGGTCCACAAATGGGGGAGAAATCAGGTAACATACATAAAAAAAAAAAAAAAAAAAAAAAAATACATACACACGAACATAGAACCTCCTCCTTTTTTGAAAGTCGGTTAAAAAGTACACGCGTCGCATTGAGAACCTCCTCCTTTTTTTTCGTTGGTTTAAAATATATCACGTTCACAAGAAATAATGTAGTTCAACATTACTTACCGTTACGTTACCATACATCTAACTAAAAAAGGTTAAAATAAAAAATTAACCGTATCTTTTATCCGATTCTTTTGAAAGGAGTAACTTTCAAAGAGCTTTCAGTTCTAGTCGACTGTGAGAAGGATAAAAGATGCATGGTACACTGGCGGCCGAGATTATATAGACCCAGCTTTTTAATGTTTTCAAGTTTCATTTTGTGTTTTAATCCTTTGAAGCCGTTTTAAGAACACACGTCATTATGTTTAATTAGTTCAAATTAATTTATTATTTTTGTGATCAAACAAGGGTACAATGATCTTATATAATGCTTAGCTAATTCTATATTCTGCTGAAAGGCATACAAAATAGTGATGTAGTTGGATTTACATAATATACAACCTGTTTTTTTCTAAATACTTAAATTCATATCATGTTCCCATGGGGCTTAGTTAGTTATATAGATCTTTGACAGCCATTTTGTGTAATGTGAACCTCGAAACTCTGATAATGGGCTTGTGGCTTAATAATTACAGCTATATGTTTCAATCGAAGCGAAAATTAATTGTATTTACTTATTTAAGAATGACATTTTATTATACACAGCACTCACACACGTACACAATACTTTGTAAAAACACATTATTACAAATAAATTCTTTTTTGTTTTGTTATAATATAGGTATCTTATAGTAACAAGTCAACAAGTAAAAAGCAAAGTGTGTAGCACTTTGCTTTTTACTTGTTGACGTTTCAGTTTTGATCTCATAGTATAAGTTATTTATAATCACTATTACACCCCTTGAAAAGTTAAGATTAAAGTCAATAACCTGCGTACGTACATACACACCCATTCAACTATCTGTAAGGAAATAAATGCAAAGAGCTGCTCAAGAGTGCTGAGGGGATGCTTTATAGATCGTATTACAATCTAGAAAGTGTCTTCTTGAATAATCACCTATTGTAGGTATGTATTATTTGCTATTCGTCGATAAATTATGTTCTAGACACCGAGTTGTAACTTCCGTTGTCCGCGATGGTTTGTGCTGGTACGTAAATCGATTAATATGATGATTAATAAACATAAAAAAAACTAAATCGTCACTCACAAAAACTATTTTAACAAATACCAAAAAGAAATAACCAAGATGGTGACTTATTTCTGTCCCCAACTATAAGAACACAAAGGCGTCTTCGAGCCAGCCATGCGTGTATTATAAGGTTTCCTTCACACTCCCTCCCCCTCCCGCCGCCCTCCCGGATCCTCCACCCCCGCTCGAAGACATGGCTTCCTTCGAAAATATCAAACATTTTTTATTAGGTGAGTAATAAAATAAAACGATTGGGTATTTGGTACTGGGGTAAGTAACTTCGATAAAATGAACTAGGTATTTGCAATCAATTCTAATATTATAATATAATCTACTATAATATTGTAAGGCGGAAAAAAAAAATGTGTGTATGTTTGTAATAAATAAACTCAAAAACTACTGTGCCGATTTCAAAAATTCTTTCATCTCAGCTACATTCACCCTGAGTAACATAGGCTATTTCATCCCCGTATTCCCACGGGAACGGGAACAACGCGGGCGAAACCGCGTGACGTCAGCTAGTCTTTAATAAAGTTAATAAATAAATTGCACAATTTTTACCCAACGCCATCTAGTTCCAAGCCAAGCAGAGCTTGTGTTATAAGCATTGAACAACTGCTAAACATACTTATATATTTCTAAATACATACATATTATAGATAAATTACACCCAGACAGAACAAATGATCGCGCTCATCACACAAACATTTGTCCTGGGTGGAATCTAACCCACGACCTCCGGCATAGCAGTCAGGGTCACTAACTACTAACGACAGGCCACTTGTGTGTGTTTAGTCTGTCAGAATTTTAATGCCATCTATGGCCCTCTGACTTGGCATCACAAGCCAAGCCATCTCTCAGGAATGCCGGTTTCCTCACGATGTTTTCCTTTACCGTTTTTAAAGCAAGAGATAAGTATGTCGTGGAAAGCGACAATCTTGAATAATAAGTTGTGAAGTTGATTAACTTAGTACGGAGTCTATGGTGACCAGAGTGACGTTACTTGTCATTTGAAAATGGTGCGAATATGTTTTCGGTAATGTCACGTGGACAGAGTCGTGCTGGTGCGTGGGAGCTGGGCAGAGCTCAGATTGATTTGAGGCACCAACGAAGACACACATCCAGTACGAAACTGTCAGTTACCTATTTGAGTTATGTTTTGTGATTACGAATGTTAAGTGAGGTTATTACTGCAATAAAGATTGTTATTCTACGTTATGAACTCGGTACCACGAAACCCCCATCGGTGTCAGCTCAGCCATCTCTGACGCCGACAAGTATATCTACAATACGCACATAAATCCGAAAAGTCCAGAGTCTATTATATTCCACAACTTTCTAACCACGCCATTTGTCCCAAATTAAGCAAAGCTTGTGCTATAAGTACCTACTAGACAACTGATAAACATCCTAAGTTCTATACTACTAATATTATAAACGCGAAAGTTTGTGAGTATAGATGAATGGATGGATGGATGTTTGTTACTCTTTCACGTGAAAACTACTAAATAGATTTTAATAAATTAGTTTTTTTTCCACGAACAAAAACAAATTGTGTTTTTTTTTTCGTATTTTTCGCATGTTATATTAATAGAAAATTTACAGAAGAAATCATTTGAAAAGAATAAGAATTTTTCCGAATGTTTCTGTTAATGTTTTGAAAAGTTGAAAAATAGACTCGTTTTATTGTCATGGAAATATATTTTATCAGGCAAAATTAAAAAAAAAATAAAACATAAGGGAGGCCTCTTACCACGCTTATTTTTTTTCTCATCTACCCTTTATCTTATTAGTTACCTACGTATTATTATGGAAAAAGTGAAAGCAAGTTTGTAAGTATTTGGATAAAAAAACAAAGTTTTCCAGTTTTTTTTCATATTATACTGTTTTATTAGATTTTATCAGATTTTATTAATAAAAAAAACATGAAAGATATACTTACTAAAATAAATTTTCGAAACTTTCGAATTAAACATTGAATAAAACAACGAAATTGGAAAGAAATGGGAGTTTTTCCTGCTATTTTCAAGGCTACTTTGGTGGGAAATACAACCCACGACCTTGGGTAATAACAGTCAGCGCCATTAACCATTAGACCAACAGGCCAGTCAGATATCGTAAAATCTTACGTCCAGTACCAAATCTCAACGCCTAATATTATTTAACTATACAACAAGCAAAACCGGATGCATTTCTTACATCCTTTTAAATCATACATCAACAATATCAGCGTCATTGGTCGTGTCCCCGACACTAGTGAGGGGATTACGTGTCGCTTTCATATCGATAGAACTAAAGAATGAATGGAATGAACGATTTGGCTGCTCTATGTTGAGGCACGTTCGCTCCATTGTGAGGAAGCTTAAATGTAATGAACTAAATCGGATTTGTGCGCCTTTTGTCGTGTTGTCGGAAATATTGGTGTGTGTAGCGTGTGTAGATTGGTACATATTTTTATTTATACAAATAAATACAATTGTCTCTTTGTAATTTCAAGCGTTTTAACCGACTTGCAAAAAAGAGGAGGTTCTCAATACGATTGTTTGTTTATTCATTTTTGCTTGTGTGTTACCTGTTACTGTGAATGCTCTGTTCGTCTAGCGGTTAGTGGTCCTGACTGCTATGCCGGAGGTCGTGGGTTCGAATCCCACCAAGGACAAATATTTGTGTGATGAGCACGATCATTTTGTTCTGTGTCTGGGTGTAATCTATATATATATCAAATCAAATCAATCAATGAAAAATGTTTTATTCACAAATAGTTACAACAATGGGTTACCACCCATGTAACTATTGGTGGTACACTACCGTGTTTGGGGCCTCCTTTTAAGCAAGTTATGCCTGTGTTAGGAAACCCCGCTCTTCCATATATTTATATATATGGAAGAGCGAGAATGCGCGAGAATATATATATGTTATTTTGGTTTGTGTACGCTTCAAAAACTCAAAAAGTTCTGCACCGATCGAGCTGAAATTTTACCATGATTATAATTCGCATCAAGGATTGTTTTTATCTATTTTTTTTTCTGTTTTTTTTTAACCGTTCAATCACAATGTGCCACAGGGAAGCGTGGCAGGGTACAGCTAGTTTATCTATAATATGTATGTATTTAGAAATATTTGAGTGTTTATAATTTGTTTAGTACCCATAACACAAGCTCTGCTTAGCTTGGGACTAGATGGCGATGCGTGAATAGTATTTTTCTATTTTAAACCAATTTTAAACACGTTTCCGAAGTACCGATTTTTGTTTAATACGGTTTTGGGACATCGATACTTCCCCCTCACTAGCTCTGCGCCAGCGCACGTTTCTTACCGTCCTGACAGCAAATGATTTATATGAGTGTGACTGTAACAACGGATACTATTATCGAATTTTTTCATTACCTCTTGTCCTAGTTATTGTCATGTCCCAACTAGGATAGGTACAGGGTACATTGGACCCTAAGACCACTTTTGTCACCATAAATCTTCATTAGGTCTGTCGAAAGTAAAGGGTTTGGTTCCCAGACGATGTTAGAATGACATAAAGTTGCCTGTACGATTGAATTGCGTGTACAGGACCTAAAACATTGAAACAAGAAAAGAAACTAAAGAATTTTTTTTTTTTAAGTAAAAACAAAAATAAAAAATAAAAACTTGAGAGACGTCAAGGGACACCCGGATGAAACGAAGTTTTTTTTTATTATTTATTATGTAAGAAAAACCTGTATACCTACACTCACCAAAAATAATCGTCGCGACACCACACAGTCACTGAATGCGAAATAGAAAGACGAAACGTAAATAACAGGCTTGCTTTCTATGAGAGAGAGAGAAAGACAGAGATAGACAGAGAAACACGCGCACGCCGCACGGCTTACAACTATAGCAAAAAGTGTCGTTACAACTTTTGGTCTTAATTTTTCCCGTCTAGCCCCCTTTCGCAACGCGCAATAAGGAACTTAGTTTGTTTCGTTTCCAAAAACAAAAAATGCTCAGCATAATACCTGCTAGCGTTTAGTCAGTAATAGGGGGCGAGCCTATTACCAGCAACTGGGTATGTACAGACGCCAGCACATCAAGTTACCCTAATGTGTCAAATTTCTTTGACCATTTTTCAACTTTATGTCAAACAGAATAAGGTTCATATTCAATTGGGAAAATTTGACACATTGGGGTAACTTGATGTGCTGGCGTCTGTACAACTCCGGGCTGCCATTGAAAACTTCAACATAGAAAATCCCAATAACATTTCAGCCTTATGCTCAACAGTAGCGCTTGCGCCCATTGGAATAACAGTTTATTATGGAATAAACGGTTTATTCTCTCTTGGGAACTCGAACGAAGTAATATTTTCAAAACAATGTCATCTTAGTTCCCACAATTTATGTTATCTTATAAAATTACAAGCTATTCCGGAAAAAATCGTTCCGCCATACAATCAATTTATTAGTTTTATTTAGTCTTTATTAGTTCCCGTCATATCTCAGTCCTACTGAATATACGCACAAAATTTTATAAGATATGAAATGAAATAATATTTATTTCTGTAAGTAGAGCTTCTCAGATATTTTTACTTACATGACATTTTTTTCAAACTAAATGGCATTTCCAATATGGCTGATCCGTGAGAAGAAATGCCTAAAGAAAATCAGGGGTCATGGTCTTTTTAACCGACTTCAAAAAAAGGAGGAGGTTCTCAATTCGGTTGTATATATATTTTTTTTTTTTAGGGTTTGTTACCTCAGTACTCCGTCATTTATGGACCGATTTTCAAAATTCTTTTTTTGTTTGATAGGGTATACTAACAGATTGGTCCCATTTGTATCAAAACTCATACCTGATGAGGGATCTTTGAGGAATTGAGGGAACTCCTCAAAAAATATAGGCACACATGTACCGATTTCAACATTTTTAGTAACACATCAAGCATTTTCATTTAGAAAGTATCATTTGGTGAAGAAAAACTGATGAAGAAGACAGGGAACGGAACTCTTCAACGCATAACAGCAAATTATTCGCGATTGCTATAGTCAGATGTCTATGCTGAGCTTTTGTATTTCCACAACATAACATTACGCCATTCTATTTTAAAAGGGGCCGGCAGAGATGTACAGATTAATGTTTAGAGATAGAACTTCTTTAGCAATTGTTATCCAATTTCAATGATTCTTTCAAGTTTTGAAAGACTTTCTTTACATACAAAGAAACTAAAAATTACAAAATAAAAACTTTTTTACAAAAAAAACAACCGACTTCTTAAAAAAAAACTAACAGGTGAAAAATAACTCCAGTTTCGGAAGTCGGTGGCCTATAATGAACAAAACAAAACCACCAAAGCCAAAGACTTCCGAAACTGGAGTTATTTTTCACCTGTTAGTTTTTTTTAAGAAGTCGGTTGTTTTTTTTGTAAAAAAGTTTTTTATGGTCCAGACATAAGATTGTATTAATTAATCATGCGAGTCTAACGATGCAAATCTAAGTATTTGACTTATCTGTTGAAACGCAAAAACCGAGTCAGACACGGAGATATTATATATTATTATGGGATTAATACAGGGCGAGCTGCCTTCAGTCATAGGTAACCTTCGATCGTAAATAGCTTGCCCTGTAAAATGCTTTAAATCAGTTACGTCGCTTAGATTAGCGACGAATTTTGTAGCGTGATGTCGTCTATATGTAGGTAAGTAATTCTTTGATCGTTTTTCAACTTTATGTCAAACGGAATAAGGTTCATATTAAATTGGGAAAATTTGACACATTGGTGTAACTTAACGTGCTGGCGTCTGTACTTAATATGAACGAAGAATTACTTTGAAAAAAGTTATTGTTACCAATTTGGCTCCCCAATTTTCACCCCATGGCAATTTCTTTTTATACCATAGTGAAACACAGGAAGGCTTTCACAAAACCATAGACAAATACCATGGCATTTCGTTAACTTTGAGTCCCAGATTACACCATAAAAGAACATGACGTAATGCAATAAATTCTTTTTTGTTTTCAACCGACTCCGAGAAAGGAGGAGGTTTTCAATTCGACTGTGTGTTTTCTTGCATGTTTTTTACGTGATTATTTCGCCAATATTATGAATTGATTTGATTTTAGTCCTATATCATATTTTTCTTTTCCAAATTCCCTTATGTAGTTTGAAGGTAGTAGTTTGGTTTTAATATCAAATCTAGCTGATGCCCGCGGTTTCGCCCGCATAGATGTCGGTTATCGCGCTCAGCTCCCAGACGGCATATTTTTTTACCTCCAACAAATATCATCATACTTATGCCATTGTATACAAAACTTGACAAATTATATACCTACTAAAAGCTTCCTTGAGAACCGCTCTATCCATTGATGAAAACAGCATCCGCGTTAGTAGTCATTTTTGAGTTTATCGCGAACGAACAGATAGACAGACAGACAGAAGCGCGGATTCACCGCTGCGGGCACTGTGGCGTACCCACAACCCTAATCGTGGTCGGACTGAACACATTTTTTTTGGGTGGGAATCGAACTCTTCTTACAACGACAAGCTTTAGAGCATAGATATATTTAACAGAGAGGTTACAAATTTAGAGTTCTACTTGTAGTCGAATCTACACGAACATCTTAATTTTTTCTTTTGTTTTTTTTTGTTTCGCTATCTTTTATAACTTTAGCTGTATTGTACAGACGCCAGCTGCACGTTAACCTACCCCAATGTGTCAAATTTCTTTGATAGGTTTTCAACTTTGTTCTAAACAAAATAAGGTTCATGTTCAATTGGGAAAATTTGACAGTTTGGGGTAGGTAGATGTGCTGGCGTCTGTATAATGTATATTACGTTAATCATAAGTGATCAGTGGATAATGGTGTTGGTAGTGCATTATGTGCTATTATTTTAGGTTCTTAAATAGGGTTATTTGTAAAACACCAGCAATCCCGCGGGACTAGATAGCTAACATCAAAAGTATAAACTTTTGTTATTACGAGTTCTGACGTAAAACAATACATGGAAGTACTTAAAATGATATTTTATGTTTTTATTGTACTGTCGTGACATTTGTAAGCCTATGTTTCGCTTCATAAACGAAAGAACGACGAAGTTCTAGGCGCTTGCGACCTAAACTGCGATACGCGTAGAGTTATTAACATTTAAGCTTGCCATTGAATTAATATTTATTTTTGTATGAAAATAAAATCAAAGAAATTATTAAAAGTCGTAAAACAATAGTGGTTGTTTATGATGTAAGCTATATTAGTCCTGCTAGGTTTTTGGTGTTTTACAAGTAACCCTGTATAGCGTATAACATGTTTGTTTACTACTGTTTTTTATCCCTAAATAAATAATTAAACTCTCAACCATCGACATAGCAGTCAGGGTCAGTAACCCACTCGATCAACAGGCCAGTCAAAATAGAACTTTATGTATGGATGGATAATGTATGGATTATACCAATCGAGTAAAATTATTACCTCCTACTACTACTACTTCATATACTACTACCTACTCTAGTATTGTATGTAACATAGAGACACGCAGCGCAGTAGTTCAGTTTAAAATTGTGTATTTTGTATCTTTCAAAATCAATGCATTTCAGTAAGGTAGTTAGGTTAGGTAGTTAGGTTCGCTATAGCATAGGTATGATGAGTTAGGTTAGGTTATATGTATATATACTGCATTTGCACCGTATTGGCTTATCATTGGTTATCATCAGTAGGTATCTAGGATGACGTCATGCGCACTCGCAGAGATGTGACGAAGCGCACAGTACCCTGTCTGATAGCCACCGTAACTTGAATGGGAACAAAAAAAAACAACCGACTTCTTAAAAAAAATAACTCCAGTTTCGGAAGTCTGTGGCTTTGGTGGTTTTGTCTCGTTCATTGTTGGCCACCGACTTCCGAAACTGGAGATATTTCTCACCTGTCAGTGTTTTTTTAAGAAGTCGGTTGTTTTTTTTTGTAAAAAAGTTTTTATTTTGCATGTTTTTGTTTCTTTTTATATAAAGAAAGTCTTTCAAAACTTGAAAGAATCATTGAAATCGGTTAACAATTTCAAAAGTAGTTCTTTCTAAACATTAATCTGTACATCTCTGGCGGGCCCCTTTTTAAAATAGACAGGCGTAATGTTATGTTATGGAAATACAAAAGCTCAGCATAGACATCTGAGTATAGCAATTGCGAATAATTTGAAGAAAAAAAAAAACATACAACTGAATTGAGAATTACCTCTTCCTTTTTTTGAAGTCGGTTAAAAAACCTGTCACATATAGTAGATATGACTTCTAAGAGTTCGCTCCGAATTCTCTGTATGCCAATTTAAAAGGTCCCTACAGCTATCTTTGTCTAACACACCTATGTCTTTCTCCCTCTAACCTAAGGAGTATCACCCTAAGGTTTGTCGATACAAAATTGTTATAGGGCACTTACTTAAATTATATTATAGAATGGGTCCCAGAGATGAACAACTATACCCAATTTCATACAAAGGGATATACCTACCTACGTTTTTCTTCCTTATCACTGCCTTTTTGGTTTAGTGGTCGCAAGCGCTACAGCTACAGCATGAGGTCCTGGGTTCGATACCCGAGTCAGGCAAAGTCTTACTGACTTTTTTCCATCTGGAATTTCTCAGTAGCAGCCCGGAGTCTGAATTTGTGGCCGGTTGATGGTAATAGGCTCGCCCCCTTACTTACTAGAGGTACATCTCTGCCTGCCTACAGACGTGATGTTATGCAATGTGTATCTTCTTTATCGTAAAAACAATTTAACTTCCGAGTTGAGCTCACGATTTCTGATTCCGACAAATGCTTGCACTGACTGATCTGTCCCCTCAAATTAATCTGTGTGGTTCTTTCCTCAAAAGACCATCTCAGACACTAATCTGCATGGATCTTACATGATTTGACCAAGATAAAGTCCAGACTTTATAAGAGACTGTGACCTCTGAGTTTCTTTCGGTGTTTCTTCTCAGAGTAGTCAGATTAGTCAGTAGTGATTCAACATCGACCTCACCTTATAGTTAAAAAATTACGTGTAAAAGTGTTTGTATGAACCTATTTACAGAAATAAATAACATTTATATAGTTTAAGGAGGTGTATTGCGGAGTTTGTAGCTAAATAATTACAGTGTCACGGGTCGTTTTACAAACGGAAAAAACTAAATAAAGCTTTGCCCCTTCCCGGGAATCAAACCCAGGACCTCACGATCAGTAGTAGCCCTTCTTACTACAAGTCCAACGCGGCAACCCATCCAATTATGCCGAGTAAAGTGTATTCGCACTAAAAGTGTCGTTTTCCCATCCCGTCCCCCTAAAAAACGGTTCCCATGGGAATTTCCCATGACATACAGACGGAGGCATATCTTCACAATATATAATTTATAGGGCATTTAATTTTCTTTGAGAATAGGGACCCTTTGAAGCGTATTACCTTACCCGACTCGAGTAGGGAAATAGGGGTGTGCTGTGTTATACAAAACAAATGAAACTCTCAATAGAAAAAAATGCAACCGCCAAAAAATACTAACAAGCGTAAAAAAACTATTAAATGTTTTTTTGTGGGTTGCATTTTTACCGCAAAAATTGCAAAAAGTTATGCGTGGTAAAACGTAAAATAACCTCCTCTATTTCGACGGTTAATAATACTGTCCTATACATACACTATACACAATACACTTTAAACTATACTATTATACTTACCTAATAATAATATTTATTCTCAGATTTCAAATCCATAAATTTGTTAGTAACACAAAAATAGTTAAAGAGCTAATGTTAGTTAACAAAACACACACTATGAAATAAAACCTTTTAACAAAAAAAACAACCAACTTCATTGAAAACACTTACAGATGCTAAATAACTCTAGTTTTGGTCGGTGGCTTTGGTGGTTTTGTTGCATTCATTTTATTGGCCACCGTCCGTTACATTCCAACAAGCCCAAACACGGCTAGGATACATTGTCTTATTATGGAGTTCCGGTGCCTGTCTCTTGGCTTCATCATCAGAGCTGATGGTAGAATGGTTCTTATTGAACGCAAATGCTTCACTTGTAAAAACCCCCCACGCATGTAAGTAATACTTTGCTATCGCCATAGCCATGAAGTTTTACCCTAGACGGTGTGTACTTATTATCAGTACCTACCCCGACGTGACATAAAACTTCAGGGGATGCTCAGATCCTAAATTCGTGACTATGGGACCATTTGGAAAATATACCCTTTCCAACAAAAAAAAATTTTCGAATCGGTTGGCACGAGACGAAGTTATGCTCGAACAAACATAAATAAACAAACATCCGAATTGATAACCTCCTTCTTTTTTAGAAGTCGGTTAAAAAATAAAACGGAAAGGACCCGGGCCCGGCCCGGTTCCCGTTCAGGTAGGATCGCAGTCGAGCACTGGTTTATAGTTTAAAAAATAAAACTAAATTTTGGGACACTCCGACACCAGAAATATCTGCTACTTCACACCGGAGAATCCCTCAAGATGCTGTTGGAACTAGCACGCATGCGAGTTAGTGTCGAGGTACAACGCAAAACGTTGGCCTCTTTAATAAAATCCATTAATAAATAGGTTTCCTACCTATATCATGGGAGTCGGTTTCATGACTGACAAAATATGGGTCAATTTTGGTACCTACACCTTTACCTTTACCATTCGAGAGATAGAGGCATGATTTACGTTCTTTCTTTAACATAGAACATCAAAAGAAGCCTTGTACACATTGTAGGTCCCACTGTACACCTAAAATACATTTCTTGTGCTTCTTATCGTTTCACAAAGAGAAACTCAAGTACTCAGCTACTTTTAACAAAAGCCGGCGGGCGCCATTTGCAATTCTCCCGCGCTTTTATTTGCAAATGGCCGACTTGAGGCGGGGGCCGATTATAAATTTGATTTTACATTAAATACACAAGAGACATTTTTTGAGAAATAAATTAAATATGATCAGTAGTAAGTCGTCGAATATCAGAATTGAGTTTTCATGAGTTTTTTTTACGTGATTCTAAACCTCCCAGAATTTGATTTTTTTTTGTCGACTTTTTATTATTTTTTAGTAAGTAAGTATTTCAATATCCTTATAACCGACTAACAAAAAAAGGAGAACGTTTGTTTGAGATAGTATACTCCCAGCGCAGCGTATTCCAATTTCATCCAAATCTGTTCAGAGTTTTCTTTTTATTTGTATTTTTCATCGGTCTAATAGACATATTTCCGTCTCCGGGATATGGTTATCTTCTTGCCAAATTTCAATACCATCCGTTCAGCCGTTAGTCATGAAAAACCAACAAACAAACTGACAACTTTCTCACTTCTAGTATCAGTACCTATAGATAGATACTAGTAATATAAAATAAATAACATTTATAACATAAAAGAAGCGACAAATATCATCTTAAAGGCCCCACAATATTCCGCCAATTAAGGATCCATTCCCGACTTCCGGCCGCCATTCCGCGGCTGCACAAGATGGAGGCACTTCCGGCGGGAGCCTCTTTGATGTGATAATTACTTAAACTAATTATTTTGAGCTTCCTCCTTACGTGTAAGGTACTTTAATGAATAATGTGTGTCAGTGGAGCTCTGAAAACTGTTACCTACTTGTACAAAGGGGGCTGGTGGCTAACTACTAATTTAATTAAGGTTAAGCAGTGATAGAAAGGGCTACATGACAAATTTTTATTTTTTAGTCCCTCATCTAGATTACAAGAAAATATTCGACGTGTATTTTTTCTTTTTTCACTTAATTAATCAAAAAATAACGGCGATACACAAGAGTTAAAATGTCGCATGACGTCACTAGCCAGTACAGTTTATGCTAGCTAATGAGGTTACAAGCCCCCACTCATCAACTTTAATGCGGTTAATCTAAGCAGTTTTTCATCAATTTGAAATGTCATGTTTTAAACACGTGTTTTAAAACCACTTGTTTTAATCATGCCAACCCTGGGATTGGGACACCCGTCCTTGGAAAGAAAAACTCTACTGTGCCTCGTAAGGCTTGTTAAACCGACTGTCCGGTAATGGCAATGGCTCACCCTCAATTACTGGTGAAATGTGGGTTTAGTACAGATCTTGAAGCATGCATGCCGTCTATCGGGACAGGTCAACTCAAATTTAAATTGAATTCATTCTTCAGAACACTTTTCCAGACTTTGCCCTGTATTGTTAAACTCGCATAATATGTAGGTACTTATAATTATACAATCTTACGTCTAGACTTTAGAAGATACTATGAGTTTCTTTCGGCTTTTCTTCTCAGGGATCAGCTGGGAGGATGTATATACAGAAATAAATATAACTTCATTTCATTTTCAGCTGTGGCTTATCTCTCGAGAAATATAGGCGTAAAATTACGTTAATTATTAAAAAAAATACACCCATATACTACAATTACGGAGAAAAATCATGAAATAAAATGACAAATTCAATAAAACAGCAATATCATCACAAAGTTAAACACGTCCGCCCCGGATGGCACTCAGACGTCGACTGAGCTCCACCGGAAATAACGCCGCCGCCATATTGCCCGCAAACGGAACTAGGAACTGCTTAATGAGCTCTCGAGACTTTTATAAAGTCTTACTAGCGTTGGCATTGTAATCCTGGATATAATACAGTGTACTATGAATATAGTCGGTCGTTTTATTGACTTTCTCCATGTGGAATTTCTCAGTAGCAGCCCGGATTCTGGATTTGTGCCCGATTGACGGCAATAGGCTCACCCCCTATTACCATAACTTAAACGTGCTTTCCGAGGCACGGAGGAGTCTTGACATTTCAAAGCATATTATAAATATCAAATATCTATAAAACGTTGCGAAAACGCCAAAAAAAATCTCGCTAAGTCGAATCAACTTGATCTTCCAGTAGATTGGCACAATATTAACTTAGGACTGGTTAATATACAAAAAAAAAACGGATAAAAAGGGCGTCAATTCGAAAAAGGTTGGCTCTGAAAATAAAATTTACACTTCGGGTGAATTTATTACGGTCCCTATAGATAGCCCGTAGATCCGTTGTGTAAAAGATGATATGGCTTAGAATGAAGGTTACTATACATTCTTAGGATTCCGTACCTCATAGGGAATTCAAATTCATTTATTTGCTTACATTAGAGTACGGATAGGATAGCTTGAGGAGTTTGTGGCTAAATTATAACAGCCGCATGGGTCGATCGAAGGTTAAGCTACGCTTGACGAGGTCGCTCTGTGGATGGGTGACCATTTATTACATACGGAGACTCCTTTGCATTTGTCCGGGGTAAGAATCGAACCCACGACCGGTATAGCAGTCTGGGCTATTAAGTACTAGACCAACAGGCCATTATTTTAACAAGAAAAAAAATACGAAAATTAAATTTTCATAAAAATGTTGATAAAGTGAAAACTACTTTACGAAGCTACGGCAATTTTTTATGGGACCTAATGGCAACTATTCCGCATCGAATTTAAAAAGAATCTCAAAAATCAGTTAATTAATCTCCTAGTAATCCGAGTAACCCGTGAACCTTCTCCTGAAGTCGGTTAAAAATAAAAAAATTGTGTCGGTTCATGCACCTGTATAGTTAAGATGTAAATACGAAATTAGAATGAAAGAAAATACAGTAGAATCCGTTTATTATGACTCCGCCTATATTGACCAACCGGTTATTATGGTTTGGTTTTCATATAAAATTCTTTATAAAAATGTCGGATATAATGACTTCCCTTACAGTGACATGTCGCTTATTATGACCCATTTTTACCAATGTCTTCTATACACAATAGTATTAGATACTGTTTTTACAATAAAATGAAAAAACAAAAGCAGTCAAAGATTACAGATTTCTCACAGTAAAAAATACACTTGTATGTGTTGTAATGTGCTGATTATGTACAATTTTGATTTTGATTTATTAAGTATGTATACATATGTATTTACTATGTTTCTGTATTAAAATACTTAAGAACATACATATTTACATAAAAAAAGGTTTTTCATTTCACAAAACGTTTTGTATGACGTCCGCTTATTATGACGTGTTTGTCAATTCCTTTCGATGTCATAATAAACGGATTCCTCCATATAATTAAAAAAAAAACTTCACATCTTTTATACCGCATCCGAAATCTTCAATTCTTCCATCCTATCGTGAACACAGCCAATTGGAGAGCCCCATCAATAATTCAGTGGAAACAGATAGACAACAATTTCGCCCATCCCTACTTACACCCGCTAGATTATAGAGGACACACCTATTTGCTTCTTGTATATTACTTTCCTCACGAGAGTTTGCGTGATCCTTTGCAGATAAAACACTTTTTAGGGTTACGTTAAAGGTTGACGTGATAAAGCAACGTCTTTTTATTTTGTTGGTGAACATCATTTAAAGCTACAAACGTAGATTAACACACTCAAAATTGAAAGTATTATTTTTTGTTTAGCGACTTACGCAATTACCGATGTTAAGGAATTATTGGAAAAGCAGTATTGAAATAAAAGGCGCTGGTTCTTGGTAGTGAAAACAAAAGTGTATTGTCAATGAGATAAACCTAAACAATATATATCAAAACATAGACAAAAGGTATAAAAAAGGCTTCAAAACATAAAGCTTAGTGCAGACTTGCACAAGCATTGTTCGGCAATTTTTGTAAATCTCTGATGTCATGGTTCTTTTGGTCTGTACCTAGTCGTGACAGTTACTTATGGAGGCTTTAAGTGTTCAGGTGCTTTGTAAATTTGAATGTGTTCATCGACTTTTGTTGCTGACTGTACATTTGTGTGCTTGAAGTATTTAATAAATAGATAAATAATTACTCCCATTCATTATAGAGTCTGTTTTATTGCGACAAATCATTTAATTTACAAGTTAGGTATTTCGTTTTGTCTACCCTAGGGTTACCGTAGCAAACAAAATTTATAAAAGTACCATAATATCATTAAATGTAAAAAAATATTTAGAGTTTTCATATTTTTTTCTTCGAGAAAATTAAGAGAGAAATGAAAGAAATCAATAAAATCGTGCACAGAACATATTTAAAATAAAAATACCCGCTATATAAATAACAAAAAACAAGAAAAGAGTAAAAACTAAAGAACCAACAAAAGACAAAAGACCATTGAGCACAGATACTGTAGGTAAAGGTATGCTCGAAATGTCACGGAACCCGCTGTGTGTGAGCAGCTCGTACTTGGCCGAAAATACTTTATTTTCGGCTGGGATCTTAGACTCCTTTATTTATAAGGTTTTTATGACTAGAAATTGAGTTAAAGTAAGTTATTTATAGAAAGAAACAAGTAAATACATAGTCTGTGGTTATTTTGCTGTTACTCGCGTTTTGTTTCGTGAGCAAAGACATTCAAGAGCAAAGAGATTTAAAATACTACCTATAGAGCGGGCATGTCAAGGAAATGTCATAGAAAAACTTTGATCCCATGTCTCAGAAGCGCCATCTAGAATAATATATGAATATTGGAGCGGCAGCGGAGCGTACTACAAAAAACTCATAGACTTGTATCCAGCAGGACACTCTTTTTCGGACGAAAATTTTGTTTGTGATGTCCGGTCTATAGGTATTGAAAGTCTTTGTTCAAGAGACATCAGGACATCGCGCAAAATTTTCATTAAATACTCGGTTTTGTGGACAAAGTCTATGAGTCTAGTCACGGTAATATTTATTTATTTATTTAAATATACATGTACAACATGTATAAATATTAATAAAGTAGGACGACGCCCTGACAAGATACCGGACAACGTCTACACGCGTTAGCCCTGAATAATACCTCCCGAACTACGAACATCGTTTTGTTCGCAGTTCGGGAGCGGCTTTCCCGCGTCTCGCCCCTCACACCCCTTCACGATTGCTCTGTCTAGACGGCTTCGTCGAACGACTGTAGGTTTTTAGACTGTGGCAATATTATTATCTATTACCGTGGTCTAGTTTAGTACTCTCCGCTGCCGCTCTAATATTGCTGTATTATGCTAGATGGCGTTACTGAGACATAGGATCACAGTTTTTCTTTGATATTTCTTCTCTCCGCATTTCCTTTCTACAGTATGTTAAATCTCTCTGTTTATTTATTTATTTATTTGGACAAAAAGTAGTTGTTACATTTAAGAATTCTACTTAACTTAGTGCTATTATATTGTTGCTGTTCGTGACAATCATGGGTACAAATAAATTATTACAATATTAAGAGGCCTTTGGTCTAGTCGTCTTAACGTGTCACTGCTACAAGATAATACGTTTTATAATAATCAAAATAAAGTTTAAAATTATATGACACTGAAACTGCTCGCCTCTTTGCTGCCATACCGGTGCGGCAAGTACCTTACAGGTAATTCCACACTATTCTTTCACACCTAGGGTTGTCCCATTAAAGTTTCATATTTAGCATCGCGGATGGCGTGCGAAGGCGCTTCACACAGATATAACTGCTGTTCACACCCCTAACGCTATACCTTCAAGCTATTAACGAGAGGGAGCCGGCAGCACTCTTAATACTAATTTAATCAATAAGTTAATAAATTAACTTTGTAACGGTACTAAAACACGGTTTTATTTCCTTTTTTTTAATGCCCTGTCCCTAGTGGGACAAAAATAACAAGTTGTAAAACATTAAAAGTAGACAGAACTCTGTCTACAACCAGTTTAACCATGGGGTATCGTGTTACCCAGTAACTGGGTAATTGTGGAGGTCAGCAGTACTTTTCATTACCAGTGACCAACTGGCGTCCCCCAAAAAGTCCACCCTGAGCTACTTCTTAGTGTTTAAGGTGGGAAAAAGAAGTGGTGCAACAAACTCCCCAGCAACACGTCTGTCTGATAAGTTAAAAGAACTTGAATTTATACAGTATAATAACTTAACATTATAAATCAATCGAATTATAAATTATTTGCAACTTGTTAGTTAGCACACTCCAATATACAGAATACTAATAATATATAGGGTGACTGGTAATTAGTGACCGATACTAAACACGTGATTGTACTTATGGATACGAATAACTTTCTCAAAGAAAGTTGTTTTTGTACTCATTAACTTTCAATTAATTCAAAATAATTACGTCAGTACTGCACTACGGGAGCCGTGGGGGTGGCGGGGGAGCGTGTGACGCTACTACTAGTAGATTTTGCCCTTCCCGAGGTCAGACTATCAGCTGATCGATCGTGCCGATTCGTGCCTACTGTGATCGAACACGAGCGCGCGCGCCGGAATTAGAAACAGCGTTGTTGTTGTTAATTGTGTTATAAGATATTGTGTACCTACAAAAAAAAAGTTTCTTTGGGAAACTTTATTGAGTCCATGAATACAATCACGTGTTTAGGTATCGGTCACTAATTACCAGTCACCCTATATAGCTATCGACATTAACACTAAACTCAAGCAAGAAGTAAACTGTCTTATAATAATCCTCCCGGTATAAAGGGCGTGTCCGCTTAGGTACATGTGCAGTATTGGATTATATCCATACTGCCGTGGTATAGGTAACTAAAATGCCGTTCAAAAATTCAAATTCAAATTCAAATTCATTTATTATTTTTGTGAACACAGGGTAAAACGATCTTATAAATATAATGTTATCCAACATCTGGTCGATTTTCAACTTTTGATGCTACATTAATGAGAAAAAAAAAATCTATCGATCTGTGTTTGCGAATTTTCAATATCTTGAATAGTTTTGGAAATAATTATTTTAAAAATGCCGTTAAGTACATATTTCTCACGAGTGAAATAAGCAAAAACAACATTAAGTTACATTGTGAGTCTGAAAATGACTTTAGCAGATAACGGCATTATAGTTAGAAAGAAAAAGAAAGAAAGAAAAATATTTATTTGACATCAGTCATCAAAACACACATACACACAATAATTTATAAAACACTAAAAAATATACAAAGTAGGTACTACATATCATGTGCTGTGTGCCTCACGGCTGCGCCAAAAAGGTCCACAAGTTATACCACGGCAGCATAGGTCTGCGACACAATGTCACAAAATGATAAACTTGGACCATCGAAGTTAAATAAATGAGTAAACAGCTAAATGATAATGAAACTTGATATTTATTTCTGTAAATAGGTTTAAACAAACACTTTTACACGTAATTTTTTAGCTAGCGAGTGAGGTTGGTGTGTCACTAACTCACTATCTGACTACTCTGAGAAGAAACACCGAAAAAAACTCTGAGGTCACAGTCTCTTTTAAAGTCCATACATTATCTTGGTCAGATCATGTAAGATCCATGCAGATTAGTGTCTGATATGGTCTTTCGAGGAAATAATCACACAAATATGACGGGACCAGATCAGTCAGTGCAAGCATTTGTCAGTTATCTTGAGCTCAACTCGGAACTTGATGAGCTCCACGTGCCGACGAACAATACCAAAGAAAGAACATTTGGGTTGGTCGCATAAACTACTCAAGCTGCCAAACAAAATAATAAAAAAGAACGTTAAAAAGTTTAAAAAAAATAAAATGAAAAAAAAAAATACCGATTGAATTGAGGACCTCCTCCATAAATTTTACAAAGTAAATATTAATGTCGATGCTAATACCAAAAAACAATGATGAAACCTGCAAATATGTACAACACAGGATAGTCTTTCAAAAACAAAAATATTTCTCAACAAATCAAGCGGCAAAAATCCAATGGCTAAGGCGTTGAACTGGCGATCGAAAGGTTGTGAGCTCGATCCCTACTCATTGCACTAACTGTGGCCCTAGTGAAAAGTGGTATAAGTCCAATTTTGCCGAAAATGAGTTAAGTGTAACAAAGTGATCAGAAAAAATGCTCTATCGTTTGGTGAAGACAGATCTAAGCTATCTCTAAAAATAAGAAAGTTACTTTGTGTAAAAGGGTCCAAGTGACACCAAAAAAACCTGTAAAAGTCGGTTTTCTGATCACTTTGGTACACTTAACTTATTTTCGACAAAATTGGACTTATACCCCTTTTCACTAGGGCCACAGTATTGTCGTCAAGCCACTCCAGAAACAAGCAAATTTAGCTTACTTGGAGAGGTTAACAAGACTACTAGTGATGTGCAACCGACATTGCTAGTAAGTTTTACTTTTTTTTTTTAAATGACAACACATTTCTTCAAACCATCTGACACTTATCCTGTATTCTAGGGATCTAAGTCGGAATGAGCTGACGGCGATCAGCCGGAGAACCTTCCGTGGTTTGACGGCGTTGAAGAGTTTGCACCTGGACGGAAACCACCTCAAGTGCATCGACGAGAAGGCTCTGGAAAACTTGAAGAGTCTGGAAGTACTGTAAGTAGAATTTTGATTACCCTTTTTATACTACACTAGCTGTATGGCACAAAAACCATCCTTGATGCGGATTATATATCATGCTAACATTTAGCTCGATCGGTGCAGAACTTTTTGAGTTTTTGATGCGTTCATAAACCAACATTTTTATTATATAGATAGGGGAGCTCATTATCTGCCTAATACCTTTTACCAACTATGTTGGGTCGATGGCGGTATTTTTTCTTTTGATTTCATCGAAATCTGTTTATTTGTTTCATTGTAGTATTAAAATTAAAGAAATAGAAAATAAAGAATCATCTACCTACATAAATAAAAAAATAAAAATTGTAAAAAAAAAAATTTACAAAAAAAAATGTTTCTTTTTTTAAGTCGGTTGTATTTTTTATGCGTGTGTACCTACGGGAACGCGGGTGAAAGCGTGTGCCGTGCACTAGTTATTTATATAGTCTTTGATGACCCGAACAAAGTCGGGACAGACCGGTAGAATTTAATAATTGAGAGGCCATCAATTGACCTGAACTGACCTGAATAATATCGATCCGACCTCTGTCTTGAATAAAGTCTTATTGAATCCAAATTTGACCCAATTACAAGTGTTTGAACAAGTCTTTTATTTGACTTATCCAATGACGAAGGCCTTATAATGGTTGAAAAAAAAACTGCGGTTTACAAGTACAGTCAGCCTCAAAAGTCGATAACCATATCCATATTTCCTAAACTCATCAACATCTTAGCTTGCACAAATTGCTTAACTATCTTTATATATTTGAAGTGTGTAAGTTCGTACGTAAGTACCCTGAATTCTTCAAAAAAAGAAAAGAAATACAAAAAATAATAATATTAAGACATAAAAACAGACTAAAAATCGCAACATCGCGACTTAAAATGTACTCCAATAGTACCTATGTTATGTCCATACAAATCTACAATAAATTACCCAAAATAATAAAGAGTTTAAAAAAAAAATTACATATTCATCAATAATTTAAAGCTTTTTCTAATAAACAAATGCTACTATAGTTCAGATGAATACTTCTTCCTCCTCTCACCTACTTGATCTATGCTGTGCCCGACAGGGTCAATAATTTTAGGTACGTAGGTATTATGATTTTTTCCGCCCACTTTTAACTGGTATGCTATAAAGAATTGAGAATAGGGAATTGACAATTGAAAATTTATGACAGTTGTTAATTACATTCATCATAAAATCGGGTGTGGTAGTGAATAAGTGTGCAGCACTCCACTCCAATTTATCCACGGCCACGTGAGTACCTATGTACCTATGTACTCACGTGGCCGTGGATAAATTCTGCATAAATTCCTTCGTTCCCCTTGTTTTAGGGCTATTTTACCGGTGGGTTTGGGTACAGTCATTTGATCGAAGGGATAAAACATTATTTAGTTGGCAAATTAAGTTTGTCGTTTTAGGCCGTGGAGTGCTAAATACTTATTCACTTCACACCCGATTTTATGTTTCTTCCACAGTGCACTACGTTATTAATAGTCTGTGACGTCCCTTGATTGATATTCACCACTATCTTGAAGTTTTCTTGAGTTTTTTGTAAGGTTTTCACGGAAGCGGCTCGCGACAAACCGTTTTCATTCGGAGTTTGAACGGAAAGCCCAATTCACCAAGATTTTTCTGATTTTTTTTAATATACATCGATACACAAATGCAGGTTGTCAAAAAAGGGTTGCTCTGCGTACACTAAAAGCGTGACGCCCATTATTTGTTGTTGCAAACAGTACTTGTGATATTGGTCGCAATAATTTAGCTTTGTTCCTAAAGCCTGCAATAGTTCTGCAACGGTCGAAGGTTTTCTTTGGGTGCATTTGCATGATTCATACAAGAAAATCTGCGGTTGGTGCCTCATTTCATTAAAAGCGACAATGGTCCTCTGCGAGTTGGCTTCGGCCCGTCGTACGCCTTCCACAGGTCTAAGCTTGTAATGAATTAATAATAATCATTTTATTTCAAGTTTCAGACTCATTAATTTCAACAATCAAGAATGTCATGTCGATTTGAACGGACATTAATTGATTAATTTTACTAAGTAAATCAGGACAATCGATTGATTGATTAGAACTAATAATATATGTTATTATTTCAGGACGCTAAACAACAATAACCTGACGTATCTGTCTCTGGAGCCAGCTGCGATTAGTCGGCTGAATACTCTGCGACTGACCGACAATCCCGTCGTGTGCGACTGCAGGGTCGCGAGGCTGTCCACGACTGTCAGAGCGGCTGGTATTCTTGGAGTTGGTGCAAGGTAAAATTTACCGTTCAGGGGCTGCAGCAGAATCGTATGTTAGCGTGACCCCCGGCGAACATGTAAGATCGAATGCAGGGGTGGTTTTTAGCCAGTAAGAGTCTGACAGACCCTTCCCGGTGCGAAGGACATCCATGTGGATTTTCCACCCCGCTTAAAAAAATGCTTATAAAATATGCATGTTGATAGTTCAGTACAAGCTGTACGAAATCCTAACGTCATACAACATTTAGAGTTGAAGATATCGCCGCTATTTTTTGATTATGCAGTGAAAAAAGGAAAAATAATGTGGCTAAAACTTTCTAGTTATCTTGATGATGGACAAAAAACTAAAATTTATTAACTATTTAACTAATTAGCCTATTGTAACGTTGTGTGTTCGTATCATTTGACTACAAATAATTATGAATTATTCTATTGGGAGTTAATCATTCGCGCCTATTGGGGTTGAACCACTCGGGCCATGGGGTCCGAGCGTCCATCTAGTTTTTCGGGACATCGCCAAGCGGTTGGTCGACTCGTCCCATGACCAGAAGGCTAGCCTTTAGACCAGAGCTATAAATTGCTAATTTATTTGTAACTTTTAATTTGACATTTTAATTTTATACTTTTTATTTTTTATATTTTATTTTTTTTCACAAAAATCCTTTCTTTACAGTTTTATCTCTTTACAGTAATGAGTTGTATAGCAATATGTGGTGAACTAGCGACCTCGACGGTTTTTTAATTAAATATCTTTATTTTTGAGTAACCAGAGCAAGTTCGTCATGCTCCCATAGACGTCGCTGCTTGCGGTAGCGTCGAGGATCGGGTTGCTCCCTTCCCTCAGATATGGCGAGGAGGGTAATGGCTGATCTTTGCGTTATGCTCGTGAACGGGTGCTGCTTGTGGTGACTGGTCGACTTGCTTACCAATGGTTTTTTTTATTTTTTAGTGAACTGCTTATTGGTTTCACTTCGATGGTCCTAGATTATCATTTTAAATTTAGAGTCACAGCCTTATGAATATAAGCCTGCATTGCCTGTAAGCGGGTACGCCTTTTATACCTGGAGGCTGTTATTTTTCAGTTTTGTAGTTGTTTTGCTTGAGTTTAGATTTCAATGTTAATATGAATTTACTTTTTTTTTTTCTTAATCTCGGTATATTGGAGTGTGCTAGCTAACACGTGACAATCATTCTGAAATGTAAAGTTTTACAATGTGTATAAACATTAGTGCTATTTATTGAGCATTTCATTGTATAGATTCTTTGTATACCTCGTTCTTCAAACGAATCAGACAAATGTGTTGCTGGGGAGTTTGTTCCGCCACTTCTTCTTCCCAGCAAAAACACTAGGAAGTGGCGAAGGGTGGGCCGTTTTTGGGGGACTGTCTTTATGTATTTTTTTGACGTTCAAAAAGTGCTGATTCTCAGCCTAGTTTGAATAAAGACTTTTGATTTTGATTTTGAGAGAATCAGCATTGCGATTCAACAAGTAAGGAGGATTCAGTAAGTAAGGTTATACATTGTATTGTTACATGTAAGAGCACCTCTCGTCATCAAACGTTTGGCAAGTCTAGAACTAAGGACACCTCTGTATTAAAATATATTATCATAAAGTAAATAAATAAAATAAAAAAACGAGGAAATTCCGTGAGTCTTTTGGGCACATTTGGCGCCCGTTGACAGCGATGAATGATCAATTTTTACGAAGAAGTTAAAATAATATCTTGATTTTATTTCCAGGTGTCAGGCTCCTGCAGCATTGCGAGGCGCTCTTCTGACAGACTTGGAGGCTCACGAGCTGATCTGCAGCGGTAAGTTTATTTAGGCTACCTAAGCTACGGAAGGAATTTTACCTCGATTGAACCGACGTGTGTGTATGACAACTTGTATGAACGTAAACGATGCAAAGGAAGTGTGGTAGAATCGTAGTGGATGGCGCTCTATAGTTTCCTACCTACCACCATGGGAAAAAGGCGAAAGTTCATGTATGTATGTAAATAACCTTGAAACGGCTACACCGATATTAACCAAATATAGCTAAAAACAACTTCAAAAGAAAAAAAAACCGCATCAAAATCGGCACATCCGTTTTAGAGCTACGATAAGCCACAGACTGACCACACACACAATCTGACGGACAGACATTGAACCAAACTTATAACACCCCTCTTTTTGGGTCGGGGGTTAAAGATACAATCATTTAGCGTTTTAAGATCCCGTCGTCAACTATGAAAACAAAAGCTCGGGAAAGAAGCACTGCTACAAGGAGATGCCATTTTCCCATTCTTGGGAGTGTTTAACATAGCATTAAATAAATAAATATTCCACAACTTTTCACACAACGCCATTTAGTCCCAAGTTAAGCTTGAGAGCCTGTGTTATGGGTACTAAACAGCTGATAAACATACCTACTTATATATTTCTAAATACATACATATTATAGATAAATTACACCCAGACACAGAACAAATGATCGTGCTCATCACACAAACATTTGTTCTGGGTGGGAATCGAACCCACGACCTCCGGCATAGCAGTCAGGGTCACTAACTACTAGACCAACAGGCCAGTCAATAAAACAGGCATTAAAGGCATTAAACCTATATAACCCTGTGTTCTCCAGGTCCAACCACCACAATGACTGTGGAATGCTCAGCAGAGCCTCGCTGCCCACCTCCCTGCCGGTGCACTCCCGAGGGTACGGTGGACTGCCGGGAGAAGCTGCTGTCGGAGCTGCCAGCCACCATACCTCACAGAGCTACTGAGATGTAAGTATTTACTGCAAAATTGAGGAATTACTTTGCTTATACACCACAAATTTTTAATTAGTACAAATACTTAAAGGGCTCATTCTAGACGGTCTTCTCAATATATTTGTAAAGTATCAATAAATAATATTCATAAACAGCAAAGTTATTAGCATTTGTTTATATCACAAAAAGTCACCCAATTTATGGAAATATTGTACAGGCTATACATGACATAGTAGTATTCATTAATCGTCATCTCTCGCTCACGTTCGCGTGATCTCGCTCAAGCATGCCCCGCCTCCAACAGCTGTTTTCGTTATTTAAGTTTAACTAAGTAGAATACAGAGATAAAAAGAAACCTGTGTCACCCGGGTATAACGCTGTCATTCTTCTTTTGCTGGCCGGGCCGTAAGTAATTAAATTAAAAAAATTATATGAAAATTTAAAAAACCCCCATCGCAAAAAAGTAAAACATTTAAAAAGTTAAAAATAACACTTTAGCCATGAAATTTTACTTCACGTCGGGGTACCGCTTAAGTAAGGAATGTTCCGAGTACCTACTTGTAGGTATGTAGGTACTTATTTTAAAGGTCGACGTTACGTAACATTTCATGGCTAAAGTGTTATTTTTAACTATTTAAATGTTTTACTTTTATGCGATGGGGGTTTTTTAAATTTAAATTTAATTTTTATTTATATTTTTTAGACGCATTCATTTTGTTTTATAGAGTTTACAGTTATGAGAATTTTTCAGTGCATTGTATGTAGAGTCAAATGCTGGTTAAAACGAATCCAAAAACGACATATATGCTATTATTTTGTCAAGGGTCTACCTACTGGTGTGCTGGATAGCCTGGTTGCAGCATCAGCTCATCCTGTTGCCATCAGTGCATTGTGTTTAGAATCAAATGCTGGTTGAAATGAATCCAAACACGACATATCTGCTATTATTTTGTCAAGAGTCTACCTACTGGTGTGCTGGATAGCCTGGCTGCAGCATCAGCTCATCCTGTTGCCATCAAGGCATTGTGTTTAGAATCAAATACTGGTTGAAATGAATCCAAACACGACATATCTGCTATTATTTTGTCAAGAGTCTACCTACTGGTGTGCTGGATGGCCTGGCTGCAGCATCAGCTCATCCAGTTGCCATCAGTGCATTGTGTGCAGAATCAAATGCAGGTTAAAATGAATCCAAACACGTTATATCTGCTGTTATTTTCCCAAGAGTGTATTAGTCTGCTAGATATCCTGGCTGCATCAGACCAAATACACCATAATGTTGCTTATTAATATTACACACATGGGTGTTTGAAATTTTAAGACACACATATGTTTGTAAGTAAAGTTAATACCGAAAGACGTCTAAAATAGCAACGATAGCTAACACAAAAGAGCTGATAACCTTGAAACGGCTGCACCAATTTTGATGAATTATGTCTAAGAACCATCGCAAGAAACCCTGCTTTCAAATAAAAAAACCGCATCTGAATCGGTCCACCCGTTTGGGCCCTACGGTGCCACAGAAAGACAGACAGACAGACACACACACACACATAGCGGTGAAACTTATAACACCCCTCTTTTTGCGTCGGGGGTTACAAATAAAACTACCTTAAGGTGATGCAGAGACAGAACAATAATATCAGTATAGATAAAAGAAAATGTAATTTGTCTCTTTCCAGCCGCCTAGAACAGAACGAGATAACAGAGGTCGGCGCCGGCGCGTTCTCCTCAGTGAAGAGAGTTGCGAGGATAGACCTGTCAAATAACAAGATCACGAAGTTAGCCGCAGATGCCTTCACCGGATTGGTGCATCTCACTTCATTGTAAGTTGCAATGCCATTAATTGCGAAGCTGAGGTGCAATTCTATTATTTTAAACAACGCTTTCGACCACACCACATTTCGTCATTTATGTTGAAGTCCCATGTAATAGGGGACGAGCCTATTGCCATCAATCGGGCACAAATCCAGACTCCGGGCTGCTACTGAGAATTCCCAGATGGAAAAACTTAATATCACTTTATTCGACCCGGTGATCGAACCCGGAACCTCTTGCTCAGCAGTAGACCAACGAGGCAGTCTTTAATAATTTCTTTTTTATTACTTACAATTTGTAAGAAAATGTGTACAAAGTATGCGTTTTATTTCAGAGTGCTGTATGGGAATAAAATCAAAGATTTACCATCGGGAATATTCCATGGATTATCTTCTCTTCAACTGCTGTGAGTACACTAACTTGGTTATAATACTGTAGCGCCATCTATCTTGCCATATACGAACTAACGACGGGCATCCTACATCGCGATGTTAAAGTTATCCGCGAAGTTATTATTTAATAATGTATAGACGTATGTCTGAAATAATGTTAAATTGCTAAACACCGTCGATCATTGTGTTTAGCAGCGCTATTGCGTATCTACGTTACTAAAGCGAAGCGTTCATAGCGATGTTCTCGAGGTAATGTGGGCATTAACTAACAAACAGCTAGTTTTGTATTGGCCATCATCAGTGTGTATCTAGGATGACGTCTTGCGCAATTGACAACATTTCAAAATTTTAACCTCCATGTTTTATTATGTTATCTAAAAGTAAATCCAAAACTAGAGGACCCATATTTTTTGGTGTTTCGAAATTATGTACTTTTCATTCATAATTGTAACTTTGAAATTCAGGTTTAAAAAGACGTAAGCGCCAAATGACGTCATTCATTCGGTGGAATGGCGATAATTCCTTTGCTTTACTGTGATACGTCAAAAAAAATCAGTGACATCTAAATGTCACTGTCATTTAGCAGTTGTCAATGTTACACATTGACATTAGATATGTCTTGTTTGACATTAGATATGTCATTTTTGACATTAGATATGTCTTTTTTGACATTAGATACGTAATTTTTGACAGAAATGTCTTGTTTGACATTATAGTTTTCATCTTAAAAATTAGCTTGCTTTCGCAAAGGTAAACACCTCATTCCACCTTATAAGTGACGTCATCGCATGGTTTTTGGTTTTTATTTTTTTTCTCAGAAACTAAGCTATAAAAAAATTAAAAAAATATATATTTGAACTCAGCATACAAAAATGAAGAAACGGTATTTTTGTTTTAGGGTCATGTCAATTTTGAAATGTTGTCAATTGCAGAGATGTGACGAAGCGCACAGCACCCCGTCTGATAATAATAATATAATAATAATAATAATAAGTTTTTATTTGCACAGAAAGTAGGTACATAATATAGATGTTCAGAATAGGTTTATAAAGATCCTTTACTAACTACCGTAAATTAGGCATGCAAGGGTGGGGAGTGGAATACGCAGGAGCCGGGCGTGGGAGGTGTGGGGGAGAGGGAGGGAGAGGGGGGAAGGGAGGGGGAAAGGAGTTGATAAAAAATGCTATTCAATAGCTTTACCGCGGTAGTCTCCGAGTGCCACACGTCATTTTCTCTTTTTTTTTTAACTATTCAATCACAATGTGCCACAGCGAAGCGTGGCAGGGTACAGCTAGTTTGGATATAAATTAAACACATTACATTTGAAAGTTCATTTGATAGTCAACGTAACTTGAAGTGCACTTAAACTGCAATACCAATATTTTAAGTAATATTTCAGTTGCTGGAACTGGATGCCAGTTTGTCACTGGCACTTAAAAGATCACCATTTTGCTGGCAGAGTCACAAAATATAATATTATGCACTTATGTTATCAAATATTACAGATTGCTGAATTCAAACGAAATTACGTGCGTGCGGAAAGATACGTTCCGTGACCTTCAGAATCTGAAATTATTGTAAGTATTATTTAAATCCTAAAGAACTGGCTTATTGGTGTAGTAGTTGCAAGGTTTATCATGACCACCGTCGAAGCAAAACAAAAGATTGAAGATTCTTCTGTAGACAAAAACTTGTCTACAGAAGAATCTTCAATCTTTTGTTTCGAGCACGAGAATGTCAAGAATAAAGAGAAAGAAATGTGTTGATTCTTCAGTCGACAATAGTCTACAATATCCAGCATTATTTCTTTTATAATCGGCAGAAAGGTTTCTACCGTACCCAAGGCCTTTCATCATCATCATCATCCACAGCCTGACTTCACCCACTGCTGGGTATAGGCCTCTCTTTTTAACCCCCGACGCAAAAAGAGGGGTGTTATAAGTTTCACCGCTATGTGTGTGTGTCTGTCTGTCTGTCTGTCTGTCTGTCTTTTTTTATTTAAAAGCAGGTTTTCTTGCGATGGTTTTTAGACATAATTCATCAAAATCGGTTCAGCCGTTTCAAGGTTATCAGCTCTTTTGTGTTAGCTACCGTTGCTATTTCAGACGTCTATGGGTATTAACTTTACTTAAAACATATGTGTGTCATAAAATTTCAGACACCCATGTGTGTAATATTAATAAGCAACATTATGGTGTATTTGGTCTGATGCAGCCAGGTTATCTAGCAGACTAATACACTCTTGGGAAAATAACAGCAGATATGTCGTGTTTGGATTCATTTTAACCTGCATTTGATTTTGCACACAATGCACTGATGGCAATTGGATGAGCTGATGCTGCAGCCATGTTATCCAGCACACCAGTAGGTAGACTCTTGACAAAATAATAGCAGATATGTCGTGATTGGATTCATTTCAAATGTTTCTACCGTACCCAAGGCCTTTCATCATCATCATCATCCACAGCCCGAATTTACCCACTGCTCGGTATAAGCCTCTCTTTTTATGTACCAATTTCCACGTCCCTATGCCAGTCTCATCCACGGTACTCCCGCAATGGCAACAATGTCGTCCACCCATCTCGCCGCAGGACGCCCTACACTTCTCCTGCCGTTTCTTGGACGCCACACACGAGCCACCGGCCACAACCACAAAACGACGCCACCGGCATATTTTCTGCAGTTTTTCATACATTTTATATGGTCTCGCCGCACACGGTTGACGCCGGTGGCCGCCACACGCTACAAATCGTCGCCCCTCGCTTTTTTTGGCCCGCACCGGCCACTAAACGCCGACACAGAACGCCGCCACACGCCACTGGCGCGATTATCGTCCCTCTCTACCTTACCTCAGTCAAACTGTTCATAGTATTATTCATATCAGAGTTTCAATCCTATCCTGCGATTTGGGATTCAAAAAGTGATAGTTACGGTAATCAATATCCATTATGATCCTGCATGCATGAGTTAAAAAAAGTAGCAACCACCGACCGCAAGTGCCGACCACCGGCCACAAGTGGCTGTCGCGCGCGTCAGCTTCTTTGTAGCCGCTTCTGGCTTCTCGTGGCGGCGTTTGTGGCTGTGGCCGGTGGCCCGTGTGCGGCGGCCCTTAGTGCTGCTGAACTAAAAGCCTTGGGTTCGAGTCTGTAAATGCACCCTTGATACTTAACATCCTTTCAACGTGACCAAACCATCTAAGCATACTCTTTTCAATTTTTGTTACTACATCTTCTTTTAAACCACAACGTTGCTTTATATCATCATTCCTCAATCTGTCATTAATTGTTACACCACACATACTTCGCAAGGAACGCATTTCTACAGCATTTATTCTTCATGTCTTCATGTCTCTTTTGCCACGCCCAACATTCACGGCGAAAGGTATTTACAAGGCAGATGTAAGTGGGAACGCCGGGAGGGGACGCCCTAGAAGGACATACATAGACCTTATTGGTGAGGTTCTTCAGAAAGGTCAGGTGCGTAGTACTCGCAACCGGCGTGTGTGTATGACAACATGTATGAGTGTAAGCGAAGTAAAAGAAGTATGTAAGAATCGTAGCATATGGCGCTCTGTAGTTTCTGCCTACCCCCATGGGAAAAAGGCGTGAGTTTATGTATCTATGTATGTATACTTAACATAAATTCAATTCTGTTTCAGATCCTTATATGATAACAACATCAGATCCCTGCCAAATGGGACCTTTGATGCTTTGACTGGAATACAGACGCTGTAAGTATTTAGTTACTATTACTAGCTCATCATCTTCACGTATCAGATGGAAGTGTTGCTGCGGAGTTTGTTCTGCCACTTCTTGTTCAAAGCAAAATACTAGGAAGTGGTGAAGGGCGGGCTTTTTGGGGGACCGTCTTGTGTAATTCTGGCGTGATTTTGTGGAAGACACCCGATCTCCCTAAGAAATCATTATCTGTGGTCGGCTTCCAGTTTAACCGATGCAGCCGAATACCAGTGTTTTATATGGAGCGACTGCCTCCAAAACTCAGTTACTGGGTTTGACCCCATGGCCAGACATTCCGGTTTCTGGCTTCTTTCAGACACTATATTCCACACAAGAGCAGCTGCACTAATTAATCTTTATAATTTTAATTAAGCTATTGCATAGCTTCTATCGCGGGCCTTAAGCGCGGGGACCGAATCCAGAAATTTCGTAACGAAAAAAAACCTCACGCTCCCCACTCCGACGGCAAAGGAGGGGTGTGGCTTGAAGGCCGTGCATCGTCTAACGTCGTTTCAGTTCGGTAGTCTTCGACACGGCGTTGTGTGCGATTAGATGGGATGTTGTGTGGGAGGGGGGGGAAGGGTGGGGGGGAGGAGAGGAGGAGGGGGGGAGGGGGGAGATGGTGACAGAGGGAAGGGGGGATTGTGAGAGGGGTCGGAAGGCAGGGGAGGAATGTGGAGGGGAGTGGGAGGGGAGTGGAGAGGGAGGACAGAGAGGGGGGGGTGGAGAAGGAGGGGGAGGGGAAGGGGAATGGGAAGGATGAGGTGAGAGGGGAGCGGAGAGGAGGAGGGGAAGGGAGGGGAAAGTCAGGGAGAGGTGAGGGAAGGGGAGGGAGCGGTGAGGGGAGGGGTGTGGGAGGTGTGGGGGAGGGGAGGAATGGGGAGGGGGAGAGGAGAGGAGTTGATAAAAAATGATATGCAATAGCTTTACCGTGGCAGTCTCCGAGTGCCACACGTCATTTTTTGTTGCATAAATTGTTAATGTTCCTCAAATGGGCGAAGACACTGACTCTTGTAACACAGGTACCACCTGGCTCAAGACCAAGAGTCAGGGCTTCAATTTAGTATGTAACAACTTTTACGTCACCAACATTTTTATTACTATTATTATATTCAAAGATCTACAAATGACAGCCGGGACCAAGGCACGGAGAAGTCTTGATATGAAACGAATGGCCACTCATCCACTGACCGACCTCGTCAAGCGTTGCTTAACCTTCGAACGTCCCGTGAGGCTGTTATTGATTAGCTACTATATTTAACAAAATTAAACCTTATTCCACAGACACTTAGGTAGAAATCCCTTCGCATGCGACTGTTCTTTACGATGGCTGGCGGCATATCTTCGCAAGAATCCCATAGAGACATCAGGAGCCAAGTGCGACTCCCCCAAACGGATGTCCAGGAAGAGGATCGATGCATTGAGAGAGGAAAACTTTAAATGTAAACGTGAGTACTAACACATACAGGGTGTAAAAAGACCCTTAACGTAAACGAAAACTACATATTCTACCCAACACTGGGATAGTTTTTTTCTTCTAGTACATACCTGGGAATTCACTGGTTTTGGAGATATTGAAGGTCAAAGTGCAATATTTTTTTTCTTTCTTCCGAACAAACATTGTCAAAATTATCGATTTCTGAAAACAAATTACGCATTTGAAGTTCCAAAAAAGCAATGGGTACTAAACAAGCAGGCCGGGCGGGTCAACGACCAAGCGCGAGTGGCCATACGCTCAGCTGATCGACAGTTGCGTTGCGTTGTCGCGCTTTGCAATGTGCGCAATAAAAAGTATCTCTTTTTTAAAGATGAAAAAAAAAGTATTTTCCCAGCATTATTTTTTGGTTAAAGTTACTTAATTATATACAGAATGTGTGGCTTGTCGGCTATGTGATCGGTCTTTTTACATCCTGTATATAATCATGGGGAGACACAGTACAGCCCCCTGTAGGACTCCAAAGCAAGCTAGGCTCTGCCTCCTTTTTTTCAGGTAGCGTTTCGGCTTGCTTGCTTATCTTGAGTTTTGTTTTGACACTTTTGATTGGCCTGTAGGTCCAGTGGTTAGTGGCCCTGACTGCTATGCTGGTAGTCGTATTTCCGATTCCCACCCAAGTCAAATGCTTGTGTGTTGATCACTATAATTTGTTCGGTGTCTGGGTGTAATTGATAAATGATAAATGATATTTATTTCTGTAAATAGGTTTTCACAAACACTTTTACACGTCTTTTTTTAACTAGTAGATGAGATCGGTGTTTCACTACCTGACTACTCTGAGAAGAAACACCGAAAGAAACTCAGAGGTCATAGTCTCTTTTAAAGTCCAGACATTATCTTGGTCAAATCATGTAAGATCCATGCCGATTAGTGTCTGAAATGGTCTTTTGAGGAAAGAACCACACAGAATGAGGGGACCAGATCAGTCAGTGCAAGCATTTGTCAGTAATCGTGAGCTCAACTCGGAACTTGAAGAGCTCCACGTGCTGACGAACAATTTATCTACAATTTATCTATAATATATATCTAACTAGAAATATTGAAGTATGATTATTAGTATTCTATTCTATTCTATCTATTTATTTATTATTTATTCTATCTGGGAAGATCTACTTACAGAATTAAATATCATTTCACTATCATTTCAAAAACAGAAAGAAACTTTGACTTATAAAGTGGTTAGGAGCTCAGTGTATTGTGCAATTGTGAGTATAGTATGAAGTGTTAGTGTTTTTCGTATGTGTGTTTATGTTTGTGTGTGTGGGTTTGTTTTCGTGTGTATTTTTGACTAATTAATGGACTAATTATATTTTGATATATCATTCACATGCCTATTGGCGTAACCCTTTCTCACTATTCTTCAATCCTACTTCCTACTAAAATTATAAACGCTAAAGTTTGTGATTATGGATGGATGGATGTTTGTTACTCTGTCATGTAAAAACTACTGAATGGATTTTAATAAAATTTGGAAAGGAGTTAGGTGAAACCCTGGATTAACACATAAGCTACTTTTTATCCCTGTATTCCCACGGGAACCTTCGCGGTCGAAACCGCAGGATGTTTGCTAGTTCAGCTGCTTAATTTCAGCTGGAGAGGAATTGGCGAACGCGTGTGGTTCAGCGGCGGCGTGCCCGGCGGCGTGCGCGTGCGAGTACGGCGCGCGCGCGGTGGGCGTGGCCTGCGCACGCGCCGCGCTCAGCGAGGTGCCGCGGGACCTGCCCGTCAACACCGACGCGTTGTGAGTGGCCTTCTAAACAAGCTAAAGTGTACCCAATGCGCCAAGCTGAAAATTAATCCTATTAATTCGTCATCTAGTCGTGATGCGTGGCGTTCTGGACACTTTTTGGTTTTTCATATAACTATGTTGAAACCTCTTTACGGACTAATCAAAGTAGATACTCGCCATTTTGCCAAATCTATTATTTTAAGTATTTTTACAAAACTGTCGCTTATTTTTCTCTTTTTTATTACACTGTTTTTCTTCTCCATCACACATCAATTTTGTTAACCGCCATGAAATAAAAATGACAGTTAAATAGTTCGCGCATTCATTAGTCAAATCAAGTAGCGCGCGTTTCTCCATATCTTAGATATTTAAGATGTTAAATGTTTAAAATTAAAAAATACTACAAGCAGTACATTAAGTTCAAATTATTTTGTTTAAAGGTTGATGTCAGACAACAGCTTGGGTCAGATCAAGTCAGACGGGCTGTTCGGACGCCTCCCAGACCTGACGAAACTGGACCTGCGGAACAATGGTAAGCTATAATCCAACTTAAAAGAAAAAAAAAACATTTATTGGCAACAGGTAAAAATTAACAAAAAAAAAACTTAAGTGGTGTAAAGGGACATCCGGATGGAATAAAGTTCCTTTCGATTGATTACTGAAGGAATGATAAAATTCCTTCAAGATAAATCGAATGGAACTTCGTTCCATCCGGGTGTCTTCGTTACAACTCCCGGTCTTAATTCTCTCTATCTCTCCCTCTCTCCCCCTCCCTCCCTCTCTCCCTCCCCCTCCCTCCCTCCCTCCCTCCCTCCCTCCCTCCCTCCCTCCCTCCCCCTCCCTCCCTCCCTCCCTCCCCCTCCCTCCCTCCCTCCCTCTCCTTCCCTCTCCCTCCCTCTCCCTCCCTCTCCCTCCCTCTCCCTCTCTCTCCCTCTCTCTCCCTCCCTCTCCCTCCCTCCCTCCCTTCAGACTCCTGGCTGCTACTGAGAAATCCCAGATGGAAAAACTCAATAGCACTTTGCCCGACCCAGGGATCGAACCCGGGACCTCATGCTCCGCAGTAACGCTTGCGACCACTAGACCGACGAGGCAGTCAAAAAAAAAAAAAAAAATAAAGAAATAAATAATATTATACTTATACTTAAATACAGACGCCAGCACATCAAGTTACCCCAATGTGTCAAATTTCTTTGATCGTTTTTCAACTTTGTGGCAAACAGAATAAGATTCATATTCAATTGGGAAAATTTGACACATAGGGGTAACTTGATGTGCTGGCGTCTGTACCGTATCATTGACTGGGTAAACAGCGGTATGTACATTTTGCTCTAAAACCTCTTTTCAGGTATAACTTTGATAGAAGATAATGCTTTTGATGGCGCTGCGAACATCCAGGAGTTACTTCTTGATGGCAACCTCATACAGACAGTCACGGACAAGATGTTCTTCGGTCTGCATAGCTTGGGGATTCTGTGAGTGTGGCCAGTTTTTCGTTTTAATAAATTTCACACATACCTACAGAGAAATGATTTAATAGATGAGCTACTTGACAACATTATAGTTTTTAATCCCTCATCTAGATTACAAGAAAATATTCGACACATAGTTTTTCTTTTTTTTACGTAATCAAAAAATAATGACGATACATCGAGTCAAAATGTCGCATGACGTCACTAGCCAGTACAGTTTATACTAGATAATGACGTTGCTAGCCCCCTCTCCTCAACTTTAACGACTGGCCTGTTGTTCTAGTAGTTAATGGCTCTGACTGCTATGCCGGAGGTCTTGGGTTCGATTCCCACCCAGGACAAATGTTTGTGTGATGAGCACGATCAATTATTGTTCTGTGTCTGGGTGTAATTTATCTTTAATATGTATGTATTTAGAAGTATATAAGTATGTTTATCAGCTGTTTAGTACCCATAACACAAGCTCTCAAGCTTAACTTGGGACTAAATGGCGTTGTGTGAAAAGTTGTGGAATATTTATACATATTTTAGATAAATTACACCCAGACACAGAGCAAATAATCATGCCCATCACACAAACATTTATCCTGGGTGGAAATTGAACCCACGACCTCCGACATAGCAGTCGGGATCACTAACTACTAGACCAACAGGCCAGTCAAAAATCTATTCAAGGGATCTTTCGTAGATTTCTGTGACGGCATATTTCCATAACGTATTATTTTTTTATCTGTTTTTAGATCTCTAACGGATAACAAGATCAGATGTATCACTCCAGGAGCCTTCGATCATCTCACCATGCTCTCTACATTGTAAGTTTACATACATACATACATAAACAATTCAATTTCAATTTCAATTTATTCATGAAACAATTAACATTGTGTTGAATATTTACACATGCAAACATACAAAAATAAGTACCTAATAATTATAATATAATGTTATTCGACATTCTAGAGCAATTAAAATAAGGTGCTAAAACTTCACGAATATAATGTCAAATCGTTTTCGATATTTAATGTCAAACACGTTTAAATAGCTGTATAACTACAGACTACAGAGCGCCATAAGCTACATTTTAAATTTGATGTCATTTTGATCTCATTAGCTCTCATTGTGAATGTACAGACGCCAGCACATCAAGTTACCCCAATGTGTCAAATTTTCCCAATTGAATATGAACCTTATTCTGTTTGACATAGAGCTGAAAAACGACCAAAGAAAGACACATTGGGGTAACTTGACGTGCTGGCGTCTGTACTTTTAATTTCAAGTTTTCTTTTAAACTTTAATTTGATTATTTGTAATTTTAATAATTAGTGAGCTAATAATAATTGAATGTTTTTTCACTCACTTGAATGTTGGTCGACCTATTATTGGCGACTGTATAAGTCTGATACTTTTTACTATTATTATTATGTAATGCTGTATACAGAAGCTGTTGGTTTACCTTTAATAAATAAATATGCTACGATTCTTACATACTTCTTTTGCTTCGTTTACATTCATACATGTTGTCATACACGCCGGTTGCGAGTACTACGCACCTGACCTTTCTGAAGAACCTCACCAATAAGGTCTATGTATGTCCTTCTAGGGCGTCCCCTCCCGGCGTTCCCACTTACATCTGCCTTGTAAATACCTTTCGTTAGTCGCCTTTCATTCATCCTTTCAACGTGACCAAACCATCTATACTCCATCCGAGTAGGTAGTTAACTAAAGGTAAACAATCTTGACAAGTATTTTTCCATAAACGCTTATTAATTAAATACAACTACTGTTTAAACAAAATGTTTAATTGATCATGTAATCGTTTTTGTTGTATCTAAATTTGTTTTCAGCTGCATTTTATTTTTAAACTGTGTTATTAACTAAAAATACATGTCAAGATTGTTTACCTTTAGTTAACTACCTAATCGGATGGAGTATAAGTACTTATACTCTTTTAATTTTTTTTTACTCTTTTCTTTTTTTTACTCTTTTCAAGTTGAGGAATATTATTATTCAAAAAGAGGTCTTGCGTGACGCCCTGTAGTGTATTCTATAACCCTTTTGCGATACCTTTAATGTTTATGTATTGTCCTATAGGAACTTAGAATCCAATCCTCTCGACTGCACCTGCCACATATCCTGGCTGCCGAACTGGCTCCGAAGCCGTCGTCTGTCACCGTCAGCGACCTGCAGGTCACCAGCTGCCTTGAGAGACGCCAACCTGCATCACCTGGAAGTGTCTGACTTCAAGTGTACACGTGAGTTCATTATTACTCGACTAAAGTGTACACGAGCAAATATTCGAGCGTTTTAACCTTCGTCAATGTTAATGAAAGATACATAATATATTTAAAGCAATATTTTACAAGTACCAGAATCTGAAAATGGCTGAAATATTTCATTAAATATATAAGGAACGTGAGTTCATTATTATCCGACTCAAGTGTACACTTGTGTTCCTTATTACCCGAATAAAGTGTGCACGTTAGTTCATTATTACCCAACTAAAGTGTACACGTTAGTTCATTATTACCCGAGTAAAGTGTACACGTGTGTTCCTTATTACACGACTAAAGCGTACACGTTAGGTCCATAAAGCCCTACTAAAGTATAGGATACATTTTGGAGAGTATGCACGGGAATTACATGACTTGATTCCGCCATCACCTTTCTACCATCGGACAACCCGACGTACGGCGAATGTCCACCCTTACATCGTTGGCACTCCCACGATTCGGACAAAGCGTTTCGCTTCGTCGTTTATACCGCGTACATCGAAGGACTGGAACCAATTGCCTGCTGCGGTCTTCCCGTCCGATTATAATTTAGGTGTCTTCAAGGCTAGAGTGAGTAGGCTCTTAATAAACTAGTGCGCTTCACCATCACTGATTGCATCACTGCTTACCATCAGGTGGGATCGCAGTCAAGCACTGGTTTAAAATATAAAAAAAAATAGTATTTTACTGTAATTAAAAGTAATCATACAAATAAAAGAGTTATATTCAAGATAATAATGCTTGGAAACATGCTGGTCCTGCTCCATAGGACAATCAAGGAGCTTTACAAAATCAAATTGATTACTTTTACACATTAAAGTAGTGAATGCATAATGTTAAATGATATTATAATGCATTCTGTAAATTGATCACTAACACGTTTTTGTTTAGCTAGAAGGTGTGATCGGTATTTCACTATCTGACTACTCTGAGAAGAAACACCGAAAGAAACTCAGAGGTCACAGTCTCTTTTAAAGTCCAGACATTATCTTGGTCAGATCATGTAAGAACCATGCAGATTAGTGTCTGAAATGGTCTTCTGAGGAAAGAACCACACAGATATGAGGGGACCAGATCAGTCAATGCAAGCATTTGTCAAATCAACTACGTATGAAAAATTCACTTTTAACTCAATTTATTTGCAGCTGAAGACAAAGGCTGCTTATCTTCGGACTACTGTCCCGCGCTGTGCGCCTGCGCAGGCACCGTGGTGCGCTGTTCCAGGGCACAACTGACTACCGTCCCGCTGAACATTCCGAAGCAGACCACTGAGCTGTAAGTAACGAATTCTGAAGGTTAAGCTATGCTTGCCGAGGCTGATTTGTGGATGGGTGGTCTTTACTTATTAAGAATCCTCCGTGACTCGGAAAGCACGTTAAGTCGTTGGTCCCGGCTGTCATTTGTAGCTTTTTGACAGTCGTTTTGGGAAGTCAGTCAGAAGCGCGAATGATGGATATTTCGATGGTAAGAATTCCGTACTTACATCAATATATGACCAAAATATACTCCCTCTACCTAATTATGCTTTTTACGGACTACGGCGAAGCCAAAGGAGGTATATAGTCATCAGGTTGGAGGTATGAGGAACAGGGTGTAAAGCCATCCGCCATTGAAAAGGGAGGATCTTCCGACCAGCAAATACCAGCTTGATGCGCTTGAGTCTATTGAGGAACGAGCCGAGAAGATCATCGGCAATGATGCACTCGTTGAGTCAAAACTTCAAAGTCTTGAACATCGACGCCGATCATTGCCCCTATATCTTTCTTATCAGGTCTCCTGCACGCGTAGCATGATCACCGAAGAAACGGTCTTTGTCGTGTCTCGGAAGAAAAGAAATTAAGTGTTCATGCTACGCAGGCAGGTGTATTGAAAGAAATTTGACAGATTGAGGTTCCTGTCTATATAATCTGTCACTTTGCCGATTCGTCTGTAGACAAAGGCCGTTTCTTCGGTGTTCAATGTGTTCATGCTACGCATGCTGGTGTTTCAAATGACCCATCCATTTTTGATACGGGTCTGTAGTCTATTGAAGAGGTGGATTGTTTTACTGACTTCACTAGCAGAAGACTCTATATAGGGTGACTGGTAATTAGTGACCGATACTTCAACACGTGATTGTACTCATGAATACGAATAACTTTCCCAAAGTAACTTTGTTTTATATTCATTAACTTTCAATTAATTCAATTACATCAGAACTGCACAACGGGAGCGGTGGGGGTGGCGGGGGAGCGTGTGACGCTACTACTAGTAGATTTTGCCCTTCCCGGGCTCAGACTGTCAGCTGAAAGTTATTGAAATCATGAATACAATCACGTATCGGTCACTAATTACCATTCACCCTATACAGGGTGTCTCATTCAAATGGGTCAGTATGGGAAAGTCTGAAACTATAAGACATACGAAGATCTGTTCTGAGGAACCATGTCATCGATTTTAATAAAAAGAGAAACTGCATTCATACATTTTAAAAACTATTTCTATTTAGATATCGATTGTGTAGGTCTTAAGCAGTAAATGTCTGTATGAAACGTGATGTCTAAAATGAATAAAATGCATTGTTTCCACATACTTTAATTTCCATTAGTAGGTGCTCGAAGTGACCACCGCCCTTTTCAATACCCTGTATAGGGTATTTAATAAATTACTTTCGACGTCGACTTAGAAATCTTTTATCACGTTTCAGCTACCTAGAATCGAACGAGATAGCATCTATCCTCCCCGAGCACATCCGCCACCTCACACAACTGACAAGGCTGGACCTCTCCAACAACATGATCAGCGTCATCACCAACAACACCTTCGAGGGTCTCACCAAGCTGTCTACGTTGATCGTCAGTTACAACAGCTTGCGATGTGTCCAGGTACTTTATTTATTATTTATATTTATATATACTTTATTGTACACCACAAAAATACATAACACACACACACACACACACACACACATACTTTTTTCCGCCTTAGAATCAATCTTTACTCCATTTTTATAGCATAAGAAAAAAAGAAGCTCGCAGAAGCAGGAATGCGGAACATTTTATTTTTAAGCCAGTTAAAACAGTTTTGGTGAAAATTGTTTCATTTCAAATTTCGAAGAAAAAAAAACTTAATTTGAAAAATAGTTTATTCACCTAGGCAACACAGACAACAATATAATTATTACCTCCGCCAAACTGCAAAACAGTTTGTTGGCAGATGTAGCTCCCTTGTCTATCACAAGCAATTACATCTACTTATTATTTCATAAAAGATATAAACTTAAAAATATAAAATAACTTTCATATACATAGACTAAAAGACTAAAAGTGTAATGAAGAACGTGTCCATGTATTGTTCATCCCTACGTCTTTTAGGTTTTTATCATTGACACTTTGATTCTCAACTAAAATGACACATAATTTCTTAAAATAAATTGTTGCAATGGTTACAACCAAAGACATTCAATACCTATAGACCGGACATCACGAACAAAATTTTCGTCCGAAAAAGTGTGTCCTGCTGGATACAAGTCTATTGAGTTTTTTGTAGTACGCTCCGCTGCCGCTCCAATATTCATATATTATTCTAGATGGCGTTACTGAGACATGGGGGTCCAAGTTTTTCTATGACATTTCCTTGACATGCCCGCTCTATAGTATTTTAAATCTCTTTGGTTACAACTAAGTGAGACAGCTGCTGTGAAAATAGATTTTAATTAATTCGGCGTCTATCGTATAATCTTCATTGTACCTACTTTCGTTACATAGTGTGCATTACATTACATTTTCCAATGTTTCGCTCGCATTTCGTAATTCAACACAACAAAAAAGGGAATTAGCGAAATTGGTCCAGCCGTTCACGCGTGAGGCCGTCACCAAGGAAAATAGGGATAGACTTAATTTAACTCCTCAACAATTAGTTATCTATTATTGTATGTAACATAGAGACACGCAGCGCAGTAGTTCAGTTTAAAATTATGTATTTTGTATATTTCAAAATCTATGCATTTCATTAAGGTAGTTAGGTTAGGTAGTTAGGTTCGCTATAGGATAGGTATGGTAAGTTAGGTTAGGTTATATATATGTTTAACGTCATTTTAAATCTATATAACACAAAAGCTTTAGATAAGAGTACATTACAGACTCGCTGAATAAAAAGCAGTAGTAGTTATTGTTGTCTCGGATCTATTTGTTGTCATCTTATTGAAAGCGTTTATAATTTATTAAGTCATTGAAAATATTGTCTCCTTTATAATTTAGCTTCAAATTAAGTTATTGTTGCATTATTTTTCTTATCTAATTAAATACAAGCAGACATCACGCGATTTCACCCGCGCAGTTCCCGTTCCCGTGGGAATACGGGGATAAAATTGTTGCCTATGTTACTGAGGGTAAATATAGCTTTCCAATTATTGTGGAAGAATTTTTAAAATCGGCACAGTAGTTCTTTAGTTTATTTCTTACAAACTTACAAATATTCCTCTTTAAATATTACTATTATTAGCGTAAATGTGATGTTATTTGATAGCCTGAAACGCAGGTTTTTCATAAACCTGGATCAGTCAGACCTACATAAGGGTTAGGTTTTAATTTCTATCCAATGGAATTAATGTAAATCATAATCTTTACTTTACATTTGAATAAATTTGTTGTTTATTTTATAAACTCCTCGGAAACTTCTTGTCCAATTCTAATCAAATTCTGTGTACAGACGCCAGCACATCAAGTTACCCCAATGTGTCAAATTTTCCCAATTGAATATGAACCTTATTCTGTTTATCATAAAGTTGAAAAACAATCAAAATCAATCAACAATCGAATTTTGACACATTGGGGTAACTTGACGTGCTGGCGTCTGTACATATTCAGTAAGTCTGAGAATACGTCGTATGCCTTTCATCCATCCTCTCAAACGTCTTATTTTGACTATTATTGTTCTAAATATATTTTAATAATTAAATTAGTAACTGATTTGTTTTGTATGTTTACAGCGCGATGCTCTAAAAGGCTTGACCCAACTGAGAGTATTATCTCTACATGGAAACAACATATCGATACTGGCTGATGGCGTGTTCCGAGACCTAGAGTCTATATCGCATGTGTAAGTATCAAATACAGAATCAAAATCAAACCATTTATTTCATTTAGGCCATAAAAAGGCACTTTTGAACGTCAGAACTAGTAACATTAAATCTAAAACTTTAAAAGGTAGTTTATTTACTATATAGGGTGACTGGTAATTAATGACCGATACTTAAACACGTTATTGTATTCATGATTTCGATCAACTTTCCCAAAGAAACATTTTTTTTTATATACAAAAACTTATATCACTATAATCAAGAAAAACGCTGTTTGAAATTCTCGCGCGCGCGCCTGTGATCGATCACAGTAGGCACGAATCGGCACGATCTATCAGCTGATAGTCTGACCTCGGGAAGGGCAAAATCTACTAGTAGTAGCGTCACACGCTCCCCCGCCACCCCCACCGCTCCCGTTGTGCAGTACTGACGTAATTGAATCAATTGAAAGTTAATGAGTATAACAAAAAGTTTCTTTGGGAAAGTTATTCCTATCCATGAGTACAATCACGTGTTTAATTATCGGTCACTAATTACCAGTCACCGTATATATTTCAAGTGCATACCGCACTTGAAATATTCACATAATACTCACTTGTATTTTTACTTTCATAATAATTACAAATTAATATTTAAGGGGGGCTCCCATACAAAAAACGCCACTCTTTGAGTATTTTTGCTCAACATTTTGTGTACATACTGCTGTTTACCTAGTCAATGATACGGTACAGACCCCAGCACATCAAGTTACCACAATGTGTCTAATTTTCCCAATTGAATATGAACCTTATTTAGTTTAGACATAAAGTTGAAAAACGATCAAAGAAATTTGACACATTGGAGTAACTTGATGTGCTGGCGTCTGTACCTTTCGTGCGCGAGTCCGACTTGCACTTGGGCGGGTTTTTTTTTAATATAAAGAAATAGTTATTTATAAATTGATCTAAATAAGTGTAAGAATAATGAAAAAAAAAATTAAATGTTCGCAAGCCGATTGGTAAAATATGGCTGAGCTCAATGTATTCTTAAAAACTATATGTATTACCGATGTTTGCTAAATAAAAATTATATTCTATTCTACACTATTTTCAGTGCTCTAGGCTCGAACCCTCTGTACTGTGACTGCAACGCTCGCTGGCTGTCGGAGTGGGTGAAGAGTGCGGGAGAATATGTGGAGCCCGGGATAGCTCGGTGCTCAGAACCAGCTGCCATGAGGGACAAGCTGATCCTCAGCACGCAATCCAGTGCTTTTGTTTGTAAAGGTATGTAAGAAGCCCTTAAAAGAGCTAGACTAAATATCAATGGCCGCCGCGTGCCCCTAGCGCGCGGCTTTAAACCAATTACTTATTTTGTTTAACTTTTTTCAATACTTAGAGCTCCGAGACATAATTATACTTTTAAGTCTGAAAATATCTCTATTTAATAATGGTTTTAGTCGTACCACGTAGTGAATAAGACGAAAATAGAACGAAAAAGTCATGCACAGACGGTCATAATCACGGATATCTCATAATCTATCGCAGAAATACGTAACACCTTCGGAAGGTTTATTCCCTAATTTTAACATTTATCTATGTCATACATACATACATACATACATACATACATACATAAACTCACGCCTTTTTCCCATGGGGGTAGGCAGAAACTACAGAGCGCCATATGCTACGATTCTTACATACTATGTATGTCATAATCTATTTTATGGACAATTTCCACAATAATTATGTACAGGCCAAAGAGATTTAAAATACTATAGAGCGGGCATGTCAAGGAAATGTCATAGAAAAACTTTGATCTTAGGTCTCAGTAACGCCATCTAGAATAATTTATGAATATTGGAGGGGCAGCGGAGCGTACTAAAAAAAATCTTCTTGACTTGTGTCCAAGCAGGAGACAAGTTTCGGACGAAAATTTTGTTCGTGATGATCGGTCTATAGGTATTGAATGTCTTTGGCCACAAGTATACTAACTTACATACAATATTATTAGATTCATGTGTTTACAGCTTGGCAAAAAAGAGTAGAAAATAATGGAGGCGCCACTGTGCTCTTCGTATGGCAACCCGTGGCAACCGCATAGCGTACTAACCCAGTCTTGATACTTAGCTGTTTTTTAGACAAATTAATCTAAGTATTTTTTAAACCAGTAATTAATTTAACAAGGACGTGTTCTTGACACGCAACTGATTACTTACCTGAAAATAACAATTTGGGTAAATACTCCTGAGTTCACAACATTGTTCAGGAATATAAAAAAGAAAACCTTACATTGTATAACATAATTTCTTTATTCTAGTTAATCTTCCTCAACATATTCTACCCCGAACACGTAGGCCGCAAACTCATCTAAGTCATGTTCGGGTTCAGAGGTGATGCTGCTATCATCTTCTAGATTTATTACTAATCACTCTATTTCCTCGTTCATAGTTATTTTTTTTCCAGTAATCCTTTTATTACATGTTAGCACGAGTTCTTCCAATCCTCCTTGGTAATATATAGCTTGGAATGCACGTTCAGCTGCTTCCTGTAAAGACGAAATATTTCATTTATCCCTAACAATATTAAAAGTAAAACATTTTTATCACATGCTGTTAATAAGCCGGATGTAGAAAATACCCTTTTGTTTATTTCCTTCCAGCACGATTTTGCTTAGAACGATAACAGATTTCCCCGAATTAAATAATAGATTTAGACTATAGCACGACAATTTCTTTTACATTTCTAGAACAAATAATTCTCTCCCTTGATATCGCACTTAAAGTATAATTTACGTAGAAATCGAATTTTCATTCAGTTAAAAGTCAAGTCACCAAAGTATCAATTTATCTCAGCGCGCTATACCAGAGTAATGCAGAAAAAATTCAAACATAACCTATGTGCTCGACATTTATTGTTTCAAATTTCTAGTTATTCCTTATGCAAGCAAATTAATATACTTTGTATTCATCAATTAACACTTGATTCAACTAAAATCAACAAAACAAACTCTTACATACCTGTCTTATCAGCGGTTCTTTGGTAAACATTGTAAAGTTCATAAAGAATAGTTTGGGCCTTATGTTCCGCCAGACATCGCCTGTACGCCTTATAAATAACCTCCCTGCCAGCACTCCGAATGGTTTTATTCATTATTCTTCACTTGTTACCTTTATTAATCAACGTTTGGTGGTCGAAATTAAAATTTTACGATATCGTGAACTTTGTTTATAATGAGATGTCATAATTTTGGAAATGTTGCCAACAGACAAAAATTTAGTTCCATTTCTACACTTTTTTGCCAAGCTGTAGTTTTAATTTTGAAATGTACAACAAGTTAGTTTACCTGTAATTTTATGTATGTATGTATATTTAAAAAATTGGCCAAGAGCGTGTCGGGCCACGCTCAGTATAGGGTTCCGTAGTTTCCCGTCCGTCACAATAAGTGTTCAAAATGCTTGCATATACGATTATACTACAAACTTAGTCCAGAAATTATTTTGTACAACTTTTTGTCTTTTTTGTACAAAAACTATTGTTTCCATCCAAGTTCAAAATAATTTTTCTAGAAAGTCCTTATAAAGTTCTACATTTTAGATTTTTTTCATATTTTCTAAACTTATGGTTCAAAAGTTAGAAGGGGGGGACACATTGAATACACACATACTTTTGTAGCGATTATTTCCGAAATTATTGACATTATCAAAAAAATATTTGAGTAAACCCCTATTCATTTTTAAATACCTTTCCAACAATATGTCACACGTTAGGGTTAAAATTAAAAAAAAATCACTTCCCACTTTACATATAGGGGGGCTACCCTAATAAAACATTTTTTTCCAATTTTTATTTTACCACTTTGTTGGCGTGATTGATACACATATTGGTACCAAATTTCAGCTTTCTAGTGCTAACGGTCACAGAGATTAAGCGAGGACGGACGGACAGACAGACATGGCGAAACTATAAGGGTTCCTAGTTGACTACGGAACCCTAAAAAATAAAGTTCAAGCATTAAATGATCGATACATCTGACTGGCCTGTTGGTCTAGTAGTTAGTGACCCTGACTGCTATGCCGGAGGTCGTGGGTTCGATTCCCACCCAGGACAAATGTTTGTGTGATGAGCATGATCATTTGTTCGGTGTCTGGGTGTAATTTATCTATAATATGTATGTATTTAGAAGTATATAAGTATGTTTATCAGCTGTTTAGTACCCATAACACAAGCTCTTAGCTTAGCTTGGGTCTAGATGGCGTTGTGTGAAAAAGTTGTGGAATATTTACTTTAGTTGTGGAATATTTATACAAAGAACCATTCAAATGAGTGTTGTTTTCTGACCATAAGTTTTTTTGTTTTTTAGGCAAACCCCCAGCCGAAGTCATCTCAAAATGCGACAGTTGCTATAGCAACCCGTGCCGCAATGGAGGCTCGTGCCGTGCGAGAGGCGCGGGTGGGCACGAGTGTCTGTGCGCGAGAGGTTACCACGGAGACTCGTGCCAGCACCAGATAGACGCGTGCTACGGCAGCCCTTGCGCCCATGGACTCTGCCGAGTGCTTGAGGAGGGGAGATTTCAGTAAGTATTTTAACATTTTTATTTATTTATTTAATACTTCATGCACACAAATGTACATAGGCGGACTTAATGCCTTAGGCATTCTCTACCAGTCAACCTTTAGGTCATGCAGAGACAAACAGTGGTAGGTGCAATTCCGTAAGAAATTTCAAGAGAAGTAAACATAGTTTATTTATACATATGTAAACAATAAATATGATAAATATCATAAAATATAATAGGTATAATATAATACAATAAATATATACAAAAAAAAACTTAAACACATGAACATGATAATAATACCAAGGGAAAACATTAGCGCTGTGACGAAACTACAGCCGTTTTTTTGTGAATGTGCTCACGAACCTTCAATTTAAAAGCCAATCGGTTGGTAGCCATCCTGATTTCCTGGGGAAGCGCATTCCACTAAGAAATAGCCTGGACGAAGAAGGAACAGTGAATGAAGTCAGTACGATGAGTGGGGCATTGGAGAAGACTTTTTTGACTGGCCTGTTGGTCTAGTAGTTAGTGACCCTGACTGCTATGCCGGAGGTCGTGGATCCGATTTCCACCCAGGACAAATGTTTGTGTGCTGTGCACGATTATTTGTTCTATGTCTGGGTGTAAGGAGAATGGGATTTTTGGTACTCGCTCCAATAGCAATAATTGTGGTATCATTGGATAGGTCTTCTAATCAGGAAAAATATTTACTATGGCGACTTGTCCCAAATCCTTGTCCGAAAACTACGGGAAGCCCCCAAAGTTCCAGTTTTAGTTGTTAACATAATTGCAATTATACGATAATATTACATACCTATCATGGTTGAAAATACGAAAACTAACTATGTGAAAGACACAGCTAACTACTGAGCAAGGTAATGAAGCTCGATCAGTTACAATATGCCAGTGGGTAGTGGAAGTAGTGAACGGGAGGTTCAAACGAGATTTCAAACTTTTGCGGCAAAAACATTTTAATAAAACACTTCCAAAAATGATGATTGATTTGAAAATCGCCGCAGCTATGTTAAATAACTTCTACATAACCATTGAAGATAACATTCACGCAGAGGCCTTTCTAAACATAATAAGGGAGAAAATAGATTCTCCGATCTGCTTTACGATTATGTAGAAAGAAAACATTTGAATAGCCGAAGGACGGATTTTTAAAGAATAGAAAGTCACGAAATACAGAACTTCCCAATACTGACGGAAGAACAGATTATTTTACTTTCTTTGGGCACCTATCAACTGAAGCTGGCCCGATCCTACTGCATGGAGCATTTATCAAATGGACTATACATTTTAGAAATATATAGAGAAAGCCCACTCCAAGATTTAAAAGAATATGGCATAAACAAAGATGCTTGGTTTTTACGCGGACGCATACAGTCGCGTCACGTACGGTCAAGAACATAATTATTATTGTTATGTATTGGTAAAAGACAATGTTGATGAAAACGAAACCAATATCCATAACATTTTATGCCATTATTACTGCACGTGTTTGACCGGACGACGAACAGTCGGCACTTGTGCTCATATAGTTACAATCGTGTGGTATCTAGGATATGCCAGACATGAAGGCTTCACTACTCCTGCAGCGTTCCTTAACGATGTCATCATTGATAATAATGTTTAAAAAATAAATGATGTTTCTTACTTTTTCTATTTTTTTTTCTCTTTTATTCCTGAATGCTTATTCATTTAAGTACCTATTAATAAGACACACATGATTCTATACAAGAAAACGATATAATATTATCATTATCTTAACAAAATTAAACTAAAACAAAAAAAAACTCAAAAAATATATTAAATATTTAACACAAAATAACTCCGTTCCGACAGCAAATGAAAACATGCGACTCGGTTACCATAAAACCTTGTAAAAAGACCTTTCCCATGATGTATATATTATGGCTATTGGACCGAGTACCAGGCTTGATACATTTTTGCCCATGATCCTTTATCTATAATATGTATGTATTTAGAAATATATAAGTATGTTTATCAGCTGTTTAGTACCCATAACACAAGCTCTGCTCAGCTTGAAACTAGATGGCGTTGTGTAAAGTTGTGGAATATTATTATTATTCCATTTATTTCCTGTATATACATATAAATTACATTTTTAAATATTGATATAAAAAGATAAGAACATTTAAAATTATAAAAAAAAGTATACCACCGGTGGCGGGAGCAGGGTCCAAGCTACCGGTGGTTAGGGCTCCAGAGACAGGAACCTCCTCACGATGCGGGCCATATCAAGAAGTACTGCCTTCTGAATCAGGTTCTTGACCCAACCGTGCAACGAAAGCCTCGACAGATGCTCATCAAGGCTTTTAGCAATAAGGCCATTGGCTGTTACGACTATCGGCACAATGACAGCCGAGAGGTTCATACAAACACAGTTACATGTAATTTTAACTAGAAGGTGAGATCGGTGTTTCACTATCTGACTACAACACATGAACATGATAAAACCCGGAAACCCGAAAAAACTCGGAGGTCACAGTCTCTTTTAAAGTCCAGACATTAATACCAGCCTGTTACTGTCATGACATTAATGAGCATTAATCACCACGCTTGCTCAAGGCGGATTGGCGATTACAAACTTATATTACCTATAAGTCCAGGTTTCCTCACGATGTTTTCCTTCACCGATGTCAATGATGTCTAAGAACAACTTAGAAAATACATATGAATTGAAAAAGTCACATTGGTACTTGCCCGGATTTGAACCACAACCTCGTGCATGAGAGGTAGGCGTCTTAACCTCTAGACCATCACGTATAAAAGTCCGGACATTATCTTGGTTAAATCATGAAGAACCGGCTTTTCAATGCCTTTAAACCCAATGTTCTTTCTTCCCAGTTGTTCCTGCCAGGCGGGTTTCACCGGCGCGCGTTGCGAGGTGAACATCGATGACTGCGTCGCGAACAAGTGCCAGAACAACGCGACGTGCGTCGACCATCTTGAAGGTTACTCCTGCAAATGTGCTCCAGGATTCATGGGTAAGGATTTCCACGTTAAATACAGGATGGGAGGGATATTATTGCTTCTAGAGGTTAATTAAACACTCACTGACACTACTTTTACTTTGAAAGTAAGTATATTATGTTTTGTTTTTTTATTTTTTATTGTGAATGTAAGGACCATGCGAATTCTGTTTTTTTTTAATTTCTTTTCTAAATCTTTTTAAGTTCTTTTATTTATTTATTTTACATTTTGTCTGGCAGTTTGAGTTCTTTATGGGACCAACCCAAATGTACCGTTCTGTTGGGGAACAGTCCATGGGCCAATTGTTCTTTAGGTGCAAAGTAATTAAATGATAAATGATATTTATTTCTGTAAATAGGTTTTCACAAACACTTTTACACGTCTTTTTTTAACTAGTAGATAAGATCGGAGTTTCACTACCTGACTACTCTGAGAAGAAACACCGAAAGTAACTCGGAGGTCACAGTCTCTTTTAAAGTCCAGACATTATCTTGGTCAGATCATGTAAGAACCATGCAGATCATATGTCTGAAATGGTCTTTTGAGGAAAGAACCACACAGAATGAGGGGACCAGATCAGTCAGTGCAAGCATTTGTCAGTAATCGTGAGCAAATTATAAGTATTGGTCAAAACAGTCTGTTGGTTAAGCATTCACTGATGTAGAGTTATGATGGCGAAACATTCGCGGACGAAAAGTTCTATGGATGAAAAGTTAATGGTTTAAAAATAATGTTGACCAACGGTTCATGGGCCAATCCACTGTTGGTTAACCGTTTCAGTATCGTCACAGGTAATACAATCTTAGACACTACATTTGGGACAAAATCTGGAAAAAATCTCAATACTCAATACAACGTGTTTTATTTTATATCCCTTAACTCTAGGGTATGATTGAGACCATATCAAAGAATCAACTGGCATATGAATTATGTTTCAATCATCCTTTTTTTTTTAATATCATACAAAATAATTCGCCAAAGTCACGATGATTAATGTAAAACACCCTTACGTGAAAGAAAAGTGACGTTAGAAAGAAGATTCGTCGTACTGGTGACAATTTTTGAACTAATTAGGTAATAAAAATAATATTAATAATACTTAATAATAATATTCCACGACTATTCACACAACGCCATCTAGTCCCAAGCTAAGCAGAGCTTGTGTTACGGGTACTAAACAACTGATAATTTAATTATGATTGATGATATCTCCGAAACTATGAATTTTTGGACCATCTATTCTAGGAGTTTTAGTATTATTTTTACCTACAGAATATAACCCTAGAGTTATGGGATATCAAAAGAAACACCTTGTATATTTATTGCTTTCCATATGTATTCTTAGGCAGTTTAATATAAATGAGATCATTATGTACCCTGTAGGGCACAGCAAAAAGGGTAGGAGAGAGGAAGCCTTGCTTAACGAGATCATTTAATGTTAATACATACAATGCGTACATTTATAATCTGTGTGATCCTCTGCAGCACGACCATGGATGATTATCTTAATTTGATTGCGAAAAAAAGTGTATTTTATTATACCAACGACTTTAAAAAATGTACTCACATATTTTCGCTGTTATAACATATCGACCGTGGTCGTGCTAGGTAGAAACTTTCTGACTTAGGTACTGAGATGAATTTGATTCTATTGCAATCCCAGGCTTTACTAATTATTAACCTTTTTTTCATCATGAGGTTTATATTCCTCATGGGGGTTGTCAGACTTTTACTGACTTAAAATCACTCCAAGTTTTCTGTTTCACACTTTTGCTGGAAGTTGCGGGAACAGACGATTTCTGCAATATCTCCGAAACCATTTTTTTTTTGTGGGGTCGGAAATCCTTATCGATGTCTAACGCTCCGGGGATGGCGGAGAGTTCTGTCAGACTGTTACTGACTAAAAACCAACCCAGTGTTCCGTCTCACATCTGATCTAGGGGTCACGGGAACAGTCGGGGGTCGCGGAAGTATCTTCTGTTCCCGTGACCCCCGGCGTAGGTGTAATGAAGTGAAATGATGATGAAATTAGTTATGCTCGTGAACGGGTGCTGCTTGTGGTGACTGGTCGACTTGCTTACCAATGGTTTTTTTTTATTGTTATAACAGTTAACTGCTTATTGGTTTCACTTCGATGGTCCTAGATTATCATTTTAAATTTAGATTCACAGCCTTATGAATATAAGCTAGCATTGCACATGTAAGCGGGTACGCCTTTTATACCTGGAGGCTGTTATTTTTCAGTTTTGTAGTTGTTTTGCTTGAGTTAAGATTTCAATGTTAATATGAATTTACTTTTTTTTTCTTAATCTCGGTATATTGGAGTGTGCTAGCTAACACGTGACAATCATTGTGAAATGTAATGTTTTACAATGTGTATAAACATTAGTGCTATTTATTGAGCATTTCACTGTATAGATTCTTTGTATACCTAGTTCTTCGAACGAATCAAACAGATGTGTTGCTGGGGAGTTTGTTCCGCCACTTCTTCTTCCCAGCAAAAACACTTTTAAACTGAATGGCACTAAATGGCATTTTCAAAGTGACTGATCCCTGAATGGAAATGCCGAAAGAAACTCCTGAGTTTCTTTAAAAGAGACCATGACCCCTGGGTCATAAGATTGTTTACACGTATTATGCGAGTCTCACGATGCAGGGTAAAGTCTGGAAAGGCCTTTTGAAGAAAGAATCAATTCAGCTTTGAGTTGACCTGTCCCGACAGACGGCATGCATGCTTCAGACATCGTGAAACTCAAACCTATTTCAGAAGGAAGGATGTGAGAAGGAACACGGGGTGGTGTTAGTCAGTAAGAGTCTGACAGACCCCTCCGCCCTCCCCGGGGCAGGGGCACCCATGATTGACCAATTTTTCAACCCTAAAAAAAAAGGGTCACGGGAACAGAAGATACTTGCGCAACCCCGATTCTGTCACGCCAAAACCCATTTCAGCAGGGCTAGCATGGGCTGGGGATATAACTTTTATCCACCGGTTATTTCCACTGACAAGGGATACAATTATCTTATCCACCTGCCAAAGCACGGCAACAGGGGGAAAGAGAATTATATCACTTTTTGACAATAGACGTGGATACTCATCCACGGCTTATAGCATGGCGACTAGTGAAAGATTTCGCGATTCGAGCAATCCCAATTGACAACAAAACAAAATAAATATCCAGTACAGATGTAATAAAACGATGAAAGTACTTTGGTTTACATGACATTCTCGACTATTGTGTAATTTCATAAAAGTTTTCTTATAATGGCAATAATTTCGAGGACAAGTGTTTCCCCTGGTTTATCCCCGTGAATAGTTTATCCACCCATGTCGCCATGCTCGGAAGGTGGATAAAAATGACAGAGTGAAATAGTATTTTATCCTCTCCCCGTGGAAAGAATATCTCCGGCCATGCTAGCCCTGCTGGGGGCTGGAAGCTACCCCCGGCATCTGAAACTTAAAAACTTCTAAAACCTAACGTAATTTAACTATTTTGTTCTTTCCAGGCGAATTTTGCGAGAAGAAGATCCCATATTGCACCAAGGAGTTCAATCCTTGTGAGAATGGCGCCGTGTGTACCGACCATCACAGCCACTACACGTGTGCGTGTCCCAAGGGCTACTCCGGACAGAACTGCACAGTCAACGCTGATGACTGCATCAACCATATGTGCCAGGTATGTAAAACAAATAGAAAAAGACAATATAGTCAGAATAAATGTAGGTACCTATCAAATAGTAATGTATGTGCCAAATCTACTAAATACCTTGGAGTAATACTCGACCACCGACTTTCTTGGCACCCTCAAATCGAAGCTGTAAATGATAGGATCCGCAAACTCATATGGGTTTTTAAAAAGCTGAGACATGTCACCTCTCAAGACCTCATAAAGCGTATCTACGTTGCATTGGCACAATCTGTTATGTGTTACTGTATCTCTATCTGGGGCGGTGCCACCAAAATGAAATTTCTTGAAGCAGAAAGAGCCCAAAGATGCTTGATAAAGACTATGTTTTTTAAGCCCTTTAGATTTCCTACTGACGAACTATATCTGAGCCATAAAATATTGTCACTAAGAAAACTTTACATTGTCAACTCAGTACTCAAACTACATAAAACCTTACCTTACGTCCATAAAGCTCAAACAGGTAGAAGAAAATGTAAAGTGGCCACTGCTCCTCTCTGTAAAACTCTGTTTGCCAGGCGTCAATTTCTTGCACACTCTGCCTACCTTTACAATAAGCTTCACGATGAATATACAATATATAACCTACGACTCCATAAATGTAAACAATTAATTATCCAAGAACTTGAGCTGCTTGGGTACAATGAAACAGAGAACTTACTATTTAAATTCGAACGATAGAAAAATTTATAACTTCTAGTGGTACCTACTTACCCACTCAAGCGTCCCCGTTTACTACAATCCCCAAAAAAACACTTGCCTAAACCGTCCATGGTACTTCCGTCACCGAACGACATCGTTCAGTTTAAACGCGTACAGCGCTAAAGCCAGGTGATAGTCGTACAGTCGAACGTAACTAGATGGCGCTCTATTAAATTTGTCGTCCGTGAGAGTGAATTAAATCTGTGCAATGACAACACAAAATTTAGAAGAAAAAAAAAAAGTGACAGTTCGTCTTTCTGGTTGTGCTAACTGTTATTGTGTGTGGAGCTCCAAGCAAAATATGGTAAGTTTTCTGTTTTTATACCTTATTTCTATTGTTATTGTACATCAAATTAAACGTGAAGGTATTTTCTTTACGAAAAATGCATTATTACGACAATTTCAAAACGGTTACATAGAATAATTTCGCTGGAAAAGTTAAATGATCACTACGCGATCATCGTTTGATGATTCTTATTGGAAAATGTATTCTAGTTGGTTGTTTGTGTTAAATAAATGCTAATTATAAGGTAATTATTCATTAATAGCACGTTAATAGCCTTTTACAAACAAAATACGTTGAGATGGGGTCTAGAAATGATTAAAATGTAACACGTTAATCAAGTACTTGGCTGAAGTACTTGGCTTTGTTTATTTTTTCATGACAGAAAACTAAATATTTATGTTGAGATATTGGTGTCATTTTAAAGGGTATATCGTGTACTATTATAATAAAAAATATTTGTTGATAGTAACTATTATACTTTTCTTGTAAACTCGAAATAAAAAAATAAATACGATATTTTTTTAGCTTTTCCCAACTTTAAACTATATTTTCATCCTTTATTATTACATAAAGTAATTTACTTGTAATTAAATTAAATTCTGCACTCTTTGAGCTTTCCGTGAGTATTTTTTATTCGAATGTAGCTATAGCAGTTGTTCAGTAGTAATAGTTTTTGTAAGAGGGTCTCGCGCGGTTGTAAAAATGAAAGTGACATTTCATGCGTGGACAGGTGGGGCGAGTGTCGCCGCGCATCTCGGACGCTTGAGTGGCTAATGAACTCTAATATTAACTCCGAATAAGAGCATAATTTATATAACTATATTACACACACACACACACATAGAAAACACACACGCACACTCACACACATACATAAATACATCAATACATAGACACACATATACACATACTCTCACATACACAGACACAGTAAGCCATACCAGTTTAAGTCATCTTTCAATAATTTTGTAATTGCTCTCTTTTACAATATTTAGTTATTTAAAATAGTTTTACTTCTTACCACCGCATTGTATTAGTCCTAAGGAGGAGCGGAACGACCCAACACAAGCATTACTACATGCTTACTGGGTATTTCCGACAACCAAATAGTAGTGTATAAGCAAAGTTAAAGAAATAAACTATTTTTATTTTTATTTTTTTATTATTTATTTTTAAATAGTAGGGGACATATTTTGTTCTGGTTTCCTTGGCGAAGGGTAATGTAATTTTATTTTATTTTCTGTTGGTTATTGTTTCTTTCTTTGTTTATTGTTTCTTTCTTTGTTTATTGTTTATTTTATTTTTGAATTTTAAGTGTGTAATTTGTAATTTTCTGGGTGCCAATGCCTGAAATAAACGATTATTATTATTACTCATACTAAGTACAAACCATAGACAAAGAGAATGGACTAAGTAATACCCGCACAAAATTGACCACTTCCTACGAAAAAAATGAGGGACTGTGCGGCCAATACCTGTTGCTTTTCTGTAAGCCTGTGGTTAAAGAAAGAAAGAGACAATTATTAATAATAAATAAATATTCCACAACTTTTTCACACGACGCCATTTAGTCCCTAGTTTAACTTGAGAGCTTGTGTTATGGGTACTAAACAGCTGATAAACATACTTGTATATTTCTAAATAAATTTCACATAAGTTATACATATTATAGATAAGTTACTCGCTAGTTAGATACTCGCGCGCCCTATTGGCCGCACGTTTGTTTTATCTCTCTCACACTTTCTTACTAGTATTTACTTCACAGCTGGATAAAGAACACTCAGTCCATTCTCTATGTCTATGGTACAAACTAAAGAAAAAAACTTGAGAGGTGTCAAGGGACAGGATGGAACAAAGTTCCTTTCGATTGATTATTAGTGAAGGAATTGACAACATTTCAAAATTGACATGACCCTAAAACAAAAATACCGTTTCTTCATTTTTGTATGCTGAGTTCAAATATATATTTTTTTAAATTTTTTGTAGCTTAATTTCTGAGAAAAAAAATAAAAACCAAAAACCGTGCGATGACGTCACTTATACGGTGGAATGAGGTGTTTACCTTTGCGAAAGCAAGCTCATTTTTAAGATGAAAACTATAATGTCAAACAAGACATTTCTGTCAAAAATTACGTATCTAATGTCAAAAAAAGACACATCTAATGTCTAAAATTACATATCTAATGTCAAACAAGACATATCTAATGTCAATGTGTGACTTTGACAACTGCTAAATGACAGTGATATCTAAGAAACTGATTTTTTTTTGACGTATCACAGTAAAGCAAAGGAATTATCGCCATTCCACCGTATGAATGACGTCATTTGGCGCTTACGTCTTTTTAGAATGCACCGAATTTCAAAGTTAAAATTATGAATGAAAAGTACATAATTTCGAAAAACCAAAAAATATGGGTCCTCTAGTTTTGGATCTACTTTTAGATAACATAATAAAACATGGAGGTTAAAATTTTGAAATGTTGTCAATTGTAAAATTCCTTAAAGATAAATCGCACATCGCGCGGCGTCTTCGTTACAACTTTTGGTCCCAATCTTATCTCTCTCACCCCCTCTCCCCCCTCCCCAAAATGTTGAAAAAACTCTACTAATGTATAATTATTATTATTATTATTTATCTTTATTGCAAGTAACATTGACTCATTGTGTTAGTAACAATTTTTTTAATCCTATGTTAGTATTCCTATTCTAATTACTTAACCTAAAACCATGAATACATATGAGTCACTGCCACACGCTTATCACAGATGTGGACAGCTTGCAGCAGCGACTCACATACAGACAATCGAGTCTGCTCGCCATACAGCGCAGGATGATGTTGGGGCTGGCCCGCACGCGGCGCACCAGGGAGGCGCATCGCTTCCTCATCGTTGCATAAAAACAATCGAATCGGGCTTCCTATCCAATTTTTTTCCCTCGTTTAATGTTATGAATTTATATCTGTCTCTTTTTTCTGTCGCTTTTTCGGTTCATCGACTTTCAAATCAAAATGGTCCTAAAGAAGTTTTCACTTCAATAAAATAAAAACCATAGACTGACGTAAAGCTTCTTCAAAGAAAATGCGCTGCTCTTTCTAGCCCCTACAGTGTGACACAGTCAATAGGCGCACTTTGTCTTAGATATTATTATACGAAACTTGCTCCTACAGTGTGATACAGGCAATAGGCGCACTGTGTCTTTGTTAGACATACGAAACTTGCTCCTACAGTGTGATACAGACAATAGGCGCACTGTGGCTTAGATATACGAAACTTGTTACTACAGTGTGATTCAGACAATAGGCGCACTGTGGCTTAGATATACGAAACTTGTTACTACAGTGTGATTCAGACAATAGGCGCACTGTGGCTTAGATATACGAAACTTGTTACTACAGTGTGATTCAGACAATAGGCGCACTGTGGCTTAGATATACGAAACTTGCTCCTACAGTGTGATACAGACAATAGGCGCACTGTGGCTTAGATGTACGAAACTTGCTTCTACAGTGTGATACAGACAATAGGCGCACTGTGGCTTAGATATACGAAACTTGTTACTACAGTGTGATACAGACAATAGGCGCACTGTGGCTTAGATATACGAAACTGGTTACTCCAGTGTGATACAGACAATAGGCGCACTGTGTCTTAGATATACGAAACTTGTTACTACAGTGTGATACAGACAATAGGTGTTCTATGGCTTAGATATACAAAACTTGCTTCTACAGTGTGATACAGACAATAGGCGCTCTGTGGCTTAGATATACAAAAACTGCTCCTGGACTACAGTGTGATACAGACAATTGGCGCACTGTGTCTTGGATATACGAAACTTGCTCCTACAGTGTGATACAGACAATAGGCGCACTGTGGCTTAGATATACGAAACTTGTTACTACAGTGTGATACAGACAATAGGCGCACTGTGGCTAAGATATACGAAACTTGTTACTACAGTGTGATACAGACAATAGGCGCACTGTGGCTAAGATATACGAAACTTGTTACTACAGTGTGATACAGACAATAGGCGCACTGTGGCTAAGATATACGAAACTTGCTCCTACAGTGTGATACAGACAATAGGAGCACTGTGTCTTAGACATACGAAACTTGTTACTACAGTGTGATACAGACAATAGGCGCACTGTGGCTTAGATATACGAAACTTGTTACTACAGTGTGATACAGACAATAGGCGCACTGTGGCTAAGATATACGAAACTTGCTCCTGGACTACAGTGTGATACAGAATATAGGCGCACTGTGGCTTAGATATACGAAACTTGTTACTACAGTGTGATACAGACAATAGGCGCACTGTGGCTAAGATATACGAAACTTGTTACTACAGTGTGATACAGACAATAGGCGCACTGTGGCTAAGATATACGAAACTTGCTCCTGGACTACAGTGTGATACAGAATATAGGCGCACTGTGGCTTAGATATACGAAACTTGTTACTACAGTGTGATACAGACAATAGGCGCACTGTGGCTAAGATATACGAAACTTGCTCCTGGACTACAGTGTGATACAGAATATAGGCGCACTGTGGCTTAGATATACGAAACTTGTTACTACAGTGTGATACAGACAATAGGCGCACTGTGGCTAAGATATACGAAACTTGCTCCTGGACTACAGTGTGATACAGAATATAGGCGCACTGTGGCTTAGATATACGAAACTTGTTACTACAGTGTGATACAGACAATAGGCGCACTGTGGCTAAGATATACGAAACTTGCTCCTACAGTGTGATACAGACAATAGGAGCACTGTGTCTTAGACATACGAAACTTGCTCCTACAGTGTGATACAGACAATAGGCGCACTGTGGCTTAGATATACGAAACTTGTTACTACAGTGTGATACAGACAATAGGCGCACTGTGGCTAAGATATACGAAACTTGCTCCTGGACTACAGTGTGATACAGAATATAGGCGCACTGTGGCTTAGATATACGAAACTTGTTACTACAGTGTGATACAGAATATAGGCGCACTGTGTCTTAGATATATGAAACTTGCTCCTACAGTGTGATACAGAATATAGGCGCACTGTGGCTTAGATATACGAAACTTGTTACTACAGTGTGATACAGAATATAGGCGCACTGTGTCTTAGATATATGAAACTTGCTCCTACAGTGTGATACAGACAATAGGCGCACTGTGGCTTAGATATACGAAACTTGTTACTACAGTGTGATCAGATCAATCATTTATTCATTAAAACATAAGCTTACAGTTAAAAACCAAATCGCTTATATCTATACTAATAATACATACAAGTGATACAGACAATAGGCGCTCTGTGGCTTAGATATACAAAAACTGCTCCTGGACTACAGTGTGACACAGACAATAGGCGCACTGTGTCTTGGATATACGAAACTTGCTCCTACAGTGTGACACAGGCAATAGGCGCACTGTGTCTTAGATTATATATGAAACGAACGGCTATGTGAGAAAGAAAACGTGAGCTCGCACTCCTCTCTCTTGCGCTTGCAGTAATATACAATAAAATAACGTGTGGCACTCGGAGACTGCCGCGGTAAAGCTATTGCATAGCATTTTTATCAACTCCTCTCCTCTCCCCCTCCCCATTCCTCCCCTCCCCTTCCTCCCTCCCCCACACCTCCCGCGCCCCTCCTCTCACCCCTCTCTCCCCTGCCCCTCCGTCCCCTCTCATAATACCCTCTTCCCTCTCACAATCTCCCCCCTCCCGGTAGTATTAGCTCGCTGGTATCGCATTGATGTTGTATGTTGTCGCACAGAACGGCGCCCGCTGCGTGGACGGGCTGGACGAGTACCGCTGCGCGTGCGGCGCGGGGTACGCGGGGCGCTACTGCGAGGCGGCGCCGCACGCCGCGCTGGGCACGTCGCCGTGCGCGCACCACGACTGCGTGCACGGCGTGTGCTACCTGCCGCAGCCGACGCCGTTGCAGGTAACTGAGGGGGAGGGTACGCGGGGCGCTACTGCGAGCTGGGCACGTCGCCGTGCGCGCACCACGACTGCGTGCACGGCGTGTGCTACCTGCCGCAGCCGACGCCGTTGCAGGTAACTGAGGGGGAGGGTATGCGGGGCGCTACTGCGAGGCGGCGCCGCACGCCGCGCTGGGCACGTCGCCGTGCGCGCACCACGACTGCGTGCACGGCGTGTGCTACCTGCCGCAGCCGACGCCGTTGCAGGTAACTGAGGGGGAGGGTACGCGGGGCGCTACTGCGAGCTGGGCACGTCGCCGTGCGCGCACCACGACTGCGTGCACGGCGTGTGCTACCTGCCGCAGCCGACGCCGTTGCAGGTAACTGAGGGGGAGGGTATGCGGGGCGCTACTGCGAGGCGGCGCCGCACGCCGCGCTGGGCACGTCGCCGTGCGCGCACCACGACTGCGTGCACGGCGTGTGCTACCTGCCGCAGCCGACGCCGTTGCAGGTAACTGAGGGGGAGGGTACGCGGGGCGCTACTGCGAGCTGGGCACGTCGCCGTGCGCGCACCACGACTGCGTGCACGGCGTGTGCTACCTGCCGCAGCCGACGCCGTTGCAGGTAACTGAGGGGGAGGGTACGCGGGGCGCTACTGCGAGCTGGGCACGTCGCCGTGCGCGCACCACGACTGCGTGCACGGCGTGTGCTACCTGCCGCAGCCGACGCCGTTGCAGGTAACTGAGGGGGAGGGTACGCGGGGCGCTACTGCGAGCTGGGCACGTCGCCGTGCGCGCACCACGACTGCGTGCACGGCGTGTGCTACCTGCCGCAGCCGACGCCGTTGCAGGTAACTGAGGGGGAGGGTACGCGGGGCGCTACTGCGAGCTGGGCACGTCGCCGTGCGCGCACCACGACTGCGTGCACGGCGTGTGCTACCTGCCGCAGCCGACGCCGTTGCAGGTAACTGAGGGGGAGGGTACGCGGGGCGCTACTGCGAGCTGGGCACGTCGCCGTGCGCGCACCACGACTGCGTGCACGGCGTGTGCTACCTGCCGCAGCCGACGCCGTTGCAGGTAACTGAGGGGGAGGGTACGCGGGGCGCTACTGCGAGCTGGGCACGTCGCCGTGCGCGCACCACGACTGCGTGCACGGCGTGTGCTACCTGCCGCAGCCGACGCCGTTGCAGGTAACTGAGAGGGAGGGTACGCGGGGCGCTACTGCAAGCTGGGCACATCGCTGTGCGCGTGTGCTACAAACTGATGAACTAAATATAATTTTGATATTCATACACCGTCCACATTCCTGAACGGAGATTGGAATTTACTGGGTTTTTTTTACTTCCAGGACGATATTATAATGGAGAGACCTCTACTTGGTGCAGCCAACGATTACCTCTGCAAATGTGCACCCGGATACTCAGGTACCTATACATGTCAAAGTCAAAGAAAATGTGAAACAGTAGGTTAGGTTATATGTTATGTGCTCATTATTATGTTCTTTTTCCGTGCATTTTTGGTTTATACAGATTATAGCAAAGCATTTGATCAGATCGACCACGATACCCTAATAAAGAAGCTAAGCTACATAGGCACCCGTGGGGACCTCCTGAGGTGGTACTCCTCTTACATTGACAACAGGTCACAAGCAGTAGTCCTCAATAATTATATGTCTAGTTGGATAAACGTGGCCAGCGGGGTACCTCAGGGTTCGACGCTGGGTCCCTTTCTATTCGTTGTATATGTGAACGACATCGATCTGTGCCTCCATTCATCCAAAGTATTATGTTTCGCTGATGACATGAAAACCTTTGCCACTATTTCTATGCTCGAAAATAGACTAGCACTTCAGGCTGACTTGTATTGCCTTGAAGAGTATTATCAAACTTGATCTCAACCCATCCAAAAAGTACGTGTAGTCCTAGCTACTACTTTGGCGGGTCATATCTTGCCAAGGTTTCAATACTATTCGTGACTCGGGTTTTAATCTACCTATACATGTAGCTCATTCATTATCGAATTATAGGCAGAATAATTATGCTTACAACCAGACATTTTATTGATATGTGCAAGGAGTATATAGTATGATTTTGATCCATTCACAATAAGTGTGAATTCGGCCAAAAGGTCCTTAATCCTCATTTTTTTAATGTAGCGGTTACTTTATTGTTTTAATTTATTTAGGTACCTATAGTATTAATGGTGTACAATAAAGAGTATTCTATTCTATTCTATTCTATTCTATAGTTTATGTCACATTTTATATAGCGAACGAAATTTTAAAAAGGCAATATTGTACCTACCTATTGTGCTCACAACATAAACAAATTAAAATAATACCTACGTGAGGATTTTGTTATTGGCTTTCTGGTGACGCGGTTCTGGTGACTAAATAAATAAATAAAGTAAAAACTAAAAAAACATAGAAAGTGTTGAACGGTGTTTTGGTACCTTTTTTGTGATTTTTTGTTAGTCGTCTTACATTCATCCTCTCAATGAGACCAAACCTTTTTAAATTATTCTCATAATTATGTGTTACTTTTCTTCCCAGGGCGTCTCTGCGAATACCTGACTTCACTAACATTCAGTCACAATGATTCTTTGGTGGAATTAGAACCGTTGAGGACTGCACCGCAAGCCAACGTAACATTAGGTAAGTCTAATGAAGTTTTAATTAGTACAAGAAAAAATGGGCTGGGTCCTTCTGTATCGTCTGATCATATTTGCGTAATCAAAAGTAAAAAAAACCAATTTCATTCTTTAAATATATGCCACTATTTAGTTAAACTTAAATTACGAAAACAGCTGTTGGAGGCGGGGCAGGCTTGAGCGAATGGGGTTCTTCAAAAGGGGAGTAAATAGGTTTTTAAAGGGTCGGCAACGCGCGTGTGGCGCCCCTGGTGTTGCAAGTGTCCATAGGCTACGGTAACCGCTTACCATCAGGCGGGCCGTAAGCTTGTTTGCCACCGTCGTGGTATAAAAAAAAAACCACGGAGACGGATGCTAATTTTTTTGTTTTATTTCTAGTATTCAGTACGACTCAACTGCACGGGGTGCTGATGTACTTCGGGGAGAACGAGCACCTGGCCGTCGAGCTGTTCAACGGAAGGATCCGCATCAGCTACGATATTGGCAACCATCCGACTTCCACCATGTATAGGTAAGTAAAAACTTTTTGGAGGAGGAAAATCTTATGGGGATGGTGTTGAGTTCACAATAACTGACAAATGCTTGCACTGACTGATCTGGTCCCCTCATATCTGTGTCAAAAGACAATTTCAGACACTAATCTGCATGTGTCTTACTTTGCGTTTCAAATGAGAATAGAAACGTCAATTATCTCTATCTGTCAGATTGAAAAGTACGGAAGACTAATTCATTTAAGACGTTTTTCATTTTATATGTATAACTGCGACTCGGTAAACAAAAAAAAAAACTAAAAATAATTGATTACGCGAATAATTTGGAATTTGGAATCTTTGTGTGTGTCTTTGTATGTATTTTAAAGTATTGTAATTTTAATTTTATAATTTGAATGTTATAATTTGAATGTTATCTTTTTTTTTGACATTTACTATGAATGTTATTACTATTATTTTATTCTATTATATTATATTATTAGTGTGAATTTATATGATTTGTAATTTGACTTCTTTGGGCCCTGTTACCCGAAATAAATGAATTATATTTTATTGATTTATTTAATAAGGTTTTGTTGCAGACCGTACTTTTCAAGTAACATCTGACAGATAGAGGTCATTGACCTTCGTATTCTCATTTGAAACGCATAGCACATGATCTGACCAAGATAATGTTTCTTCTCAGAGTGGTCAGACAGGGAACCGCCGACCTCATTTTTTAGTTTTATTACAAAGAGATTTAAAATACTATAGAGCGGGCATGTCAAGAAAATATCATAGAAAAACTTTGATCCCATGTCTTAGTAACGCCATCTAGAATAATATATGAATATTGGAGCGGCAGCGGAGCGTACTACAAAAAACTCATAGACTTGTATCCAGCAGGACTCACTTTTTCGGACGAAAATTTTGTTCGTGATGTCCGGTCTATGGGTATTGAATGTCTTTGTTTTATTATTACAGTTTCGAGATGGTATCAGATGGCAATTACCACAAGGCTGAGCTGATCGCCGTGAAGAAGAACTTCACGTTGAAGGTGGACGATGGTCCAGCGCGATCTATCATCAATGAAGGTACATACATACAAATACATAGACCATTCATTACATATCAAGACTCTTGAGTCTTGCATTAAAATATTATAATGTAAAAAAATCTAAAACATTCAAACAAAATAATATGAAAATAAAATAGGTACTTACTAATAATAATCTTATAAAATAAATACTAAGTGTTAATATATTTTAATTTTTATTAATACATCTTCAAATATTGAATCGTAACTCATGTATTCTAATCTAACATGCGCCCTTCCTCCTCTCTCGTAACAAACTATGCTGTGCCCGACAGGGTCCATAATTTATACTTACGAAATTGAACAACACCCTGTAACACATTATGGTATGCAATAAAGTATTGAGTATTGTCTCTTGACTCTTGACTCTTGAGTCCGAGGCACGGAAGAGTCTTGACTCTTCCGGGCCTCGGAAACCACGTAAAGCCGTTGGTCCCGGCTGGCATTTCGTCGTTGATACTGCAATTCCGCGTAACTACAATTGTTAAATACTGCGAATATACACCTTCGCTGACTGTGATAAGGTGTATATTCGCAGTATTTAACAATTGCAGTTACGCGGAATTGCAGTATCAACGACGATTTGTAAATGATGACAGGTGTGTTGCTGGGGAGTTTGTTCCGCCTTTTATTCTTCCCAGCAAAAACACTAGGAAGCGGTGAAAAAAGGTAGGCGTTTTGGAGAAATATCTTTTCTATTTTTTTTTGACGTCCAAAAAACCCTGATTCTCAGCCTGATTTAATTGAATTAAATAAATCAACTTTAGTTTAGATTTTCATTTTCTCGGTTGCCGGATATTTTTTTGGGGGGAGATTTCGCACTAACTAAAATCAATACAGGCTTCTTTTGAATGCATTTATTACTTTTTGTTTCGCTGTTGTTCTTATTATTATTACTTATTATTTTTTGTCTTTTATTGTTACCATGGTTGTAAATTGTTTTTCATATTTTTGTTAATTTTTTTGCATAGGATTATTTAATATCTCCTGGGAGAGGGCACTCTGGCTCTTGTAACACAAGTTAACCACCTAGCACAGGAGTCAGGGACTTCACATAATATTGTAACCACTTTCTTGTGTAATAAAGATTCTAAAGACTCTATACTATACTAGTAAAAAAACACGAAAAGGAAGTGAAGGGACGGAAATGTGTGTGTTTGTCAAGCGCGTGGTATTTGATTTGACCAATGAGCGCGCGCGTTTGCGGAAGATGGTGCCAGTGCCAACCCATTTAGCGTGAGGTTGGTACCATGTCGTTCTGTCATTTTATTATATGGCGCGTGTTTACTACGATAAAATGTCATATTATGTCACACTGTAAGATGAGAACGTTTTTTTGCTTAAAGGTAAGAAGAAAGGTAGTGATCCAGGTTTATATTTTCAGGTTCCAAGGAGTACCTCCGTCTGGAACGACCGATGTATCTCGGAGGAGTGCCCGAGGACATCGCTAAGGAAGCATTCAGCAAATGGCATCTGCGTAACATTACCAGTTTTAAGGGTGAGTAACCGTAAAACTTCATAGAAGAGTCTAGATGACTAAAGAACACCGGCGAGGGAATTGTTGATGAAATTATTAAGCGTCTACGTGTGTCACCGTAATAGATAAAAAAAATAGATAGAATAGATAAAATTGCCATGTCATATTACAGACATTGACAACTTGCATATATTTAAGCGGAAGCTAAAGGAATTTCTAACAGATAAAGTGTATTACAGTGTGAAGGAGTATCTAAAAGGGAATCCTTATGGCCAATAATATTGATCAGTTATTCAATAATAGAAATGACATTTGTAACTCACAATTATTATTAATTTAGGACATTTATTTCACAAATTAATATGACATTTATTTAATTATTGACTACTAGATACTTCTTGACCTTGAATAATAAAATTGGTTCTAATGTATTTTGATAGTAGATTGTAATTTATGTGTAAATTTTGCACGCCCATCTGACGGCAGAGCATGGAGAACACTAGCAAAACTTGTATTACATCTGTACCCCTACCCATGTTGGCAAAAAATAAATGATTTGATTTGATTTGATTTGAGATACCGACGAAATAATTTACTGAGTTTTATCAAATCAATCATAAGGCCTATCTTAGTCTTGAAAAAAAGTCTTTACAATTAAGAGCTTAATTGACTAGATTATTGATGAAATAAATAATCATAGCTTTATGTTTTTTCTTTTCTGGCTTGACTTCATGGCTTTTGGATTAGCTATACTTTTAATGTTGCCATGTAATATAAATCTTAGTCAAGTTGCTTAAAATGATTGGCTTTACATAATGCATTAATATACTTAGGAAATACATGTCTGCATCAGAATACAAATGTTAAAATAAACACGATTGTTTGTGCTAAGATTATAGCGGACATAACCTTTTAAATAGTCTTAACCTCTAAAACTTAAAAATAAAATATCTTTAATTCCTGACTTCCTATAAAAGTATAACCAAAGAAAAAACTGTTCAGAAATTCAAACTCTATACTTTTAGATATTTTTCATAGGCAGACGCAAAAAAAAAATGTCAACAAAAATTTGTTTGGGAGTTCGCCGGTGTTATAATAATAATAATAAAATAAAATTTATTTGTCAGAATATTGTTGTTACAAGGGTGTTAACATAATATGACGTCCATAATATTCTGCTGTTTCCAGCGTACAAATATTAAATTTCTAAGAAATAAAATTGTACAAACTAAACAAGGTCAAGGGTAGGAAAAAAGTTAACTTAATATACAATGTAAATAATGGAATGTCAACAGCAACTCACAGATAAATTAAAATAGGTAAATGCTATTCAATAATTAGGGATTTAGAGACAAATCGTCATCAAACTTAAATTTATAATCAAACTTTTTATTTAAAAACTCATTTGTTCTTTTAGTATTTAGTCCCTCATCTAGATTTCTAGAAAATTTTGGACGCAATTTTTCTTTTTGTCTCGTAATCGAATAAAAACGGCGATACATCGAGTCAAAATGTCGTATGACGTCATGATTTTATATACACACTAAACATTAGAATTGGTCCAGCAGTTGCAGAAGAGTTTGGTCATAAACACTGTGTCATGCGACTTGTATATATTAACAAGAAGATTACACCCAGACTTAGAACAAATGATCGTGCTCATCAATCAAACATTTGTCTTAGGTGGATATTGAACCCTAGACCTCCGGCAGTCAGGGCCACGAACCACTAGACCAACAGGCCAGTCAGTCTTTCCTTGGAAGACCATTTCAGACTACTAATCTGAATGGTTCTTACATGATTTGACCAAAATAATGTCTGGACTTTAAAAGAGACTGTGACCTCTGAGTTTCTTCACCTAGTTTAAAAAAATACACTTTACTTGTTTGATGTGTAAAAGTAAATATATATTTATATCGCTCCTCGTCTCTGACTGGCCTTGATTGCTATGCCGGAGGTCATAGGTTCGATTTCCACCCAAGACAAATGTTTGTGTGATGAGCACGATCATTTGTTCTGTGTCTGGGTGTAATTTATCTATAATATGTTGATAAGTTGTTTAGTACCCATAACTCAAGCTATGCTTAGCTTGGGGCTAGACGGCGTTGTGTGAAAACTGTGGAATATTTATTTATAAGTTATTTTATTATTATAGGTTGTCTGAAAGCAGCCTGGATTAATCACAAGCGTGTGGACTACGTCAACGCCGTGAGGGTACAGAGGACTTCGGCGGGTTGCGGAGAGGACGAGCCCACCAGCGCTGTGCAGGCCACGGTGTTCGTGCAGGAGGACGCGGGCAGGCACAACCAGGTACTGAAGCCTGAGGCCTTATTGACTGGCCTTGCAGGATCTTTGTGAGAGAATTGTATGATTGGTTTATTTATTGTTTTTCCATTGGATCGAAATGGTCCCGTACAGTGCAGTTTCAGAGGAATTTCCTCCCGCGTACACTTGGATTGTGGAATGAGCTCCCTGCCGAGGTTTTCTTATAGAGGGCTACAGTATGGGGTTCTTCAAAAGGGGAGTAAATAGGTTTTTAAAGGGTCGGCAACGCGCGTGTGGCGCCCCTGGTGTTGCAAGTGTCCATAGGCTACGGTAACCGCTTACCATCAGGCGGGCCGTATGCTTGTTTGCCACCGTCGTGGTAAAAGAATTGTCTAAAGAACACACACCACATATTACATAATTATACACAAAACCAATATACACACCTCACACACACCTCACACACACCTCACACACAAATTAAATTTTATTTATTTATTCAATAGGTACTTCAAGCACACTAATTGACAGACGCCATGCAGCACATCAATCTACCACAATGTGTCAAATTTCTTTGATAGGTTTTCAACTTTATTCTAAACACAATAAGGTTCATGTTCAATTGGGAGAAAATTAGACAGTTTGGAGTAGGTTGATGTGCTGGCATCTGTACAAAGGCGGACTTAATGCCATAGGCATTTTCTACCAGTGTTTTTTTTTATTCTTATAACAATTTGCATTGTGTTTGAATTATGTATTACACCACAAAATAACATCAAATCTTATCAATACTGGTATTATAAACAGGAAAGATGTGATTGTTTGTTTGTTTGCATTGAGTTATCTCCGAAACTACTAGACCGTTTTGAAACAATCCTTCACCGTTGAGAAGCTACACTATCCCCGGGTGACATAGGCTAGCTTTTTATCTCTGTTTTCCCACGGGAACGGGAACTAGTAGAGATAAATTACACCCAGACACGGAACAAATGATCCTGCTCATCACACAAACAATGTTCATAATATCTATCTACAAATATAGTATTTTTCCAGGACCCCTGTGTACCGAACCCTTGTGCTAGAGGAGGTCGTTGCGTTAGAGAAGAAGGATCTCCGTCAGACTACACGTGTCGCTGCAGAGCCGGTACTGCAGGCCCTCAGTGTGAGCTTAGAGCATCCATCAGTAAGTTACAACCAATCACAGAACAATCTTGAAGTATTTGAACGCAAAGATTACGCTAATAAAAGGAAACCTACTCATTTAGATTTTGAAATGCCCATTCCAAAGCTAGAACTATTTCGGCGGAGCTGCGTTTATATGGCTCCTTTAGTTTACAATGCTTTGCCTAAGTCAATTACTCAACTATCCTTCAATAAGTTTTGTGTTGCGTTGCGGAAGTGGTTGTTACAAGAGTGCTTTTATTCGATAGATGAGTTCTTTTAAAAGTATCCCTGTAAATTTTATACTTTAAAGCACAGACATATTTAATTTATAAGCTATAGAATTGTTCCTAATGAATGTTTTAATAAATGTGTAAAACTTGTACTATTGCATGCTATATCTTGGCCAAATGTGTGTTACTAAATATTATATATAAGAACTTCATGTACCTACCATATTTGATGCAATAAATGAAATAAATAAAAATAAATAAACACACCAGACGCCTTAAATAATGTAGGGTGAAATTAAAACCAGCTTGTAGCGCCATCTATCTTGCCACGTACGAACTAACGACTGACATCCTAAATCGCGATGTTAAAGTTATCCGCGCAATCGAAACTTAACAAGATCAAACGCGGATCCACCGTTGTGGGCGACAAATGATCGTGCTCATCAAACAATCGTTTGTCTTGGGTGGGAATCGAATCCACGATCTGCGGCATGTGAGTAGCAATCAGGAGCACTAACCACTAGATCAACAGACCAGTCGAAGTAGTACTTTATGTATGTATGTATTACAAAACCTACCAAACATAACTAAGGAACAAAGAGATTTAAAATACTATAGAGCGGGCATGTCAAGGAAATGTCATAGAAAAACTTTGATCCCATGTCTCAGTAACGCCACCTACAATAATATATGAATATTGGAGCGGCAGCGGAGCGTACTACAAAAAACTCATAGACTTGTATCCAGCAGGACACACTTTTTTGGACGAAAATTTTGTTCGTGATGATATTTACTATGTTTCTGTATTAAAATACTTAAGTACATACATACTTACATAAAAAAGGTTTTTCATTTCACAAAACGTTTTGCATGACGTCCGCTTATTATGACGTGTTTCTCAATTCCTTTCGATGTCATAATAAACGGATTCTACTGTATTGACATTTTCAGACCAACATGAAAAGTCACCAATTTATTGTGTTTTTAGGTGGAGCACCAGTTATAACTCAAGGCAGCAAGACGCCGCAACGTAAGCAAGCCATTAGCAACGTGCAAGCATCACCAGGTAACAACCAACATATTTTATTCAAAGTTAAAGAAGTAACAACAACAATTACAAAATTGACAGTATCGTTCTGTCAACATTGATAGTATCGTAATGTCAACATTGACAGTATCGTAATGTCAACATTGACAGTATCGTAATGTCAACATTGACAGTATCGTCGTAATTGATTTATACTCTATTTAAAAGAATTTCGTAGCAGCATTAGAAAAGAGGCTCGTAGAAGCAAGAATGCAGAACATTTTATTTTGAAGATGAGTTAAAACAATTTTAATTAAAATTGGTGTTTGTTGGGTTTTCGCGCGCCATTTCGATTACGTCATTTACTATGATCCTATCACTATTACTTTGGGTGTTTTCGTTCTTCTAACCATTTCACCATGAAAAACGCTCAAAAGCCAGTTTACCAGTATTGCTTGTACCCGAATGCAATAAACATTATCAGATTGTGCTTTTACAAAACCATTTTAAGTCATTTTTCTTAAATGTTTTATAACCTCACTATATAGCTAAAATTACACTTTAACTTTAAATTAGGTCACAATCACAACACACACGGCAATCATTATGTTTTTCAATAAAAAGTCCATTCCAATACTTAACGTCATACTTCAACATTGTATGTTTTGTAGACGTTGAGTTGTTGTCGTAGTATTTGACGTCAATTTTCGTTACAAGCAATGGTGATGCGTTTGACAAATTTGAATTTCCCGCGCTTAATTCGCACTTTTATTTTTAATTTTAAATAATTATGACGCTATTAAAAAGTAAAATAATGATTTAGTTCATATTTTCTGCCATTAAAGATTCGAAAAAAAATTTATTTGAACCATATTTAAATTACATGCATATCCTATTGGTATTGCGTTTTTGCTTACAATGCCATTCTTATTACCACGAAATAGAAGTTAAAATCGGTTGATCGGACTGCAAAACGGTTCGTTTTCCATTCTTTTCTTATTTCAAATGGACTATAGAATAAAACACCGTCGACGCACGTTTCTAAAACGCGCGTTAACGGTGCGTTTAAAAAATGATGTGTGCACAGGCCCTAAGACATAATTACTGGAACCGCCTGTACATTGTACTGTTTTGTTTTTTTCAGCTGCACCATCACATAAGCAGCAGTCGCCATCGGAACACGCGCCCTCACAGCCGCCGCCTAACGCTACGGGAGCTTGCAGAAAGGTAGGATGAAATTATATTTATCTATATCTATACTAATATTATAAAGAGGTAAAATTTGTAAGTTTGTAAGTTTGTATGTAGGGGGTAATCTTCGGAACGAATGATCCAATTTAAAAAAATATTGTACTGGTGGAAAGCTACACTATTCCCGGTGGACATAGGCTACTTTTTATCCCCGTATTCCCACGGTAACGGAAACTACGCGGGTGAAACTGTGTGACGTTTGCTAGTTTCTTATAAGTAGATCATTCCAGGTGTCACATGTCAATATTTAAAACAAAACTAAGTCAGTGACGATGGCATTTCCAAAATGACTAAAGACTTTAAAAGATGAATGTCTCTTTTAAAGTCCAAACATAGGATTCTATGTATTAAATATATTTTGCGAGTCTAACCATGCAGAGCAATGTATGTAACGCCGACATATTAGGTAGTATGTTAAGACCCGTAGTTAGGAGGAGCCGTAGTGAGGAGCTTGTGGCTAAATTATAACAGCCGCATGGGTCGATCGAAGGTTAAGCTACGCTTGACGAGGTCGGTCCGTGGATGGGTGACCATTTATTACATACCAAGACTCCTCCGTGCCTCGGAAAGCACGTTAAGCCGTTGGTCCCGGCTGTCATTTGTAGATCTTTGACAGTCGTTACTTGTAGTCAGAAGCCCGAAAGTCTGACAACCAGTTTAACCAAGGGGTATCATGTTACCCAGTTACTGGGTTGTGGAGGTCAGACAGGCAGTCGCTCCATGTAAAACACTGGTATTCAGCTGCATCCGGTTAAACTGGAAGCCGACCCCAACATAGTTGGGAAAAGGCTAGGCAGATGATGATGTTAAGACCCGTAGTATAGTTACAACTAAAGACATCCGTGTTTATAAATTTACAAATAATAACTTAAAGTGCAACATAGAGTATTAAAATGGGCGGCCTTATAGCTAAAAGCAATCTCTTACAGACGTAGAGATTTGAAATACTATAGAGCGGGCATGTCAAGGAAATGTCATAGAAAAACTTTCATCCCATGTCTCAGTAACGCCATCTAGAATAATATATGAATATTGGAGCGGCAGCGGAGCGTACTACCTAAAACTCATAGACTTGTATCCAGCAGGACACACTTTTTCGGACGAAAATTTTGATCGTGATGTCTGGTCTATAGGTATTGAATGTCTTTACTTACAACCTTTAAATGGACTTGATTGAAAAGAACACCATTTTATGATATGTCTGTGTTTTATTTTGCTGGATATTTTTGTGGGAGTGATTTCGTGAAAAGGGGCAGGAATGTGTAACAGGGAAGCGCGCACTACTTGATTTGACCAAAGTGCGCGAACGGGGGCGGAGTGATGGTTCCAACCCATTAAAGGCGCGGGCCCATCGCAGTGCACGGAGAGGCTACGCACGTGTATTAAGCTTCGCTTTGTAAGAAAATGTATGTGGTTGTGTTCACTGCAACCCACGGAGAGGCTACGCATGAATTGACGTCATTGATACACGCGTGGCTCGCTCGAATAGGCGGTTATATAGCTCAACGCTGTCAACGTGGGTCTACGTTTCCACTGGAGACACGGGCACACTAAAAATTCTAAAACGAGTGTTTCGTTTTACGTTGCCTTTATGTAAGAAATTAAAAGTTATTTCTACAAACTCCAAAAAATCACCTAAAAGTAACCTTTGTATTAGAGTAACCTAAAAGTAACCAATGCAGTTCAAAAATCACCTTAAAGGTTACAAAAGTAACCTTCTGGCAACACTGCAGGCGTCGCTCGCTTTCCCGCCTGTCCCACCTCCCCACACCTACCGCAGCGAAGCCTGTGTCCATGGATTGCAGTGGCACGTGCGTAGCCTCTCCGTGCGCCGTGCCACGCTATACATATAGTCGTGGGTCATATTCGTGTACTCCAGTGGAAACGTAGACCCACGTTGTCAAACAAATTAATACACGCAGCTAAAATGCGCCGCGTGCCCGTGCACAGCATGCGCCGCGGTGGGCCCGCGCCTTTATTGTGAGGTTGGTGCCACGTTCTACTGTCAATTTATTATAGTTATATTTACCACGTTATCATGTCAGATGTTACACAACATATAGAGCTTGTGTTATGGGTACTAAACAGCTGATAAACATATATAAGTATGCTTATCAGCTGTTTAGTACCCATAACACAAGCTCTCAAGCTTAACTTGGAACTAAATGGCGTTGTGTGAAAAGTTGTGGAACATTTATTTATTTTATTTTATATGCAAGCCTCGCGTTTTGTATCGCAGGAGGCGACCCGCGAGCTCGTGACGGAAGGTGCGTGTCGCTCGCGTCGCGCGGTGCGGGGCGCGCGCTGCGTGGCGCGGGACGCACGCGCCGGCGCCGGCTGCGCGCGCGGACACTGCTGCGCGCCGCGCAAGACGAAGAAGAGAAAGGTTACTACCGGTTTTTAGCTTTTCAACCGAGTTACGAGAGAGAAGGAGGTTCTCTATACAGTTGTATAGACTCCCCTCAATCCAAATCCCGATCCTTTGTTTTTGACGGCTGCTTCTGATTGGACATCTTTAAGACTCGGATAGGCGAATTCGATCGTTGATTGGTTACAGACAAAGATCGGGATCAAGATAGCAACCGAGATAGATTATATTATTAATATCCAGCGTAAGAGGGGCGGACGTCCCCGAGTCCGTCGCCCCTGAACCCATTTACTTATTTTTTTTTAAGCTAAACTTCTTTACATACGCTTGACTTGGAAAGTGTACTGGTGAACGCGTGACGAGAGCGTTACGATAAGTGTGATCTAGCGAGGCGAACGGAAATTAAGAAGGAGATATTAGTTATGGAGAGTGTTTCGTGTCATATATTATCATAGGGGCAAAAGAAAGAGGTGAAGGTACACATGTTCTTTCTCTCATAGCCAGTTACGTTTCATATATCTAAGACACAGTGCATCTATTGTCTGTATCACACTGTAGGAGCAAAAGAGAGCAATGCGCGCGCATTTTCTTTAAAGAAGTTTTACTTCAGTCGTGTAGTCTAATAAAAGCACACTCGTTTTTAGGGTTCCGTAGTAACTAGGAACCCTTATAGTTTCGCCATGTCTGTCTGTCCGTCCGTCCGTCCTCGCTTAATCTCTAATATGTATTAAGTGTTCGTTTTCTAATTTACAGATAAGATTGATCTGCTCCGACGGCACGAGATACACCAAAGATATCGAGATAGTCAGGAAGTGCGCATGCGGCAAGAAATGCGCGCGAAACACCCCCTTCCACTAGACAAGACTGACCATGAATACACCACCAGTCATTAATTACCTTACTTCATAAACAACCCTGTGTCGTAAACTACCATTATGACGTCATAAAGTAGTACCCCATCATGTTAGAGACTGTTACACTGTCTTGAGTTAAGGCAACATATTTCGAAGCAACTGACAAATATTCCCAATTGAACATGAACTTTATTCGTAATGAAATAAGGTTCATTACGGCAATTAGCCTTCGCTTTTAAAACCTAGTATCAATATCAACTCAGTCAAAGTCAAAGTCAAATCATTTATTTCATTCACATTATCATTTTCACTTTTGAACGTTATACTTACAAATAAATTAAATTAATATGATTCTAGTTGCACATTCCAAAAGGTAGTTTTGTATGGAGAAGAATGTGCAAGAAACTCCATACTTACTCTTTTAAAATAGATTTTACAATATTTGTATACATAATCAGATTATATGTGAGGACAATGTACCATGAGAAAAAAAAACAGCTATCCTGAGATAGGTGATATAAAATAAGCAACGCGGCTGGTAATTGTATGAGCGTATTGAAAGATACATGGTGCTCACATATTTACATAATATTTAATCCAAAGTTGATTATTATTGATAATAAATGTCAAAATACTGTCAAAAATGGAGGGAAATTTGACATATGTGTCACAGATTGAGACTAGACTAAGGCCTGGCTTGCACTGGCGTTATGGCAATACAAGGGGTTTTTTTAGTAATACAGATGATTTTAAACCCTATTTAACAGTGTTAATACTCATGTTTCGTTGATACACCTCAGCCTTTGCCATGCGGTTGCATCCCGGAATATAGACGCTAAGCATAATAAAGTAAGGTCTCAAATCGTTTGCGCTTACTAAAATCCCCTGACGTGCCTTGCTGCCAGTAGGCGACGGCTCTAAGATTACAATCCGAACGTTCTTAAAAATACGGGTACAGTCCTTCTGAAATACATTATAGTTTGGTCCACACGAAACGCTAATTGCACTTAACTAAGTAATACATTGTTGACCTCAATTCGAACAATACTCTTACTCCTAGCCACTTATTGTTTACGATAAATCACCCCAAATTCAGAAGTTATTTTTGTTATTTAGACACCAACTAGTGTTGCCATATTGAAAAAGGAAGATTTATGGTAGATTTCCAGTAAGTGAATTTAATATTAAGCAATTTTTAATGAATGTGTATTCACGTCAAAGTCGTTCATAGAGAAGCTTCTTAACAAAATAAACAATGTGGTAAGTATTCCAAAAAAAAGTAATATTTTATTTAAGTACTTACAGAAATCTTTAAAAGTAATTCAGTCTTTACTTTTAAAGATTTCTGTAAGTCTGTAATTAATTATGGCAACACTAACATTAACGAGCTCACCCCAGGCAATAGACAATAAAATACGCTTTTTTTATATACTTACACCCTTACAAATCTTAATATTATGGTAGCATTTGTATTAAAGTATTCGTAGTAAATAAAAACACAGTTTAATCGATGACAAATACTTACAATCGTTGTTGAAAACTGTGGAATAATTTGACTAAAGTTGACATAATTACAAGTTAATATCATACTATACATTTTCTTAGGTAAACTGAATTATTTTTGGTAAAAAAATATTTTATCGCATTTTTTTTATAATACTTACTATTTATTACCTAACATCGAATAAATATAATGACGGGTTTAATTGAATCGGTATTTTCTTAGTATAAAACTTTTTTTTTTAAATCGTCACGTTTTAAATAAAAAAGTTATATTTTATATATAGTTATATATTGATCAATGTGGGCAAAATAATCCGGTTTACTTAAAAAAAAACCCATATTATACAAACGAATTTATCCCCCATTTTGTAATAAGAATTATACACGAAAGTAGTAACGGCCTAAATGTGTAGAGTAGGCAATTTAACTATACCCAATAAAATAATATAACCTAGAATTTATAAACGCGTTGAACTGTCAGCAGAGAAATGATACGAACCTAAGTTCAAGTACACACATGTCAGAAAATTGCGCCAAACTTAATGCAGGCTATTTCCATCTCTTTCTCTCTTTGAAGAAAACAAAGAGTCAGATACTTTAACAGAGCTGTCAAAAAAACTTGTTGAACTTCAAAGGAGAAACTACTTATACATAACTCTTCAGTGAATATCTGTCATTGTCATTCTCTGTCTTTTTCTAGAGCACTATATCAGAAAGAGATGTCGACTATCTAACTTAAGTTTATTTTTTTTTGTCGCCATTGTTAGTTTGACATAACCCTACTTCGTCTCCACTAAATTAAAACTTGTTATAACGCAATGGAGTGTAAGTTACTAGCGCGAGTATTTCTGATTTATAACTCGTACGATCAAATGATAAATGATATTTATTTTTGTAAATAGGTTTTCACAAACACTTTTACACGTAATTTTTTTAGCAAATGAGATCGGAGTTTCACTATTTGACTACTCTGAGAAGAAACACCGAAAGAAACTCAGAGGTCATAGTCTCTTTTAAAGTACAGACATTATCTTGGTCAAATCATGTAAGATCCATGCAGATTAGTGTCTGAGTAAATACGTTTAGACAGTTCTTCGCGAATACACTATCCTCACTTTAGTGGTGAATTAAAAAACATTTTTGTATGTTAGTACCTACTTATAGGCTATTTGAAAAAATAAAACATACTTTTAAAACAGTATAGGAGGATTCGTTAATAAGACAAATTGAAAAGAAAACACAGTAAATTTCCTTTAAACTAATTTTGTTGGCGGGAATACCTTCGTGGATGTGGACTGCTTTCTTCGATAATTGATTATTCTTGTAAGCGACTAATGAAATTTATTATTAAAAAAAAACTATTTTAAATACTTTGCGCTTTGAAGCCTAAATACGCTTATAAACAATGTATTATCAAGCTTTGATTAAACTTATTGAAGATTGAACTATTGATCAGTTACTTTTAAATTAAATGAGGCTTTTAGTTATACCTATTGAATTAAATCTAATTATTTAAATTGTTTTAATTTGAACACAGGTATGTAGTTAAAAAATCTTATTCAGAACTTAATATAAAAAAAAATAATCATGAAACTTTTATCCATGACAAAATACAAATAAAATAAACATTTATTTGCATTTGTAAAAAAATATATGATATCAATGTGTTCATTTCATGTAATTAAAACTATTTATTAATAATATTATTTTATATGTTGTTTATTTTTTATAGAATAAATATTTAAGTTCGTTTTTAAGTATTATGTAATCTGTAATCTATTGGCGTTTAAAATTAGTTAAGAAAATTTAATTTACCTAAATAGTAGAAATTTCAAATTTAGGCTTGCAACACCACGTATATTTAACTGAGGAAAAAAACCTTTATACAAACATAAATGTTCAGCAGACTATCTTAATATAGTAGGTACCTATTTTTTAACTAAACGTCTTTCTGTAAAATGTGCTATACTTTTAATTCTATGATTTTATGACGGATCTAATTAATAAGCTCGTTTACGGGTTATTACATTTGAACTGCCACTCAGTCACCAATACGGGTAGGGTTGCCAGATATCTGGCATTTGGACTACCACAACCCGCCAAAAGATGCCTATAAATGAGAGCCTGAGAAGGTAGAGTAAGTCCCAAATGAAAAACAATAGGTACTAAAAGTTTAACATTTTATCTTTTCGATTAAAAGCCAATGTGTCAGCCTTTCAGGGCAAAATACCCAGTTAAATTATGTATCCGTGTCCAGTTTCAATTTCTATCCTGGCAACCCTGTCACAAAAAAGAGTATTTCAAACTTAACATAAATCTGGCAAGACTTAACAGGCCTATTTCTCATAGTTATCATAACCTTGCCAACCACTTTTGCCTGAATCAATGAATTAAGTTGGTCTAAACACAATCTTGCCATTTAAGACGTAAACAATACTTATTTATGTAAGTTAGCTTTAAGCGAACAACTTAAAGTAGTAGGAACGAATGGAATCTTATCTTAGTATTAGAAAGAGAAAAAAAAATGTTTTTTTGGCTGTATTTTTGTAATGAATAAACTCAAAAACTGTAGCGCCTATTTCAAAAAATCTTTCACTATTGGAAAGCTGCATTCACCCTGAGTAACATAGGCTACTTTTTATTCCTGAATTCCCACGGGAACGGGAACTACGCGGATGAGATCGCGTGACGTCTGCTATGTCTCTAATTTAAATCATGAACTGTGTCCTTAGATTTCTCCCACGATTTAAAACTAAGATATCTGTCCATGTTGTTATCACTTGCTTCAAAAACGGTGAAGGAAAACGTCGTGGGAAAACTGGCATACTTGAGAGATATTTCTCGACGGTATGTGAAGCCTAATTAAAGGCCCATGGGCGGCATCAAAACTGTGACACACTATAACAAGATTAACTAGTCCGTACCTATTTTTCATCATAATTTGCCTGTCTTTTCCCAACTTTGTTGGGGTCGGCTTCCAGTGTACCCAAATGCAGCTATATTGTACCAGTGTTATACACAGGGACTTTCTGTCTGTGTACAAAACAAAGGTTTTTAAAATTACATTTATTCGTTCCTACAACTTTCAGTATGAGCCTCATATCTTTTTGTTTTAGATGTTTTTTGTAAAAAATATACTTACTTATAATATAAAAAAAAATATTTATAATTATGTTGCTGTAAAGCTTGTAAAGTAACTTTAAGAATCTAAGGAGATGTGTTACTGTGATGTCGTGAGTCGTATTTTTTTTATTAATAAAGGGTTTGAAAGGTGGTTTAAGGGTTTTGCCGATTACTAGACGTCACCATTTAAAGTTAAGATTAAAATAAATAAAATTACCTACGTCTCAAATTTTACCTCAATCTCTTAGGAAACCTGTTTTTGAATGCTTTATACAATGTCATAATTCATGAACTCGAATTGAACTTAACAGTTTAACAATCTTGACGGCCATTATAACTGTCATTAATCATACAAGTTGACTGAGGACTGCTCTAAGAAATTATATAAACTTAACTGCTTCTGTTCAATTTAATGTTTAGTTCCGAGTGTGGTGATCAACAGCACAGTAACATAATCTTCTAAAATATAGTATTAAGAAAAATGTAATTTAAAGCATTCCCTATTTATTTACTACCATAAAAGGTAGAAAATTAATGAAATGGTAACACTTATCAACGCATTTACGACCTAATTATTATCATCAGTATTAAAGTAACAAATTAAGGTTAGAAATGAGCAAATCTACCACTAAGCTGACCGGTCACTGCCATTTTCAACGTTGCCATATCAAAATAACCTCTCGATGTTGCTCTGTGGAAAGTCCAAAATTCTACCAAAATGGCTTGATGGTAGATTTCTCGTAGGTTAAGGGTAATGTACCTATTAAAATGTGTTGCTTAACGAGACGCCAGATGGCGTTGCATGCGCTTTTTATTAAAAAGTAAGAAATATTGTCTATAAACTTTATAAGTTATTTGTCGTACCTAATAAAAGATGTTAGATATAATTCTGGAGATTTATTTGTCTTTGAACTTCATTCCTACTATAACTACCCAAAATGCCTAAGGCATTAAGTCCGCCTTTGTACAGTTTTTTTTACTTGTGCATAAAGTTTTAATAAATAAATAACTACTACAAAAAAAAACTGGCACTGTTAGTCTCTGTCCTTTTCTAATGCTTTAAGTCAATAAGAGATGAAATTCTCTAATTTCGATTCACTATTAGAATAAGGAAATCGAAGCTGTTATGAAAAAAAAACCTTTTTTCAAAATCAACTTTTATTTTATTTTTAAAATGGACGAAACATGACATAACTATCTTAACAATAAAAATAAATGTGTATAATTAAATTATTTATAAATAAAATTATATGACAACATTACGCCTGTAAACCCCGCAGGGTTAGGTAGAGATGCCCCTGAGATGTACCTTTAGTACACCCACATTTGGCTAGTTACGTTTATGCGACCTGCTGTCGCCCCTTTTACTCGCTAGATGGCGTTGAAGTCAACATTTTTAGTCTATTTTGTTTTTAATTGGCACATTAGTGATTCGTAGAGTACTTAATGCGGTTATCGGACATTAAACTTGATTGAATTTGGTCAGAATATTTCCTCAAATTTGGTGGATTTTGAGGCAATGTTATGACCAAATGCAATAATTCGACATAACACAATCCAAAGACATTCAATACACAATTCAATATATAAAATTCTTGACTCGTCCAACGACACGTTACCAAACTTTTCCGAAACGTCTTGACTGATTCGAATACAAATGAAAAAAAAAAACAAATATATTAAAATCATAATTATCATTTCACTTAGTGATATTTTGTGTCTATAATTAGTAGGTTAGAAAATAGATCGTAAACTATTTGTTTTTTTAAAAGACAATGAATTTTGCCGGGGTAGTATGCCTAAATAAAATCTGCTTGTTGTTTACACGCTTTGTTGACTTCAGCGCCATCTAGCGGGAAAGTGGGTGCCAGCAGGTGGCATGTCTCACCTTAAGTCCCATGTAAGAGGGAAGGGAAAAAATCCAGACTCCGAGCCTCTACTGAATTCTAGATGGAAAATTTCAATAACGCTATAGGACCGACCCTGGGATCAAAACCCGGACCTCAAGTTCAGTAGTAGCGTTTGTAACCACTACACCAACATGGAAGGTTTTTTTTATATTTATTTTATTACAATACTTGTTGTCTTTGTAACAACTTGACATCACGCCTGTTTACAGCGTCAGGTAAGGCAGATATCGTACTCACGGTTATATATTTCCAGTATAAACTGGCCTCTCATTGTACGGAAATCCTATAGAATGCGAGATCAGCTTATGACGTGAGTACAATACAGTCACATTTTACTATGTATCGTATAATTTTGCGAGCCTATTGTCATCTCAATCCGAACCCAATTTAGGCTCCGGGAGATTTCAGATGGAACTCCTCAATAACACCGCCTGACCCGGGAATCGAACTCAGGATACACAGTCATTTAAATGGCTGAACATTACCACAGTGAGCAAGCGTAGTCGTTTCCGAAGACTGTTTTGTAGCACAGAGTTGATTATAAATAGTTTTCAAAATACTACATACATAAACTCACGCCGTTTTCGCATTGGGGGTAGTCTGAGACTGCAGAACGCCACTTGCTATCATACTTACATACTCCTTTTCACAATTTATACTATTATGTTAAAATTTCATGACATGAATTATATTCTAGATTAAGAAAAATCAACAGTTATTTCACAATAATTTTAACTCCGAATTCTCAAACGACTTTCAAGGTCTTAAAAAACTAGTAAGTATTTTACTAACAGTGACTCACAATTCGCTATTTGACTAGTTTCTATCTCATTAGGCTCCACGTGGACACCGGTGTCCGCAAACAATAGAAATTTAATTGTGTCTGGATTGCGGTAATTGACTAGTTATAAACCGTCTCACATAATTTAATGCTGTACATATACAGTACAAATATTATTTATTTTAAGTACCTAGTATTTCTACAAAAATAAAACATTTCTTATTATACTGATTACTGAACTGTCAAAACGCTGGCTACATCAATATGGCGTTGAGTCGAACGAGTGGCGTCACATGTTTATAAACCAACATTTGGAAAGCAAATTGAATCGAGCGGTGACATCTGGATTTTTATACACAAGTGACGTAACAGTTAATTTGAGTCAATAAATATTCACAACTTTTCACGCAACGCCATTTAGTCCCAAGTTAAGCTTAAGAGCTTGTGTTATGGGTACTAAACAGCTGATAAACATACTTATATATTTCAAAATACATACATATTATAGATAAATTACACCCATATCGCCATTTATGTGTAAGCCCATGTAATAGGCGAGCCTATTGCCATTAATCGGGCACAAATCCACACTCCAGGCTGCTACTGAGAAATCTTATATGGAAAAACTCAATAACACCTTACCCGACCCGGGGATCGAACCCGGAACCTCAGTAGCTTGCGACCACGACCAAGGAGGCAGTTTAATTTTTCTTGGTGAAAACATTAAATATGTTTTGCTTTTAAAATCAATAATCAACGCAAATGGTAATAAATAGTTCATTATTCTATCAGCGTTTGAGAATTCGGACGTTATATTTAGATTCACTAAGAGAAGAGACTACCAACATACCCAAACTTAAACATTAATATCACATTTGAAGGGAAGCGATGGTGGTGGTGTCGGTAAACTTGCCAGGGAAGATGACTTGTAGTATTAAATAGCAATCGCTCCAGGGCACCACCCTGGCTTTGACCTGTGGGGCGGACGATGCCAGGGTCTTCTTAATCAGGTCATCTAGGGGGAACCCGCGGCGGGGGAACACTATGGCCTGTAAACAAGAGATAATTCCGTTTATATTTATTTATTTATTTATTTAATACTTCAAGCACACTAATGTACAGAGGCGGACTTAATGCCATAGGCATTTTCTACCAGTCAACCTTTAGGTGATGCAGAGAAAAACAGTGGTAGGTGCAATTAAAAATGAAAAAATAAAAGGAATCAAAGAATACTAATACATAATATGAGTATAAATACATAAATATTTACACTATAAATATAATATATATATAATAAATTAAATTACGAAGAGATAGAAAGAAGAGAAAACATTAGCGCTGTGAAGATACTACTGCCAAATTCTTACGAATATGCTCGCGAACCTTAACCTTAAAAGATAAACGGTTGGTTGCCATCCTGATTTCCTGGGGGAGAGCGTTCCACAGAGAAACAGACTGCACAAAAAAAGAACTATGAACAAAGTCAGTACGGTGAGTGGGACATAGGAGAAGACGGTTATGCGATGAGCGAAGGTTTTTATTGTGGTTGGCACAGATGTATTGAAAGTGAGGAGATAGATAACTAGGGGAATAGAGTGGCGCCAATCCGTTTTTACAGTCGTTATTAGAGTCCTGTATTCAAAAAATATTTAAGTAAGTATCCCTATTACAAAGCTATCCGTCAGCGGGCTAAATTTCTAACACCTCGTTCCCTTCGCTGACCCGATGAGGCTCAAAGTGGCGAATGAATGGGCTCCTGTCCACGAGACGGTTTTATTTTAACACGGCTCGTTTGTTTGCCCGCGCCGTGTTTCATGGAGGTACAGCCTTCCTGTGCAATTAAGGACTATTAGCGCCAGTTACCTAAGTTACTATCCCAAGTTAGCAGCGCCACTTGCTCACACTATCATTAGTCGGCAAGAACACCACTTGACTAACGCACTTGCTCAGGTACTGGACAGCGCGGTCCATTCAACTGTCAGCGCTAGTTACTAAGTCAGTTACCACGTTACTATACCCAGTTACTAGCGCCAGTCACCAAATGCGTACCAACCTACCCCTAATGCATTAAAATCCTTAGAATAGAGGGGTAACCAATAGGGAATATGCATGTAATTTAAATATGGTTCGAGTATTTTTTTTCCGAATCTTTAATGGCAGAAAATATGAACTAAATCATTTTTTTACTTTTTAATAGCGTCATAATTATTTAAACTTAAAAATAAAAGTGCGAATTAAGCGCGGGAAATTCAAATTTGTGAAACGCATCACAATTGGTTATAACGAAAAATGACGTCAAATACTACGACAACAACTCAACGTCTACATAAGTATGACATTAAGTATTAGAATAGACTTTTTATTCGAAAACATAATTATTGCCGTGTGTGTTGTGAACTAATTTAATGTTCAAGTGTAATTTTAGCTTCATAGTGAGGTTATTTAACATTTAAGAAAAATTACTGACAGTGGTTTTGTAAAAGCACAATCTGATAATGTTTATTGCATTTGGGTACAAGCAATACCGGTAAACTGGTTTTTGAGCTTTTTTCATGGTGAAATGGTTAGAAGAACAAAAACACCCTAAGTAATACTAATAGGATCATAGTAAATGACGTAAACGAAATGGCGCGCAAAAATGGCGGCGTTTAAACAGCTCAAATTTATTTTGTATTTTAAATATTTTTTTAAGCTTCATTACTGCATTTTTAAATATGTTTATATGTTTTTTTTACTATGTTAAACGTTGTAAACAGTAAATTAAAAATATTAAAAAAAATACATGCATATACCCTATATTGACGACGCTGTCAGTAGGTACCTACTATAGGACCGGTTTTTGAGCGCCAGCCACTAGAATCAGTTACTAGCTCCAGGTATAGACAGAGTCATCAAACAGAAGAATAGATTTAATGCGTGAGGTTGATTTGATGATGATATCTTGACTGGCCTGTTGGTCTAGTAGTTAATGACCCTGACTGCTATGCCGGAGGTTGTGGGTTTGATTCCCACCCAGGACAAATGATTGTGTGATGAGCACGATCATTTGTTCTCGGTCTGGGTGTAATTTATCTATAATATGTATGTATTTAGAAATATATAAGTATGTTTATCAGCTGTTTAGTACCCATAACTCAAGCTCTCAAGCTTAACTTGGGACTAAATGGCGTTGTGTGAAAAGTTGTGGAATATTTATTATTATTATTTATTATGTCATTTAAAGCACCACTCACTAGCGACAGTCACTATCTACTAACACTAGCTACTAAAAAGCAATTAGGTACACTTACATTGGCCGGCAAGAACATAGCCGGACAGAAATCGTTCCTCCCATCTCCGCAGTACACCATATTCGAGTAGGTGTGTTTAGCGCACCACTCGGCTAGCGCGCGCGACTTGCACAAGTTGCTGGGACAGCGGGGACAGCTCGTCTGTCGCATACAAGGCTCAATGAAGAGCCGATCCCCTTGCCAGAAGGCACGATTCGTTATAATCTCAGTTATGCAGTCCTGCAAAGAGAGAGAAGAGAATTACAGCCTGCGTAGCATGAACACATTGAACACCAAAGAAACGGCCTTTGTCTACAGACGAATCGGCAAAGTGACAGATTATATAGACAGGAACCTCAATCTGTCAAATTTCTTTCAATAAACCTGCCTGCGTAGCATGAACACTTAATTTCTTTTCTTCCGAGACACGACAAAGGCCGTTTCTTCGGTGATCATGCTACGCGTGCTGTTCTCCCAAAGTGATAATGCGCATAGAAATATTCGTCACTGTTCGGCAACGGCCGTATTCCCCGAGTGTCGGATGACTATATGTATTTAGAGGGGTTAAGTGCATTTTCTTCATGCATAATTAGGGCTCTTATGATTCAATGATTCGGGTGTTTCCGGGAATACGACAATTAGCGAAGATCTGCATGTGCATTATTAATTTGGGAATACTGTATTTACTTTTTTATTAAGTAAGAGAATTATTAATATTATTACTAGCAATGATATTATAAGTAAAGACGTCACGCAGTTTCACCCGCGTAGTTCCCGTTCCCGTGGGAATACGGGGATAAAAAGTAGCCTTTGTCCGGGAATAGTGTAGCTTTCCACAAGTGCAATAATGTTTAAAATTGGATTATTAGTTCCGAAGATTACCCCCTACTTACAAACTTACAATCATACACACTCACAAACATACAAACTTACAAACAAACAACGCTCACACTCGTCCGTTGACGGCGCGACGCGACACTGAGGTCTGGCTTAAAATGTGTGTATGTGTGTGTGTGTGTGTGTGCGTGTGTGTGTGTGTGTGTGTGTGTGCTAGTTATAGCCACATTTTAACGTGTCGCTTGTTGACGCCTATGGTTATAAGCGTAAACAAGCGACAAAAAAAGGTTTAAATAAAAAAAAATGACGTGTGGCACTCGGAGACTGCCACGGTAAAGCTATTGCATATCATTTTTTATCAACTCCTCTCCTCTCCCCCTCTCCATTCCTATATATATTCATAAACAGCAAAGTTATTGTTTATATCCCAAAAAGTCATCCAATTTATGGAAATATTGTACAGGCATTATTCATGCATGACATAACTACTCAATCGTCATATTTCGCTCACGTTCGCGTGATCTCGCTCAAGCATGCTCCGCCTCCAACAGCTGTTTTCGTTATTTAAGTTTAACTAAATAGTGGCATATTTAAAAAATGCATTTAATTTCGTGTTTTTTTTTACTTTTGATTACGCAAATATGATCAGTAACAGGTAGGTACGGATACAATACAGACCATTTTTTTTTTGTACTTATTAGAAATAGTGGTGTATTATGCAAGATGGCGTTACTGAGACGTGGGATCAAAGTTTTCCTGTCATTTCTTCGCATGTTCTCTCTATATAGTATCTTAAAGCTCTTTGACGGAACCCTAGATAAAACCAGTGCAGCTCTGACTAGAACAGAATCTGTTAATAAATCCTTGAACAACATTAAATCACCACTACGCTATCACGCTATTACCTAACAAGGTTAAACAGAGTTCTAATTGTGATAACAAGAACATTTTGTTTTCAAAGAAATACGTCATTTCCTCTAAGAATGATTCTTGTGTTTACTTGAAGTGCTAAGTGTGATAATTGATTTTATTGTATTGCACGAAAGCAAATCCTACTAATATTATAAACGCGAAAGTTCGTGAGGATGTTTGTTACTCTTTCACGTAAAAACTACTGAATGGATTTTAATAAAATTTGGTATGGAGTTAGCCGGGGATTTTAATGCCAGCCACCAAGACTGGCTTTTCCCATACCAGAGGACCGACCACGCTGGGAGAGAAGCGCGAAACTTTGCAGTTTCGATGGGCCTCTCTCAGATGGTAAAGCAAGCGACAAGGGTGCCTGATGTAGTTGGTCATACTGCCAATTGTCTGGACCTACTGTTGACCACCGATCCGGACAGATGTATCGTAACAGTTTCCTCACCACTTGGAACTTCAGATCACTGTCTGGTGAAGTCTGTATCGTCCTTCTCCCCACCTGACCACGACACACGTGGTGAACGGCGAATGTGGCGTTACAAGTCAGCAGATTGGGATGAGATGCGGCACTTCTTTGCGTCTTATCCTTGGCAGCAGGTCTGCTTCTCTTCTAAAAATCCGTCGAGCTGTGCGGATGCTGTAACCGATGTGATACGTCAAGCTATGGAGTATTTTATCCCTTATAGTGACGTACCCATCGGAAGCTCAGCTCACCCATGGTTCAATGCTGATTGCGCTCATGCTGAAGAGCGTAAGCATTCGGCGTTTCTAACCTGGGTTGACGCTCGTGACCGCAAATCTCCGGATCTGAGCTCAAAGAAGAGAGCCTTTAACCGTGCTGCCAAGTCCTGCAAAAAGGCACTAAAGAAGGCACGCTTCGACCGCATTACCCATATTGGCAAAAAGCTCTCTGCACAGCCGTCCGGTAGCAGAGCATTCTGGTCCCTTGCCAAGTCGGTCGAGGCGAACTTCTGTCGGCCCACATTGCCTCCGCTGCTAAAACCTGATGGAACACTAGCTCATACGGCAAGAGAGAAAGCAGGTCTCTTTGCATCTCTCTTCGCCCATAATTCTCGTCTGGACACTGGCAGTGCTACTCCACCGACTCTGCCTCATTGTGACTCGTCAATGCCCGAGGTTCACATAAGGAACAGAGAAGTTCTGAGAGAGCTGCGTCGTCTAGACGTGAATAAAGCTAGTGGACCAGATGGCATACCAGCGATTGTTCTCAAGGCTTGTGCGCCCGAGTTGTCTCCTGTACTGATGCGCTTGTATCGCCTCTCATTTAGGACTGGTATAGTGCCCAAGTCCTGGAAGCTTGCCAACGTGCAACCCGTGCCCAAAAAGGGCAGTCGTGCCGATCCTGCCAACTATCGGCCGATTTCAGTAACCTCCATACTCTGCAAGATTATGGAGCGTGTATTGAACTCGCGCCTCATGGCATACCTAGAAGGTAACGATCTCCTCAGTGACCGACAGTACGGATTTCGCCGCAATCGGTCTACTGGGGACCTACTAGTGTATGCCACCCACTTGTGGGGCGAGGCCCTCGAGAAGAATGGGGAAGCGATTGCTGTTTCCTTAGACGTCTCGAAGGCCTTCGACAGGGTATGGCACGCTAGCCTTTTGAGTAAGCTTCCAGCGTACGGCATTTCCCCTGGTCTGATTAACTGGGTAAAAGACTTCCTGAGTGAACGGTCTCTCCGAGTAGTTGTCGACGGGTGCTCATCAGAGCCCATGACGACTAATGCCGGAGTTCCTCAGGGGTCTGTTCTCTCTGCAACCCTATTCCTACTGCATATCAACGATCTGCTGGTGCCCGGTATCTATGGGTATGCAGATGATAGCACAGTTGTAGAGAGATACCTGCCCGGTGCTCGGGCTAGTAAGGAGCTAATCCGGTCCGAAAGAGAGGCTATGGTGGAGCGTACGAATAACTCACTGCAGGCAGTCTCCAAGTGGGGTGAAGCCAATCTGGTGGGATTCAACGCCGCCAAAACACAAGCGTGTCTGTTCACCGCAAAAAGGAGCCCGTTTACCTTAGCTCCTGCTTTTCGTGATGTCTCCCTGGAATGCACCGATCGTCTTCAGCTTTTAGGAGTCGAAATCTCCTCAGACCTGAATTTTGGGCGGTTCATTGAGTCCAAAGCCAAGGTAGCAGCTAGAAAACTTGGCGTTCTTGCAAAGGTCCGGCGGTACTTCACACCGGGACAGCTTTTAATGCTATACAAAGCACAGGTCCGTTCGTGTGTGGAGTACTGCAGCCACATATGGGCCGGTGCTGCAAAATGCCACCTGGCAGCTTTGGACTCGGTGGAAAGGCGTGCGAAGAGACTAATTGGTGATCCAGATCTGGTTGAGTCCAATCTACAGAGTCTTGAGCACAGGCGAAGGATAGCCAGCCTTTCGGTGTTTTACAGGATGCATTTTGGAGAGTGTGCGCAGGAATTACATGATTCGATTCCACCATCTCACTTCTACCATCGGACAAGCCGACGTACGGCGAGTATCCACCCTTATGTTGTTGAAACCTCTACGACCCGGACCAAGCGGTTCGCCTCGTCGTTTATACCACGTACATCAAGGGACTGGAACAATTTGCCTGCTGCGGTCTTCCCGTCCGATTATAATTTGGGTGTCTTCAAGGCAAGAGTGAATAGGCTCCTAATAAACTAGTGCGCCTCACCATCAACGATTGCATCACTGCTTACCATCAGGTGGGATTGCAGTCAAGTACTAGTTTATAATATTTAAAAAAAAAAAAAAAAAAAAAAAAAAAAAAGCCGAGACCCTGGATTACACATTTGCTACTTTTTATCCCTGTATTCCCACAGGAACGGGACCTATGCGGGTGAAACCGCGGGACGTCTGCTAGTTATAGATAAATTACACCCAGATACAGAACAAATTAATGATCGTGCTCATTACACAAACATTTTCATTTGTTTGTTTTTCATTTTTTATTTGTCCTGGGTGGGAATCGAACCCAGGACCTCCGGCATAGCAGTCAGGGTCACTAACTACTATCTGACCAACAGGCCAGTCACAATAGCTGTGCTGAAATTGCCATTTCCCTTTTGGCAGTGACAAAATAATCATTACTTACCAACAACCCGTGCACCCGCAGCCAGTGTTGTACAAACACGGTGTTAGCATCTGTGACGAGCACGATGTCCCATCCCTCGGCCGCTAGTGTTGTGATCAACTTCTCCACCCCCGGTGTGGGCCGCATGGAGCCTATACAGTCCAGGATGTCATCTTGACATAGGCCTGCTGAGTATGCGTGTTCGAATACCTGGGAAAGATAAATGATAAATAGGTAACACGTTTACATAACAATCAATCAAAATCATTAGGTTACAACTATTTTTTATTTATGTGGGATATTAATTTAGAATGCATGATTATTTGATGGAATGTGTAGTAAATATGAACGCAGTGATGGATGAATGAGAGAGTATGAATGTGGGAAGGAGAAAGAGGAAGCATTTGAATATTTTAAATAAGGAAGAAGGAAATACATTATGTTTCACACAGACATTCATAATACATTATTATATGAAGTTATAAAATATTTTCATTTTATTACGGTGGTCCATACCCCCTACATTTATTTAAAATACTTTTGGCACACCATGTCGATGTCTGAAAAGGCACGACTGGCTGTTCACAATGATGTGTTGGTGCCTACAGTAATGTTTGCAAAGACATTCAATACCTATAGACCGGACATCACGAACAAAATTTTCGTCCGAAAAAGTGTGTCCTGCTGGATACAATTTAAGTCTATGAGTTTTTTGTAGTACGCTCCGCTGCCGCTCCAATATTCATATATTATTCTAGATGGCGTTACTGAGACATGGGATCAAAGTTTTTCTATGACATTTCCTTGACATGCCCGCTCTATAGTATTTTAAATCTCTTTGAATGTATGGAAGTGAATGTTGGGCGTGGCAAAAGAGACATGAAAGTAGAATAAATGCTGTAGAAATACGTTCCTTGCACTTGCAGGGAACGCATTTCTACAGCATTTATTCACATACTTATGTGTGGTGTAACAATGAATCAAAATCTAAATCAAATATTTTTATTGGAACAAAACAAGTTAACAGTTTAAGTATAGTGCACATTAATTTAATACTGCGTTAGTTTATTAACTGTGTCGCAGTTATTAGCGCCCACCCCAAGAGAGAAATACAACTGGTTTCCGTTTCAACAACTTATGTAAAATATTATGAATTAATAAAAACTAGACTAAACATTTGTTAGTAACAATACAACCAGCGTGTGTGTATGAATGTAAACGAAGCAAAAAGTATGTATGATTCGTGGCATATGACGCTCTGTAGTTTCTGCCTACTCCCATGGGAAAAAGGCGTGAGTTTATGTATGTAGTACTTACGTAAGTATGTATGTTGCCTAAATTAGCCTATTTTTAGGTAGAATTTAGACGGTTAATGGGTTAACAAGAAAGTCTGTTTTTTTTTGTATTTTCACAGTTATTTATTTATTTTCGGATTTGATTTTTAAGCATTTCATTGTACAGATTCAAGTTCTTCAAAGACAGATGTGTTGCTGGGGAGTTTGTTCCGCCATTTCTTCTTCCCAACAAAAACACTAGGAAGTGGTGAAGGGTGGGGTATTTTGAGGGACTGTGTCAGAATTTTTTTTTTAACGTTCAAAAAGTGCTGATTTTCAGCCTAGTTTGAATAAAGACTTTTGATGTTATTATTTTTCAGCATTTATGTAAAAAGTCGAACGAATACTAGCAGCAAAATTAAAACAATTAAAATTTCAAAACATTGGCACGACTTTCATTCGCCGATTTGTTAATTAATAAGCTTGGACAAATGCCAGAGACATTACAAATTATATTATACGTGTTTTACAACTGTGTATGTAGGTACGCCTGCAACTGCTGAACATAAGGTCCAGCCTGCGTAGCATGAACACCGAAGAAACGGTCTTTGTCGTGTCTCGGAAGAAAAGAAATTAAGTGTTCATGCTACGCAGGCAGGTGTATTGAAAGAAATTTGACAGAATGAGGTTCCTGTCTATACAGGGTGTAACGGAAAGGGTATATACATCCGAAGGGCACGGGTTCTCTTGGTGATAAGAAACGACATGGCAACGTTTTTATACATATACACACATAATTGTAAAGTTGAGCCCGCCCGCGCCGTCGCGCCTTCGTCGGTTAGGCAGAGCCCGATAGGTCTGTACTAGGCGCGCAGAACCCGAGATAGATATACTTGAACCTTGCCGGACAGGATTATGACCCTCATAGTGCGGTGACACGTTTGTTATGATTTTGCATTTAATAAACTGTCGATATTTAATAATATCGTGAAGTTTCAAAGTTATTAGTTGGGAGCTGAAGTTTTGAGGAAAGACTCGTTATTAAATACTCTATTCACCCTGTTTGTATGTATATACCCTTTCCGTTACACCCTGTATAATCTGTCACTTTGCCGATTCGTCTGTAGACAAAGGCCGTTTCTTCGGTGTGCAATGTGTTCATGCTACGCAGGCTGGGTGCGATTCAACTCAACTCGAAACTTTGAGGAGCTCTACGTCCTGACGAACACTGTAGATCTTTGACAGACTTTACTTGTAATAAGGAGCCCGACATTCAGACAATCAGTTTACACCCCCCTCCACATCCCTCCCCTGCCCCTCCGTCGCCTCTCACAATACCCTCTTCTCTCTCTCTCACAATCTCCCCCCCTCCCCCTTCCCTCCCCTTTCCCCTCCCCACTATCCAATACGTCTATACAATACGTCTTATCGCACACAACGCCGCGCCGTGTCGAAGACTGCCGAACTGAAACGACGTTAGACGATGCACGGCCTTCAAGCCACACCTCCTTGCCCGTCGGAGTGGGGAGCGTGAGGTTTTTTCGTTACGGAATTTCTGGATTCGGTCCCCGCGCTCAAGGCTAGTGGTGGTTAATATAGCATAAAGCAAAATAAAGCACCGTGCTTAATACACATAACATAAAGCAAATGCTATCGTGCCGTTTACAAGTTGCTATTTGCTTAATGCTTTTACATCGCACTGTCCATCGCGTGAAACGCAATAAGCAGAATAAGCAGGGAACCGGGCGGGGCGGACAGTTGTCGCATGCTAGATATGCACCGCGTGCGAATTTGCGATCTCGGGCGGCTCACGTAAATACGATACTTGGATGCTTAAATGCTATTTTGTTTTGTACTTTTTTAGTGTAAATAAATTCAGTGATAGGACACGCAATATTGTTTAATTATAAACCTATAATTGTGTAAGTAAGGACGATTGATTGAGTGAGGTAATGTGTTGTTGTTGTGTGATTTTGGTGTTTTGTGATTTTTTGACGAAAATGTCTGATTTTATTCCTTAATAATATTAATTCATTTATAGACAGTCCTAAGCCTGGCAAGTATGAAGGAAAGTTCATTGTATTTTTAAAGCTTCTATTTTATCGTAATTCATAAACGCGATGTAATATTATTTTAACGCATGCTTTCAGTCACCGCGCTTGCTTTAAGTCAAGTACCTACGCGTATAAAAAAGCATGCTTTAATAAAGCATATTAAAAAGCTTGCTTAACATATATAGCATTAAGCATTAAGCAAGTGATTGCCATATAGCAACTTTGAACACCACTACTCAAGGCCCGCGATATAAGCTATGCAATAGCTTAAAAATTAATGACGGAGTAGGTATATAAAGTCCACCCTACCGATTTCGATAACGGCGACCCTTGCTGCTATTTTCTTCTTTCGTGTGCCCTGATTGGCCAGACCGAACTTGCTTTTGAATACCCGGTTAACTACATGTAAAGCAGTAGAGTTCGCCGGCAGAGCAAAAGGTGTAAGTATAGGATGGCTTAAGTCTCTCTTTACGATTTTGGCGCTTTTCGCTTAAAGTATCGAGTCGCTTATTGTTTTCGAAACTTTTAATATATGTATGTATGTTGTAATTACGGAGTAATGAGGTAACAGACCCTTTTACAAAAATGTACCTAATTAGGTACTACCAAGTTGAGAACCCCCTTCTTTTTTTGAAGTCGGTTTAAAAGTCACACGATCCATGACAAAGAATCATGGCATGCTAATGAAACATGTGTACCTATGTCAATCACACTACCAACACATTAACACTTCATTAAACTCTGAGAAGCTACGATACACTACAGCACGTGCAGCATGACCATCGTAGTAGCGGATTTTATCTGCAGGAGAATCGACAAGCTGACAGATTGTAGAAACTTTTCTACTGTTTTGAGCACGACAATGTCAAGAATAAGGAGAAGAAATGTGTAGATTCTCAGTCGACAATAGTCTACAATATCGAGCATCAGCACTTTCATTCGGGTATCGCTTAAAAAATTACGTCAAAAAATATCAATTATTTCTATGACCCGGCAGGATTGGCTCTGGCAGACCTGATTTTTTTTACGTGTTTAAGCGTCGTCGGTTAACGATCTAAAAATGGCTTATTGGGGTAGCCGATGAGGTAGGTATTTTTGCAGCCGGCTCTCGCACTATTATTTCTTCTATAACCGGCAGAAATGTTTTTGCATTGAATAGGCTCCGAAACTACTGGACCGATTTGTTTTTTTTTGTTCACCGTTGGAATGCTACACTATCCCCGGATGCAGTGTTGTGCAAAATTTAGTTTGATTGATGATTGATAACTAAGATTAAATTATTTAGCATGTGCATTCGCGGCACAAGACATAAATTTAAACCATTAGCCAAATTATTTGGCTTCGATGATGGAGCAGCCCTACCTGGACAGAACTTATGGATCCGGCCGACAAAACAAGAAGAAATAATTATTATATCTTATTTTATATAATGTGTTTTAAATGTATAATTTAATGTATTTTATGGATTTATGTGGGAATAAAGTGTTCGTTCCTTTTTAATCATGACTAATGAGTAATGACTAAAACAATTCAATCATGTACGGTGATTGAAGATTGATTAGTGTTAGTGTTAGTTATTTAATCATGACTAAATTTCTCATGACTAATTTAATATCTAAAATTACGCCGTTGCCAGTTACACGAACAGTTGCGTGTGCGGCGCACGAGTGCTGGGGGAATGGGTCTACGACGCTACCTATTGCGTGTGTCATGTGATCAATGTGCAAGAATCTCCTTCACACTTTTTTGCCTTTTATCTAATTTCAACTTTTTACCGTAGTAGCAGTTATAATAAAAAAAAATCATGTACAAATACAAAAATGGAGAACGCTATCAATCAACTTAGAGTGATGAATAATTTAAATAGCGCGATAGATGTCTCACGAAACAAAATATGGAGTTAGCCAGCTTAGCATTTTTAGTTAAGTCATCAATCAAAAATAATGATTGAATGACTAATGACTAATTTATGTAGTTATGATTATGATTAACTAATTTAGTCATGATTAAATAAATCACGACTAAATTAGTTGTGACTAAATTAGTCATGACTATTCAATTGATTGAAAAAATTAGTTGATTGACCCAACACTGCCCGGATGACATATACCTAAGTAACTTCTTATCCCTGTATTCCGACGGTGACGGGAACTACGCGGGTGAAACCGCGTTAGACGTCTGCTAGTTTTATTATATATTTAGATGAAGACGTCAACGTACCCACTAAATGCTCGGGGGAAACCCACGCGATCTCCGAAATGTGTATTATGTTCAATGATCTAATTATATCCAGATCACAAGCCGGAAATATAGAAGTATCTATATTCACGTCATTACTTGTGTCTCGCCTCTTGCCTCATACCAAGTTATAAGTGGTCGGCGTAGATATCCGTGATAGCTTAATGGTGAGACCGACGAACTGCCAAGTCATATATCTAGGTGTTAAGAGCTTAACACTAGCGTTTGTCCAGCGTGGGGGTGGGCGCTTATGGCGTTCGATGAACGTATGCGGAGCGCCGACGCCGCGACAGCGCAGCGCACACTTCGCGTTGTCGCGGCGTTTCCTCTGGAGTCAATTGAACGCTGCGCAACCATGGCGGGGGAGGTCAGATGTGAACAGGATTGTACATGACTCCAAAGTAACGCGGCCCCTGCAGCGCTAACGCATCGGATTCATGTACTCCATCACAGCACAGACGCTGCGCTGCGCATACGCGTGCATCGAACGCCTACGTTGGACAGGCCTTTTCAGATTCATGACGTGTACTGTAAAATTATCCCTTGCTTTAAAAACTCTGAAGGAAAACATCGTGAAGAAACCGATCTGAAAGATATTTCTCGACGGCATCAGAAGCCAAGTCGGAGGCCCATGAACGGCAATAACACTCTGACTCCAGGATAATAATATATTATAAAGAGGAAAGATTTGATTGTTTGTTTGTTTGCATTGAATTGGCTGCGAAACTACTGGACCGATTTGAAAAATTCTTTCATCGTTGGAAAGCTAGACTATACCCAGGTGACAGGTGAACCGCGTGACTTCTGCTTGTCACTAAATAAACTAATAAGGTTAAGGGTAATAGTTTCATCCTTAGGCATTTATACTTAGGCAGATGTAAGTGGGAAAGCCGAGTGGGGACGCCCTAGAAGGACATACATAGACCTTATTGGCGAGGTTCCTACTCGCAACCGGTTTGCGAGTAACTTCTACGCATTTTATTTACCTTAAATCTCCTTGATGAACGTGAACGAAGCAAAGTATGATAGAATAAGTAAGAATAGTAAAGAAGTATGTTAGAATAGTAGCAGATTGCATTCAGTGATTTCTGCCTACCCCCATAGGGAAAGGCCGTGAGTTTATGTATCTAACCATTTATACTATGTATTTAATTATTTATCAGAACATAGTGATTTACTTCCTCTTGCGTTTTCCTTCCGCAAAATGACATACATAGTGATTTCCATCTAAACGAATTGTTCAAAAAAAAAAAATTGTGAGATGCAAAAATAAAAACAGATAATTCTTTGACCTACGAGACTACCAAAGAGATTTGGGCGAAGAAATTATATATACCTATTTACTTATAAAAAGTTTGTATAAACATTTTAAATACATATTTGACTATCCCCACAGAAGCAGCAGTGATAGCCTAGTGGTGTGACCGGCGGATTGCCAAATCATAGGTCTCGAGTTCGAACCCAAGGCACGCACCTCTGACTTTTCGGATTTATGTGCGTATTGTTAAATTATCACTTGCTTCAAAAACGGTAAAGGAAAACATCGTGAGGAAACCGGCATGCCTGAGAGATATTTCTCGAGAGCATGTGATGCCAAGTCAGAGGCCCATGGGCGGCATTAAAACTCTGACACCAGGTTAGTTACTAACCACACGATAAGAAGAAGAAGACTATCCCCACATATAATATAACCTTAAGGTAGACTGATAGAAAATGCCTAAGGCATTAAGTCCGCCTTTTACAGTGTCTTTTACTTGTGCATGAAGTTTTAATAAATAAATAAATATAATATAATCTTGACGTCGTGGAGATCCTGCCATCGTTGGCATACCGCGGGTCCGACATCAGCTGGGACCTCGAGTTTATTACATTTGAAACAATATGTTTCATAACATGTATAATTAGGGAATGCAATCTCGTCTCGCCGAGATCCCGATCTCGCGAGATCCGAGATCGACAAATGCAGCGTGACGACGTGTATTTCATAGCGCGGCTGCGCGCGAACTGAATCCTGGCCGTTGCCTAAATATAGATATTTTTTTTTTTACCAATATTGTAAGAATTTGAACTGATTAGCTACAGTAGGTATAATAATTATAGACATAAACAAATGTTATTAGAGTTAGAGACAAAATAATAAGTACTCTGTTGATTTTTAAAATATAACTTACATTATTTTTATAACTAAGCAACGCAGTTTCTATTTAATTACATAATTATCATGTCAATTACTAGTTCTTAAAACAAGCATTTGCATATGTTTTAATTGCGATTCTTCCAATCTCGCGAGATCCCGTAATTTACGAGATCTCGCAAGACTGGGTTTTGAGTCTCGCGAGATCTCGCTAGGCGGAAATCTCATACGAGATTGCATTCCCTGTGTATAATGCAGAAGCCACGATGCATGTCTGATCTACAGCAGCCACCGCCCGTTCGACGACACAGGATAGAATGATGTTAAGAAGCAGATGATATTACTTTGATATTTTAATGAATTTAACTCCATTTGTGTAATTGCTGTACGGCGTTCTGATGCGAGGGTAAATAATAAATAAATAAATAATGTTCACTGGTTAGATACAATCAAAATAATACAAATACATCGCTTCTTCCCGTGTTCTTATACTGTCACAATTTCACTAGCACCGGGCATGCCACTACAGAAGGTCGCCAAATTGATCCGCTGCCAAAACTATCAACTAGATATATTTCGAATATTCGCAAATTACACTTGGAATGGTATCTTTTTAACCTTGTCCTCAGCTATTTATATAACTGACTTTCTTTAGCCAAGTTACCTGTGGGAGGTCTATCTGTCAGAATTGGTTTCCGCACTTAATCCCAGATTGGACAATTGTGCGTGAGCCATGGCGGCCGTTTTGTTGGGGGTTACTCCAACCAGCTCACCTCCTTTCAGAAGCAGATTAAGCCTCCCTAGCATCTCAGTGCGTCCGCGAGGAGTTCCGGTGAACAAAGAGTCCTCTTTCGTATCTCGGCGACACCCGTGCTGCGCCACCGTTTCCTCCTCCTCCATACATGCTCTGCATAGAGGACTGTCCGTTACGACTACAGTGTGGAGGTGTTTGTTGTTATAAATTATCATTTCTGTAAATAGGTTCACACACAAACACTTTTACCTACATGGCATTTTTTAACTAGAAGGTAAGGTCGGTATTTCACTACCTGACTACTCTGGGAAAAAACATCGAAAGAAACTCAGAGGTCACAGTCTCTTTTCAAGTCTAAACATTATCTATGGTCAGATCATGTAAGAACCATGCAGATCAGTCAGCATTTGTCAGAAATCGTGAGCTCAACTCGGAACTTGATGCTCCACGTGCTGACGAACAATACCAAAGAAAGAACATTTGGCTTGGTTGCATTAAATCCTCAAACTGCCAGACAAGATGTTAAAACAACGGAAAAGATGAAGAAAAGAGATTAAGAAAAGAAAATAAAAATCCTACATAGTCCTTGCATTCACAATTATAAAAGAAAAAAAATGTTAATAGGAGAAAGGATTTTATTCATGTATTAGGGCCAAAAACGTCGTGATGTCCTTCCTGCCTCTCATTCACGAGGTTGTGGTTTAAATCCGGGCAAGTACCAATGTGACTTTTTCAATTCATATGTACTTTCTAAGTTTATCTTAGACATCATTGACATCGATGAAGGAAAACATCGTAAGAAAACCTGGACTTAGAGTTAATATAAGTTTGAAATCGCCAATCCGCCTTGACGGCCTTGAGCAAGCGTGGTGATCAATGCTCGAGCCTTCTCTTTATGAGAAGAGGCATTTGCCCTGCAGTGGGACAGTAACAGGCTGGTATTATTATTTATTATGGCCACGCCAATATATGCTAACATGTGACTTCAAACGAAGTATTTATTGGAACCTAATACCAACCACGTGTACCTACATAGAACCTGCGCCTATAACAAAAGCTTAGATAAGAGTATATTGGTACATATTACTGATAAGAATAATAAGCAATTGAAAGTATTATGCCGCAGTATAATTGAAAATGTTTTGCAAAATACTACGTATGTATTTTGTAACTAGGTACTTCAAATAATCGAATTTGGGGCGAAAGGGAACAATGGGCCCTAAAGGAGAACTATTTTTAATTCTGTATATTAAGTGCATTTAATTACTTTGAGTTGATTATCTCGTACCAACAAAGGTTTTATTTTTGTAACTGTGTAATCGATTACTTAATCGATAATCTCACTAAAACTGTCTTTCTCATATTTCTTCGCTAACAGATTGAGAATATTGAGGTGATTTTTCATATTCTAAGATAAAAAAATATGTCATTTTTTTTTAGATCATATAATAAAATTGTAGGTATATCTCAACTTGTTACATTTGGGGCCAAAGTTTTCCGTTTTCTTTTTTTGTGTCAGGCTACACCTCTGCCTAAAACCTTTGGAGAATAGGCATGGTGTAAAAAAAAAATGCCGGGCTGGTATGCCGCAACTCCACGTCAAAGCGCGTATTTTGCGTTTGGGCTATAATCTACCACGCGGGCCCAGTGCGAATTGGTAGATGTCACATGTCTTCGAATTTTTGGTTCTAGGACATGCCGGTTTCCTCACGATGTTTTCCTTCACCGTTTTTGAGAGCAGTGGTGATGAAATAAATTACACAAAGTAATGCGGTGGTGGTGTAATTTATGAATGGTGTAATTTTCATAATAAAATAATAGGTTCCCTCGAGGCCGCCATGTTGAATAGACATCCGCCGTTCGCGATTGTGTTGGTCCTATGGGGATATTATTATGTCCCACACACACCCATCCTACTATGACAGTATACATATTAATACGGTAGGACGACGCCTTTGATATCAGGAAAAATGCCGACAACGTCTACACGGGTTAACCCTGAATAATATCTCACGAACATCGTTTTGTTCGAAATTCGGGAGCGGCTAAGCCGCGTCTCGCCCCTCACACCCCGCACGATTCGACGGTCTAGACGGCTTCGTCGGACGACTGTAGGTTTTTAGACTATGCTACTATGTATAATCCATAACTAATTACTGAGAAAGTCTATCTGAAAATTTTACTAGTATTAGGTACCTACCTATGTATATTGGAGTGTGCTAGCTATCTTGTATAAAATAATTTAATAACAAAAAAACTTTTTTGCAAAAAATAAAACCGACTTCAAAAAAAACACTAAACGGTGTAAAAACCTTAATTTAGGAAGTCTGTGGCTTTGGTGGTTTTGCCTTATTCATGATGGGCCACCGACTTCCGAATTTAGAGTTATTTTACACCGTTTAGTGTTTTTTTTGAAGTCGGTTTTATTTTTTGCAAAAAAGTTTTTTTTTTTTCCATTTTTAGTTGTTCCCATACAAATATTTGCCATGAATTTATTTTATATTGTTAATTGTTAACAAACCATGTCATGATAATAGGGTTATCCACTTATCCTAATAAATGAAAATTAACATTCACATTAACAATTGTCTAAATCTAGGTATATTGTACACACCTGCGTACCCCTCATAGCATACTGGCGTGATGATACGTCCTGATGTTGTATAAACAATAAACATCCAAGCGATTCCAGCAATCACGACAGATTTGCCGTCTATTTTTGAAGAGTTCCATTCTATATCTCCGAAGATCAGCACCAGATCTTCACCAAATTAAAATGGGACCACCTCAGGAGTATACACTTTCAAATAAAAAAAGAATTTTGAGAATCGGTCCACAAATGGCGGAGAAATCAGGTAACATACATAAAAAAAAAAAAATACATACACACGAACATAGAACCTCCTCCTTTTTTTGAAGTCGGTTAAAAACAAAACATCACACCTGTAATCCCCGAAGAGATGTAACTAGTACCTACCTAGTACACCCACATTTCGCCTGTTATGTTTTTTAAGTACCATGTAATAGGGGGAGAGCCTATTGCCATCAATCGGGCACAAATCCAGACTTCGTCATACGTTAACCTACCCCGCCCGCCAAACCTGATTTAAGTCAAAACATCCAATTAGGTAATAGTGGCCATTTCTATGTATGGATGTAATTATACAATCGGGTTAATACTACTATTACAAACCCTACTACCTACTCCAGCATTGTATGTAACATAGAGACACGCAGCGCAGTAGTTCAATTTAAAATTAAGCATTTTATATATTTCAAAATCAATGCATTTCAGTAAGGTAGTTAGGTTCGGTAGTTAGGTTCGCTATAGGATAGGTATTATGAGTTAGGTTAGGTTATATGTATATACATCGTCATTGAAATTCTATAACACAAAAGGCTAAGATAGGAGCACATTAGAGACTCGCTTAATAAAAAAGTAGTAGTAAGTAGGAATTGGTAGATGTTACTTATTGTTTTGTAAATTGTAGTCATCTTTTTCAAAGTATGTATTATATGTAAATGAAGGTTGTACTTCATTTAAGAAGATATTGATTATGACAGCGAGCTGACATAACAAACGTCTGCTCGTGTCAATAAAATAAATTAATAATGATTTTTGTAAAATATTAGGATTAGGAAATATTAACTTTAAATGTTGTTTTTCTTTACAGGTGAGTTACCTATAATTATGTTTGAGTTCAATTTCTTATTTTATGTTATTTAATATTGAAATTTATAAAAATATATTCTTTACAGAACAACACATTGGTTTATGTTAAAATCCTAATTATAAAACAACATTTAAAGTAAATATTTTACCGGATGAATTGAAACAAGATGTAACACATAGTAATTTATTGCAGGACAGGAAAATTGCGTTAGAAAAAACTATTAAATCTCACAATTATAACAAGCAGCAATTTGATAAAAATAGAAAAAAATGGGAGTTTAAAGTAGGAGACTATGTATATGTTGAAAATGGAAATCGTTTAAATAGAAGAAAATTAGATGAATTAAAAATTGGACCGTATAAAGTTTTAGAAAAGATTTCAAACTCAATTTATAGGATTAACACAGGACATAAAAAAATTGAGTCAAATTTATTTCATATAACGAAAATGGTACCAGTTTTGGACCTTAAATAATGCGAAAAAGGGGGGGGGGGGAGATGTAAATGAAGGTTGTACTTCATTTAACCCTATTCTTGGCACGGTGGATAATTTGATACATTGAACTTTGTGAAAATCTCAAGACGTTCCGAGACGTATTTAAAAAACATTAATATTTAATTAGCTACAAAATGTAATCTCAATTCTACAAAAAAATACTATTTTATTTCTAGTAACGCCATAAATGTAGTAGAAAACAAGATGACGAACCGATCGAAGGCGTCTGCGCGTCGGTCGCAAGGTAAAAATACTAATTTTTTATTATATTTTAGTCAAATTGTTTTCAAAATCTGTTTATTTCGAATAGGTTACAATATTTGCTACCCGGAAACACTATTTTCAAGTACTAAACTGAATTAAAATCGACTGTAAATTACCGTTTTTTTTAAGTGTATCAGATATGATACATTGCCAGGTAGCCATCCTTCTAGACATTTTTTGTTATGTATCAAATACGTGACATTGCTCGAATTGTACGGTTACAATTTATAGGTGAATTTTATTTTTATTATAATTATTTCAGATTATTATTGATATTATTTTTGATATTTTTATTGTTTATTTGTATTTTTCGGTCACAGGTGACAGAAAAATACAAATAAACAATAAAACTTGTGGCTCTTGATCCAAAACCAAACGCAAAATCGGAATTGGATGAAATGATTTCGTCTCTGTGGTTTCCCACCCTCCATGGAGCCCACAATTGGGAACGTCTCGCTGTCAAAAAGCTCGAACATTAAGAGTACCAAAGAGATATCCAGGGCGAGGCTGGATAACAGTGCGACATTGGGTGCTTGATCGGGCTGGCGTAGCCCAGGGGGCCGAAAGGCCCACCTCCCACGAACTAATCAGCCCTCACTTACACCGTCAGCATGACCTTTACCTACCGCTTCAGCCATCCGAAGACGACCTCAGCGGACCTCACGCAACTCGCCTGTGGCCGTACTCATTAGAGTAGGGCCACCGTTTCGTCTGAAATCCAGACCAAAGACGGCGTAATGCCTCACGGACGCATAACCGCCAGCACCGATCGGCTATACCCCCCAGGATTCCTTCATCCCTTCTCACGATGCTCGACTGCGCAGGTCCTAGCTCAGATGATTGCGCACTTACTTCCACTCGTCGTCAGCTGCTCCCGCGGCCCCCCAATGACGGAAGGGTCGCAGACTCACAGCTAGGAGAGAGAGTGGAGCACCCGCCACTGTGCCAGGTCGCCCGATGGTTTTAGTTGCGAATTTCATAGGGAACTAGACCAATAACGGGGTGGCAACCGCGAGAAGGTACACCTCCGGACTTGGCTTGAGGATCTACATTACTGTAGCACTCTCCTTCAAGACCGCGCCACCCTACCACCTCTGAAGGAGATGTTAGGGTAGGCCTGCATGTATCGCCGTCTGTAGGCGGCTCTAGGCGGGGATCGTGCGATCGATGGCCTTTTACGGGGCCCTGATCTGGGCGGCTGACCTGACAGCCGGCAGCAACGCTGTCCTGCGGAGACCGCAGCGCGCGATGGCCGTCAGAGTCGTCAGGGGTTATCGCACGATCTCCTATGAGGCGGCCGGAGTACTGGCCGGATCCCCGCCTTGGGCGGGGATCCGGAGGAAATGCGGGCGCGCGGCGAGGGACCGATGCAGCGACACATGGAGTTGCGTAGGTCGCAGCTGCGCGAGGTCCTGGTGGCGGAATGGCGGGACAGGCTTTCGCGCCCTACCGCTGGCCTCGTCACCATCGAGGCGGTTCGGCCGGTGCTCGAGCGCTGACTCGGGAGGAGGCTCCCTGTCGTTTCGGGTGACACAGGTGCTTACCGCATGGTTGCTACGAGAAGTACCTGTGTCGCATTAACAGGAGCCGGTATTTTTTGACGTTAAAATTTAATATTTTTGTTTTTTTGTTTTGCTTTAATAATCTTTATAACTTGTTGAAAGCCTGGCAGTGTGGCAAATGTGATACATAGATTGTATAAGGTTAATTGCTAAGAGTCTGGCAATGTGCCTTATGTGATACATTCAATAAATCATAAACTAATGAAGTTATATTTTTGTTTTTATTTTTTCTCCCCTCAATGAATACCTAAGAATACATTTTATGTAAAAAATATAAAACTTTCAAAAAAAAAAATCTTGCCAAGTATAGGGTTAAGAAGATATTGATTATGACAGCGAGCTGACATAACAAACGTCTGCTCGTGTCAATAAAATAAATTAATAATGATTTTTGTAAAATATTAGGATTAGGAAATATTAACTTTAAATGTTGTTTTTCTTTACAGGTGAGTTACTTATAATTATGTTTGAATTCAATTTCTTATTTTATGTTATTTAATATTGAAATTTATAAAAATATATTCTTTACAGAACAACACATTGGTTTATGTTAAAATCCTAATTATATAATATTTCTGTATGACGGAATTTTTAATAGAAAAGCGTATTTTTTTCTTTATTTAGGTACATATACTAATGATTAGAATTTAGAAAATATGAGTATAAAGTTCATTTCATTTAAATACGAAACGAGTTGGTTACAGAAAAAATATGTTTGTCATTTGTTTTCATAATTATTTAAATTGAAATTTTATTACAGTTAATGAATTTTTACATTGACAAACTACTATTTATTTTTACACTAATGTACATAGGCGGACTTAATGCCATAGGTATTTTCTACCACTCAACCTTTAGGTGATGCAGAGAAAATCAGTGGTAGGTGCAGTGTTAAATGAAAATAAAGGAAGGCAAATTATTACTATTAATTAACACATATTTTTGTACTGTGTTTTTTTTTAAGTAAGTACTGTGTATTTTGTACTTGTGCATGCCTTCAGGTTAATACTTCATTACAAATGGTTTATTAAAATTATAGTCTTCATCATCTAACTTGCCTTTTCCCAAATTCGGATGGGGTTAACTTCCAGTTTAACCGGATGTAGCTGAACACCTGTGTCTTACATGGAGCGACTGCCTGTCGGACCTCCACAGCCCAGTTACTGTGTAACACGATACCCCTTAGTCAAACTGGTTGTCAGACTTTCGTGCTTCTGACTATCTGTACCGACTGTCATAGATATACAAATGACAGCCGGGTCCAACGGCTTAAGAGCGCCCTTCCCCGTCCGACGAACGTCAACGCGAGCATAGCCAAAAAGTTTGTTGTTTCGTCCAGCGCATTGTTAGAACAAGCGCCTGAGCGCTCGCGGGCGCTCGGTCGGTAGCGAGCCATTCCGCAAGCGAGTGTGAGAGAACACGATAACATTGAAAGAAAAATAGTGTGCAGAAATTTCATAAAACTTGTGCCAAGAAATACATGTTTTTTCGTAAGCCTTACAAGATTATGAAAAAAAAGTTTTACATTTAGAAACTCCATTACATTTGCAAGATTTCTATGCAAATATTTCTTTCCGGTTACAATTAATGAGTACATTATAAACGCCCAAATTTCATATAAAATTTGTGCAAAAAAGCTGATTTTTTAAGGCTTGTACTGAATTTGTTTCTTCAAATTTTGATTTCGCGTTTTAATAGAAACCTAGATATAGTGCACAAGATACCTATAAGTTCAAAAGTTTCAAAGAAAGATCTGTTACAACGCCATAATCACGTACGAGCGTTTGTATGAAAAGATAGACGGGTTGGCCGCTCTTAACGTGCTTTCTAAGGCACAGAGGAGTCTTGATATGTAATGAATAGACACGCGTAGCTTAACCTTCGTTCGACCCGTGATGCTGTGATTATTTAGCTACATCCTCCCTCAACCAATTAGTAGAACTAGTCTAGAGGAAATGTAAGGCTTCGTGTCAATTGGAATTTTACTACACATCATGACGCAATGGTTGACCCATTGACATTGAAATCAGAACTATCACGCTAACGATCTGTACAACGAGTAATCTTGGTTCTAAATGCCGCCATTTTAAAGAAGAAAAAGGGTAATGCTAATTACGCTGTGATGAGTGCAAATGATGCACTATATTCATACAAAATCCTGCTTAAGAGCATACCCATTGAAATAGCTAATCAACTAAGATTAAAATGTCACGAGTTGAAATTAGTGCATTGAAAATGACAGTGCTTTCTACAAGAGGTAATCATTCATTTGTTTAAATTATTTAAAGGCGCACGTGTCGATCGGAGGTTAAGCTGCGCTTATCGTCCGTGGATGGGAGAGCGTTCAGATTTGCACGCAAAGGGTCTCATAAAACTCGGACTGAAATTTTTACTTGTTCTCAAATTAGCGATGCGCGCTCATCAGCACTTTTTTATTTTAAGTCAAAGGCACAAAAACAGCCAGTACTACTAATAAAGTAAATTATTTAATATTTTTTTTGTTTTTATTACAAATGGTTGTAATATTGTCAAAATTAATTAAATTGAGGAATTAAATGTTTATTTTTTATATTTTAGGTTAATTTTATTCAAAAAATGTTGACCACTTTTCTGACATAAAAACTCTTTGCTAAGATTTACTTAAAAAAAAGTACAGTTCGTTTTAGTCGGAGCATCTCCATAACGCACAAGTGCGTAATGAGATACATTACGATAGGTACTTACTGAATTTCGCGGAATAAGATACCCTCTACGAGCAAATGTGTTTTAAATTTTATTTTTTTGTGTGCCGCACGCCAACTAGGGCTTGCAATATCCGTTCGTTTTTACTATCCGGATAATACGGATTTTAAAAAATTGCTATCCGGATTATCCGGATATTTCGGATAATACGGATATTTTTTTGTTTTTATTATAAATTAAATTAATAAGCTTTTGTAACACGTTCTAATTAGTCTCTCAGGCAAAATGACAAGAAATATTAAACTATACCAATATTTCAAGTAACAATTACAAAATTGTTAACTTTCTAAAATTTTGCTTTAAAACACCGATATCGCACTATACAATCGAATGTACTTTTCTCATACTAACAATTCTAATTAAACATGAGATCTTACATTTATTACAAATCATAACATCGCAATCCAATCGACCTGTATAAAACATTATAATGTGAGTGCTTTTTGTATTTTTTTGTATTTTTTTTTCTGTTATTACCGTGCTTGTTAGTAATCCTAAGGTTTCTGTAACATACTTTATTTCTACCTGTAATTGGCTATGCGTTGCTTATTTAGTTGTTAACCATCTATTACAGCTGTTGCGTACACTTGGATTGTGGAATGAGCTCCCTGCCGAGGTTTTCTCAGAGGGCTACAGTATGGGGTTCTTCAAAAGGGGAGTAGATAGGTTTTTAAAGGGTCGGCAACGCGCCCCTGGTGTTGAAAGAAAGAAAGAAGAAAGATAATAATATATTTTTAAATGATGCTAATGTTTGATCTTGTCTCCCTGACACAGGCAAAGCATTCCATAACTGTATAGCCTCCACTGAGAACCATTTTCCGTAGAAATTAGTGGTATGCATGGGCCTAAAGATTCAAGTTTTTTGATGACCTCAGATATATCATGTGTGTCATGAAGAAACTTGAACATGTTTTGATTGATACGTTTTCAGATGAAGAAGAGCAACCTTCTTTATATCGTGTATTGTCCGTAGAAGTTATGACTGTTTGATTTGGTTGTTGTGTGTTAAACGTGGATATAATTTTAATAATCGCTAGTCTCACAGATTCGTTGGAAGTTTTTTTGTTCTTAATAAAAATGTGAGAGGTTTTGTAAATGCCACTATAGCGATTGATTTTGAAACTCTGGTCCAGTCTTCTTTTACCGTGCGTGCCGTAAAATACAACACAATCTTGAAAATGCGTGCAGTATGGATGTGTGTCATTTGTTTGATTTAATAAATGAATTGATTGATTGATAAAGTTGGCCAGTGGTCATTAATTTTAATAATAATGTTTGTTAAAAGAAAACTCAGGCATAATATTTGTACAAGCTAAGTTAGGTCGGTCTAATTGGTGTGGAGTGTCCATCTGTAGCCAAGCAGAGCTAAGCAAAGCCTGTATTTTGGCTATGTATATAGAATGTTGGAATTAATTATAATCTCTGCCACTAAATTGACTCAAGATTATGATGTGTATGACAGCATGTATGAATGTAAACGAAGCAAAAGAATTATGTCAGAATCGTAGCACATGGCACTCTGTACTTTCTCATTTCAACCTACCCTCATGAAAAAAGGCGTGCGTTTATGTATTTATGTATGATTTGGGAAGTAAAAAAACAAAAGCGAGAGTGATTAACTATATTGAAATAATAAATAACGTAATAACAGTAATGCTCATTACAGATGACAGCTTTTTATTTAATATTTCAAAGTGAAATAGAACTATCCGTAATATCCGAAAAAACCGGATTGTCATGCAAGTAAAATCCGGATTTTAAAATCGGCGGATATCCGGATAGTACGGATATCCGGATATCCGGATTGCAAGCCCTAACGCCAACGCCGCACGTGGAATATCCTGCAGACGTGATCTTAAGTACAGACCGCGATTCGGCAAAAATAATGAGTTCGTAAAGGGCTTATTACACTATCCGATTTGTAGGATCCTAACTAGGATCTTAGTTAGGAAACAACTAAGCGGTCGGTACTAAAAGATTAAAGATACCGGGCAGGTATCCGCAACTCCACGTCAAAGCGCGTATTTTGCGTATGGGCTATAATCTACCACGCGAGCCCAGTGCGAATTAGTAAACGTCATATGGTTCTAGGACCCCGGTCTGTACTATAAATCGGATCCAATCTGTCCTAACTGCGATTACATCTTCCGATTCCCTAGTTAGGTTTCCTACAAATCGAATAGTGTAGGTAATAAATGCTAACGTACCTACTCCTCGGATTAGGAGGCGCGATCTTTGCAGGAGGTCGAGTCTGCTATTGCAATCGTGTCTCAATGACCGGTCAATGATCGATTTTTGACGTATAACGTCAAACTTATGACATTGACATTTCCCATACAAAAACTATCAAAGTTGTCTAATATTCGATCAATGACCGGTCATTGAGACACGATTGCAATAGCAGACTCGAGCCCCTGGACGGCTGCAAACAGCTGGATGAGAGTTGCCGAAAATCGAAGTGAATACTCAATGTGCAATGGGATGTCGTCCAGCATCGGACTGCTATTGGCTCATGATGATGACTGCCTATCTGACATTCACAACTGCAGTCTCTTTCTTTACGTGTATTTAGTGACAATCCAGCACGCGTAGCATGGTCACCGAAGAAACGGTCTTTGTCGTGTCTCGGAAGAAAAGAAATTAAGTGTTCATGCTACGCAGGCAGGTGTATTGAAAGAAATTTGACAGATTGAGGTTCCTGTCTATATAATCTGTCACTTTGCCGATTCGTCTGTAGACAAAGGCCGTTTCTTCGGTGTTCAATGTGTTCATGCTACGCATGCTGGTATGTCAGAGTTTTTATCGGCCTCTGACTCGGTGTCACATGACGTCGAGAAATATCTCCCAGGCATACCGCTTTTCTCACGTTTCCTTCACCATTTTTAACCCAGTGAGTCGATAAAACGATAGCCTTATGTAAGTCTGTTTGTCGGAGTTTCAAGCTTGTCTACCCGTAATGAATGTTAATAGCTTCCGAATGAGAAGGTGGTCGCCCGTGGCCTAAAAGCCCATTACCCTACACGGTAGGTATTCAGGGCCCGGTAAGCTCCAGGAATTCTATGAAACTGTCCTAAATAAGGGTAGGTAAGTGTCCCTGAATACCGATTAATGCAATACGCTTGCAGGTAATTAAGCTAAGTACCTACTTAATATAAACATGACTGCTGGCCCGTTGGTTAGTGGCCCTGACTGCTATGCCAGAGGACGTGGGCTCTATTCTCACCCAAGACAAAAGTTTGTGTGATGAGCACGATCATTTGTTGTGTATCTGGGTGTAATTTGTCTTTAATACGTATGGATTTAAAAATATATGGTATTATTATGTATTTATTAGTTGTCTAGTTAGTAGGTACTCATACCTAGCTCTACAGTTTACTTAGATCGGGGTTAAATGGTGTTGTGTTAAAAAAATGTGGTAGGTACTTCTGCGTACGCGCATATTCTCAAGAAAGGGGTCGAGTTTTCCTGTTCACGTTTACAAAGTCTTTTATTATGATTCGGGACCTCCTAGCGTTGAAAATGTATTATTGTCGCATTTCTTCATTTCCGATTTCTTTTCTATTTCATAAACGGTAAAAATCATTTCCATCTGACCCAATGAGATTTTTAATGAAAGGAGTGAGTGTGGAGTGGATCTTTTTAATTTAAAATCTCATTTTTATTTAGTAAAAACTACCCAAAATTTTTCGTAGGCTTTTATCGTACAGAATCATAATAGGTACCTACTACTTACTGAACTCACGTTACATAAAGTATCTAGTCTATTTCTTCTAACTTTTTTACTAGAAAATCATTAGACGAAATATTTTGCAGCATTCCACTGAATAATCATAGCAACCAGTACCTATCTAAATTGACAAAAATAAATACCTACCTCAGCAACAATAAAACTTTTCTACTCCTACTCATGCAAAAAGTACCTACGTGCAAAAGCAACAAATCATAAAGCCAATACAAAAAAAATACTCACATCGCTCATGTAAGGAGTCCAGTCGTGATTGCTAGCTTCCCACTCCGGCGGAGGTTTTTTTTCCCTCAGTCTATTTATTATCGTAGCGTCCGAATCATCGTCAACTATAGTACGATCAAAATCAAATACAGCTAAAGACGTACTCGCCATGTTTAAAAATTACGCGCGCACTCTACCGCGGCCTGGAACACACTGAACGGCTGAATAAAAAACTAGTGAATTATCTACTGTCTGAACATCTATGCGATGTCCCGTGAACTTGACACACGTTTAATGACGTCAGCGGACATCGAGACATGGAAGGGAGGAACCGCGTATGATGCAATCATAATCGTGCGTTTTTGGGAAGAACAACCACAAAACACTGTGAATGTTGACAGTTATCAGCTGTTTTGACGTTATTGATTTGAGTTTGACGTGATCTTGATGTTTAGATAAACATTCGGATACAGCATTAGGAAATGTTTTGTGGTCTTACACTTTTTTGAACGTGGGATTGAAGGTACTCTCCTTAGACTTTTTTGACGCGTGCGACAATGTGATCAACAATTTGTTTTGATAAAATAAGCAGAATAAAGACTTACAAACCTTTTGCTTAGTTGATGTTATGCTGCACAAATTCCTTAAGAATAATATTGTTAAAGTTTTAAAGATATTGTCGGTTAATTGATCAAAAGTTCTTCTTTTAGTTAGCTGAAAGATATCCGAACTGTTGTGATGAAACATTTGACAGTCACTGTCAGACATTCCGTACATAGAGAGAGAGGCAGAGGAGTAATAAAAAAAAAACTTGACAGATAAAGATTTCAGAGTTGCTGCCTAACCTCTTTTTACGAGAATTTATTTTACAAATTGTTATAAATAAATACATAACACTAATTGCAATGGCTTCATTAAATGTGTGTTCAGTGGGTAGACTCGTCAAATATATTTCTGGATCATCGATGAGGACGCTTCGAGCAAATATATACAGGTGAAATTGCGCAATCAATTTTGAGGTTATGATCAGAAATAATTTTCATATTCCAGAATAAATACTGTGATATATTTTCCAATATTCATTACAGACAACAACATTTAAGTTATCTATTTTGTTTCTGAACAGTCCTTGGTGTAAGAGTTTGTAAAGTTAAGCTGATGTAATATTTACTCAAGAGACTGTTTAAATTATTTTTTACCTAAGTTACTAAATAAATACTGCTATTCCCTTGATGGTCAAGCAAGCTATGTTGTATCACCCTTATCGTCCGCTTTAAACTTGAAGTTATTGTCCCTAAATAAACATTTTTAATATAAAAGCCATGATCATCACCACCCTTAGGCATCTTCTGTATAAGAACTAGTATTAAAACATCATAAGAACGGTGAAGGAAAACATCGTGAAGAAACTAGCATGTCTTAGAACCAAAAATTCGAAGTTATGTGACGTCTACCAATTCGCACTGGGCCTGCGTAATAGATTATGGCCCATACTCGAAATATGCGCTTTGACTTGGAGTTGCGGATACCTGCCCGTTTTACTTTTTACCTCTGTATTTTCACAGGAACGAGAATTTTGTGGGTGTAACTGTGTGACATCCATTATACTCCATTTATAATAGCATTAGAAAAAGAGGCTTGTAGAAGCAGGAATGCGGGACATTTTATTTTAAAGAAATGTTAAAACAGAAGATGTAAGTAGTAACAAAAATTGAAAAGAGTATGCTTAGATGGTTTGGTCACGTTGAAAGGATGGATGAAAGGCGACTAACAAAAGGTATTTACAAGGCAGATGTAAGTGGGAACGCCGGGAGGGGACGCCCTAGAAGGACATACATAGACCTTATTGGAGAGGTTCTTCAGAAAGGTCAGGTGCGTAGTACTCGCAACCGGCGTGTGTGTATGACAACATGTATGAATGTAAACGAAGCAAAAGAAGTATGTAAGAATCGTAGCATATGGGGCTCTGTAGTTTCTGCCTACCCCCATGGGAAAAAGGCGTGAGTTTATGTATGTATGTATGTTAAAACAGTTTTATTTGAAATTTAGAAGAATAAAAGTGAAACGAAGAATGTGTCCGTGTATTGTACATCCCTGCTTCTTTGAGGTTTTTATCATTGACAATGTAATTTTCAACTAAAATAAAATAATATAACTAAATGAAATCCACATCATTTCTTAAAATAAATTGTTGCTACAATTAAGAGTGCAAGCTGCTGTGAGAATAGATTTCAATATTCTGCGTCTGTCGTAATTGTAATATGCTTGATTGTAGGTACTTTCGTTACAAATTGTGCATTATCAATAACCTTTGTTAACTTCTGTCTAATGCTATTCCAAATAGAATATAGTTTGTTATTGTCTAAAACTATTTTTTATTTCCTCGTATAACTCAATACCGAGCTGCAAATAGAAAAAAGAAACAGGAAAAATTTAACTGGCTAGGCACATCAAGTTACCCCAATGTGTCAAATTTTCCCAATTGAATATGAACCTTATTCTGTTTGACATAAAGTTGAAAAACGAACAAAGAAATTTGACACATTGGGGTAACTTGACGTGCTGGCGTCTGTACATGGCACTTCCATCTTAATTTGAATTAGTCTATGTCCAAAGTTCATAACATCCCACATGCTTATCTAAAGAGATATAAAAAACACATTTACAGATAAAGTAACCAAGTGTTGCAAAAAAATGTATGATGTCTTTTGCTATGTTGAAAAGAAAAAACACTAACCGGTGTAAAATAACTCTAAATTAGGAAGTCTGTAACTTTGGTAGTTTTGTCTAATTCATGATTGGCCACCGACTTCCGAATTTAGAGTTATTTTACACCGGTTAGTGTTTTTTTTTTAAATTGGTTGGTTGTATTTTTGGTCGAAAGTTATTGTTTTACAATTTTTAGTTTTTTATTTTTATCTAGATGATTCATTTTTTCCATTTCTTTTAATATTACAATCAAACAAATAAACAGATTTCGATGAAATCGAAAAAAGAAAAATTCGTGAACAAAAAAATGTTCATAAAATGAAAACTACCAAGTAAAACAATATTATTTTTTATGAGACCAAAAAACAAATATTCCGCTTCAAACTAAAAAAGAATTACGTAAATCGGTACATAAATCAGCATACGGTGCACATACATACAAAAAAATGTTTAAAAATAAATGAAATGTTTATAAAATGAAAACTTACGGGTCAAACTATGCTAAATTTTTAAGGGACCAAATGCATGGCAGCTATTCTGCATCGAACTAAAAAAGAATCACGTCAATCGGATCATTAATCTCGGAATAATCGGTGTACATCAGAAAAAAGAATACCGATCAAATCGAGAACCTCGTCCCGAAGTCGGTTAAAAACTAGACAGATCTTTAAATCTATACTAGCAAATATTTATACATAAACTTATGCCTTTGGCAGGGGGTAGGCGGTAACTATAGAATGCCCAACCTGCTATGATTCTTGCACACTAGAATAATAATCCTAAACCTCCTTTCTTAATATTTAGTGTAGGTACTAGCAAACATCACGCAGTTTCACCCGCATAGTTTCCGTTCTTGTGGGAGTACAGGGATAAACAGTAGGCTATGTCACCCAATCTGTTTAAGTCGCGAGTTAATAGGCTTTTTTGGGTAAGCTTGTTCCATCGTCGACCTCATCTCTGACCGCAGGACAAGATTGAGGTCAAGAGTAGACCCATTACATTTATTACATTTACAACGTGTTTTTTTTTGATATCCCATAACTCTAGGGTATGATTGAGACCATATCAAAGAATCAACTGGCATATGAATTATGTTTCAGTCATCCTTTTTTTTTTTTACTATAATAATACAAAATAATTCGACAAAGTCACGATGATTAATGTAAAACACCCTTACGTGAAAGAAAAGTGACGTTAGAAAGAAGATTCGTCGTACTGGTGACAATTTTTGAACTAATTAGTTAATATTAATAATACTTAATAATAATATTCCACGATTATTCACGCAACGCCATCTAGGCCCAAGCAAAGCAGAGCTTGTGTTACGGGTACTAAACAACTGATAATTTAATTATGATTGATGATATCTCCGAAACTATGCATTTTTGGACCATCTATTCTAGGAGTTTTACTATTATTTTTATCTACAGAATATAACCCTAGAGTTATGGGACATAAAAAAACACCTTGTATATAAAAAAAAAAGAGGCGGCTGCGCCCGCCGTGACAGTGCAGTCAAGCAGTCGCATTAAACCAGATATTACAGTAACAAGTCTATCCTTTTTTCACAGTCCTAATTAACACTTAACCTAAACTGTTGATAACTATACTGCATCCGATTAGGTAGTTAACAAAAGGTAAACAATTTTGACATCTATCTTTAGTTAATAACACAGTTTAAAAATAAGATGCAGCTGAAAACAAATTTATATACAACAAAAACGATTACATGATCAATTAAATTCATCATTTGTTTAAACATTAGTTATATTTAATTAATAAGCGTTTATGTAAAAAGACTTGTCAAGATTGTTTACCTTTAGTTAACTACCTACTCAGATGGAGTATAAGACTGTGTTTTAGTTACGGAAGAAGGCGTAAGTCAAACTGCAATGCGGGCGGTCGTTTCAAAGATAGTGTCGTCTCAAGAGTGAAAGAATTTTTCAAATTACTCAAACTGATCAAAAAATAATCTGACAAACCCTACACACTATAGTTCTTAAGTTATTTTATTGTAAGTTTTTGTAGGGTAGAATAAAGACTATTCTATTTGTTTTAGCACCAGTACAGTACGTGGATACAGCACAGAAGAGAAGACAAGTGCAAAACCTGAAGAAGATAGCAAGCTTCCCAGCAGCATCGAGGAATGTCACAAGCAGATTGAGACCCTCACCAATGACTTGAACAAAATAAGAATCCAGGCCAAAGATTTTGAAGTAAGTATACCCATTAGCAGAGTACTATGCAGGCTAGTTAAAAACATGAGTCCGTAACTGTCTGGTGGTTTTGAGTACTTTTACGTGGCCTACGCAAATGACCGGCAGATAGCGTCGTGTGGTGGGTCGTCGAGCTCCCTGAAATAGGTTTGAGCTACACGATGACTGAAGCATGCATGTTGTCTCTCAGGACTTTTCAACTCAAAGCTGAATTGATTCTTTCTTCAGAACACATAAGATTGTATTAATTTAGTCTTATCCAGACTTTGTCGCATAATAAATTAATACAATCTTATGTCTAGACTTTAAAAGAGACTTCCTGAGTTTTTATCGGCATTTCTTCTCAGGGATCAGCCACTTTGGAAATGCCATTTAGTTTTAAAAAAATGACATGTTAAAATATCTGGGAAGATCTGCTTGTAGATATAAATATAATTTCATTTTATTCAATACAAAACTCACAACTTTTCCCATGGGGGTAAGGTGACAAAACTACAAAGAACCTCTTTTGATGACTTACATGTTTCTTATACCAATGCAAAGACATTCAATACCTATGGACCAGACATCATTAACAAAATTTTCGTCCGAAAAAGTGTGTCCTGCTGGATACAAGTCTATGAGTTTTTGTAGTACGCTCCGCTGCCGCTCCAATATTCATATATTATTCAAGATGGCGTTACTGAGACATGGGATCAAAGTTTTTCTATGACATTTCCTTGACATGCCCGCTCTATAGTATTTTAAATCTCTTTGTACCAATGTGACTTTTTCAATGTATATGTAAGTTTCTAAGTTAAACTTAGATATCATTGATATTGGTCAAGGAAAACATTGTGAGAAAACCATAGTTAATTAATATAAGTTATCTATACTTACCCACATTCACATCAAGTTTGGTTTGACACAATAAATGCTCGCCAGTTCGTAATAAAATTGACCGTGTTTCATTCAATATATTACAGCTAGAGAAAATTTTGTTCTGTGAATCGTCGGGAGTGCTCGCAACGCCGCGGTAGTAATCAAGATAAAGTTCATATTTTTATTAATTTTATGTTTTTTCTAGGACAAATACAAGCGCGCGTTAGCCGACGGAGAGAACGTCCGACGTCGCATGATGAAGCAAGTGGAAGACGCGAAGTCCTTCGCCGTACAGAGCTTCTGCAAGGATCTGCTTGACGTGAGTCTCATCCCACGATTAGATTTAGACCCTTAGTAGTTGGGCCAGGCTGAGACCGGCCTTTGCACAATACTACACCACAACACGGTAACACTACAGTGGATAAAAGGACACAGTGGATCACTAGGTAACGATGCAGCGGACGAATTGGCCAGGAGGGGATCTGACACCGTGGCCATCGGGCCCGAACCCGTAGTGCCCATCCCCTTCAACCAACTACGCGGATGGCTGCAAGAATTTACCCACACAAACAGAAAGATGCTGGTCCTCGTCCCCGGGCTGCAGACAGTCAAAGGATATGCCTACCCTGGACAGGAAACTCACCAAGCGCCTTCTGCGCTTGGACAGAGTTAGCTTGCGCCTGGTGACTGGGACCATCACAGGACACTGCCTACTAAACAAACACCTCCACACTATAGGCGTAACTGACAGTCCTCTATGCAGAGCATGTATGGAGGAGGAGGAAACGGTGGCGCACGTGCTCCTTGAGTGCACGGGCGTCGCCGAGATACGGAAGAGGACTCTCGGTTCACCGGAACTCCTCGTAGACGCTCTGAAATGCTTGGGAGGCTTAATCTACTTCTGGAAGGAGGTGGGCTGGTTGGAGTAATCCCCCAACAAAACGGCCGCCATGGCTCACGCACAATGGTCCAACATGGATTAAGTGCGGAAACCAAATCCTGATAGATAGATAGATAGACCGGCCTTTGGAGTAGGTAGAGACTGGTCGCTGCCGACCATCCTCTCGACAGCGTGGTGCCGCGTAACGCTGCCCACGAATCGCGACTCGACGCTGCGACAGTCTCGCAAAAAGAGGCTGCGGAATGGGAGAGGGGGATTACTTCCGCTTACCCGGCCGGCAGCAGACGCACCGGGAGTAGGCGTAGGGCGGACAACGGCCTCTTCCAGCCCCCCTGAATGGGTTCAGGGGTGACGGTTTCACACGTACATGTATGGACCCGAGGTGGCTGCGCGTCGTGTTTCACGCGCGCCCCTCTTAGACGTCGCGAGGGGAGTTTAACACCTCACTCCCCTCGCTGACTTGGCCAATCCCGCGGGGCACCAGTCGGGGGTCGCGGAAGTATCTTCCGTTCCGGGTCTAGTTCGTAATATCGACAATCACTACATCGATGGTCGCTGTGTCGAAAACGTTCCATCGACGGACTAATGTATCGACAGTATCCTAAATCGTTGGTACGCTACATCGTTAGTACAATTAAACGACGGTATGCTACATCGACAGTAAACCTGCTGTCCGGGATCCAGTCGGTTGATGCCTTCGCCCAATTTCGTGGCGACATGCGGCAGATGTGGCCTGCCCAGTCCCATTCCATTTCCGGTTTTTCAGTTCCATTTATAATTTATTTATTTTTAATAAGGTATGTAAAATTTAAATTATTTCGATTTTTTATTTCAGGTGGCAGATACATTAGCCGCGGCAGCGGAGAGCGTACCAGAGAGCGAAGTGTCTGAGGGCGGCGGCACCGAGGGCGGAGCCTCCGCAGCCCTACGCTCGCTACACGACGGTGTCAGACTGACCCGGGCACAGCTTACACAGGTAACATTATACAAGGTTAAATTTAAGTCGTTTTATACTTCTTCAGGAGTTATTTAACTCAATTCTGAACTTCAATTATTATGAACAACTGTTACTATGGGGACAAACCTGAACAAGCGAAAAAAAAATCTGTTCCCTACATATTGACGAGTTATGTTAGTTAACTTATTTTTATCTCACGATGAGTATGATTTATAAGCTTATTTTTTAAACACATGACATAACATCACGCCTGTTATCCCCGAAGAGTTAGACAGAGGAGTACCAGCAGTACACCCACATTTCACAGTTATGTTTAAGTCCCATGTAATAGGGGCGAGCCTATTGCCATCAAACGGGCACAGTCTCATTGTCAATACACAATACTCAATACTTTTATTGCATTCCACATGTATTCTTAGGTGGTAAAACTTAAATATAGATCATACATGCTTGCTTGCTTTGCCTTTATACATGTCTAACTATTTGTTGAATTATTTCCAGGTGTTCAGTCGACACGGACTGACCTCAGTGTCGCCACTACGCGAGAAATTCGACCCTAACTTACACGAGGCCTTGTTCCAACAGGTAACAATGAAGAAATCAGACTTTTTAATATATGACATGACTCAACAGACACTGTTGTTTTCAACTAAAATAAAATATAACTAAATTAAATTCACATCATTTCTTAAAATAAATTGTTGCAATCGTTACAATGAAAGCCCCGTATTCATGGTAAACATTTGTTTAGCAACAAAGTTGAATCAACGTGTTGCGGAGTTGCTGTCTTCATGTTGCTGGCAACACTGTGTGTTGCAGAGTTGATAACAGCTCTCGCTCGATGTGTTGCGCGCACTTACCTGCGGCGCGGCCGGCCACTCGGTCGCGCTCACTAGTGCGAGCCTAGACCTGACGGCGAATGCACGCAACTTTTCAATACGCTAAATCGCTAATTAACATAACGTAATAAATTCTAGTCTTTCCTAACTGTTCATCTCTGTCTGCTAACTTCTGTGTACTATACTTGTTCTTCTCTTCATTCCTGTAAAATCTGTAACTGTCCATCTCTGCATTGTGCTACAGAATAAACGTTTTAAATAGTGAGTGTTTCGTGCTTCATTTCAAGCCTCACACATCTAACCTACACATATATCCATTTCTACGGTGAACATGCTAGCCATGCTGAAGTGACAATTTGTTCTTCTGTTTTCAGGAAGTGGAAGGCGCAGAGTCCGGCACAGTGGTCGCGGTCAGTAAAGTGGGCTACAAACTGCACGAGCGATGTGTGCGACCCGCGCTTGTGGGCGTGGCCAAGTGATGCGCAGGAGTCGCGAGCCGGACAATACTTGTAGGGAATAATGATATATTACATGTGTGTGCGGGATGATTTATAGTGCGGTTGATGATGATAAATGATATTTATTACTGTAAATTGGTTTTTAGTGTATTGTCCCTAAAGGGTGTTGACGGGATCCTATTTTTACTTTATAGAGTTTTTTATGCCGCCCATGGGCCTCCGACATGGCTTCTATCGAAATATCTCTCAGGCATGCCGGTTTCCTCACGATGTTTTCCTTCACCGTTTTTAAAGCAAGTGATAATTATACATTCTGCACGTGAATTCGGGACGTCAAAGGTGCTTGCCTTGGGTTTGACTAATGTCTAGCGGTACATAGAATATACTTTTCAACCGAATTCAATTGACCATAGTGTCAATCGTTTCCAAGATATAATGATGGAAAAATTACTTAACCTTTTGAACGCAATGATTTCAAGTAATATTTATGTCAATGTTTGAACGCCAGAGTATAAAACGTCGTTGATACTGCAATTCCGCGTAACTACAATTGTTAAATACTGCGAATATACACCTTCGCTGACTGTGATAAGGTTTATATTCGCAGTATTTAACAATATTGTAGTTACGCGGAATTGCAGTATCAACGACGAAAAACGTATCGCCGTACCCCTGACGCCAGTTCACCTTTTCTGTCAAATGACCTTCATAAAAATGAAAACAAAAAAGTAATGATTGAATTGTTTATTACATAATATGGTGCGACGCGTATAATGTCATTCATTTGTGACGTTGGCGTTCAGGGTAAGATTTCGTTTGTCACATATATGTGACAATGGCGTTCAAAAGCCCACCCTTCGCCACTTCCTATTGTTTTTGCTGGGAAGAACGGCTAAAATTAACCAATAAATATTCTAAGTCACCATAATTATAATGCAATACATAATTTTAATACAATGTTATATGAAGATCACGTCAATAATTAAAGTCTAATAAACAATCGAGTAAAACCTAACATCGCGCTAAAAATCATCCTACATGTGCCTATATATATAACCTATAGTTTAAAAGTTAAGTTAATGGGTTTAACCGTGGTTTAGCCCCGTTTAAATTGACTTAAAATATCACAAACTTAAGCCAGGGATGTATGCAAATATTTAAAAAAAAACAGCAATAAATGTTTCTTTTACTTATTTTAAAAAAGATGAAGAGCAAGTGTTTTTTTCTTTTTCTATCTTTATTTATTTAAAAAGATAAAAAAAAACACTTTCCAAATCAATTAGTCTAATTGAACCAAATTAAAAGTTTAATATTTCAGTATTCCGTTTGCATTCAAAATATGACAATAATACCAGCCTTTTACTGTTCCACTGCAGGGCAAAGGCCTCTTCTCATACAGAGAAGGCATTCAAAAATGCTCAACTCAGTCCATCTTTAACCTAGCCTTTTCTTAACTATGTTGGGGACGGTTCCACCTTCTCTCCGCTACCGCGCGCTCATTGGTCAAATCAAATAGCGCGCGCTTCCCCCAGTTTTCTATAACAGATTTACGGCCCCCGAAATATCTAGCAAACGAGACGAACATGTTACACATTAAAAATAATGAATTCATAATACACACATAAAATATATTAATAAAAAACATGTAAATTTACTTAATATTTTTTTTAAGAAAACTTACTTAAACCTAGAATTGTTAGATTTAGAATTGAAGAATACACATTTCAAACTTTTTGAGACTGCCCAAAAAAATGTTGGGTGAAATCGTTATCAGACTTTTATATGAAACAGCAGACAATTTTTCATGATTTCAGAGTTGGTCCCACAGTGAAATTTGTTCACATTCGTGGGTAGAAAATACGTGTAAAACTGTTTTTTCAACAAATTTTCAGTTTTATATAGAAAAAAAAACTACCGTCTGTGGTGTCTTCACCTTTTTCATAATTTTAACTACAGATTAACAGAGTCACCAATACCCAAAGATGTGTGTATGTGTGTTTGAGAATGACACAAAACGATTGGTTCTAGTTTTATAAATTTATTTATGTATAGTTTAAATATGAGAGAGAGAAAGAGAGAGAGTTTGCCCTCTTGACTGCCACGACAAAAAAGCACAAAACATGCCCTCGGCGCCAAGCGTCACGTAGTCGTGACGCGTGGCTTTTGGGCACATTTTGGTTTGTCGTCTACATAGTGCATTTAATTCATCAAACCCCGAGAGGACACCGGTGTCCGCCTGACATTGTCTTTCTATTGTGTCTCTAATTACCTCAGTTGAAAGATTAATTAAATGTACTTATTGTTTTAATTTTCCTGTAACAGTATGTCTGTATTTATTTTTATTGTTAAATCTTTATCTGTACTAAGATTTCATGATCTTGAAATGTTGCAAATATTTTGATGACTCTGTCTGTAGAAGTCTCGAGTTATATTTTAGCTTTTGTCTATATACAAAACATCAGTTGTCAGTACGCCTCCCTTCAACTAAAACGACGCGTGCGCATCCCATTCAAAAACTGTTATTTTTCCATTACAGTCAACAGATGGCGCTGTATTCAGTTTCAATATAAATGGAAAACTTTTAATTATTATAACCATAGAGAATGGACTGAGCAATACCCGCACGAAATCGACTACTCCCTAGAAAAAGACAGAGGGACTGCGGCCAATACCTGTCTCTTTCTTAAACACTTTTAATCAGACTTCTAGAAAGAGACAACTATTGGCTGCACGTTTGCTTTATCTCTCTCACACTTCCTTACCAGTATTTACTTCACGGCTTGTTATGGAACACTCAGTCCATTCTCTATGTCTATGATTATAACTTAAATAAGCCATATTTGTACCCACCTTATACTCGATCGAAGCGAATCACGTGTTGTTTTTCACAGAATTTTTTTTATCCTTTTAAGCGCTTGGCTAAATATTATTTGCTGTGCACCTAGCGCCGCGTCGGGTCAAAATTGCTACAAATCAATAAAATAATACCTACAGTACCTAAATAAGGAGAAACAATATGTTGTATCGATTTTTAGTTTTTGTTACATAAAAAATAATATCTCAATTCGAGAATGGTTTTAGTTGTACCACACAGTCAGTATTTTGAAAATAAAACGAAAAAAAAAATTGGTTGCCTGTAAAGTCGGTATACGGGCGAAAGTTTTACGTGACAACGACTTTGAGTGGTAAAATAATTTTAATGTGAATATTCATTCGTATAGTAGGAAGAAGGATGAAACTGTGCTCGAGTGGAAGGGACGCGTGCCTCTCACTCGCTCTCATTGTGAGCGCATAACGTGAGCGGAGCGTTACGCAGTTTCTTGAAGTGTCACCCGGCAAACCAATTTATAAGACGTTGTCACGTCAAAATCATGCATGTTCTCTGTCGCAGAAATATGACACGAGCGGTAGGGACACGGAAATATATGCGACACAAGCGGTTAAAAGGTTAAGAGCGTGTGTATCCATCTCACTCTTTCTCTCTCTCTAAAAATATGTCTTCAGTAGAATTCCATTGCATAGTTTGTTCACAGACGCGTATGTGAAGAGGTGGTAGTTGTTCCAAATATAGTTAGTTATTGTTATACTGTGTTTTATTTCTTCTTATCATCCTATGGTTTGCGAACGTAACAAATATATGGCTTTTCTGAGTTATAATCGGTAGGTCCCATTTGTTCTATGGAACATGACGTAATAGAACAAATTGAGAAAACATTGTCCCTATTTGTGAAGACGCCAGCACATCAAGTTACCCCAATGTGTCAAATTTTCCCAATTGAATATGAACCTTATTCTGTTTGACATAAAGTTGAAAAACGATCAAAGAAATTTGACACATTACCCCAATGTGTCAAATTTCTTTGATCATTTTTCAACTTCAATTGGGGTAACTTCAAGGTTCATATTCAATTGGGGTAACTTCAAGGTTCATATTCAATTGGGAAAATTTGACACCCAATGTGTCAAATTTTCCCAATTGAATATGAACCTTGATGTGCTGGCGAGAACTACATAAGTACTAGCTTTTGCTCCTGTTTTTATTTGTCTGTGAATGCACTAAATGAGAATCGCTTTTCCCAAATTCTTCCATGATGAGATATATATAAGACGTAAATTACATTAATCACTGACGTTAATACTAGGTACAGTACACTATCAAAAAAATGAAAGTACTCGCTACATAATATTTTTATTTTGAAAAATAAAAGCAATAAAATAAAATAATAAAATAAATTTAGTTTGTTCTATAGAACAATTTGAGACAAAAAGTACAAACTGTTCTATAGTACAAATAAGGACAATATTTTCTCAATTTGTTCTATTGCGTCATGTTCCATAGAACAAATGGGACCTTCCGGTTATAATATTTAATCACCAATACCAGCCTCTTAGTTTATTTAATCCCATTACTAAAATGATTTTTTCATGAAAAAAAAAACATTCAATGGGATTATATTATGAACTTGGAGGGTTGTCTTAATAATTTGAATTTATATTTGGCATAGACTTTTTGTGTAGTGTCCATAGTTTATCACGTTTAGGTGGGCCCTAAATCTTCTATGTGAGAACTGAGGGCCCTAAGAGTCCATGACTAGGTTATTTGACTTTCACATTCCAACTTTCACAATTCTTTAGTTATGTTCACTAAATACTAAGCACATTTTGGACTGGCCTGTTAGTCTAGTAGTTAGTGACCCTGACTGCTATGCCGGAGGTCGTGGGTTCGATTCCCACCCAGGACAAATGTTTGTGTGATGAGCATGATCATTTGTTCTGTGTCTGGGAGTAATTTATCTATAATATGTAAGTATTTAGAAGTATATGAGTATGTTTATCAGCTGTTTAGTACCCATAACACAAGCTCTTAGCTTAGCTTGGGACTAGATGGCGTTGTGTGAAAAGTTGTGGAATATTTATTATTTATTTATTTATTTTCAAAGAGTTTTAACAAAGCGGCCCTCACATTACTCGCAGATGTAAACTTACACACACGTGCCACGGTCGCAAAACATATTTAGTTCACCATTTAACTCTACAATGAACTGCAAATTACAAAAAAAAAACAAGATTGTTATTCGCAGGGTACCCCTGGCGCATCCGCTAAGTAACACATCATCGAAGGCATATAATGAAAAATAACACAACAAAATACCTTACACAATACTTTAATATTTCACATAAGCCAAACGACTGGGAATTAAGACAACAATATTGTTCATGATACATTTATCAACATTATGTTTTGCCGAATACTCAAACGCTACTAAAGTTCGGTCCCTGATAAACATTATGCTGTCTCTCTTACTCGTAACGTGTATTTAGGCGATAGCAATAACTTTAATTAAAAACATTCGTAATATTGAGTGTCGTTTGAATATTCGGTGAGATTGTTTGCAGTTAGACAAATTAAGGGTACAAGGGACATTGTCGCATATACTGACAGCGTGATATTTGTGCAGACGACAGCACATCAAGTTACCCCAATGTGTCAAATTTCTTTGATCGTTTTTCAACTTTATGTCAAACCGAATGAGGTTCATATTCAATTGGGAAAATTTGACATATTGGGGTAACTTGATGTGCTGGCGTCTGTACATGATTTAGGACTTTCAATTCAAACTTTTATTTACTTAGAAACTTAGCAAAATCTTGACTAATAACATAACATCACGCCTGCAGCCCCAAAGAGGTGGGTAGACTCGTGGAGAGTACACCCACATTTAACCAGACAAAATTCTGTGGCCCTAGTGAAAAGGGGTATAAGTCCAATTTTGTCGAAAATGAGTTAAGTGTACCAAAGTGATCAGAAAAAAATGCTCTATCGTTTGGTGAAGACAGATCTAAGCTATCTCTAAAAATAAGAAAGTTACTTCGTGTAAAAGGGTCCAACTGACACCAAAAAAAAACTGTAAAAGTCGGTTTTCTGATCACTTTGGTACACTTAACTCATTTTCGAAAAAATTGGACTTATACCCCTTTTCACTAGGGCCACAGAATTGAAGTTGCATTTGATTTGGCTTTTTATCCTTTCAATCGTGTCAATTAGACACAATAGAAAGACAATGACAGCGCGGACTACGGTGTCCTCTTGGGGTTTAATGAATTAATACATTTTATTGACATATAAAATAATTATGATTGTATTCGTAAAGCTACACACACCATTCTGACTCTGATTTTGTATTAGGAGGCGAATCTTATCGCCAGTAAATTTTATACTAATTTCACTAATATGTATATTGTACTACTGACTTGTAGTTCGATTCCGTGACAGACGAAATCTTATAACATTACCAGGCGTTTCAAATAAGAATAGGAAAGTCAATGACCTCTATCTGTCAAATGTCGCTTAAAAAGTACGGCCTGCAACGAAACCTTAATCGCGTATCAATTATTTTCTTTTTTTTTTGTTTTACTGAGTCGAAGTCATTTAAAATTAAAAAAAACGTCTTAAATGAATTAATCTTGTGGAGTGCTTACGTTTTATTTATTAATTTTGCTTATGACACAGTTGTTTGTTTTTATCTCCCTGACTGCTCGTAAATGTGTGAACGAGGCGCTGTTTTGCTTGGGAGGGCTCGAGAGATTATCTCTAATGTAAACAAAATACTTTGACAGTAAAATTTAGCAAAATCATTCGTTCGTAATTCGTAAATAAATTATATTTAGAAAAAAACCTTGTTTTGCTGATCTTACCCAATTTATCCGAATTGACAGCTATGACGTCACAGCATGGCGCAAAGTCATTCCTATTCTCATTTGAAACGCATAATACGCCTGTAACCCTCAAAGGGTTAGGCAGAGTTGTATTGTACCTGAAGTACAGACGCCAGCACGTCCACCTCAATGTGTCAAATTCCTTTGATCGTTTTTCAACTTTATGGGAAACAGAATAAGGTTCATTTTCAATGATGTGCTGGCGTCTGTACACTCACATTTCGCCAATAGGCTAGATGACTAAATTATAGTTATTAGTCCCTCATCTAGATTTCTAGAATAAATTAGACACAATCTTCCTTTTTACATGTAGGTAATAAACTAAAAACGGCGATACATTGAGTGTCATGTAAAATTAGAAACAGTTGAAGTATCAGTTCTTATAATTGAAACATCATTTTATTGTTAATTTCAGGTATCGCTATGGATTTGAATAAAAATTCACTTTGAGAAAGTTACTTTTTACGTGGGCCAAGCCGCGGGCAGGCGGTCAGTAATAAAAGAAAACAAATTTACCAACTCCTTTTTTATTTTTTTTAAAGGACGTTTTGCAAATTATACATATGAATTCATGTAGAAAGTGTATTATACTAGCTCTTACTGGTTTTTAGAAAGTAAGGGCCAGCGCACATCTGGCGAAACGCGGTTTCAGTGATACACAATTACCAACCTTGTTGCTGAATAGAGTTGAAAATTAAATAAACCTCCATTAATCCGAGAGCATCCATCGCGATAGAATAGTCAAGTTGACTAAATTTTAGGTTTTAGTCCCTCATTTAGAATACAAGACAATATTCGACACATACTTTATACTTTTTTACGCAATGCTAATAATGTAGGTAATAAACACATTCATTAACTAATTAATAAAATGATGACAATTGATAATGTGATAATTTAATTATTATTTTCTCTCTTTAAATAACTATATGGTACCTAATGTTGCAGTGCCCTAGCAGGGTTCATGTACGAAACTCATATCTGTAACAAGACCTTCTAAACGACATGAATGCAATAAATAAATAAATAAAGAGGCAACAGTGATATTGATTTAGCAATGAAACACGCGCTTCGCCAGTTCCGCACCGGCCTAAAAGGTGACTGTGACAATATCATTTTCTATAGCACAATTTAGTCAAAAATATATGTCTACATTTAGCCTAACAGTTATCGATACATCTAGCCTTCTCCTAACTATGTTCTGGTCGGCGTAAATTCTAATTAATTCCCGCTGAATATCATTTAGACCCATAACAAGATGAATACTAAAACCACTCCGCACAATTCAAATTAGATGTTTGTCTGGCCTGTTGGTCTAGTAGTTAGTGGTTCTGACTGCTAAACCGGAGGTCGTGGGTTCGACTGGCTTACGCAATCACCTTGATTGGGCATTATTTTCTTACTTGGTGTCGTATTACCTATTATCTTTATTAATTTAAATGAGAATGGAACCTGCCATTACACTTTAACCATACAAAATCTGTGTATATAGGGTGACTGGTAATTAGTGACCGATACTTAAACACGTGATTGTACTCATGATTTTAATAAACTTTCCCAAAGAAACTTTTTTTTATAAGTACACTAACTTATAACACAATAAAATAACAAAAACGCTGTTCGAATCCCGCGCGCACGCCAGTGATCGATCACCTCTTATAGTCTGACCTCGGGAAGGGCAAAATCTACTAGTAGTAGCGTCACACGCTCCCCCGCCACCCCCACCGCTCCCGTTGTACAGTACTGACGTAATTGAATTAATTGAAAGTAAATGAGTATAAAAAAAGTATCTTTGGGAAAGTTATTCGTATTCATGAGTACAATCACGTGTTTAAGTATCGGTAATTAATTACCAGTCACCCTATATTCTGTGTCACTTGGGTACTGTTCCCAGAACCCTACAGGTCACTTACAGAGGCCAACACTTCAAGCTACCCCTATGTGTCAAATTTCTTTTAAAAAAAAAAACGTAATATTCCACAACTTTTCACACGCCATATCTTAATATTCCACAACATTTCACACAACGCCATCTAGTCCCAAACAAAGCAGAGCTTGCGCTATGAGTAGACAACTGATAAGTAAACATACTTATATATTTTTAAATACATGCATATTATAAAGATGTAATTGAGGGTGTAGTTTATTTATAATATGTTTGTATTTAGAAATATATAAGTATGTTTATGAGCTATTTAGTACTCATAACACAAGCTTAACTTGGGATTAAATGGCATTGTGTGAAAAGTTGTGGAATATTTATTATTAACATTTATTATGGTTGAGCGAAGATAGTTTTTAACTCTCTTAAGGCAAGATAAACTCCGTTCACCACTGCAATTGCTGACTGCCGTCGATACGCACATTCTCAAGGCTATGTCAACGTTGGGGTAAATCATCTCAAGCTCTTTATTTCTCAGAACCTGTTATACCGCGTTGGTTGTTCGGGGCAGTTCTGCGTCTCCAGCAATCGTTGTTAAATAAGAACGTAGATGGATACATTCGTCAACGAAGCATTTTTCTAAATCATTAGAATACATTCTTACCAACGTATTTGCTCTGTTTAGAGCTTCTTCAGTGTTTAAATTTGTCAAATTGCATAAAAATCTTAATCTTTCGAGTCATAATTTAAAAGGTAAAAAATACTACAGCGAAAACGTAAATAATAAAAGCACGTCAAGCGAGCGTAACCACGGTACACGGAAGCGGCGTAATGACTGACAACAACTAAGCCTAGTAGCCGCCCCCGCACAAGCCGCACTTATACCGCGGCGGGGATTCCCCAAAATCTATTGCAAAGTAACGTCCGACGCTCGAGATTTGCGCGACAACGCAACAAACGCACAACATTGCATAATACAGGGTGTCCATTCAAATCGGTTAATATGGGAAAGTCTGAAACTATAAGACATACGAAGATCCGTTCTGAGAAACCATGTCATCGACTTTAATAACAAGAAAAACTGCATTCATACACCTTAAAAAACATCTGTACTCCGTTCGGGAATCGAACCCGGTTACTTAAAAAAAAAACCTACACTATTTCTATTTAGATATCGATTGTGTAGGTCTTAAGAAGTAAATGTCTGTATGAAACATGATGTCTAAAATGAATTAAGTGCATTGTTTCCACATACTTTAATTTATTTTAGTAGGTGCTCGAAGTGACCATGTTTACAATATTACTACAATAGTACAGATGTTTTTTAAAATGTATGAATGCAGTTTTTCTTGTTATTAAAATCGATGACATGGTTCCTCAGAACAGATCTTCGTATGTCTTATAGTTTCAGACTTTCCCATACTGACCGATTTGAATGAGACACCCTGTATATCGACGCTCATCTATATATATAAAAGAAAGTCGTGTTAGTTACACCACTTATAACTCAAGAACGGCTGGACCAATTTAAATGATTTTGGTATTTTTGGATTTGTCTCTGTCTGGAATAGCATAATAATTAATTTTGCACAACGAAGTTTGCCGGGGCAGCTAGTTATTTATATTGCTGATGATTGCTTATGCGACACAATCTATTATAGAACAAATGCTATGAAAATATATCATTTATCATTTATCAATGCTATGTGCATTTAGTTCTTAATGGTCGATATATTATTTTTAAAAATTCTGAGCTCGCGCGCCCCTTGTTACTACACGGCCCTAGGCACGTGCCTAGTTTGCCTTAAGGATAATCCGCCTCTGCCTCTGAGTTTCTTTCGGTGTTTCTTCTCAGAGTAGTCAGGTAGTGAAACTCCGATCTCATCTACTAGTTAAAAAAAAACGACGTGTAAAAGTGTTTGTGAAAACCTATTTACAGAAATGAATATCATTTATCATCATTTAATCAGCTGTTTAGTACACAAGCTCTGCTTAGCTTGGGACTAGATGGCGTTGTGTAAAAAGTTTTGGAATAATATTATTATTACTGTATATAGCAAAAAAAAAAACAAACTGTAAATAGTTTCCATTGCATCAAAGAAATTCTCGAACACAAACTGTAATGTAGATACCATAACTTTGCATGCCTTAATATTAAGCGAAACATGTTTGGACTCATTTTGTATTGTAACACCTTTTAACGCCGTGTTTTTTTGCAAATAAATATAATTATAATTATTAAAAAACATCAAATATGAATTGCGTAGCAAACCTTACTTCTGTGGCCCTAGTGAAAAGGGGTATAAGTCCAATTTTGACGAAAATGAGTTAAGTGTACCAAAGTGATCAGAAAAAAAAGCTCTATCGTTTGGTGAAGACAGATCTAAGCTATCTCTAAAAATAAGAAAGTTACTTTGTGTAAAAGGGTCCAACTGACACCAAAAAAAAAACGGTAAAAGTCGGTTTTCTGATCACTTTGGTACACTTAACTCATTTTCGACAAAATTGGACTTATACCCCTTTTCACTAGGGCCACAGACTTATACACTTGAAATGTCTAAAGAATATTGTGTGTGCGTGGTAATGCACTAATTTTATGGAGCCGACGTGTCGAACCAATATATGTATATCTTGCGGTATTAGTGTCAATATATCCCAGTCGAGTATTTCTCGAGCCATTTAGAAGCCTTCCTGATAAGCTTTGGACTCGAGCCGCGCTTGTAACAGCTCGAGTTGCCGCCGCGCCTCGCATTGTGGGAAGTTATTTAATTCGTAGTATTGTGGTGCTATTTTGAGAAGCCATTCCGCTGTGGATAAGAGAAAAGTGTGTATTAGTTTCATTGTTTAAATTCGAATTCAAATCATTCTTACTAGGATACATGACCAAATTTTAGTTTTAAATCCTTCATCTATACTCAGTTAACAATAGCATTAGATAGAAATGAAAGATGTTGATGGGGAGTTTGTTCCGCCACTTCTTCTTCCCAGCAAAAACACTAGGAAGTGGCGAAGGGCGGGCTTTTTGGGGGACTGTCTTATGTAACTTCGACGTTCAAAAAGTGCTGAACCTTAGCCTAATTTGAATAAATGACTTTTGATTTTGATGGTTATTTTAAATGCACACTTTGTAACGGAAGTAGGTACAGACGCCAGCACATTAAGTTACCCCAATGTGTCAAATTTCTTTGATCGTTTTTCAACTTTATGTCAAACAGAATAAGGTTCATATTAAATTGGGAAAATTTGACACATTGGAGTAACTTGATGTGCTGGCGTCTGTACAATAAGCATGTTACAACAATTACCTACGATAGACGCCGAGAATTTATTATATTCTATTTTCACTGCAGCTATCAAACTTAGTTGTAACAATTTATTTTAAGAAATTATGTGGATTTCGTTTAGTTATTTTATTTCATTTTAGTCGAAAATTACTATGTTAATGATAAAAACCGAGATGAACAATAAATGGAACGGTTTTACGTATTTTTTTTAAATTAATAAAACAATTTTAATTTAAATTGTTTTACTTATCTTTAAAATGAAATGTTGTGCATTCCTGCTTCTACGAGCTTCTTTATTCTAATGCTTATTATAAGTGGAGTATAGATTTTAGAAAATATTCGTACATATTTTTCCTTTTTTCACGTAGGTCTATTAAAAAAATAACGGCGATACATCAAGCCAAAATGTCGCATGACATCACGATTTCGTACAGTTTAGGGCGAGACTCCACCCAAGCGGAGACGAGAGGAGATGTCTTGTAATAGGGTATATGCATGTATTTTTTTTATATTTTTAATTCACTGTTTACATCGTTTTAACATAGTAAAAAAATATAAACATATTTAAAAATGCAGTAATGAAGCTTAAAAAATCATTTAAAATACAGAATAAATTTGAGCTGTTTAAACGCCGCCATTTTCGCGCGCCATATCGATTACGTCATTTACTACGATCCTATCACTATTACTTTGGGTGTTTTCGTTCTTCTAACCATTTCACCATGAAAAAAGCTCAAAAACCAGTTTACCAGTATTGCTTGTACCCGAATGCAATAAAAATTATCAGATTGTGCTTTTACAAAACCACTTTCAGTGATTTTTCTTGAATGTTTTATAACCTCACTATGAAGCTAAAATTACACTTGAACATTAAATTAGTTCACAACACACACGGCAATAATTATGTTTTCGAATAAAAAGTCCATTCCAATACTTAAAGTCATACTTACACATTGTATGTTTTGTAGGCGTGGAGTTGTTGTCTTAGTATTTGACGTCAAGTTTCGTTATAACCAATGGTGATGCGTTTCACAAATTTGAATATCCCGCGCTTAATTCACACTTTTGTTTTTAATTTTAAATAATTATGACGCTATTAAATAGTAAAATAATGATTTTGTTCTTATTTTCTGCCATTAAAGATTGGGAAAAAAAATATTTGAACCATATTTAAATTACATGCATATTCCCTATTAACCAATATGATATTGTATTGTGCTGAAGCTAAGCACTGAGCGGTCAAAATGACGCAAGCTATTAGTTGTAAAACACATCTCTTCTCGTCTCCGCTTTGGTGGAGTCTCATCCTTATTCTGAATTATGACGTCACATGCCCCCTCCCTCTTCTTAATTAAAATCTAGCTTAATCTATGTAGTTTTCCATCAATGTGATGTAATATATCATTTATTTGTGTTAAACACGGTATAAAATGGTGTTAAACATAAAAGAAAAGCATAAATATTTTCAGCTAAGTTACAACAAAGCATGCAAAAATTCGAGAGTAAGACCTAAATTCTGTGGCCCTAGTGAAAAGGGGTATAAGTCCAATTTTGTCGAAAATGAGTTAAGTGTACCAAAGTGATCAGAAAAAATGCTCTATCGTTTGGTGAAGACAGATCTATGCTATCTCTAAAAATAAGAAAGTTACTTTGTGTAAAAGGGTCCAACTGACACCAAAAAAAACTGTAAGTCGGTTTTCTGATCACTTTGGTACACTTAACTCATTTTCGACAAAATTGGACTTATACCCCTTTTCACTAGGGCCACAGAATTAATGTTTCTTCAATCTGTCCCTTTTTCGATTCTTCTGTCTATAGACAAATCCGTTTCTTCGGTAGCCTTGCTTAGCGTGCAGGGAAGCTGTACCATCATACCAACGTTTGAAGAATCCACAGGAATAGAAAAGCTCGGCTGAATGGTGATGATGAAAGCGGAGGTGCTGGCGATGATGATGATGATGATGATGATGGGAACACCAAAGCGAAGGAACATACCGTCCGAAATTATGTGTGAAGTGTACCATTACTTCGGACGGTATGTTGCCACGCTTGTGTCCGGTGTGTGGGATAGATCTAACTGCTGGACTGAATAGAATTTTGACATTTATACACCATCAACATGCTTATTTGTAACCTAAATTTTAAGCAGACAAGAGGTTTTACTACAGAGACGTGGAGCTCCTCAAGTTCCGAGTTGAGCTCATGATTACTGGCAAATGCTAGAACTGACTGATTTGGTCTCCTCATATCTGTGTGGTTCTTTCCTCAAAAGACAATTAGACAATTTCAGACACTAATCTGCATGATCTGCATGATTCTCACATGATCTGACCAAGATAATTTTTGGACTTTAAAAGAGACTGTGTCCTCTGAGTTTCTTTCGGTATTTATAGTAGCACCAACCTCTAGTTATAAAGTTACATGTAAAAGTATGAACCTATTTACAAAAGTAAATATCATTTATCAGAAACAAGATAAAAACATCCAGGAATCACATATGATATGAATGATGTTAATAGGCTGTCTCGAGAAGCCGTACCAACATACCCACGTTTGAAGAGTCCCCAGGAATAGAAAAGCTCGGCTTGATGATGAAAGAAAGAATGAAATAATATATATTGGCAACAGGTAAAAACATGCACACAATGTAAAACATGAAAATAACACAAAAAAAATTAAAAAACAAGAGCGGAGGTGGTGGTAATGATTGTTACATGTTAGCTGAAGAATTCTAACCTTTTGCTATGTCCTACAGGGTCCATATTATGTGTTTCAATTGAAAATAGGGAACGTCAATGACCTCTATCTGTCAGATGTCGCTTGAAAAGTACGGTCTGCAACGAAACCATAGTGCATCAATTATATTTTTCTTTTATTGTTTTACCGAGTCTCAGTTATTCAAAATGAAAAAACGTCTTAAATGATTTAGTTATAATTATTACAAATAAACAATACATCATCATCATCTGCCTAGCCTTTTCCCAACTATGTTGGGGTCGGCTTCCAGTTTAACCGGATGCAGCTGAATACCAGTGTTTTACATGGAGCGACTGCCTGTCTGACCTCCACAACCCAGTAACTGGGTAACATGATACCCCTTGGTTAAACTGGTTGTCAGACTTTCGGGCTTCTGACTACAAGTAACGACTGTCAAAGATCTACAAATGACAGCCGGGACCAACGGCTTAACGTGCTTTCCGAGGCACGGAGGAGTCTTGGTATGTAATAAATGGTCACCCATCCACGGACCGACCTCGTCAAGCGTAGCTTAACCTTCGATCGACCCATGCGGCTGTTATAATTTAGCCACAAGCTCCTCCAAAATAAACAATACCGTTTTCTTTAAATGTCGTCGTGAATTGTTGCTAACAATGAACCTATTCATTGTTGGCAACAATTCACGACGACATTTACACAGACTGCGATGCCGCGATAAGTGGCATAGAATGGCTAGATTCTGATTAAATTTTGTCATAAATACAATACCTAATAAATATTAAAAACCTACATTAATCCATGTTTTATTTTATAGGGGAATGCAACAGTGATGATGATGGCAATATTGGCAATGACCACAATAGTGACTACTCAGTCAGTGATACAGAAATGAGCGTAATTGAAAAATTCAGTTCTTATTTTTAAAAAAATCGTTCATGATTCGTAATAAAAATTATTTAAAAAAAAAATTTTCATCGTCACAATATGGCGCAGTCATTCCTATTCTCATTTGAAACGCATAGTAATGATCTCATTTATAAACTTACCACCTAAGAATACAAGTGGAAAGCAATAAAGATATGAGTATTAAGTAATTAACGTTTGAAGAATCCACAAAAATAGAAAAGCTTCGCTGAATGGTGATGATGAAACTGGAGGTGATGATGATGATGATGATGGAGACACCAAAGCGAAGGTACATACCAGCCGAAATAATGTGTGAAGTGTACCATTACTTCGGCTGGTACGTCTCCACGCTTGTGCTCCGGTGTGATGTGATGTCATCTGCTGTTAACCTTCTCTCAAGTATGTTTTGTCAGCTTCCAGTCAAACTGGATACAGCTGAATACCTGTATTTGACATGGAGCGGGCTGCCTATCTGACCTTGACTACCCAATAAATAAATAAATATTCCACAACTTTTCACACAACGCCATTTAGTCCCAAGTTAAGCTTGAGAGCTTGTGTTATGGGTACTAAATAGCTGATAAACATACTTAACACACAGAACGAATTAAAGTTGTGACAGTTCAAGCACGAGTTTTCTTGGGGAGTGTATTCCCCACGGACGCTTGAGTGGATAAATATTTCTAAATACATACATAAATTATAGATAAATTACACCCAGACACAGAACAAATGATCGTGCTCATCACACAAACATTTGTCCTGGGTGGGAATCGAACCCACAACCTCCGGCATAGCAGTCAGGGTCACTGACTACTAGACTAATAGGCCAGTCAAATGATTGTAACATCCTTATGATAAGACTATCTTACTACAAAAAACAACTTCTCAAAGGTTTACAAATGTAGGTTGGTACAAAGCCTAATGATCCCATACAAGATCTTTTGCCCCATACACTGGGTCTATGGGTTACACACACACATTAAAAAGCAGAACAAGCATTCATACAGGGCGCAAAAAGACCCTTAACGTAAACGAAAACCACATATTTTACCCATAACTGGGATAGTTTTTTTCTTCTAGAACATACCTGGAAATACACTGTCTAGAACCAGTGAATTATAGAACCAGTGATATTGATGGTAAGAGTGAAATAATTTATCATTAGTAAAGTTTCTTCCGAACAAGCATTATCAAAATTATAGATTTTGATGCTAAACACAAGAGTGCGGTCGGTTCAACGACCCAGCACGGGTGGTTGCGGTCGGCCGTAAGCTCAGCTGATCGAAACTTGCGCGCTTTTCATGGCACGCAATAAAAATCGTCACTTTTTTTAAACTTACTTAATTCTATGTGTACAGAATGTGTAGTTATCGGCCATGTGATCAGTCTTTTTACATCTTATATTATCAACCAATAGCAAGCAGGGATTTCAGAATAATACATGAGCAAGCATGATGATAAATGCTCGTGCCTTCTCTATACAAGAAGATAGTAGTAATCTGGTTGTGTTATTACTCACGTTTGATATCCGTAACAGTTCTGATGTAGTTCTTGGTGGTGAGCACAAACTCGTTGTAGATCACCCAGTCCGGTTTGTGGTCCAGACACGTGCTCGGATGAAGTTGGACCACCTGGTTGTCTTTCACGGTGAGGTAGTGGCCTGTTCTCTCTAAATGTGCTACCTGGAACATGGAATTAAATCGAATTGGAATTAAATTGTCGTGTCACAGTTTTTTAACGGCTTGAACAATTCTTATGAAACTTTGTGTGTGTCAGAGAACTTTAATTCGTTTAAGATCACACAACGAAAGATAATAATATTCCCGTAATTTAAAAACTTTCCAAGAATTTGTTATCTCAGCGACAATTATACGTCAAAAACTTGTCAAAAATGTGAAGGGAAATTTAACGTATTTGTGACAAATTGAATCGTAATTTAATTTGAACGTATTTAAAAATACGCGAATAGGCCCGGTGGTCGTACACGCACAAGAAACTCAAGTGAACTGTAAGCTATTACATTAGTCAGTAAGTGAGGAACGTCACGCTGCCTGCTCGCTAGCCTGCACTTATACAAAACATCCATGCGCGAATCCACTGCCCCGCCCCTCCCGAGCTGTCAGCGCGTGCGCATCCTACCAGCCGCTTGAATGCGCAGTAACACGCCACTAAGTAAGTCGCGCGATGCACGAGAGAAGTGAAAATTACACTATTCAAAGCTTTTTGCCAGTCCTACTCAAGCGGCCTGTGGGTGAGACATACGCAGCGAGCCTACAGAGCCTTGCGCACTCAGTACAATAATGCGTTCAGGATTTTGTTGGGTCTGCCGTGGCAGTGCAGCGCCTCTGGGATGTTTGCTGAAGCGCGCACTGATGGTTTCCAGGCCATCATGCGCAAAAAAGCAGCTTCCCTGCTTGCCCGCATGCGGGGTAGCAACAACAGCATTTTGAGCGCTATTGCTACACGTTTTGACTGTCCCTTTCAAAATATTTGGGTCACGTCCTTTATAGGTGTGACCAGTCATACCCAGTGAAAAAAAAAAATGTAATGTGTATGTAAAAATGTGTGTGTAGGTAATGTTTTAAAAATGTATGTACTAGGTTAAGATTTCTATGGGTCTATGCCACCCGAATTAAAGTTATTATTATTATTATTAATGCCGCGGTTGCATGTACGCCCGTTATCGCAACATATATTTTCTACGCTTTTAAAGATAAAAAAAATTGTGTGTGTGTGTGTATGTTTGTAATGAATAAACTCAAAACCACAGTGCCGATTTCAAAAATTCTTTCACCATTGGAAAGCTATAGTCACCCTGAGTAACATAAGCTACTTTGTATCAATGTATTCCCACGAGGACGGGAACAACGCGGGTGCAACCGCGTGATGTCTGCTAGTATTTTATAAAGTTGCCCCACACTGCATCATTATCTTTTCCGTGCAGTAACTGAACCGGCGATACGCTGCGCAGTAGCCAATCGCTCAACCATTACGCCAACCGTACCGTCAAAAAGCAGAACAATTTTGGAGTCACAGAATGCCACATACTATGATTCCTACGTACGTAATCCATTAACTTTGTCTATGTTCGTGCAGACGCCAACACATCAAGTTACCCCAATATGTAAAATTTTCCCAATTGAATGCCGCGTGTTAGTCTAGTAGTGACTCTGACTGCTATGCCGGAGGTCGTGGGTTCGATTCCCATCCAGAACAAATGTTTGTGTGATGAGCACAATCATTTGTTCTGTGTCTGGGCGTAATTTATCTATAGTATGTATTTAGAAATATAAATTAGTATGTTTATCAGCTGTTTAGTACCCATAACACAAGCTCTTAGCTTAGCTTGGGAATAGATGGCGTTGTGTGAAAAGTTGTGGAAATATTTATTATTTATTATTATTAATATGAACCTTATTCTGTTTGTCATAAAGTTGAAAAAGGATCAAAGAAATTTGACACATTGGGGTAATTTGATGGGCTTGTGGCACGCACGAAAAAAGCACAACCTCACTTTATTAAGTTGGTCGGTTAAGTGGTGGACATCGCGACGTCTTGCTACAACACCTAACGCCGCACGCTTGGTGTGGTAGCTAGAAGACGTTACACCTCTGACATCACGAGCGCCGGTCGGTCGGTCGTTTCGTCTCCGCGCACGCTTTCCAAAGTACCGTTACATCTAACGCTTAACGTATTGAAAATAGTGTAATACATACTTATTAACTGTAAACTGTTAACTACAACACATAATAAATACTGTGAACTGCAAACTGTGTCTGTATCCTGGTGAACAATAAACTTTGATAAACAGTGCTACCTATTTCGTTTCCTTTCTCACTGTTTAACTTTGCCCGCTACAGGCTGTCGTCTGCACACCAGCAGAGCAATTTTTTTTTTTTGTGTTGTTGCACACCGAACTTTCATGACAAATGAGATATATTACAAAAAATGGTATTACACTTTTAGCGGACTTCAAGTTACAGTGACTATCAGACGGGGTACTTACTGTGCGCTACGTCACACCTCTGCGAGTGCGCATGACGTCATCACTAGATACACACTGATGATAACCAATCCGAACCTACCTGTTTGACAGTTCATCATTGAAAACTTTATCAATGGATATTCGCAATAGCCCCTGCTGGCTACACACACACACCAGTTGCGAGTATACTACGCACCTGACCTTTCTGAAAAACATCACTAATGAGATGATAAGTACATCTTACCTGCATGAAGAATCCATTAACTAGCGCTTTTCTTATATTAATATAGTAGTCCTTGCTTGTGAACTCTGTACTTGTTCGTTTTAAGCTAAACCTGAAAACAGACAACGTTATTAGCACAGTACAAATATTAATACAGTAGGACGGCGCCTTTGATCTGTAGAAAAATGCTGACAACGTCTACGCGCGTTAGCCCTGAATAATACCTCCCGCACTACGAATATCGTTTTGTTCGCAGTTCGGGAGCGGCTTTCCCGCGTTTCGCCCTTCACACCCCGCACGATTGCCCTGTCTAACGCTGGATATTAATAATCTATCTCGGTTGCTATCTTGATCCCGATCTTTGTCTGTAACCAATCAACGACCGAATTCGCCTATCCGAGTCTTAAAGATGTCCAATCAGAAGCAGCCGTCAAAAACAAAGGATCGGGATTTGGATTGAGATAGAATATTAATATCGGGCGTAAGACGGCTTCGTCGGACGACAGTAGGTTTTTAGACTGTGTTATAGGTTTTGTAGCGAGATCTATCTCACCACATACGAACTAATAACGGACATCCTACAATGTGCTTTAAAGTTATCCGCGGTGGCCCATTGGTGGCGGCCCCGACTTGCGAACATTAAGTCGTGGGTTCGAACCCAGGCACGGAGCATAACTTTGTGTAATTTATTTCATCACCACTGCTCTCAAAAACGGTGAAACGCGCTGACTGCTCGCCGTTGGCTTTGTCTTATTGACATTGTGAAATATAATGTACAGACGCCAGCACATCAAGTTACCCCAATGTGTCAAATTTTCCCAATTGAATATGAACCTTACTCTGTTTCACATAAAGTTGAAAAACGATCAAAGAAATTTGACACATCGGGGTAACTTGATGTGCTGGCGTCTGTACTACACACGATTTAATGCTCTAAATTGAATGACAAGTCAATTGCTGGTTTGGTGCGGTGCCGGTATAATGTGCCATGATCTTTAGACGCTAAGGTCCTTGTATGGGAAGACAGCTGTGTGTATGCTGACCTGTCCATTATCCTGCTGAGCTGCTGCCGGACGTTGTCTCCAGACTTCAGTGACCGGTAGTTGATGAAGTTGTCGTAACACCAGTGGGGATCTTCCATGTCTGCAACCATACAAATACATTATCATCATCATCATCATTATCTGCCTACTTTTCCAACTACGCTGGGGTCGGCTTCCAGTCTTGCTGGATGCATAGAAGGGTGGATCTTTTGGGGGACTGCATTATATAGGGTGACTGGTAATTAGTGACCGATACTTAAACACGTGATTGTACTCATGAATACGAATAACTTTCCCGAAGATACTTTTTTTATACTCATTAACTTCCTATTAATTCAATTACGTCAGTACTGTACAACGGGAGCGGTGGGGGTGGCGGGGGAGCGTGTGACGCTACTACTAGTACATTTTGCCCTTCCCGAGGTCAGACTATCAGCTGATAGGTCGTGCCGATTCGTGCCTACTGTGATCGATCAAAAGCGCACACGGGGATTTCAAACAGCGTTTTTGCTATTTAATTGTGTTATAAGTTATAGTGATAGTTAAGTAATAAAGTTTCTTTGGTAAAGTTTATTGAAATCATGAATACAATCACGTGTTTAAGTATCGGTCACTAATTACCGGTCACCCTATATAATGTTGATGTTCAAAAAGAATGTTCATGTATGTGTGACTGGCCTGATAGTCTACAAGTTAGTGACCCTGACTGCTATGCCGGAGGTCCCATCCAGGACAAATGTTTGTGTGATGAGCACGATCCTTTGTTCTGTGTCTGGGTGTAATTTATTTATAATATGTATGTATTTAAAAATATATAAGTATGTTTATCAGTTGTTTAGTACCCATAACACAAGCTCTTAGCTTAGCTTGTGACTAAATGGGGTTGTGTGAACAATTTTGGAATATTTATTTATTTATGTTTCTAACCTAACAATTCGCTTATGCGCATTATTTAAATTTCATTTAACAACTGAGAATTTACAATAAAATTTTAAGTATTGCACTTCAAGTGGACTTCATGTTAACACTTAGGGACTCGCGTCCTAATTTGTCGCACAAGTACTCGCTACCGGGTCCGCTGGACCCAGTATAATGTCATAAGTTTTTTCCAGAACTGCATGATAAACGTAAATGTTTACTTTCTTATACGGATTCTATATGTATAATAAAAGATATTATTAAATCAAATATTAATATTTATTTTTTTTACTTAGACAAAGGCTATTACAAAAATATACTTAATTTCTCCATAGTTTTGTGACAAGATTTAGGGTAATCATTGTAATTTCTATATTTACTTATTTTTTTAACAAAATTTTCTGTATTTACTTACACAACTATAATATACTTATTTAAACGGAATAGCAAAGAGAGATCAATCATCACAGAAGTATAAAAAAAAATACAAAAAAATAATATCTTCTTTGGAGTAAAATCACACTCGTCAACATTCTTCAGACACTTTGTACATAAAATTGACTGCTAACTGACTGCCGACGTCGTCATTTGCTGTGCTACACTATCGTTAAAAAGTACTAAGAGCGGCAATGTCGCATTCGTCGAATTTTAATATTTATGAAGCAAAATATGAAGGACTGGGTCCGTTGGACCCACTAGCAACTCTTTAAGTGTTAAGGTGACTATCAGACGGGATACTGTGCGCTTCGTCACATCTCTGCGAGTGCGCATAACGTCATCCTAGATACACACTGATGATAGCCAATACGAAACAAGCTGTTTGACAGTTGATTGTTGAACACTTTATGCAGTGATCATCACAGCGAGCTGTTAACGAAGATACACCTGCTAGTTGGAATATATCCTAATGAGCGAGGGGTGGCACCTGGTTATGTACTTACTCTGCTTGAAGGCGTGGTACACGTTGAGTAGCGTAAGGTGGTCTCCATCGATGTGCGCAAACCTCATCTTCGCTTCGTCGGCAGCCTTGCGAGCCTCGTTCGGTCGCACGAAGCATTGTTGTACTGGAAATGTATAACGAAATAACATTTAATAAATGTCTGTGCGTGTGTTGTGTGTTTGAAAATAAATAAATAATGTTTAATGTATAGTTGTAATGAAGATTTAAATACCTAAATAAAACGAGTATTGTATATTTCGGATAGCAAAGTGACTCACCTGAGAGCATTGCAGTGATGGAGAGGATCTCGTTGGAACAGTTGTGGTTGCAGCTGGCGATCAGCATCTTGGCGAGTTGAGGGTCCAGGGGGAACTCTGCCATTACAGCACCCAGGTCAGTCAGGTTACCGTCGTCATCTGAAAGCGAGATGTTACAAGTTTTTATATAGCAGACGTGACGCGATTTCTCCCGCGTAGTTCCTATGTCACCGGGGGATAGTGTAGCCTCCTGATGGTGAAAGAATTTTTCAAATCAGCTGAGTTGTTTCAGAGCCAATTCAATGCAAACAAACCAACAATCAAATCTTTTCTCTTTATAATATAACAGGTAACATAGCCAGGTTCACTGTGTGGCTCTCAAACAATATACATTATAATTATTACATATTGAAGTAAAAGTAAAGAAAGCGTTACGAAAACTGTGATCGGGCGAGGCGAACGGATGTTGAGATATAAGTTAGTAAAGATAGAAAGAGGGAGATTTACGTTTCGTATATTACTGTAGGGGCAAGAAGGAGCGAGCACACGTTTTAATTTATCTTTTTCTCTCATAGCCAGTAACGTTTCGTATATATTATCTAAAGCACAGTGCAAGCCTATTATCTGTATCACACTGTAGGATCAAGATAGAGCAGCGCGCGCGCACATTTTCTAAACATATAAGTATGGACAAGCATGCTCACCCAACGCCGCCAGGTAGTTGAGAAGCTCCAGAGCCCTCATCAGCGTCTCAGGAGCCGGGGGATCCATGAAGTCAAAGTGCACCAGATCATCGATGCCAAGCTTTTTCAGCTGCAAAACTACAGACCCTAAGTTTGATCTGCAACGGCAACAATTGTGCGTTGTGTTAGCTCAGTCTGACACTGCGGGGATTCTCCGAGGGGGTTTTGTTCACTCTATAAATGAAGTATTGTTGAAGGATCTTGGTTGAAATAAACACTGGGATGCGGTGAAGGGCGGACATACTTTATGTAAGTTTAGATGTTAAAAACCTGCATTTAGTGTTGTTTTTACGCCCCGTTCACGACCTTGTCGCTGTGAGCGGCTTCTAAGCGCGGTGCGGCGAGTGGTAAAATTCAAAGTAAGAAAACGCCACGAGTCGCCGCTCGACCGACTCGTGGCGTGCTTCTTACATTTTCATATTTTTTAATCTTACCGCTCGCCGCCCCGAGTTTAACCGCCATATTCATTTGCTTGTGAAGTCGCCATTGACGTAGTTACAAATTGCCCATCCTGAGAATCGAACCCTGGGATTTGCGAACGCAACACGATGTGTTTACAGAATTATAATCATTAAAATACAAAAAAAAACACATAAAGCGCATCTAAGTTCAGAAGTGGGGGGTTGTAACGTCACTTCTAAGCAGTGCACTAAAGTGTGACGTCACGCTTAATATCAGCATAGCATTTAGTGACAAAAGAAAAACTACCCTCTTGCACTAAGTAAACCGACCCCTTGAGTTGAGCCATAGATTAAATTTGAAAAAAAAAATACTTTTAAAAACTAAATAATAATAAAAGCCGAATACCACCAGTCACCTTAATATCTCCGGATACGTATTGTCCTGCATTTCATCTTTGTACGCCTTCTCTGTGTATAGCCTGAAACATTTCCCTGGTCGAGTCCTGCCGGCTCTGCCAGCCCTCTGCTGAGCAGACGCCTTGCTGATAGGCGAGACCAGCAAGGACTCCACACGAATCCTAGGATTATACACCTTCTGTTTTGCAAACCCTGGATCTATCACGAACACTACACCGTCTATGGTCAAGGAAGTCTCAGCTATGTTCGTGGAGACCACGACTTTTCGGCCTATAGCGCCGTTAGCCCGATTCGGCGGCGCCGGCTCGAAGATTCTCTGTTGCAAATTTGGTGGCAGAGTCGAATATAACGGTATGCATTTCAATTCGCCAGCGTCAGGTCCTAAATTGTCAATTTCCCGCTTGATTCTCTTACAAGCGTCCTCTATTTCCTCTTGTCCCGTCAAAAATAATAGTATGTCTCCGGTTATCTCTTCACAAATGTGTATTTGTATGACTGTACGTATGGCTGCTTCTAAATAATCTCTTTCTGGCTGTGGCGTGTAGAATATCTCTACTGGATGCGTTCTGCCCGGTACATTCATGAGTGGTGCATTGTCAAAGTACTGTTGAAACTTCCCCGCATCTAACGTAGCGGACATGATAACTAATTTGAGATCTTTTCTTTGTTTTATAACCTCTTTCAACACACCCATTAGTATATCTGTCGCTAGCGTTCTCTCGTGAGCCTCATCGAGGAGGATTACTCTATACTGTTCCAGCATGGGGTCTGACATTGCTTCTCTCAACAACATACCGTCTGTCATGTATTTTAATATAGTGTGTGGGCCGGAGCAGTCTTCAAAACGGATGCTGTAACCAACTTGCTGGCCCAATGCAACGTCCATCTCTTCAGCTACTCTCTGGGCTACAGACATGGCGGCTACTCGCCTAGGTTGTGTGCAAGCAACGCCTCTGGACTTCCCAGCGGTCACTGCAGCAAATTCTACAGACCATTGTGGAATTTGTGTGGTCTTCCCGGAGCCCGTCTCACCGACTAACACTACACACTGGTGTGTGTTGAGAAGTCTCATGAAGTCGTTTTTATATTCCCATACGGGCAGGCCTAGACGACGGCGGAGGAGCTCGTGGTAGCGCTGGGAGTGAGGTAGATCTGGGAACAATGTGTAAAGAACCATTAAGAAATGTCTTATAAATAATAATATTCACACAACGCCATCGTCGCCATCTAGTCCCAAGCTAAGCAGAGCTGGTGTTATGGGTACTAAATAACTGATAAACATACTTATATAGGGTGACTGGTTACCGATATTTAAACACGTGATTGTGCTCTTGAATACGAATAACTTTCCCAAAGAAACTTTTTATTAAACTTAACTTTCAATTAATTCAATTACGTCAGTACTGCACAACGGGAGCGGTGGGAGTAGCGGGGGAGCGTGTGACGCTACTACTAGTAGATTTTGCCTTTCCCGAGGGCATACTATCAGCTGATCGATCCCAGACGGGCGCACGGGAATTTCAAACAGCGTTTGTTGTTTATTGTGTTAATAAGTTTTTGTGTATAAAAAAAGTTTCTTTGGAAAAGTTTATTGAAATCATGAATACAATCATGTGTTTAAGTATCGGTCACTAATTAACAGTCACCCTATATATTTCTAAATACATACATATTACAACCAGGCACTAGTCCAAACTCTGGACTGTTACAAAAATTGTGTGTGTGTGTGTGGGTGTACTACATGTGTTACAAGTAATACTTCTTTGGAGTAACAAGATAAAAATCTTTCTAAAAATTTTATTATCGCGTTATCTTACGTAAGTAAAAAAAAACGACACTGAAAATAGTAGAAATCTATAATGTTGACTATACCTGACAGCAGAGTCGGTTTTTCCTGACGGTGTGAGCGCTATATCTTAAAAATTTACTATCATAATTTATCATTAACACTCCAAAAGTATGACTTCAAAAATCCACAGCACTAAACCAATGGGGCAGGCTTATCTTATTAGGTCATTTAATTCATTAAACCCCAAGAGGACACCAGTGTCCGCGCTGTCCTTGTCTTTCTATTGTGTCTCTAATTGACAAAATTGAAAGGTTAGTGCCTTTTAAATGGCCTAATTGCAATAAATGATTTGACTTTGACTTATGTAAGACTTACTAGTAAAGGGGTTGATTCCAGGAGTGCTAGTGGCTGTAGGAGGCATGCTGGTACCAAGAGTAGCTAACGCAGCTTCTGAGGACTCTCCGCTGGCACCAGACTTGGCAGCCGCAGCCGCCTTCTCTTCCCTGAAGACAACAGGAGCAATATTAGTTTATTTATTTATAATTATGAGGAACACCAACAACACATTACTATGCGTTTCAAATGAGAATAGGAATGAATTTGCTCCATGTTGTGACGATGTGAAGGTTTTTCTAAACATAATTTATTTACGAATTACGAAAAAATAATTTTCTAAATTCTCATGTATTTTTTTACATTGGAGATAATCTCTCGAGCCCTCCTATGCAAAACAGTGCCTCGTTCCCACATTTTTCGTTCGAGTTTTTAGTTCAAGCAGTTAGGAGATGAAAACAAAAACAAATATCAACAACAACAGCAAACAACCGTGTAACAAACAGAATTAACAAATAAAACATAACCACTCCACAACAGTAATTAATTTAAGATGTTTTTTCATTTTGAATAACTTCGACTTGGTAAAACAAAAAATAGAAAATAATTGATATCGTCGTTGATAGTGCAATTCCGCATAACTACAATTGTTAAATACTGCGAATATACACCTTCGCTGACTGTGATTAGGTGCATATTCGCAGTATTTAACAATTGAAGTTACGCAGTATTGCACTATCAACGACGATATGCAATTAAGGTTTTGTTGCAGGTTGTACTTTTCAAGCGACATTTGACAGATAGACGTCATTGACGTTCCTATTGTTATTTGAAACTCATAATAATAAGATCAGGTACAAAATAAAGACAATATTTAGGTTAACAACACAATTTATTTTTTTGGTTTGGTCACATTGAAAGGATGAATAACTTTACATGTATAAATTTACAAGGCAGAATGTAAGTGGGAATGCCAAGAGGGGATGTCCTAGGACATACATAGACCTTATTGGTGAGGTTCTTTAAAAAGGCCAGGTGCGTAGTACTCGCAATCGGGATGTGTGTAAGACAACATGTATGAATGTAAACAATGCAAAAGAAGTATGTAAGAATCATGGCGCTGTCTTCCCCTCTGGAAAAAAGGTGTGAATGTATGTGTGTGGAAGACACAGGTAGACTTACAAAAACATACATTAACATTTTATACTTAGGCCATCAAGGTGGAAAACTAAAGCAGTAATTCAGTACTCTAGTAAGTTAGATACGAAATACAAGGCAGTATGATTACAAATAGCACTATGAACAAAGTTAGCTTTTTTTTAACCAAAAAACATTATTTTTTACTTTTGTTTCTTTAATATATTTTTTTTTCCACTGGGAGTTTATATTAACATTTTGTGACTGTAACTTTGTACTTCTTGCATCTAGAATAGGACTATTCAAACTGGTGGGTCCTCTAAAAGAACCGGACATGCGCTTTAGAACGACGAAGTCGCGAGACTTAAACATTACAAACCAATGAATTTTTAATAAGTAACCACTTTTGCGCACTACTTTTTTGGATATTTAACTCGACAGTTTTGACTAAAGCATATAATTATAATTGAAACGACGAAATTTTACGAAAGGGACGCATGCAAACCGGTGACAGCAGAAAAAAATAAAGAGGGTAGGACTAAATGGCCCTGAAAGATTTCTAACCTGGTGTTCGTATTTTTCAACAGAATACAAAGTTGTGCTAGTAAATCAATGAGTGTCACCAATTAAACTGATAATTCAATTAAAAACTACAAACAAAGGCATGTAAACGACGAAATAAAGCATGGCATAACAAAACGTTTGAAAACGTGTCACTAACCTTTTCTTTTTAATAAATGGATCCATCACTTCGATGCGGCGCTTAGACATTTCGGATTACAACACATAAAACACCAAAACAAATTAAAATACGAGAAAATTCTTATAACTTCCCAACAATTTTCAACATCCAACAAGATGGCGACTTGAGACTTCGCTGCTCTAAAACAAAAAAAAATACTTCTTTGTTTATGGTTTCAATGCTCGGTGTTGAATGGACAAAAATAAAGGAATGAAACAAAACAATGTTTAAAAATTACATTTTTTACTCCGGCTCAACAAGAAACGAAAATAATGTCTTACATAAATCGGTGGAACCCAGGCCTGGATACTTTTTTGTAACTTTGTAAGCTTAAAAAAAAACTTTGAACCACCAACACTGAAATAACTTTTCTCTATGCTTTCAATGCGGCATAATGCTCATTTTCCTTTGCTACTCGATCTTTACGCAAAATAAACTTGAACGAGTCGTTCCTACCTACGCTAAAAACATGAAAAGTGAGTTAACTTTCGGTTTGTTTGAGACAGGTTAATATGAGGTCGTGATTTTTGGCATAGCAGGAAAAATAAAAAACTTTGCAAGACAATTACTAATAAAGTTTGTGTTATAAAACTTGTGTTATAAAACAAGATAAAATCTCACAAAAAAATAATTCTGTAATCAATGTGTTGGTGAAGAAAAACGGAATGAACTCAAACAAAAATCTAAGACAATTCACATTTCACAATGTCAGACACTAACCGAGAACTGCGTATTTTGTTGTGCTAATTTCAGTCAGAAATTATAAATTATATTGGTAAATGTTTAAATAATTCTTGCGTCCCTTTATTGTTAATGTATTCGAGTGTTTTTGTAATTTAAGTACATCGAACCTTGGAGTGAACGTGAAGTGTGATGATAATGTACGAACGAGCTTCGAGTCTTTGTGATTTTTTATAAAATTATTTCACAGAAGATAATAAACATCGAAGAGACACCTTGAAATAAACATAGACGTGAGTGTTTTACTATTTCTAGTAGTTCTATGTACACGTTATTTTCTTTTGATGTAGAATTTCAAGATGGCGGAAGTATTACCTTTTATTTTGATTATTTTTATTTCTCTAGTCTAGTAGTCTACCATTAGATTTACACGTTTTGTTGTTACTTGAAATAGCTGCAATGAGTCGTAGAGATTAATTATAACCGTCTTTGAAAAGAGGTCGACTAGGGTTATTGAACTTGTTGAATGTTGAAACATGTCCAAGTTTACATCAAGTTACAAAAAAAAGTCAGCAAGTTTGTGGTTTGAGATAAAGAGTTAAAAAAAACGTTTCCAAATCTTTAAAGTTGTTAGATAGTTGATTATGTTACCTTAAAGTAAAACTTTAGTTTTATTGATAGACTATTTCTATGACTAATAATTTTATTGCTACATATAATTACAATTTACACAAGCATGCTACAGGACTAGCGTTGCCAGGCGTCCGGATAAAGCCGGACATAGTTAGGCTTTTTGATTGCGTGTCCGGCCAAAATAAACGGTGTCCGGCTTTTTCCTATTTTTTTATGGTAAGTAATAATGAAAAAAGCAATTCTAAGACACAACATTTTATGAGAGAGACACAAAACCTGATGTAGGGTGTCCGGGCTTTTTACCCAAATGTCCGGCCAAACTGACAGGTCTGTCCGGCTATTAGGCTTGGCGACCTGGCAACCCTATACAGGACGTATCTAAACTAATAAGTTTCTATGCTCGCTTCAATTTCCTGCCTTAAATATTGCCAGCAGGTCAGTTTGCAGAGTTGAAAAACATCTAAGGCCTTTGTCGAGAGATTACCAGTAACAATAAACCGCTGCTGGTCTTTCTCAAGGAATTAGGATGCATTTTTAAACTGCAAATCATTGCGGAGCAGCGGTGGCCCAGTGGTGGCGGCCCCGACTTACGAACAGTTAGTCGTGGGTTCGAACCCAGGCAGGCGCATTACTTTGTGTAATTTATTTCATCACCACTGCTCTCAAAAACGGTGAAGGAAAACATCGTAAGGAAACCGGCATGTCCTAGAACCAAAAATTCGAAGACATGTGACATCTACCAGTTCGCACTGGGCCCGCGTGTTAGATTATAGCCCATACGCAAAATACGCGCTGTGACGTGGAGTTGCGGATACCAGCCCGGTATCTTTATCTTTAACTGCAAACAGAACTCAACATGCCTCTGTGACACATATTTATGCTGTTAATTCCAACGCGTTGACAACAAATTGTTACAATTAAAACTAATTAAAGTGTCTGCCCAATTAATGGACATGGCTGACTCATTTCAGCCACAATATTGACAATATTAAAGAAACACACAATACTACATCTACTATGAACCCTCCATACACACATTATAGACATACCATGGACTTGTAGCTTCTGTTATACGGTATGGCATTATTTTCTGGGGGCAGTCAGCTAATAGGGAGATTGTATTTAGGATGCAAAAACGTTGTGTGAGATCTATGTGTGGTTTAAAAACGACAGATAGCTGTATTCCGCATTTCAGGGACCAAAAAATATTGACAATGCCAGCAATGTACATAATGGAAACTGCATTATATTTATTTATTTATTTATTTAATACTTCAAGCACACTAATGTACAGAGGCGGACTTAATGCCATAGGCATTTTCTACCAGTCAACCTTTAGGTGATGCAGAGAAAAACAGTGGTAGGTGCAATTAAAAATGAAAAAATAAAAGGAATCAAAGAATACTAATACATAATATAAGTATAAAAAAAAAAATCATTCATTTCATTATTTGTGAAAAAAAATCCGCATCTATTTGTCAGCTTATCTGAAGTCAGAAAAAATCCACTGCGTAGGTACTCAGTATTTGAACAAACTTTGTAATGTTAAATGTAAAACATGATTAATGCGTAAAAGTTTTTTTGGTAACGCTCCAAAAATTTATAATAAAATACCGATTGCCATAAAAGACATCCCTTTAATAAAATTCAAAAAGATGCTTACTAGTTTTCTTATTGACAAATGTTACTACACACTGAATGAATTTTTGAATGATGCCTCGAAATAGATTTTAACTATTAATGAATGTAATAAATTAAATATTACCAATACTTATAGACAATAAATATATTTTTGTCCTTTCTTAATTTGAAAATATCTACATTGAAATTATTACTTTTTTTTGACATTTTAGTTTTTTTTTTGACATTTAAATTGTTTTTTTTTATTTGACTTTTTTTTTTCTGTCATTTGTTTTTTTGACATTGTAATTATGGTGATCTATTACTAATGGCATGTGGTACTAATTTTTGTACGCCCTAGAGGCAAAACATAGCGTGCTAAATCCCTAACTAATAAACAACTCTAATGTATACCTATGTTTTACAATAAATAAATGAATTTGAATTTGAATTTGAATTTGAGACATAGCTAATTGTCGCCAAAATTTTTGAAAACGGCACAGTAGTTTTTGAGAAACTTTTCCTCTTTATAATATTACTGTTGATTAAAACATATGTTTTATTTTGTTCGCAGATGGTAGTTCGCAGGACGAACTTTGCATGTGCAAGCTAATAACACCAACATTAAACTGAAGATGGGTCAGCAGACGTCTAGGAAGAGTGAGTATTATTTGTTTACTTTTAAGTACCCCTTAATACATAGCCCGCGTAATTGTAATGTGGGTTCTTGTTTCAATTAAAAATAAAATAAAATAAAAATAATTTGGTATTCAATTCAATTTAATTTAAATTAATAAATAAAAAATAACACTGTGTTTGAAATAACAAGTAATAATAAGATGAACACGGAAACAACACAATTGTTAAAAATTTACAACTTAATTTTATCTTACATCATTATTCAAGAACACTAATTACAAAATAAAAATTAAAACGACACACTGCTACTCATCAAGCTATAAATTTCATGTTTAAGCTGAACTCATTGTATAAGATTATCGTACAAAGCAAGATCTGTGTAAACTTTAAATCTATGTATACTGTATAGCTTGATGTGTTGCTATGTGGACAATAAAATTATTCCTTGACAACTGAAATTATGTCAAAAATGTTTAATGTCAGTTTTATTGATCAAAATATGAAAGAAAATAAACTAAATTGCATTACTATTCCGAATTGATCCCTGTGAAGAAATACCTAAAGAAACTCTGAGGGCTTGGTCGGGATTTTAAATAAATAAATAAATATTCTACAACTTTCATATAACGTCATCCAGTCCCAAGCTAGGCAGAGCTTGTGTTATGGGTACTAAACAACTGATAAACATACTCATATGATAGATAATTACACCCATACAGAACAAATGATCGTGTTCATCACAGAAACATTTGTCCTGGGCGGGAATCGAACCCACGTCCTCCGACATAGCAGTCAGGGTCACTAACTACTAGACCAACAGGCCAGTCAAAAAAAATGGACGGACGGATGAACGGTTTTAAATGTAGCGTGTTTTTAGGCGGTGAGTGCACTTGCGGTTGCGGCGCGTGGGAGCGGCGCCGGTACGCCGAGTCGCCCAGCAGTGTGCACCGATACGTCAGCGCGGTCACTGACAGGTAAGCATTATATAATATTTTTTTTTTTTTGAATTTTATGACCTGGTAACTGGACTTTTAGGTCAAAATTATGTAATAGAGTTTATAGAGAATACAATTCGAGGATCCCGGCTGTTTTCTGACCCCGAAAATCCCGGGACTGTACTAGGCTAATCTCGGGATTTTTGAGATTGCTAACTGCAACAGGTCTAGTTTGCGTTCCGTAGTCCGTTGCGCCATGACAAATTTGACTGGCCTGTTGGTCTAGTAGTAGTGACCCTGACTGCTATGCCGGAGGTCGTGGGTTCGATTCCCACCCAGGACAAATGTTTGTGTGATGAGCACGATCATTTGTTCTGTGTCTGGGTGTAATAATAGCATAATATATTCCATGGCGACAACATACAACCCTTAGATACTTAATTGTGTAAAAACTAATTGTCATACGAATACTTCCTACTTGATGTTAGGTACTATATTATAAATGCTGTGTACGCCTTACAATAGAATACTTTAATGTGCTTTGTAATGTTGTGTACCCTTTACCAAATAAATAAATAAATAATAGTTTTTTTTTGTGTCTATTTTCTTATATATTGTCATTGGTTTTGTGTGTGCAACAATATTAAAAACGTTTTTTTTTTCTAAATTACTCAAGTTCCTTTTTTTGTTGTTCTTATAATCTTGCCAAACTATCTATATTTCTTATTTTATTTAACTAGTAACATGTGGAAACATAGTGGATTGTACATTTAATTATGGCATACTGTGTATCCTGACATATGCTACAATGTACAGTTGTTTTTATCCCAAATAAAATAAATATATAAGTAATAGGGGGCGAGCCTATTGCCATCAATCGGGCACGAACCCGACTCCGGGCTGCTACTAAGAAATTTCAGATAGAAAAACACAATAACGCTTTGTCCGACCCGGGGATCGAACCCAGGACCTCATGCTTCATGCTTATTTTTTATAACATATATTTTTTAATTCTAAGTGTTATTTTTGTTATCGGACATAATTGTCGCATAAACTCTTGCACATAATTCCAGATGGAGCGGCCGCGAGTGCGCGTGTCGGCGTCGGCGCTGGCGCCGGCCCGCCTGCGTCTGCACCGCCTACAGGAGAGTCAGTGACGACAGGTCAGTCTGTAGCGAACACTAGAACTTCACCCGCATACCATAGACAATATAAAAATCCAGCAGACGTCCGTGTAGTTCCCATTCCCGTGGTAATACACGGAATAAGTAGTTTTTAAGTTTTGTTTTTTGTTACAAACATATAAATCTTTCCAAATATAAATAACAATTTAATTATTTATTGCCATCTGCGTAGAATATGGATTTTAAAAGCAATTTGCATGGTAAGTATGGTACACATTAAATGTTGAATATTTTCCCCAAAAAACCCAAATATAAAAGTATTTGTTGGTAAACGATTGTGATCGACTATCACGTCATTTGTGTATAAACATCCATCTGTTATGTCGGCTCGGTTAAACTTTCTAATGTTGATATAAACATTTGACGTCACACGTCTAACACGACGCCATGTTGCTGTACCAAGCGTTTTGACAGTTTAAATTTATTATCATACAATACTACTATTCAAAATTATGTGAGACGATTTTTGAGAACTACTTAAATAGCTTAAGTACTTACATAGGATTTTTTGTAATTTTTTTTACTATCGAAAAGCTCGCATTTCATTACTATACCACATGATGGTAAGCGATGATGTGGTCGACGTTGAAGCACGCTTGCCTAAAAGCTCAGTATAAATATTAATACAGTAGGACGACGCCTTTGATCTCTGGAAAAATGCCGACAACTTCTACACGCGTTAGACTTGAGTGATACCTCCCGCACTGCGAACATCGTTTTGTTCGCAGTGCGGGAGCGGGTTTCCCGCGTCTCGCCCCTCACACCCCGCACGATTGCCCTGTCTAGACGGCTTCGTCGGACGACTGTATGTTTTTAGACTGTGCTAAAAGTAACCTATTCACTCTCGACTTAAAGACCCCTGGGTTGTAGCTATCAGGAAACACTGACTCCGGCAGGAATTCCACTCCTTGGCTGTGGCACAATCCGCACAATTAATGTGTTCCCAAAACGTACGTATGGGTGAGATGTCTACCATGTACCCGTGGCGCAGCGACGTACGTCTAGTGCATATTTTTAAGCTATTGCATAGCTTCTATCGCGGGCCTTGAGCGCGGGGACCGAATCCAGAAATTCCGTAACGAAAAAACCTCACGCTCCCCAATCCGACGGGCAAGGAGGTGTGGCTTGAAGGCCGTGCATCGTCTAACGTCGTTTCAGCTCGGCAGTTTTCGACCTAACACAGGCATAGTGGTGATAGTGGGGAGGGGAGTTGAGGAGAGGGTGGGGAGGGGGAGGGGGGAGATTGTGACAGAGGGAAGGGGGGATTGTGAGAGGGGTCGGAGGGGCAGGGGAGGAATGTGGAGGGGAGTGGAGAATGAGGACAGAGAGAGGGGGTGGAGAAGGAGGGGAAGGGGAATGGGAAGGATGAGGTGAGAGGGGAGCGGAGAGGGGGAGGGGAAGAGGCAGAGAACAGGAGGGGAAGGGAGGGGAAAGTGAGGGAAGGGGAGGGGAAAGTGAGGGAAGGGGAGGGAGCGGTGAGAGGAGGGGCGGGGGAGGTGTGGGGGAGAGGGAGAGGGGTGGAATGGGGAGGGGGAGAGGAGAGGAGTTGATAAAAATGCTATGCAATAGCTTTACCGCGGCAGTCTCCGAGTGCCACACGTTTTTTTTTATTTTACGATTATTATTGAAACAATATATTGTTTTTTCAGACTTGCTGCAGTTCTAACGCTCGGCGCTAGGGACCTACGAAGGGAGTTGGACGCGATTGTCATAAATACAGGTAAGTCATTTATTTGTTACTTGCCGACGTCATGCGGTTTCACCCGCGTAGTTCCCATTCCCGTGGGAATACAGGGATAAAAAGTAGCCAATGTTACCCGGGGATAGTGTAGCTTCCCAATAAAAAAAAATCTTAAGAAAAAAACCCAATAGTGAGAGAATTTTTCAAATCCAATTAAACGCAAACTAACAGTCAATTGTTTTCTCTTTGTAATGTTATAGCCGCATTATTTTTAAGTTTCATAGACAATATTTTATTTTCAAAACTAAGACCTCTTAGGAGAAGATATTAAAGTACGAAATGCGGCCGAAGTGCCAACTTACAATATTAGTAAACAAAGATAAAGAAGCATGTAAGAAACGTAGTAGAGTACGCTCTATACTTTCTACCTCTATAGGAAAAAGGCGTGAGTTTAGGTACTTCAACAGGGTTTTTTTTTTTTTCATTTTAATTGGAACAACAAACAATTGCATAATAAAGAATACAAAGCTAACAAACTTAAAAGTAATAATTATGCAATCAACGACGTTATTCACAGCATTCAATTATAAATGTACAGGGTGTCTCATTCAAATGGGTCAGTATGGGAAAGTCTGAAACTATAAGACATACGAAGATCTGTTCTGAGGAACCATGTCATCGATTTTAATAACAAGAAAAACTGCATTCATACTAAAAGGTGGTTTTGTATGGAGAATAGGGAATGCAATCTCGTACGAGATTTCCGCCTAGCGAGATCTCGCGAGACTCAAAACCCAGTCTCGCGAGATCTCGTAAATTACGGGATCTCGCGAGATTGGAAGAATCTCAATTAAAACATATGCAAATGCTTGTTTTAAGAACTAGTAATTGACATGATATGTAATTAAATAGAAACTGCGTTGCTTAGTTATAAAAATAATGTAAGTTTTATTTTAAAAATCAACAGAGTACTTATTATTTTGTCTCTAACTCTAATAACATTTGTTTATGTCTATAATTATTATACCTACTGTAGCTAATCAGTTCAAATTCTTACAATATTGGTAACATAACAATAATTATCTATATTTAGGCAACGGCCAGGATCAGTTCGCGCGCAGCCGCGCTATGAAATACACGTCGTCACGCTGCATTTGTCGATCTCGTTATCTCGCGAGATCTCGTACGAATTTTGACGAGATACAATCTCGTAAAATATGGCCGGGATCTCGCGAGATCGGGATCTCGGCGAGACGAGATTGCATTCCCTAATGGAGAAGAATGGTCAAGAAACTCCTTACTTGAGATGAAACACATGATAACAATAAACTTGTTAATATTTCAGATGGTGACACGGGCCGGGAGAGCGGCGAGCCGACCGCTGAGGTCTACGTGCTGTCTGTCGCGCCTAGAACGTCAGTATTCTTTTTACGTACTTTCTCGAAAACTACAAAATATTGCGTAATTTTGTGGTGTGCTTGTAATTGGCTTTCTGGTGACTATTGCTTTCTATTTGTTGTGTTTTCGTTAGCTGTAAGTCTGTAAGTCCTCCATGTACTAAATATAGTGTTCGCAGTGCGGGAGCAGGTTTCCCGCGTCACGCCCCTCACACCCCGCACGATTGCCCTGTCTAGTCGGCTTCGTCGGACGACTGTAGGTTTTTAGACTGTGGTTATATGTAGAGGGTGCTTATACCTAGAGGGTGCTAAACACAGACTATAAATAGTTGTTACCACATATTAACATTATAATCTAATGAATACTAAAAGTGTGGTGGTTTTATTGTTTCAGAGCGGAAGGCGAGAGCTCACAGGAAGGCAGGCGTACGGAGCTCACACAGACTAATGACGCCATACGACTGCATCCGCACTTCCAGGTATATATTTTTAAACTTTAAATTACAATTAGTTTTTATGTTACTGTTTAATTTGTTGCAGCTGTGAGCGGCGGCTTATCGCGGGGCGGCGAACGGTAACATTCAAAGAAAGAAAGAAGTATAAAATACTTTTAACCGACTCGTGGCGTGCATAGACACTGTGTGAAATCGCCACGAGTCGTCGCACGACCTAATGGTGGCGTTTTCATACTTTTGAATGTTACCGTTCGCCGCCCCGCACTTACGGCGTTTCTGTAGATACTACACGGAATTTACCGTCCGGCAGTCAGATTTAATTCATTCAATTCATTGACAATTATAAATAATTGGACTACGGTAAAATTTCGTGTAGTGCACAAACGCCCTTACTCGATGTCCTGCGTTTGTAATCAAGACCTGAACGCGATGCGGTGCGTGAACAACAAACAGTCGAAGCCTATTTGAAGTGTCCTACGTGACCAAACGCACGTGCGGTGCGAAATGAAGTGTACGCGATCAGTTGGTTTTATATTTCCTCGCAAACTGCACGCAGTGCCGTCATGTTCTTGTGTCGGGTGGCGGCAGTGCGGGACAAGTCGCGTACACGCAGGACTCGGCCGCCGCGTCGTACCGCATTGCATTGAATTCGCTTGTCACCGCGTAATCGGGGTACACTAACGCGGTGTCCTGCGTCAGCGACGAATGCAATGCGATGCGACGCTGGGAACGCGACGAACGCGATCAACTCAACGGCATACCCTACTTGCGGCCTATATGACAGTCTGCGGCGAGACGCGACGTAACGCGGACTTGTTTTGAGAGCGACCAGATACGACACCATATTAAATATGAACTTTCAAGCAAAATTGTACTGTACTTCTCCATGATTCGAGAAGTAATGACCAAAATCACGTAGGACATTTGTCGCGTGTAGCATCGCGTCGCATTACGTCGCGTCGTGTTACGTCGCGTCGCGTCGTGTTCGTCGCTCACGCAGGACACCGCGTTATGCACGCACGCGTCCGTTGACGGCGCGGCGCGACACTGAGGTCAAGTTAGCCACATTTTAACGTGTCGCTTGCTGAGCGCTTAAAACTTATCTACACCTTTTTATTTAAAATATTATTGTCCAACAACCAAGAGGAAAGATGTTACACAGTAAAAACTCAACACTCAACCCCCCTCCCCCCCTCCCCCCCCCCGCAGGTGGTGTGTGGTGGCGAGCTGCGCGCCCTCCTGCTGCGCGCCCCGCTGCCTGCGCACGCGCAGCACGCGCCCCCCGCCAAGGTGCACACGCAGGTAAGTTCATAATTTTATCGTATTTGTTCATTAGAGAGAAGACTGAAAATACTCCCACGTGTACGAACTATAAGGTTAAGTATGCTGAGGTCGATAAGTAGATGGATTTCCATACATAAGATATCGAGAACCCACCCTGTGATTTAGAAAACACTAAATTAATCTGTGAATTGAATTTTGAATTTTGATAGAAAATTTTGTTTACTTTGATAAACCTGACTTTAATATTTGTATGTCAACAATGACAAAGCATAGTGCAACACTTATCTATTTAAGACCTTGACATGTATGATTAATGTATATATGTTCTTCACCTATATTTTACAAATAAATAATTCTGATTCTGATTCTGATTCTAATTGTACAGTCTGTTATCCGCTCGAGCGCCCAAACAGTTTAATAACAACACCAAAAGTCTAATAACCAATCTGACTGGCCTGTTAGTCTAGTTGTTAGTGGCCTTGACTACTATGCCAGAGATTGTGGGTTCAATTCCCACCCGAAAATAATGTTTATGTGATAACCTTAATCCTTTATTCTGTGTCTGCATTATTATTAAAAGCTCCATCTTTTCACATAACTTCACACCTGAATGTCCCGAGAATTAGGTAGAAACTAGCAGAAATCCCACGGTCTCACCCGCGTAGGTCCCGTTCCCGTGGGAATACAGGGATAAAAAGTAACCTATGTGTTAATCCAGCGTGTCAGCTAAATCCATTCAGTAGTTTTTACGTGAAAGGGTTCAAAAATCCATTCTCACAAACTTTTGCGTTTATAATATTAATAGGGTAAAGTACGTATGTAACAAAAATTAAAAAAATATATATATTTCAGGTGGACTACATACACTGTCTAGTGCCAGATCTGAAAGAAATCACGGCATGCTCTTTCTATTGGGGCAAGATGGACCGGTATGAAGCCGAGAGATTACTCGACAACAAGCCTGAAGGTAAGTCTTTATAAATTGACATCTGCATTCTATACAAACTATCGGTCGCCTAGTGGTCGAAATTCAACCGTATTGTAGACGTTGCGTAGTCGTTGGTGTTGAGAAATAAGAAAGAAAAGTGTACTTTTTGTAATATTTACAACATTTCAAAATTGACATGACCCTAAAACAAAAGTACCGTTTCTTCATTTTTGTATGCTGAGAGCCGAGAAAAAAAATAAAAACCCAAAAACATGCGATGACGTCACTCATACGGTGGAATGAGTTTGTTACCTTTGCGTAAGCAAGCTAATTTTTAAGATAAAACCATAATGTCAAACAAGACATATCCAATGTCAAACAAGACATATCCAATGTCAAACAAGATATATCTGATGTCAATGTATGACATTGACAACTGCTGAATTACAGTGACATCTAAGTAACAGTTTTTTTTTTTGACGTGAAGCAAAGGATTCCACCGTATGAATGCACCGAATTTCAAAGTTAAAATTATGAATGCAAAGTACAGACGCCAGCACATCAAGTTACCCCAATGTGTCAAATTTTCCCAATTGAATGTGAACCTTATTCTGTTTGACATAAAGTTGAAAAACGATCAAAGAATTTTGACATATTGGGGTAACTTGAGGTGCTGGCGTCTGTACATAATTTCGAAAAACCAAAAAATATGGGTTTTCTAGTTTTGGATTTACTTTTATATAACGTAATAAAACATGCAGGTTAAAATGTTGAAATGTTGTCAATTTAGGAGGATCTACAACAAAGGTTACACAAATAGGTGTGCTCCTTCAACTATAGGAGACCACTGCATGCACATTTATAACTAGGTGAATTAAAAAATTAAAATAAAATATTAATAGACAAAATTAATGAACTATTAAAAAAATAGGGAAATAAAGATAGAAAAAAATACATTTAAGATTCTGCGGTGGATAAAATATTTTTGTATTTTGAAATGGGAAGAGTTATGTCTAGGTTACAAGCCTTTGACAATTCACTGTATTGCCTACAGAGTCTTGGGAAGGCAGCAAAATGTCCAAAATGTGTATCTCAATATCAGAGACATTTAAAATACCATAGACAATAGACATGTCAGGAAATTTCATAGAAAAACTTTGATCCCATGTCTCAGTAACGCCATCTAGAATAATATATCAATATTGGAGCGGCAGCGGAGCATACTAAACAAAACTCATAGATTTGTATCCAGCAGAACACAAGTTTCGGATGAAAATATCGTTTGTGATGACACGTCTATAGAAAACTATAGATTATTGCGTATTTAGTTGTTTTATGTTAGAGTCGGACTTTAATCATTCTTTGCAAAAAGAACTTTTTTTGCTGTTTGGACTTTAATTAAAGTAGACCGGAAAAGCTATATAAATTGTATGTAACATAGAGGCACGCAGCGCAGTAGTTCAGTTTTAAATTATGAATTTAGTTTTTTTTATATCGATGCATTTCAATAAGGTAGTTAGGTTAGGTAGTTAGGTTCGCTATAGGATAGGTATGGTGGGTTAGGTTAGGTTATATATAGTATAGTATAGTATAACGGGCCGGTGTCCGCAACTCCACGTCAAAGCGCGTATTTTGCGTGCGGGTGGGAGACTATTCTAACCATCCCAATTCCCCGAGAAAGGCCAGCAGTGCCCCGATGTTGCTGGCTATCTCGCGGAGAGTACCTGGGTTACCTAAGTACTTTGCCCTGTATGTTGCAACCACTGGGCAGTGCAGAAGCACGTGGGCTGCTGTCTCGTCTTCCTCCATGCAGGCACGACACAGGGGGCTGTCTGTGACTCCTAAGACAAAGAGGTGTTTATTAAAAGAGCCATGTCCGGTAATAGCGGCTGTTACTGTGCGCAGCTGTGGTTTGGTCAACCGAAGCGCGCGTTTAGTGAGGCGGCCGTCGATAGCAGGAAGTGCTTCCTTGGCCTGCCTACACTCGCCGTGGTCTAGCCACAGCTTGTGGTGTTGTTCACTAGTTCGTTTCCTTACCAGTGTGCGTAGGTATCCGAAAGGGAGTGGTACGATGGGTTCGGGTCCCACCGCTGCCATGCTCGATCCCCTTCTAGCGAGTTCGTCCGCAGCATCATTGCCCCGGGAATCGCTGTGTCCTTTGATCCATTGGATGGTTATATTATTGAATTTACCAACCTGGTTCAGGCGTTGGTGACACTCGTATATTAACCCAGAGTTCACTGTGTGGTTGTTTAGTGCTAGCAGTACAGCCATGCTGTCCGAGAGTATGCGAATTGAGTGGTCCACAACCTCCCTGGCTAAAATGGCAGATGCCGCCAGAGAAATGCCCATGCATTCGGCCTGAAATACCGTGTTGTGGGCCCCCAAAGGTTTGGCTATGTGGATGTTGAGATCCTCCGAGAAGACTCCAGCCCCAGTACCAGTACCTGTTTTTGATCCATCCGTGAAGATCCGTAGTTCCGCGGGGTTCAATCCCTCGCAGCGGTCATCTTCGTGGAGCTGAATTTTGTATTTCTTATCGAATACGAATTGTTTAGGTACCCGATCGTTTGTTGCTTTCGCCAGGGGGAACTCATTATAGAATCCCTCCAGTACCGCGGTGTGCTGTGTTTGTCTCTTGCTCCAGAGTTGAAGTGTTTTAAGGCGTACAGCCGTCGTTGTCGCTTCCTGCTGTATGAACAGATGAAGCGGTGGGAGCCCCAACATGGCTTCGAGAGCCACAGTCGGAGTAGTCCTCATGCAGCCTGTGATCGCCATGCAGGCGAGCCTTTGCAAGCGTTGCAGTTTGTTGCAGGCTGTAGTTAATTTGGTGCGGGGCCACCAGACCACTGCCCCATAAGTGATCATAGGTCGGATCACCGCACAGTACAACCAAAGTATAATTTTAGGGGATAGGCCCCACTTCTTACCTATCATCCTCCTGCATTGCCAGAAGGTAATGCAGGCCCTGTTTATTTTATTGTCTAAGTGGCTACTCCAGTTTAACTTGCTGTCTAGGATGATTCCCAGATATTTGACCTCATTGGCTAACTGGAGTTCTGTATCAAAAAGTTTGGGTAGGCGATAAGGGCCTAGTGTTCGTTTTTGGGTAAACATGACTAGTTCAGTCTTCGTGGGGTTCACTGAGAGGTCGAACTCTCTGCACCAACGTTCAACGATGCGCAGTGCCTGTTGAGTGAGGTCGCAGATTGTCCCCGTCACTTTCCCCGAAATGAGGATAGCGAGGTCGTCGGCATACCCTATAGTGTAGAAATGGTTCGCGTTGAGTTTCGTGATGAGGTCATTTATCACCAGATTCCAGAGGAGCGGGGATAGTACGCCACCTTGGGGGCAGCCTCTGGCTATCATGGCCATCTGCTGTTCTACTTCAAGTCGAACCACTCGTTTACTTAACATATTAGTAATCCAGTCTGTCAGTACCTGTTCTACTCCGTGACGAGAGAGCGCGGTGTTGATGCTGGAGAAGTTTGTTTTATCGAAGGCTCCCTCGATGTCTATGAAAGTGCCCAGGCAAGTGCCCTTCTGATGAATCGCCTCTTCTATCCGGCCGACCACTAGATGGAGGGCTGATTCCGTGGACTTACCCGAGCTGTAAGCGTGTTGGTTAGTATGGAGTGGAATAGTTTTCAAAGCGCCGTCCCTCAGCTCTCTCTCGCACATTCTCTCCATGGTTTTAAGGAGGAAGGAGGTCAGGCTGATTGGTCGGTGGGATTTGGCGTTGGTATAGTCACTCTTACCTGGCTTAGGAATGAATATGACTTTCACTTCCCTCCATCCTTTTGGAACGTATCTGAAAGCCAGACACGCTCTCATTACGGGTACCAGTCTGCTGGCGACAGAGATTCCACCCCACTGCAGTAAGGCAGGAAAGATTCCGTCCGGACCAGCCGCCTTGAAAGGATGGAAGCACCGGATCGCCCACTGGAGTTTTTCCAGCGTTATGACTTTGTGTGCGTAGCGCCAGTCGTTTCCTGACGGTGTTTGGGTTACCTCTGTCCAGTCGATATTCTGTGTAAAAGCGCAGCCTGGGAAGTGAGTTTCAATAAGGACGCGCATTGCCTCTTCTGGTGAGGTGGTAAGTGTGTTGTCGGGTTTGCGGAGAACAGCGGGCCCAGTCGTGTTATGCTGGGCCAAGATCTTCCTTACCCTGTTTGCTTGTTGGCAAGATTCGATATTGCCACAGTATTTTCGCCATCCAGTGGAGCTCCTGTATCTGATGCATTTTTTGTAGCATTTTTTGGCCGCATAGTACGCGTCCCAATCCTTATCAGCACAGGTGTTCATGGCTCTGTTTAGGGCTGACCTTACCTTCCCGCGCTTGCGTTCCAGATCCGCTCCCCACCATGGTTGCTTCCCTGGTGTTGTGGGTGGATTGGTCTCGGGGCAGGATAAATGGTAGCTGTCTAGCATAGATTTAGTGAGATGACTTACACGCTCGTCGATCTGCGGTGTGTCCTCGTAGGTCATCCCGTAGTTTGTTGACGCAAGTTTGGTTTCGAGGTTGCGTGTGTAGGCAGCACGGTCCGTGTTACGCGGGTTTCGCCGTGGTGGTGTTGGTGTTACACAGACCTGAATGTCGAAGCGGATCCATCTGTGGTCCGAGCAGGAGGCCTCCTTAGAGACCTGCCAGCCGGTGGTGGTGGCCGCTGCACCCTCCGATGCCAAAGTGAGGTCTATGATAGTTTGGCTACGTCTGTTTACGAAGGTTGGTTCAGAACCTGTGTTTAGTAGGGTTAGGTTTGTTGTAAATAGATAATCTACTAAGGCCTTACCCCTTGCGTTTTGCGTGTCCATGCCCCACAGAGGATGATGAGCGTTCGCGTCAGCTCCTATGACAACATCAAGCCCTGTGCTCTCGCAGTAAGTCACGAGGCGGGCGAGGTCGTGCGGCGGTGGCTCATCCTCCTCGGGCATGTAAGCAGAGGCGAAGACCACAGTTGCTATTGTGTCCCCTCGCTGTATCAGTAGCCTAGCTGCAGAGACATCCCTGCAACAGAAATCTGTTAGTGGCTGTATTTTGATGTTACGTGTCACATAGATGCACGATCTTGGTTTATCGTGATCTGTACTAACTAGGAGCTTACCACCAAGATTGGAGAGTCCTTGTATATGGCCCGCCCTAATCCACGGCTCCTGGATTAAGGCAATGGCCGTGTGCTGAACCTCCAGCCACTTCCGCAGCTGAGCCGTCGCGGTCTGGCTGTGGTGGAGGTTGGCCTGCAGGACCTTACAGGTCGACGAAGGGGACGCCATCGCTGGACGTTCCTTCCTCGTCTCCTGCTAGCCGAAGCCCGGCAAACAGGTCGCCCGCGTCGAAGCCGTCCTCCTCCAGGTCAGAGGCCGAGGACAAGGTGATGTCCCCGAGCTCCTCACCCGAGAGGGCGGCGTCCACGCCGGCGGCTGAAGGGGCGGCTGGCGCTGCTGCTGCAGACTCAACCGCGGGTGTTTCCGCGGTGCTTGTGGGGGGTGGAGTTGCCTCCACCGCCTGTGTGTCGGCGCTGGCTACAGCGGTCGGATGTCCCTGAGGGACGTCGACAAATCTGCCGTTCGGACCCTGGAATTTCACGTACACCGTCCCTACACCAAATGAGAGACGGCGCTCGGCCTTCATCAGGGTCGGAATTTGGTCCTCAGGGACCCCGACCACCACGTACCACGCCTCGGCTTGTTTATAGGCGCCCTGCAGCACCCACTCCCTAACGCCAACCCAAGGGTTCTGGTAGCACAGAGTGCGCCCAATTTTGGACGGCTCCGTGAAGATCCCCTGCTCGTCAGGGATGGAGATTCCGCATCTCACCCGGCGCCCGATGTCCGCCTGCCTCCTGATCACTAGCGTAGTGCTAGGGAGGGGAGGCAACTCGGAGATTAACTTCCTCAGCCAAGCTAAGGTGTGGTCGTTGCCGCACCACAGTTTAAGGGCCCCGCTGCTGAACACCGGCCTCGCTCTGAAGGTCGGTGCAGGTGAGTCCTGTGTAGGGGAGGAGGCCTCGTCGACTATCTTCGCCTGGATAGCCGCGAGTACCTGGTTCGATACATCCCTGCTGATGTGCCCCGTCCGGTCGCAGGTGACTGCGACATCCAGGTCGGAGCTAACTGCTTGGGCGTAGCTTTTTTTGGCGTCCCGTTTAGATGTTTCAAGACGCGGCCGCTTGCGCTCTCCTCGAGGTGACGAGTTCTCGTTGAGAGCTCGCTTGGCCGCGCTCTGATCCTTCTGACCGGGTTGCGCTGTTGTGTGCTTGGCTGGTCCACTCGCGCCGCTGGCTGCTGGTTGGCTAGGTCCCGGTCGGCTAGTGCTGACCACGGCCTGCGACCGCTTGCCTGCGGAGAAGTTGACATTGCCACTGGTCGGTTCTACCCGGCCCGCGGCGTTAGCCTGTTTAGGTTGTGGAGTCTTACCCTTCCACAGTATCCGCCGCTGCCTCTGGGACGGCCTGTTCTTCCTCTTCGGTTTGTCCGTCGAGGGGGCCGGGGCAGCCTGCACTGAGGGTTCAGCGCGGTGGTGTTTATCCTCCTTCCTGCCTTTGTGCCTGCTCCTCTGCACCTGCCAGGTTAGCGCGAACGCGTCACCTGTGGTGCTGGTCTCCACCGGTTGTCCAGTGACGGCCACCGACGGGGGAGCAGTAGGCGGGGGACGATGTTTGGGGGGAGCCCAGCCAGAGGAATTAACCTTCGTGGCGGGCTCCGCACCTGAAAGAGAAGGAGGAGAGGTACTGGTCCCGAGCAGCGCCATCTTCCTCCGTTTATTACGGGACTTGGATTTGGTCTTGGCAGCGGTTCTCGCCACTGCCGGACCTGTAGCCGCACTGGAGCTCGCTGCGTTAGCAGCAGAGCATCCGGGGGCTGGAGAATCCTTGGCTTTCGCCTCCTCTCCGGTGTGTGTATGTGCAGTTTGTGAGTGTGAGTGTGTGTTGGGTGTGCGTGTTTGTGTGGTTGTTGTGTGTGTGTGAGGTGTGTGTGTGGTGTGTGCGTCGTATGGTCTTTGGGTGTCCATAGTTTAGTATTTAAAGTTCATCTCTCCGGCTTCCCACCCTCCTTGGAGCCCGCACCTGGGAACGTCTCGCTACAAACTAGCTCGGCCGTTAGGACTACCTTCGAGATATAGGGGCGTGAGGCTGGCTTACAGTGCGACATCAGGCGCTTGATCAGGTTGACGACTAATCAACCTTCCCTTACACCTTCAGCATGACCTTCACCCACCGCTTTGGCCGTCCGAAGACGACCTCCGCGGACCTCCCACCCCTCGCCGTGGCCCTCTGACGGGACACTATGGCCATTTCCCTACCCTTGGCTACTGGGTAGGGCCACCGTTTCGCTTGAAATCCAGACCAAAGAGGGCGTGTTGCGTCACGGACGCATTACCGCCAGCGCCGCTCGGCTCAACCCTCCAGGACTCCTTCATCCCCGCTTACGGCGCTCAACTGCGCAGGTCCTAGCGCAGGTGACCAAATTTACCTACTCGACGCCAGCTGAGTTTAGTGGCGGCCGAGCCCACGCCCGCTCGGTCACGGAGGGTCATGGTTAGGTTAAAAATCGCCTGGTGGTTTTTGTTACGTCTATTTCATAAGGAACTAGACCAAGAACAGGGCGGCAACCACGTGAAGGAGAACACACCAGACTTGCCTTAAGGATCTACACGACCGTAGCGCTCCCCCTCAAGACCTCGCCACCCTACCGCCTCTGAGGGAGGCAGTAAGGTAGGCTTGTATCTATACTACCAAACAAAGCATAAGCAAAGCATGTCGTTGTGCAATCGCAAAAGCATAAATACAAACCCTCCCCTAGGTTAGGTTATATATGTATACATGATGTCATTTTAATTCTATCGAACACAAAATGTTTAAATGAGATCACAGTAGAGACTCGCTTAATAAGAAGTAGTTGTAGTAGTACTGGCAATGCCAGTTTGACAGACGGCTGTTTACAAAGCAAGTTTGTTCTAAATAAAGTTTGTTTGATTAATAATTAAATCATTTTGTACCGTTTGCTGTCTATTAAATTACTAGCTGTATATTCTATAATTAAACGGATCGAAACATTCAAATAAACCATTTTCTTTACTACTTTAAATTTTCTACCACGCTGATCTTTTTACTACCATTTTGTAGCGTTCCCCATAAATACAATGATCAATCGTATAGAAAAAAAACGTATCCGTTCGGATCTGTGAATAGCGTTTAGACAGTTCTTCGGCTCGGATATGAGATTGTCGAATACGGTTTCTTACCGACACGGAAACCAATCGAACGGTTTAGAATAAGGCAGCTGATCTGCGTCTGCTGAGTAGGTGTGCGTCCACACTGCGAGCCTAGCGCGGTTGCGACGACGGGCGCGAAGTATCAAACATATGAAACGCCCCTTTGCGTCCATATTGTAGTAACTAAGGCGGAAGCCTAGCGCGACGGGCCTGAGCGAGAAAGCGCGCGTACTTTTCAAACGCTTCTGTCCGCGCGTTCTGGCCACACTACGGGCCTAGTCATCGAGCGACCCAATGCGCGGGCGGCGGGGATATCAAATCAGTTTGGTCTTGTCGCTCGACGTTAGGGCGTTTGCACTAAAATGGCGGTAAATACTGAATTGTTTTTAAGTGGCAAGGTATGCATCCACAACACAATAAACGCACAATAGCAAGAAAATTATGGAGTAAAATAAAAGAATTTTGTAGGGTACAATTTCAATTCTTCGTATGAGTTAAAAATATTAAGTACCACTTATTTCTCTGTTTTTATTTATTTGGTGCACACCATCTCGAGTGCTTAACACCTTCCATCTCAGGATCGGACTGTCTTGTACTAATATCAAATCCTCGTCCATGGTCTGTTACCCCTGAACCACATCCAAACGCTACGCGTCAGTGTGGCCACCGCACCGCACCGCTTGTCGCGCTCGCCACAGGCCCCAGCCACCGCGGATTCACTATGGACGCACACTAGGACAGTGCAGCACCCATGTATATTCTTGAGCCAGCAACCAGCGATACAAAAGCCTGGCCACGTAGGACTCACTAGATGCCCTGAAGTTTAAGAGCGTACCTCTCGTGTTGCAGGCACGTTCCTCCTCCGCGACTCTGCGCAGGAGGAGCACCTGTTCTCGGTGTCGTTCCGCAAGTACGGGCGCTCCCTGCACGCTCGCATCGAGCACTACCAGCACAGGTTCAGCTTCGACTCGCACGACCCCGCCGTGTTCGCCGCCTCCACCGTCACCAAGCTCATTGAGCACTACAAGGTAATACACAGAGTTCCGCAAGTACGGGCGCTCGCATCGAGCACTACCAGCACAGGTTCAGCTTCGACTCGCACGACCCCGCCGTGTTCGCCGCCTCCACCGTCACCAAGCTCATTGAGCACTACAAGGTAATACACAGAGTTCCGCAAGTACGGGCGCTCGCATCGAGCACTACCAGCACAGGTTCAGCTTCGACTCGCACGACCCCGCCGTGTTCGCCGCCTCCACCGTCACCAAGCTCATTGAGCACTACAAGGTAATACACAGAGTTCCGCAAGTACGGGCGCTCGCATCGAGCACTACCAGCACAGGTTCAGCTTCGACTCGCACGACCCCGCCGTGTTCGCCGCCTCCACCGTCACCAAGCTCATTGAGCACTACAAGGTAATACACAGAGTTCCGCAAGTACGGGCGCTCGCATCGAGCACTACCAGCACAGGTTCAGCTTCGACTCGCACGACCCCGCCGTGTTCGCCGCCTCCACCGTCACCAAGCTCATTGAGCACTACAAGGTAATACACAGAGTTCCGCAAGTACGGGCGCTCGCATCGAGCACTACCAGCACAGGTTCAGCTTCGACTCGCACGACCCCGCCGTGTTCGCCGCCTCCACCGTCACCAAGCTCATTGAGCACTACAAGGTAATACACAGAGTTCCGCAAGTACGGGCGCTCGCATCGAGCACTACCAGCACAGGTTCAGCTTCGACTCGCACGACCCCGCCGTGTTCGCCGCCTCCACCGTCACCAAGCTCATTGAGCACTACAAGGTAATACACAGAGTTCCGCAAGTACGGGCGCTCGCATCGAGCACTACCAGCACAGGTTCAGCTTCGACTCGCACGACCCCGCCGTGTTCGCCGCCTCCACCGTCACCAAGCTCATTGAGCACTACAAGGTAATACACAGAGTTCCGCAAGTACGGGCGCTCGCATCGAGCACTACCAGCACAGGTTCAGCTTCGACTCGCACGACCCCGCCGTGTTCGCCGCCTCCACCGTCACCAAGCTCATTGAGCACTACAAGGTAATAAATTGCCAACAAATATTTGCTATTTTATCCGTGTATTTAATCCTTCCATAGTACTAGGTAACCAGTTCACCTAAGCCACCCTAACCCTTAGCCAATACCTTTGTTTCTATAGCCGGCAATAGTCCTGCACAAGTCGTAGGTTTTTCTTGGATGCACTTGAACAATGCATACAAGCGACAAGGGGCCTCTGTGAGTTGGCTTCGGCCCCTCTGACGCCTTCAAAAGGTAAAAAAAAGGATAATAATAGTGATTCTTTCGCCATAAAAGCAAAAAAGTGCCCCCAACGCCAAGATACAAATAAATTCTTTAAATTCGTCATGTAGTTGTGACGCATGGCGTGCTAGCCACATTTTAGTTTTTCATCATTCATTGTTGACTTTTCATGTCAATAGTAGCGGATCCAGGTGTTGGGAGTAATCTTATTAAACTTTTTTGCAAGTTATCAGACGAGCGTAACTGCCTGCATAATATCTTTTCTCCTTCTGTACCATGTCCAAAGTCCAAAGGTTGTCTTAGCGGAATGGCCTATATGTGGCTGTTACTGTTATTATTTGTAAGTTTTTATGATCAGTGATACCTTAGTGGTGTGATCTGACAAATCCTATTCCTCGAGTTTGAACTCAAAGCACGCACCTCTAACTTTTCGGAATCATATGCGTATTGCAAAGTTATCACTTTCTTCAAAAACGGTGAAGGAAAACATGTCTGAAGAATTTCTCGAGGGCATGTGAGCCACGTTAGAGCGTGGCATAACAACTCTGACAGCAAGTTAGTTACTAGCCTTACGTAATGAAGAACAAGAGTGTTTACAATACCAGCAGACGTCCCGCAATTCACTCGCGTAGGTACCGTTCCCGTGGGAATACGGGGATAAAAAGTAGCCTATGTGTTAATCCAGGGTCTCGGCTAACTCCATACCAAATTTTATTAAAATCCATTCTGTAGTTTTTACGTGAAAGTGTAACAAACATCCTCACAAACTTTCGCGTTTATAATATTAGTAGGATAGAACATTTTATTCTTTTTTGTGTTATTTCAGGACCCCGCGTGTGTGATGTTCTTCGAGCCGATGTTAACAGCTCCTTTACCGAGGAGCGAGCCTTTCAGCTTACAGCAGCTAGCGCGGGCAGTCATCGTCTCTCACACCAGTTATGATGGTGAGCATAAACTACTTCATACCTACACAGGGTGTAAAAAGACCGATCATATAGCCGATAACTACATGTAATTAAGTAACTTTAACCTAAAAATATTGCTGGGAAAATAGTTTTTTTTTTCAAAATAGATCAGTTTAATAAATAAATAACTGTGTGTAATGCCCCCAGGCGTGGAGAAGCTCCCCCTGCCGGCGCGCCTGCGCCTGTACCTGAAGGAGTACCACTACCGCCAGCGCGTGCGCGTGCGCCGCCTCGAGCCCGACCTGTACGAGCAACATCACTGCTAGTGCGCACTGCTCTGTCTGTGCTAGCCTCAGGGTTGATATTAGTCCACGACTTGACTGGTTTCAGGCATTCAATACTTACATAAAGACAGGAAATCGCGAACAAAATTTTCATCATTGATGGCGTTACTGAGATAATTATGGGATTCAGTTTCTCTATGACATTTCTGTGCATGCCCTCTCTACAGCCTTAAATCTCTTTGGCTGTACACAATTTTCAAGCAAGTACCAATAAGGTATGTGATACTTAACCTGTCGTCTACGAGCTCTTACACTTACACGAGCGGCATGTTGCCAACGGCAGAGGGAACTGCAGTGGTCGACACACCTCGGCGGCAGCCTTTGACGCGTCGCCGGCGGCCGTTGACATTCCAACTACAAAGATCAGCGGCAACCGTCGTCAGCTCTCTGAGTATAGAAGTCAGTTGGGCTGCCGCCGAGACGTGTCGACGGCAGCAGTTGCTTTTGCCGTTGGCAACATGCCGCTCGCTAGGCTGGTTGACAAAATTTTAGTTTTAGTCCCTCATCTAGATTACAAAAAAATATTCAACACACATATTTTTTTCTTCTTTTCACGAAATCAAAAAATAACGGCGATACATCGAGTCAAAATGTCGCATGACCTCACTTTGCCAATTTATGCTGAATAATGACGTCACGAGCCCCTCAACTTCTCTATAATAAGAGTTTTCCATCAATTTAAATAGAAAAATAATACTTGTGTATTTTTTTATAATCTAACTGATAGACTAATTATATTTTGATGTTCATTAAATGTCAACATGCCTATTGAATCTTTCGGTAGCTCCAAAAGCTTTAACAGCCGCATCATTAATAATAATAATAATAATAAATTCATTTATTTCAGGTAAGTAGGTACACCCATGACAAAAAAGTTATAAAACACAAAGCAACATAAAACCAACTAAAAAGTAAATATAAATAAAATCAAAATCAATAACTTAAGTTAAGTTGATTGCGTAAACCAACCTACGATATTTAAATTATATTACGATTTTTTTTTTTTGCAAATTGCAACTTAACATTTCACTTTCTACGAAGTAAACACATTAGTAATTCAATTACAGAAAAAAATAATTTGTGTAATTTAATATGAAATCTTTTTTTTTTTTTGTTTAAAAAATCAATGAATTTTAATGAAATGATATTTATTTCTGTATTTAAGTAGATCTTTACAGATATTTTTACAAATGACGATTTTTAAAATTAAATAGGGTCGTTAATCGTTCCAAAATGAAATTAAATGCCGAAAGAAACTCAGGGGTCATGGTTTCTTTTATAGCTCAGACATAAGATTGTATTAATTTATTATGCTAGTCTCACGATGCAGGGCAAAGTCTGGAAAAGCCTTTTGAAGAAAGAATCAATTCAGCTTTGAGTTGTCCTGTCCCGACAGACGGCATGCATGCTTCAGTCATCGTGAAGCTCAAACCTTTTTAAGGGAGCTCGACGACCGTTGTTGTGTCAAAATCAAAAGACGTTTATTCAAATAGGCACTTTTTGAACGTCAAAATTACATAAGACAGTCCCTCAAAAAGCGCCACTTCCTAGTGTTTTTGCTGGGAAGTTGAAGTGGCGGAACAAACTCCCCAGCAACACATCTGCCTGATAAGTTGGAAGAACTTGAATTTAGACAGTGCAATTAGTTATCAATCATTATAAATCAATCAAATTAAATTATTTGCTAATTATAGTTTCCGTCTTTTACACTAACTAAACTTAAGTAAAACTAAGTGACCTAGGCCGTTGTCGGTAATTTCGGGGATAGTTTACGCATTCACCTTCAATTGTAATATTAATGGCCTATTTGACAAAATTTTAATTATTCGTCCGTCATTTAGATTACAAGAAAATATAATAAATAAATAAATATTCCACAACTTTTGACACAACGCCATCTAGTCCCAAGCTAAGCTAAGAGCTTGTGTTATGGGAACTAAACAGCTGATAAACATACTTAAATACTTCAAAATATATTCATATTATAGATAAATTACACCCAGACACAGAACAAATGATCGTGCTCATCACACAAACATTTGTCTTGGGTGGGAATCGAACACACGACCTCCGGCATAGCAGTCAGGGTCACTAACTACTAGACCAACCGGCCAGTAAAATATATTCGACACGTATTTTTTTCTTTTTCAAATTGATGGAAAACTGCTTAGATTAAGCGCATTAAAGTTGAGGAGAGGACGACTCGATGTATCGTCGTTATTTTTTGATAATATCTTTTCAAATAGCCCATTCATTAAACCCCAAGAGGACAACGGTGTCTTTCTATTGAGTCTCTGACACGATTAAAAGGTTAAAGCGTTTAATACCGCCGGTTAGGCTCCACCCTCACACATCAATTACGTCACAATTTGTTCGCATCTGTTTAGACTACAAGCCAACCACGACATTATTTGGGCTAGACTCAAAGAAAATAACCTCAAATCTTCGGGGTAAGCACACATTATGATCTTGAAACAACCCCAAAGGGGCGAATTGTTAGTGGAAACACTAATTTAATATTATTATATGCCTTGTTATAATAAATTGTAATTTAGAATAATTTTTAATTACTATTAGAAAAAAAATGTATATTTTTTGGTATATCGGATGAAGTTTTTTACACAATTTTGTTATGATATCAATATTGTTGGCGACGCAAAAGCTGATGCGGTAAAATCAAATAAAATAATACAAGAAGAATAGAATAGAATAATTATTGTACACTAATAAAAACTTAAAAAGTTTGATCCATCTCCTTGTCAAATTTCATTACGATCCGTTCAGCCGTTTAGTCGTGAAAAGCCGACAAACAAACCGAGTTACACTTTCTTTAATTTGATAATATTAGTATGGAATATATTGATATCATAACAAATTGATAAATGAATTAAAACCTACAGCCTAAGGTGTGTAGATCAAAATGCCATCTATTTCAAATGTTACTGATTTTCATTTCGGTAGGATATTCATAAAGACTTGTTGTTAAACCGCGAATAGGTATTTTGTAATTAATTGCATGTTAGCTCGATAGATGGCAGCAGTGGTAAAATTAAAAGTCGCTATGGTTTCGTTACATGTGAAAGTAACGAAACCATAACCAGGTCATGTTTGACCCATGAGTTCTTCTCTTATCCGGCTCGAAGGACCATGAACAAACTGGTCTAAGGCGCGTCACTTCTTCTTGCCAAGGTTAAGCAAATCAAACACAACATTTACACTGGTACGATACAAAGAGTTTATTTTCCTGAAACCTTATATACTTTCACATGTAACGAAACCATAGCGACTTTTAATTTTACTACTGCTGCCATCTATCGAGCTAACATGCAATTAATTACAAAATACCTATTCGCGGTTTAACACTTGTAAATGTAATTTACATACATAAACTCTGCCAGCATTGGGCCATTGGCTGTCTTCATTGTCAGTGACTAACTGGGGTCCAATTGCACACCCAACTTTGAAGATAACTGAGATATTACAAACAATTAGTATTGCACTTTAAGTGAACTTCAAGTTACGGTGACTATCAGACGGGGTACTGTGCTCTTCGCCACGTCTCTGCGAGTGCGCATGACGTCATCACTAGATACACACTGATGATAGCCAATACGAAACTAGCTGTTTGACAGTTAATTGTTGAACACTGCCCAGTTTTCATCACTAGGAACTGTCTACGGAGATGCACAATATCTCTGCTGCCTGCGTAGCATGAACACCGAAGAAACGGTCTTTGTCGTGTCTCGGAAGAAAAGAAATTAAGTGTTCATGCTACGCAGGCAGGTGTATTGAAAGAAATTTGACAGATTGAGGTTCCTGTCTATATACGCTGGATATTAATAATCTATCTCGGTTGCTATCTTGATCCCGATCTTTGTCTGTAGCCAATCAACGACCGAATTCGCCTATCCGAGTCTTAAAGATGTCCAATCAGAAGCAGCCGTTAAAAACAAAAGATGTGGATTGAGATAGAATATTAATATCGGGCGATAATCTGTCACTTTGCCGATTCGTCTGTAGACAAAGGCCGTTTCTTCGGTGTTCAATGTGTTCATGCTACGCAGGCTGGTGAGATTACTTACACTTACCTACTCACCAGAATGTGTAAGTAGTCCCTAACCAAGTGAAAATTTAGGTGAAGTGAAGGTGAAGTGAACTGTCAGTGCCTAGCATTAGTATGGAATGACAGCCCAATTCACCTTCATTTCACTAATTTTTTTTTCACATGGTGATTTTTACTTGCATACTGTATGTGTTAGGTGGTATGCAAGTAGGTACTTCACCTTTTGCTCACTTTTCCTCTCTTTTCTTGGGGTGATTTTTACAGAATGAATGTGTGAACGTAAACGAAGCAAAATAAAATAATGTAAATGTCGTAACAGGGTGAATAGTCGAGCGTTTCAACCTCCGTCATTACTATCCCCTAAGGGTCCCCGCACACGGGCCACCGGCCACAACCACAAAACGACGCCACCGGCATATTTTCTGCAGTTTTCATACATTTTATATGGACTCGCCGCACACGGTTGACGCCGGTGGCCGCCACACGCTACAAATAGTCGCCCCTCGCTTTTTGTGGCCCGCACCGGCCACTAAACGCCGACACAGAACGCCGCCGCCACACGCCACTCGCGCGATTATCGTCCCTCTCTACCTTACCTCAGTCAACCTGTTCATAGAATTATTCATATCAGAGTTTCAATCCCATCCTGCGATTTGGGATTCAAAAAGTGATAGTTACGGTAATCAATATCCATTATGATACTGCATGCATGAGTTAAAAAAAGTGTCGACCACCGGCCACAAGTGGCTGTCGCGCGCGTCAGCTTCTTTTGTAGCCGCTTCTGGCTTCTCGTGGCGGCGTTTGTGGCTGTGGCCGGTGGTCCGTATGCGGCGACCCTAAATGTTAAGAAAAGAGAATGTATTTAATGGAATATTTCAGCAATTCTGGAAATGGCTGAAATATTCCATTCATTACATTCTCTTCCCTTAATATTTAGGGAAAGGTAATGACGGCAGTTGAAGAGCTCGAATATTCTTCACCCAAAAGAAAGAAAAAACTTTACTTGGGCGCACAGAACATAAAACAAAAGAACAACAATACAGATAATAAAAAAATAAACTAGAAAAGATTTAAAAAACTAAAGACATAAATAAAAAATAAAATACCAACAGCGTTTGGCGTTTTGTAGTTTTTGCCTACCCCCATGGAAAAGGGCGTGATTTATGTATGTATTGTTTACATTTACAAATCATTAGAATTATCAGCCGTATTTAGAAAGAAGAAAACATTGAAATACAAAAATGTCTGAAGTTAAACAATATGAAAATTGTCAGTGTTACGTGCATATTTATACTTTTTTTAATAGTCTTTTATACACGACGTTATTTAAATAACAGTCTTCTTCTCGTATGTTTGGTGGCTAAACTGGTGTCAGTTTTACTCCGCCCATGGGCCTCCGAGTTGGCTTGAAATATCTCTCAGGCATGCCAGTTTCCTCACGATGTTTTCCTTCACCATTTTTGAAGCACCTTTGAAGTGCCTCAGCTTCGAACTCGAGACCTAAAACTTGGTTGTCCGCCGGCCACAGCTTATAACAGTCGAAATGGTATGTTTGTATAAGAAGGAAGATTGTTGCTTCAATTCATCTCGTGTCAAAATATAATTGCATATTTCCTACAGAAAAAATATCAATTAGAACTAGAGATTGGATTATTTAAACTTATGGTGGTAATTGTTATAAATTTAATAATACTAGCCTGTTACTGTCGCACTGCAGGGCCAAGGCCTCTTCTCATACAGAGAACGCGCGAGCGTGCGTACGCGTGCGTTAAGATGAACGAACGCGTACGCAGCTCATACAATTTGTATGGTTTTATTTATTTAATTGATTTCTTTACTATCGGAAGGCTTGCAAACTAATAACACAATATAATTATTCATTACAAGCCTCCATAGTTAAATAAAAAAAATATTACTCTTTCATAACCTAATTTAATTCATTAAACCCCAAGCGGACGCCATCACCGTCATTGTCTTTCTATTGTGTATCTAATTGACACAATGGAAAGGAAAAACTTGTTTTTTTTTTATTATAAACAAAAGCTGAATAAGTATTGTAATTTCCAATATCACCACGCTCGCTCATGGCTGGCTGACTATTTTTGACTTGTATTGATTTAAAGCCATGTCGGAGGCCCATGAGTGGTTTAAAAAAACTGACACGAAGTTAGTCACTCACACGGTAAGAAGAAGGCCTGCAGCGACATCTATCTCGCCACATACGAACTAATAACTGACATCCTACATCGCGGTATTAAAGTTATCAGCGCAATTTGAACGTATACAAGATCCCGACAACAACCGTCGGGCAGTAGTAGCCCACCAGACACAACACCCGTCTGCTAGGAGGATCTAACCTTTTCTGTGGGGATGAGGAACTTTAGACCCTATTCCTCATACCTCTAAAGGTTATTTAAGTGTCCTCACGATGTTTTCCTTCACCAATTTTAATGATGTCTAACATATATATTGTGATTTGAAAACGTCTCAATAGAGACGACAGCTGAACTTAAACGACTTAAAAATACTATAAATATGCACGTGAAATTGATCCTAAACGTAAGGATAACAGTTTCGTTATATTATTAAATAAATATTATTTATCTTTGTTGCAATATTTTGATATTAATATTCTCAGTTTGTGTAAAACGGTTTGTTTAAATTTCTAATCTTATTTCAATGGCACTAAAGGTACAGTTAGCGTTGCCATGCGTCCGGATAAAGCCGGACATTGTTAGGCTTTCGATTGCGTGTCTGGCCAAAGTAAACAGTGTCCAGCTTTTTAAGAAACTCTAATTTTTATGTATGGTATGAAAAGCCATGATTTTACATAAAAAAATTGTCATACCTATTTATACTGAGACACACAATCTTTAATAATGTAGGGTGTCCAACCTATTTACCCAAATATCCGGTAAATCTGGTTGGTCTGTCCGGCGGTTTGGCAACCCTAAGTGAAGTGAGGGATTTTTTTCTGCTGTCATTCCTAATGACAGTTCACTTCACTTCACTTCACTTCACTTCACTTCACTTCAGTTTTCACAGGGTGACTGCCCGTGAAAACTGAAGTGATCCCACTACTGAGACACTGACACTCACACATAGAGCTGGGCATAAGGCCACCACGCAGGCCCACTGAGAGTTATTTATCAAAAGGCCATAAATGTTCAAGCGAAAAAAAATGTTAGTATCAAAATATTGTAAAGTATAATTTTGTTTAATGTACATTGTAAATTACTGTAAAATAGAATATAAATAAATATAATTATTATTATTTAAGTTGTACGTTTGGTGTTGGCGATCGAGACGAGCGACTAAAATTGGACTAAAAGAAAAAAAAAATACTAAATACGTCTCAGATATTTAGTAACTTGAGTTTTGTGACTCGAACGATGTAAACTAGTTAAGTTTAGTAATTAGTTGTTAGTCCAGTGATTGTTTATAAAGTTCGAGTTACTAAAATTCTTGTCACCTTGCGTATGCGCACTCTGAGATGTCACTTTAAAAAAAAATGCGTTACTTCGTTAGCAGTTTTTCGTTTCGATTGCTGTCGCCAATCTAGTTATGACAAATTGTATTATTAGCACGCCGTGCGTACAAAGATAATGAAATAAAAATATATTTTAAAATACATTTTTTTTTGTTTTACTTACCTATCATCAATCGTCATTTTGGTGTTTATATAGCAGGAGCTCTCGGCTAAATTATAACAGCCGCTAAGTTCGATCGAAAGTTATAGTACTATGCGTTTCAAATGAGAATAGGAACGTCTATGACCTCTATCTGTCAGATGTCACTTGAAAAGTACGGTCCACAAGACTAATTCATTTGAAGACGTTTTTTCATTTTCCAGTAAAACAAAAAACTATAAATAATTGATTACGCGAATAAGGTTTCGTCACAGTATAAGGCGGTTAACATAACACACTGCCACGCATCACGCTGCGTGTTGCGTGTCTCTGAACTGAAATGAACGCGCGTGGATGCATTTTCTGTGTGTTGGACTGAGCGTGTTTTTCATACAAACGGAGATACTTACAAGCAACGGAAGAACACGCATCCACGCGCTACGCTGCATCATGCGGGCAGTGTGAGAATCGCCTTAATATTAATACAGTAAGTAGGACGACGCCTTTAATCTCTGGAAAAATGCTGACAACTTCTACACGCGTTAGCCCTGAATAATAACTCACGAACTACGAACATCGTTTTGTTTCTCACACCCCGCACGATTAACATGTCTAGACGGCATCGTCGGACGACTGTAGGTTTTTAGACTGTGGTTATGTTGCGGACCGTACTTTTCAAGTGACATCTGACAGATAGAGGTCATTGACGTTCCTATTCTCAGTTGTCCGGGCCCCGGCCCGGGAACAGCTCGCTCTAATGAGAATCATCCCTAAGCCGTTGATCCCGGCTTTCATTTGCAGATCATTGACAGTCGTTTACGGGTAGTCTAAATCCCGAGAGTTTGACAACCAGTTTATAATAAAGGGCAATGCAGTTATTAGGTAGTATTTTTAATTTATTTTATGGACAGAATTGAGATTTTGAACTGGGCTGCGAAACTGTTAACCAAGAGAAGTATCGGATTACCCAGTTAATTATGAAATGTTTAATTATACAAGTAGGATATGGAAATCACTTTTACACGTATTGTTTTCCTTATAAAGCCAGTTGAAGTCGGCATTTCCTAACTGACTACCTCTCTGAGAAGATAAGCCGAAACACTCAGGGATCATTGTCTCTTTAAGTCCAGACATTAAAAATATTATCAAAATTTTTCGTGTAACAAACCGTGCAGAACAGTGTCCGGTTTAGCCTTTTGAGGATTCTTCTAAATAAATTAAGCATGCGTTAATCACCAGATTTTTGAACATTTTGAAGCAAAGCAAATTTGCAAGAGTCAAAGCAGGTAGCGTTCTGGTATTCCTGCCGACACCTCGCGGGATAATTAAAGAAAAGGGATCCATTGAGACGACAAGGTAAATAAAACCCAATAGTATTGTAATAAATAATCCTTTATATACAAATGTATTGCATCGATTTATCATTCAACTGTGCCAAGAAAATGTGTATTTGTGAAAATAATGATCAACTATTTCATTCAAAATTCAACATTTACCAAATGAAACGGAATTAATGAAACCAATGTATGAAACGGTTCATGTTTTTACAACAACAAAAACAAAATCACGCCTGTAATGACCGAAGAGAGTTAGGCACAGATGTACCTACTTGTGATAGGGGGCGAGCCTATTGCCATCATTCAGGCACAAATCCAAACTACGGGCTACTACTGAAAATATCCAGATGGAAAAACTCAATAACACTTTGCCTGACCCAGGGATCGAACCCGGGACTTAAAGCTTAGCGGTAAGCAGCGCTTGCGACCACTAGACCAACGAGACAGTCTAATAGTTCATTAAAACCAAAGACATTCAATACCTATAGACCGGACATCACGAACAAAATTTTCGTCCGAAAAAGTGTGTCCTGCCGGACACAAGTCTATGAGTTTTTTGTAGTACGCTCCGCTGCCGCTGCAATATTCATATATTATTCTAGATGGCGTTACGGAGACATGGGATCAAAGTTTTTCTATGACATTTCCTTGACATGCCCGCTCTATAGTATTTTAAATCTCTTTGATTAAAACCAATCGTATGCCGTAATTATAGTAAACAATCAAAAAGCAATTGTGTCTCGCATTCGTGAATCCACGTTTCCGGCATACCAAAGGTTAATTGTTAAATGGTTTTTTAATTCCTTTTAATTCAATTTTTCTCTTATTTTATATTGTTTTCGTGTGCTTTTTGGGCCAAATACTTTTTTCTTTTTGTGCTTTTTCTTTTGTTTTTTTTTTTAGATCAGCCTCATAGTACAGACGCCAGCACATCAAGTTACCCCAATGTGTCAAATTTCTTTGATCGTTTTTCAACTTTATGTCAAACAAAATAAGGTTCATTTTCAATTGGGAAAATTTGCGGTAACTTGATGTGCAGCTGGCGTCTGTACCTAAAAGTTGTTTAAAATGATCAGTATTTCTATGCTGACGCTAAACTACTCAAGTTTTACGGTGTATATTGCTCAGTGAAGGGCCAAAGATTTTAATTTCCGATTATGATGATACATTTTCGTGGCACCGTTGATATTTACTCCCACTCACAGAGATATTAGGTCTTTACCTATGAAATTGCCTTTCTGCAGTACTGGCCTTTTCAAATCAAAATAATTTTTGTTTGGCTAAGAATTCTAATTTCAAATTAATTTTATTTCAAAACTTGTTTTTTTTTCCAAAAGTAGTCATTTGTTTATTGATTAGTGTTACATTTTCATCGCATTTCAATCTTTTTCGTCATCATGGATACGTTAAAAATTCGAGTAATTATGGAATATGAGTACCGTCGTGGCAGCAACGCGGCACAAGCGGCACGCAACATCAACGACGTTTACGGAGCTAACACTACAAACCAACGCACCACCTGTTATTGGTTTGCTCGCTTCCGTTTCGTCGACCTGAAAAATGAACCTCGCGGTCGTCCGAAGACTTTGGTCGACAATGACGAATTAAAGGCGATTGTGGAAGCTGATGATACACAATCTACGGCTGAATTAGCAGCAGCTTTCGACGTTAGCGTCAAAACAATATTGGTTCATTTGCGTCAAATTGGCAAGGTAAAAAAGCTTGACAAATGGGTGCCCCACGAACTCAATGATCGCCAGCGCGAAGTACGCGTCGAGACGTGCCTTGCACTGCTCAACAGACACACAAATGAAGGAATTTTGAACCGCATTGTTACCTGCGATGAAAAATGGATTCTGTTTGATAACCGCAAGCGCTCAGCAAGTTGGTTGAATCCTGGTTCAGCACCTAAACAATGCCCTAAACGAAAACTTACCCCTAGAAAAGTGTTGGTCACTGTTTGGTGGTCTAGCGCCGGTGTGATTCATCACAGCTTCTTACCAAACGGGGTGAGCATTACTTCAGATGTGTACTGTGAAGAACTGAACACAATGATGGAGAAGCTGGCACATCTCTTACCAGCATTGGTCAATCGCTCGTCTCCGCTGCTCCTGCACGACAACGCGCGACCTCATACTGCACAGCAGACGGTCTCCAAGTTGCAAGAACTGGGGTTGGAAGCTCCGTCATCCGCCCTACTCACCAGACCTTGCGCCTACAGACTACTACTTTTTCCAGAATTCGGATAACTTCTTGGCGGGAAAAAATTCAATACCCGAGAGGCAGTACAAAATGCCTTCGAAGAATTTGTTGCCTCCCGTCCAGCTGATTTCTTTAAGAAGGGCATCAATAAACTGCCACTGCGTGGGCAAAGATGCATGGGTGATTACTTCGATTAATACAAATAAAAATACATGAAAATAAATCGTTTAAATTTTTTCATACAAAACGGCAATTTCATAGGTAAAAACCTATTATTATTAACTCCCAGCGCGCGTAGCCTGATCACCCTGATATGTCGACGAAAGAGTCGACAAAGAGACGGATGGTAGAGGTCGGAGTATAATAATTTACCCTTTCAAATATACAATTACAAGTGAGGATATAACAAAATGTAGATAACACAATATTGTTACATAAATCTGTGTGTTATTCATTTCATCTCGAAAACGTAAACGACTTCTAAACCTAAATATTATGTTAATGCATAAATAATTAAAACTAATCATTTGTATATAAATAAAGTATTATGATATGATAAACATTGCTTTGGATACATTTTATAATGTATCCAAAGCGCTGTGCTTATAATTTACCATATTCAGAATATCGTTTTTAATAGCAAAGATAATATGCCAATCTTACCAAGGGGTAATGTGTTACCTAGTAACAGTCGGTTCATAAGTTTATTTCAAATAAAAAGAAGAACAGTTACATTTTTTCGTCAGTCACTTAATAAGGAAAATTTCCTACAGTAATATATTAGGGTTGGTGACCAAATAGATTAAAGTTTAAATCAATACAAAATGTTTTACAGTCGAATACATAAACGCAACTCACTCTGAATCACCGTTAAGTCTCATGCTATCTCTGTCACTTTAAACGTTATAGTCGCGACAGAAACACAAATAAATTAATCTCAATTGTTCCTGATATCAATAATGTCAATTTTTTTCACAAAAATCACATTATTCAGATTTTCGTCACTAAATTCTAAGTATTCAAACACTATCTATCTACAGTTCCGTAAATATCTTACAATTCTGACTTGGCGATGTCTAAAAATCTAAACGGTACCTAAAACATACCGATGGACACGACTAGTACCTAAAATGTACAGAAGTGGTCCAAAAATATTGCCTTGAGGAATAACTTTGTTCTTTTTAAGTCCTTCAACGTCATCTTCTGTGCTAATAATAAAAATATTTTATCACCACCCAGCTCATACAAGAATGGTGATACAATTAATCCAAATTTGATCAAAATGCCTAAGTTCTACACTGGACTTTCAATAGCTGACAATATCAAAGGCCTATCCCTGGTTCATTAAACAATGTATTTGTATTTATAACAGTTCCATAGTCAGGGTTAACAATCTTTAAGTAACTCAAAGAAAAGGGAGTCGCAAAATCATGATAGATCAACATCCGTAAAGTCTCTCAAAGGGTCCGAAATGCCGTCACTCTTTGAATCCAAAGACTTTGGTTTTAAATCACTGCTTGACGCTTCTGTAGCTGTATCATCTAAAATCTCATTCAAAATCTCTTCTTGCGTTTTCACAGCCTGACTATCGATAACGTTGTCTGTTTCAACAATTTCTTTAATATTATTAGCGTTTAAAGAATCGTTTAAATCTAATTTCGATTCTAAATCATCATGTAACAGTTTAGAATCGATATCATTCTCTAAATTTAATTTAGAATCGATTGCAACTCTATCATCGTCGTACACGTGGTTGGTTTCAAAGTCATCGTGACTGTTAGCGTCAAATTCTTCACTATAATCATCTAGATCTCTTTCAGTTTCCGTGGGAGTCATTTCAGAACGACACCTAGACGGCGAAAGGTTTTGTACTGCAGTTTTGGACACTGTTTTAAATATTTCATCTATATTAGATTCTGTTGCTAGTTTTAAGGCGTTTTCCCAGCCATGGAGCGTTTGTGTATGCAAGTTGACTTGCCTGTCGGCCAGGTCCAGTAGTAGTGTTTTGATTTCTGAGCGAGTCTTTGGGACCCAGTCCGATAGTTCCGAGCGTAGAGCTTCGGATGCCTGCTCGAGCCTGTGGACAATGGAATGTTGTAATTAGATTTAATTAAACTGATTATGGCGCCCGCTGAGCCTTTGAGTGAATATTATATCCCAAAAATTTTATTTAAATAAAAAATAAGTTCAAAAACTAAAACCCGAATACTGAAATCTCACACTCTAACAATAAATAATATTTTCTTAAGAGGATATTCTCTTAGAGTATAGTCGTGGTGGTTTACTACGTGCCTTCCAAACAATACTTTTTTTTAAATATATACATAATGTCTACTCTTGGTCTCAATCTTGTCCTGCGGCCAGAGATAAGGTCGACGATGGAACGAGTTTACCCAAAAGAAGCCTATTAACTCGCGACTTAAACAGATTAGGGTCATATGAACTCGGAAACACCAATGCAGGCAGGGAATTCCACTCCTTGGCTGTGAGCACAATGAAGGAACAGGCAAAGCGCTTCGTGCGAATGTGTGGAACATCTACAAAGTATGGGTAATATCCTGCAGTGTGTCTGGATTCCCATTGAAAGAAAGAAGATGGTGGAATGAGCTGGTGGAGCTCTAGAGCACCTTCACTGAAATACAGTCTGTAAAAGACCGACAGACATGCAACTTTGCGGCATTGCATGTATGCAACATTCAACATGCAACATTCTACCTTATGCCTTATCTTACCGAAAATGCCCATCTGCTAAAGAAACAACGAATGATAGCCATTAGGATTGACATCACAGATAAAGAAGCAACCGCAGTTTCTCACATAGAACTTGTTCCTACTTTGATAGTACTGACCACCGAACGGAAATATTACAATGCAATAAACAATTGAATTATACTCTTGATATCTTAATACTCATTACGAACTGGCAATAGTAATATTTAAGTTACTAAATTAATATTGTTTCAGTACCTATTAATTACATAAATGGGGAAAACGTGTATATTTCCTTTTGACGTTCAAAAGTACCTTATAGTACGTTCGCGTTAAGAATGCAGTAAAGTCGTCATTATCCGTCGGCCTAGCCCCGCCCCCTAACCAATCAAACCTTTTCAAATTCATTTTTATAAAATTCATTAAACTTAATCCTTTAAAACATAATTTGTTTGAATTTAACACCACTGTGGAATACTCCTTTATCTTGCAGTTGCACTGCATTCTTAACGCTTACGAACTACTTATAGTCAGATTATTGAAGTAAATTATTTGACTTTTAAATAATTTCACGAACGATTCTCCAACCTTCCGCCTTCCGCTTCAGGATAATGTTACATGTATTCTACGAGTCCCAGAATATGACTGCATTCTTAACGCGAACGAACTATAGTCAGATTATTGAAGTAAATTATTTGACTTTTAAATAATTTCACGAAAGATTCTCCAACCTTCTGCCTTGCGCTTCAGGATAATGTTACATGTAATCTACGACTCCCAGAATATGACCTTGTGCATTGTGACGCACACGCTACACCGATATGTTCAAGGCAAGGCCGGGAGGACGCGTGACCTCACCTTGTTATGCTAAAACCAAGGTTGACCTCCAAAAACACTGAACGAAGAATTTTTAAGCGAATCAGTTATTTTTATCTTTTGTGATAAAATATTATGCGGAAGTAGATTTGTGTAAATGGTTAATGGCTATCGACGACTGTAAATTGTACCTAAAAGGTGCATGGGACATCGGAATGCAATATCAAAACTCAGTAAAGGTGCCAGGATTGTCGTTTGAGTAGGGTGAAAGTCAGAGTCTAATAATTTAATTCGATTAGACCATTAAACAGTTTTGAACGTCTAACTTTTGACTGTTGTCCTGACTGCTAGAACGTGTGATGAGCACGATCATTTGTTCTGTGTCAGGGTGTAATTTATCTTTAATATGTATGTATTTAGAAATAAATAGGTATGCTTATCAGTTGTCTAGTGCTCATAGCACAAGCTCTCCTTAGTTTGGGACTAGATAGCGTTGTACGTAAGTTGTGGAATATTATTCTAATTAGTTTAGGTGCGTAAGGACTACTCGCATTTAAACTTGATTGAGACGTAGGTACGCTTCACATACAAAACTAGTTTTTTCTATGGACAAATGCTAAATAGAGCTGAATAAGTGTGAGGTAGACCCTAAGTATGATTTTAACCTTTTAACCGCTTGTGTGCGATACATATTTCCGTGTCCCTACCGCTCGTGTCGTATTTCTGGGACAGAAAACATTTTTTTTTCTTTTTTTTTAATATTATAAACCAGTGCTTGACTGCAATCCCACCTGATGGTAAGCAGTGATGCAATCAGTGATGGTGAAGCGCACTAGTTTATTAAGAGCCTATTCACTCTAGCCTTGAAGACACCTAAATTATAATCGGACGGGAAGACCGCAGCAGGCAAGTTGTTCCAGTCCTTCGATACGCGGTATAAACGACGAAGCGAAACGCTTTGTCCGAATCGTGGGAGTGCCAACGATGGTAGAAAGGTGATGGCGGAATAAAGTCATGTAATTCCCGTGCACACTCTCCAAAATGTATCCTGTAGAAAACCGAAAGGCTAGCTATCCTACGCCTATGCTCAAGGCTTTTCAGATTGGTTCTAACCAAATCTGGGTCACCAATAAGCCTCTTCGCACGCCTCTCCACTGAGTCCAAAGCTGCTAGATGACATTTGGCAGCACCAGCCCATATGTGGCTGCAGTACTCCACACACGAATGGACCTGTGCTTTGTATAACATTAGAAGCTGACCAGGTGTGAATTACCGCCGGACCCTTGCGAGAACGCCGAGTTTTCTAGCAGCAACCTTGGCTTTGGACTCAATGAACCGCCCAAAGTTTAGGTTTGAGGAGATTTCAACTCCCAAGAGCTGAAGGCGGTCGGTGCACTCCAAGGATACATTCTGAAAAGCAGGAGCCATGGTGAACGGGCTCCTTTTGGCGGTGAACAGACACGCCTGTGTTTTGGCGGCGTTGAATCCCACAAGATTTGCTTCGCCCCATTTGGAGACTGCCTGAAGTGAGGCATTCGTACGCTCTACCAAAGCCTCTCTTTCGGACTGGATTACGTCCTTACTGGCCCGGGGACCAGATCAGTCAGTGCAAGCATTTGTCTGAACTTGAGGAGCTCCACGTGCCGACGAACAATACCAAAGAAAGAACATTTGGGTTGGTTGATAGCCCTGCTAACGCTAAGATCCCTGGTGGAAACTTAGGCAGTACTAACATAGGAAGTAAAATCGACTTACCTATTATGAAGGTCATCTGTAGTGTTGGTCCCTGCGACATAGGCAGCTGTAACAAAAACATTTCAATTTATAAGCTGGTTAAAAACCATACGAGTTGATCAAGGGTCAATAACCTACGCTTTCTGAGGTCGGTTTGTGGATGGGCGACTTTTCTTTATATATCGAGAGTCTTTTCGTGTCTCGAAAAGCACTTAGAGAGCACGTATTTCAGTAATAATAGCCCCACAGGTCAATCGACAGTTCAACTGCGCTTTTCGAGGTGGCTAAGTGAATAGGCGACTTTCTTTCTAAGTCAAAGTCAAGTCAAACCATTCATTTCAACTAGGCCATTATAAGGCACTTTTGAACGTCAAGACAAAATTAACTATAAACAAACGATTCTAGTTGCCCTTTCCAAAAAGTAGATTTGTATAGAGAAGATTGGGCGAGAAACACCATACTTACTTTTTTTTTTAATAGTTTTTACAATACTTTCTTGTGTGTTTAATGACTGATGTCAAATAAATATTTTTCTTTCTTTTTTACTTTGTATAAATTAATCTTATTATATGTGAGGACGATGCACCTATAATAAAAAGTAGTACAGTAAGATAGGTTTAAGAAAATATAAAACAAGCAATGGAGTTGATAATTACATGATTAAGTTGGTACATTGTACTCACACATTTACAATTGTATGTAATTTGGAAAATAGTGAAAAAGTAAAAATAAGTATTCTCATAAAAAGACCCTTTCACGTAAAGGGTCTTTTTATGAGAATACTTATTTTTACTTCAGTATGAATTTCACCTCAGAACAGATCTTCGTATGTCTTACAGTTTCAGACTTTCCCATACTGACCGATTTGAATGAGACACCCTGTATAAGTACTTGGATGGACAAATTGCCATTAAATATCCAAAAGCCTTCCGTGTTTTGAAAAGCACGTCGAAGCTCGTTAATCAATAACAACCATCACACAAGTCCAACGAGGGTTTAGATACGCTTTTCGATATCGGTTCTTTGATTCGCGACCATCGATCACATATCGAATGGCCTTTTAGTGCCTCGAAAAGCACGGAGCGGCTCGTAGTTCCTTAAAAACAGGCACGCAATGGGATTGAGAGTTAAGCTACGCTTTTCGAGGTTGCTATAAGTGGATGGGCGACTTTCTATCACAGACTGGCGTTTGTAGATTTTTGGTGTTTTGGGTACCTATATCTACAAATCACAGCCAACGACTTTTCGAGGCGCGAAGGAGTCTTGATATGTAATGAAGAGCCACCCATCGTCGGAGCAACCTCGTCACGCGTAGGTTAAAACCTTCGATCGTCTCGTGAGGCTGTCATTATAAATAAATAAATATTCCACATTTTTTCACACAACGCCATTTAGTCCCAAGTTAAGCTTGAGAGCTTGTGTTATGGGTACTAAACAGCCGATAAACATACTTGTATATTTCTAAATACATACATATTATAGATAAATTACACCCAGACACAGAACAAATGATCGCGCTCATCACACAAACATTTGTTCTGGGTGGGAATCGAACCCACGACCTCCGGCATAGCAGTCAGGGTCACTAACTACTAGACCAACAGGCCAGTCGACTCCTAAGAACTTAGCTAAAACACAAACATAATCGTCTTCCATTCAGCAAACAGCTCCACTTCAGGGTCAAATGACAATGTTTCATGAAAATCTATAATATCTTTGTTGCCGCTGAAGTGAACGACTTGAAGTACATTACAGTTTAATAATAGGCGATGTAGACCTTGGTTTAGCTTAAGCGAGCAATGTATCGCGTGCATAGCTCGTTGACCTCGCTGTAAACTGAGTTCGACGCTCGCGGTCATTCTGTAGAGATGAGGAACTGGATATCGATAAAGCGAAACGCTCACGTCTGTCGTCATTTAATTTTTAACCGACTTCAAAAAAAGGAGGAGGTTCTATGTTCGTGTGTAGGTATGTATTTTTTTTTTATGTATGTTACCTGATTTCTCCCTCATTTGTGGACCGATTCTCAAAATTATTTTTTTATTTGAAAGAGTATACTTCCGAGGTGGTCCCATTTTAATTTGGTGAAGATCTGGTGCTGATCTTCGGAGATATACAACGGAACTCTTCAAAAATAGACAACAAATTTGTCGTGATTGCTGGAATCGCTTGGATGTTTATTGTTATACAACATCATGACGTATCATCACGCCTGTATGCTCTGAGGGGTATGCAGATGTGTAAAATATAACTAGATTTCGACAGTTAGGTTAGGGGTTAGGTTGGAAAAATAAAAAACTTTTTTGCAAAAATTCGGAAGTGGTGGCCCTGGCCCATCATAAATAAAACAAAACCACCAAAGCCACAGACTTCCTAATTTAGAGTTATTTTACACCGTTTAGTGTTTTTTTTAAGTCGGTTTTATTTTTTGCAAAAAAGTTTTTTTATTTTTTAATATCATTATAATTTAATTATCAACTCCGTTGCTTTTTTTTATTACCAGATAGATGCATCTTCTTTACATACAATCAAATTAGTGTATACAAAGCATTGTAAACCTATTTTAGAAGAGTAAGTATGTAGTTTCTTGCCTATTCTTCTCAATACAAGACTACCTTTCGGTAGAAGCAACTAGAATCATTTTCTTATTTTTAAGTATGACGTTCAAAAGTGTGACTTTTTAGAACTAAGTTGTTCATAGAATAATGAACTTTATATCAATTGTATCACAAACAAACTAAATTGGAGCCATAAAAAGGTCACGCGTCTTCCGGAGTCCATATGTACAGAATAATGGAGTTCCTTAATCTTGTGGCGCTTATAACATTTCCTATTATACATTTCCTGTAATTTGTAGATCTTTAACAGTCGTTGCGGGTAGTCAAAGCCCCGAAAGTCTGACAAACAATTTAACCAAGGGGTATCATGTTACCCAATCAATTGGTTTTTGATGTTTGGCAGGCAGTCACTTCACGTAAGACACTGGTATTTAGCTGCATCCGGTTAAAATGGACCTGCTGATTGAACCAACAGCTCAATGTTTTTACCTAGCTTCTAGTAATGGTCACCCATCCACAGACTGACCTCGAAAAAGGTAACTTAACCTTCAATTATCTTGTTATTATTGAAGTACGAGCCTCTACGTGCTTTTTCAAACAAGGAAGGCCTCTGAATATTTGATGGTAAGTTAACGCTCGATTGACCTGTGGGGCTGTTATTAAAGAACCACGAGCCTCTACGAGATTCTCTAGGGTCTTGATATGTGATAAACAGTTACCCATCCACATAGTGACCTCGGAAAGCGAAGTTAACCTTCAAGTCCCGTCTAACTGTTATTGTTCCCCTCTATGTTAATAGAGAAGTCATCATTATCATCATTTCAGCCATAGGAAGTCCACTGCTGGACATAGGCCTCCCCTATTGATCTCCAATAAGACCGGAATAGAGAAGTATTAGAAAGATATTAAACTCATCGATAACCGTATCATACAACACTACACGAAAACAAAACACATGAGCACAACAAAGCGCGACTGTCTTCCATCTCTTTCACACTCACGGTCACGACGATACACAAGTGTCGTTCGTTCGGCAGTCTCCGCCGCCAATCGTAAACAGCGGCCGCCCGGTTCAATGGAACGCGCCATACATTTAACGTCAACCTTGTAAACACAGCTTTAAATGTATAAAAATCGACGAAAAACTAGATAAATAAACTGTAAAAACTAATTCATAATTCATTTCGAAGTGCCCAAAGATATTTGAGCGGTTTTCCGTGACGTAAACGTGTAAAATTTTAACAAGGAACACTAAAACGAGGTTACATTGTTGACATTGAGACAATCCAACGCGATTACTAATAATTTCGTCTTTACTTCCGTGTTTTCGCATTGATGCGGTGGTTTTTGTGCGTAAAGTGTCAACACAGTGATTTGTAACGATTTTAATTAAATTGCACATGTTATTGTAACAGTATAGCACACTCAAAAGTTAATAGGTATAACAAGAAATGATAGACATTTGAATTATGTTAACTTGCTTTTTGTGCGAAAAAACTGGGAATATAGTGAAGAAATTTAATGAAGAAAGATTGGAAAAATGCCGCAAAATTCAAGCATTTAGGAGGAAGAAGAATTTAATTTATAAAGATGTCGTGTTACCAAAAAGTTTCCAGCAAAGAGGTTATCATCTGCAGTGTTATGACAAGTTCATTATATTGAAAAATAATAATAGAAAGGAGTTTGCCTCTACATTTACAAATGGCAAGGTAAATATTATATGCTATTGTTAATTTCCTTTTTTTTTTTTAGAACCTTTCTAGTAGGTACAAATCTGTAGATATACCAACTTCCTTATAAAAAATATAAGGACTATTTTGATTAATAATAATTCCTCTATTCTAATTTATAAAATTTTCGTGTCACAGTGTTTGTAAAACTACTCCGAAACGTCTTGACCGATTCTTTTGAAATTTTGTGTGTATACATACTCAGCATGTCTGAGAATATGTCGTTTACTTTTTTTTTAAATATAAATAAAGGCGGAACTAAGTTTGCCGGGACAGCTGCAGCATTCAATTAAAAATGTCCTTGAACATATTAATAAATTAATTGAACCCGTGACTTCATCCTCGTCTAGATCCCAAATACTTTTCCTAAGGTATAGCATGAGCTGTTAACAGTAAAAGTTCCGTTAAAATCGGTCCAGCCGTTTTGAAGAAACAGATAGACAGACAAAGTAAATCGAAAATACGATATACATATTATAAATTCTCTATTATTCTGACGTAAAAAAAACACTTAGCTTTATTCATTGGTATTGATGTAAATACAGGATGCGAAAAAATCAATGCGCCCTGAAGGTAAACCACTCTTAATTATTTTACGTAGGTAATGGAAATATTCCTTTATCTTTAAAAATAAATAAAACACTCAAATCAAAATTCATTTATTCAATTTTGATTTAACATCAAGATTTGCATAAGACAGTCCCCTAAACCGTCCGCCCTTTGCCACTTCCGTGTTTTTGCTGGGAAGAAGAACTGGCGGAACAAACTCCCCAGAAACACGCCTGTCTGATTCACAGATTTTTCGATAAGCATACCTAAACCGGCTAGTCAGATAGTAATGTAATGAAATTAAATTAAATTATATATTTCTGTAAGGAGATCTTCCCAGATACCTAGGTACTTTAACATGTCATTTTTTTTTAACTAAATGGCACTAAATGGCATTTCCAAAGTGACTGATCCCTGAGAAGAAATGCCGAAAGAAACTCAGGGGTCATGGTGAAACACCAACCTCACCTTCTAGTTAAAAAATGACAATTAAAAGTGATTGTTTAATAAACCTATTTACAGAAATAAATATAATTAAAGGTGTGCCAGCGAAATTAAAATTTTCTTGTATTTTTTTAACAAAATATGATTGCGACCATAATTTAATATATCGCTTGGGCGCTCGAGCGGATATTACGCAGAATTATAATCATTCAAATCATTAAGACAACCCTTTAACTTTAAAATAATCTCATTGAATGACTATTTCATGAAGAAGTCATTTTAATGGGATTAAATTAACTTTGGAGGGCTGTATTGGTGACTTCAATTATTATAACTCAGATAAGCCATATTTGTAAAGGACGCGAAACATATTTTATTCAACGTACAATCTGACACTGAACGACAAATTGCAAAAAACACAGAAAATAACAATAAATAATAATAATATTAAAAAAAATGTTTATAAATGTTAATGTTAATGTTTCAATTAATGTGGTTCTAATTTATTTGTTTTTTGTTTTGTTGATGTGTTAATGTTTAAATTTAAATAACACAAACTTCCCTGGCATGCACCTTAAGTAAAAATAATCTATCGTAAGGGTTTATGCGTTTCAAATGAGAATAGGAACGTCAATGACCTCTATCTGTCAGATGTCACTTGAAAAGTACAGTCTACAGCGAAGCCTTATTCGCTTATCAATGTTTTTTTTTTCTTATACCGAGTCACAGTCATTCATAAATGAAAACACGTCTTTAATTAATTAGTCTAGTGGAGTGCTTACGTTTTATTTATTAATTCTGTTCGAAGTCGTTTTTTTTTATACCACGACGGTGGCAAACAAGCTTACGACCCGCCTGATGGTAAGCGGTTACCGTAGCCTATGGACACTTGCAACACCAGGGGCGCCACACGCGCGTTGCCGACCCTTTAAAAACCTATTTTGTTGTAATTGTTGTTATTCGTTTTCATTTTGTCTCGCTGACTGCTCAAAAATAAGTAAACGAGGCGCTGTTTTGTATGGGAGGGCTCGAGAGATTATCTCCAATGTAGGCAAATACTTTGAGAGCGAGAAAAAGCACGATTTAGAAAATTGCATGGGAGAGCTCGAGAGATTATCTCCAATGTAGACAAATACTTTGAGAGCGAGAAAAAGCACAATTTAGAAAATTATCTGTTCATGATTCGTAAATAAATTATATTTAGAAAATACTTTGTTTTGCTGATCTTAGGGCTGGGAACACATAATTGCGAATTCCGATAAAGCTTTGGTTCAGGTGACTATACATCGCAGCTATTTGCGATGCGTTGCGAATTCGCAATTATGTGTGAGGAGAGCCCTTACCCAATTTATTCGAATTGACAGTTATGACGTCGTATTATGGCGCAAAGTCGATCCTATACTCATTTGAAACGCATAGTAAAGTGGTTTTTCTTCGGGTCCATAGATTGTTTACCTAAAAGCTCATTCCGATATCATTAGTTGTAACAATTCTTCATTTTTTCCAAATTTTCACGTTTTTAGACACTCGTTTGATCACTATCTCACCTGATGGTAAGCGATTATGTGGTCAACGATGAAGCACGCTTGCCTAGACGTAACCTATTCACTCTAGACTTAAAGACACTAATTTATAGCTATCAGGAAACACCAACTCCGGCAGGGAATTCTTATACTTAGCTGTACGCACAACGAAGGTGTTCTCAATACGTTTAGTTTAACGTTTATTCCGATCTGTGCTTAAGACAACATATTCTTTTAATTTTCAGGTACTAATCAACGATATACCACCTCTGAAAATTGCCACCGCCAACGCATTTAAGAAAAATACAGCATCAACCAGTGACGGCGTTGAAATCCCGAAGTTAGCTGAAATTCTCCAAATAGATAACACATTCGACATAGACCTTAAACTATCACCTAGGTCATACACAATGGACGAGCCTAACTATGTAGACCCGGATATATCAAGAGGGGTAATCCTCAAATCTATTCTGACAAGGAAAGCTCCAATCAAGAAGGACATGACGAAAGATCCAATGGCTTTTAATTCTGGTATGGATTTATTGAGATATGGAGCCATGTTTAGCCAACCGACTTTGAACTTTGGTGAACAGAAATTAGGACCTAAAATCGTGAAGACAGTATCGCTAACTAAAGACGTCTGTATATTCTGTGGAAAGGAGCAAAGGAAGATAGGCCTGCAGGTTCTGTTGCCAGAAATATCTAAAAAGGATGAATATGACAAGGTTTTAGATTCAGCTAAAGCAATGGAAGACGGGGAATTATTGGACAAAATTTTGAAAAGCAATAACATTTTATCGTGCCATTCTCTATGTAGACTAGAATACAAAAATAAATACCAGAAAATAACCATTAAGAATTGTGACAAAGAAGATATGCTAATCATCAAAAACTTACAAAACAAAGCTTTTCAAACTCTCTGCCTTTTCATAGACAATACAATCATAGAAAAGAATAAAACCTGCCTCTTGGCAGACCTCTTTGACCGTTACAAAGCTATACTGTTCGAAATTCAAAATGCGACCACCATATTGGATTTGGAGAGCCATAACCTTCAAAGTTTACAAGAGGAAATACTTAACCGTTACGCGGATATAATAAAAATTACTTCGAAATCTAAAAAGAAGGTTGTATACAAAATTGGTCAAACTAATTTCGACATGGACAATGATGAATTTAAACATGATAAACTTGCATTTGAACTACGTAACGAAATAGGATCTATGAAAAGGAAACGTGATGGCAATCAAAATGGCAACATTCCTGAAAAATTATTACGTTTTGTTACTTCGTTGATACAAGGACCTAGTGGTAGAAAGATTGCTTACGAAGATAGCGTTAAAATTAAGTCTCTATGTGAAAATATTATATCAGGAGTCAATTTGGACGATTAAGGCAAGATTTATAGATCTTTTACGACTTTACTTTGCATTTTTTTTGTATTAGGTATAATTCATTTACATAAGCATTAGACATAAGTCAAAAAAGGTCTTTTTTAGTGCACACTTTCTAACGAAAGTACAGACGCCAGCACATCAAGTTACCCCAATGTGCCAAATTCTCCCAATTGAAAATGAACCATATTCTGCTTAATATAAAGTTATAAAACGATCAAAATAATTTGACACATTGGGGTAACTTGATGCGCTGGCGTCTGTACAATAAACATGGTCAACTGTCACATTTAATTGTAACCATTTCAACAATTTATTTTGAGAAATCTTGCGAATTTCATTGAATTATATTGTTTAATTTTAGTAAAAAATTACAGTGTAATTGATAAAAACTTCAAAGAACCGTTTCACTTTTACTCAAAAATTGTTTTAACTTGTCTTAAAATAAAATGTTCTGCATTCCTGCTTCTACAAGCCTCATTTTTTCTAATGCTATTGTAAATGGAGTATACAGGGTGTCTCATTCAAATGGGTCAGTATGGGAAAGTCTGAAACTATAAGACATACGAAGATCTGTTCTGAAGAACCATGTCATCGATTTTAATAACAAGAAAAACTGCATTCATACATTTAAAAAAACATCTGTACTATTGTAGTAATATTGTAAAAGTGGTCACTTTGAGCACCTACTAAAATAAATAAAAGTATGTGGAAACAATGCATTTAATTCATTTTAGACATCATGTTTCATACAGACATTTACTGCTTAAGACCTACACAATCGATATCTAAATAGAAATAGTGTAGATTTTTTTTTTTCAAAATAACCGGGTTCGATTCCTGAACGGAGTACAGAAGTTTTTTTAAAATATATGAATGCAGTTCTTCTTGTTATTAAAATCGATGACATGGTTCCTCAGAACAGATCTTCGTATGTCTTATAGTTCCAAACTTTCCCATACTGACCGATTTGAATGAGACACCCTGTAGATGCGTCCGTTCAGCTGAGCGGGCGCGCACGCATCTACGTAACTAATACAAAACTGTGTGTTGTCCATGGACAAAAGCTGAATTCAGCTGATTGAATGTGGTTAACCCTAAGTAAGTGTTTCATACGAATATTAACTTTATTTTGACTAGCCTGTTGGTCTGATTTGTAAGTGGCCTTGACTACTATTGCTAGACAAATGATAGTGTGATGAGCACGATATTTTGTTCTGTGTCTGGGTGTGATTTAATTTGTAAGTTTTTATGATGTACAATAAAGAGTGTTCTATTCTATTCTAGTTATCTATAACTAGTGACGACACGAGGTTTCACCCGCGTAGTTCCCGTTCCCGTGGGAATACAGGGATAAAACAGTACCCTATATCACCCAGGGATAGTGTAGCTTCCCAACGGTGAAAGAGTTTTTCAAATCGGCACAGTAGTTTTTGAGTTTATTCCTTACAAACATACACACACACACAAAAATATTTTTTTTTCTCTTTATAATATAAATGTAGATGTAGATATGTATATTAAAAAATAAATAAGTATGTTTATAAGTTGTCTAGTACCCATAACACAAGCTCTCGAGCTTAACTTGGGACTAAATGGCGTTGTGTGAAAAGTTGTGCAATATTTATTTATTTTATTTATATGAAAATGGACATTATTTCCATGTTCATAAGGTATATTTTCGTATGAAACGCTCACTATATTTCGTATAACATATGTTTGGTATGAGAATTTTGCTATTAAATAGAATATTGTATGTAAACAGAGTTAGTACTAGAAGAATGGGGTAAAATGACCCCATTGTTCGGTAGTCACATAGTTTTATTTATTTGTTTGTTTCAATAAAAGTAATTACATGTTGTATAGTCTATGGTTTGTATTTTTTTTTGCGTATACTTAGGTCATAATGATTGACTGAAACGTATGAGTACCACAATCTTATAAGTGTACTATCTACCCTTGCACTGATATCATCATGCGCGGAAACTTCGAAACAAAATCAAAACACACTAAGGTTTAATTCAAACCCCTTGTTTTGTTGTCCCGTCTGCCAGTCGGCGCACGCGCATGTTTTTTATTGTGTGGTTAGCAATATAGACTGACTTGGTGTCAGAGTTTTTTTGCCGCTCATAGGCCTCTGACTGTGCTTCAGATGCTGGTTTTCCTTCGTCGTTTTAACACAAAATCGAAATGGCGATTGGTCACCAAGGTTCGAACCTCTTTAATAATAACAAGTTTCTCTGTTGTTTCGTCTGCAGGTTATATTACACTAGCACTTAGCTCGCGACTTCGTCCGCTTGCATTTCGTACTTTAACATCCTCAACTTCCTATTAGTTTTGAAAATAAAATGTACATTCACAATGAATGTGGCTTTCCTAAAAGATTTTTTGAAATCGGTTCAGTACATCCAGCAGGTATTTGATAAATTATTTTTCTATTATCGTAATCGATAAAGCGACAATGGAAAAAAAATGGCGCTTAAGGAATCAGCTGTTTGGCAACTGTCAAGTGTATTTCATTTTCAGCCATATTACAAATTCTACTCGTTATCGCTTGACAGTTGACAAACGGCTGATTCCATATACGCCATTTTCTTTCTATTGTCGCAGTAGAATAGACATAGAATTTGTAATATGGCTAGGTCTGCAGAATTACCCTCTAGAGTACTACAATGTCACAAATTTTATCTTTTTTAATATTGGTAGGTATAGATGAAAAATTTGAACAGTTTAGTTAGACTCGCCGCCCCGACCCGCCCGCACTCCACGCGTCGCATGCGCGCTGCATGCTACACTCACCGTGTATATGATCTCTCTGCGTGATCTTGTGCACATGCGCATTGGCGTACGCGGCCAGCAGCGGCAGCACGGCGCGGTGCGCGAGCGGCGCGCGGCGGGACGTGGCGGCGGCGGCGGCCAGCGCGCCCAGCGAGCAGCCCGCGCTCGCCAGCGACGCGCGCCCCGACCCGCCCGCACTCCACGCGTCGCATGCGCGCTTCATGCTGGTAGGAACACAAATACAACATGTATTATGCGTTTCAAATAAGAATAGGAACGTCAATGACCACTATCTGTCAAATATCGCTTGAAAAGTATACGGCCTGCTGTAAAGGCTGTTTTGATTGTGAGGGCTCGAGAGATTATCTCCAATGTCAACAAATATGTACTTTGAGAGTACAATTTAGAGAATTATTCGTTCGTAATTCGTAAATAAATCAAATTTAGAAAAACCCTTGTTTTGCTGATCTTACCCAATTTATTCGAATTGACAGCTATGACGTCACAAAATGGCGCAAAGTCATTCCTATTCTCATTTGAAACGCATAGTAACAGAATTATTGTGCCAGATTAGAACCCAATGGCTTGGCACATGACGATGGGGAGAGACCAGACGGTGTAACCATACCCAATGCCTTGGAACTTGGGTAGGGCTTTGGTGTGGAATGCAACATGTGTCGATACCCTTGCGCCATCCCATCTTCCTAGTACGACGGGTTGTGTGTGCTACTGCAGGTGCTGAAAACCTTAAACGGCGAAAATATAACAACCTTATCGGAAGTTATATATTTGAACTGTTTGGGGTTGAAACACTCGGGCCGTGGGGTCCGAATGCCCATATAGTTTTCCGTGACATCGCCAAGCGGTTGATCGACTCTGTACGTGAACTGAAGGCTGGCCTTTATTTAGGTCAGAGAATCCGCATAGCCATTCAACGTGACAATGCGGCCAGTCTTTTGGGCACGTTTCCCGTTGACAGCGATGCGGATGAATTTTTTGATGACTTATAAATATTTTACTTTTTGTTTTTGTTTTTATTATGAATAATTTCTTACTTGTAAATAAAGAATCAACAGAATTGTTGGTAGTTGATACTGCTTGTACCAGGGAACGAATTACTCGTTTACTGTACAGTAAGTTCTTCTAACTTATCAGAAAGACTTGTTTCTGGGGAGTTTTGAGCAAAAACACTAGGAAGTGGTGTAAGGCGGGCTTTTTGGGGAACTGTTTTATGTAATTTTGACGTTCAAAAAGCGTTCGTTGCTGATCCTTAGCCTAATTTGAATAATGACATTTGATTCATTTATTGAGGTACTTAATTAAAAACCCGTTGCTATACGTCCTTATAGAATTACAATTTACTTAAATAAATAAACTATTAAAGCAATACCAATAGATTTTTTTTTTAAAGTAATGACAACAATACACACGAACATACAATTAAGGGTGCGTCTACACAGTGCATATAGCTAGACCAAGTATAGATGCGGGTTACACACGCATGAGTAATATGCGCAAACCACTTACTTGTTCAAGTTACTCGCTTGTACTTGTACATAATGCAAATAACTGGAGCAAGTAAAAACCTGGGCTACTTGCGCAAGCAGTACGCACAAGTTATTTGCTCGTGGTCAAGAGCTACATGCGCAAGTGACCCGCGCGCACATAGTACGCGGGTTAGTTGCGCGGGTGGCTCGCTTTGGTACATGCTCGAGTCGCTAGACGTCGACGTCGACGTCGGATGATTTACCCCCTTCCCTCAAATATGGTGAGGGGGGGTAATAGCTGATCTTTGCTTTATGCTCGTGAACGGGTGCTGCTTGTGGTGACTGGTCGACTTGCTTATGAATGGTTTTTTTTTTGTTTTATTAGTTAACTGCTTACTTCGATGGTCCTAGATTATCAGTTTAAACTTACAGTCACAGCTTTATGAACATAAGCCAGCATTGCACAATATAAGCGGGTACGCATTTTATACCCTGGAGGCTGTAAGTTATTCTTCAGTTTTGTAGTCGTTTTGTTTGAGTTTAGATTTCAATGTTAATATGAATATTTTTTTCCTGCTTGGTATATTGGAGTGTGCTAGCTAACACGTGACAATTATTCTGTAATGTAATGATTTATACAAAGTGTATAAACCATATGCTATTTATTGAGCATTTCATTGTATAGATTTAAGTTCTCCAAACGAATAAGACAGATGTGTTGCTGGGGAGTTTGTTCCGCCACTTCTTCCCAGCAAATACACTAGGAAGTGGCGAAGGGTGGGGCATTTTGGTGACTTATGTATTTTTTTTGACGTTCAAAAAGTGCTGATTCTCAGCCCAGTTTGGATGAAGACTTTTGATTTTGATTTTTTAACCGACTTCAAAAAAGGAGGAGGTTCTATGTTCGTGAGTATGTTTTTTTTTTTTTTTTATGTATGTTACCTGATTTCTCCTCCATTTGAGGACCGATTCTCAAAATTCTTTTTTTATTTGAAGAAGATCTGGTACTGATCTTCGGAGATATACAACGGAACTCATCAAAAATAGACGGCAAATCTGTCGTGATTGCTGGAATCGCTTGGATGTTTATTTTTTATACAACATCATTACGTATCATCACGCCTGTATGCTCTGAGGGGTACGCAGATGTATACAATATACCTAGATTTCGACAGTTAGGTATGTTAATTTTCATTTATTAGGGATAAGTGGATAACCCTATTATCATGACATGTATTGTTAACAATTAACAATATAAAATAAATTTATGGCAAATATTTGTATGGGAACCACGAAAAATGGAAAAACAAAAAAGTTTTTATTTTTCCATTTTTTAGACATACACATGTTTTTAAACGGTAAAGTTTACGATGCATACAACCTGCGTAAGCATGGGCGTAGCCAGGGGGGGCAGGGGGGTGCAGCTGCCCCCTCCTGGACGTGTAGCGACACCTTTTTCCAATTTTTACCTGAGGAGTGTTGAAAATTACTGAGCTCATTTCGCTCGCTCAGAATCTTCAGTATTGCCATAGAAATTATTGATTATTTTATTTGCAATGTATGTGCCCAAAAATAATATATTACACTTTAAATGATTGTGGAGGCCTATTTAGAGAAAAACACTAACTTTAAAAATTCTGGGCAACTGGGAACGTGCCGAAAGTGCCGAAAATTTCGAGCCTTTTCCTTTTCCCAAATAAAATAAGATTACAAATAAATGTGAAATCAACCAATGTGTAATATCACACCCACACCATGCTTACAGCCAGTGTCGGCTTTAGGAGAACTGGGCAATCAAAAATCATGCCAATATGTTTCGAGTATTATATGAAGCTGCTTACCCCATAAACTCGCTGCTCAACGCCAACGTACTCTTGTGTAATTTGGTAGTCAACGCACAAAGGGTAGTCAACTTCTGTTGCAGTGATTGTAAGTAGTCAGCCGCTGATGTGAACTCCGGATCTTTGACTCTAGAACAAAGTAATATATTTGTCGGCGTCAGAGATGGCTGAGCGATGATCTGACAACGATGGGGAGTCGTGGTACCAGGTTCATAACGTAGAATAACAATGAATTATTTTCGCGATTTCGAGTTTGGTCCCATAGTAAGTTGTTCACAATGATGATTACAATGACCTCTGAAGAGGATTAAAACGACTTAAATTTAACCATGTATAGGAGTGAACTGGACAATGTGTGTATGTGTATATGATTTTGTTTGTGTGTGTGTGTATGTGCTCTTCTAATTCCGTCACGAACAAGTTGATGTGATGGCCAGAATGATTTATTTGAGCAAATTTATCTTGGAGATTTAAAATACTATAGAGCGGGCATGTCAAGGAAATGTATTAGAAAAACTTTGATCCCATGTCTCAGTAACGCCATCTAGAATAATATATGAATATTAGAGCGGCAGCGGAGCGAACTACAAAATCTCATAGACTTGTCAAAGTCAAAGTCAAACTCAAACCATTTATTTCAATTAGGCCCCTTTAAGGCACTTTTGAACGTCGAAGCTCTCCTGTCTCCAGCAGGACACACTTTTTCGGACGAAAGTTTTGTTCGTGATGTCCGGTCTATAGGTATTGAATGTCTTTGTGTGAGACAAACAAACCCGCTCTGTGTTAATAGATAGTGCCTAATTAAACGGAAGGAGGATAGGGAAGGGGGTAATGTCGATTAAAATCCATCCTAATATTATAAACAAGCGGACATCACATGGTTTCACCCGCGTATTCCCCGTTCCTGTGGGAATACAGGGATAAAAAAATAGCCATGTCACCCGAGGATAGTGTAGCTTCCCAACAGGGAGAGAATTTTTCAAATCAGTTTAGTAGTTTTTAAGTATATTTGTTACATACAAATCTTACTTTATAATATTAGTATACAACGTGTTTTTTTTTATATCCCATAACTCTAGGGTATGATTGAGACCATATCAAAGAATCAACTGGCATATGAATTGTGTTTCAATCATCCTTTTTTTTTTTACTATCATACTAAATAATTCGACAAAGTCACGATGATTAATGTAAAACACCCTTACGTGAAAGAAAAGTGACGTTAGAAAGAAGATTCGTCGTACTGGTGACAACTTTTGAACTAATTAGTTAATAAAAATAATATTGAAATCAAAATCAAATCAAATCATTTATTTTTTGCCAACATGGGTTACAAGTTTTGCTAGTGTTCTCCATGCTCTGCCGTCAGATGGGCGGGTGTTGGTGATTAATAATACTTAATAATAATATTCCACGACTATTCACACAACGCCATCTAGTCCCAAGCTAAGCAGAGCTTGTGTTACGGGTACTAAACAACTGATAATTTAATTATGATTGATGATATCTCCGAAACTATGCATTTTTGGACCATCAGAATCAGAATCAGAATCATTTATTCGTAAACATAGGTGATAATTACAGACAAGATCTTAAAAATTAGGTAGAGCGCATCACCATCTATTCTAGGAGTTTTAGTATTATTTTTACACACATACATACATACATAAACTCACGCCTTTTTCCCTTTTTATTATTTTTACCTACAGAATATAACCCTAGAGTTATGGGATATCAAAAAAAAAACACCTTGTATACACTAGTAAAGATAACATACCTTGGTCCATTAGCTGTTTTCGATTCTCCGGAACCATATAAGGCACTACTCAACCCCCATAGATTGAGTGCGCTGTTTTCACTTTTAAATACCTGTAACAAATAAATCACAAGTAAATGTATGCTTTGTTGAGGTAGCGCTGTGGTTGAGCATGGGGTCTAACGGGACTATCGGGGCTAACTATTTATTGCGAGTGACTGAACTGGCGTCCACTTGCACACCCATCTTTGATGACAACTGAGATATTAAGAAAGAAAGAAAGTATGTTTATTTGGGACACGCACAGGAATTTATTTAACAGTTTAAAACTTAAAGTAAAGGAGATTGACAGCAAAAAAGGCGCTTTGTAGTAAAAGTGTATGGCCCTAAAACTATACTCATTAATTATAAAATATTTTATTAACTTCTCATATTTCACTCGGTCGAAATCGTATGTGGAGCTAAATAGTAGCTCCACTCCTTGTATTTAATTAGTAGTTAATGCATTTTAGTGTACAATTTTAATGGCGTATTGCGATGATAGTAGTGTTGCCAAATTAAAAACGTCACGGAGTTTCAAAAATAAATTCAACTCTGACTTTATCTTCGTATTAATATTTTTAATTATCACAATTCTAATGTGAATTATGAACATAATATTTTAACTTAATTAACATCTTTAAAATAATATAACTTTACTAATAAAAAATCTTTCTTTTACGAAACAGTTATGGTCAAAATGATTTTAAACTGTTGGTAACACTACGTGAAAGGTTAGCTGTCAAAGGTGTTATTGTCAATTTTTCAAACACAAAACATTGTGCTTTGGATTCGGTAGTGAGTTTTTGTCTTTACTTACTTGTGCATTGATAGTTGTTGAGTTTGTTGTGCTTTATATAAGTTATCATTGCGTTTTGTTCGTGTCCAGTCGAGTCTACAAAAGTACCTATAAAACCACAGTTAGCTTGACTAACCTATGTAATAACATTTATTTGGGATCATTTATTGATTTGTTGGTAGGTACTATTTTATGTTGCCTTTCGTGAATTCAAATCATATTGTAGCAAAGAGCTGCTAATTTTAGTGGAAAGTTCTTTACTGAACTAAACTCAAACCCGAACAAAAAATTAAAAAAACAACAAAAACCCCTCAAAATAAATGGATGATTTTTATTTCCTTTGAAAGTATGATATCAGCCCTCTTTTATATCTAATTTATGCCATCATACACAATGTTTTGATGCGGAACGGCGCTCAGTAGAAAATTGGGCATACTCCTTTAACATATTAAATAAATTACAAAAAGACCTTTTATTCACCTATATTTTATGTGTCTGTATTTTTATTTGTATTTTTGATTTTATTGTAGTTTTATATGGGCCTGAAATAAATGAATTAATATTATATTAATGTAAAATTAATATTTTTGAGTGCATTTTTTAAAAGTTAAACCTTAAGGCTTAGTAATGATACTCGTCATTGTAGTGATAGGGTAATTAATTAGGATTATGATGAATATGTTTTTCCAATTTCTTACGTAGACGTTAAATCGAAGACATTTAAAACGTACATCTTGATCTTAGATTGTTCCGAGTGTAGTAAATTCAAATACAGTTCAGTAATAAATTGACAGGCCTGTTGGTCTAGTAGTTAGTAACCCTGACTGCTATGCCGGAGGTCGTGGGTTCGATTCCCACCCAGGACATTTTTTTCTGTGATGAGCACAAGCAATTGTTCTCTGTCTGGGTGTAATTTATCTATACTAATCTATACTAATATTTTAAAGGGGTAAAATTTGTAAGTTTGTATGTTTGTAAGTTTGTATGTAGGGGGTAATCTTCGGAACTAATGATCCAATTTTAAAAATTATTGTACTGGTGGAAAGCTACACTATTCCCGGTGGACATAGGCTACTTTTTATCCCCGTATTCCCACGGGAACGGAAACTACGGGTGAAACTGCGTGACGTCTGCTATCTATAATATTTTTCTATTATGTACTTTATTTACTTTATTTATTTAAATCTGTTATGTCTATTTCAATCCTTACTTGTTACCTTATCTAATTCTTCGTCAGGCGTGGTGAGGAATATTCTGAAGTCGTCACTATGTGTCAGGATAGGATGCTTCGCCACTCGCTCTGAAAGAGATTAATAAAATAATTTACTGTATACTTAATGTAAATAATAACACAATAGCCGATTGAATAAAACTGTGTAGGTGAGAAGTAAAATACTTAATTGTTTAAACCTATAATTAATAATACTGCTGACTCAAAACTAATTCGCGAAACAAGTGCTGACAACAATTATGGTGATATTATCTAGATATTTAAGACCGTAGTTATAAGAGTTTTTATGTATTCCATAGCGTACTAACACAACGATGTCCATCTTCTCAAATCTGTTAAATATTGTTATAAAACCAGTTGTCCTAATAAAAAAAAATATTCTAAGAACTCATGTCGCCTGTGATACAGGTTTATCCTAGTACAGGCATAATAATTTTGTAATACCCATATTATTTCTAAGACTAAATACTGTATTTTACCAAATTAATTTCTCAAATAAAGAAAGAAAGAAAGATTAAAGAAAGAAAGAATCCAATTTTAAATCAGCTTAACCTTCGATCGATCCGTTGTATTGATTGTAAAAGTTAATAAACTTACCAAGAAAAGCGTTTAGCGCACAAGTTCTCAGTGCGACGAAGGACGGAGAGTATCTATCAAGCTGCTGTCGCGCTGAGTGCAGCGGTGGCAGCGCGGGAGGCGCCAGCAGCGCGTGCGAGGAGCACAGCCGCTTGTGTAGGAGCTGGGAAGAGAGGTGTATATTACTATGGGTGCTTCTAGTATGTAGCTGGAGCAAGTAAAGATGCGGGTTGCACGCGTGAGTAACATGCGCAAGCTACTAGTTCAAGTTACTCGCTTGTACTTGTACATAATGCAAATAACTGGAGCAAGTAAAGACCTGGGCTACTTGCGCAAGCAGTACGCACAAGTTATTTGCTCGTGGTCAAGAGCTACATGCGCAAGTGTAACATAGTACGCGGGTTAGTTGCGCGGATGGCTCGCTTTGGTACATGCTTGAGTCGCTAGACCCGCACATGTTTTTAAACGGTTAAGTTTACGATGCATACAACCTGCGCAAGCTACTTGCACTACTACTACTTGTGTAGAAGCACCCTAATAGTCAAATTACATTCAATTAAAATTCAGATAACAGCGTTCCGCCTTCGGATCAATTTATTTATGGGTTTTATTTTGTTTTTATTACCTTACGTCCTATTCTTAGACCCACTGAATATACACACAAAATCCTTCAAGAAAGCAAGCCGTTTCGGAGATGTTTTTTAACAAACACTGTGTGCAAATTATTAGCTCTCTCCTAGCACGTCTTATTATTACATTTCATTTCTTTGCAATTGATTACTGTTTTATGTATTGTAATTTTTCTTATTTCTGCATTTTTTTATATTTATTCAAAGATTAGCTTAAATAGTATGTACTTAATAGTATATATCGGGTGACTGGTAATTAGTGACCGATACTTAAACACGTGATTGTATTCATGATTTCCATAAACTTTCCCAAAGAAACTTTTTTAAATATACACAATAACTTATAACACGTTAAATAACAAAAGCGCTGTTTGAAATTCCCGTGCGCGCGCCTGTGATCGATCAGCTGATAGTCTGACCACAGAGAGAGAAGGGCAAAATCTACTAGTAGTTGCAGTACTGACGTCATTGAATTAGTATAAAAAAAAAGTTTCTTTAGGAAAGTTATTCGTATTCATGAGTACAATCACGTGTTTAAGTATTGGTCACTATTTACCAGTCACCCTATATATTTATGTAAATAGTACACCACAAACTGCCTGCTCATCTTTTCTCGTCCACTATCAAGTCCATCCGAAGGTTGTCCGTAAGAGATCGCTTTTAGCGATAAGGCCGTGCATTGTATCACATTATGTAGCCCTTATGTTGAAATTTGTAAGTTTTTATAGTGTACAATAAAGAGTATTTTATTCTGTGACACGAGAATTTTATATTTTAGAAAGAGAACATTACACATGGACGAAATGGAATTATAGCGACATCTATCTCACCACATACGAATTAAAGATTGACATTCTACATCGCGATGTTAAAGTTTTATATGAAGAGATTAATATGAAGAGTTCTGTACTGGTGAAGGAAAACATCGTGAGGAAACCTGCCTGAGATTTGGTTGCCTATTTCTCGACGGTATGCGAAACCAAGTCGAAAGAAGCCCATGGGTGGCATAAAATTTCGTTTCATAAAAATGAAATTATTACCTCCTACTACTATTACTTCAAATACTACTACCTACTCTAGTATTGTATGTAACATAGAGACACGCAGCGCAGTAGTTCAGTCTAAAATTATGTATTTTATATCTTCCCAAATCAATGCATTTCAGTAAGCTAGTTAGGTTCGGTAGTTAGGTTCGCTATAGGATAGGTATGGTAAGTTAGGTTAGGTTATATATAGTATGCGTTTCAAATGAGAATAGGAACGCCAATGACCTCTATCTGTCAGATGTCACTTGAAAAGTATGGTCTGCAACGAAACATTATTCGCGTAATTAATTATTTATTGTTTTACCGAGTCGCAGTTATTCAAAATGAAAAAAACGTCTTCAATGAATTAGTCTTGTGGAGTTGCATGTTCACTTTGAATCATATTTTCGCTGCATCCTGAATTTATAAATAATAGTGATCGTACGGTTGTCGAAATTCGACCTTATATTTAATAGAAAATTACAACTTTGTTTTCCATTTCCTTGTATGCCAATGTCAACTCGCATATTGCTGTCATATTTTTGTTTGTTTAAAAGTTTGACCAGAGATCGAATCCAAGACCACATACCTACGTAGCAGTACTATCAACTACATTTTACCTTAAAATGGTTGTACCTCCTCCGGACGTGTGGAGGCGTAGGCCATCGTGCGCACACGCATCGCACGCGGTACGTCACAAACGTCTCTAGAGTCGACAGCTGTTTCATTGGCGCGTCTACCTGAAAATTTTAAACCGTCACGATTAACCCTGAGAAATTAATCTGTCTGAGGTTTAATTAGTCTATCTGATGCAAAGATTGTTAAACCACTTGAGAGCTGATAGACTGATTTCGTCGAGGCGTACGACTCACCACTGCGGGCCGGGGGACGAAGAAAATACTTATAGCGGTTGCGATTAGCCGATGCAACAATGTCAGGACGAATGTTCCAAACATATTTATTTATTTATTTATTTATTTATTAAAACTTTATGCACTAGTAAAAGACACTGTACAAAGGCGGACTTAATGCCTTAGGCATTTTCTACCAGTCTACCTTAAGGTGATGCAGAGACAGAACATGGTAGGCGCAAGAGGATGACAAAAAACTATAAAGACAAATCAACAATAATTTAAAATAAATACATAGATACATACATATTATAATAATATAACATCCAAATACAAGCAATGTCAAGAGAAAAAAAAGATATATTACTGGAGAAATACTAATCTGCTAACTATATACCACTATACTACTACATCAAGTGATCCGCAAGTCAGTTTTGCAACAATAATATCGATAAATTAAAAATATTATACTGTAATAATGATGTAAATAACAAATAACACCATTCCAAAACAGGCAAAAACAGGGTCAGTGTTGCAGAACTAAATAAATGGCGTCGGTTTTTTTAAAGTTTCAAAGCAATCTGCACTTTAAACAAACAACGTAAATTTTTTTTGGAAACCAATTTTCCCTGTGGACTGCATTAATCCACTTTTCTTTCAGTTTCGGAATATTTGCTAATTTAAAATTTAAACATTAAAAGTAATGTTACTTTTTCACCAGTACGAAACATCAACATTTGTATCGTCAATAACTATATTTATAAAAATGTTACGTTGGTTTGTGTACGCTTCAAAAACCCAAAAAGTTCTGCACCGATCAAGCTGAAATTTTAGCATGATTGTTTTTATCTATTTTTTTTTTTCGTTTTTATTTTAAACATTTGACGTTTGACACACACAACACAGTACAGGCACAGGTACAGGTACAGTTTCTAGTACAGGCATCTAACATTTAAATACCTTTGTTAATTATTTTTAAGACTTTTGTATTTTATTTTACCAATTTTACTTTTGAATAAATATTATTATTATTATGGTTATGGTTATGGTTATTTAATCACAATATGCCACAGCGAAGCGTGGCAGGGTACAGCTAGTTATAATATAAACTTTTATTTGAAATTGTCGTTAAAGATTTAAAAAAATACTAACCTTAACAGCAATGTCATATCCATGTTCCATGATGAGTGGCATGCCCTCATGTGTGTCATCGGTGACTGTTGTAGCCTCCGTGTCCTCAGTGTCAGCATCGTTCAGCTCTAGTACTGCTGAACTGCTCTCGCTGGCCATGGTGCTGCAACGAAGAAGAGGATCTAGGTGAAAATGGAATGGGAAGAATTATTGTCTTTATTCAATGTTTTCCCACACTAGGAAATGCTCTTGTATTGTGTGTAATTAAACTCACATACACAAACAATATGCAAAAAAGTTGACCATGCATATATTTATCTATGCAGGGGAACCCACAGACAGAAGCTAGTCTATACCAAGAATAATAATAAAATTAAAAAGAGGATAGATTTGATTGTTTGTTTGTTTGCATTATAAATAAATAAATAAATATTTCACAACTTTCACACAATGCCATCTGGTCCTAAGCTAAGCAGAGCTTGTGTTATAACATTGAATGGGCTCCGAAACTGCTGCACCGCTTTTCAAAATTCTTTCACCATTGGGTAGAAACAAATAAAAAGCAGTTGTGTCTCGCATAAATCTACGTTTGTTATATGACAGGTTAATAAATATCTGTACAGCCTAGTTTGTTAAACTCTGAGAGGACACCAGTGTCCGCGCTTTGTCTTTCAATTGGGTCTCTAATTGACACAATTGAAAGGTTAGTGGAACACTTTCTTTTGTCTTAGAAAGAAAACATAAAACTGTTTGCGTATGACTCATTTAAAAACCTTGAATACAACAAAAACAAAGGCATTTAAATAATTATAATTGTCTCAAGACAGTATGAGTCAGATTATGCTAATTTAATTTAGAATGAGTTACAAAATACTTGACTTTAGTAAACATAGAGAATAATGTTTCTTAATTTAGGTTTTTTTTTGTAAAATAGACAGGAAAAAATTTGATAAATGCTGTATTAGTTAATGATGATATTTTCGTAATAAGCTAGGATAGAAATTACAAACAATTATTGGTAGTAAAAATATTAATGTGTTACCTAGTCAGCAACTGGCGCGGCTTTTCGTGTTTATACCAACAAAACACTACTATTACTGTAGAATATACACTTTAAGTGTAACTGCTAATCTTAGCGGTAATAAATTAACATTTTTATGGTTGTTTACCTGTTTTTGAACGTCTAATAATAACTTTTATTCAACACAAAAAAGGGGCGTACTCTTTAAACGATTTACTCCACTTTCCACTAATTAACAAAAGTAATTAGCATCGCGTGTTATCACATACACTCACGGGCTTTCACGATAGCGATAACGGGCGCCTAAATAAAGTTTGGCATGCGAAAACTCGCAAAAATATTTGGCCCAGATAATTTAGTATTGGATCGATATCGATGTCTTATAAACTTTAAATCTCTTTATTTACCCTTTTTTGCAGCAAACGTAGTCATTTTAATTGATTATTTGAATTTTATTTACCTTTCTATCGAGTTATTTATGGGATATTCACAATAATTTCATCTAAAAACAATAAAATACGATTAGTAGAACGTCAAACAGTCGGACAACAAATGACGTTCCATTTATGGAAACGGGAAAGTAGATTTTGATGATACGACTGTTTTTTTTGGTTCGTTCCCGTTTAGTATAACGGTGAGTGCGTGAAATGGAAAGTATAAAATAACCATCTTGTTGCCCCTATAATTTAGTCGACTATCTTCATGACATGAAGATAGTCACATTGTGTTCTGAAAAGACACCCACCCAGTTGACTAGAAACTCAAATTGTGTAAAGAAAAATGGACGTTATAAATTATACAATTTTGGAACTTTTGACGAGCGAGGATGAAGTAAAAAATAACACTACTTTACGATTTTACATACTCTGTGAATATTACTTATTTATTGTATTTGTGATTAATCTGTGGTTTAGTTTGACGTTTGTTTTCGTCGAGAGAGTTGCGAAATTCGAGCTAGATGTGAATGTTTTCATAATTTAATCAAATAAAGTGCCACGAGTGTTCTCCAAAATACGAAACCTCATTATCCCAGGGTGTACTAAAAGGGCGGCAAAATTACGTCCAAAATGCAAGGCGTCAGTGCTCCGCGGGAGCCTACGCAACCCGTGATAAGCACAAGTTCCACCATCCTAAGTATGAGGGAAAAAGAGAAATACATCGAAGATTTCGACTTCCCATTCTGCGACGAGTCTTCGAAATACGAGAAAGTCGCTAAAATCGGGCAGGGCACCTTCGGGGAAGTCTTCAAAGCCCGCCAAAGGAATAGCAACAAAAAGTTTGTTGCTATGAAGAAAGTCTTGATGGACAATGAAAAAGAAGGGTTCCCGATCACAGCTCTGCGAGAAATAAAGATCCTTCAGCTCCTGAAACACGAGAACGTTGTGAATTTGATCGAGATTTGCCGTACAAAGGCTACATTGCACAATAAATACCGGTCGACATTTTACCTAGTGTTCGACTTTTGTGAGCACGATTTGGCGGGTTTACTGTCCAATGTAAACGTGAAATTCAGTCTGGGAGAGATTAAGAAGGTCATGCAGCAGTTACTGAATGGATTATACTATATTCACAGTAATAAAATATTGCACAGAGATATGAAAGCTGCTAATGTGCTGATAACCAAGAATGGGATACTGAAACTGGCTGATTTTGGTCTGGCGAGGGCCTTCAGTGTAGCGAAGTCTGGACAAGTCAATAAATACACAAACAGGGTTGTGACTCTCTGGTATCGACCTCCTGAACTACTTCTAGGTATGTTGAAACTTTTAACAATTTTTGATAGTGTGTAAGTGTTTGTGAACGAGGAAGACTGACCTACCGTGATACAGTTTTCACTAGTATGGAAGTCAGTGTGAATCAAAATCAAATAACCACTAAACGTACACAGGTATACACAGAGAATAGTTTTAAAATTCAAATTCAAATTCATTTATTGCAAATATGGGTAGTTATACAGGTGGTTATTTTTAAGGGGGTTTGAGGATCATAACTGTAGGCACTTCACAAGGTCATTAATACCTGTGGACCATACAAATTATTGTCCAAATGGGGTTTGAATCTGCGACATGCAGCGCAGCAGACGATCACTCAACCACTATCCCAACAGTGCCATGGAAGTGGGTAGGCTATTGGGGTGGTCTGAAACACTGCATGTCTGGTTCATAAGTTGTTTATTGTATAAAGAATTGTCATGTGCAGCGTGCCTACTTTAGTGCTAAATCAATTATTATCATTTCTCAATTTCATATCTCCCCAGGTGATCGTAACTACGGCCCACCAGTAGACATGTGGGGTGCCGGCTGCATCATGGCAGAAATGTGGACACGCTCCCCCATCATGCAGGGTCCAACGGAGCAGCAGCAGCTGATCCTCATCTCCCAGCTCTGCGGTTCCTGCACCCCGGACGTGTGGCCCGGAGTGGAGAACCTAGACCTGTACAATAAGATGGAACTGCCCAAGGGTCAGAAGAGAAAGGTTAAGGAACGCCTGAAGCCGTATGTGAAGGATCCTTATGGTTGTGATCTTCTGGATAAGTTGTTGCAACTGGATCCGGCCAAGAGGTGAGTATGGAGTATAGTTTTTGCGTATGTTTTCTACTGAAAACATAATGTTTCAATTTCTGATCATGCCTTTTAAAAGTTTTGCAAAATAGTAGGTTTAGAGAAGTTTTCTTTTAATTTATTTACCCATATACTTACTAAGTTTGTATGTGTGAATGTTTGTTACTCTTTCACACAAAAATTACGGAATGAATTTGAATGAAACTTTACAATAATATAGCTTACTTGCATGCATCAGAATAACACATAGGCTATTATTTGTAAAGATATTGTGTGAGTTATCCAAAATGCTTATAACTTATAATCTGGCGTGTGCTGCAAAACCGTAAGTGTTACACGTATTTACAGGCTGAAATTGAATAGATGCGACAAATTTAAATATACAATACTATGTGTTGTCAAGAAAATCTAGAACATATCAAATGTAAAATTAATTAAATTTTAACAGTGTTACGAAAAACGTTAAAATAGTTAAAGTCGCGCGATACTTCGCTAGAAAATAGGCAAAATTAGGTAATTGACCGCTATGAACGGCAACGTTTAATAACATGAGTACTCGACGACTATTATTGAGCACTGCCATGAGTCGGACGAGATTTTTTGATACTTTAGTTTTTTTATTTATTTTGCTTTTACTTAATTTATTTTTCTGGAATACCGATAGAAAAGGTAAGTAGGTAACCCAATGTGTCAAATTTCTTTAATCGTTTTTCAACTTTTTGGCAAACAGAATAAGGTTTATGTTAAATCTTACTTAATATTAAAAACGTGAAAGTTAGTTTGGATGGATGGATGTTTGTTACTCTGTCACGCAAAAACTACAGAACGGATTTGCATAAAAGTAAAAGTAGTACACAGATAGTTTGTAAACTAGATTAACACATCTGACTGTTTTCATCCCCATTATATTATCTTCCCGTGGGATATTTCTCGAGTTGTAGCGGGCGAAGCCGCTGGCAACAGCTTGTTGGGAATATACAATGTACAAACAGCACCATATTCTTCCCATCGCAGGTAGACTGTAGCTGATCTCATTTATTTACGTATAACATCTTATACCTGTATCTACATTCATAGCAAATGAAGTTCTGATTTTGATCGCCATAAGAAAAATAAATAAGTTGATTCCATATCCCCAGGTACGACGCAGACACAGCTCTGAACCACGACTTCTTCTGGACGGACCCAATGCCCTGTGACCTCGCCAACATGCTGGCCCAGCACACGCAGAGCATGTTCGAGTACCTCGCCCCACCGCGCCGGCCCGGTCACCTGCGTCACCATCACCACGTGGCCGGCGCGCAGGCCAAGCCTACCCAGCCCGTGCAGGATTCAGGGTATCAGGACCGCGTCTTCTAGAGCCGGCCCAAGTGATGTAGGAAGTGGTATCATGTGACTTGAAAGTGTGTACGGGATTGATGTTCTGTATAAATCAACACTTGAACGTGTAGGTGAAGTGAAGTGAAGGAGAATTGTGATCTCATCATTGCATACCCACTGAAACGCCTCGGGGTGTCATAATGCCAGGGTATGCACGGCACAGTTAAAAAAAATGCCATAAAAAATCGACTAACGCGTCTTGTCTTTGAAAAATGTCACAGTTTAAAAAAAAACTTTTAAAATCGACTAACGTCTCTGGCCTTGAAATGTTTTTTTCGATTTTCAAATAAAGATTATTCTTCTTGTTTTTTTTAAATAGTTAAATTTCTACATTATTCAGCTCTCTAGCCGTATTTTTTATTTTGCTATAGCACTTGTTGTTTGCGAACGACAGGTGGTTTATCGCCAAGATTGATCTTGCGAACGCTGTCTTTCTGCCGGAGTTTAGTAGCAACCCGCATGGCGATTCAGTGGATACTAATATGTAGGTACTGTACTACTAGTGCCAATCCCTAGTATTACTTTAGTTCACTTCACTCAAGCTTTCACAAGGTGATTATGACAGAATCGACCAGCTTTTCTCACGGTGTTGATCTTTGCAATGTTTCAAGGTAAAATGGTGGGATCACACTCAGTATTGCCAGGTTTATATTTATACACATGTAAAGGGATATTTACACACAGCCTTATTTTCAACTGATTGGATTCCCGGTTTGGGTAAGCTTGCCCAGCGGGAAATCTGTGAATTCCAATTCAGATTAGTTTTTTTTAAAATAAACAATATAATAACAAATAAATTTAATAAAGTGTAAAGTAAAGATTATGATTTACATTAATACCATTAGATGAAAGAACAATGGCAGCTCCCCATACATTATAAAGCTAAATTATAAAGGCAAAGTTTTCTAAGTTTCCTTTTAGTGACATGATCTACTCAAAGTGGTTTTCATTCAGGGCCCATGTTCTTTTTCCACCCTGTAAATTTAATAATAGTGATAATATAATAATAATAACATATATTTCAGATAACATGATCCAATCTGTTAGTATTGTTTATTTAGCTGGACACGATATTAAAAAGTCGGAATTAATAATAATAATATAAGCCTTTGTTGCTGTTAATGGTAACACACATAAAAAATGTTGTTTTACAAAAATAAAAATAAAGTAACAAAAGGGGTACTATAACCAAGATTTTCTTTCTTCCTTGTTTGTTCCTAACTATCTAAATCTAAATTCAGTCCTCGGCATTCGGTTCACCCCTCTTAATCGTAACAGCTTGTCTTTCGACAAAGGCCTCCTCTAAGGCTTTCCACTTTTGCCTATCCCTTGCTGTACGTAGCCATTCTGAACCTGCTATTTTTTTTAAATAGTCTTCCCATCGCTTTGGTTGTCTTCCTCTGCTTCTTTTGCCTTCTCTTGGGTACCATTCTGTTATTATTGTAGTCCATTTATCTTTTCTTTCTCTCAGCATATGTGTCCATATGCTGAGAGAAAGTCGGAATTAATATGAATCCACAAATAGGTACCTACAAGTATAAACGTTTATGCGTTATTAAACTGCAGTGTGATCCTAAACTTGTACAATGAAATATTGTTAGTACAAGTTTTTTTAACTAGGTATTTCAATTCTGATCCTGGTTTAAAGGGACATCATGTTAAGGACTCAATATAGACCTTGTCGAAACAGGCTGTGGCGTATCAACGAAATGTGAGTCTTTAGCAGTGTCAAATAGGATTCAAAATCATTTGTATTACAAAAACCCCTTACAGTGAGATCAAATTGGTAAAAGAACTTGTACTAGCGCTTAAATTAACACCTTGAGAACATAGCTGGTGTTATTTTAGTGTACACAACGCTCGGCCTACCCCCTACAATACAGTGCGATGTGATAATTAAATAATAAACAATAATTTAAACAGTGAAATGGATAATAAATAGGTTGTGTTTTATGTGTAGACTGGCTGACTATAACACATATATGCGGAGCTACATTAGTTACTAGTAATTACTTTAGAGAAATGTTATGTACAGACGCCAGCACGTCAAGTTACCCCAATGTGTCAAAATTTCCTAATTGAATATGAACCTTATTCTGTTTGTCGTAAAGTTGAAAAACGATCAAAGAAATTTGACACATTTGGGGTAACTTGACGTGCTGGCGTCTGTAACTTGATGTGCTGGCGTTTGTACATACCTACATACGTAAAAAAAAGTATGCGGGCACTTATGGTACGCGTTGAAAGTTATACTTATTTGGCGTAACAAGATAAAAATCTTTTTAAAAATGTATCTTTCGCATTATTTTTTTTTCAATAAACCTCTGTATTTATTATAGAAAATTACAACTTTGCTTTGCATTTTAGTGTCAATGTCAACTCACGTACAGACGCCAGCACGTCAAATTACCCCAATGTGTCAAATTTCTTTGATCGTTTTTCAAATTTATGTCAAACAGAATAAGGTTCATATTCAATTGGGAAAATTTGACACATTGGGGTAACTTTGATGTGCAGCTGGCTTCTGTACGTGAGTTGACATTGACATTTGGCTGTCACATTTTGTTTATTCCCAAAAGGTCGATCAATATGTAGACTATACTAGGCTAACTTCAAGGTGTAGGTTTTTCATGACGGTGAGCGGGCGCGTCGTAAACATTTACTATCATTATTTTTCCCTAACGCGCCACCAGAAGTATAACTTCAAAAAACAAAAAGGAAATTAAAGGGCATCAAAAAATTCATCCGCATCGCTGTCAACGGGAAACGTGCCCAAAAGACTGGCCGCATTGCCACGTTGTATGGCAATGCTACATTAGTTGTAAAATTTATATGTTGCCTCTATCCAGGGTAAAGGGAATGTCAGTATCGTCCGTTCCCGCAACCCCCGGCGTTGATATGTGCACCTGCGCCGGGGGTTGCGGGAACGGACGATACTTCTGCGACCCCTCGAAACTTTTCCTGCTTAACCTAACCTGCATATGAGACAGTTCTCTTTACCTCTACTCTCGATAATTGTCTCGACCAAATCGGCGGATTATTGTCAACCAATACCATTTTACCATAACCATTTTATGTACAGACGCCAGCACATCAAGTTACCCCAATGTGTCAAATTTCTTTGGTCGTTTTTCAACTTTATGTCAAACAGAATAAGGTTCATATTCAATTGGGAAAATTTGACACATAGGGGTAACTTGATGTGCTGACGTCTGTACAAAGCATCTGTCGGCTTGATTGTATAAAATTTAGAGTAAGAATTGTAAACCTGCAATAAGCTTGGGAATGTTAAAAACCTTTTTGTATAACAATTACTGTTATCAGAGAAGCTGTTTTTTATGTAGGGTGAATTGTAACGCAGGGGTAATAAGAAACATATCATGTTCATATTTAAGAACTCTTATTTTTTTGAATGAATTGAATTGTCTGTATACTAGTATTTTAAAGAGAAAAATTAGATTTTTTTCTTACTTTGTTACTTAAACTTATAATTAGTTAACAGATTTTATACTTACACTATGTTTTTATAACTATGAGGGGGTGGAGGATATGTTAAACTACAAAATCTACGTGGACAATGTCCTGTTTCAACTTACCCCTATGTTTCAATTACCCCTCCCTATATTAGCAGTAGATAAAAAACTTGTTATTCATGTTTACTTAGTATGTGTATTATTGTACAAAATATTCTCTTAAACTACACGATTGTACAGGGTGTATAGATTAGTATAAAATTTAAAAAATTATAACACAAAAAAAAATGTAAGATAATATTTGTATAAAATATTGTAGGTTAGGCAATTCCCTTGTTCATAAACTTAACTTAAATAAGAGTATGGACATATCTCTTACTGACTCTTCATCTTAATTGTGTGGTTAGCGCCCAACCTGCTGGAGGTTTTCATGCCGTCCATGTCCTCTGTCTTAGCATCACATGCCGTTGAGAAATATCTCTCTGGCACACTATAAATATTAATACAGTAGGGCGACGCCTTTGGTCTCTGGAAAAATGCCGACAACGTCTACACGCGTTAGCCCTGAATAATACCTCCCGAACTACGAACATCGTTTTGTTCGCAGTGCGGGAGCGGCTTTCCCGCGTCTCGCCTCTCACACCCCGCACTATTGCGCTGTCTAGACAGCTTTGTCGGACGACGTATGTTTTTAGACTGTGATGCCGGTTTCTTCGCATGTTCTCTATCTTAAATCTCTTGTACAGACGCCAGCACATCAAGTTACTCCAATGTGTCAAATTTTCCCAATTGAATTTGAACCTTATTCTGTTTAACATAAAGTTGAAAAACGATCAAAGAAATTTGACACATTGGGGTAACTTGACGTGCTGGCGTCTGTACCTTCTAATCACCACACATTTTAGTTCTAAATTAAACAATCCTACTTCCTACTAATATTATAAACGCGAAAGTTTGTGAGTATGGATAGATGGATGGATGTTTGTTACTCTTTCACGTAAAAACTACTGAATGGATTTTAATAAAATTTGGTATGGAGTTAGCTGACACCCTGGATTAACACAAAGGCTACTTTTAATCCATGTATACCCACGGGAACGGGACCTACGCGGGACGTTGGCAATTACTATAATATAATTGTTGATTTATTATATAGATATTAATTCTATTCTGCAAAACAATAATTTTATACTTTTTTTTGCTGTGCCCTACTGGGTCCGTAATTGTACTCTAGCTGTAAGCCCATTGTAAGATCTCAACACATTATGGAATGCAAATAAAGATATAAATATGAATAAAGAAAGGTATGAAAATTGCCTTAATTAAGTTTAGTTTGAAGAAGAAGGGAATTGACACCATTGTTAATATGTTACTTTTTAATTAATAGGTATAAATAATAAGCCACGTCTGGCTAGACTGGAACTCTGGAAGTCGACTACAACATGGTTGTAAGTGGTTGTAAGTAGTGGGAAAAGTTGTTAGTTTATAAATGTATAATTGGTCTAATGAAGTTTATCGTTTAGCGCCATCTATCTCGCCACATACGAACTAACGACGGGCATCCTACATCGCGATGTTAAAGTTATCCGCACGATTGAATGTATACAAGATCCCGACAACAACCGTCGGGCAGTAGTAGCCCACCAGACACAAAACTGCGAGGAGGAGCCGAGATTTTCTTGACTGGCCTGTTGGTCTAGTAGTTAGTGACCCTGACTGCTATGCCGGAGGTCGTGGGTTCGATTCCCACCCAGGACAAATGTTTGTGTGATGAGCACGATCATTTGTTCTGTGTTTGGGTGTTATTTATCTATAATATGTATGTATTTAGAAATATATAAGTATCTTTATCAGTTGTTTAGTACCCATAACACAAGCTGTCAAGCTTAACTTGGGACTAAATGGCGTTGTGTGAAAAAAGTTGTGGAATATTTCTATGGGGGATGGGAACTTAACACGATGTTCCTCCTACCTCTAAAACTGTATTACAAATAGGTAATGAGCAAAGTCGTCGTGTCATTGTAAATTTAGCTTCTAAGTACCAATGTATACATATAATTATAATTAACTAGTAGGTACCTAGTTTGTAAATAAATTTCAGATATCATTGTAAAAAAAGATGTTATATTTGTTAAATATTTGACTGCCTCGTTAGCTTATTGGCCGCAAATGCCACTGCTTACCATAAGGTCCGGTATTCAATCCCCCATTTGGGTACAGTGTTGTTGGATTTTCTTGGCAGCCTGATTGATAGCAATATAGGCTCGCGAAATATGCTTGTACACGTCTACACATCAAGCTATACATTTCCAGTACAAGCTCATCTCGAATTTCATAGGACTTCCGTGTAATGCGAGGTCAGCGTAAACTGGATATGTATAGTTTGATGGTTAGCCGTGTGTACAGACCTTCTATGAGTACGCCTTTGCGCCACCCTTAAATTGCGTCATACGTTAAGAGTGGGGAAGTCAACATGTCTAAGTATACAATAATATAAAAAGGAAAAAAATATATTTTTGTATGTAACGAATAAACTTAAAAACTACTGGACTGATTTGAAAAATTCTTTCACCGTTGATGAGCTACACTATCAGTTATGTATTATAAGGCGAGAAGGAATGCGTTCGCATGTCATACAAAAATAGTGTTTTCTGTGGTCAAAAGCCGAATGGAGCTAAATAAGAGTTTGTAGTTCCTAATGCCGAATAATGGATGGCTCTTCAATTGAAATAAAACCACTGCCCATTATTGTGAATATCATAAGATGCCTACATAACTATTCTCGTCTTTACTGTATAGTCGGGTAAAATACGCGTTCCTCAATTTCCTAAAGATAAGGTCTTAGTAATTACCCTTTCCGACTTAACTAATGTACGAATTATGTTAATGTTTCGTTTTTAAGATGTAATTTTTATAAAAATTGCTTCGTGTAAATAAAAGTATATTTTTATACTGCAATAAGACAGTTTTATTTATTAATTGAGAAAATGGGAAGGACGGGACGCTCTAGAAGGACGCACATAGACCTTATATTGGTGATGTTCTTCAGAAAGGTCAGGTGCGTGGTAACAGCGTGCGTAGGTACTTATATAGCTAGATGTATGAATGTAAGCGAAGCAAAGGAAGTAAGTATGTAAGAGTCGTTGTAGATGGCGCTCTTTATCTCTGCCTACCCTTATGGGAAAAGGCGTGAGTTTATATATTTATTAATGAATTCTATTATGCCTTCTAATAGGTAGGTATAACGTGTATCTGTGCGCCTGTCTGTGACTTCGTAGCTCCGAAACAAATAGTCGGAGTTTGATGCATTTGTTTTTGTTTGTTTGGTGTGATCGAGTTAGTTCTATGCGATCATTTATTATTATCTGCTTACCTAAAAATATTAATGGCAATAGGATCGCCCCCTATTACATGGGACTAAAAACTTATCTGGCAAAATGTGGGTGTACTACCAGGTACACCTCTGCCTAGCCCTTCGGGATTACAGGCGTGACGTTATGTGCTAATAATATCATAGATTCTAAATAATCAAACTGAAAAATACATAGATTTAAAACAAAATACAAGCTTGAATCAACGTCCTTGATATCATTTACAATAATTTTATTCATAGTGACTATAGGTACTAACTGTTTAAAAGATAAGCATGAAAATCGTTTCACTTAAATAAATCATAACCGATCGACTACGCCATGCTTTGAAGACTTGAAGTTATTCGAGCAATCGAGTGACCATGGACATCACTAGTACCTAATGTCAATCAGTACATCAATCAACTTTTTTTTGAGGAGTAAAACAATAACAGAAATTTTGTTGTTTATTTAAAAAAAAATGGATTTCCCACGTTTTACATAGTTTATTAGTGACATAAAACTCAAGTAAGCAGATAAGTTTTGATAATACATTAAATTTAGGTACGTCACGTTATGTCACACGAATCGAAAACACAGCCGCAAATTATTTTCTGCTCTGTCTTGGTTTTGTTCAAAGATTTTGAGATTCAATAATGGAATACATTGACTGTTAAAATACTGTATCATGCTGTTAGCTGTAACTTGCTGTTTTACTTGCTCATAAAGATCGTAGCGCGATGTTTAATAGTCTTAACTTCCGGATTGGACTATAGATAAAATTCTTCAGTTAGTTCAAAGAAATTAACTTTATTTTCATCGATATAGGTATTAGCGGCTAAGACGACTTACTGACCGAATATTGCACACATAGAGACATGAAGAAATTTGCCTTTCCACCATAAAGCAATCACTATTTGGTATAAGTTTGTGTTTTTTTAAAATAATTATTGATAGGCACGCGTTTCTCACTAATTCACTATCTAACCTGATGGTAAGCGATGATGTGGTCGACGATGAAGCACCCTTGCCTAGAAGTAACCTATTCACTCTTGACTGAGACTAAATTAATTTTTTTTTTGTTTCAGTGCTGGCTAATTAATCAATTAGCTAACTAATCTAGGTATGAAAATCCAGTCTAATTCTATTTGCCAATGATAATAACCATTTTATAAACCATAAAGGATAATACCAATCAACATGGCAAGCATAATAGTATTTGAAGACAATCCCGAGCGGACTCGAGCAACAGCTGATGGATACAAATTGAACGTAGACGTAACCTTAAAGGACGAAGATGATGAAAATACACAGGATACCTGCAGTATGGTAACTAACCAAGATAAGGTTAACCTAGATGTAATGGAAACCAATTCGGACACAGCTGATACGACTGAGCTAAGCAGCATAGAAGATAATGTAAACGTAATTCTTCTGGGTTCTCGGGTACCCAATGAGCAAGATAAGGGTAAAGCTAAGAGTAAAAGAAAAAATAAAACCGAGCTTGAGATGCTTCGTATAGGTACAAACGTGAATGATGAAGATTTAGATGGTGTTTATGATGTGTTTGGAGATGAATCTAAAATATTTAGAAATTACAAGCTGAGGAGAAATGAGCAACCGTAAGTAGACATTTAGCTACATGTGTTGCTTTGGAAAATAGCATAATAATTATCTTCTTCTGTGTGAATAAATAAATTTCTGTAAAATAATGTCAAAATAAATTTTTGATGCTGCCCATGGGCTTCTAACTTGGCTTCACATGCCATCAGGAAACATGTCTCAGACATGCCGGTTTCCTCACAATATTTTACACCCTCACCGCTATAAATATAACAATACAACACTTAAAAAAGTACATAATACTAAGGCAAAAAAAATGTAGTAAACATAAACTCGCGCCTTTTTCCCGGGTGCGCCAAAGTTCACCTAAATTTTGAACTCCGATACTTAATTGGAAATCCGAAAATCTTCTTCCTAACATTTTTCACCCTAACAATCACAATTCCTAACTACTCAGTCTCTAATGTTCATAATTCCGAAGCATTCAACTTCATAATGTCAGTAGCAATAAACATCTGTTATACTTTTATTTGGTTTCCTATAAATTCTCAACATAACCATCTTTTACACTATTATTTAAAGTCATTTAGTTAAAGTTCTTTTTGTTAAACTATGTGGAAGGGATCCATAGGTTACGTTAGAACTGTGACCAACTAAGCGCGAGCTGAGCGAGCGAAGCGAGCGGTGCCGCGACAGCGGTTGGCGAGCGGAGGTATTCCTCGAAGCGCTACTATTTTGAGGCGCACCTAATGAGGCGCTCCTATTTTATTCCTCGGAGCGCACCTTTTAGGAGCGCTCCCGAAAGCAATCAAAATATGTTTTTTTTTTCCTCAAAAAAAAATATATTTTTTTTAATTGCTATCGGGAGCTCTCTCTGACCTAGTACCCCGTATACTTAGAGTACTCTTTGCCTAGTACGTAATGTAAAGCATACCCCCAAATAATAATCATACTCTCAAATTAAAACTATATACACACATCAAAAGTGTCTAGGGATCAACATATATTTTTGCAATAACTTTTCTCCTGATTGATATTAATTAAAATTTTCTTTAAGGATTCATCAAATAAAGTGTTTTCGTTTGTCACAGTAACGATAAACCAAGTCACCTTTGCATTAATAAAGAAATTTGCCATTTTCCTAATAAAGGGATTTTTGACATTTGAACCACTAACATTAAAGTTCGAAAAAAAGACTGAAATAACAGTTTTCTTTAAAATTTTATTGGGTAACTTAAACAATTAATAATCCGTGTTTCTACCGCGAACACTAACAACACAAGAACATCGGTTTGGCATACTCAAAATGAGTTCATCCAAATCACGCTGTGGAATGGCCGCCCATGTTCGTTGCAACAACAAAAAAAGGTCTTCTTGCGACTGGATACCCTCCATATTCGGCAGAGCTCTTCTCTGTAGCATGTCCCATGCATGCTCAATCGGGTTCAAGTCTGGCGACTGAGCAGGCCAGGGCAGGACATTGATGTTAGCTGCGGCGAGAGTCTGTCTTACAACTCGTGAGGCTTCATCACTCTTCAGGGAACTTAATTAGCGACCAAACAGTCAGAAACCGCTTGCATGAAGTGAACCTTCATTCCCGAAGACCGCTACGGGTACCACCTATAGCAATGCACAATCGTAGGATTCGATATCAATGGGCTCTTGAACACAGAAATTGGGCAGAAGAACAATGGCGTTTCGTGTGCTTTTCTGATGAGTCTCGTTTTGGTATGAGACCGGATACAAGACGTATACGACACTGGAGAACCCCTGGACGCCAACAGCGATTAAAATCCTGCCAGGAAGTCCATCCTTATAGTGGTGGAACCATCATGGTATGGGCGGGTATTTGGATCGGCGGAAGAACTGAGTTGATTTGGATCAGAGGCAACCTCAACGCTCAAATTTATGCTGAGACGATTGTATCAGACGTCATCGTTCCTCTACAAGTGCAAATCGGTCCCTTATTTCAGTTAATGCATGATAATGCACGACCGCACACCGCAAGAGTTGTAAGACAGACTCTCGCCGCAGCTAACATCAATGTCCTGCCCTGACCTGCTCAGTCGCCAGACTTGAACCCGATTGAGCATGCATGGGATATGCTACAGAGAAGAGCTCTGCCGAATATGGAGGGTATCCAGTCGCAAGAAGACCTTTTTTTGTTGTTGCAACGAACATGGGCGGCCATTCCACAGCGTGATTTGGATGAACTCATTTTGAGTATGCCAAACCGATGTTCTTGTGTTGTTAGTGTTCGCGGTAGAAACACGGATTATTAATTGTTTAAGTTACCCAATAAAATTTTAAAGAAAACTGTTATTTCAGTCTTTTTTTCGAACTTTAATGTTAGTGGTTCAAATGTCAAAAATCCCTTTATTAGGAAAATGGCAAATTTCTTTATTAATGCAAAGGTGACTTGGTTTATCGTTACTGTGACAAACGAAAACACTTTATTTGATGAATCCTTAAAGAAAATTTTAATTAATATCAATCAGGAGAAAAGTTATTGCAAAAATATATGTTGATCCCTAGACACTTTTGATGTGTGTATCATCTTCTACCCACATATATTTTTTATTACACTTAAAAATGTTTCTTTCTTTCTGAGTATGAGTGAAAAAGGTAATGTAAAAAAAATGTTTAGGGATAAAAGCGTTATGATAAAAAACAGCAGAAGTTTAAATTTATTTACATTTATGATATTTTTAATTACAATTTTCGGAAACATGAGTGTTATGAACATCGCCGGTAGCACTACAAATAGTATGAATGAAAACTTTAGGATGAAAAATTATAGGAAGAGTGATCATTCGGTTTACAAATCATTAGGAAGAAAAATTTCGGGTAAAGAACTTTAGATGAGCCAATATGGACCCCTTTTTCCCATGGGGGTAGGCAGAAACTACAGAGCGCCATATGACGCTACGATTCTTACATACTTCCTTTGCGTTTACATTCAGACATGTTGTCATACACACACGCCGGTAGCGAGTACTACGCACCTGATTTTTCTGAAGAACATCACCAATGAGGTCCACGTATGTCCTTCTAAGGCGTCCTCTTTCAGCTTTTCGTGTCAATTAGAGACACAATAGAATGACAATGCCAGCGCGGACACCGGCTTCCGCTTAGGGTTTAATGAATTAATAATATAGCAACAATTTCTTATTACAGAGTTTTATATACGGATCCCGCTGACATCATACCTAAACGCCGTATCAGCACTGATGACGAACCTGAATTGACCTGTTCCGTGTGCCAACAAGAGTTCGAAAACAAGGTAGCATTACTAAACCATCTCCGGATCCATAATAGAACTGTGCAAGAGTACACCTGCTCGCTGTGCTTCAAGAAATTTAAGAAAAACGCAGATTTAATCGCCCATAGATCAAAGCATAGTGAAGAGTCTTTTCTCTGTCAAGAATGCAAGCTGGCCTTCTCAGACTACTGCGATTATTTACTACACAAGCACCAGCATATGACCCAACGGCACTTCAGATGCTCAGAATGCGGACAGCGCTACCGAAAATCAGTCTACAAACTACACATTATGACACATTTTGAAAAGATACAATCCTGTCACTTATGCCCTTTCACAACCAACGGAGAATATAATCTACGGGCCCATTTAAATCAGCATAAGTACAAGTTGACTTGCGTTGAGTGTGGTAAAGTGAATATTAGCAAGAAGAATTATGATTATCATATGAGCATGCATACGGGGGTCAAGAAAGTTCAGTGTCTGTATTGTGGGGCATGTTTTCGCCATGTTACTGTAAGAAATGTTCACACTAGAATTCATACGGGTGAAAAACCTTTTACCTGTAACATTTGTGGGCACAAAGCGCGCCAATGGACCGATTTCAAACGACATAAAGAAACGCATAACACTGAAAAACGGTATGAGTGCGACATCTGTGGGAAGAAATATGCGCACAAGGCTTATCTTGTGACTCACATGCGGTCTCATACAAATGATAGTTTGTATAAGTGTCAAGAGTGCACGGCTACGTTTGTCAGTATGAACGGGCTGAAGTCTCATACAATGTTCAAACACACAAGGGAACGGCCAGTAGAATGCACACTTTGTAATAAAAAGTTTGTAAATGACAATCAGTATCGGAAACATTGTAGAGCTAAATATCATTTGAGAAATGTTTTTGGGAATCGTAAGAATAAGAATAGTGGGGAGGAATGAGAATTTTAGTTTGGAGAGAAGTTTGACAAGTGTACAGTTGGCCTTAATTACGGGGAATTAGAGTCTACTCTACCTGCGTCTAACTCGCTTTAAAAAAAATTGTGCATAAAATTAATTTGTGTCAAATGCCCCGCTCCCACCTCAAGTCCGCCTCATGCCCGGCTCGCGTCAATTCTGAGCGCGGGTAAAGCGCTTGTACAGACGCCAGCACGTCAAGTTACCCCAATGTGTCAAATTTTCCCAATTGAATATGAACCTTGTTCTGTTTGACATAAAGTTGAAAAACGATCTTAGAAATTTGACACATTTTGGGGCAACTTGATGTGTCTATACAGGTCATCTGGGGGTCGAGTCTGCTATTGCAATCGTGTCTCAATGACCGGTCAATGATCAATTTTTACACAAAACTAAACTTATGACACATTTCCCATACGAGAACTGTCAAACTTGTCAAATATTCGATCAATGACCGGTCACTGAGACACGATTGCAATAGCAGACTCGAGCCCCTGAACCCAGCCTTAATGCTATAATCGCTTGCACCCAACTTTTGAACTAAGAGCTTGACCGCTCATACGCATGTTGCGTTCAATAAAATTCAAAGCATTGTACAGACGCCAGCACTTCAAACTACCCTAAACTATCAAAATTTGCCAATTAAACATGAACCTTTTTCTGTTCGAAATAAAGTTGGAAAATTATCAAAGAAATTTGACACACTGGGGTAGCTTCAGCTTGAAGTGCTGGCCTCTGTACTTAAAACTCTTTCAATTATAGGACACGTTGGCTGTGCCATAGGCAAAGAGTGAATGAATTAATGATATATTTATTTGTAAGAATAGAGTACAGACGCCAGCACGTCAAGTTACCCCAATGTGTCAAATTTCTTTGATCGTTTTTCAACTTTATGCGAAACAGAATACCGTTCATATTCAATTGGGAAAATTTGATACATTGGGATAATTTGAAGTGCTGGCGTCTGTACATAAAATATGTTGTTAGGTTCGACGGGTTTCACTATATTTGGCATTTCGACCGTACAAATATTAAATTTGTACTGCTAATACTACTACTAATAGCATGCGTAGGTCCCTACATTTTGTGATAATAAAATTGAGATAACAATGCAATAAATAAGTTAAAATTAAATACAATTCTATTCATTTAAACAAAATAATTATTTATTATATTAAAAGTCCGAAGTCCGGGTTAAGAGGCCCGTTATACCAATTTGTAAGGTGCCTTTTTAGGGGTATGAGGCACAGGCGTGAGGATATTTACGTAGGTATGTCTGTTGAACACTGATTTAATAAAATAATTTTTGTTTCATAACATCACGCCTGTACAGGGTTACGCAAAGGTGTACCTAGTACACCCACATTTCGCCTGTTATGTTTTTAGGTTCTATATAATAGGGGGCGAGCCTATTCCCGTCAATAGGGCACTGTTCCAGAATCCGTGCTTCTACTGCGAATTACTAGATGGAAAAACTCAACAACTTTGCCCGACCTGGGAATCGAACCCGAGACCCCATGCTCAGTAGTAGCAGTTGCGACTGCTAGACAAACGAGGTAGTCAAGTATTTTTGTTTCAAATTCTATGTACCTAATAACATAGAATATAATAAATAACAAATATGTTATGTAAAATTGTTTCTTTCCGTATAAATGAAATGTTTTGAATGCTAATAATTTGTTGATTTTTTTTAACAACGTATTCTTACACATACGTTGTAACACTAAGTTGTAAGTAACCTGTTTAATATATTTAAATAAATAAATAATACTGTTTATTATTCTTACAATAAGTAATGTATTTCTTTTATTTCAAAATCAACCTTTTAAACTGGTTCTGGCGGTATCTGGGGGCACGGGAGTGCCCCCGCCAAGCCGAGCCAAGCGAAGCGCAAGGGCACTACCTACCTTTTCTCAAAGTGTTTTTTTGAACACTCACTCATAGAGTTGGTTTCCGAAGTAGAGAGTTCATAATATTCGCAGGATATGATGTCATTAATAGACTAATTAAACAAACAAAGTCTCAATTGAATAGCTCTAATACTTTAGATTTTATTGATATCTAAAATACACCGATTTTTATCTAAAATCAAAGACATTCAATACCTATAGACCGGACATCATGAACAAAATTTTCGTCCGAAAAAGTGTGTCCTGCTGGATAGGTACATGTCTAAGAATTTTTTGTAGTACGCTCTGCTACCGCTCCAATATTCATATAATATTCTAGATGTCGTTACTGAGACATGGGATCAAAGTTTTTCTATGATATTTCCTTGACATGCCCGCTCTATAGTATTTTAAATCTCTTTGTCTAAAATACACCAAATTTATACTGATATGAAGAATTTGTGAAGTTCGGGTTTCGGGACGGTATGTTAGGCCGTGTAGATTCAGAAGCTTGGCTCTACATGAGATCTGATATCTTTTTCACAGGGCAAACCTTATGTGGTCGTCTTGGCAATATTTTACATTATTTTTTTTGGTGGGATAGTATTTTGATTAAGAAAATCTTCCCGCGAAAAGCGGACGGTCAACTGTAAAGTATGTTATGACAGCGTTGATGACAGCTACTTCATCTACATTTACACGAGGAGTCTTTCTGTGCGGCTTTTACAGCCTATTTTACTGCATCCTCCCATCGTAGAGCATACACCATACATTAAACACTTAACTAATGGAGTCCATTTCTTATTAAATTACTCAAACTATTACAAAAATTGCAAAAACCATCCGAAAACATAAATTAAATCGAGGACAATAATATACGTGACAGTGACAGCACTTTGTTTGGCTAACATTCAAAAGTTAGCCATGTTAAAATACGGCACGCCGTAAGGGACAGAAGATACGATGCTTTGTCTCAATTTTCCTACGAAATTTGTATTAATGCGTCTCACTTCCACACTTCATACTTGTTGTGTGTGTACACGCACGTACTCTAGTCGTGGTTCGCAAAGCTGATGGTGGCCTAAGAATTTGTGCCGATTATAAGGTAACCTTGAATAGAGTTTTAGCGATCGATAGATTTCCGATTCCAAAAATGGAAGATTTGTTCAGTAATCTTAGCGGAAATGTTTTCTTTACTAAATTAGATCTGTCGCAAGCCTACAACCAGGTACTTTTAGCTGAGCATTCCAGGGATTATACAGTGATTAACAAGCATAGAGGGTTATTTAAGTATAATCGTTTGGTATTTGGTTTATCCTCAAGCCCAGGAATATTTCGAAAAATTATGGTTAATTTGTTTAAGAATAACACTAATGTCATCGTTTTTTTTGATGACATACTGATTAAAAATAAAGATTTAGCTAGCCCTTAGACTATATACCTCTAGACGTAGCCCAATTTACAGTGTCAAGTGTGGAAGTGAGACGCAATAATACAAAATTCGTAGGAAAATTGAGACAAAGCATCGTATCTTCTGTCCCTTACGGCGTGCCGGATTTTTGCATGGCTAACTTTTGAAAGTTAGCCAAACAAAGAGCTGTCACTGTCACGTATATTATTATGCTCGATTTAATTTAAGTTTTCGGATGGTTTTTGCAATTTTTGTAATAGTTTAAGTGATTTAATGAGAAATAGACTCCATTAGATAAGTGTTTAGTGTATGGTGAATGCGCTACGATGGGAGGATTCAGTATAATAGGCTGTAAAAGCCGCTCAGAAAAGGCCAATAACAAAATCTCTTTTCATTCGTAAGTATTCAATACTGTTTGTGTTATTGTATGATTATTGAATTTATACATTTGTGCGCTTTTATTGTCATGGCTTTCAGGCCAAAATATGGAAGATTTCTTAAAATAAACTTGATTTCTTATATCACATAACCTAGTAATACTTACTTACAGTGTTGCTACACGTTTCAAATCTTTTCCCTTAACTGTCAGGCCTAATGTTCAAAAGGTAGGCATAATAATCAAATAAATCTATGGTGGCTAAACACACAAATTTGTGGGCGAACCCTTATTTTTAAGTTTAAGTGAACATGTGTACGAACGAACAGAGCCCTTTCGACAATCATTAAGTTTTACTCTTGAAGGCAATCGCGTAGGTACTTAAAGATATTTGGAAGTAAGAATTCATTTTATGAATAAATGTTAAGTATAAACAAAAAATTAGATATTTTCAAAATAAGTTGGTTTTGTATAAAGGACAATAGTTATTATACAGCAATGTCAATGTCACACTGGATGTCAGCCATACCTCAATATATTTTAATGATAAATAACACGCGAAAAAATCAAAACAAGCTTCACCTGGTAGTAGTGTATTTTATTTGTGAGAATCAAGGTAAGATTGAAAGTAGGTATTTTACGTGGAATTATATTTTCTCACACATGGATACTTCTACACTCTTATTACCACGTTGAATACGTCGTATTTTGGGACTTTTTTAGGGAATAGCAACACTGAACTTTTATATTGCTGTCGCATGTGCGGCCACGCGGTAGCTCGATCTAGAGGTATATTATCTAAGAGCTAGCCATTTAGAATCTGTGAAAGAGGTTTTGCAGATACTAGAAGCAAATGGCTTAAAAATTAAGAAAAGTAAATGCGAGTTTTTGGCAAAAGAGGTTAAATACTTAGGTTTAATTATTGATCAAAACGGTGTTAGGGTAGATCCAGACAAGGTAATGGCTATTGCAACTATGCCCCATCCAAATAATGTCTCTGAATTAAAGTCTTTTCTTGGCATGGTAACCTTTTATGGAAAATTCATCAGAAATTTAAGCATGCAGTTATCGCCTCTGTACCAGCTTTTAAAAAAAGGTAAGCATTGGATATGGGGGACTGAACAAAATGCAGTGTTTGTTCGAATTAAGAAATTTTTGTGTAGCACAAAAGCACTAGTGCATTTTGACATGGAAAAAGAGTCTGTATTAACAGTAGATGCTAGCGGGCGCGGGCTAGGCGCGGTGCTGGCACAGCGTGAACCAGGAGGGGAGGAACGTGTCGTTGCGTACGCTTCACGCTCGCTCACGGCTCCTGAGCTTCACTACAGCCAAATTCATAAGGAGGCCTTGGCAATTGTTTTTGCAGTAGAGAAGTTTCATCAGTATCTTTATGGGCGGAAGTTCACACTTCGGACTGATCACAAACCACTTGTTAGCATCTTTGGGCCGAATGTAGGTATTCCCAGCGCGGCAGCAAGCCGTTTGCAACGATGGGCAATTAAACTATCGGCGTATGATTTTGATATTCAGTATGTCAAAACCGATAAAAATACAGCTGATTGTCTTTCACGTTTAATTGACTCACAAAAAAAGATACAGTAGCGGAAGAGGAACTGTTACCAGAGCAAACATATTTGCACTTTGCAGCTGAAGCTCTTTTGCTAGATTATAATGTGCTAAAAAAAGAAACAATCCATGATCCTATTTTAAGTCGCATTTTAAGTTACTTAATAGACGGTTGGCCAAAAGAAGTCGAAATAAAAGAGCTTAGACCGTATTTTAACAGAAAGAACGAATTATATTGCGAATTAGGGTGTGTGATGTGGGGTCATCGCGTAGTTATACCGTCTTCATGTAGAACAAAAGTTATTTCGGAACTCCACGATGTTCACATGGGGATAGTTAAAACAAAGGCGCTAGCTCGTAGTTACGTTTGGTGGCCGGGAATAGACGAAGCGTTAGAGAAGGCATGTCGCTCATGTGTTATATGTGCGGCTGTAGCTGACGCTCCGCCAGCACATGTACCATGCTCATGGCCATGGCCGTCACGTCCCTGGTCCAGGCTCCATTTGGATTTTTTAGGGCCTATCGGTGGTTTGACCTATTTAGTTATTGTAGATTCTTGTTCAAAATGGATCGAAGCAATAAGAATGAATAGAACTACAGCGCAAGCGGTAATTAATGTACTACGGAATTTGTGGTCACAATTTGGTCTTCCGAAACAAACAGTTAGTGACAACGGTCCACCCTTTTCAAGTTTAGAATTTCAAAATTTTCTAAAACATAATGGTATAGATCATATTTTTACATCTCCCTATCACCCAGCTTCTAATGGTGCCGCTGAAAGTGCAGTAAAAATTTGTAAACGCACTATTAAAAAGGCGTTTAAACAAAATGTTAATGTTGATATAGCATTGTCGAGATTTCTGTTAGCTTATAGAAATACAGAACACTCTACTACCGGTGATAGTCCGGCTAGTCTATTACAGGGCCGTAGTCTTCGCATGAGGTTGGATAACCTAAAACCAGAGCGTGAATCGCAGGTAGCAGCGCGTCAAGCTCGTAGTGAGCGTGACGCGGGTGGGACGCAGCGTGAATTAGAACCGGGAGCTCTTGTTTGGTATCGTGATTATAGGGGCTCAGATAAATGGGTACCTGGTACGATTCTTAAACGTTTAGGTAATACCGATTATTCTATTAGATCCGGAATTGGAACAGAATGTCACAGACATATCGATCAGTTGAGATTAAGGGTCTTGGGTGAAAATGGTAGTGATATTCATAAAGAGAGTACGGCGGCCACGTTAGATCAAATTGCAAAAAAGTTAGAAATCAATAAGCATGCACGTTATTCTCTACCAATTCCCATGACTAGTGGCGAGGATCTAGATCGGGGTGCGGCTGGTTCTATAGAATGTAGCGTCGAGAGTGTTTCGTCTCCAAAGTCACTGACACCTGCTGTAGTGGTGGCTCAAGATGTTTCCCCAGATATTTCCTGTGGGTCACCGGGAAAAACCAATGTGTCGTCCAATGGGGGGGTTTCTGGTAGCGTTGTCGAAGGGAGTTACCGTCCAATGAGGTTACGTAAACCACCTGTCAGATACGGGTGGGATGAGGGATAGAGAGGTTTTATTTATATTTATGGTTAAGACTAGATTAATATAGTCGTTGTGATAAGTGTTACTTTTTTGTGTTTACTTTTAATCTACGAATTGATGTTACTTGATTTTTGATAAGTGTTGTAGTATTTTATTACGTTTGTCTTAGTCTCTACTATTAGTAATTAAGGGTAGAGGTGTTGTGTGTGTACACGCCTTTAGTTGTTTCCGTCCTTCATAGACGGGTCTATGGTTTCGTTCTCTTTCAATAAACGTCTTGGACTGAGCACACGTCTTTCTATTAACAATACTGTAAATTGGGCTACGTCTAGAGGTATATAGTCTAAGCGAGGAGAAGGTACACAGAATATCCATTTTAGTTACCTACTCATTTTTCGGACACTTATAAGAGACACTACATGGGAGGCCAGGCGATGGACCAACCATAACAAATCCGCACATCAGATTGATATTCCCGCCCATGTTTTTGATAAGAGCCTAAGTTTAATTAAGTACCTGTAAGTATACTACATTTGCTTTAATTAGCAATTTATTGTATAGATTCTTCAAACAAATGAGCCAGATGTGATGCTGCCATGAGGAGTTCTTTGCGTCATTCTTCACTAGGAAATGTTGATGGGCGGGCGTGTGAGGCAAGCATTACTATCCTTTAAGAAAGATCTGTGCGTATGTTATGACTTAAGTTACCATTTTTGTCTTTATTCTCCAAATTGTTAAACAATAAATAATAGTTTTGAAATAATACAAGTGTCTCAAGTTACGATAGCCAACTGAGGTCCGTACGTACGTAAACAGATAGGTCAGATACTATACTCCAGCAGTGGGCTGAAAACTTATACAGTAAATATTTGTCGAAGAAAAAGATAAAATCTTAAATCGATCGACTAACGATTCGAAACTAAACATTTTTAGTCTGTGCTATAACAATGCAGTACACGCCCATCACTAGCAATTGTCAAAAGTGCGAAAAAAAAGGCCGAGTACCTAAATATTTTTCAGAGCTAAAATTTAACAATAAACCGGTAATAATGAAGATTTTGTGTGAATGCGTGTGTAATAACAGTTGAATATTGAAGATTACACCTCAAAAACAACACCATATTGGATTAGACGCCTCCCAAACACAGGTAACCCGTAATATTTCGATTTTATGTTTCTAACCTTTAGCCCAATGTTTTCGCGCGTAAAATCCTGTAAGAATTGTTTACAAACAATAGATTAAGTATTACATTTAATTCAATGCGTTGAATATCGATTTTAAAACGCATTGCATTAATTATCGACGCGGTGGTATTCTCGAAATCGCTTCGTGAACGCGAACGAGCTTGTTGCATTTGATATGGCATTATAAACTTTATGCATAATAGTAATAAGGTTGATGTTGTGTTTTCGATGTTGTTGCGATATAGCTTTCGGAATAAGGCTCCGCGACAGGTTATTGCTTTTCGGCTGTACTAGTCGTTAGGGTTGCCAGTTTTGCGTAATTTACATTAATTTTGGGTAATTTTTTTGTAACTTTATTATGTTTTGAATTACTTTTATTGACATATATTGTGTTGTAGACAGGTTTTGTGTGTTTGTTTGAAAAGTTATAATGTATGTAAATTAATTTTACGCCACTTCTTTAGGGGGATAGGCAGAAGAGAATCTAAGTTGCATGTGTTTTCAAATTTTCTTAATTTATAAATTAGTTCAGTTATCGCCAAAATATGAATTTCCTTGGTTTGTGAATTCCCATATCTTTGTAATTGCTATTAATAAATCTTCAGGATATTTTGGTAATAAAGACAAAATATCTATTTTCAGGGACTTATCAAGGTATTGTTGTAAGAAAAACACTAATGTAAATAAACAAACATTTCTCAAACCAAATAAAAACAAAAAAGTGGTCAATTAAAAATATAAGTATGGTATCCCTAAGTTATAAATCCACTGTTCACTGTTATCTATGATTAAATAATTATAACTTCAAGAATATGACTTCTTACAAGAGGTAGGCAGTAGGCATCCCTGGATTGGACTATACTCAAAGACTGGAAACTCAATTTATTGGGAAATATAGTTCCCCCATGCCACCATATTTCTTTGTTGACGGGCCTGTTGGTCTAATAGTTAGTGGTTCTGACTGCTATGCCGGAGGTTGTGGGTTTGATTCCCATCCACAACAAATGTTTGTGTGTTGAACACAAGCATTTGCCCTGTGTCTGGGTGTAATTTATCTTTGATATGTATGTGTTTTAATTCATTAAACCCCGAGAGGACACCGGTGTCCGCCTGTCATTGTCTTTCTATTGTGTCTCTAATTACCTCAGTTGAAAGATTAAAATATGTAAGTATGTTTATAAATAAATAAAATAATAGAATAGAATAGAATACTCTTTATTGTACACCATAAAAACTTACAAATAATAACTGTAAGGGGTACATAAGGTGTTACAATGGGCGGCCTTATCGCTAAAAGCGATCTCTTACAGACAACCTTATACCAGATAGCCTTTATTTTCGCATTTTCTATAAACTATAATGGTTTAAACTTTAACTAAATTGTACTAAAATAGGTCTCTTATGACGGAATGCCTTTCGGCATAGGCCTCCTCCAACTCTCTCCAGTGCTGCCTGTCAGCTGGCAGTCTGGTCCACCTAGGTCCCAGCGTTAGCACCAGGGCATCTTCCCACCTTTTGGCTGGTCTTCCCTTCCTTCTAATGCCATTCTGAGGGTACCAGAGTGTCACCGGACTGCTCCACTTATCCAGGTTGCAGTGCAGCATATGGCCTGTCCATCTGCACTTCTGCCTGTCTACTCTGGTCAGAAATACTTCATCAGTTGTCTAACACAAGCTCTGCTTAGTGTGGGACTAGATGACGTAGTGTGAAAGTTGTGGAATATTTATTTATTATGATTAAACAAATACAGCTTCAAGAATATGAGCAATTTAACCAAGTAGCTGTTCCAAGCCCTGGGTTAGGTATACCATCCCTGGATGTGGCTACATCCGGAAATTTCTGAAATTCTAAATCCGTTCAACGGTTCTTTGTAAGAGATCGCTTTTAGCGATAGGGCTGCCTATTGTATCACCCTATGTAGCTCTTAAAGTTATAATTTGTAAGTTTTTATGGTGTACAATAAAGTGATGTAAGTTGAAATATGGAGAGGAGACACCTTAGAAGGACAAACACCGACCTTATTGGTGAGGTTCTTCAGAAAGGTCAGGTGCATACTTGCAAGTTGCAACCAGCATGTGTGTATGACAAGATGTATGAATGTAAACGAAGCAAAAGAAGTATGTAAGAATCTTAGCACATGGCGCTCTGTAGTTTCTGCCTACACTCAGGGAAAAAAGGCAAGTGATGTTCTGATTCCATTTCTGTAACGAACCAGCGAAACGGTCGTCTCGCAGAAGGAGGGTGCGGAAAGGGAAGGAGATTGCTTCCGATTCATTTTCATTAATTGACCCGGCCAGCAGCAGACGCTCCGGCGCCGGCCGAGGGCGTACAACCCTCTTTTCCAGCTATGCGATATATGCTATTTATTTATTTATTTATTATTCGGATTTTCAACAATAAGTACGCTAATTCATTTTAATCTGTACATTTCTAAATTAAGTCTAAGCACCTCATTACTTACAGAGAAGCACAGCATGCACTACATTATGCGCAGATAATACCTAACATATAACAATACTTATTAAAATTAGTGTAGGTGAAATTAAATTAATTATACAATAAATTATTTCAAAATAAGATTGATGATTAATTAAAATTACAATTAAAAATTTAAATTTGATAATATAACATTCAAATTCGTTAATAATGCTATACAACCACATGTCTGCCTTCTCTGCTGCTTTCTGCTGTGTTGAACTTCTAGCCTTCTTCTAGGTGTGATGTTGTGTGTATTTATTTCATTATTGTTTTTTACAGGTAGTAAACCTGTGCCACCATGGGGCCTTGCTGCGTGGAAGGCTGTGAAGTTACATCTGAGGAAACCTTCTATTTTGAGTAAGTTTGGCCGTCGTCGCTCAACATTGCCCACTGCCCAGTTCGAAATCGCAATTTGACTCATATGCCCACTATTGTTTGGCAATATAACATTTAACAATATTAAAAAAGAATAATAATTTGAATGAATGACTTTTTAGTTTGTGTTTTTAAGTTTTTATGGTGTACAATAAAGAGTATTCTATTCTGCACCCCGTTTTCCCCCAGGTTCCCCACCAGTCGTCTCCTCCGCCGCAAGTGGCTGGAGCTGATCCCCATCCAGGGTAAGATCCCGCTGGGCACGGTGGTGTGCAGCCGACACTTCCAAGAGGACGATTACGAGAGTGTGCGAGGCAAGGTCCGCTTGAAGAGGAAGGTGGTGCCCAGTCTACTGTTGAAACCGGTATGCTACAATCCTTATAAAAAAAGAAAAAAAATGAAATGAAAAAGGTTGACTAGTAGAAAATGCCTAAGGCATTAAGTCCGCCTATGTACATTTGTGTGCTTGAAGTATTAAATAAATAAAAAATAAAAATAAAAAATGAAATGAAAAACATAAAAAAAAAATGAAAAACCACGTCATCTAATCCCAAGCTAAGCAGAGCTTGTGTTATGGGTATACTAGACAACTGTTAAACTTACTTATATATTTTTAAATACGTGCTTATTATAGATAAATTACACCCAGACACATTATCGTGCTCATCACACAAACATTTGTCCTGAGTGGGAATCGAACCCACGACCTCCGGCATAGCAGTCAGGGCCACTAACTACTAGACCAACAGGCCAGCCTAAAAGTTGAGGTTTTTATTTGTTATAAGTATTTTCTTTTTCTCTAATTTCAGAAACAAATAATCTTATCAGAGATCCCACTGCCAAATTCACCACTACCGCTTGCCGCGCGGCCTCTATCACCACTGTCGCCATCACCGCTATCGCCATCACCGCTATCGCCATCACCGCTATCGCCATCACCGCTATCGCCATCACCACTGACCCGGCCATCACCAGTATCACCAGAGAAGCCGACGGACCTGTGCGACTCCTCGACGGTGTCTGTGCCGTCTCCCATCGATGCTGAGAAGATGATTGATGACATACAGAAGAGGATAGCGGGTTCCATCAATAGTTTGATGAAAGCCCAGAATGGGGTTGCCGCTGGGATTCTTGCTAGAAAGTAAGTTTTTCATCATCTGCCTAGCCTTTTAAAAATAATATCCGGTAACAATGACAATTTCAGAGATAATTATTCAGGTAACAAAGATTTATAGATGACCTTAACCTTAAAATACATACTAAGTACACTTTTCTTATCTGTATATCTATACAGGTTGTAAAAATACCGATCATATAGCCGATAACTACACATTCTGTATATATAGGGTGACTGGTAATTAGTGACCAATACTTGAACACGTGGTTGTATACATGATTTCACAAAGACTTCCCCAAAGAAACTTCAAATTTGTATACACAATAACTTATAACACAATAAACAACAAAAACGCTGTTTGAAATTCCAGCGTGCGCGCCAGTAAGTGATTGATCACAGTAGGCACGAATCGGCACGATCTATCAGCTGGAAGGGAAAAATCTACTAGTAGTAGCGTCACATGCTCCCCCGCCACCCCGACCTCTCCCGTTGTGCAGTACTGATGTGATTGAATTAATTGAAGTCAATGAGTAAAAAACAAGTTTATTTGGGAAAGTTATTCAGTCACTAATTACCAGTCACCCTATAATTATAATTAAGTAACTTTGACCAAAAATATTGATGGACGAAAAAAAACTTTCTACCAGCACCAAATGGAGCATACACCACAAACGCCTTAAAATTGACGACCTTTTCCAAAATATGTTGGGGTCAGCTTCCTGTTTCCCGGCGTTCCCACTTACATCTGCCTAATAAGTACCATTCGTTTTGTGAAACATGTTTCGTTGCGTAAAAGTTGTGGAATATAACTATTATTTTTAACTTTTCTCATTTCAGCCTCCCAGCAATCCCCCCTCCACCGCCCATAGACCATAAAGAGGACATAGAAGACATGATCACAAACTACCACATCAAGAACAAGGTGCCCAATCCCGCGCTGTTGGCAGACATAGTGCCGCCTGACATGCCGCTGGCGGGCTGGCCGCTCGACTCGCTGCCGGTGGAGTTCGACTTACTGCAGGATGACGAGCCCATAGAGATTGATGATGGGAGGGATGATGAACCGGTCTTCATTGAAGTTTCAGTTGATAAAGGTAAAAAGAGCTTACACGGATCCCGTTGAATATAGGCGCCAGGTACATTTGCCTGGTTCAATCAGCGTCAAAAATCCATGACCATATCTAAACTCATGAACACTTACACAAATTACTTAAACAAGACTAGTGCCAGAATTGAAATAATACAAAAATTATGACATTGTAAACAACATTGCTATGTTTATAGTCATACAACAAAATGCATGAAAATTGCTAGTTCCTTCTCAGAGATTGCAACTGAATGGTAGGGATGCTAGTTGTATGACTATAAAAAATATAATAAATTACCAGCTGCAGGGCTAGCATGGCCGGAGATATTCTATCCACGGGGAGCGGATAAAATACTATTCCCCTCTGTCAATTTTATCCACCCTCCGAGCATGGCGACATGGGTGGATAAACTATTCACGGGGATAAACCAGGGGAAACGCTTGTCCTCGAAATTATTGCCATTATAAGAAAACTTTTATGAAATTACACAATATTCGAGAATGTCATGTAAACCAAAGTACTTTCATCGTTTTATTACATCTGTACTGGATATTTATTTTGTTTTGTTGTCAATTGGGATTGCTCGAATCGCGAAATCTTTCACTAGTCGCCATGCTATAAGCCGTGGATGAGTATCCACGTCTAATGTCAAAAAGTGATATAATTCTCTTTCCCCCTGTTGCCGTGCTTTGGCAGGTGGATAAGATAATTGTATCCCTTGTCAGTGGAATTTACCGGTGGATAAAAGTTATATCCCCAGCCCATGCTAGCCCTGCTGCCCTGAAAATGTTACCAATAAATAAATTTAAATCTGTATTGTTTGCTTGGCTCTTAGATATGTGTTTTTATTCCGTTAATGAATATTTAAATCATAATTTTTGACATTATAATTAATTCTTTGATTAGAGTATATTATTAACATTACCTATATATTGACTATTATTGTACTGTTTAATGACATAATATTAATTAATTAATATTCTAACATTACAAATAATATTCCCAAAACTCAATTTGCTATAATTCTTATAATGTATCTATAATATTTCTACACCAGTAATGGTAGTATGTGCGATGCAATCTTTAACTTAATACCTAAATGTACCATATACTTTGACATAAATATAATCCGTAACTGTCTGGCGGTTTTGAGTATTTTTACGTGGCCTACGCAAATGACCGGCAGATAGCGTCGTGTGGTGGGTCGTCGAGCTCCCTGAAATAGGTTTGAGCTACACGATGACTGAAGCATGCATGCCGTCTGTCGGGACAGGTCAACTCAAAGCTGAATTGATTGTTTCTTCAAATGGCTTTTCCAGACTGTGCCCTGCATCGTTAGACTCGCATAATATATTAATACAATCTTATGTCTATTCAATTCGTACAGGCCAATAAGCTTACTTCCAATATTTTCAAAGATCTTCGAAAAGCTGTTACTACGCAGAATACTCCCGTTGCTGGAAGAAAATCACGTCATACCGGCTCACCAATTTGGCTTTAGGCAGCAGCACTCCACAGTGGAGCAGGTCCACAGAGTATACGAAAGAGTAAGAAAAACTCTTGAAGAAAAAGAGTACTGCTCTGCTGTATTCTTGGACATCCAGCAAGCTTTCAACAGAGTGTGGCTTGAAGGCCTCCTCTGCAAAATTAAAAATTATCTTCCACACAGCTACCATCAAATTCTGGCCTCATACCTAACTGAACGACTATTCCTAGTTAAAGAAGGAGATAAAATGTCCAAGATCTCAGAGATTCGCGCTGGTGTTCCTCAGGGCTCTGTTCTGGGACCCCTGTATACCATATACACAGCTGACCTACCTGAAGCAGAACACACAACAATCGCAACATTCACTGACGATACCGCCATCCTTGCTAGCGACAAAGATCCGAGCACTGCCTCAAAGTTGCTACAGAATGCACTAAATAAAACAACCAAGTGGCTGCAGGACTGGCGAATCAAAGCGAATGCTTTGAAATCTGTCCACGTTACTTTCTCTCTTAGAAAAGGCAACTGCCCCCCCGTCCAACTGGAAGATACCACCCTACCACACCAGAACAGTGTCCGATATCTTGGACTGCATCTCGATCGGCGCCTGACATGGAACCAACATGTAAAAAAGAAGAGAGATGAACTTAACATTCGCTTCAAGCACCTACTTTGGCTTCTGGGTCGCAACAGCAAATTGTCGATAGATAACAAGCTACTAATCTATAAAGTAATCCTGAAACCGGTATGGATGTACGGTATCCAACTTTGGGGTAGCGCCAGCAATTCAACCATTTCATGCTTGCAGAGAATGCAAAACATAATACTGCGAACAATTAGCAATATACCATGGTACATTACAAACCAGGAAATTCACGAACATCTGAATATGCCCACAATAACGGACGAAATCCAAAACGTCTCATTGAAATACCGGGAGAAGCTAGTGAAACACCCCAATACATTGGCAACACAGCTTACGATACGTAGCTACATAAAGCGCCTCAAGCGGAAGGACATTATAAAATAAAGGATAGACAATGAGGAGACGCCCTCACTGGAGGACGCACTCTAACCGACATAACGCGCTCACCAAATTTGCTTATAGTGCTAAGCACTAATCGCAGATTTATATATATAAAAAAAAAAAAAAAAAAATCTTATGTCTGGACTTTAGAAGAGACCATGACACCTGAGTTGCTTTCGGAATTTCTTCTCAGGGATCAGTCACTTTGGAACTTTTAGTCCCAATTAGTTTAAATAAAATTACATGTAAAAGTATCTGAGAAGATCTACTTACAGAAATAAATATCATTCCATTTCATTTCATTTCAACATCTTAAAAGTTCAAAATTAGCTGAACAACTCTTTGCTTGAATTAATTTAACGCTTAATTGTCAAAAGTAATTGTGTATTTGAAGTTTTTCAAATCGGTCCAGTAGTTTTTGAGTTTATTTGTTACATACAAAAATACAAATCTTTTCTCTTTATAATATTAGGATAGATTATACCTACGTTTAAAAAGATATTGGCTCGATTTATTTGCTCCCATGTATGTATATAAAATTAAGTCACCTCCTAAACGGCTTGACCAATTCTTATTAAAATTTTGAGTGTGTATTCAGTAGGTCTGAGAATAGAACCTAAGCAAACTTTGCCGGCGCAGCTAGTGGTAATATAGCTTTGTTTCAATTGAGCCCACATTGTTCCCAGATGCCAACGCGGCGGGTGCGGGCAGTCAGGACTGCCTGATGCTGCTGGAGAGCGTGCAGGTGGACGTGGACCCCAGCACCCTGCTGCTGGCGCACGAGGACGACTACTACAGGGAGCAGGAGATCAAAGCGCATAAGTAAATCTAGTTTCTTAGTGAACTGCCCCATAATGATAAAAATCATTAATCACATACTCACACACACACACTCACACTCACTCACACACTTACTCACACACACACTCACTCACACACTCACTCACACACTCACTCACTCACTCACTCACTCACTCACACACTCACTCACTGACCCACTCACTCACACAAACTCATCTACTTAACAAAAACCGCTCTATACATTTTTATTATGTTTTAATTTTTTTTAATTTTTGTTAATGTAATGTAATAGAATCGGCATAAAAGCACTAACCTGTGTCGTAGGCTTCAGTCTTTCTTTCATTCTAAAAACCTGTTTTTAGACGAAAGACTGAAACCCAGGGTATTCTTGTGAGGGGTTACATGAGTGATACAAAAAAAAAGAAAATAATGTCGAAAATGCCTATACAGGCAGGTATTTTTAACTATGGAACGATTGTAAGTCTGTTAATGTCTGTCACACTCACAGAAGGCCGATTTAAAAAAAAAACTTTTTGTTTTTTTACAGAAAAGAAGACCCAATAAGTCTGCTGACGTCAAGCGATGAAGATGACGTCATACTACAAGAGCCTCACATAGACACAGTAGAGGTATCCGACGAGACAGACGAGGATGACATGCCATTAGTGAAACTAGTAAAACTAAATCCGGGCACAAGTAAAAAAAAAAATCTCAAAAAAAAAACCAAAATAAAAAAGCCAAAGGAAAACGAAGAGAATATAACGTGGGGAATGTATGATTTTTACTGTGTACAGTGTCATTTCTCAACTAAAAACAGTACCGAATATAATAAACACATTTCGGAGCACTCCACCGTGTTGCAAGTCTGTCCGATATGCAGCTACACATCAGCTAGCAAGTCCATGTTCTCAAGACACACTAGGATACACAAAGTTGAAAGGAAATTCAAATGCCATCTCTGCGATTATAGAGCTCGACACAAAATGAGCTTGATATACCATCTCAAGAAACATGACTGCGATATAAGCAAAAAAGATTTCAAATGTAAACGGTGTGATTTTAAATCCGATAGTAAGTCTAAAGTATTGGAACACTTGTCCGCTTGTAGAGACAGGGAGAAGAAACATGTGTGTGATAAATGTGATTATGCTACGAAGAAAAAGAGTGATTTGAAGCGGCATTGCCTTCGGATACACCCGGAGTTTAGTCAGGATAGCAGCCCTTAGTTTAAGTGATTGAGGAGGCAAGAGACTGGTATATGTAACAATATTGATTTTACATAGAATTAGAATTTAATTATGTATTAAATTAGAATTTTTAATGTAATGATCGAAGTTCAGTAAGATGAAATTTTAGACAGTAATCGAAATGCATAAGCTCACGTCTTTGATATAACGTCACGCCTGTAATACCCGTAGGGGTAAGCAGAGATTTATTTTATTTATTTATTTTATTACTACGGTTTAACCAATTACAGATAACCTATACAAAATAAAACAAATTAAAGAAAAATAACAAAACCTTTTAAAAAACAAGATTGAAAACACATTCATGAATTCTTCTCACAGTACTTCTGACATACCCATAAAATTTCGGACCATCCATCCGCAAACAGATCACTTACTGTGGCCCCAGTGAAAAGGGGTCTAAGTCCAATTTTGTCGAAAATGAGTTAAGTGTACCAAAGTGATCAGAAAACCGACTTTTACAGTTTTTTTTGGTGTCAGTTGGACCCTTTTACACAAAGTAACTTTCTTATTTTTAGATATAGCCTAGATCTGTTTTCACCAAACGATAGAACATTTTTTTCTGATCACTTTGGTACACATAACTCATTTTCGACAAAATTGGACTTAAACCCCTTTTCACTAGGGCCACAGACTTGTTGGATTAGAGTCCAAGAGATCTTTAAGGGCGGCCAGGGTGCGAGGTGTTGGCGACTTAGCACGAGCGACAGTACGATATGGAGGCACGGCAATGCTTTCTTCCCCGGCAGTAATTGTCTGGTACAAAGAAGCGCGCCAGCACATCCAACAGATCAGGAGCATCAATAGCGCCACGGAGCGTCTTACAGGCTATAGTAAGTTGATCTCGAGCTCGCCTTACCTCAAGCGAGATGAGATGTACCTGTAGACTGTCAGTACACCCATATTTCACCATGTTAACAGAGGTTTCAGTCTAAAACGCTGCGGCAAATTGTAAACGTTTTTTTATATTTATTGTTTACATATGTATAAATAAACTATGTTTACTTCTCTTGAAATTTCTTACGGAATTGCACCTACCACTGTTTGTCTCTGCATGACCTAAAGGTTGACTGGTAGAGAATGCCTAAGGCATTAAGTCCGCCTATGTACATTTGTGTGCTTGAAGTATTAAATAAATAAATAAATAAACGCTCCCTGGTATGTCACTAACGACAGAATACACAAAGACTTAAAAATAAAAGACAGTCAAAGAGGAAGTCAAAGCTAACATCTCAACTTACTCTACCAGGCTAAAAGTTCATCCAAATCAATTGGCAAGGAGTCTAATGTCAAACCCAGTTTCCTTCACAAGACTGAAAAGAGGTTCACCCTAAGACCTACTTACAACCAGCATAAATGAGCTGTAGTCGGATGAGGCAGTGGCTTCATACCGTGCAAGATCAGAAACCACTATCTATGTATTGCTGAATGTCTCAGGACAGATTGCATTAAACAAAGGAGTTAAAAAAAAAATGTTAACAAAAGTGAGTAATGTTTAACCTACACTGATTGTAAACTAAGAAAAAACAACGTCGAATATCCCAACATTTTTCATAAATCAAATCAAATCAAAATCCAATAAAAAAAAATCAAATCAATTCAAAATCTAAATAATACAAAATCCAATCAAATCAAAGTCTAAACAAATCAAAAATCATTTATTCGAATTAGGCTGAGGCAGAACAGCACTTTTTGAATGCCAAAAAGCCCGCCCTTCTTTTTAAATAATTTATTAAATCTTTTTTTAAATAATAATCATTTTTGACATCCGACTGTCACTGAGATGAAATAACGTCTAAATTGGCAATTGGTTAGTGCTCCCCAGTTACATGGGACTTTACATAACTGGGGAACTTTTGCTGTAATAAACTTCCTCCTCTGCTTGACTCTTCGGGGAATATAGGCGTTATGTTTTATGTCTATGTAAAAAAAACAAAACAACACTATGTTCGACCTAAGAATCGAATCCAAAACGTCACGCTCAGCAGTAAGTAGCGCTTGCAGCACTACACCAACGAAACAGTCCATACATGATTCCTGTAAACTAAAATAATTATAAATGATAAAATAATGATATTTACTAATAAATACACATTCAGCTATTTTTTTAAGCATGGTACCTTGTTTTGTAAACAATATACAGGGTGTAAACAGACCGATCACAATATCATCAGAGCCGATAACTACACATTCTGTACAGACGCCAGCACATCAAGTTACCCCAATGTGTCAATTTCTTTGATCGTTTTACAACGTTATGTTAAACAGAATAAGGTTCTTATTCAATAGGGAAAATTCGACACATTGGGGTAACTTGATGTGCTGGCGTCTGTACATATAATTAAGTAACTTTGACCAAATAATTGCTGGGAAAAAACTTTTAACTAATTTCCACCTTTAATAAAGATAAATATTTAATATTGCGCGCAATGAAAAGCGCGCAACTTTCAACCAGCTGAGCGTACGTCCGTCATTGGACCGACCGCACGCATGTATTTAGTATTCCTTGCATTTTTGTAACATCAAATGCGTAATTTATTTTGAAAAATCGATCATTTTGATAATGTTTGTTTGGAATAAAAAAAAATACTTTGGCCTTCAATATCTCCAGACCCAGTGAATTCCCAGGTATGTTATAGAATAAAAAAAACTATCCCAGTCATGGGTAGAGTATGTAGTTTTCGTTCACGTTAAGGGTATTTTTACACCCTGTATATGTATAGGCAGTGTACGAATGTTTGCAAAGAAGACAATTTACATTTTAATCATATTTTTTTGCACAATTTTTAGAAAAAACGTTTTATATTTTTCCAATATTAATGTTGTAATTTTTTATGTTACCTACCTTAGTAGGTAGGACGAGTATTCCGAAATCATGTTGATTATAAATATATCTGATTGTACTCCTAAGAATAGATATGTGGATCCAAAAAATCATAACGTATCATTACGCCTGTATTCCATAAAGGGTATTTGACTCCTCCTTCCATTGACTGCCTCGTTGGTCTAGTGGTCGCAAGCGCCACTGCTGAGCATGAGGTCCCGGGTTCGATTCCCGGGTCGGGCAAAGTGTTATTGGGTTTTTCCATCTGGGATTTCTCAGTTGCAGCCCGGAGTATGGATTTGTGCCCGATTGATGGCAATAGGCTCGCCCCCTATTTCATGGGGCTTAAACATAACTGGCGAAATGTGGGTGTACTACCAGGTACACCTCTGCCTAGCCCTTCGGGGATTACAGGCGTGGCGTTATGTATGTATGTATGTCCATAAAGGGTTAGGCAAAAGTGTACCTTTTTTTTAATAATTATTATTATTTATTTATTTGCCAGAAACACGGTACAAGGTTATAAAAGTAAGTTTAAAATTGTTCTTCATATCTCGCTAACAAAGAAGCATGCAAAATAAGATTGAAATGTCATCAAGAAGAAAAGTTGTCTTGGGTGGGAATCGAACCCACGACCGCCGATATAGCAATCAGAATCAGGGGCACTATAACCGCTAAACCAACATGCCAGTCATAAATGGTATTTCTATATTAAATAAAATAATTTATGTACAGACGCCAGCACGTCAAGTTACCCCAGTGTGTCAAATTTCTTTGATCGTTTTTCAACTTTATGTCAAACAAAATAAGGTTCATACTTAATTGGAAAAATGTGACATATTGGGGTAACTTGATGTGCTGGCGTCTGTACCTATGTATTTAGAAATCTACAAGTATGCTTATCAGTTTCTTGTAGTCATAACACAAGCTCTGCTTAGTTTGGGTACCTATTTCGTGCGGAACCCTCTGTGCGCGAGTCCAACTCGCACTTCGCCGATTTTTTATTGGTCATGTTTCTTATCATAAGTATTTTCAATCCCCGAAAGGTTTTCATTTTCAGTGAATTACTAATTACTATGTACTGTAAACGCGCAGGTCGCCCCTATTTGTAAATAATAAAATTATGTGATTTATTTTATTTAATGTGTAAAAAATGGGTATTAAAAACAACTTTCTTGCACTCTTAAAATGTTATGTTTTGTCGGTAGTTTAGGACCTCACGAAAGACTATTCATACATACATTCATACACATTATAAACTCACGCCTTTTTCCCATGAGGGTAGGCAGAAACTACAGACCGCCATATGCTACGATTCTTGCGCCGGTTACGAGTACTACGCACCTGACCTTTCTGAAGAACCTCACCAATAAGGTCTATGTACGTCCTTCTAGGGCGTCTCCTCCGGCGTTTCCACTTAAATTTGTCTTATACATGTCGCAGCCAACTAACTTAATCAGCCATTCAATTAACTGCCTAGCCTCTAAACAGCGCCGTTCAACTAGTGCGAGCGGCCTAAATGATATTCAGCCATTTGATCTAACGGCTAGGCAAAAGACTTGGATCGATGACGTTTAATTACTTACCTAGCCTGTTCATTTTAATTTAGTTCCACTTTCTGCCGAAACTCTCCAAACTGTCCATTTGGCGTCGGCAGACACCAATTAATTTGGTGAAAAATAGTGCAGTGGAAGAGCGTAGTGACAATATTAAGGTTAACTTAGCTGTGACTGACTCGTTGTTTTGATTTTTAAAGCGAATTTCGATCGAATCCCTATAGTACCATTGTGCGACTAAACGCCGACAAACACTACGACGACAGACACTAAGCCGACAGACACTACGCCGACAGACACTACGCCGACAGAAACTACGCCGACAGACTGAACAACGACAAGACTTTACTTAGACAGGACTCTTGGCCAGCAGGACATCGAATGGTTATTATAGGTTGAAACTGTGACCGATGCTGCGAACTGCGAAGCGAGCGGTGCCGTGGTAGGCAGCGGCCGGCGATTGCCAGAAACTAATACATTGTATAAATCGATTCCCAAAGTAAGTATCTGTTTATGTGTGTATATGTATTTATCTTTACAGATTTTTTTTTTTATTTTTTACAGACGCCAGTACATCAAGTTACCCCAGTGTGTCAAATTTCTTTGATCGTTTTTCAACTTTATGTTAAACAGATTAATTAATTATTCAATCAGAAAAATTTGACACACTGGGGTAACTTGATGTGCTGGCGTCTGTACCTATTAATGTTTTATCATTTGTATGAACTTTGTAAAGAAAAAACTATTGTGCTATAAATAATTAAGTATTATTATAATAATTAACTATAGATTGTAAATGATCATGATTTTGCCAACTTTGGATCTGTTGTAAATATATTGGTACGCAGACTGTTTGTTTTTTTTTGTTTCAAAACCTAGTTAAGTTATATTCCTAATCTCTTTGATAGAGATATGCTATACCTACTCCATTCACAATAGCATTAGTCAGAAGTTAAAAAACGTTATTTTGAATGCACACTTTCGAAAGTACAGACGCCAGCACATTAAGTTACCCCAATGTGTCATCCTAATTGAATATGACATGAACCTTTTTCCGTTTGCAATGAAGTTGAAACACGATCAATGAAATTTGACACATTGGGGTAACTTGATGTGCTGGCGTCTGTACAATAAATTAAGCATGTTTTAATTATTACGATAGACGCCGAATTAATTATATGTAGGTAATCTATTTTCACAGCAGCTGTTACACGTCTTAGTTGTAACCATTGCGACAATTTATTTTAATAAATAATGTGGATTTCATTTAGTTGTATCATTTAATTTTAGTTGAAAATTAAAGTATCAATGATAAAAACCCTCAAAGAAGCAGGGATGTGTACAATATATTAGTTTCATTTTTTTTTCTTCTAAATTTTAATTGAAACAAAATAGATTGTTGTCAATGTCACTTATCTTTATAATAAAATGTTCTGCATTATTGCTTCTACGAGCCTCTTTTTTTCTAATGCCATGATAATGGAGTAGGTAGGTATAGAAATTCCATATTTCTATATTTACACTAGTCTGCTTTCTTTTACGGCCTTTGAGAGAAATCTCCTGAGTTCCTGACCACTAGTAGTTCAAAGACCCGGCGAAGATTCAAACGATGACATTCCGAATAATCTACTAGGTACCAATAATTACAAAAAAAACGTAAACAAATCAAGCTACAAATGTCTTTGACATAAAAACAAGACTAGGCCAGACTAGGGTTTAGGTAAGACTTTATATCTATGCACAAAATAAAAAGACAAGTGCACACACAGCGGGGGAGTGAAAAAAAATAACGAATAATGTTCTTGACGTTTACAAATTAAAAAAAAACTACGTCGCGCGTCGGGTGATATATTTGAAATTCGAATTTCTCCGATCTTGACTCATTCGGCTGCGAGCCGGTTTCATTGCGGGTAGTTTAATATTTGCCCGCTATCCGCAACGAGCCTTTTTTTATTTTTATTGTTGTAAATATTTTGAGAACATTTAGATACGTTTTTTTTTGTTCTAATTGTTCAGTCAAATATAAAATAAAGTATTGATTTTTATTGAGTTTTTTTTTAATTTAGCCAAAGAGATTTAGTTAAATTTAGTGAAACAAAGATAAGTAGTTTCCGAACGTTGTATAATTCACCATCTTTTTTTTTAAGTTCACAAAATAAACGTATTTGAATTTGGAATAGGATACGTTATTATTAGTTGTAGTAGGTAGATCAGTTTAGTTTAGTGCGAGATAGGACGCTGTTCAATCTTTTTTTTTTATTGTGATTATAGTGGAATTTGTGATTGATGACTGAAGATAATTTAGTGCGTAGGTACACACGGCTACACGTCAAGCTATACAAAACCATTATAAACTAATCTGGCATTGTATAGGATTGCCATACAACGCGAGGTCAGCGAAAACTGGAAATATATAGCTTGATGTGGAGCCGTGTGTACAGTGTCGCGTACGCTCGGCGCATCTTCCGTCAGATATGCCGAAAACTCGCGAACACCCGTCGACGTTGCGGGTCTCCACCTCCGTGCGGCGGGCGGCAGGCCACGAGCGGGGGTCGCCAGCGGTAACACGAATGGTCTTAAACAGTTGGTAAGTATACAGTCAATATAACCCTTGCACGCGTATCATGATCGTGATTCGATAGAAATGGATTTTGTCTATAAAAGAATCAATCATATATATTTGACCAGAATCGCACTGCTGTAGGGCGTGTGCTCTGATGTGGATAATACCTATATTAGCTGTAAAAGTACGGGCGCAGGGCGGACACGTTAAAATGCCATTGTGATAAATATATTGGATGTTGAAGGGTGGTTTGCTCTAGGGAATGCAATCTCGTACGAGATCTCGCAAATTACGGGATCTCGCGAGATTGGAAGAATCGCAATTAAAACATATGCAAATGCTTGTTTTAAGAACTAGTAATTGCCATGATATGTAATTAAATAGAAACTGCGTTGCTTAGTTATAAAAATAATGTAAGTAAGTTTTATTGTAAAAATCAACAGAGTACTTACTTATTATTTTGTCTCTAACTCTAATAACATTTGTTTATGTCTATAATTATTATAGGTACCTACTGTAGTTAATCAGTTCAAATTCTTACAATATTGGTAACAAACAAAACAAAACAATAATTATCTATATTTAGGCAACGGCCAGAATTCAGTTCGCACGCAGCCGCGCTATGAAATACCTACACGTCGTCACGCTGCATTTGTCGATCTCGTTATCTCGCGAGATCTCGTACGAAATTTGACGAGTTACAATATCGTAAAATATGGCCGGGATCTCGCGAGATCGGGATCTCGGCGAAACGAGATTGCATTCCCTAGTTTTGCTCTTGAGGTGATCTCGCCTGCACGCGTAGTAGCATAGCCATCGTAGAAACCTTTGCGGTCTGTTAGGACTGATTCCTATATTGTACTGATCTCATAACAAAATGATCAAAATCACCTTTTCCCAAAATGAGTGATTTTCTAAATGACTTTCGTTTTAGAATGTCGGAAACTCTTATCGTCGGACAGGTATGGTACATTTGTGACATTCAATCTAAAAGAATGTTATAGCGAAAACCCTCCCTGTTTTTCCTGCCTAGTTGCTTCTGCACGCGTAGCATGATCACCGAAGAAACGGTCTTTGTCGTGTCTCGGAAGAAAAGAAATTAAGTGTTCATGCTACGCAGGCAGGTGTATTGAAAGAAATTTGACAGATTGAGGTTCCTGTCTATATAATCTGTCACTTTGCCGATTCGTCTGTAGACAAAGGCCGTTTCTTCGGTGTTCAATGTGTTCATGCTACGCATGCTGGACAGGCAAACTCACGACATTTATAGGTACCTACCCTAGACCAGCGCAACTGACGACGCATCAAGTAAGACCCGCGTGTACCGTTTACCTACGGATAACCGTCGCTTAAAGCAGTTTCGGCCCAACCCTTGCATCACTTGCATGAGCTTGATAAGTAGAAAATAAAACAACAAAGTAATCAAAATAAGTACTTACTTAATTTATTACAAAAAAAAAATACAATACAAAAAGATCATTTTCTTAATCTAAACTTACTTACTACCTAATCTCCTTAACATTTAGTCCACAATTACGACTAAACGTGATAAATTCGTGCTCGGTGCGCTTGTACTTAATTATGTAGATAAAAACTAACGAAGAATATTGTTGGTTTGTCCCTTAATTACTCCGAAATGGCTAGATTGATCTTGAAGACACTTTTTTAAGCGTATCAAACACTTATTTAAATGTTGGCAACATTGTGTGGCAACATTTAAAATGGCTGCCAGTCTTTTTGCTTGACCCAAAGATTTTAAATGTAGTTTATTTCAAAATATGTATTTTTTTGGACAAGTGACAATCTGTCAATTTCGTTACCTTCTTTCATACTTATTTATTAAACAGTATCTGTCGCAAAGCTGTGTTAGTATTTTATTTTTTTGACAAATGGGTAATTTTCCAATGATTTTTTGACAAGCACTATGTCACTTCTGCCATGTACCCGTATGGCATTTTTACATGTACCTACGTGCCGTTATCTGATAGATCAAAAACAGGGTATTAATGGTACGAAGATGCGTTTGACCATGGCATGGCACAAACTTGCCTAGAAGTGTCCTAATCACTCATAACTTGTCAATATTATACTCTTTTCAAATCTTTGTTTCCGATTGACGTTGTTTGCATCCAAACAAATATCAACTTTACGTAACAGCACATTAAGTCGATTACTTAATTACTTGTCATAAACTGAAATGGTAGCGTAAACTAAACTTTATGTCTGTGGTTTAAAGTTACTTTTTCAATGTTTATGTTTACTTTTGGGTTTGTAAAATATTTTGTATTTAGTCTTAACAAGTTGAGGGCTTGTTCGGTGCGACGCGGCAGACAACCGCCTTTAGATCCGTGAAGGCCTCATCTTGAACTGCTTGGTCGAATTTCTGAAAAGACGACACATAGCATTACACTTTGTAGATATATTTCCCGAATAATTAGGTAGAAGTGTACCTAGGCATACCAATATTTCGCCAATTATGTTAATATTAAGTCCAGTACCTAAGTAGAAATATAAGGAACATGGTGTTAAGTTCCTCATTCCCCATACAAACAGAAAGAAAGAAAATACATTTATTTGGAACATGCACAGGAATTTAACAGGAAAAACCTAAATCAAACATAATAAGTAACCAAAATAACCTGTGCGAGGCCAAAAATGCCCCTATCTCAGCATAATGCAACGATATTTAAAGAAAAACAATAAAATATAGCAGCGCTGTTATCCTGATAGGCCCGCTGTAGTGCCAAGAATACACTCCACATCCTTGTTATAAACGGCCCGGGTGTTGTGTCTGGTGGTCTACCTACTACTGCCCGACGACGGTTAATTGAAAAAAATCAAACGCGGATAACTTAAACATCGCGATGTAGGTTGTGTCAAATTTTAGTTCGCACGTGGCGATATAGATGGCAGATATTAAGACCTGTGACCTTTGTTTTAAGACCTGTGTTTCCCTGATGAGCTACTTCTAGGTCGGTAAAGCTTATAGTTACCTCGTTGACGATGATGGTGGGCACGAAGGCCAGAGGCCGCTGTACTGTAGCGCTCTTGTCTCCATAAGTAGCCAGCAGGTTGTCTCCCTGGTCTGATGAGGCACAACGCTTCAGCTTGACGGATTCTGACTCCTTGTTCACTTGGGTGAGGCACTGGAAACATAAAACCATATCTGAGTATACTATTATCTATAGTAATATTATATGAGGTAAAGTTTCTGGCGTTGTAGGAGGTAATCTTTTGGATCTACTGAACTGATTTTGAAAATTCTTTTTTTAATAGAAATCCACATTATTTGTGAGTGTCATAGACACTATGGAAGTTGACTCACTAGATCCGGTTTCTGTCATAAAGAAATCGGACGACGGAAGATAGAACCATTGCGTAAACAACCATACCAAAAGTTCTACAACTAATCCGGACCGTATTTTCATGGGTTCTGATCGGATTCGAAACTTGTGGCTAAATTGTAACTGCCGTTCGGTTCGATCGAAGGTTGAGCTACGCTTGACGAGGTCAGATGGCCTGCAATATCCCTACACATCGTAATTTAGCAATTGGGTGCCGCTTTCTATAGCCTGGCCAAGCCTTCTTACACAGTTGGGTAAAAGGATAGGAACTTACCGTGTCGAGCGACTTGTCGGGGTTAGCCTGGTTCATAAGACAGATCACCAGCTCCATCTTTTCCGTGTCCTGTAGGTTGCGGTCCTTCAGGATGCAGGCTTGGACCTAAACACGAGAAGGAAGTGCTTTAGTACTCACACAGAATAGAATATAATACTTCTTTCTTCTTCAGCGCGCGTAACATGACGGAAGAATCGCATCGAAATTCACAGCATGGTAGAAACATCATGCAGATTATATTTAAGAAGTAATAGTGCTCGATATTGATGACTATTGTCAGCTTCTTAATCGTGTGGTTAGTAACTAACCTCCTTTCCTTCACCGTTTTTGAAGAAGCCTTGAGTATAGGCGTAGGATAGCTAGCCTTTCGGTTTTCTATAGGATACATTTTGGAGAGTGTGCACGGGAATTACATGACTTGATTCCGCCATCACCTTTCTACCATCGGACAACCGTACGGCGAGTGTCCACCCTTACATCGTTGGCACTCCCACGATTCGGACAAAGCGTTTCGCTTCGTCGTTTATACCGCTTACATCGAAGGACTGGAACCAATTGCCTGCTGCGGTCTTCCCGTCCGATTATAATTTAGGTGTCTTCAAGGCTAGAGTGAATAGGCTCTTAATAAACTAGTGCGCTTCACCATCACTGATTGCATCACTGCTTACCATCAGGTGGGATTGCAGTCAAGCACTGGTTTATAATATTAAGAAGAAGAAAAAAAGTGATAATTATACAATACGCATATGAATCCGAAAATTCAGAGGTGCGAGGTTATGGTGTACCATGAAGAGTATTCTATTCTTCTTTAGTTGCACAGGATTACAAATTTTATGTTTAAAATGATTCAATATTATTATACTACTAAGACATGTAATTATTTTTCCATTTTTAGTTCTTCTTTTATGGAAGGTGGATTTATTGTTTTTCCATTAGTTATGATATTGACCATTGGTACATAATAACAACCAAACCACTAAACCGATTTCAACAAAATTAAAACTCGGCAATTATACTTAAATTCAATTTTTAAAATCGTAATCACTCATTAAGAACCACCTCTTTTTTTTTGTAAGAAGGTCCAAGGTTTCAAAGTGTAGTGATTCTTAAAATAGCATTATTATTTATCTATGACATCCAGTTAACAGAGCCTCAGGCCATACGCAGCTGGTACATGGCCCTACCCGGCCCTAACAAGGTTACGTAACCGCTTTGCTGCGCGTGCGCCGATTCATTGCGCTACAATGTGGCTAGTTAAGATTAAAATCACAAATGGCGGAGATAATTTGTTGGTACTGTTGCGGAGAATCATGGCGGTTATACGAGGCAAGATTTTATTGTACAAGATACAAGTGGCATTGTCGCAGGTACTGATACAGTGGGAAAATCCAGGCTAGGAATATGTTTATCATAATAAATACGAGGCAAGCCCATCGTCGTCAAAAATCCGGGCACTAATCCGAATTCCGGGCCGTTACCAAGCAATTCTAGTTAAACGGAAATTCAACAAAGGACCATGTGGTCAGCAGTAGCGCTTTCAGCCACTAGATCATTGGGGTTTAAGTTACAACTTACTTAAAATTATTATTGTACTTTAAATCGTGGGGCAATTTTTTAAAGACTGTTCTACCATAGAATATGGACAATTCAGCTATTGCATACATTATCGACGAGTAAGTATCACATTTTTTTTTTTTTGACTGGCCTGTTGGTCTAGTAGTTAGTGACCCTGACTGCTATGCCGGAGGTCGTGGGTTCGATTCCCACCCAGGACAAATAATTGTGTGATGAGCACGATCATTTGTTCTGTGTCTGGGTGTAATTTATCTATAATATGTAGGTATGTATTTAGAAATATATAAGTATGTTTATCAGCTGTTTAGTACCCATAACACAAGCTCTTAGCTTAGCTTGGGACTAGATGGCGTTGTGTGAAAAAGTTGTGCAATATTTATTTAATTTATTTTTGTACGAAACAGCGGATTTTATTCACGATTTCCAGTTGGGGTCATAGTGAAAATGGTTCATATTCATGGATAGAACACTCTGTGAAAATTTGTTGTTGACTATAATATAAAAAGCGCCAACCCGCCATGAGCAAGAGGGTGATCAATGCTCATTGCTTATGCCTTCTCTGTGTAAGAAGAGGCCTTTGCCCTGCAGTGGGACATTGATTTTTTATCTATACTAATATTATAAAGAAAAAAAAATGTTCGTTTGTTTGTTTGCATTGAATAGGCACCGAAACTACTGGACGATTTGAAAAAATATTTTACCGTTGGGAAGCTACACTATCCCCGATTGACATAGGCTATTTTTCATCCCTGTATTCCCACGGGAATGGGACCTACGCGGGTGAAGCCGCGTAACGTCTACCAGTTATTGATTGGTCTGTAGATACATACCTTGTTACCGTAGCACTCATCAGGGCCGTGGTGGCATGTGAACTGCCATTTGCCGTTCACCTTGTCATGCTAAAACAGAGAAAATAACACAATTGAAATTCCAATAGTCTAAAGTTTTATTAATGGCCAGCAGCCATGTTTTAAATTTCTTTTACTCAATAAAAACAGTCGTAACAAAACTGTAAAAACAAATATGTATGTGAAATAAATGATTGCTCTCATACATAGTAGCAATTTTTAAACCTGGTCTACAAAATGAAACCCAGCCCGGACGCTCACCCGGACGCCCTCCAAAATAAGACAAATCCGGGTACTAATGTCAACCCTCGTCCCAGTCTTTCCCTAAGACAGGTTATTAGATATTTTGGGTTTATTTATTATTATAAAGAACACCAACCACATCAGATCTTATACAGGTACAAAATAAATTATATAGACATTCAATTATGTCAATTGACGACGTTTATAATACAGTATAGACTGTTAAAAATCCACAAATTCAGTCGGGACCAATGGCCTAAGTATACTAAACAGGTAAAATCTTAAAGAATCCGAGCCACTTGCCTTAAATACCGGTATTTAATTAGTACACAAGGTTACGATCAAGTTCGAAATGTGTGACGTTAGTTCTTTAAGTATCCAACAAAGCATTGTCTATTTTACTGGATTAAAGTTACTCTTCTTTACAACAATCTTATTAACGACTATTCTGTAGGTACACTACGATCTAACAAATAACTTAATGTTTTATACCTACCATCATTATTATTAAAACCGATAAAAACTTAACTAAACCTATTAATAAATAAAATTATCATAAAGCGTCGAAAATATCATTCACATAAATAACACGAATCTTCATTGCGCTTACTTACGCTTTTTTTTCTAACTACTATCGACTTTTTTTCAACTAAGTACAATCTAACCAACGACTCTTCTTTTAACTACAATCTAACTAACGAATCTTCTTTCAACTACAATCTATCTAACAAGAAGAATTGTTAGTTAGATTTTTTGAATAGTCAAACGAACTTACCTGTAAGTGAAGTTCGACGGTAATTATACGAAGTCTTTGTTTCATTCGAAAATGAGATAGGTTTACTTGTAGTAGATCTTCTAGCCGCCACGGCGTCGGTACATACTTTTACAGCAAGCGTAAATAGAGCGTAACCCTTCATGGAACGGACACCTGTCAAATATCTCATTAAGTTCACAGCAAATGATTGATTTTACAACATAGGGTCCAAGCTCAAAATTGTTTTTAGAATTTTAGATAGCATGTATTGTTTGGGTCGGGTGGGACTCTTCTCATTTTCGAATGAAACAAAGACTTCGTATAATTACCGTCGAACTTCACTTACAGGTAAGTTCGTTTGACTATTCAATTATACTCGTCTTTGTTTCATTCTCAATGAGATAGGTTTACTTGTAGATGTTTAAAGACAAGTTGTAAAAGCAATCAATAATCATTAAAGAATTAAAAATAACAATGAGTTATTTTAAATTTTTCAAAAGAATCAAAATAAAAACACAACATCGAATTACAATTCAAATAGAATCATACTCGTCAAAACTAAAATAGAAAATGTCTATTATTAATATGTCCATTTGGTAATTTAGGAAGGAATGGTTGACCCTTCAGTTCACGTGTATAACTTATAATAAAGTTGATAGGTATTGAAAAAACCCCCTTACCGGCTGAAATTCTTACATAATGAATGTAATGAATGTTGAAAAAACTCGGTAATATTAAGTTCACTCTTTCTTCCATAGCCCTGGTAATCCAACGGCTGACACTGGAGTTACAGTTCAGTGTTTTTGTTACAATGTTTAGTAGGTACCTACCCTACTTTACTGTTTTGTAAAACAGTAAACAGAAAATAGAAACCTTGTAATTGTCCATCTCCTAATTTATTGTTAATGCTTCATCATATCAATAATTGTAATAGCTGTAATTTTCTTAATATTTGTAAAATAAAATAAAGTTTGGCTATTTGGTTATAACAGTTTTAACTAACTTATTAATCTTGATAATTATGCTTATGGATTTCAATTATGATTACCTATGTCTAATTTGATCACTCTATATTTATAATGGAGATTGTTATCATCTTTTGACCTGTAACTATCGTGAATAGACTCAAAAAACCTTCTTGGTAATAAAGTTAGTATAAATCACCTTGTTGCATGTAATTATTTAAAATATAATTAAGTTAACATGACAAAACATCCCAAGTATATCTAGGTTTAAGAGGTCTTATTATGAAGCCTTAATCTTTTCATTTTATCATCTTATGCGGTCCTATTATTAACAATTAAACTAGGGCAGATCAAGTATAAACCAAACTTTCATAGGAAATAACTCCTTCCTGGAGTCTCATTATGATATTAGTAATGCTACAAATTACAGTTTTTAGCCAAACGCACTGGAATTAAATTAATATTCAACATAATGAATTTTCAACTGCTTGTTCACACTCCAAACATGTACAAATGTTTACATGACAATATTTTTCAACAATTGTTTGTAAATGATCACTTATATTAAGAGTAATAGATCAGCGCATTGTAAACACCCCATATAACTCTTTAAGTTATTATTTTAGAGGTGGATAATCAAGAGTATTCTATACTTTTAAAAATAAATAAATGAAATCATTTTATTTTGTATTACAACTTTACGGTCCAATATGGACTACTTTTCGGTCTGTTATACCTATTCTTGACTCTTATTTCAATTTCCTGTAAAGGACATGTAACAATCTAGAATGATAGTGCCAAGGAGATAATTAAAGGGTTAAAATGTATCAACAATCTCTGAAATATCGAGAACCCTTGTTTGAGTGACCAACAGATAAAGTACAAAACATTAACTTGTGCTTTGTCTTTAATTATTGTCATTTTTATATTTTTGAGTACCTACAAAGAGAGCGGGGAGAGATCATAAAACTTAATTCTTATGATTGAGACCAATGCAAAAAGAAAGCATTTAGGTTCTTTGGCACTTTTGTGTTGATCTGGGAAGCAGAAAAATTAATTGGTGTTTCACCAAATAAATATGTAATCCTTTGACAATTTGTATTACTTATTAGTCATTTTGTAATGTTTACTTCTCTTCTAGATTCAAAAACAGCTACCTATTAATTAAAATTTAGTCATGTAGAAAACAAAAAACCCTTTGGTTTTTAATCACACCACTGCCAAGTAGGTATTTTTAGTAATGGTATATATAGGTATATATAGGTAGGATATTGAATTCCTCCCAATCAATTGTATGATATTGTAGTCATATAATCCATTCTCAATCAGATTTCACTATCTGTTGGGTATCTGGCAAGGCATTACAGACTAAGTAGGAAGCAATTGAATCTAAAAAAATAATCATTTGAAGCTTAGCTTCATTCTCAGTGCTTACATGCCTCCAAAAACCATAACCTCTTGGAAATTACCTTGTGGAAAAGGCATTTGTAAATAAATAAATAAATATTCCACAACTTTCACATAACGGCACTTAGTTCCAAACTAAGCAGAGCCTGCATTATGGGCAGCTGATAAAAACACTTATATATTTCTAAATAAATACTTATTAGGGATAAATTATACCCAGACACAGAACAAATGATTGTGCTAACCACAAAAAACATTATCCTGGGTGGGAATCAAACCCACAACCTATAACATAGCAGTCAGGTTCACCAACCACCAGACCAACAGGCCAGTCAAAAATAAAATAAATGTTTCTAACTTTAAAATATTATTTACTCTGACTATGTTTATGAACTACCATTCAAGGTCTTGTCTAAACATGCAGTATTCAAGGTATTACCTATTCCATAATAAATCATTCTCATTATTAACTTATCAAATAAAAGACAAGATATTCAATAGGTGTCATGCAAGTGGATGTAAAATTTCCATTCATCTGAACATGGAATCTGACTATAGTTGACTTGAAATGATTTTTCTTTACAAACTTATAACAGTTATTTAGTTTGTTAGTTATGAATCTTGTTTTTCTTTGTTTATATACAGTTAACTGAATTATTTCTTAGCTAAAATTCTGAATAAACAAACTTATATATTATAGTCTCTCTATTTAGTAAGCATCTTTCACCTTTCTTGTAAATGTTGATCATAATTATATAACCAAAAAACATAAAACAATTAATTGTTGCCATTTCCTTTGAAGAGTATATGTTTTATATGTATAAATATTGACCAGGCAATAAGCCTGTTTAAAACTAACTCTATCAGAAAGTTATTTTTCTGTTTAATATCGCTTATTGTGCGGTAGACTTTTCATTTCAATGTTCTGTTTTAACAAAAGTCTTCAACTTCTTTAATTTAGAAATTGATGAAAGGTTTCCAATGGGCTTTTTACCGATAAAAGACTGGTAAACTAAGCTTTATTAGTCTGACCAATTTCTATTGCTCAGAAAGTATTTATAAATTAGATATTATATGACAAGATTCCTCTTTTTTCTTTCAATGAAAAGTAACTTTGGTGTGGTCTAGTATGAAATAAAGTTGTATATTTACAATCTTATCAAAAATAATAACCACAAATAGTAGTGATGATTAGTTTTCAATCACCTAAATAAATTTTTTAAATGCCCACCTGTGGGTGTATTTTGCAGCGCTGATGAATCCTCCGGTCTTCTCATGTTCTCTCAACCACTGGTGCCTCAGAAGATGCCTCCCCCCCCCCCCTTTTTTCTTCATTTTTGGAATGAGGTTGGCTCCACCAGTTTAAAGCTGCTTTTTTGGGAAGTATTGGGTCTTCACCAAATAAGTATGTTTCTAACTCAGAATGAGGCAGAAAACTCTTGATTGTCTTTATGACTGTTACTAGCAGGGAAAATATGCCCCTCTGTATGTGTGCATATATATCATACCTTAAAGTATCACTCCACTTTGTAACATTTTATGCTCCGGAGTATCTAGACACATCTGAAGGTCTGAGTCAAAACAAGGCAGGGCGTTGACGCCCTGATGTTGTATTTATCTTCTTTATGCTTATTAAATACCATATTTTGTTAAGCTTCTTAGTAAGTATTAGATACCTGGGTTATGGTAAATCTTTTCCTGATTTCTCCAGTTGAGAACCCATGGCTAGCATTTTGTGAATCTGAACATCTTGTGTCTTTTCTGGAGGTACCTGTTCTTCAATCATTCCATTTACCAACTAGAATCTGCATAATACAACTTTTGTTTGAAGTTTTTTTTATGAACTCCGGAGAAACATTTTTTGTTTTTTCCATTCATTTCAGACAAATTGTTCTACTGAATTTATTAGTGTCTGTAGAAAACAGTCCATGCTGTACAGGCAATAAACATTGTACCATATAACCATGTAAGTTCCCGCAGAGCTTCCCTTGAAGGTTATAAGAAAAAAGTCAACCATGTGTGTCCCTAAAGAACACCCCACAGATTGCTTAAATCACAACATAGCCATTGTAAACCACGTGCGCTCCCGCAGAACGCCCCACAGGTTCTAGGCAAGTTGCTCACTATATAGTCATTTTTCATCACAAAAGCGTTTTCAAACGCTCCACAGGTTGGGCTATTTACTGCCAAGCCAATACTGCCATTGTTGACCACGTACGTTCCCGCAGAACGTCCCACAGGTCAGGCAACTGCCATTGTTGACCACGTACGTTCCCGCAGAACGTCCCACAGGTCAGGCATGCACTTGTAGGTTGCAAGCACACTAGCACGTGCATAACGCAAAAAAAACAAAGCGCACCCTATGTTTTCATATTCACTAGCGATAATACGCACACAGGGTTTTGATTTGCTATAATATTCATAATCAGGCAAGTTCTTGAGTCGGTTAACTGATGAAACAGTTACAGAAAACCGCTTTTAAAAGCGGCCATTTTTGACATTTTCTTACCTTCGTGACTTGAATCAAGTTTTAGCATTTTAATACATCTCTCAGTCGTTTTCATATTCAAATTGTATCTAGTGAATTCCTTTTTCCCATCTTTATGCTATTTGGAACAGTATTTTCACAACACAACACAAAATATTAAAAAATATAGGAAAAAGATGACGCCATTAGGTGACATAAAAAACCAATGAGATATTTGACAGGTGTCCGTTCCATGAAGGGTTACGCTCTATTTTACGCTTGCTGTAAAAGTATGTACCGACGCCGTGGCGGCTAGAAGATCTACTACAAGTAAACCTATCTCATTGAGAATGAAACAAAGACGAGTATAATTACCTACAATTCAACTACTCTTCTTGCAACCAACCACAATCTGACTAACTAATCTTCTATCAAATCGAATCTGACTATCGACTCTTCTTTTTTTTTATACCATACGGTGGCAAACAAGCTTACGGCCGCCTGATGGTAAGCGGTTACCGTAGCCTATGGACACTTGCGATACCAGGGGCGCCACACGCGCGTTCCCGACCCTTTAAAAACCTATTTACTCCCCTTTTGAAGAACCCCATACTGCAATCTCAATCTTTCAAATACAATTTACTAACTAACGACTCTTCTTGCAACTTTATCTCACTTTTTTTTCAATTACTACGTAACTATATCCTGATTTTTTTTAAGGATGTTTAAATCAACACCTTTAAAGGCTTTTTTTATTATTGTAAGGCACGCGTTTGACCACTATCTCACCTGATGGGTAGGTGAGTAAGTAAGTAAGTTTGGCAAATTAAAAACGTAAAACTTGCAACTCCCAGACTTTATCGAAAAACACCAACAATCTCCCCATAACCCACAAATCCCACTCACATCAAACATTTGTCACACACGCACATACACACATACACACTCACACGCTTACTCAAGCACACGTGCCCACACACACACGCACTCAAACACATCACTCACACACATACACACAACATACGTAAACATAACCCATAATTGCTTGATTTATTTACATTCACAATTTGCATTAATAACTGGGAGAGGGCACTGACTTCTGTAACACAGGTTTTTTACCTAGCTCAGAAGTCAGGGACTTAATAGGATTTGTGTAAAAGTTTGTGAATAAAAATTATTCTATTCTATTCTAATCTAATCTTCTTTCAACTACAATCTAACTTCTCTTTCCACTGTTGCTACGTACCGTGCTCTTTCCGTAAGGCACCATCTTGACCTTGACGACTCCTCGGAAGTCCCTCCACACTGGAGCCAGCTGCGAGGTGATGAACCGCTTGCTGTCAGGGCAGAGTGACTCGTAGTACACTGCGATCTTCACCTGGTTGGGGGCAAATGAACTTAGATTTTTCTCTAAATACTTTACCACACTCTAGCAAATTGTTCTTTGTTGTGGAGCTTATAAAGACTCTGTCAATCAGCAGGGCCAAGGTGGACAGACGACCTCATTAAGGCCGCGGGAACGCGCTGGATGCGAGCCGCTTCCAACCGCTCTTATTGGAGATCTATAGGGGAGGCCTATGTCCAGCAGTGGACTTCCTATGGCTGAACTGATGATGATGATGATGATCACTGGGCACAGTGTTCAACGATAACTTACTGTCAACATATTGCTATCGTATAGTGATATGTGACGAAGCGCACAGTACTCCGTCTGATAGTCACCATAACTTAATTAGAGTGCAGTGAGACAACTTTTTTGTAAGTTCTCAGTTGTTATCAAAGTTGGGAGTGCAAGTGGACGCCAGTTTCGTCACTGGCAACGAAAAGCCGGCCATTAGCTTTGCTGGTAGATGGGTCTGTTCGAGCAGGACAACGTTTGTCTAGACTACTCTTATTATAAAAGCTAAGACATGATACGTTACCTTGTGGTCATCTCCTTTCTTGGCCTTAGCCAGTACTCCGTAGAACAGCGCCACCAGACACAACACTGCAACAGTCTTCATTTTGTTCTGAAACAAACAGAAATACTATTTGAGGGATATCATAATAATTAACTTAAATTTTTATCGAAACAGTAGCAGACTTCACGCGGTTTCACCCGCGTAGTTCCCGTTCCCGTGGGAATACAGGGATAAAAAGAAGCCTATGTCACCCGGGGATAGTGTACCTTCACAATGGTGAAAGAATTTTTCAAATCGGTCCAGTAGTTTCGGAGCCTATTCAATGCAAACAAACAAACAATCAAACCTTTCCTCTTTATAATATTAGTACCTATAGATAACCTAACTAATATTTTAAAGAGTTTAAGTTTGGAAGTTAGTGACATCGTGACCTCAGGGTCCAGTTGAAAACCAGCGTTAGGCACTAGTTGTCTGGCTTTTTTGCTGAACTGCACCCTATTTGGTGCAGCCGCAAGGCACATAATTCTTTAATTTGTTTAAGTTTAATACTTTTTTTGTACCTATTATTATTATTGTGTGCCTGTGTCGTGCCAAAAAAATGCTTTTCTTTCTTTGTAATCTCTGGGTCGACTGAAAGGATTTTGAACATTCTTTTGCCAATAAAAAGCCGTATTATTTCTTAATAGTTATATTTTAAACTGAGTGTGAGTGGAGGGTCCCTCACACGGGCGAAGTCGCAAGCAAAGTACTAGTCTTATAATTATTTTATATACGGTCTACAGTCGTAAATAAAAAAGGAATCGCCGAAATGTACCTGCTCGTACATATAACTTGATAATTCAAGCTCACCTAACTTTTCCGGAGGACCTTACACAGAATAGTCTAGCTGATAATAGGATATTTTTCCAATAAACAAACCGTTACCAACTCAATTGTGTTTCACATTTTTTGCCAAACATCTCGCTACACACAACCAATACAACTAGACCTGTAAAAACGTGTGTATTTCGTAAACAATACAGATTAACTTACACAAGGCGCGGCGGTGTCGCGTGTGCCATTTCTCGTACACGTAACTAACAATGTGTTTTGTTGTGGGAAACTGTAAGGAGTGGGTAACGGTATGCTTTTGTTTATGTGTACTTTAGTAAACTAGGTACCGGTATAGATACGCAAAGTTTAGATGTTTGTAAGATGCTGGTAGATTCGTCTTAGGGCTATTATGTTTTGCTGATCTTACCCAATTTATTCGAATTTATTACGCCACAACATGGCGCAAAATTATTCCTATTCTCATTAGAAAGGCATAGTTCACACGAGCGGTATGTTGCCAACGGCAGAGGTAACAGCAGCCGTCGACGCGTCGGCATTCCAACTTCAAGCGGAGGTGACAAATGCTTGCACTGACTGATCTGGTCCCCTTATATCTGTGTGTTTCTTTCCTCAAAAGACCATTTCAGACACTAATCTGCATAGTTCTAGCAAGATCTGACCAAGATATAATGTCTGGACTTTAAAAGAGACTGTGACCTCTGAGTTTCTTTTGGTGTTTCTTCTCGGAGTAGTCAGATATTGAAACACCGACCTCACCTTCTAGATAGACCTTCTTATAAAATGACATGTAAATGTGTTTGTATGAACCTATTTACAGAAATAAATATAATTTTTCAAAAATCAACGGAAGCTGTCGTCAGCTCTCTCAGTATAGGAGTCAGTTGGGCTGCCGCCGAGTCGTGTCGACGGCAGTTTCCTCTGCCGTTGGCAGCACGCCGCTCGTGTGTACTATGCCTTTCAAATGAGAATAGGATCGACTTTGCGCCATATTGTGACGTCATAGCTGTCAATTAGAATAAATTGCAGGGTAAGGTTAACAAAACAAGGTGTTTTCTAAATATAATTTATTTACGAATTATGAAAGAATAATTTTCTAAATTGTAATGTTTCTCGCTCTCTATAGTATTAGTCTACATTGGAGATAATCATTCGAGCCCTCCCATCCGTGTACACATTTTCGAGCAGTCAGGGAGATGAAAATTACAAATCGATTTAAACAAAAAAAAAAAATTCACTTAAGTAATATGGGTAAATAGGTGGTATGTAATGTTACAAATGTTGGATCCTCATATTGACCATTGCTGGTATTTGAAACTTAACATTATGTACGATGTAAGACTAATCTTAAACTAAACACTTTATTTAACACACACTTGTACACTACTACATCATTTTTTTTATTTGTAAGTCTACAAAAACAAATATAAACAATAACAACAAACAACCGCGTAACAAACAGAATTACCTTATTAATAAAACGGACGAACTCCAGAAGACTAATTATATTTAAGACGTTTTTTCAACTGCGACTCGGTAAAACAAAAAAAAAAGAAAATAATTGGTTGCAACGATCAATTATTTTCTTTTTGTTTTACCCATTTTGGCCGTACTTTTCAAGCGACATTTGACAGATAGAGGTCATTGACGTTCCTATTCTTATTTGAACCGCATATTAAGAGCTCATAGAACGAGTAAACTATGTACCGGTATAATAGACACGCAAAGACGTTCCTAAGATGCTGGTATAGATTCGTCTTAGGCGTCGTAACCACGTTCCTAGTATGTCGTAACTGTTAATTAGCGCGGTGAAAGCCAATTGGTGTTACCGGCGGCGCAAAGCTATAGGTCTAACGCCCGATATTAATATTCTATCTCAATCCAAATCCCGATCCTTTGTTTTTGACGGTTGCTTCTGATTGGACATCTTTAAGACTCGGATAGGCAAATTCGGCCGTTGATTGTTTACAGACTTACAGACAAAGATCGGGATCAAGATAGCAACCGAGATAGATTATTAATATCCAGCGTAAGTCATCTCTCACTTTTCGGATTCATGTGCTTATTGTGGGCAGGACACATCGCTCGCAGAACAAATCGTCGTTGACTCCGAAAAGTTCTGGAGTGGCGACCCCGTACCGGAAAACGCAGCGTTGGAAGGCCTCCCACAAGGTGGACCGACGACCCCTGCGTAGCATGAACACCGAAGAAACGGTCTTTGTCGTGTCTCGGAAGAAAAGAAATTAAGTGTTCATGCTACGCAGGGGTGTATTGAAAGAAATTTGACAGATTGAGGTTCCTGTCTATATAATCTGTCACTTTTCCGATTCGTCTGTAGACAAAGGCCGTTTCTTCGGTGTTCAATGTGTTCATGCTACGCAGGCAACCTGCGTAGCATGAACACATTGAACACCATTTGGTGAGAGTCACGGGAATCCAATGGATGAGAGACGCACAGTACCAGTCGTTGTGGCGACATTTTCGGGAGGCCTATGCCCAGCAGTGGACGTCTTTCGGCTGAAATGATGATGATGATGATGATCACTATTACTTAGAATGTCTCTGGACGTATGTACCCGGAGGAATCTGTTCCTCCATCCCACTGATGTAGACGATTTGACTCCTTAGGGAGTCCGTGTCTACTCAGTAAGACAGTGATCTGGGGCAGGGCTGCTCAATACCGCCCCTAATGCGTATGGCGTTGTGTAAAAGTTGTGGAATATTTCTGTGGCCCTAGTGAAAAGGGGTTTAAGTCCAATTTTGTCGAAAATGAGTTAAGTGTACCAAAGTGATCAGAAAACCGACTTTTACAATTTTTTTTGGTGTCAGTTGGACCCTTTTACACGAAGTAACTTTCTTATTTTTAGAGATAGCTTAGATCTGTCTTCACCAAACGATAGAGCATTTTTTTCTGATCACTTAACTCATTTTCGACAAAATTGGACTTATACCCCTTTTCACTAGGGCCACAGATTTATTATTGTGTTAAATGAATATTATTAACTAGTCGTGATTTACGAAAATAAAGACGTCACTTGAAATCCAGCTTCCCAAGGCACGACACTTGAGTGAAGACGTTTTCTAATTGATAATGTACTCAGTACAGTAGGCACACGAACCAGTGTGTTGTACTTGCAGTGACACACACGTTCAAGAGGCTTGTCGAAAAAGTATCGATAGTCAGATTGGTTTTAATTCGAAACATCGATATTTTAATGTTTCCTTTTTATACATATTATTAGGTTAAATTATAACAGCCGCAGGAGTCGATCGAAAGTTAAGCTACGGATGTCGAGGTCGATCTGTGAATGGGTGATCATTTATTATAAACTAGCTTCTGCCCGCGACTTCGTTCGCGTTTAAAGAGGAATAATTTCGTAATAGTTCATTTTGCGTCTATTGCGGATTTTTTTAAATTTACCCAGCGCACGCAACGGAAGCTTTTTTTCCGCTTCCAAAATTTCTTATTGCTGCTCCGGTCCTTTTAGTCATAGCGTGATGTTATATAGCCTATAGCCTTCCTCGATAAATGGACTTTCAAACGCAAAAAGATTTTTTCAGTTCGAGCCGGTAGTTCCTGAGATTACCGCGTTCAAACAAACAAACTCTTCTGCTTAATAATATTAGTATAGATATCAAGACTCCTCCGTGCTACAGAAAGCACGTCGTTAAGCCGTTGGTCCCGGCTGTCATTTGTAGATCTTTGACAGTCGTTGCAGATAGTCAGAAGCCCGAAAATCTGACAGCCAGGTTATACAAGGGGTATCCGCGTTACCCAGTTACTGGGCTGTGGAGGTCAGACATGCCGTCGCTCCATGTAAAAGCTGCGTCTTCAGTTACACTGGAAACCGACCCCAACATAGTTGGGAAAAGGTTAGGCAGGTGTATGTATGTATGTATAAATATGTATAAATAAGTATTGTAAAAGTAATATTGTATTATCGATACTTCTTGACACGTCCGACATCTCTATTTTACTTTCTAAGTAACGCACGCAGTGTTGAGCGGTGAGTGGGTCAGGCGGTGACCCGGCGGCGCAAGTCATGAGAGAAAGAGGTTTTAGACGTTTAATTTATAAAGTTAGAAATCACATTGAGAATCTTGTTTCCTAGTGTTTTTCTGGGAATAAGCGGAACAAATTCCCCAGGAACACGTCTGCCTGATTCGTTTGAAGAACTTGAATGCGAAAAGTGCTCGGGAAATAGCTTACCTTTCAAATTGATTGTTACTTGTAAGCTAAACTCAAGCAAAGGCCTTCAAAACTAAATTAATAACGGTGTCTTAGATGTGCAACGTTGGCCATAAAAGGCTGTGTTAACATAATCTAGGAGTGGAACGAAGTTAAACCAGTAAATGGTTAAATTGTTGCAACCAATGATATAATAAGTAAAATGTGTAGATAGGTTATAAGCGCTCAGCAAGTTGACAAGTTAAAATGTGGCTAACTAGCCACACTTGACCTCAGTGTCGCGTCGCGCCGTCAACTGACGCGTGCGTGCGTTATTGTGCTGTTTTAACCTTGTAACCTATAGAACACTACACACGGTCTACACCTTTTTAACCCCCGACGCAAAAAGAGGGGTGTTATAAGTTTCACCGCTATGTGTGTGTGTCTGTCTGTCTGTCTGTCTGTCTGTCTGTCTGTGGCACCGTAGCGCCCAAACGGGTGAACCGATTTAGATGCGGTTTTTTTTATTTAAAAGCAGAGTTTCTTGCGATGGTTCTTAGACATGATTCATCAAAATCGGTTCAGCCGTTTCAAGGTAATCAGCTCTTTTGTGTTAGCTGTCTTTGCTAATTTAGACGTCTGTGGGTATTAACTTTACTTACAAACATATGAGGGTCTTAAAATTTCAAACACCCATGTGTGTAATATTAATAAGCAACATTATGGTGTATTTGGTCTGATGCAGCCAGGATATCTAGCAGACTAATACACTCTTGGGAAAACAACAGCAGATATGTCGTGTTTGGATTCATTTCAACCAGCATTTGATTCTGCACACAATGCCCTGGTGGCAACAGGATGAGCTGATGCTGCAGCCAGGCTATCCAGCACACCAGTAGGTAGACTCTGGACAAAATAATAGCAGATATGTCGTGTTTGGATTCATTTCAACCACCATTTGATTCTAAACACAATGCACTGATGGCAACAGGATAAGCTGATGCTGCAGCCAGGCTATCCAGCACACCAGTAGGTAGACTCTTGACAAAATAATAGCAGATATGTCGTGTTTGGATTCATTTCAACCACCATTTGATTCTAAACACAATGCACTGATGGCAACAGGTTAAGCTAATGCTGCAGCCAGCCTATCCAGCACACCGGTAGGTAGACTCTTGACAAAATAATAGCAGATATGTCGTGTTTGGATTCGTTTTAACCAGCATGTTTGGAAGTTAGTGACGTCGTGACCTCAGGGTCCAGTTGAAAACCAGCGTCAGGCACTAGTTGTCTGGCTTTTTTTCCGAACCACGACCTATTTGGCGCAGCCGCAAGGCACATAATTATAATTCTTTATTTTGTTTGTTTTTTTAGTTTAATTCTTTTTTGTACCTATTATTATTATTGTGTGCCTGTGTCGTGCCAAAAAAATGCTTTTCTTTCTTTGTAATCTCTGGGTCGACTGTAAGGATTTTGAACATTCTTTTGCCAATAAAAAGCCATATTATTTATTAATAGTTAAATTTTACTTTCGAAACTGAGTGTGAGTGGAGGGTCCCTCACACGGGCGAAGTCGCAAGCAAAGTACTAGTCTTATAATTATTTTATATACGGTCTACAGTCGTAAATAAAAAAGGAATCGCCGAAATCTAAGTACCTGCTCGTACCTATAACTTGATAATTCAAGCTCACCTAACTTTTCCGGAGGACCTTACACAGAATAGTCTAACTGATCATAGGATATTTTTCCAATAATCAAACCGCTACCAACTCAATTGTGTTTCACAGTTTTTGCCCAACATCTCTCTACACACAGCCAATACAACTAGACGTGTAAAAACGTGTGTATTTCGTAAACAATACACATTAACTTACACAAGGCGCGGCGGTGTCGCGTGTACTATTTCTCGTACACGTAACTAACAATGTGTTTTGTTGTGGGAAACTGTAAGGAGTGGGTAACGGTATGCTTTTGTTTATGTGTACTTTAGTAAACTAGGTACCGGTATATAATTATACGCAAAGATGTTTGCTGATCTTACCCAATTTGTTCGAATTTATTACGCCTCAACATGGCGCAAAATTATTCCTATTCTCATTAGAAAGGCATAGTACACACGAGCGGTATGTTGCCAACGGCAGAGGTAACAGCAGCCGTCGACGCGTCGGCATGCCAACTTCAAGCGGTTGCAAATGCTTGCTTGCTTGCTTCGCTGATCTGGTCCCCTCATATCTGTGTGGTTCTTTCCTCAAAAGACCGTAGGAATGCAGGGATAAAAAGAAGCCTATGTCACCCGGGGATAGTGTAGCTTCCCAACAGTGAAAGAATTGTTCAAATCGGTTCGGGAGTTCAGAGCCCATTCAATGTCAACAAACTAACAATCAAATTTTAATCTTTCTTCTTTATAATATAATTAACTAGCAGTCGTCACGCGGTTTCACCCGCGTATTTCCTATTCCCGTGTGAATTCAGGGATAAAAAGTAGCCTATGTTACTCAGGGTGAATGTAGTTAGAATTATTGAAATCGGCACCATAGTTTTTGAGTTTTACTCTTTACTAACATACACACACACACACAGATTTATCCTCTTTCTAATATTAGTGTAGATTGGTATATAAGTTTTGACTGGCCTGTTGGTCTAGTAATTAGTGGCCCTGACTGCTATGCCGGAGGTCGGGGTTCGATTCCTACCCAGAACAAATATTTGTGTGATGAGCAAGATCACTTATTGTTAAATTGATCTTTTGTTCTGTGTCTGGGTGTAATTTATCTTTAATATCTATTTATTTAGAAATATGGAACATACTTCATCAGTTGTTTAGTACCTATAACACAAGCTCTGCTTAGCTTGGGACTAAATGGGGTTGTGTGAAAGTTGTGGAATATTTATTATTGTGTTATGTTATATTATTAGCTAGTCGTGATTTACGAAAATAAAGTCGTCACTTGAAATCCAGCTTCCCAAGGCACGACACTTGAGTGAAGACGTTTTCTAATTGATGATGCACTCAGTACAGTAGGCACACGAACCAGTGTGTTAGTTGTATTTTCAGTGACACACACGTTCAAGAGGCTTGTCGAAAAAGTATCGATAGTCAGATTGGTTTTAATTCGAAACATCGATATTTTAATGTTTTCTTTTTATACATATATTATTAGGTTTAATAATAACAGCCGCAGGAGTCGATCGAAAGATCTGTGAATGGGTGACCATTTATTATAAACTTGCTTCTGCCCGCGACTTCGTTCGCGTTTAAAGAGGAATAATTTCGTAATAGTTTATTTTGCGTCTATTGCGGAGTTTTTAAAATTTAAACCGTTTGCGCAGCGCACACAACGGAAGCTTTTTTACTGCTTCCAAAATTTCTTATTGCTGCTCCGGTCCTTTTAGTCATAGCGTGATGTTATATAGCCTATAGCCTTCCTCGATAAATGGACTATCAAACGCAAAAAGAATTTACAGTTCGAGCCGGAAGTTCCTGAGATTAGCGCGTTCAAACAAACAAACTCTTCTGCTTGATAATATTAGTATAGATATCGAGACTCCTCCGTGCTACAGAAAGCACGTTAAGCCGTTGGTCCCGGCTGTCATTTGTAGATCTTTGACAGTCGTTATAGGTAGTGAGAAGCCCGAAAATCTGACAACCAGTTTATACAAGGGGTATATCCGCGTTACCCAGTTACTGGGTTGTGGAGGTCAGACATGCAGTCGCTCCATGTAAAAGCTGCATCTTCAGTTTCACTGAAAACCAACCCCATCTGTTTTAGAACCCAATGGCTTGGCACGCGACGATGGCAAAAGACTGGACGGTATATGTCTTTATTCCCTTGGAAGATGGGTAGGCCTTTAGTATGGGACGCTACTTGTGTCGATACTCTTGCGCCATCCCATCTTCCTTTTTTTTTTTTTTTGGGGGTGGAAAATCCTCATGGATGTCCCCCGCCCGGGGAGGCGGAGGGGTCTGTCAGACTCTTACTGACTAAAAACCACCCCGTGTTCCTTCTCACACCTGCGCCGGGGGTCACGGGAACGGAAGATACTTCCGCGACCCCCGACTGGTGCCGGCCCCGTGGGCTTCGCCAAGTCTGCGAGGGGAGTGAGGTGTTAGACTCCCCTCGCGACGTCTAAGAGGGGCGCGCGTGAACACGACGCGCCGCCACCTCGGGTCCATGTACGTGGGGGCGGCGGACATCCCCGCGTCCGTCGCCCTGGACCCATTCAGGGGGGCTGGAAGAGGGCGTTGTCCGCCCTCCGCCTGCGCCCGGTGCGTCTGCTGCGGGCAGGGTGAGTGGAGGTGATCTCCCTCTCCCTTTCCGCAGCCTCCTTCTGCGAGATGACCGTTTCGCAGAAGAACACCACCGCGTCCCAGGACTCGACGCTGCCGACCATCCTCTCGACCACGGCCGGCAGCGACAGGTCACTGCCTACTCCAGAGACGAGGGCACGGCGCGGCTCCTCCCAAGCGGCACACTCTGCCAGCGTATGCCGCGCCGTGTCCTCCCGACAGTCGACGCAGTGGTGACACCGGGCGTCCGGCTCCCTGTTTATGCGACACAGGTACTTTCCGAAGCAACCGTGCCCGGAAAGCACCTGCGTCACCCGAAACGACAGGGAGCCGTGCCTCCTCCCGAGCCAGCGCTCGAGCACCGGCCGGACCGCCTCGATAGTGACAAGGCCGGCGGTAGGGCTCGAAAGCCTGTCCCGCCATGCCGCCACCAGGACCTCGCGCAGCTGCGACCGACGCAACTCTATGTGTTGCTGCATCGGTCGCTCGCCGCGCGCCTGCATTTCCTCGCGCCACCGGTACAGTGACGCGAGTACTTTCGCCTCCAGGTCCCAGGGCGGGGATCCGGCCAGTACTCCGGCCGCCTCGTAGGAGATCGTGCGATAGCCCCTGATGACTCTGACGGCCATCGCTCGCTGCGGTCTCCGCAGGACAGCGATGCTGCCGGCCGTCAGGTCAGCCGCCCAGATCGGGGCCCCGTAAAGGGCCATCGATCGCACGATCCCCACGTAGAGCCGCCTACAGGTGGCGCTCGGGCCCCCCAGATTGGGAAGCAGCGTTGACAGCGCCCCGGCCGCGCCCAACAGCTTGGGCGCCAGCCGCCGGAAGTGGGGTCCGAAATTCCAACGGCTGTCGAGCACCAATCCCAGGTACTTCATGGTAGACTCGACAGCGATTCAAACCCCACCGACCACTAGGTGTGATCCGGCGGGTGGCGCCCGACGGGGGCCGTGGAAAACCATAGCCTCCGTCTTGCTGAGGGCTACCTCCAGGCCGAGGCGCCGTATGCGGCCCACCACCTGTGAGACCGCAGCCGTCGCCAACAACGCCGCCTCCCTGTGCGAACTCCCCCGGGCCGTGACCAGCGTGTCATCCGCGTAACACGTCAGGTCGACGCCCGGCTGGAGCTCGCCCCTCAGCACCCAGTCGTACCCGATGTTCCACAGGAGTGGCCCGAGGACCGAGCCCTGTGGAACACCGCACGACATGGGGCGCTAGTGACCGCCATCACGTCCCACGTAGGTGACACACCTTTCCGTCTGGTAAGCCCCAACGAGTTGGCGGAGGTAGGGAGGCACCCTATGGTAGCACAGTGCCTCCCTTATACAACTCCAGGGCAGGGTGTTGAAGGCGTTGGAAATGTCCAAGGACACCGCCAACATCACCCCGCCCCGGGACACCGCTTCCTCCGCCAGGACTCTGACACGCGACACGGCGTGAATGGTGGACCATCCCATCTTCCTGGGTCAACATGCTGTGCTGGCGCTGCTGCTGCGGCTGCTGAGAACCTCAAGCGACGGAAATATAGCAACCTTGTTGGTAGTTATACTTTCGAGCCGTTTGGGGTTGAAACTCTTGGGCCGTGGTGTCCGAGTGCTCGTCTTCTTTACAAAGACATCTGCAAACGTTTAGTTGACGCTTCCCGTGACCCAAGAGCTGGCCTCTACTTTGGCCAGAGGCTAAGCATTGCCATTCAACGTGGCAATGCCGCCAGTCTTTTGGGCACTTTAACAGCTGGCAGCGATGCAGAAGAATTTTTTGACGCTTTGTAGTTATTTATTGTTAGTTTTGGTTATTTATTTATTTCCCCAACATAGTTGGGAAAAGGTTAGGTAGGCAGGTGTATGTATGTATGTATAAATAAGTATTGTAAAAGTAATATTGTATTATCGATACTTTTTGACACCTCCGACATCTCTATTTTACTTTCTAAGTAAGGCACGCAGTGTTGAGCGGTGAGTGGGTCAGGCGGTGACCCGGCGCCGCAAGTCATGAGAGAAAGAGGTTTCTAGGTAATTTAATAGACGTTTAATTTATAAAGTTAGGAATCACATTGAGAATCTTGTTTCCTAGTGTTTTTCTGGGAATAAGCGGAACAAATTCCCCAGGAACACGTCTGCCTGATTCGTTTGAAGAACTTGAATGCGAAAAATGCTCAGGAAATACCTTTCAAATTGATTGTTACGTGTAAGCTAAACTCATGCAAAAGCCTTCAAAACTAAATTAATAACGGTGTCTTAGATGTGCAACGTTGGCCATAAAAGGCTGTGTTAACATAATCTAGGAGTGGAACGAAGTTAAACCAGTAAATGGTTAAATTGTTGCAACCAATGATATAATAAGTAAAATGTGTAGATAGGTTATAAGCGCTCAGCAAGTTGACACGTTAAAATGTGGCTAACTAGCCACACTTGACCTCAGTGTCGCGTCGCGCCGTCAACTGACGCGTGCGTGCGTTATTGTGCCGTTTTGGAAGATCAAATTTTGTTTAGGTAGCCTATCTACACCTTTTTACTTATTATATCATGGTTTCAACAAAAAAAGGTTCAATAACTTTGTTACCATCTTGCATTCATATCTTTTCTAGTATGTAGGTATGATACATGTCTAAGCAAATAAATATTATCATATATAGCTATATCCATCTATTTCCAATAGCATTAGAAAAAAAGGGCCTGTAGAAGCAGGAATGCAGAACAATTTATTTTAAAGATAAGTTAAAACAATATTAATCAAAATAGATTTCTTTTAAATTTAGACGATTAAAAGTGAAACGAAGAACATCCCGTGTGTTTTTTATAGCTGCTTCTTTTAGGTTTTTATAATTGACACTGTAATTTTCAACTTAAATTAAATAATATACTTAACTAAATGATATCCTCAACATTTCTCAAAATAAATTGTTGCAATGGTTACAACAATTTATTTAGGTTTTATTTAGTTAGGTTCTTCAGAAAGGTCAGGTGCGTAGTACTCGCAACCGGCGAGTGTGTATGACAACATATATGAATGTAAACGAAGCAAAAGAAGTATGTAAGAATCGTAGCATATGGCGCTCTGTAGTTTCTGCCTGCCCCCATGGGAAAAAGGCGTGAGTTTATGTAAGTATGGTTACAACTAAGTGTGGCAGCTGCAGTGAAAATAGATTAGTTATAATAAATTCAGCGTCTTTTGTAATAGTAACATGCTTATTGTACTTTCATTGCAAAGTGTGCATTAAAAATAATCCTTTTTTAAGTACTTCTGTCCAATGCTATTGTAAATGGAATTTAGTGAAACGCTAATCGCGACCGCTCGTCGCGTGTACCACTCACAAACGTGCTCTTACTCGCAAGTCGCAAGTGTCCGGTACTGTCAACTGTGCTGTACCACTGCTTTCTCCACATTCACTCTAACCCATGTGTATGTAAGATGCAATGTATAAGTAACTAGCTTTTACACGGTACTTCTTTCGCATACAAAACACAACTGCGGCTATTAGGATCGTCGCGAGGCAAAGTTAGAGAAAGAAAGAAAGAAAACACTTTATTTGGATGCACAGAACATGAAACAAAAGAACAATACAATACAGATAACAAAAAAAAAACAGGAAAAGATTTTAAAAAAATACCCATGATGTTCAGACATACCTTTTAACGGTTTTGAAATTGAAATAAATGTTTTGACTTTGACTTTGCCACAAGCTCCCAAACGTAGCTCACTTATACCGGTTGGGAAATATGCGCAGACGCCGACGCGACGTCGCTAGCGTCAAAAACTGTCTAATTGACACTAACTACACTAAGCAGTCTTTAGCATTGGATTCTGCCACCGACCGCAACCTGACCCAGTTGCGGGCGTTACGCAAATATACCGGTTAGTTCACACAATTACCTACTTAAATTACTTTTGTGTACACATTGGCTTATCAAGTTACATCTTGGACACAGTCGTTGTTGTCACGAAACACTGTTTTGAAATCATCTTTGTTTTATCGTTTGAGAAACGAGGTGATTTATTTATTTATCTGCTGGATTGCTTAATTACTGGACTAAGGTCAAGCAAAAAGGAGCCGGATGAAAAAAAAAATTGGAACTAGATAATGTAAAACTAGCAGACATCACGCGGTTTCACCCGCGTAGTTCTGGTTCCCGTGGGAATATACGGGGACAAAAAGTAGGCTATGTTTCTCAGGGTGAATGTAGCTTTCCGATGGTGAAAGAATTATTGAAATCGGCACAGTAGTTTTTGAGTTTATTCATTACAAACATATATACACAAAAAGAAAAATAAACCTCATCAGAATAATATCCATTTTTGTGTGTAGGTAACAAATAAACTTCAGAACTACCTACTGAACCTTTCTGAAAAATTCTTTCACCGGTGACATAGGCTATTTTTTATCCCTGTATTCCCACAGGAACGGGAACTACGCGGATATCGTCCGCTAGTTAAAACTAAAACAGTCGAAACATCTTACCTTTATAATCAAATTCACAAAAACATGAAACAAACTTGGCATTACTTAATTTAAAACATCAATAAAATACTTTTTACGCGTCACAATTTAGACTATCATGTTGTACCTAATCAACTTTTAACTATTCAAAAACTACAATTAAAGTAACTAACGTGTTATTAAACTGCTCGTTATTAAATAACTGTTCTCTCTGAACGTCTTGACGACGTAAACCGAACTGTTTCGGCATATAACTGATAATATTTGACCCTCCGGTGGTTATCTCGCTACGGCTATCAAAAGACTTAATGTGTGTAAACAATGAGTTTATTAATAATATGGCGCCAACAATTATCTGGGAAATGAGAATAAGTAAAAAAAATTAGAGCAGCAAGGCTATTGCGTAGGTATCTCCGTTGACAGTTCATAGTAATGCTTACTGCCTGCGTAGCATGAACACATTGAACACCGAAGAAACGGCCTTTGTCTACAGACGAATCGGCAAAGTGACAGATTATATAGACAGGAACCTCAATCTGTCAAATTTCTTTCAATAAACCTGCCTGCGTAGCATGAACACTTAATTTCTTACTTCCGAGACACGACAAATTTCTTTCTGTCCAACTTGACATTTCTTCTACCCGAGCATGAGGCGACTCGTCGACAACCGTTTGTACGTAGAGAAAGAAATTTACATGCTGTCTATAGCAACTGTCAAGTTGCTCTTGTCTAGGTCTCATTTCATATAGACTGTTTGACACTTGTTGACAGGAAATGTTTCGAAAAGAACTGTCAAAAGTGGAGAAAATAGGTTCGCACTTCATGCTCGGCATTGTTGATTCTTGTATACTGACCAATCGACATATAACTTCTCATCTTTCTTGACATTGTCATGCTCGAGACGAAAGAAATGTCTATATAATCTGTCATTTTGCCGATTCGTCTGTAGACAAAGGCCGTTTCTTCGGTGTTCAATGTGTTCATGCTACGCAGGCTGGTCAAAGTGTTCAACGATCAACTGTCAAACAGCTAGTTTCGTATTGGCTATCATCAGTGTGTATCTAGGATGACGTCATGCGCACTCGCAGAGATGTGACGAAGCGCACAGTACCCCGTCTGATAGTCGCCGTGACTTGAAGTCCACTTAAAGTGCAATAACCTTTTTTCTTTGTAAATTGACAACATTTCAAAATTGACATGACCCTCAAACAAAAATACCGTTTTTCATGTTTGTATGCTGAGTTCAAATATATTTTTTTATTTTTTTTTCATTGAAAAATATAAAAACCAAAAAACATGCGATGATGTCACTTATTTTGCGTAAGCAAGCTAATTTTTAAGATAAAACCATAATGTCAAAAATTATGAACGAAAAGTAGGCACCTACGTCGAAAAACCAAAAAATATGGGCCCTCTAATTTTGGATATTTACTTTTATAGTATACCGTAATAAAACATGCAGGTTAAAATTTTGAAATATTATCAATTGTTACTAAAATCCAATGATATTATAAGTAAAAGTATATACCTAAGTAAAAAGGTGTAGATAAGTTACCTAAACAACATCCGATCTTTAAAAACGGCACACTAAAGCACGCACGAGTCCGTTGACGGCGCGACGCGAAACTGAGGTCAAGTGTGGCTAGTTAGCCACATTTTAACGTGTCGCTTGCTGAGCGCTTATTTTATAACCTATCTACACCTTTTTACTTATAATATCATTGCTACAATCTGCCACTTTGTGGATTTTCCGTATACAAAATCCGTTTCTACTGTGGTCTGGTCATGCCCCCAGCCGTCTTCTCTGAGGAGAATGTACCTCCGTTACCTTTGTACCCACCTCACGTCAGCTGATTGTCGTGACGTCACCACACAATGGGAGTCAATTGGTCAATGTGGGTCATTGTGCCTGCAGTTAACCTCGCTGGGATTTAGTTGACCCTGTCTGAAGATACATTATCTACTAGCTGTTAGTCGAGACTCTGTCCGCACTATGTGGGGAGAATGATAATTTGCTTGCTCTGACTGACCTGCAGGCCTATGACAATGTCTATTTCTATTATCGTAATCGACAAGGCGACAATATCAAGAAAATGGCGTAATATGGAATCAGCTGTTTGTCAACTGTCAAGTGTAAACGAGTAGAATTTGAAAAGGAAATACACTTGACAGTTATCAATCAGCTGATTCCTTAAACGCCATTTTCTTTCTATATAAGAAATAGAATAGAAATAGAATTTGCAATATGGCTAGGCCTGCTGGACCAATGAGCTTTCCGAGAATAGGTCTCGGCTACCTATCCACTGAATGACCTAGGCAAGCGTAGCCTAACCTTCAATCAACCCGTGTGTCACTATCTAGCCATCCATCTCACCAGATGTCAGAGTGGCCATCGAACTTTTCTAGTAAGGTCACACGTTCAAATCTCAGGTCAGACAATTTCAATCAGTTAAGAAGATTACTTCCTAATAGTCTAGCGACCGTCTGTACAGGGTAAGGTCTTAGGTTCAATTCCCGAGTCAGATACTAAGCTATTACTGGGTCCAAGAAAAGATATCGGGTCGGTCGTATTATTTTATCAGTCGCTCAGGTTACTGACCCCGAGGTCACACAGTAACAAGACACAGATATTAACCAGCCAATATATTAAGAACGTGTTGTATCACCTATCTATAGGTACTCCATTTGACTGGCCTGTTGGTCTAGTAGTTAGTGCCCCTGACTGCTACGCCAGAGGTCGTGGGTTCGATTCCCACCCAGGACAAATGTTTGTGTGATGAGCACGATCATTTGTTCTGTGTCTGGGTGTAATTAAGTCTGATGGCATTTCCTGTTGACCAACAAAAATAAAAAATCTGGAACGTCTTGAATCGTCTCGCGCATACCATTGTTTTCCCGTCCCCGGGCTTTTAGAATTCGACATCAGACGTTTCAGATTTTCGATTTTGACGACCCCGTTGTTGCTGGCATAAGCAACAGGATCCGCGTACGAAGTCGCGGGCAGAAGCTAGTCTATAATAAGTATGTATTTAGAAATTTATAAGTATGTTTATCAGCTGTTTAGTACCCATAAAACAAGCTCTGCTTAGCATGGGACTAGATGGCGTTGTGTGAAATTTGAAGAATATTTATTTATTTTATTTACAAAAGCATTAGACATAAGTAAAAAATCTCATTTTTAATGCACACTTTGTAACGAAAGTACAATTAAGCATTTTGCCGTTACGATTAGACGTCGAATTTATTATAATCTATTTTCACAGGAGCTTTCACACTTAGTTGTAACAATTTATTTATAAGAAATTATGTGGATTTCATTTACTTATAGTTCGAATGTTTCATTTTAGTTAACAATTGCAGTGTCAATGATAAAAACCTAAAAAAAGCAGGGATGAACAATACATGGTCACGTTCTTCGTTTTACTTTTATTCTTCCAAATTTGAAATAAAACAATTTGAATAAAAATTGTTTTCACTCATCTTTAAAATAAAATGTTCTTCATTCCTGCTTCTATGAGCCTTTTTTTTCAAATGGAGGATAAAAAGAGTATACTTATATACTAATATTATAAAGAGGTTTGTAAGTTTGTGGCGTTTGTAGGGAACTATTAAACCTATTTTGATAGTTGATTGTTTTACCAATAGAAATATTTGTGAGTGTCAAAGGCAATATTAGTACAGATTGTAGGTTATAAGGTAAAAAAAAAGCAAAAAAAGCCTGGAGGGGACGCCCTAAAAGGACACACAGACCTTATTGTTGATGTTCTTCAGAAAGGTCAGGTGCGTAGTACTCGCAACCGACGTGTGTATTTGACAACACGTATATGAACGTAAGAGAAGTTTTGATGTTTTAGATATTACCCCACAGTAGTAGGGTATAGTAATTTCTCCTCTATTACAATCACAAAGTACATAAGACAGTCCCCCAAAACGCCCGCCCTTCACCACCTAGTGTTTTGCTGGGAAGAAAAATTAGCGGAACAAACTCCCCAGCAACAGGTCTGTAGCTGATTGTTGAATGGCTCTTACAATAGGCAAGCCCATTATTACATAGAACTTGAACATAACTGGCGAAATGACGTACTTACAGTACACCTCTGTATAATCCTTTGCAGAATACAGGCGTGATGGTCATCATTGTTTGTTTCATACGCATTTTACTTGATAACAGTTAAAAACGTATGTAAACAAACCTCTGACACAAAGTTAAACATACATATAGGTAGTAAGAGGTCAGCTTTGTATACTGTTAACAATGCGATAACAATGTTTTGATTAATAATTTAATTACCTAATACGATGATATGTAGATGTTGCTAAGGAAATACTATCACGACTGTATTACCAGAAAGGTTAGGCAGCATCCTACAACGCTCACATGTTAGTAACTAAGGGTGCGTCTACACAGTGCATGTAGCTGGAGCAAGTAAGTAGAGTTACACGCGTGAGTTATAGGTATGCGCAAGCTACTTGTGCAAGTTACTCGCTTGTAGGTACTTGTACAGACGCCAGCACATCAAGTTACCCCAATGTGTCAAATTTTCCTAATTAAATATGAAACTTATTCTGTTTGCCATAAAGTTGACAAACGATCAAAGAAATTTGACACATTGGGGTAACTTGACGTACAGACATAATGCAAATAACTGGAGCAAGTAAAGACCTGCAGGCCTAGTCATATTACAAATTCTATTATCTATTATCGAAATCGATAAGGCGACAATAGAAAGAAAATGGCGTAGGTAAATGGAATCAGCTGTATGTCAACTGTCAAGTTTATTTCATTTTCAGCCATATTACAAATTCTACTCGTTAACACTTGACAGTTGTCAAACAGCTGATTCCATATACGCCATTTTTTTCTATTATCGCAATAGAATAGAAATACATGGCTAGGCCTGCTGGGCTACTTGCGCAAGCAGTACGCACAAGTTATTTGCTCGTGGTCAAGAGCTACATGCGCAAGTATCCCGCACGCGCGCACACAGATTACGCGGGTTAGTTGCGCGGGTGGCTCACTTTAGTACATGCTCAAGTTGCTAGATCCCCACATGTTTTTAAACGGTAAAGTTTACGATGCATCAATCTGCGCAAGTGCCTCAGTATGCGCAAGCTACTTGCACCATGTTAAAGCACCCTAACTAACCTAGTGTCAGAGTTTGAATATCGTCCGAGTTTGTGAGATTGTGGGTCTCTGTTACTTAAACCTGTGTGTCAAAAATTTATCAGAACTTGGCATCACATGCCGTCGAGATATCTCTCAGGCATGCCCGTTTCCTCACGATGTTTTCCTTCACCGTTTTTGAAGCGAGTGATAATTATACAATACGCACATGAATCCGAAAACTCAGAGGTGCAAGCCTTTGGTTCCAAAGTAGAAAACATTAGGCTATGAGTGACTGCTTTTATGCTAGATCCTGACCTTCACATGGGTTTTACCTCATCGCTCTGCGCTGAGGTAAAACATCGCGCTCATCCCTAGTTAAGCATTAAAGACACTCTATTCCCCTCCCGCGGGGTAACCCTGGCAGTAGTCTTATAACTACCGAGGAGGAAACCTGTGTGCCACGAACCAGCACTCCAACATTACGAAGGTAAGTTTATGATTGCTCTGGATTTGGTTCTCGAATTTTATGATTGCTATGGCACATTATTTAAATTAAATAGTAAGCTTATCAATGTGTCTGTTATGTGAATTAAGTGATCGTTGTGTTGTTTTTATGAGACGTAAACATAAAATCAGAAGGCCAATAATAAAAATGTACTATTTGAATATCATTCTTTTTAATGAGATACATAATTACCATTATATATCAATATCTAAAAAGCACCAGAGCGATCACACGAATACGCCCGTTTTGGAGATTGACCCACATGCTGCGGCTTCACATGACGAAGCCAAGAATGTATGAAGCCAAGTCAGAGAGCAATGGGCGCCAAGGTAATCACTGACCACACCATAAAGCAAGAAAATGATTCAGAAATCACCAATTAACTTTTTATACAATGTAAGTCAGAAGTCCACGACCTCGTTTGATAGTGATGTGGTCGCTAATCGACGAAAACTTAGATTCAGAATATTTGACAAGGACGAACGCCGAAAGTTTTTGACAGATAAATAAATAAATATTCGATTATGAACAATTTTATGAAAATTTAATTTATTTTTTAACACTTTTTTGCATGTATGTTTACCGATTACGCTGAGATTTATGTACCGATTTACGTGATTCTGTTTTAGTTTGATGCGGACTAGTTTCTTTTTGGTCTCATTTAAAAATTACATGGTTTGGTCTGGTAGTTTTCATTTTATGAACATTTTTGTTCATGAATTTTACTTTTTGATTTCATCGCGAACAGTTGTTGTTTATTTGTTTGATTGTAATATGTAAATATGTGTTGTAGAAAGGGATAATAATGTATCATCTAGGTATGTAAAAATAAAAACTAAAATTCTTTTAAATAAAAACTTTTTTACAAAAATACAACCGACTTCAAAAAACACTAACCGGTGTAAAATAACTCTAAATTAGGAAGTCGGTGGCCAATCATGAATGAGACCAAAGCACCAAAACCACAGACTTCCTAATTTAGAGTTATTTTACACCGGCTAGTGTTTTTTGAAGTCGGTTGTATTTTTGTAAAAAAGTTTTTATTTAAACATTTTTAACCGACTTTCAAAAAAGGAGGAGGTTCTATGTTCGTGTGTATGTATTTTTTTTTTTTTTTTTTTTTTTTTTTTTTTTTTTTTATGTATGTTACCTGATTTCTCCCTCATTTGTGGACCGATTATCGAAATTCTTTTTTTATTCGAAAGAGTATACTCCCGAGGTGGTCCCATTTTAATTTGGTGAAGATCTGGTGGTGATCTTCGGAGATATGCAAAGGAACTCTTCAAAACTAGACGGCAAATCTGTCGTGATTGCTGGAATCGCTTGGATGTTTATTGTTTATACAACATCATGACGTATCATCACGCCTGGTATGCTCTGAGGGGTACGCAGATGTGTACAATATACCTAGATTTCGACAGTTAGGTATGTTAATTTTCATTTATTAGGGATAAGTGGAAAACCCTATTATCATGACATGTACTGTTACAATTAACAATATATATAGCAAATATTTGTATGGGAACCACTAAAAATGGAAAAATAAAAAACTTTTTTGCAAAAAAATTAAACCGACTTCAAAAAAAACACTAAACGGTGTAAAATAACTCTAAATTCGGAAGTCGGTGGCCCATCATGAATAAGACAAAACCACCAAAGCCACAGACTTTCTAATTTAGAGTTATTTTACACCGTTTAGTGTTTTTTTTGAAGTCGGTTTATGACATTATTATTGCTGATTGTTTTGACAGTAATTAAATCAATATTCACCAAATGTGTGTGCCTACTAAAATTAGTGCTTATGTTGTGTACTCATTACTAACAAATTCGATTGTATGATATGTTTAATAAATGATTATTATTACTATATTATATATTTCTCTAAATACATAGGTACATATTATAGAAAAATTACACCAAGGCATAGAACGAATGGTCATTCTGGTCACACAAACATTTGTCTTGGATGGGAATCAAACCCACGAACCGCCGAAAAATGCATATTAAAACCATGCAGATTATTATCTTAAATGGTTTTTTGAAGAAACAACGACAAAGAAACTAGTAGATATTTGACTGCGTGTCTAGTAGTTAGTACACTATGTAAATAGGGAATTACTTGTAATACCTAAGTGATCAACTTAAGGAAGTGTTCGCGAATGCGATGTCCATTTTTTGTTTATTATTTTTACAACCGGTTTGACAATAGGTTTTAACACGGATTTTGTGAGCGTAAAGTGGACGGTTGAAGGATTTAATATCACGCCTATATTCGACGAACGGGTAGGCTGAGATACATACGGAACACACTCATGAGGTGATGAGTCTCGGTAATAGGGGTAAACGAATTGCTATCAAATGTACAGAGGCCCCCACATCAAGCTATATACCTACCATATTGTGTCAAATTTCTTTGACAGTTTTTCAACTTTATTTACAAATAGAATAAGGTCAGTGAGCTGCGTTGCCTGACCTATCTTCGGCTTACTTTTTTTTCTAAGATGGAACAGGTGATGCAGTACACTGACCGTAAATGTTTAATTGGGTTTTTTTTATCCTTTATTAAAAAGAACCAGGTTCCTAATAATTAATTACAATCTAGCCTATAAGACTATTAAGCAATTTAAATCTAACCTATTATTATACGTGATAATTATTTTAAACTTAGAATAGTGTTGTTTGTACTTTACACAAGTCCGTTCCACTTTCTTAGAGTCTGATAAATGATGATATAAGCACTTTGTTCATGTGTTTATATGTGTGTCATTGTCACTTTTGGGAATATTTGACAGTTTGGGGCATGATATACCTACCTACTCAAATGCATACCTACGTAGCTGATGTTTTATTTAACATACATACATACATAACGTCACGCCTGTAATCCCCGAAGGGCTAGGCAGAGGTGTATCTGGTAGTACACCCACATTTCGCCAGTTATATTTGAGTCCCATGTAATAGGGGGCGCCTATTGCCATCAATCGGGCACATATTCAGACTCCGGGCTGCTACTAAGAAATTCCAGATAGAAAAACTCAATAACACTTCGCCCGACCTGGGGATCGAACCCGGGACCTCATGCTCAGCAGTAGCGCTTGCGACTACTAGACCAACGAGGCAGTCCCACACGACCTCGAGGCATGTTTTATTTAATTTATGTTTAAATATAAAATAAAGCTAAGATGGTTTGGTTCCGTATGAATATGAATGAAAGGCGACTAGGTACCTACATAAGACAGTTGTAAGTGGAAACACCGGGACGCCTTATTAAGGACATATCACAGACCTTATGGTGGGCCTGCTTAGCAGACGACACTCTGTATTGTCTGCCTACCCCCACAGGACAAAGGCGTCAGTTTAGTTTATGTTTAAATAAAGTTTAAGAAACAAGTCACCCCTTTTAACCTTTCAATCGTGTCAATTAGAGACAGAATAGAAAGACAATTTGACAGGCCTGTTAGTGACCCTGACTGCTATGCCGGAGGTCGTGGGTTCGATTCCCACCCAGGACAAATGTTTGTGTGATGAGCACAATCATTTGTTCTGTGTCTGGGTGTAATTTATCTATAATATGTATGTATTTAGAAATATATAAGTATGTTTATCAGCTGTTTAGTACCCATAACACAAGCTTTCAAGCTTAGCTTGGGACTAAATGGCGTTGTGTGAAAAGTTGTGGAAATATTTATAATGTTTATTTATTTATTTACAATGACAGCGCGGACACGACCGGTGTCCTTTCGGGGTTTAATGATAAATGGTATTTATTGAATTGGAGAAGAAATAAATAAACTATACAAGTACGGCATAGATCTAGGTCTATTGGTGTCCCCATGGCAGTATTATTGCGGTTATAAAACAATGAACTATTAAACTATAAATCTATCTAATAATAATCTAAAAATAAAATTTACTTACTTACTTACTTACTTACTTACTTACTAACTATTTTGCACTTTCGCAGAGCTCTGAGAGCTTTATTATTTTAATACACAACATATTAGAAATACAAAATCTGACCGCCCATGCCATGCGACATGGCCACTTCATATCGCGTGGCAAAGGGTTTTATTTTTTGCACGGATCCCTAATCTTATCTCAATTAAAAGTAGCCTATGTTACTCCTTATTACAGCAGCTATATGGCAGTGAATAAATCAGTCGGACGAAACATACCTACAGATAGACAAACAAATCGTTATTTGGTAGGTATAACAACTTTAACCGTATATTAAATAAAAAACTGTTAATTAGTATTGAAAAAAACACAATGAGTATTATTACCGTTTCGTTAAAAAGTACTCAATAATCAACATAAGTAAATAAGTACGCACCTAACTTATGTACCTACCTACCTACATGTATCAAATTACACAACACAATAAAAAAAACGCAATCATGAAGTTATAAACAAAAAGGTTGACTTACCGTTTTACGACCACTCGCGTAGCCTTGGTTAAAAAAAAACTTTATTTATTTCTATGGCAACACTGTTGAGCGCACTGTCAAAGGTACGAAGCTAGACTGGCGGTCGGACGAACAAAAAAGTTGCAAGTGGGTTCTCCCCACTACTTAGGTAAGACTGGCTGCAGAATCGCGACTTGTAGGTGCGACTGGTACTTAACGTATAACAGTAATTTGCTAATGAGATTCGCTAATTAATTAGGAACGAGAATGGCGGCAGTCAACGACCAATGTTTTTATCCATGGTAATGTTATAAAGAGGAATGATTTCATTGTTTCTTTGTTTGCATTGAATAGGCTCCGAAACTACTGGACCGATTTGAAAAGTTCTTTCACCTTTAGGAAACTACACTGTCCCCGGGTGACATAACCCACGGACATATTCCCACGGGAACATGAACTACGTGACGGTGAAACCGCGTGACGTCCACTAGCTTAACTTTTCAATCGTGTTAATTAGAGACAATAGAAAGACAATAACAGCGCGGACGCCGGCGTCCGCTTGGGGTTTAATGAATGAATACATACAGGGTGTATAAAGACCGATCACATAGCCGATAACCACACATTCTGTACATTTATAAAATTAAGTAACTTTAACCAAAAAAGAATGGTTGGAAATAACTTTTTTTTCATCTTTAAAAAAGAGATGCTTTTTATTGGGCGCATTGCATAGCGCGACAACGCAACGCATTTTCGATCAGCTGAGCATATGGCCACTCGCGCTTGGTCGTTGACCCGACCGGCCCGCTTGTTTAGTATCCATTTCATTCTTGTAATTTGTTTTGAAAAAATAGATAATTTTGATGATACTTAAGTAAATACAATTTTGAAAAAAAAAACTAAAAAAAATATTGCATTTTGACCTTCAATATCTCCAAAACCAGTGAATTCCCAGGTATGTTCTAGAAGAAAAAAACTATCCCAGTGATGGGTAGAATATGTAGTTTTCGTTTACGTTAAGGGTCTTTTTACACCCTGTATAGTAATAGGAGTTTGTGGCTAAATAATAACAACCACACGGTTCTACCGAAGATTATGTTACACTTGATGAGATCAGTCAGTTGATGACCTGCATTCATTACATATCCAGACTCCTCCGTGCCTCGGAAGGCACGTTAAGCCGTTGGTCCCGGCTGTCATTTGTAGATCTATGACAGTCGTCATAGATAGTCAGAAGCCCGAAAGTCTGACAACCAGTTTAACCAATCCATATCGTGTTACTCAGTTACTGGGTTGTGGAGGTTCAACAGACAGTCGTTCCATGTAAAATACTGGTACCTACTCAGCTGCACCAGTTCAAACTGGAGGCCGACCCCAACATAGTTTTATTTATTTATTTATTTATTTCTTAAATATACATACAAATATCCTTACAGGCTAGACCCAATGCGATATTGTAGTTTTCTTAAAATTATTCTTATTTTAAATTAGATAGTGCCACTGTTTATACCGTAGCTAATTCTACCCGTAGCTATTCTAGTGAATGCACTCAAAGTACAGCAGAATATATCGACGTCATTAGCGATGAGGCGAGATTAGTTGGGAAAAGGCAGAAAGATTTCTCAAGAAACGCAAGTGTGCAGCGGACCTCAAAATCTCAACAAGTAAAACCCGACCATATTGTACGACACATCCTTTCAACTGCACTAAACTACTTACACAACTTCCCAATTTGACAGCATTACACTTAGTACTATAACATCTACCAGTGATTGTTGTCTGTACACCTTTTTTTTTATTTGATTTGCGCTAATTTTATAATGGCTTCGAGTAGCCAGTCCTACAGAGCTGTTGTAGGGTTCTGATGACCTCATCCATCAATATCAAAATCGAAGTACATTATATAACAAATTACCTGAGAACAAAGACATTCAATACCTATAGACCGGACATCACGATCAAAATTTTCGTCCGAAACTTGTGTCCTAAAGGACACTAGTCGATTAGTATAGTTACTAATAACTGGCGTTACTGAGACATGGGATAACAGTTTTTCAATGTCATTTCTTCGCATGTCCTCATCTCAGACCAATAATTTATTGGTCTGGGGTCCTCATGTAGTTGATATCTTAAATCTTTTTGCCTTAGAATATACGATCCACAAAGAACACTATACACATTCAAAGCTAGGTTAAAGGCATTGCTTTTAGCTAAATGATACAAAATTAAAATCCTAATTTATCACTATACACGCACACACGCACACACATTTATATTTATACACACACACACACACTCACACCCACGCATGCACACATATACACTCACTAGCAGAGTAATAGTATTAAATAATTATTTTCAGTAACATTTTACACTAATTGTAAGATATAAAAGAGCGGCGACTCCTGGCCCAGGCATCTATACAGGGTGTCTCATTCAAATGGGTCAGTATGGGAAAGTCTGAAACTATAAGACATACGAAGATCTGTTCTGAGGAACCATGTCATCGATTTTAATAAAAAGAGAAACTGCATTCATACTTTTTAAAAAACATCTGTACTCCGTTCGGGAATCGAACCCGGTTATTTTGAAAAAAAAAAACCTACACTATTTCTATTTAGATATCGATTGTGTAGGTCTTAAGCAGTAAATATCTGTATGAAACATGATGTCTAAAATGAATAGAATGCATTGTTTCCACATACTTTAATTTACTTTAGTACCTAGGTGCTCGAAGTGACCACCGCCTTTTTCAATACAATATTCAACACGTTTAGGTAACGATCTTACAATTGCATTTTGTATCTTCATGTGGTGAATTTGCGTTAAAATTGTCTCCATGGCTACTTTTAGGGCTACAACGGTGTCATAGCTTGTTTTGTCCTTAACGTAACCCCACAAGAAATAGTCCAGAGGCGGTATTGAAAAAGGCGGTGATCACTTCGAGCACCTACTAAAGTAAATTAAAGTATGTGAAAACAATGCATTCTATTCATTTTAGACATCATGTTTCATACAGACATTTACTGCTTAAGACCTACACAATCGATATCTAAATAGAAATAGTGTAGGTTTTTTTTTCAAAATAACCGGGTTCGATTCCCGAACGGAGTACAGATGTTTTTTTAAAAGTATGAATGCAGTTTCTCTTTTTATTAAAATCGATGACATGGTTCCTCAGAACAGATCTTCGTATGTCTTATAGTTTCAGACTTTCCCATACTGACCCCTTTGAATGAGACATCCTGTATGCTTAAAGGAGACGCCATCAACTGTATAATGTACAACGTGTAATATGTACATATAACCAAATAAACATTTTTTTTATTTTTTTTATTCATGTGTTAATTATTATTGTTAAACCCCGAGAGGACATCGGTGTCCGCGCAGTCATTGTCTTTCTATTGTGTCTCTAATTGACACGATTGATATGTTAATTGTTTATTTTTAACCTAGATAGATTATATAATGTAAGTTAAGTTAAGTTTAATTGTTATATTCGTAACCTAGTTTTAGGTAAGTTATCTTGCTGCGCCCTTGCAGGGTCACGTTATCATGTACTCATTAGTTTTAATTATCCTGCTGTGTAGGTACTTACATCATGCATTAAAAATCCCGTTGTCAGCGATGCGGATGAGTTTTTTGATGCCCTATAATTGTTTTACTGTTCTTTTGTTTGTTTATTTTTAGGTGTCTATCTACATAATAGTAATTAAATAAATATTTCCTAGTACAAATCAAAATTGTTAATTTCTTGCATATGATTGCAACAGAGTTTTTTATTGGAGCCTTCTTATAGGCAAACTGACTTCTTCCCGTAACTTCGTTCGCGTGCCTAACATCTCTGCCACCCCATCTTAGTATTGAAAAAAAAATATAGCCTGATGCTTACAAATAATGTGGCTTTTTATTGGTAAAAGAATTTTCAAAGATTCAAGATCCAGAGATTACACAAACTTTTCCTCTTTACAATATTACTAGATGAGATGCCTATCAGACCTCCACTATCGAGTTAACTCGTTAACGGCCCTTGGTTAGACTGGTTGTCAGACTCTTCTGTTTTCTGACTACTTCTGGTGTCAGTGCCCTAAGTGCGAGTTGTTTTTACGTTAACGCGATCGAAACGTTCACCGCGTTTGGCTCTCTGATTGGTTAAAAGCTTGGAGCGGGCCAATCGGAACGCCGAACGTCATGAACGTGTCGATCGCGTTAACGTAAAACAAACTCGCACTAGGCACTCAGATTTTTTTATACCGCCCATTAGGCCTCTAGCTGACTTGGCTGCACAAGCCATCGAGAAATATCTCTCAGGCATACCGGCCGGTTTCTTTATGATATTTTTTTATTATTCTTACATTTTCTGACTACTTATAAAGACTGTCAAAGATCTAGATTTTAAATGATAACCCAATAAACAGTTAGCAGTGCTTCGCGAAGCACGGAGGTGTCTCCATTTATTGGGCCTACTGTGTTTAATTCTTAAGTAGGTAGGTACTAGTGTTTTGCACATAAATCCAGATTGAAGTTAACCAGAATTGACAACATTTCAAAATTGACATGACCCTAAAACAAAAATACCGTTTCTTCAGTTTTGTATGCTGAGCTCAAATATATATTTTTTTAAATTTTTTATAGCTTAATTTCTGAGAAAAAAAATAAAAACCAAAAACCATGCGATGACGTCACATATACGGTGGAATGAGGTGTTTACCTTTGCTAAAGCAAGCTAATTTTTAAGATGGAAACTATAATGTCAAACAAGACATTTCTGTCAAAAATTACGTATCTAATGTCAAAAAAGACATATCTAATGTCAAAAATGACATATCTAATGTCAATGTGTGACATTGACAACTGCTAAATGACAGTGACATCTAAGAAACTGATTTTTTTTGACGTATCACAGTAAAGCAAAGGAATTATCGCCATTCCACCGTATGAATGACGTCATTTGGCGCTTACGTCTTTTTAGAATGCACCGAATTTCAAAGTTAAAATTATGAATAAAAAGTACTTAATTTCGAAAAACCAAAAAATATGGGTCCTCTAGTTTTGGATTTACTTTTAGATAACATAATAAAACATGGAGGTTAAAATTTTGAAATGTTGTCAATTGGTCATGCACCGCGCAGGCGCACCTAAACCATACATTAGTTTGTGCTATTGCGATGTTATAGTGATTCATCAACGTTGCACCCGCGCTGCGGTTTTTGTACTAAGTTTATAATGCGTGTATTAAAGCTAGTTTCATTTGCGCGTTATTTTATAAGAATAACAAAGAACAATTAATTGTTGAGAAAGTATAGTCAGTGGCATTGATTTCTAAAACTCACACTACGATCCCTGTGTCGTGAGTCGTGAGTTCCAGGCTCCTTCGTTCTGTTAAAAATAAATCCTACAAAATCGTACGTAGAACCTACAAAATTCTAAATCTTATCGCACAAAGTCGTTAGTACCTACCTACTTAGGATAAAAAGCAAAATAAAAGGAATAAGTAAGTATAAATTAAATAGTAAGTTATAAATCTAGGTACCTATCTATATTTATATGTATAAATGAAATGACGTTTGTTAATCTCACAAAAACTCAAAACGGCTGGACCGACCAGTCAGGGCCACTACCATTAGATCAACAGGCCAATCAAAGTAGTACTTAGGTACTTTATGTATGAATGATATACCAATTAAGAAAAAATTATTACCTCCTACTACTAGATACTAATGAAAATACTAAGTTACTACCTATTCTAGTATTGTATGTAACATAGAGACGTGCAGCGCAGTAGTTCAGTTTGAAATTATGTATTTTGTATCTTTCAAAATCAATGCATTTTAGTAAGGTAGTTAGGTTAGGTAGTTAGGTTCGCTATAGAATAGGTATGGTAAGTTAGGTTAGGTTATATGTATATACGCGGTGGTGTCCTTCTGCGAAACAGTCATCTCGCAGAAGGAGGCTGCGAGATTACCTCCACTCACCCTGCCCGCAGCAGGCGCACCGGGCGCAGGCGGAGGGCGCGCAACGCCCTCTTCCAGCCCCCCTGAATGGATCCAGGGGCGACGGACGCGGGGATGTCCGCTGCCCCCCACGTACATGGACCCGAGGTGGCGGCGCGTCGTGTTCACGCGCGCCCCTCTTAGACGTCGCGAGGGGAGTCTAACACCTCACTCCCCTCGCAGACTTGGCGAGGCCCGCGGGGTCGGCACCAGTCGGGGGTCGCGGAAGTATCTTCTGTTCCCGTGACCCCCGGCGCAGGTGTGAGAAGGAACACGGGGTGGTTTTTAGTCAGTGAGAGTCTGACAAACCCCTCTGCCTCCCCGGGCGGGGGACATCCATGGGGGACACCCCTCAAAAAAAAAAATGTTGGCATTCTTATTCTATGATTCTATATAACGCAAAAGGTTTAAAGAGCAGACTCAAAAATAAAAAGTAGTAGCAGTTATTACAGTTTTGGATCTACATATTTGTTTTGTATTTGTTGTCGTGTTATTTAAAGTGTGTACGTCTGTACAAAAAAAAAAGTACAAAAAGTATGTGTGTCTGTATGTAAGTATGTATGTTTGCCTAATGTCGAATATTTTCTTGTAAGTACCTAATCTAGATGAGGACTAAAACTAAAATTTTGTCAAATAGTGGGCTATTTCAGTTAGAACAGATTGGATCCGATTAAGGATAAATCATATTTTAGATTAATTAATGTTAGTAGTACATATAAAGACAATTTGGAATCAGCGCCATTTATGAGAATGTATAAAAATCAAATCAAGTAACACATGAACACTTTTTGAAAATGAAGAAAATTTCCTTTTATGTTAAAAATAAATTATTATTTATGATAAATACTATAACTATACAATAAAACTATTCTAAATTTACTGGTTACATACCTTATGTAGGTATGTGACCAGTTAATTTAGAATAGTTTAAACTAAAAATAAACAAACAAAAGAACAAATAAAAATAAACAAACAAATTTTAGATTAAGTTATTTAAAAAAAAAGAGTTGTAAATATCTGCGGAATAACATGCAGTTGTTTCGTCAAATAGAGTAAGTAAGTGACCACCATTCTCCTCGCCACTCGAACTATAGTTACGACAACACATCAGTGTGGCAATGCTTGCTATGTCTTGTGCATATGTTGCAAGCTAAGAATCAATCAAAACATCCTCATCTTCCATTAAAATTAATTAACCGACTTCTTAAAAAGGAGGAGGTTCTCAATTTGACTGTTTTTTATTATATTTGTTACGCGACTTCTCCGCCATTTATGGACCGATTTTCAAAATTATTTTTTTATTGTGTCTATTATTTATATGGTATACTGGAGCAGATTGGTCCCATTTATATCAAAGCTCCGGTCTGATGATGGGATCCTCGAGAAATTGAGGAAACTCCTCAATTAATATAGGTCCCCACACCTACTTACCAATTTTTACATTTTTTAACAAATCAAGCAACTTTTGAAAGACTCTTATTTAGGACTACATACGAAAAAAACTAAAAATAGCAAAATAACTTTTTTTTACTCATATTAATGCCTAGCTAGAAAGATCTTAGCGAAGCCATTTTCTGAACAAAAACATATTGAGGACAATAAACATAGGAAATATTTATCAAGTTACAAAGATATCAATTTCAAAATACCTACGCGAATAAAAGACTTGATACTTTGGACTTGCAATGTTGTATTTTGTTAACTAGGCCTACCTTAGCATTATTATAATGAAACTAATACTTTGCTCGCGACATTATTCGCGTGTATTTTTAGGGTTCCGTAGTCAACTAGGAACCCTTAAAGTTTCGCCATGTGTGTCTGTCCGTCCGTCCGTCCGAAAGCTGAAATTTGGTACCAATATGTGTATCAATCACGCCGACAAAGTGGTAAAATAAAAATTGGAAAAAAATGTTTTATTAGGGTAGCCCCCCTATTTATAAAGTGGGAAGTATTTTTTTTTTTAATTTCAACCCTAACGTGTAATATATTGTTGAAAAATCAATAGGGGTTTACAAAAATCATTTTTTGATTATGTCAATAATTTCGGAAATAATCGCTCCAAAAGTAAAAAACAATGTCTCCCCCCCTCTAACTTTTGAACCATAAGCTTAGAACTTATGAAAAAAATCTAAAAAGTAGAACTTTATAAGGACTTCCGAGGACAATTATTTTGAACTTGGATGGAAACAGTTTTTGTACAAAAAAGACAAAAAGTTGTACAAAATAATTTCTGGACTAAGTTTGTAGTATAATCGTATATGCAAGCATTTTGAACACTTATTGTGACGGACGGGAAACTACGGAACCCTACACTGAGCGTGGCCCGACACGCTCTTGGCCGGTTTTTTACTTAGGTATGACTTCCCTTCATGGTCTGCCGCGGGCCCTTGTTCACTAATGTTGTTCGCGAACGTTTTAATCAACAGTTACACATTGTACCCTTAATGGGCTATTTGAGGCTGAATTGACAACATTTTAGTTTTTAGTCACTCATCTAAATTACAAGAAAATATTCGACACTTATCTTTTCCTTTTTTTACCTACTTAATCAAAAAATAACGGCGATAAATCGAGTTAAAATGTCGCATGACGTCACTGACCAGTACAGTTTATGACAATGACTTTACAAGACCCCTCTCCTCAACTTGAATGTGCTTAATCTAAGCAGTTTTCCATCAATTTGAAAAAGAAGAAAATTTATTAATGAAACATGGTAGGTAGGTATACCTAATACATAAGTGGTCACAATGTTAAATAGTGCTACACGTCTCACCGTTTTTAAAACTGAATGCAAAGTTATTTTAACATATTAAATCATAATCCTAATGATTTTAAAAGCACATTAATTATTCTGTGTACCTATGACAACATGTATGAATGTAAACGAAGCAAAAGAAGTATGTAAGAATCGTAGCATATGGCGCTCTGTAGTTTCTGCCTACCCCCATGGGAAAAAGGCGCGAGTTTATGTATGTATGTATTAATTATTCTTTATATCAATTTTAAACCTTAGTTTAGTTATTATTTCACACATTATTACATACACAACCTTTTTAATGATAATTATGAATAAAATTTTAAGCAATAAGTATTACAAATGATACCGAATAAAAACATTTGTCAAACTTAGAGATCACATCATTGATATCGGCCAGAGGTTTCCTTCCGATATTTTCCTTCTCAGAAGAAGGAATCGTCCACCTTTTATCTGTGTCAGCTCGTCGGGTTAAGAACCGCGATAATATACAAAATACTGCAATGTAAGGTCAGTGACTTGAACATAATAATTATTCGACAAAACATCAGCAAAAAGTTTTTAAGTAGGTATTTTGATAACAATCAACGCTGTAGCTTCAACAAAAACTTTTAAATACTACCTAAACGCTTGCTGGCCACAAGGTTATTATTAGGATTCTTTGGTAAAATGACAAAACGGACCTTGTGGCCTAATAACAACAGCTCGATCGAAGGTTAAGCTACGATTGACGCGGTTACTCCGAGGATGGGTGACCATTTCATTACACATCAAAACTCCTCCGTGCCTTGGAAAGCCGTTGGTCCCGATTGTCATTGGATCAGATCTTTGAAAGTCGTTGCAGGTACAACCAGTTTAACCAAGGGGTATCGTGTTACCCAGTAACTGGGCTGTGGAGGTCTGACAGGCAGTCGCTCCATGTAAAACACTGGTATTGAGCTGCACCTGGTTAAACTGGAAGCCGACCCCAACGTAGTTCGGAAAAGGCTAGGCAGATTATGATTGGCCAGGCTAGGCAGATTGGAAATAGGCTACAGATCTGAATGTACGACTTTAATTTCACCTCCATACCTCCACGCGTTTTCGAGATACCTAAATGGTTTTGAAAGACAGACAGATCCTACAAGAGTTCTGTTTTGTCCTTTTGAGGTTCCGTATCTCAAAAGTATCCTAAAAACAGCAAACAATTAAAATTGCTTATTGATTAATATAGGGTCGACCATCATTAGAGGATCAGTTGAATATTTGCGAAGGGCGGGCTTTTCGGCTTTTCTTATGTGATTTTGACGTTCAAAAAGTGCTAATCCTCAGCATAATTCGAATAAAATTAAATGACTTGATTTTGATTTCATTTCCTGTTTACAAAGAATGTTATTAAGTACTTCTCTATACTTATTTGTTTTCGAAGACAGCAATGACGTAACAATTATACAGTATTTTTGTTCACTCGAGCTATCACCGACCCCAATCTAAACACATATACATCATATCCATTACTATTATAATAAAGAATAATGTTTGAAAATAACGGTCACTTTCACATACCGTAGTTTAAACTTTTGGAAAACAGTTAGAATTTAGTTCTGTGTTTATTTTGCTCGTAACTCGAGTTTTGTTGGGTTACTTGAATTTGACTGCCTCGAATTTGTTGCTCATATCGTGTCAGACAGAACAGAATGCACATGAACACCAATGTTTTACATGGAACGACTGCCCATCCGACATCTGACCTCTACAACCCAGTTACTAAGTAACACGATACCCCTTGGTTTTTTTTTTTATAGGTCTACTCTTGACCTCAATCCGCCAGAACACTTGGAAGGAAAAATGGAACTTACGGGAGGATGACAAAATGCGTTCCTTCGATAGCAGCCTCCAGCGCGCGGGTTCAGGCGATATTTCCTCCAAGATTCACGAGAGGGGAGAGTGAGATTTTCACCACACAACACCAATATTTTCACCTTTAGAGTTTTTAGCGGGAGCGCGGGCGCACGGGATACGTGTCACCAGTAAGCGAGCGGATTAAATTGGTTGTCAGACTATCGAGCTTCTGACTACCAGTAACGACTGTCATGGTCATAGCAAAACAAATGACAGCCGGGACCAACGACTTAGCAATAGCATGCTCAGAATTGCGTGTAAGAAACCTTGTAAGAGTGCAAAAAGTGACGCAACTGTGTAACGCACAATGTTACAAAAATAAAAAGAAATTTAAATACTTAATTTACGTCTTAGTTTTAAGTTAAATGGGCTATTTAACAAATTTTTAGTTTGTAGTCCCTCATCTAGATTACAAGAAAATTTTCGACACGTATTTTCTTCTTATTCAAATTGATGGAAAACTGCTTAGATTAAGCGCATTAAAATTGAGGAGAGGGGACTTATAACGTCGCTAGCAGACGTCCCGCGGTTACACCCGCGTTGTTCCCGTTCCTGTGGGCATACAGGGATAAAAAGTAGCCTATGTCACCCGAGGATAGTGTAGCTTCCCAACAGTGAAAGAATGTTCCAAATCGGTCCAGTAGTTTCGGAGCCTATCCAATGCAAAAAACAATCAAACATTTCCTCTTTATATATTAGTATAGATTACTATAGCTGTACCCTGCCACGCTTTGCTGTGGCACATTGTAATTGAATGGTTAAAAAAAAAAGAGAAAATGGCGTGTGGCACTCGGAGACTACCGCGGTAAAGCTATTGCATAGCATTTTTTATCAACTCCTCTCTAAAATTTCATGAGAATCGGTCAAGCCGTTTCGGAGGAGTATGAGAACGAACATTGTGACAAGAGAATTTTATATATTAGATGTAGTATAAACTGTACAGGCTAGTGACGTCATGCGACATTTTAACTCGATGTATCGCCGTGTTTTTAGAAAATATATGTGTCGAATATTTTCCTATAATCTAGATTTATTTATTCATTTATTGAACAAAACACAATATAAGCTTACAGTTACTATGACCAAAACGCTTACATGCTAACAATTTCCACAATCCATTTAAAACAACTAATCAAGAATTCACGAAATTAAAAAAAAAAAATAGAAAAATAATACGTACATACATGTCAATAGAAAAATGACAAAGGAATTGAACATTAACATTTAACATTTTTAGATGAGGGACTTAAAAGTAAAATTTTGTCAAATGGCCCATGCGTTCACGTGGTGTTTGTTTATCTAAAAATGATAGTTACACTACTCAATATTTAATGTTATTCTTTTTAAATGAAAGTTACTCGTGTTAACAATTGTTGGTAGACCAAATAAATAAATAAATAAAACTAAAACTGAGCCGAAATTGGCTTCTATGCTCGGTGAGCCGAGGTACTAAAAGTCACGTTCCGTTGAATCAAATACGTCGAACACAGCACGCGAGATAACACTTTCGCTTCACACACACAAAGATAATAAAGTGCACACGATTTCGCCCGTGATTTTTACTAAACGCGGCTTCTATGTGTTATTATTTTAAGAGTCACCAAGCATAGCTTAACCTCGATCGAAATGTGAAGCTGCTGTTGTTTAGCTGCAAGGGTATTAAGTAATAATTATGTATTTGAGCAATACATTTTAATTTCTTAACTACCGCGCCGGTCTTACCGAGCTATTGATTGCAAATACATAGGTATATACACAAAGTGACGTTTTCCTTTACCGGTCAATGTCTTGTACATGAATTCGTCAGTTGTCGGTCATTACCCAACCTCGTCCAAGTTACCTTGTCACCTCTGTCGCAATTATCCGACGGAACAAATCAATTGGCCGACATCGATGACCCCCGTACGACGACGGCATCGTGAATGGGCGAAAGGTTATAGAATCCAAGATGGCCGCGCAGATACTAGACTGTCTAAACTCTAAGGAAACAGGAACTTTTTAAAGACCATCATCATCAAACGTGTTATTGAAAGTAATGAGAGTTTTAATTAACAAAGTGATCTATACATTAATATGTACACATAATATTCATTATTGACGTTGAGCAATTCTGCCAACATAAAGATTTTAACTTTACCAAAGCGATGAACCTTTTGAAAACAAACAAAATATGACAGCTATAATGCAAGTTTACATTGACATGTTTGAGGAAATGAAAAGTTGTAAGTATTAATAATTACTGTGCCTGGCCTATTGGTTTACGCTGGATATTGAATAGTCAAACGAACTTACCTGTAAGTGAAGTTCGACGGTAATTATACGAAGTCTTTGTTTCATTCGAAAATGAGATAGGTTTACTTGTAGTACGGCTTATTTATATCACATCTTCATTACATAGTTTACAGCCAAAAACTGAACGTATCCCCTCGTGTCACGCGCACCTGTCAGTTATCTGTCAAATATCTTCATTAAGTTCACAGCAAATGATTGGTTTTACAACGTGGGGTCCAAGCATAAAATTGTATTTAGATAGCATGTATTGTTTGGGTCGGGTGGGACTCTTCTCATTTTCGAATGAAACAAAGACTTCGTATAATTACCGTCGAACTTCACTTACAGGTAAGTTCGTTTGACTATTCAATTATACTCGTCTTTGTTTCATTCTCAATGAGATAGGTTTACTTGTAGATGTTTAAAGACAAGTTGTAAAATCAATCAATAATTATTAAATAATTAAAAATAACAATGAGTTATTTTAAATTTTCCAAAAGAATCAAAAAAATAAATAAAAAACACAACATCGAATTACAATTCAAATAGAATCATACTCGTCAAAACTAAAATGGAAAATGTCTATTATTAATATGTCCATTTTGGAAATTTAGGAAGGAATGGTTGACCCTTCAGTTCACGTGTTGGTATAATTTATAATAAAGTTGATATTAAAAAACCCCCTTACCGGCTGAAATTCTTACATAATGAATGTAATGAAAGTTGAAAAAACGCGCTAATATTAAGTTCACTCTTTCTTCCATAGCCCTGGTAATCCAACGGCTGACACTGGAGCTTATACAGTTCAGCGTTTTTGTTACAATGTTTAGTAGGTACCTACTTACCTATTGTTTTGTAAAAATAGGAAACAAAAAATAGAAACCTTGTAATTGTCCATCTCCTAATTTATTGTTAATCCTTCATCATATCAATTGTAATAGCTGTAATTTTCTTAATTATGATTACCTATGTCTAATTGGATCACTCTATTTTTATAATGGAGATTGTTATCATCCTTTGACCTGTAGTTTTCGCAAATAGACTCAATAGACCTTCTTGGTAACAAAGTATAAATCACGTTGTTGCATGTAATTATTTAAAACATAATTAAGTAAACATGAAAAAACATCCCAAGTAGGTATATCTAAGTTTAAGAGGTCTTATTATGAAGCCTTTAAATAATCTTTTCATGTTATCATCTTATGCGGTCCTATGATCAAGGGTAGAGCAGATCAAATATAAACAAAACTTTCATAGGAAAAAACTTCTTCCAGGAGTCTCATTATGATATTGATCAGCATAAGTTATGGTAGGCTTGGTACTGCTACAATTCACAGTTTTAAGTCAAACGCACTGGAATTCAATCAATATTTAACGTAATTAATTTTCAACTGCTTGTTCACACTCCAAACATGTACAAATGTTTACATGACAATATTCTTCAACGGTTGTTTGTAAGAGATCACTTACCTATTTTATGAGTAATAAATACCCTATATAACTCTTTAAGTTATTAAGGTGGATAATCAAGAGTATTCTATACTTTTAAAAATAAAAAAATTTAAATAAAATCATTTCATTTTGTATTTTACTAACTTTACGATCCAATATGGACTACTTTTCAGTCTATTAAACCTATTCTTGACACTTATTTCAATTTCCTGTGAAGGACATGTCACAATCTAGAATGATAGTGCCAAGGAGATAATTAAGGGGTTAAAATGCCTCTGTAAATGTATCAACAATCTCTGAAATATTGAGAACCATGGTTTGACTGAACAATGGATGAAGTACAAACAGTACCTTCTGCTTTTGTAATGTTTACTTTTCTTCTAGATTCAGAATCAGCTATTAATTAAAATTTAATCATGTAGAAAATCAAAATCAAAAAACCCTTTGGTTTGTAATCACACCACTGCCAATTATTTTTAGTAATGGTATATAGATAGGTAGGATATTGAACTCCTCCCAATCAATTGTATGTTAATGTAGTCATATAATCCATTCTCTATCAGATTTCACTATCTGTTGGGTGTCCTGCAAGGCATTACAGACTAAGTAGGCAGCAATTGAATCTAAAATATAATTTGAAGCTTAGCTTCATTTTCAGTCCATTGCTTAGATGCCTCCGAAAACCATAACCTCTTGGAAATTACCTTGTGGAAAAAGTATTTGTAAATAAATAAATATTCCCAACTTCCACACAACGCCACTTAGTTCCAAACAAAGCAGAGTTTGCGTTATGGGTACTAAACAGCTGATAAAAATACTTATATACTTATATATATATGTATGCTGATAAATAAATACATATTAGGGATAAATTATACCCAGACACAGAACAAATGATTGAAAAACATTATCCTGGGTGGGAATCAAACCCACAACCTCTAGCATAGCAGTCAGGGTCACTAACCACTAGACCAACAGGCCAGTCAAAAAATAAAATGTTTCTAACTTGAAAATATTCTTTACTCTGACTATGTTTATGAACTACCATTCAAGGTCTTGTTTAAACATGCAGTATTCAAGGTAGTATCTATTCCATAATAATTTATTCTCATTATTAACTTATTAAATAAAAGACAAGATATTCAATAGGTGTCATGCAAGTGGATGTAAAATTTTCATTCATCTGAACATGGAATCTGACTATAGTTGACTTCACATGTTTAACTTATAACAGTTGTTTAGTTTGTTAGTTAGGAATCTTGTTTTTCCTTGTTTATCTACAGTTAACTGAATTATTTCTTAACAGAAATTCGGAATAAACAAACTGATATATTATAGCCTCTCATTTTGTAAGCATCTTTCACCTTTCTTGTAAAAGTTTATCATTATATATAGGTAACCCAAAAAACATAAAACAATTAATTGTTGCCATTTCCTTTGAAGAGTCTATAATGTCATATATGTGTAAATATTGACCAGGCAATAAGCCTGTTTAAAAAAAAAACTACCTCTATCAGAAAGTCATTTTTCTGTTAAATATCACTTATAGTGCGGTAGACTTTTCATTTGAAATGTTCTGTTTTAACAAAAAACTTCAACTTCTAATTTAGAAATTAATGGAAAGCTTCCAATGGGCTTTTTACCAATAAAAGACTGGTAAACTAAGCTTTAGTATTCTGACCAATTTCTATTGCTCAGAAAATATTTATAAATTACAGATATTATCTGAAAAGATTTCTCTTTGGAAAGTTTTTCTTTCAATGAAAAGTAACTTTGGTGTGGTTTAGTATGAAATAAAGTTGTAAAGTAGTTACAATCTTATCAAAAAATAATAACCACAAATAGAAGTGATGATTAGTTATCAATCACATAAATTAATTTTTAAAATGCCCACCTGTGGGTGTATTTTGCAGCGCTGATGAATCCTCCGGTCTTCTCATGTTTTCTCAACCACTGGTGTCTCAGATGATGCCTCCCCCCCCCCCATTTTTGGAGTGAGGTTGGTTTTTAAAGCTGCTTGTTTGGGAAGTATTGGGTCTTCACCAAATAAGTATGTTTCTGACTCCGAATAAGGCAGAAAACTCTTGATGTCTTTATGACTGTTACTAGCAGGGAAAAAAAAAATGCCCCTCTATATGTATACATATATATCATACCTTAAAGTATCACTCAACTTTGTTACATTTTTTGCTCCGGAGTATCTAGACACATTTGAAGGTCTGAGTCAAAACAAGGCAGGGCGATGACACCCTGATGTTGTCTTCATCTTCATTATGCTTATTAAATAACATATTTTGTTAAGCTTCTTAGTAAGTATTAGATACCTGGGTAATCTATTTTTGGTAAATCTTATCCTGATTTCTCCAGTTGAGAACCCACGGCTAGCATTTTGCGAATCTGAACATCTTATGTCTTTTCCGGAGGTACCTGGTACCTGTTCTTCAATCATTCCATTTACCAACTAGAATCTGCATAATACAACTTTTGTTTGAAGATTTTTTATGAACTCCGGAGAAACATTTTTTGTTTTTTCTAATAATTTCAGATGAATTGTTTTAATGAATTTATTACAGTGTCTGTAGAAAACAGTTCATGCTGTAAAGGCAACAAACATTGTACCATATAACCATGTAAGTTCCCGCAGAACTTCCCTTGAAGGTTATAAGAAAATAGTCAACCACGTGTGTCCCTAAAGAACACCCCTCAGATTGCTTAAATCACAACATAGCCATTGTAAACCACGTGCGCTCCCGCAGAACGCCCCACAGGTTCTAGGCAAGTTGCTCACCATATATAGCCATTTTTCATCACAAATGCGTCTTCAAACGCTCCACAGGCTAGGCTATTCACTGCCAATACTGCCATTGTTGACCACGTACGTTCCCGCAGAACGTCCCACAGGTCAGGCATGCACAAGTTGTGTTGCTCACTTTAGCCATTTTTCATCACAAATGCGTTTTCAAACGCTCCACAGGTTGGGCTATTCACTGCCAATACTGCCATTGTTGACCACGTACGTTCCCGCAGAACGTCCCACAGGTCAGGCATGCACAAGTTGTGTTGCTCACTTTAGCCATTTTTCATCACAAATGCGTTTTCAAACGCTCCACAGGTTGGGCTATTCACTGCCAATACTGCCATTGTTGACCACGTACGTTCCCGGAGAACGTCCCACAGGTCAGGCATGCACTTGTAGGTTGCAAGCACGAGGGGATACGTTCAGTTTTTGGCTGTAAACTATGTAATGAAGATGTGATATAAATAAGCCGTACTACAAGTAAACCTATCTCATTGAGAATGAAACAAAGACGAGTATAATTAATAATCTATCTCGGTTGCTATCTTGATCCCGATCTTTGTCTGTAACCAATCAACGACCGAATTCGCCTATCCGAGTCTTAAAGATGTCCAATCAGAAGCAGCCGTCAAAAACAAAGGATCGGGATTTGGATTGAGATAGAATAATTAATATCGGGCGTTAGTAGCACAAAACTAAGGAGGGGGGGGGGGGGGGAAGGACTTGTGACGTCATTACCTATTCAGTATAAACTAAGAAATCGTGACGTCATGCGACATTGACAAATGTGTGTAGGTAATATTTTTAGTAATCTAGATGATGGTCTTAAAATTTAGTCACCTAGCTTTGGTTCTGGAAATTAAATTGCAAATGCAATACCTAAGTAGTCTCCGTTCAACAGCTCGTTACAAGAAACTATGAATGTAAAAACGTGCTGGGAATTAAGTAGCAGAAAATACTGTTAAGTTATACTTGGTTAGATTTTAAAATAAACCTTTTTGCGTTTTGAAGTAAGGTTGAAATTCGAATGTGTACATTTTCATGCCAAATTTGGCCCGGCTCTTCTTAACGGTGTTGTAAATAAAAGATGCTTTCTCCTTGTGTGTTTACTTATTTATTATTTCTAGTTACCTATCGCCCAAATGGACGAGCGTATATAATATACTTAACAATGATAATAATTATATTCGACAACTTTCACACAACGCCAGCTAGTCTCAAGCTAAGCTAAGAGCTTGTGTTATGGGTACTAAACAGCGGATAAACATACTTATATATTTCAAAATACATACATATTATAAATAAATTACACCCATATAAACACCACCCACCCATATATATATTATTATTATAAACTAGCTGTACCCGCGACTTCGTTCGCGATGGTTGTCCAAAACAAAACACGTCGCTTAGATTAGAGTCAATATACCCCACTTAAGATACCATCTGGTTTAGCATTTTTTTTTTGTCGAAAGCAGTAGGTGTTATACCTACCTTATCGCTATAGAAAATAAACAATTTGCGAATAAAGATCATGCAACTTTGAGACACTTGTCAATGTCGTGATCGCCAGTGGCAAGGTGTCCGCCTCTCATGTAAGAGGTTGTGGTTTCGTCTCCGGGCAACTTTTTCAATTTATATGTAGGTACTTTCTAAAGTTTATCTTAGACATCACTAACATCCCGTGCCTCGGAAAGTACGTAAAGCCGTTGGTCCTGATTGTCATTCGCAGAACTTTGACAGCCGTAACAGGCAGTCGAAGCCGAAAGTCTGACCAGTTTAGTAACCAAGGGGTATCGTGTCACCCTGCAGTAACTGGGTTGTGGAGGTCTGATAGGCAGTCGCTTCACGTACAACACTGTTATCCAGCTGAATCCAATCAGGCTGGAAGCCGACGCCATCAAAATTGGGAAAAGGCTGGGGAAAGGTCTTGATTGTTGAGGTTGTCGTTGATCCAAATTGATTGATTGTTACGAATAAAGATAGGTACTATTTGAAATTGCTATGCTAGTCTTCGTTCTGTTCTTCGAGTCTCTACTAAGGTCCCTCTTAGAAGGGATCAAAGGCCATGGGGTTGTCGCTAATTTAACATGAAAACCGACACACTTTTTCGGGCGAAAATTTTGTTCGTGATGTCCGGTCTATAGGTATTGAATGTCTTTGATTAAACCCAATATTGACTGTCCGAGGGGTGTAACCGTGATTCGGCAGTGTTTTTTAAGACCAACCCACAACTTTTCGACGTAAGAGCCCCATCTGATCCACGGTTAAGGAAAAGAGATTCGAACATTATTTGTGTTGATCGCAGTAAAACAAAAAGGTGCTCGAAGTGACCACCGTTACATTTTGTATCTTCATGTGGTGAATTTGCGTTGACATTGTCTCTATGGCTACTTTTAGGTCTACAACGGTGTCGTAGCTTGTTTTGTACACTTCATCCTTAACGTAACCCCACAAGAAATAGTCCAGAGGCGGTATTGAAAAAGGCGGTGGTCACTTCGAGCACCTACTAAAATAAATTAAAGTATGTGGAAACAATGCATTTTATTCATTTTAGACATCATGTTTCACACAGACATTTACTGCTTAAGACCTACATAATCGATATCTAAATAGAAATAGTGTAGGTTTTTTTTTCAAAATAACCGGGTTCGATTCCCGAACGGAGTACAGATGTTTCTTAAAATGTATGAATGCAGTTTTTCTTGTTATTAAAATCGATGACATGGTTCCTCAGAACAGATCTTTGTATGTCTTATAGTTTCAGACTGACCGATTTCAATGAGACACCCTGTATAGAATGGCTCCAATTATTTTCAATAAAATTCATATAAAAACCTAAATAATAATATTTTTAAACATTTTTACTATTGATATAATATGTGTGGTTTTTATCCGACTTTGGCAACGTAAAAAAGAGGGTTATGATTTTGATAGTGATGTATGTATCTACACAGGGTGTATTCAATTTTTTCTTTGCAAAAATAGACCACCGACTTCTTAAAAATTTCAAAAATGGTGCAAATGAGTTCTGTTGGATATCCTTTAACACGCTGGCAATTTATCTTTTGGACAATGTAGCTACCGACATTAAAATGTAATTATCAATATTCCATTGCTAATTTTTTGTTACCTTAAACCTATCTCAGTATAGTAATTTGTATTCTAGGTGCATCGTTCTGACATATAATCCGATTAAAGTATTGTAAAACCTATTTTAAAAGAGTAATTATGGAGTTTATTCTTCTCATTCAAATCTACTTTTTGGAAAGGGCAACTAGAATAATGTTCATATTTTAGTTAACTTCAGTTTGACGTTTGTAGCGTAGTGGGTTTGTTGGTAGTTAAATGAGACACGGAAGACTTAGTTCTACATTTATTGTATCACTACACATACATAAGTTTCTAGGGTCTAGGGTTCTAGTGTCTCTAAAGGTCACGCACTGTCACTGAAGGTAGGTAATACGGTACTGCCCTGAGCGACCAGAAGACGACGATCGCCACGCACGGTAGGTAGGCCGGGTAGGCGGCCTCACGCGTCGGTAGGGACGCGCGGCAGGGCGGTCGACCAGGTGGCAGCGGGCTCAGGGCAACCAGCCCTAGGCAGCGTTGGTGGTGGCTGGCAGCGGCAGCGCAGACGGCCAGCAGGTAGCAGCGGCAGGCCACTGACTACACGGCCGCGGCTTAAGGTAGCTCGCGGTAGGGCGGCCGTGCAGGTGAGTGTTTCTCACCGCGTGGGTAGGCACGCGGGAGCACAGTTAAGCAGCAGGGCAGTGCAGCGTGGGCGAAGCAGCGATAGTCGTTTAGCCAGCGCCAGGAACCCTGAAACAGCGCCAAGGGGGGGGCGCTTGAGCTTCAAGATGTTCCTGCAAGCCCCTACGATGTGCGTGTCCCAGCCATGCGTCAGATGCGGCAAGCTCAAGGCAGTGAAGAAGATGGAAGATGGGTACTCACACATCGCAGTGGTTTACAGTGATTAGATGATAGGTGAATAGGCTGACAGACTAGAGGCAAGGCGTGGCGTCACATCGCCACGTGGTTCTCATTCACCGTCGACTAGCGTCGCCGGTTTATGATACAGCATGGATGAGCATGATTTAGTTTATAGAGAATAGAATAGGATGCACGCCATGCGGAGAACCATATAACCAATTAGAGTACATGTGCATAGTGAATAGCTAGGTGCTAATTAATATTAGATACAGAATACATTGGTTTAAGTTCCATGTCTATGTTAAATTAATTTATGTTTTGTCTATGTTCTATGTCTATGACACATTTTATTGTTGTATAATTTTTAGTCAGAGTCCATAATGTTGGATTTAATATTTCTGAACGATAAAACAATGACAAGCAGAAAGGCTAATATCCTAGTTAGGTGTCAAACGTCAAAGAAGTGTCAAACGTCAAAGTTGAATAAAATTTTATAAGTCGCTGACACTTGTAAAGTTAGGTTAGTTATGACATCTCAGCATTATAGGTTAAATTTATTTGTTTAACCTGCTTGGTTATGAATTAATTGTTAAGTTACAGAAGTTGTAGAAGTCGTTAACGTTATGGACTAAAGTTTAGTTTTTAATTATGTGTAAGGATTACGTGACATTTATGAGAGGTTTACAGTATGTGTATCTCAACAATCAATTAGCATTTATTTAGTGAAGTCAGTTTGTATATAGGACTTTATAGATTTATAGTGAGTACGCAGTTGTAACTAGTGTTTAGATTACAGCTAGTATTAGATTTTTGATAGGTTAGATATGTATTTAGGTAGCTGTTTAGGCTTGTTTATTGAGTTGCAATCCGCTCATAGTTAGAAAACACCTGGTTTAGAGCCAGAAGTGTTAGTGTCTTGCTACCGGGTAGGCGGTAGAAGATCCAACTGATTAACAGTTGTATTTTATCTATGGTTAGCCATGATAAAATTAGGTGCTATGGTGTAGGGCCATTAGCACAATTAATAGTCCTCCATCAACGGGGTAGGCCGAGATGAGGTCCAACTGTGGCTTAGGCCAACAGTTGTTAGAATACCAATGGTGTAGGGCCATTGGTATGGGGAAAAGGTACTACGGTTTAGAGCCATTAGCACTTTTAGTAGTCCTCTATCAACGGGGTAGGCCGAGATGAGGTTCAACTGTGGCTTAGGCCAACAGTTGTTAGAACATCCATGAACTTGGTCATGAATGTTTTAGACACTGGTTTAGAGCCTAGTGTTTGAATACTATAGTTATAGTTCTACTATTTTAAGTTTTAAATTCTAGTTGTAACTAATTAAGTTTTAAGTTATCATATTATAGGATAGGACAATGTCTGCAATTTCAATTTTGCAGTTATTCTTCATGAAAGTACAGACTTGTTAGTGTTTACAGTAACACAAACAACACAAATGTTTTATAGTAGTTCCTAATGACCTACTCTGCTATCTAATAAAAATAAATACACTCCTTAGTGACCACAGCATGCAGTGCTATGGCAGTGAGTGTTTTAAGCAACAGAAGATGCTTACATGTGTAATATGCACATAGAACGTTTAGTATGATTGCAGTCACCTATGTGTAGGCACTGTCTTTAAGATGTTCTTGTTAGAACATGATAATAACAACACAAAAATAAGGGTAGTGTACCATAGAGCATATTCTGCTACAAAATAATTAATCATCCCTTGGGATCCACAATACCCTCTATGGCAACGCCGTTTAAACAGAAAGGTGCTTACACATTTAATAAGCACAGTGAAGAGTGTGACAGCAGTATGTAAGTGAGGGTGTGTGTAGCTAGTTAGGTACAGAATTTAAGGTATGTAACTTACAACCATGCAGCCCAGAAGCAGTTAGATAAACCTCTGTGGACGTGTTGTATGCCACATTAATAGCAATTACTATATTATAGTTAGTGTAGGTAGTTGGCGGATGCAGATTTTCCTGCACGCCATTGACTAGTTTAGGACTAATCTAAGGTACAAGTAGACCTTCTACGACTGGTTGTTGATAGATGTCGTAGTATTTTTTTCCTTGGCATCGTTTGACCCTGTATGGATCAAACACTAGTTAGCTAGGCCTACGGGTGGACTTGTCTCTGCTTGCTGTTTACTGGGAGAGTTATCCATCGTAGGGGTATTGAATTTTGTCTGAAGGGCCTTGTACTGTGTGTCTTAGGTAGTGAAGCGTGACTCAAGTTGGTTTTTAAGCTTAGTTGTGTCTTGTGTGGTTGGTGTAATCCTAGCTAGACGGTAGTAAATATGATTCCTGTTTGACTGTGCTACACTAAGAGAGTGATCAGAGTTCACCGTTGTTAGATAGTTACTGAAATCGGTTAATGTCTGACTCACACTATTCAGATCATCCTTCTCATCTATCCCGGAGAGCAAAATGTCCTCACTTTCCTAATGACTAGCTAGCTTGCTTATTTGCTTCCTAAGTTCTATGACTGTCCCCTTGTCGCCACCTCTGATTGTCACCTCATACTCTAGTTAATCTAATGAGAAGACATTGTGTTCTTTTGTTGACAAGGTTAAATTAAACTAAGAACCAGGATTTCTGTGCAGACAGACTCATAAGACCGATCTACTGATGGCTGAAGGTGTCTTGGCCACAGTGAGAGGATGACAACACAATACACAACACACCAATTAATATAGTAGGTACATTCAGCAACGCGATGGCTTATAGTTAGCTTATTATAAGATTTTACAATTTTATTATTGTTGTAGGTAGGTGGATAAAAAAATTTTAGATTATTTTTCTCACAAAATTATTAGTAAATACCACAACGATGCTGAGCGTAGGAGAAAGAGACCAGTGCGAGAACCTTAGAGACTACCGAGTGGGCGCCACTGTAGCGTAGTGGGTTTGTTGGTAGTTAAATGAGACACGGAAGACTTAGTTCTACATTTATTGTATCACTACACATACATAAGTTTCTAGGGTCTAGGGTTCTAGTGTCTCTAAAGGTCACGCACTGTCACTGAAGGTAGGTAATACGGTACTGCCCTGAGCGACCAGAAGACGACGATCGCCACGCACGGTAGGTAGGCCGGGTAGGCGGCCTCACGCGTCGGTAGGGACGCGCGGCAGGGCGGTCGACCAGGTGGCAGCGGGCTCAGGGCAACCAGCCCTAGGCAGCGTTGGTGGTGGCTGGCAGCGGCAGCGCAGACGGCCAGCAGGTAGCAGCGGCAGGCCACTGACTACACGGCCGCGGCTTAAGGTAGCTCGCGGTAGGGCGGCCGTGCAGGTGAGTGTTTCTCACCGCGTGGGTAGGCACGCGGGAGCACAGTTAAGCAGCAGGGCAGTGCAGCGTGGGCGAAGCAGCGATAGTCGTTTAGCCAGCGCCAGGAACCCTGAAACAGCGCCAAGGGGGGGGCGCTTGAGCTTCAAGATGTTCCTGCAAGCCCCTACGATGTGCGTGTCCCAGCCATGCGTCAGATGCGGCAAGCTCAAGGCAGTGAAGAAGATGGAAGATGGGTACTCACACATCGCAGTGGTTTACAGTGATTAGATGATAGGTGAATAGGCTGACAGACTAAAGGCAAGGCGTGGCGTCACATCGCCACGCGGTTCTCATTGACCGTCGACTAGCGTCGCCGGTTTATGATACAGCATGGATGAGCATGATTTAGTTCATAGAGAATAGAATAGGATGCACGCCATGCGGAGAACCATATAACCAATTAAGAGTACATGTGCATAGTGAATAGCTAGGTGCTAATTAATATTAGATACAGAATACATTGCCGGCAGCCATGTTAAATAGACACAGAGATTACAAATAGTTATGGCTTGCCGGGACATAAATTCAGCAGCAAAAGAACACAATGGCGGAGTTCACTTACCCAATAACTGGGGACTTATCTATTAGTAAGCTGCTCGCTTGATGTAAAAAATGCGTGCAGCCGTTTTTATAGGAGGTCCTGAGTGACGTTCTCCCTCCATTGTGACCACAGAGTACATTTTATTATATGGAATAGAGGTACAACTCGGCGACGAAAGTGAGAAACGTCAAATGTCGCCCTCTGGTCGCAGGTTTTGGAACTAATGCCAAGCCAACATAATCATACGTATAGCTACATACGTACAGTACTACTTGACAGGCTAGGTATTTTATATTTATAAGGTATTGGGTATGTGAATTACATTTCGCTTGCAGTTATGCAGAAAAGCGAAAAAGTAATTCACATTAATAAACAATAAAACAATGATCGGATTTCATTATTTATTTCTTTCTTTTCAAACACTTCTTACTAAGTTTTTTAGCTTTTATTTTATACGAATCCGTATCATCATCACACTCTCTCTTATTTATTAATATATTATTAATATCTTTACAATAGTTGTAAATAAAAAATCTGCAGGATATTGTTATTAAAAAATCTATTAATTTTTCAATGTGTATTGAACACTTTATAAATGAAAAATCAACAGTTACAAAAATTATCGTCCTTATGAGTTCCTTTAAATGTTGTTGGGCTAAATTTTCTTTTAATATTATATAGTTTATATCCTGCAGATTTGAGATACAATTTAAGAGAGAGTCGCTGGGACTGCAAAGCCATTTTTTATTGGCGTATTCCCGATATCTTAAATATTCGTGCTCACTGTCTGAAATTAAATCTTTTTTACATTCAGCACACCCCTTGAATACCTTTTTTTTGGCGCTTTTAACAAAATACCCACTTACATACTGTAGGCCCCCAATTATGCGTGGGTCATTTTTTTCTTCAAGGGGTGTGAATATTATATCGGGAATATTACCAAGTTCGCAATTTGTTTGCTGTTTGCAGCCCCCGCTTGTGATGAGTACTTCATGTAAAGTTTCACAATTGTCCATTTCACAGTTAGCTCCAGGAGCATGGACACTAGAGAGGCTGTTAACTAATAAAGTAGTGAATGCTGCTTCAAATCGTTCTGGTGTAGGGTTTACGTTGCGGCATCCGTGGCTCCTTATGGACCCAAAAAAGTTTTCTATCGGGTCTTGATTCAGATGCCGCAACCAAACTGATGTTATGCTATATTTTGTTTGCATTTTTTTTAATAAGAATTCAATTCCTTCCAGTGTCCATACCCAATTGTTTAACGTGGGAACATATTCATTGTTTAATGTTTTAGAATTAATAAATTTCATGTCTTTCATTATAACTTTACACTCCTTCCAAGTTTTGTGATGGATAGAAGTAGGTGTTGCAGGTCCTAGAAGAGGTTTCCCGTATTTCTTTCTTTTCCCAAAGCTTCCGTTTAGGGAATCGAACAGCTTGTCGAAAAACAACAGGATGTCTGCAGTGTCTTTGGCTTCTTGGGGAAGTATACCCTTATCTGTGAAAAAATACAGTGTGTTAAATAATGTTTTGTCTGATCTGCATTATGTAAAACTATAGTAAGTATTTAATATTTGTATTTCATTGTTTGTTATCTTCAGAAAAGAACTAGTGCAGACAATAAAGGACTAATGAAATTTACCTGCTAGATAACCCATATTCGATGCAACAGTTTGACTAAAAACTTGTGTAGCATTTTTGACCTTCATCCGTGGAATTTTGCTTGGGTCACAGTGGGCATCTGTCAATTTAGGCACCAATCGAATTCCTTTGTACCCTGGGTTTTCTTTATGTAAGGCCATGATATGAGCCCATTTTGCCATTTTTACTTCCCCGTTTTTTATATATTTCAAATGTTTTGTAATTAAATTATTGCGTATGCATTTCATCAGATGGGGAGGGTCATATAATGGTACGATTTCTTGGTCGTTTATCATAAAAATGTTATCATGCGGTTCTTCTCCCTTTCTTAACAGGTTACCCCTTGTCTCTTGCAGAAGATGTTTAATGCAGTTCACATTATTTGTGCCTTGGTCGCACACAGTTGCTACTACAATAAGACCGGCATTTTGTAGCTCATTAATGACAGCTTTCAACTGCTTCGCAAGTTCAGGCCCCTTTGTTGCAGCTTGTGAAAAAGTGTATCCAACAGGTTGCTTATAATTTTTTACCAAGCCTCTTACCATAAACACCTGCGCATGATCTGCATAATCAGGTTGTGTCTCCAGGCCATTTGTAACAAACCCACAAACTTTGTCCTTCCTTTCATTGTATGTCACATTGGGTTTGAGTGACATTTCGTCAAACAGGACAATACATATTTTATGTTCCAACTTCATTTTTTCAGTTGCTTTACGTATTTGCTGAATCATATTTTTGTTGATTCCTGGATTTATATCTGCCATGTTGAGTAACTTCAGGAGAGTTTGACGTGATGGCAAGATAAATATTTTCCTAAGGAATCTGTACCCTTTTGGGCTCTGTTTGAGGAACGACAAAGCAATAATTTTTTCCTTTAATGTGAAACGACGACCTTTAATACCTTTCTTATGCTCTCTGAACTGCAATAATGTCAAAACTTTTGATGTGCTAGGTAATTTGTCGAGTGTATTCAAAAACTGGGGATTCGTTGTTAGATTTTGCAGTGCCTTGATCTTTTTTGCCTGATTCTTGACCTTGTTGCGGCACTTACTTAGTTTTACTCCAACTAGCCTAAGTTTTCTGTATAAAGCATGCTCAGATTGAGATAGAGCAACGCGTTTCACCCGCCTTCTAGTAGCGATAGTTACTTGTTGCTTTCGATGCTCTGTAATAAAAGAAAACATACTTTATTAAATTATTTAACAACTATGTTGTTTTGTTGAAGGAATGAGTTTTTTGCCATAACAAGTAGGGTGTAATAGTAATAAATGAATTACTTGTATTCTATTACATTTACCTGCCATAGAACAATTAAGTTTTGTAAAAAATATAATATACAAAGTGGAAAAAAAAAAGTTTTTTTTTCTGTGAGTAAATTAACCTATCTTAAGAATTTTAAGTGGCTTCCCTTGAGGACCTATTGATTTTTTCCAACCTGTATACTTGCCTACCTAATGTATCTAATTTCCTAAATAAGTAAGGAAAAATACTATGAAAAAATAAAAAAAACAGGCTGCCAATTAATGCAGTTATGATTATATCTTCACTTACCACGATTTTCCTTTATTTGTATATCTTCCACAGCACTTTGAGTGCATGGCTGCATATCCACAGACTCCAAATGTGAAGTAACAGGTTCTGGAATGACAATTAATCTATTAAGGACCAGACACAATAGATTGTACTTTGTGTCTCATTAGCACCGCTTGACAGGTTAAATGTGAACTATATCAGTTGCAGAAGTAACCACTGGGTTAGTGGTATTAGGTTAGGTTCTCAACTTGTGGCAATTAGTTATTGGGTTTGTCACAAAACATTATAGTATGGGTATACTATAATGTTTTGTGACAAACCCAACAACAAGTAGGGTGTAATAGTAATAAAAGCATTACTTGTATTCTACTACATTTACCTACCATAGAACAATTAGAAGTTTTGTAAAAAAATACATACAGAGTGGAAAAAATCTATGGGCTCTGAAGGGAAACCACTTTATAACTTTAAAATACATTACTTTACTTAAAGGAAACATTGTATTTTTAAAAAGAAATCAATCAATCAATCATTTATTTTGCTAAACATAGGTATAGTTTCTAATAGTATGTTGTCCAAACCATTATGTGGTAGCTGGTTCGATTCCCGGTTTAGGTAAGCTTGTCGAAAAACTTGTGAATAGTGTTGTTTCTTTTTAAAAATAAAATAATATTTTTTGTGAGTAAATTAATCTATCTTAAGAATTTTTAGTGGCTTCCCTTGAGGGCCTATTAATTTTTCCAACCTGTATACTTGCCTACCTAATGTATCTGATTTCTTAAATACGTAAGGAAAAATACTATGAAAAAATAAAAAAAACAGGCTGCCAATTAATGCAGTTATGATTATATCTTCACTTACCAAGATTTTCCTTTATTTGTATATCTTCCACAGCACTTTGAGTGCATGGCTGCATATCCACAAAATCCAAATGTGAAGTAACAGGTTCTGGAATGACAATTAATCTATTAAGGACCAGACACAATAGATTGTACTTTGTGTCTCATTAGCACCGCTTGACAGGTTAAATGTGAACTATATCAGTTGCAGAAGTAACCACTGGGTTAGTGGTATTAGGTTAGTTTCTCAACTTGTGGCAATTTGTTATTTGGTTTGTCACAAAACATTATAGTATACCCTGTGACTATACTAGTGAAACACCCATGTTTAGCTGAGGAAGCATAATTAGCAGCTCATGATGGGCTTGTCTTGCAAAAATAATATTAATTTACCTTTTGATGTAGATGCTTCTGACATTTGAAGAGGTCGCAACACTACTCTTTCTGTGTTGAATTTTAAGAAAGATAATCCTGTAATAAAAATAAAAATCCATTCATTTTTTTTTCAGTTAGACCATATTATTATATAAATTAATTAAATTAAGAATGGGGTAGCCAATGTCACTTCGACTCATAAATCTTTAAATAAAATAAACATTGATCTGTTGTAGGACAAACCAATTTATATACTTTCACCCCCCATCTGCCGATAAATCTCCAGGAGATTTTTACTAGAGATACTAACTAGTAATAAAGATGTAATATCACTGTCTGCCAATACATTTCAATATTAGTTTTGAAAGGCAGACTCCGTTTTCTCCCTAATAAAGAAGTTATTTACCAATTCATTAAACATTACTCCACATAGAACCAGCAGTTTTAGTTTCCACAGTTAGCAATAGTCCTACACTCTCCGGGAACAAACCATGACTATTTCTATAGTACAGCCATGGGAGGTCCTAATTTGTGCCCCATACCATCTTAGATTTAAGTTCCCTTAAGGGTCTTTGAGTGTTTGTGTGTGTCTTGACGTCTAACAGGGAAGAATGGAAGAAGAAAATGTGTTGCTCCAACCCCAAATAGGATGGGATAAGGTCAGGAAGACGATGAAAGGGTCTTTGAATGTTGGACCTCTGTGTCCCTCACATTAAGCACAGAGGTTCCTTTTCACGGAGGAAACTTGATTTAAGGAGGATCCGAAGATATAATCCACCATTTGTGGTTTGGTGGGTTTAAACTGTTTTAAGTAATAATAAACCTACTGTTCTAAATCTGCATTATTTGTGGTTATTATAATTTATTAAGTATAACTAACCTGGCATGTTTCTTGTTGGTACAGCTTCTTTGCTGAGTCGATTATTCCGGCAGCAATATCTTTGTTCAAAGTGGGCTCGACAAACACGGCGGTATTTGAAAATATGTTCATTTTCAAGTTGCAATATGTCACCACCAACGGAATATACCCACGTATTAAATAACTCCTTATCCTTAGCTGGGTTAGGGAATTTATGCAAATTCGCATTGGTATCTGAAATAATACAGTAAGTGATCAGTGGAGTTGAAAGTCAAAATCTGAAATTGACCCTATGGGCAGAGTCCACTAGACTCTGCCCATAGGGTTTTATCATAAGGGTCTGAACTGCATGACAAATCAGCCCAAAACAAAACGACATTTTGGCCCAGCGGGATTATATGAAATACTTACCTAAGCTATTTAAACATCCGGGGACGCAACACTGTCTGTTAGACATTTTAATAGATAAGATATCAATGTCACAAACACAAAGTTGGGGCACCAAAAGGGTCGTCAGAGTCCTGTCTCAATATTACGATTTTAACAATCAACACAAGCACAAAATCAACACGGCCGGAGGAGCAGAAGCTCAACTCAACGGACTTAGGTGGAAAAAGCACTTTTAGACGGTTAAAATCAAGAAAAACAGACAAAAACAAGCAAGACGCGGAAAATGCACACACGCAATCCGGCGGACAAATAATTTCAAATTTGTTTTGTTTGACATTTGTTGTAGTGTTGCATACAAAAATAAATTCAGTTACTAAGTCTTGAAATTGTTTTAAATGGACTTTTTTTTAATGAGCTTTTAAATAATATTTTCTCGTTCTTTTGTTTATATTACATGAGTTTGTCGTGGTTATGCTACTCATGGAAATCGAGCGAATGCTGGTCACACCGAAGAGCCGAATGCATGGCTGTATGCACGCCATCTTGCGTGCCTAGTAGAACTACGTGGTCACAAATCATGTAATACTGCCATCTCTTAGGAAGTTTTAGAACAGTAACACAATATAATACGACCAATTTAAAATGTCAGTTTCATGTGTAGGTCAGCAATGCTTTTGGCGTTCAACCTTATTTTGCATACTTATATGAGTACGATTACCCGCTTGCCACTACTAAGATTGTCAACCCTGATTGTGACATATCAGAACATTTAGGGTTGTACCGATAATTTAGTTTGGTGAATACTATTTAGAATTAGTCGGTTTTTAGTGAATCGACTAATTTATGCTACACGTTCTAAAGTGCCTTGAAAGTGAATAAAAAAGGACATTTTAAGCACTACTATTTATTTTAACATCATTGTCATAAACATTGGTGTTTCTGTGATTCAAGAGGTCCATCAGTTCCGTCTCAGTGAGGAGCTGCAGGCTGGTGGTGACGTCAGCGCTGCGGTACACCTCGTACCGCGCGGGGGACTCCAGGGACGCCTTGCCTATCACCACGATGTGGGGGTAACCCATCCTGCACAACACATAATTAAATAGCCTATTGGTCTTGTTTTCAAAAACGGTAATAATACAAATTAGGCAGAGGTTCAGCGCTTTTTGAACATCAAAATTACATATGTCGTTCCCCTAAAAAGCCCGCCCTTCGCATAAAATAATATTCAATAAGTATTTCGTTAAAAACACCATTACAAAATACATTGATCATTTAAGCTGTCAAAACGCTCGCTACAACAATATGGCGTCGTGTCCGTCGAGTGACGTCACATGTTTTTATATGTCAGCTTTGGACGGTTAATGTGCGTTTGAAAACCTGCGCCAGACATGTGCGTTCCCATTGATTCTGAGATATGGATCCTTGTTGGGCGCGACTTACGCCCGATATTAATATTCTATCTCAATCCAAATCCCGATCCTTTGTTTTTGACGGCTGCTTCTGATTAGACATCTTTAAGACTCGGATAGGTGAATTTGGTTGTTGATTGGTTACAGACAAAGATCGGGATCAAGATAGCAACCGAGATAGATTATTAATATCCAGCGTTAGGGACCACCTCAAACTAAGGTAAATAAATAGTTTGAATTTGTTTTTTAATAATTGGCTTATTTTACAATTGTTTGAAGAACTTTTACAAAAACTTGACAAAGTCAAAACTCAAAATTGAAATTTCATTTTTGCATTTTGTTTCGTAATTAGTTAGTTAAATTATAGTGATTCCGTTCTTATTTCTGAATATTGTTAAATTTAAGGAGTTTAATTGTGTAGTTGTTTATTTTAGTTAGTAGTTCATTTCTCTTAATTTTATAATCTTTTTATGTTGTCACTAATGTCTTAGTTTTTGTGAATGCTGGTTAACCTGTATTGGCGACTGTGTAAGTCCAAGACTGCAAAACCTTTACTTAAGATTTTTTGTACACAGAAGCTTTTGGTAAACCTTTTTAAAAAATAAATAAATAAATTGAGATGTGGTCCCTCAATGGGAACGCACACTTTAACATAATCTGTCTGGCATTATCGTTGAAATGAGCCTTTTGGCGCAACCATTTACTTTATTGTTATTTTTCTCTCAATTCCATGTTTTACTTTTTACACAACAACGCCATTTTTTTTAGTCCCAAGTTAAGCTTGAGAGCTTGTGTTATGGGTACTAAACAGCTGATAAACATACTTATGTATTTCTAAATACGAACAAATGATCGTGCTCATCACACAAACATTTGTCCTGGGTGGGAATCGAACCCACGACCTCCGGCATAGCAGTCAGGGTCACTAACTACTAGACCAACAGGCCAGTCAATTTACAGTGCGTGCATGTTTTACCTGGAAATCGAATCGAGCGATGAAAGGTAGATGTATGTTTATACACACGTGACGTAACGGTTAATTAGGGCCAATACAAACTGAAACGATCAATCGTTTTTGTAAATGTCTTGTGGTCGCAAGCGCTACTACTGAGCGTGAGGTCCCGGGTTTGATCCCCAGGTCGGGCAAAGTGTTATTGAGTTTTTCAATCTGGAATTTCTCAGTAGCAGCCCGGAGTCTGGATTTGTGAACGATTGATGGCAATAGGCTCGCCCCCTATTACATGAGACTTAAACATAACTGGCGAAATGTGGGTGTACTACCAGGTACACCTCTGCCTAGCCCTTCGGGGATTACAGGCGTGACGTTATGTTTTATGTACATACATACATACATAAATAAACTCACGCCTTTTTCCCATGGGGGTAGGCAGAAACTACAGAGCGCCATATGCTACGATTCTTACATACTTCTTTTGCTTCGTTTACATTCATACATGTTGTCATACACACACGCCGGTTGCGAGTACTACGCACCTGACCTTTCTGAAGAACCTCACCAATAAGGTCTATGTATGTCCTTCTAGGGCGTCCCCTCCCGGCGTTCCCACTTACATCTGCCTTGTAAATACCTTTCGTTAGTCGCCTTTCATCCATCCTTTCAACGTGACCAAACCATCTAAGCATGTTTTATGTGTTTTTGTAAATTCTCAGTTGTCATCAAAGTTTCAATGACAGTGAAGAGATAGCCGATAGCCTTGCTGACAAGCGGTCCCTCAATGTAAAACACTGGTATTTAACTGCATCCAGATCAACTGGAAGCCGACCCCAGAAAAAAGCGCGCCATATTTCTTTGCTTTATCTGTGGTTTTAATTACCTGTCCGCCAGCATGAGTCTCTTGCCTATGGTCAGGTTGTGTCTATCGTCTATGATGACGTCATCGTCGTGTGTCTGCGATATTCTCTCATAGAGCCGGTTGATTTCTTCTAAACCATGGACTTGCCATTCTTTCGAACCTTCCTGTAACAGAATTAATACAAATCTATACTAATATAATATATAATATTAATATTTTATAGAGGTAAAATTTGTAAGTTTGTATGTAAGGGGTAATCTTCGGAACTAATGATCCAAATTATTGTACTGGTGGAAAGCTACACTATTCCCGGTGGACATAGGCTACTTTTAATCCCCGTATTCCCATGGGAACGGAAACTACGCGGGTGAAACTGCGTGACGTCTGCTAGTAAATTATAAATATTCCACAACTTTCACACCTCGCCATTCAGTCCCCAGCTAAGTAGAGCTTGTGTTATGGGTACCAAACAGCTGATAAACATACTTATATATTTCTAAATACGTACATATTATAGATAAATAACACCCAGACACAGAACAAATGATCGTGCTCATCACACAAACATTTGTCCTGGGTGGGAATCGAACCCACGACCTCCGGCATAGCAGTCAGGGTCACTAACTACTAGAGCAACAGGCCAGTCAATGATGATGATGAGATACTTACTTTAGGGCCTATGATAATGACACTGTAGGGCGCGATGGCTGCCGGCCAGCGAAGACTCTTCTCACTCGACAGGGCTTCTAAGCTAGCGGCTAATAATCTAGAAATAATTAAGGTATTTAGTAGTTAATAATAATAATAATAATGGCTTGCCTTAATTGGCCGGCCAGAGTGAACTCTGTCGAGGAACGGAGCTCCCACCTCTTTCTTGCCTTAGTTGGCCGGCTAGAGTGAACTCTGTCGAGGAACGGAGCTCCCACCTCTTTCTTGCCTTAGTTGGCCGGCTAGAGTGAACTCTGTCGAGGATCGGAGCTCCCACCTCTTTCTTGCCTTAGTTGGCCGGCTAGAGTGGAGATTCGCAAGAGCAAACGTGCTCGGAGGAAGGAAGCATTCCAGTAAGGTGCTGGTAGGGATCTTGACCGTACTTCCGGGATTTTCCATCAATTTGTCTAAAAGGATTTTGTGAACAACATAATCAAAAGCTTTAGTCATGTCTGTGTAAATAGCGCAAATGGGAATTTTTCTATCAACAGCAGACATAATATTATTTAAAAAATCGAAAATAGCCATGTTAATCGTTCTGTTTTTTTCGGAAACCGTTTTGTTCTTTGCTCAAAATATTGTATTTAGTAAGATATTGGTTTAGTGAGTTAAAGGGTGGGCAGAGATACACAGAATTGGCAGAAAAGAATAGATGGCCATTTTGCGTGAACGTTGGTACCACATCGTAGGTACCGTAAAACGGGGTGGATAGAAACTCAAGGGTGAATAGAAACAAAACTTTGAGGAGGATTTTTACGTTAGTTTAATATCGTTTGATACTAACAAGGTGTCAAGACTATTTATCTCAATTATTTAAAAGTATTACAGTCCTCGTATGCAACAAACAACTTTTAATTGTGAATATCCTACTCAAAGTTTTGTTTCTATTCACCCTTGAGTTTCTATCCACCCCGTTTTACCCGGTACTGTCATTTTATTTAATGGCGGCGTATTTACCACGATGACATATTAGATGTTACACATCATATGCGACTGCTGTAAGGCTTGCTCGTTTTTAGGGTTCCGTACCTCCCAAGAAAAAAACGGAACCCTTATAAAATCACTTTGTTGTCTGTCTGTCAAAGTCAAAGTAATTTATTTGTATAACATAGGTAAAAAGTATATGACTTGGTGACAATATCAAATTCTATGTGCAACACTATGTTTCACCTTGCAAGGTATACAAATTTTAACATTGGCTAAGTATCTTAACATTGTAACAAATTAGTAGTAAGTAATGTAGATACCTACTTTTTTACACATTCTCATTTTGAATTTCTTTTTTTTTTGCGTTATTATGGACCAATCAATTTGTCTTCTAAATATTCCTTAATCGAGTAGTATGCTTTTTTAAGTAGAAACTGTGAAAGCATTTTTTTGAATTTACTTAAATTATCTAATTCTTTTAAAATTCTAGGTAGCTTAATAAAAATTTTGGGAGCCATACCTAGAAAACTTTTTGAATACAGGGCAGTTTTATGTGGCTTAACACGAAGTGTGTTGCCATGACGTTTATTGTTGACTAATACAAATAGTTTTATGTGTTTCCTAACAAACAAAGCATCTGTCTGTCTGCCAAGGCCATATATTTCGAGAATGCGTGGAGGTATCAATTTAAACCGTATATTCAGGTCTACGGTCCCATAAAGTTGTGAAAAAATCAAACTTCTGAGTTTACGAAAAAAAAAAGATACAAAATCAAAGTCATATTTGGACACTCTCAAGGGAATCAAAATTCATAAGGTACTTCTCGTTGACCTATAGCTATGCAATTTGGCAAAAGACATCGTTATTTAAACCACAAGTACCTACAGAAAAACATCTAAAAACTATACATTTGTAATTAAATTCACTCTGGATAAGTTCCGAAAAGACTGCGCGATTCAATTCCTGAACTATTTATAATAATAATAATAATAAATCTTTATTCATTCAAACAATTAATACACTAATTAGGGTCATCATTTAAGTGCATAAAGCATAAGAATTACAATGTATCTCTGGCCCCCACACTAGGATTCTCTGTGTCGTGGGGTCCAGTCCTTCCGTAAATTAAAAAAAAATATAATAGTAATTGTAGAAATTATTTTTTTATGAATACTAAGTATTATAATGTACAAATTTCAAAATAAAAGTGAAAGTATACAGAAACAAATACAACAATACAAAAAATAAAGTGTGTGTGTCTGTGTGTGTGCGTTTGTGTGTGATTTATAATGGTGTGTCTGGGTGCGTGATACTAAATAACAATGTTTAAGAGATCTTCGGTAAGTGAGTAATCTTTGGGTATAAGCCATTTCTTATCTTTATTAGTTTTAATCAATTTACTATAATAATATAATGTTTCTACTATGTACGGAACCCTCGGCGAGTCCGATTCCCACTTGTCCGGTTTTTTAAAAAGCAAAGTTTCTCAACTGACCTGGTGACTCCGATCCCGTAACACGACATGATCAGTGGCTGGCTCGTCCCGCTAGCGGGCGTGTAGTGCGCCGAAAGGGCCGCGCTGTACCGCGTGCCGAGGACGAACGTGTGGCCCACCTGTGGGTACAGGGGGTGTCTGTTTATCAAACCTTCAAATTAGGCTCATTTTTGGACTAGTCAACGTAGTAAGCGACTTCATCGCACATTTCAATTACCGACATCTTCCTTAAATTCCACCTTTAATAGCCCCTTAACTCGAATGGCAAGGTTATACAGGGTGTCTCATTCAAATCGGTCAGTATGGGAAAGTCTGAAACTATAAGACATACGAAGATCTGTTCTGAGGAACCATGTCATCGATTTTAATAACAAGAAAAACTGCATTCATACATCTGTAAAAAACATCTGTACTCCGTTCGGGAATCGAACCCGGTTATTTTGAAAAAAAAACCTACACTATTTCTATTTAGATATCGATTGTGTAGGTCTTAAAACGTAAATGTCTGTATGAAACATGATGTCTAAAATGAATAAAATGCATTGTTTCCACATACTTTGCTCGAAGTGACCACGTTTACAATATTACTACATAGTACAGATGTTTTTTAAAATGTATGAATGCAGTTTTTCTTGTTATTAAAATCGATGACATGGTTCCTCAGAACAGATCTTCGTATGTCTTATAGTTTCAGACTTTCCCATACTGACCGATTTGAATAAGACACCCTGTATAATAAAAGGTCTATCTTCACGGATTACCCCATCGAGGTTTTCTCTATGAGTTTCATGTCATACAGACGTTCCCTTCATAAGCAGTGTGAACAACGTAGGGCTGTGTAGCTCAATTTGTTTGTTTGTAGTGCCCTAGTTTGAAGCCTTCTGGTCACAATTCGTTACTTTTATTTATTTTGCCTTTTTGTCTCTATTACTTTTCATTGTGTCAATGTCATGCATACCTGTTATTTGTATGGTTACTGTAATGCCCTTTTGCCCTGTAATTTTTATTTGAATATTGTTGGTGACTGTGCTGTTAGTGTGCTTATTGTAAATAAATAAAAAAATAAATTATCAGCACTTTTTGAACGTCAAAAATTACATAAGACAGTCTCCGAAAACGCCAGTCCTTCGCCACTTCCTAGTATTTTTGCTGGGAAGAAAAGTGGCGGAACAAACTCCCCAGCAATACTTCTGTCTGGTATATTAGAAGAACATGAGTTTAAACAGCATTAGTAATTCATAGGTAAACATAATCATTTAGCCTGTTGGTCTAGTGGTTAATGACCCTCTGCTATGTCGGAGGTCGTGGGTACAATTCACGGGTAGCTGTACGATCATTTTTTCAGTGTCTGTGTGTAATTTATTTATAATATACACAGCAATTTTTAAATTAGTATAAAAAATGGGCTGTTTCCTTACCTATTACTGTTCATATTTGCTTAATCAAAAGTAGAAAAAACGAAATTCAATTTTTATGCCACTATTTAGTGAACCTTAAATAACGAAAACAGCTGTTGGAGGCGCGGCATGCTTGAGCGAGATCACGCGAGCGTGAGCGAGAGATGACGATTAATGAATACTACTATGTCATGAATAGTCTGTACAATATTTCCATAAATTTGATGACTTTTTGGGATATAAACAAACGCTAATAACTTTGCTGTTTATGAATATTATTTATTGATACTTTACAAATATAATGAGAAGACCGTCTAGAATAAGGTACTAATTAAAAATTTGTGGTGTATAATGTGTATATGTATGTATTTAGAAATATATATGTATGTTTATCAGATATCTAGTTCTCATACTCCAGCTGTGCTTTGTTTGGGATAAGATAGCTTTGTGTGGAAGTTGTGGAATTTTATATTATTCTAGGGCGTCCCCTCCCGGCGTTCCCACTTACATCTGCCTTGTAAATACCCTTCGTTAGCCACCTTCCATTCATCCTCTCAACGTGACCAAACCATCTAAGCATACTCTTTTTCATTTTAAATCTCACCTCTATACTATTCTCCCTCCGTGTCTTCGCACCACACTTGTCACACGTGTGTTGTGCCTCTAACACTGCGCGTGCGCACGTCCCGCACACAGACAGCGCGTCCTCCCCGGCGGCGGCGGGCAGCTGCCACTCGTGCGACAGCGAGCCGCCCATGTCGCCGGTCGGGGCTGACACTACGCGAAAGATTATGAACGTCAGTGTTGCCAACTTCCTTGTAAAATAATCTTTTAATGTTTTTTTTTATGAAGTTAGTTGTATTTTTTTTATTTACAAAAAAGTGTTTTAGTAGTTTTCTGGTCTGTACCAGAAAACTACTAAAACACTATTTTGTAAAAAAAAATATTACTAGCCAGCACATCAAGTTACCCCAATGTGTCAAATTTTCCCAATTGAATATGAACCTTATTCTGTTTGACACAAAGTTGAAAAATGAGAAATTTGACACATTATACTTTTCCCAACAATATGAAACTTACTTATTACAATATTCCCGCAAAGGAGACAGTTTTTTTTGGGCCCACTATTAAACGGTTACGTTTATTAATCATATTACACATGAAGAAAGTGATCATCTTATTACTATTAACAGACCAAAAATTATATATAAATGTAACCGGAATACTGAAATAATAGCAAAAAAGTGTTACGGCAAAAAATGCTTGTCACATTAAAATAAACCTATTACTTTAATGTGAAAACAAATATGTTACCCCGGTGCGCAGCGGTAATGACATCGGCGTTTATATGCGTTTAAAGAGATAATTATTAATTGGTACAGTGAACTTGTTTTCAATTCTTTTACTAACGGAATATCAAGTAATGTACTTTAAAAACACAGTGGAACGAAACGTAATTAACAGCCCATTGCAGATGCTCTGTGGTCCAATTTTAATCAGTTTGACACTGACAAACAACATTATTATTTCCGTTATTATTGTTTCCGATTACTAGATAATTTCATGTTTCTTCTGTTCTTTTCGTATTTTTATTCTAAAGATTTTATGAAAATGGCATCTGTAGATACAGCGCATAATCTACAAAGCCGTTGCAAGCAATTGTGCAGCACCATTTCAACGGAATTGGGGCTGCTCTTGCTGGATACTGTTGTAATTGTTTAGTGGGCAGAGGCACTGTTGGCTGCTGTTTGGCTGCTGTGCACATGTGATGTGATGTGTATAGTGTGGTTTTTATCTTGGGCGCGGCATCGGCATCAAGTTAAAGTTGAGCCACCTGCATCTTTTTTAGATGAAATACTGCTTATAAGAGAAGATTTTGAAAATTATGACGAACAGTAAAAAATACTTCTTGTGACATACTATAATGTGTTTTTTTTATCTACTGACACAACCAGCTTATAACACATCACCTTATTATTTTAGATCTCCAGTCCAAGAGATTTAAAATACTAAAGGCTGGTATACTACTTTAGGTATTGAATATCTCAAATTCAAATTCAAATTCAAAATAGTTTATTGTCTATCTTAATCTACAGTCTATGGCCGGAAAAAGTGTGTTTCGAAATGAATACATATACAGGGTGGCAGGGACATCGACGCACAACCGCTTACCATGGATTCAGTACATGATTCTGGACCCCCCTGCGTTGAAATTTTTCGTCGGCTTTTTCTTAAATTTTACGTTTTTTTCTGCATTTTTTTTTACTGTAAACTGTATAAAATCATTATTTTTACCTAACCCAATAAGATTTTTAATTAAGAAATAGTAAATTCACTTGTTTCACTTAAAACAGCAATGAAAGTAAAACTCGAAAGGGCTACCTGATCAGCTGTTTTTCTAAAGTTCATAATAATATGCGAGGTCAACACTAACATGTAGGTAGGTCGCTATTCGCTTCTAAACGCCGACAAAGAGAACGCGGCACGTGGCGGCGGCACAGTCGCGTCAGTCGCGCCGCGCCGCCCTCTTTGTCGGTAAACGCGATATATCCCAATGCATCTAACAGACGCGCCACTTGAGACATTTTATTCATCTACATAAATTAATGACCATTTTCTACTTTTATTTTAGATTCATTATGGAGGATAATTATGTTTTAAGATCTTTGTCGTGTTACGTAAAGAAGATTAATAAAAAAACGAGTAGACGCGTATTGATAGTCACGTAATTTTTCGTCAATTTTTTGTTATCAACATTAATTTTAGTTTTGAATGCAATTCAACAATGTAATTTATTGTTTGATAAAAAGAGAACACATCCATTATCGCAATTAATTTCATGAGGAGGTAACTAGGTACAACCTAATGTGTTTGTACACTCTATCATTTCGTTGATCTGTGTCCGGTAGGTACAGAAAAAATAATAAATTATAAAGTGCGGCAAATTGAAAGAAGATTAGTAAACCTACATTTCTTTTGCATTTCTCCGATTTTTGTCAGTTCCTAGATTTCGTTGATCGCAAGCGGGCGTGTTGTTTTTCGCGAATTTGTGATCATAACGTGCGTAGGTAGATTTTAATGTCAAAAGTAATTTTCTCTGTGCGTGTTTGTGTGTGTGTCTTTGAGAGTGTCGATGCACAACCATGGCCAGCTCGCTAACCGGACTTGACCCCGTTAGATTTTTTCCTGTAGGGTTACGTCAATTAGGTATAAGGTGTTTGTGACCGAGTGCAATACCGCAGCAGAAATGAGATCGCATTGTGAATGTGTTTGCGACGCTGTGTGAGGAGTGTGTCCAGGATCCCACTATTTTACCTCGTGTGTACGTTGAAACTCTGCGCCGCGCTCAGATCTGCGAGCGACCACTTCGAACCCTATCTCATTAGGAATGAGCGAGATTAAGGTAGGTAAGTTAATTTATTGAACATTACTGGATCGCTAAGTTCTAATCAGGAATCTTTTTTGTTATCAATCCTCATCGGTATCGCTATTTTATGAGAAAAAGTTTAGGTATTGTTAGTTTTATTTCCTTATGGGTACTTTTAAAGTAACTACCATCAGTTATCAAGACTGATTAAACATGATTTTCTATCAATGTTGTCGTTCGGCGATATTTCGTAGGTACGTTCACGTTCGTCCGGCAGCGGAGGCGCGCGGGGCGGCGGGGGGCCGCGCTGCAGACGTATGTATGTGTGTGTGTAGGTTAGGTAGCACACGCGCGCGCGCCTTCCGCGAAGCGTTTTGATCGCGTTGTTTGCAATACATTGCGCACTCAAAAATGACATTTTTTTTAACCAGCCATTTCCGAGATGAATGATCTTCGTAGTTTCATTTATGGCACCAGGTGTAACCTTTTCACGACGTTTGCGCGTCGATGTCCCTGCCACCCTGTATAATCTATTTTCGTGAATATCTCTGTCTATCAAATCGTGTAAATCACATCAAAATCAGTACAGACGTGTCTTTGTTTTATACTTTATATTATTGAACACTGAACAGTGTACTATTTTAACCTAAAATACCAAGGAGACCTATCCACTTATTCAACAATCTTTCTTCTGAGATTTTAGGTTATTATGAGAGTCATGTTTTGACTATCGTATTTCACAGTATTCCGGTTACATACAGTTTTGCTAATATTACCACAGTAATCTACAGATTATAAGGAACAAACTAATGTACATTTCATTACTAAACGCCACAATTTGTGGTGGGCCTATTCCCCAAACAAAAAAAACTGTCTCCTTTTGACTGGCCTGTTGGTCTAGTAGTTAGTGACCCTGACTGCTATGCCGGAGGTCGTGGGTTCGATTCCCACCCAGGACAAATGTTTGTGTGATGAGCATGATCATTTGTTCTGTGTCTGGGTGTAATTTATCTATAATATGTATGTATTTAGAAATATATAAGTAAGTTTATCAGCTGTTTAGTACCCATAACAGAAGCTCTCAAGCTTAACTTGGGACTAAATAGCGTTGTGTGAAAAAGTTGTGGAATATAAATAAAAAAAATAAAAAAAAAACTATCAAAGTTACCCCAGAGATTCGAAGTAACCTCGGTTTACCGGTATAGATTGGAAAATAATAGAATAGTATACCCAAACAACCCCGTCATATAGGGTGACTGGTAATTAGTGACCGATACATAAACACGTGATTGTACAGACGCCAGCACATCAAGTTACCCCAATGTGTCAAATTTTCCCAATTAAATATGGACCTTATTTTGTTTGACATACAGTTGATAACCGATCAAAGAAATTTGACACATTGGGGTAACTTGATGTGCTGGCGTCTGTACTCATGACTACAAATAACGTTCCAAAAGAAACTTTTTTTTTACTCATTAACTTTCAATTAATTCGATAAGTCAGTACTGCACAACGGGAGCGGTGGGGGTGGAGGGAGAGCGTGTGACGCTACTACTAGTAGATTTTCCCTTCCCAAAGTCAGACTATCAGCTGATAGATCGTTCCGATTCGTGCCTACTGTGATCGATCAAAAGCGCGCGCGCGGGAATTTCAAACAGCGTTTTTACTATTTAATTGTGTTATAAGTAATAGTGATAGTTAAGTAATAAAGTTTCTTTGGGAAAGTTTATTGAAATCATGAGTACAATCACGTGTTTAAGTATCGGTCACTAATTACCAGTCACCCTATACACTCTCTATTATTGGTCGGGAAGACCGCAGCAGGCAAATAGGGAAAAAAAACTAGTAGAAAAAGGTAGGCAGATGATGACACAGACGAAGATTTTGCTCTTACCCTGGTGTATGGGCAGCTGGAGTCTTCGGAACAGCTCTGTATAGGCCTGGGTGACGGTGTGGTACACGTTCAGGGCACACTCCTCGCTGGCGTGGACTCCGTACGCGTCCAGCATGGAGAACTCACGAGACCTCAGCAAGCCGTGCTTGGGGCGGTGCTCATCACGGTACTTGTTGCTTATCTAGAACGTACACATGGCTACACATCAAGCTATACATTTCCAGTTTACGCTGACCTCACAATGCACGGAAATCATATTCAATGCGAGTCCAAGGCCATAGACGGCATTAAAACTCTGAAATGGTATATTGATTGTATGAATCTTCTTCTTACGATAAGAAGAAGATTCATACAAAGGAAATGTATTTAGCGCCACAAGATTAAGGCACTTAATTGTTCTAATGCATCTACTTCAAAATGTTACTATTTTTTTGTTACAAGGAGATGAGAGTTTCATCTCTGTACTTCACAATATTGTGAACTGAAAGCCTGAACAAATAAATTAAATCGCCACTTTAACATTTAACATTTGGGGTAGGCATGCAGTAAATTGAGCTTGTCATGATGCAACACCATAGATCACGAATATGGAACACGCAGCGCAGGAGTTCAGATTAAAATGAAGTATTTTGTATCTTTCAAAATCAATGCATTTCAGTAAGGTAGTTAGGTTAGGTAGTTAGGTTCGCTATAGGATAGGTATGGTGAGTTAGGTTATGTTATAGGTATATATGGTGACTAGTAACTAGTGACCGATACTTAAACACGTGATGGTATTCATGATTTCAAACTTTCCCAAAGATTTTTTTTTATACACAATAATTTATAACACAATAAAATAACAAAAACGCTTTTGAAATTCCCGCGCGCGCGCCTGCCATGTGATCGATCACAGTAGGCACGAATCGGCACGATCTATCAGCTGATAGTCTGACCTCGGGAAGGAAAAATCTACTAGTAGTAGCGTCACACGCTCCCCGTCCACTCCCACCGCTCCCGTTGTGCAGTACTGACTTATCGAATTAATTGAAAGTTAATGAGTAAAAAAAAGTTTCTTTCGGAAAGTTATTCGTATTCATGAGTACAATCACGTGCTTAAGTATCGGTCACTAATTACCAGTCACCCTATATATATTTCTTTTTTTTTAGTGATCGATGGGCAACAGCCATAAATAAAACTAAACATAACCCAAGTGTTATAATAATATTATTCACACGTCTCATTCACGGACTCATACAACGCTTTTTTTATAACTATTGGGGCATATAAATAAGTAATAAGTATTCCACAACTTTTCACACAACGCCATTTAGTCCCAAGTTAAGCTTGAGAGCTTGTGTTATGGGTACTAAACAGCTGATAAACATACTTATATATTTCTAAATACATAAATATTATAGATAAATTACACCCAGACACAGAACAAATGATCGTGCTCATCACACAAACATTTGTCCTGGGTGGGAATCGAACCCACGACCTCCGGCATAGCAGTTAGGGTCACTAACTACTAGACCAACAGGCCAGTCAAAAATTCATTGGATATAAACATTCGCCTATCGACTTCCATAGGCATGTTGACGGGGTATGTATAAATATCAAAATTATATTATTTAGTATCAGTCAGATAATAAAAATGAAAGACTAAGTATTTTTTTTGCTTTTACAATTGATTGAAAACTGCCTAGATTAAGCGCATTAAAATTAAGGAGTTTGTGTCGTCATAATTAAGTATAAACTATACGAAATCTTGACTTCATGCGACATTTTAACTTGATGTATTGCCATTAGTTTTTGATTACGTGAAAAAAGGTAAAATATGTGTCTAATGTTTTCTAGTAATCTAGAAGAGCGATTAAAAACTTAAATTGAGTCAACTAGCGTCTTAGGGTTGTGGGTACTACAGTGCCCACAACGGTGGATGTGTGCCTGGATTACATAATGAGATAGTATGTTTATGTAAATACCTGGTATAGTAGTAGCGGTAGCTGTTTGTAGGACAGGGGGCCCACATCAGCTAACAGATCTGCCAAAGCTTCTTCATGTGTCTGGAATTATAATAATAATAATTTATTTAAAACAATGTAACAAGACTCAGTGTTAGTAACACTTACAAACTGAGTTAGTAACATACAACGACAAAAACAGAAACAGTTTGTGACATTATTGCTGCAAGGTGACAGGCCGAGCCGAAACTTTGCAGCATTGGTTCACAATCACACAATCAAGCCTGCTCGCTATCAAAGACAGGAAAATCAGAATAAATAGAAATCCAAGAATAAAAAAAATTAAATTTAAAATTTAAAAAACCCCCATCGCAAAAAAGTAAAATATTTAAAAAGTTAAAAATAACACTTTAGGCATGAAATTTTACTTCACGTCGGGGTACCGCTTAAGTAAAGAATGATCCTAGTACTTGTAGGTATGTAGGTACTTATTTAAACGGTACCCCGACGTTACGTAAAATTTCATGGCTAAAGTGTTATTTTTAACTTTTTAAATATTTTACTTTTTTGCGATGGGGGTTTTTTAAATTTTTAATTTAATTTTTATTTTAACATTTTTAAACGCATTATTTTTGTTTTATAGAGTATACAGTTATGAGATTTTTTCAGTGCATTGTATGTAGAGTCAAATGCTGGTTAAAACGAATCCAAACACGACATATCTGCTATTATTTTGTCAAGAGTCTATCTACTGGTGTGCTAGATAACCTGGCTGCAGCATCAGCTCATCCTGTTGCCATCAGGGCATTGTGTGCAGAATCAAATGCTGGTTGAAACGAATCCAAACACGACATATCTGCTATTATTTTGTCAAGAGTCTACCTACTGGTGTGCTGGATAGCCTGGCTGCAGCATCAGCTCATCCTGTTGCCATCAGTGCATTGTGTTTAAAATCAAATGCTGGTTGAAATGAATCCAAACACAACATTATCTGCTATTATTTATTTTGTCAAGAGTCTACCTACTGGTGTGCTGGATAGCCTGGCTGCAGCATCAGCTCACCCTGTTGCCATCAGTGCATTGTGTGCAGAATCAAATGCTGGTGAAAATGAATCCAAACACGACATATCTGCTGTTATTTTCCCAAGAGTGTATTAGTCTGCTAGATATCCTGGCTGCATCAGACCAAATACACCATAACGTTGCTTATTAATATTACACACATGGGTGTTCGAAATTTTAAGACACACATATGTTTCTAAGTAAAGTTAATACCCATAGACGTCTAAAATAGCAACGGTAGCTAACACAAAAGAGCTGATAACCTTGAAACGGCTGAACCGATTTTGATGAATTATATCTAAGAACCATCGCAAGAAACCCTGCTTTCAAATAAAAAAAACCGCATGTAAATCGGTTCACCCGTTTGGGCGCTACGGTGCCACAGACAGACAGACAGACAGACAGACAGACAGACAGACAGACACACACACATAGCGGTGAAACTTATAACACCCCTCTTTTTGCGTCGGGGGTTAAAAAACTTGAGAGGTCTCAAGGGACGGATGGAACTAAGTTTTATTTTTTTATTTTATTTTTTCTCTCTCTCTCTCTCTCTCATATAATCTCTACTTAAGTACCTAACTCCATTAGCAATATCCGGACCTTGTGCAGAAACACTGTCAGGATTCATTCCCCCTCTCCCCTCCCTCAACAACTGGAACACACACAACAGAGAAACTCGCGCACGCCGCACGTCCCACAACTACAGCAAAAAGTGTCGTTACAACTTTTCGTATGATTTTTTTCCGTCTAGCCCCCTTTTTTCGTAACGCGCGGTAAGGAACTTTGTACCAGTATTAGTTCATTCCTAATGTTAGTCTCGACTCCGGTAAAATTCATCATCATCGTCTGTCTGTTCCCATGTTTTACTGGCCTGTTGGTCTAGTTGTTAGTTGCCCTGACTGCTATGCCGGAGGTTGTGGGTTTGCTTCCCACCTAAGACAAATGTTTGTGTGATGAGCACGATCATTTGTTCTATATTTGTTCATCAGTTGTCTAGTAGGTACTCATATGTACTTTCTAAGTTTATCTTAGACATCATTGACATCGGTGAAGGAAAACATCGTGAGGAAACCTGGACTTATAGTTAATATAAGTTTGAAATCGCCAATCCGCCTTGAGCAAGCGTGGTGATCAATGCTCGAGCCTTCTCTGTATGAGAAGTGGCTTTCGCCCTGCAGTGGGACAGTAACAGGCTGGTATTATTAATTAGTACTCATAACACAAGCTCTGCCCCACAAGTTTGGGACCAGATGGCGTTGTGTGAAAGTAGTGGAATTATAATATTTATTTATTTTATTATTACAATAAATTATAAATAAAATAGAATTCAACTCACAGGAGCCAACAGGTACTGCTTCTCATGCCTATCTTCAATCTTTATCAGCTCCGGTCCAATTTCCTGCAGCCTGCCCGTCTTCTCCCACAGAGAAGCAGCCGACAACAGCGGCAAGGACATGCGCTGACCTCCTACAGCTTCTATACATGATCGGATGTGGAGCTCTAGCTTGTCCAACGCTCTGCGAGCTAGCGGAAGGATGGTAAATAGACCGGAACTGGTGGGGCGGATTAGACCACATTCTAGGAGCAGCTGGAATAACCAAATGTTTATAAAAATGTTAAATATAAAGTTTTATTTATTTGTTTAAACATTTTGCACATAAAAAGCATTCAACTAGATATTACAGTGTTAGTGTGTGTGTGTGTGGCTGTGTGTGTGTGTGTGTGTGTGTCTGTGTGTGTGTGTGTGTTTATGATTGTAGCGACATCTATCCCGCCACATACGAACTAACGACTGATATCCTACATCGCGGTATTAAAGTTGTCCGCGCGATTTGAATGTATACAAGTTCCCGACAACTATTGTTAGGCAGTAGTAGCCCGCCAGACACAACACCCGTCTGCTAGGAGGATCTGAGCTTTTCTATAGGAGATGAGGGACTTTACACCCTGTTCTTCATACCCCTAAATGATAGAGATTACCTACAGATTTTTATTAAAGACAAGCGGTAATACCCACATAGATCTCGTTCCCGTTTGAATACAGGGATCAAAAGTAGCCTATGTCACACAAACAAGTGAATTTTCCATATCATCATTCAAAATTTGGGTTACGACGGAAGATACCGGAATATTTAGACCGAATTCGAAAATTCTCTTTGGCAACTCTAGAACACAGAAGATGGATGAGCGACTTGTGCACCTTACATAAGATTGTAAATTGTTCACTCGATGCCAACTTCTTGAATATTTAGATATAAAAGTACCGACTCGGTCTGTGCGTATACCACAATTGTTTAGTATTCCCGCAAGTAATAACAATTTATCTCAAAATAATCCTTTGCATAGAATGTGTAAAAATTATAATGCTATTTTCTCACAGGTAGACATTTTTCACGATAAATTTTGCTCTTTCAAATCATTTCTACTAAATTATAACGCTGTATGACTTTTACAGATCATTTAAGTCTTATTCGTAATTATTTTGTTTATTATTAACTTACATATTATTAATTTGTTAAAAATTTTATACTACGTACTGAAATTCTATTTTGACCTTTAAAAACGAGGCTTTCTCTCTGGACTTCAGGTTCACTCAATTTATATTATTAAGGGTATTATTTTGTATTGTTTTGATCTGTTGTCTGTATCTGTACCTATTGAATAAAATAAAATATTGGTCCAGTAGTTTTTATGTTTATTTGTTACAAATAATCTAATAATACAAATTATCTAACCTTTTTTATAATATTAGTATAGATAAAAACAGGTTCAGGATTTGACACGTTTGAGGACATTTTTGGGGCAGTGGCTGAACAATTGGCAACTGGGCAGGCTGTGACATGGGTTTGTTTTGTACTGAGAATAAAATATTTGTATGGTTTACAGATAACAGTTCTAGGTCTGGCAGTTGTATGTGATTCATAGTGTGGGGCAACATTTGTTAAAAAAAATGTATGTAGTGCTTTCCATTTTTTTAAGGATGGGAAATCATCAAATAAATAAATATAAATAAATAAATAAATATTGCACAACTTTTTCACACAACGCCATCTAGTCCAAAGCTAAGCTAAGAGCTTGTGTTATGGGTACTAAACAGCTGATAAACATACTTATATATTTCTAAATACATACATATTATAGATAAATTACACCCAGACACAGAACAAATGATCATGCTCATCACACAAACATTTGTCCTGGGTGGGACCTCCGGCATAGCAGTCAGGGTCACTAACTACTAGACCAACAGGCCAGTCAAAAATGAGTCCTCCCGCTCTAGGTGAAGCAGAAGGGAGTGTCGGACTCTTACTGACTAAGAGTCCGACAAACCCATCCGTTTTCCTCCTAATGCCTTTTTCGTTTACGGACCGCAACAACTCTTTTGAACAAATTCCGTGACCCCATTCTGTTTTTCCTCTTTCAGAGGAAATAGATCCTACAGTTTGGTTTTGTATCTATTATATAAACATTACATCACAGACTCCCTGAATTTATTTTCTCCTTCAATATTAAGTCAATCTAAAGATTCACTGTAAGATATTGCTTTTGGCGATAAGGAAACCCAGCCATTGTGTTGCCTGCACATTTTGTAGCTTGTAAAATCATTTTGTAAGTTTTTATGGTAAACAAATTAAGACTATTTTATACTATTTTAGTAAATTCCTATTTGTGCTACAAACTTCTTTATAGCGATAATTATAAAAAAATCCGAATATCCACGGTAATGTTTACTGTGTATTAATGTTTATTACAACATTTGAAATAGTAATAAATTTAGGTTTTGAGTCCACTATGTTCGTAAAAAAATCATAACAAAACCACTAAAGCACCTTTACTGACTTACCTTTTGACTTTTACATGTAATTTCAGTATTCTTAATCTTGGCATTCTTCGGTATCGTTATAACTGGCTGAAATAATCTTGATAAATAGCGCATACTGTTAAAATAAATTAATATTACCTTCTAATATTTGCCTTTTAGTTACTTTTTATAGGTTACCGTAATCAGCTGGGCTCTTGGGCTTCTAAATGTCAAACTACGCAACGTTTAGTAGCTGCACATAGTTGACTTTAACAGTTGGAGCAAATGTTTTGTTTTAATATAACAACATAAATACTTTGATTAAATAAGTTAAATATAAATAAGTTTTGATTTAATTAGTATAATGATAGTATAAACACGCTGCAAGTAACAACACGTAAGCGCGGTCAACTTAAAGCAATAACTAATCGCATTGCTTGCTCGATGTAGGAAGACCTTTTCAACGAATGCAGAATGTTTTGCATGTTCTATGATATTGTATTTAGTTGTATTTAAAAGAGAAATCTGAGTGTGAATGTGAGTACCATGTAGGTTTGAGGCTAGATAGAAAAAAGGTATCCCTAACCGACTGGCGGTTTTGAGTATGTACCTACTTTTTATATGATCGCAAATGTGCTGCTGATCAGCAGGACTATAAATTGGCCATCTTTACATTGACTGTGACCAACTAGGGCGTCCAGTTGCACATCGAACTTTATGACAACTTACTGAGATATTACAAAAAAAAATTATTGCACTTTAACCCTTATTAAAACGCTGGGAGCTATACTTCCCACATCTCAGATTGAAGTAAATCGTGTTTTATTTTTATATGCTTAAGCCTAATGCAATGTAATATTCATCTACACAATATTAACATTTCAGAGAACTTTTTTTAATGGCAACACTTTTCAGAGAATTATTACATGTCATGGTAAACACACGTCAAAGTCAGTTGACGTGATTTTGCCGCCGAAAACGACCGTTATTTTTTAGTTTTTTGTGTAGTGCTGAAAAAAAATTAGGTGAGTAGATTTGAGTTTTAGCTATGTAAACTAGACTATATTACGGTTGCGTGAAACGTAAAATATGCCCAGAATCTTTCGTTTATACCTTGGTAGAGTCGATTGAAATTGAGTCTCTAAGTGGGAAGATATCATCCCAGTGTTCGTCACTGCACACTACATTCGGAAATTCTATATATAAAATCCGTGTCTAAAAAAACTTGGTATATGCAACTTATTTATTATTACTTTCACCTGCTTTATTAAAAAATATGATCTATATAATTTTTTACGATAAAATTTAATTCACAAGTGGAGTCAGGGCAACTAGCTAGTGTTTTAAAATATTGATGTCATACTGGACACTGGGAGCTATAGTTCCCACCTTTCCAACCTTTTTACAAGAGAGAACAGACGACGGGATATATACTTCCCACCAAAAAAAGGTTACTTCCCCCCCACTAACCCCTCTTTTGTGTGTATTTTTGAAATCTACGACCCAAAATTACCCAGGAACGTATCTTACTTTTTTGTTAACTCCTCCACAGGCTCGCGTTTGAATAAGGGTTAAGTGGGGTTCAAGTTACGTTGATTATCAGACGGGGTACGGTGTGCTTTCAACGTTCAATGATTAACGCTTAAAATAGCTGTTTGACAGTTAATTGTTGAACACTTTGCCTAGTGATCATCACTCCAATGTGTCAAATTTTCCCAATTGAATATGGACCTTATTCTGTTTAATATAAAGTTGAAAAACGATCAAAGAAATTTGACACACTGGGGTAACTTGATGCGCTGGCGTCAGTACCTACGCAATAGCGCCCTGCTCTGGTAGCATCGTGAGCCACTAAAATAGGGTTGAGCTGCACGATATGATTAATCCATACATGCCGTCTGTCAGGACAGGTCAACTACAAGCTGCAATATATGGCTCTTTCTTCAAAAGGCCCGCCTTTAAATAAAGCTAGTTTTATAAGTAAAAATTAAATTAAAAATTTAAATAACCCCCACCGCAAAAAAGTAACATTTAAAAAGTTAAAAATAACACTTTAGCCATGAAATTTTACTTCACGTCGGGGTACCGCTTAAGTAAGGAATGTTCCTAGTACTTGAAGGTATGTAGGTACTTATTTTAACGGTACCCCGACGTTACGTAAAATTTCATGGCTAAAGTGTTATTTTTAACTTTTTAAATGTTACTTTTTTGCGGTGGGGGTTTTTTAAATTTTTAATTTAATTTTTATTTTATAATTTTTAAACGCATTAATTTTCTTTTATAGAGTTTACAGTTATGAGATTTTTTCAGTGCATTGTATGTAGAGCCAAATGCTGGTTAAAACGAATCCAAACACGACATATCTGCTATTATTTTGTCAAGAGTCTACCTACTGGTGTGCTGGATAGCCTGGCTGCAGCATCAGCTCATCCTGTTGCCATCAGGGCATTGTGTGCAGAATCAAATGCTGGTTGAAATGAATCCAAACACGACATATCTGCTATTATTTTGTCAAGAGTCTACCTACTGGTGTGCTGGATAACCTGGCCGCAGCATCAGCTCACCCAGTTGCCATCAGTGCATTGTATGCAGAATCAAATGCAGATTAAAATGAATCCAAACACGACATATCTGCTGTTATTTTCCCAAGAGTGTATTAGTCTGCTAGATATCCTGGCTGCATCAGACCAAATACACCATAATGTTGCTTATTAATATTACACACATGGGTGTTTGAAATTTTAGGACACACATATGTTTGTAGGTAAAGTTAATACCCATAGACGTCTAAAATAGCAACGGTAGCTAACACAAAAGTGCTGATAACCTTGAAACGGCTAAACCGATTTTGATGAATCATGTCTAAGAACCATCGCAAGAAACCCGGCTTTCAAATAAAAAAAACCGCATCTAAATCGGTTCACCGGTTTGGGCGCTACGGTGCCACAGACAGACAGACAGACAGACAGACAGACAGACAGACAGACAGACAGACAGACAGACACACACACATAGCGGTGAAACTTATAACACCCCTCTTTTTGCGTCGGGGGTTAAAAACGTTCATTTTCAAATTTTAACATTGTGCAGACGCCAGCACATCAAGTTACCCCAATGTGTCAAATTTTCCCAATTGAATATGAACGTTATTCTATGTGACATAAAGTTGAAAAACGATCAAAGAAATTTGACACATTGGGGTAACTTAACGTGCTGGCGTCTGCACATTAATTACTCCACAAATTACTGCTACAACCTAATTAACACAGAACGCCTACGCTAACTACGAGAGCAAAAACACGAATCTACCAAGTAAATTTTAATGTCTACCTACCTACGTTACTTACATACAAAATAGTCTGACATCAGCCGAAACACAAACCAGTAGCTACGTATATGTAGTTATAAAAAGCTATTAGCTAATTACAAGTCAGCTAACAAGCAAAGTGCATGTCTCTTTTAGAAGATTGTTAGTTTGTGACCCGGATTGCTCAGAGAATACGAGTAGGGGCAAAATGTGGTATAAACCTCTAAAAGACAGACTCATTACTTTTTGTACACGTTGACCCCTTTTGTCTAACTCTGTGTTGCCTTATTAAGTCTAATCCAGATAGTATGTAAGGGTTTTAATCAACTACGGAATGTAATTTGCAGACTGGCCTGTTGGTATAGTAGTTAGTGAACCTAACGGTAAAGCTCGGATATCTATGGTTTTGCCCATTCTCACCCAGGACCAAATGTTTGTGTGATGAGTACGATCATTTATTCTGTGTCAAGGTGTAATTTACCTACAAAATATATGTATTTAGAAATATATTTACTTAGCACATATTGTACCCACTTAAATATGAAAAATTTGTGTGTGAGTTTGTAATGAATAGAATCAAAAAACTTCATGCCGATTTCCAAAATTCTTTCACCATTGGAAAGCTACATTCACCCCGAGTAACATAAGCTACTTTTTATCCATGAATTCCTACGGGAACGGGAATCTATTATATTATAGATTGGCACGCATTTGATAACTATCTCACCTGATGGTAAGCGATGATGTGGACGACGATGAAACACGCTTGCCAAAAAGTAACCTTCACTCTTGACTTAAAGAACCGCAGGTTGTAGCTCTGTAATTTATATATTGCACTGTTCACTATAACCACATTATACATTATTTTTGTACACGCACAGAAACTAACACACACATGAATACTTATCACTCTGCTTTACGTCCGTGACACCTCACTGCCTCAGGTACAGTTGAAGACCAGCGTCAGGCACTATACCTACTCCATTTATATTATATAAGTAGCATTATAAAAAAGAAGCTCGTAGAAGCAGGAATGCAGAATATTTTATTTTAAAGATGAGTGGAATCAATTTTTATTCAAATGTTATTTCAAGAATAAAAGAAGCAGGGATGAACAATATATTTTTTAAACTTCTGTCTTATGCTATTGTAAATGGCATTTTTTGCTGAACGGGACCTATTTGGCGCAGCCGCAGGGCACATTATCTTTATTTTATTGTTATTTTTGTAGTTTAAGTAATTCTTTTCTTTGTATTTATAATTTATTATCGTGTGCCTGTGTTTGGGTCCATGCTTTTTTCTTTCAAATGGAAACGATACTAAACCGACAAGCTAGCAACTAGCAACTCGGCGTCGATGCTCAAGACTTTGGAGTTTGGATGATCAGCAATGTTCGTCACTGTCGGCCATTTTTCCCGTAAATTTCTGCAATGATTGAACTCCCTGCAGTCCCAGGGTCCATATCATTTTAATTAAACCATCACATCGTGCCGCCTGAGCGGTTTGTGTTCAGTCATAATGTTTTATCAACGGTTCGGCGCGAACCGTTTAACCTCGGATAAGTGACGCGCGAAACCGGAGATCATCTCCGTTAGTTGATACGTTCGGGGCACAGTGTCGGGAGGTAGCGAGGGCGGACGCGGCATTGGGTAAGTTAAAAGTAAGTAAGTTTTCTTTTAATCAGACATAGAACAAATGATTGTGTTTATCACACAAACATTTTTCTTGGGTGGCAATCGAACGCACGACCTCCGGCATAGCAGTCAGGGTCACTAACTACTAGATCAACAGGCCAGTTAATTAAAACCTACAGATCATGGGTGATTCTTCGAAACATAGTTTTGACATGTTTTTGACCGAAGAACACGTCAATGTAATATTCAATTTGAACATCAATTACAGGTTTTATAGTAAATGTAAATGTCTATCGAGGCCTGATGTAGTTATTTGGATTACTTATAATAAGCAGTAATTAAGCCTCCAGAAAACAGTCAAAACTAATTAATCTGGTATGTCCCCATGCCGCTTTTAATTGAATAGGTCAATTTTATGTGGTATTAATGAAGCAATAAATTAAAATAACTACTTTCCACCGATATTTCAATATTTGTTTCTTGATATTTTATCATTTGTTTTCAAAATAATTGTATATATTCGTAATTATATTACTTTAAAAAATGTCCTCGACCAAAATAATAATTCAGCTGGCGCAATTTGTTCAAGCATGATTTCAATGTAAACACAAAATATTTTAAAGAATAATATCGACTCGTGATTGGTCGCGTCAGTCAGTGTTGATCTGCCACACGGAGTGCTCGTGCGTGAGTGTAATTTTGCGAAAAAGTACGATCAAATGTTGTGATCTGGCGTTTGTCAGGTAAGTAGTATAATTAATCTGTCTTCCTATATGGATTGTTTATCTGTAGCTACGTTTTGCAACTAAACCAAAGTCTGTGATAAGGTTGTTTATTCATGTTAATTATATCTATGATTCCATCCGTTCATAAATAAAAGAGCAGGATTCGATTTTCTTACATTTCCTAATTTGTCTGGCTCTCATTAGTCTGGTTTTATCTGGCTTTTATGACCAGATGAATTTGAACGGGGCATATGAATTAGATTTGATTCAAATAAGGATAATCTCATACCACCAGATTAATTTTTCTTTAACAGATGAATTAGGTTTAATGAAAAAGTAAGTTATTTGTTTTTATTAGAGTTTTTGTTAGGAGATATAGCCTTGATGGCATAGCCAATCGCCGCAATTTTGATTAGTTTTTAGTTATATTACGTAGTTTATTTGTATTTTATGTATTTTTTGTTTTAGATTATCGAAATGGCAAAACCAAAGAAGCAAACAAGAGAAGAAAGACTAAGAAAAAAAAGACTCGCGGAGAAAAGAAGATATGAAAGAATTAAAAATAATGAAGAATTGTGGAAAGAGAAACAAGAAAAAAATCGACAAAACTACATACGTAGAAAAAATGAAAATAAACAACTATCAATAAATGAAATGAATCCTAGACAACAGAGATTACAGAGAAAGAGATGGAGAAAGAATTATAAGGCATATTACCTCAGAAAGAAACAAGAAAACAGAACAGCGGCCCTGCTTGAAGAAAACACCCCACCTCAAAGTCCCAGCATTCTGTCGGATACTGAACCGATAGTTTTCCAAGTTAGTATTGATGATCCACCTTTACGTTTCCAGTTTCCAAACTGAGCACTGGAGTCACCCGTTCCAGGACCATCTAGAATTTTGCGCAGCATTTCTAGACAGAGCAATGAAGTCACCACCGATTTACGATCAAATACGCTGAATACAAAATCTCCTTCCTGTTCTTCACCTGTATCTTCTACCGTAAGACGTATCCGTTACAAATCACAAAAAGAGATAAATAATCTTAAGCGAATAATAATTAACATGAAGCAAAAAAATGAACGTTACAAGAAAAGACTACAAAGATTAATGTCGGCAAAAATAACAAAAGTACCCTCAGTATTAGAAATGTCCAATCAAAATAGAATGGTCCCTAAAATAAAACGTATGGGTCTAAAGTCAAATAAAATACTGAATCAAGGTTTTAATTCTTTGCCGGATCTTCTGAAAAAAGAAGTCGAATTATTTTACGAAAATGATGAAAATAGCAGACTCTGCTCTGGTAAAAAGGAATTTATAACCAGAAACAAGATACGTAAACAAAAGCGGTATCTAAGTGACAGTCTTCTCAATCTGCATAAAAAGTTTCTAAAAAACTCAAATTATACTATAAGCTATTCAGCATTCTGCAAGTTAAGACCCTTTTGGGTGCTGCTACCTGACTTTAGATCACGAGACACTTGTTTGTGCAAATTGCACACTAACATGGATTTAATCGTCCAAGGATTGTACCAGAGGAAGATAATACCAACCAAGACCTCCCAAGATCTTCTCTCTTTACTATGTTGCGACGTATATGATGTGGATTGTTTGCATAGAACCTGTTCAGCGTGCAAGAATAAGGTAGCCTGTTATCAAGAATTTGATAATTCTGTCGATATAACGTACTGGCAGTGGGAGACTAAACAAAGCATCATTCAAGGTACGGCAAGAAAATTAAGAACTACTGAAAAAACTAAAAAACGAGAAGAACCAAAGAAATGTATCGATAAATTTGAATCTATATTGAATGAGTATTTCATGCATTGTGGTAATATAGTTGCTCAACAAAAGGCTTTTAAATATTTAAAAGATCATCTTCAAGAGGATGAATGTATTGTGCACGTTGATTATAGTGAAAATTATGCAGTCAAGTGTAATGAGGAAATACAATCTTATCATTTTGGTGGCAGTCGTAAGCAAATAACTTTGCACACTTCGGTATTATACTTTCTGGACGATGAGAAAACTCAGCAAGTGCAATCTTTTTGTACGGTGAGTGAATGCCTTCGTCATGACATTTCAGCTGTATGGGCTCATATTATACCAATCCTAGAATATCTAGGTGAAACAAAGACAGGCATTAGCACTATACATTTTATTTCTGATTCTCCATCTAGTCAGTATAGGAATAAAAAAATATTCCATCTAATTTCTTCTTTACACATATACCTGAGCTCCATCAAAACCATTACGTGGAACTACAGCGAATCCGGTCATGGAAAGGGTGCTCCTGATGGAGTAGGTGCTGTTATGAAGAGGACTGCGGATCGTGCTGTTTCCCAAGGACAAGATATACAAAATCTGGATGATTTTCTAAATGTAATGGAGCAAAATTTAAAAAAAGTGAAATTGAAAACTGTTTCAGAATATGATGTTAGTGAAAAAGACTTTCTTTTCCCCCAAACCGTTAAAAGTTTTCCAGGCACAATGAAAATGCACCAGATAGTATGGAACTTCGATTCCACTTCGTTAGCCGTTCGCAAACTGAGCTGTACAGATAATGTTTGTCTGTATCAAGCTGTCATTTGCGATCATGGCATGAAACATCTTGGTTTTTATAACGTAGAAGACGGAAATGTAGCCGGAAAGCAAAACTTATCGGTCACACCGCTAGCTAATTCAAAAAGACAACTTAGAGAAATCGGTGAATCTTTTTGGACAACACATAAAGAACAAAGCAACATCTCTTCAAAGAAAAATAAATCCGAAAACACGCGAAAGAGCAATAAAAAAAATGACACAAATCAAGAAATTAAAGATGATGAAATTGCTTTTAATATACCAAATAAACTAGCAATAAATAGTAAATATACACGGAATGCATTAAGCATGAGCAATAGTATAGATGAAGAAGTTGTTATAACGAAAAAAACTAAAGAAAAAGGCGTAAGGAAGGCAAGTGCAGAAGAAAGCGTGGCATTGATCGAAGATGCTGACTTCGATAATATCTCAGATATAACATTTTCAAGAGATGGAAATAATAAATTTAGTATCGATTTAGAAAATGTTAATCCATACTTGTTAGTCTCTAGTGATGAAGAGAACCTCGATATTTTTTAATATAATTAGGTAGGGATATATTTAGTTACCATCATACATTTGGTTTTCTACGATCTCATGTGGTAGTTCCGTTAACGTGGCCCAAAATTACAATTAAAAAAAAAAACAGAAAAATATTAAATTTTTAGGGCTACATTGACGGATCCTCTTAAAGTTCCTGTTGTTAATTATTTAATTTAATAGTCTGAATTTGATGCTCATAGTAATTAAGTTTTATTTTTAATAAGAGTTTGTAAGCGTTTTATTTAAAACTAAGATTTTTATTGTTTTTGTTTAAGAGTTTATAATAGCCTGCGCGCACTGGTGGATGGCATGGCAGAGGATTTTAAATTCTTCAACTGAATTTAATACTTATCCAATCGAAATATACACCTTATTTCGATTAGATAAGTATTAGATTCATTTGATAAAATTAAAATTCTCTGCCCTCCCGTCCGCCATCTTGCCCAGGGTATAAGGGTTTTGTTTAAAATTAAGATCTTTTTACTTTTATGCCATAACGTGTTACCTATTTTATTCAAAATTATGTTAAATGTAACTTTGAAGAAATCGTGATTGACTAACTGTACTACGTGAATGTTTAATTAGACCAAAAATGATACGTTCTGTCTTTAAATTGTTAACGTGTGTTTAAATTAGAATTTAATATAAGATTATCTTATTTTAGTGAAAACGTAGATGTGACTGTAATTATTTCGATATTTGTCCTTTAATTCATAATAAAGTTGATTAAAGAAAATGTTGTATTCTCATTTATCTGTATGATTCTAATTAATATGGTGCAAAATCTCATTCATCTGCCTTATCCATAATTAATCTGGTTAACCAATTTATCAGCACAGTTTAAATCATAATCTACTGGGTACAAATCAGTGCCTTTGATATATGTTATAACATTTAATGACCTGGACAAGGTAATATGGTATTTAAGATCTGAAAGTAAAAAAAAAGTTGAGCCATATCAATGAGTCAAATACACTCGGTTTCAAAGAATCACCCAGATCCTTCTTAATCTATTTTACGTCCGTGCCACTTCACAATCTCAGGTCCAGTTGAAAACCAGCGTTAGGCACTAGTTGTCTGGCATTTTTGCTGAATGGACCTCTTTTGGAGCAGCGCAAAGCACACAATTTTGTCCTGTTATGTTTCTACTTATATTGGTTTTTTTTTGCTACTATTTTTATGTACTTACCGGTATAACAATATAATATTTATATGTTATTGACATTAGGATTTACATAAACACTAATAAAGAAAATGTCAAATCATTATTTCAATGCTGTCTACAATACTGATTAAATTGTGATTTATTGATTACATTATAGAGGAATAAAGAAAAACTATTGTGTGCCTTTTGGGCTAAGTTATGTGCTTTTTCGTAGTTCTTTATTTCTAATTACATCTATAATCACTATATTTAATATAGTAGAGTTTAAGTGTAATTAACTCGCTTCCCTCCACACTATACCCACACCCCATCACTTATCAAGTTCACAGGTCATTTAGCAGCGGCCATTTTGTGGCGCGACGCAGCGCTAATGGAAAACGGCGGGAAACGACAAAATACCGCCATTTTGTTTGTTAATCATATTTTTTATTAACTTGACATATAAAGGGGTGGTTTTGTTTTTAAGAGCTAGGGACAGGATGCATTCAGCCTAATGACTGGATAAACAAGGGATGTAGAGAATGAAGATTCAGTGAACGAATATAATAGGTATAAAAGTGTCCATTGAAGGTTTATTAGAAACTTTGATGGATGTATTTTGTGGACAAAGAGCGATGGATGGTAAAGTGTGTTTGCTGCGAAATATTCTGGGTGTTAGGACGTCATTATTGTCAATTAGCAACTCCATCTTTTCACACTTAAAGTGCCAGAGCTGGTGGTTAATTCAGTGGACTGTACTTCAAAATATAAATAGATTTTCTTTGGTATTGTTCGTCAGCACGTGGAGCTCCTTATGTTTCGAGTTGAGCTAACGATTACTGACAAATGCTTGCACTGACTGATCTGATCCCCTCTTAACTGTGTGGTTCTACACTACACTAATCTGCATGTTTCTTACATGATTTGAGATAATGTCTGGACGAATAAGCTGATATGCCTCCTTGAGTTGTTCGAAATAGTAAACAATGCTTTTTATGCGTTTTAAGTTTCGCAAAGTACCTCAAAATTATATTATTATTTTTAACCGACTTATAAAAAAGGACGAGGAGTTTATTTATTGTTTATGTAATTTGGCTGTTACTTTTTTTATGTAGGTACCTATGTGTTAGGTACCTCATTACTCCGTCGGTTTTGGACCTTTCGAAATTAATCCAGTAGTTTGGTTATAATACCAAAAAAAAACATCTACATACTTGAAATTAATGTGAGTAATTGTGTGATTCTGGTCAAATTACATTGGGAAAGTTGCTCATATTCATGGGTAGAACACCCTGTGAAAATTAAGCCGGTCATTGAAAAATAACCCTGTATAATTTAACTTATCTTGTCAGCTTTTGTTTTTAGTCCGTTCTTTTTTTATTGTATCAAGAGACCCTTATAAGCATTTTAGGTTTCGCAAAGTATCTCTGAAATATATTATTCTTTTAATTACAACATTCCTACCTACTTTAGCTTAACCTAATTAACGATCTAACCCACAAAACATAAATTACCTTCCACTAAGCGACCGTGTCATCCATCTCACTCAAGAGACGAGCAGCTATTAATTACAAGTACTTACAGATGCTAGTGGACGGACTGAACACCTGTAGACTGTAACACCTGGGTGCCGCGTAATCCAGGATTAGGAGTCAGTGTTGCCAGTGAGAAATGTGAATTAAAATCGGCCGGTAGTGGGACGAGACGTTGGCTCCGAACTACTGGACCGATTTGAAAAATTCTTTTACTGTTGGGAAGCTGCATTATCCCCGGGTCACATAGGCTACTTTTGATCCCTGTATTCCCACAAGAACGGGAGCTACGCGGGTGAAACCGCGTGGCGTCTGCTACTACGTAATCGCATTTGACTGACCTGTTGGTCTAGTAGTTAGTGACCCTCACTGCTATGCCGGAGGTCGTGGGTTCGATTCTCACCCAGGACAAATGTTTGTGTGATGAGAACGATCATTTGTTCTGTAGGTATCTGGGTGTAATTTATCTATAATATGTATGTATTTAGAAATATATAAGTATGTTTATCAGCTGTTTAGTACCCATAACACAAGCTCTCAAGTTTAACTTGGGACTAAATGGCGTTGTGTGAAAAGTTGTGGAATATTTATTTATTTATTTATCATTTACCAGCGAAGGCATACCTACAATAGTTATTTTTTAATATAATAAAAACCACAACTGCAAGACCATGCCAAATTGATACAAATTTTAAGTAGTAACGATATCAACACGAAATAAGCACAGATCAGTATGTTTTAAACAGTATCAAAATCACCGAAACGCTAACATACAATCGATACTAGACTACTTAGTACAAAGCGCACACTGCGCACACCGCTCATCGCTCACTGCGTATCACTCATTGTTTTATCCCTTTTGTATTTTTAACCGACTTCAAAAAAGGAGGAGGTTATTTCATGTGTGTTTGTCTGTGTCTTTCGTGTGTACTAAATAAATGTTTTATCTATCTATCTAAATCAATTTAACCTTTCAATCGTGTAAATTATAGACACAATAGAGAGACAATGACAGCGCGGACGGCGGCGTTCGCTTGAGGTTTAATGAATTAAAAGCCATTACATTAGTCGTATTAGCCGTGACCTCATTAGCTTGCTTTCGCCACTCATTACCTACATATCAACTCCTCCGTGCCTCGTTAAGCCGTTGGTCCCGGCTGTCGTTTGTAGATCATATGACAGTCGTTAGGCTGAGGCTACAGTAGGCAGCGATTTGCGATGCGACTGGAAGAGCGAAACGAGAAAAACATGGTATGGCTACATTACAAGCGAAATTCCGGCGTATATTCGGCGATGACATGGCTACAGTACACATGCTCAACAACGAATTAGCAAGAGCGATTCACTTTCAGCGATTCGCTCATTATGTTGATGTAGCCGATGCCGTGATTTCAGTAATGTTGTTCCTATCGCATAAAGAAATCAAAGATCGCTAGTAATATTTGATGTACGATGTGGGAATCGAAGCCACGCCTTCCGGCATAGCAGTAACTACTGGCCAGTCAAAGTAGTAGGTACTGCTTTATGCATGTATGATATACCATTCGAGTTAAATTATTACCTCCTACAACTAATAATTCAATTACTACTACCTACTCTAGTATTGTATGTAACAAAGAGACACGCAGCGCAGTAGTTCAGTTTAAAATTATGTATTTTGTTTCTTTCAAAATCAATGGATTTCAGTAAGGTAGTTAGGTTCGGTAGTTAGGTTCGCTATAGGTTAGGTATGATAAGTTAGGTTAGGTTATATGTATACAGGGTGTAACGGAAAGGGTATATACATACAAACAGGGTGAATAGAGTATTTAATAACGAGTCTTTCCTCAAAATTTCAGCTCCCAAATAATAACTTTGAAACTTCACGACATTATTTAACATCGACAGTTTATTAAATGCAAAATCATAACACACGTATCACCGCACTATGAGGGTCATAATCCTGTCCGGCAAGGTTCAAGTATATCTATCTCGGGTTCTGCGCGCCTAGGACCTTTCGGGCTCTGCCTAACCGACGAAGGCGCGACGGCGCGGGCGGGCTTTACTTTACAATTATGTATGTATATGTATAAAAACGTTGCCATGTCGTTTCTTATCACCAAGAGAATCCGTGCCCTTCGTATGTATATACCCTTTCCGTTACACCCTGTATATTACGCCATTCGAATTTTATGTAATTATACAAAAGGTATAAGGAGCGCATTAGAGACCCAGTAAAAATAAAAAGTAGTAATGGGTATTTATTGTTTTGGATCTATTTAATAAATAAATAATAATAATAGTAAATATTCCACAACTTTCTCTCAACGCCATCTAGTCCCAAACTAAGCAGAGCTTGTGTTGCAAAAGAGTTGATAAACATACCTACTTATATGTATATTTGTAAATACATACATAATATATTATAGATAAATTACACTCAGACACAGAACAAAATATGATCGTGCTCATCACACAAACATTTGTTCTGGGTGGGTATCGAACCCACGACCTCCGGCATAGCAGTCAGAGACACAAACTAGGTACTAGACCAACAGGCCAGTCTTAATGGGGTTATATAGTGTGTACGTACAGACGCCAGCACATCAAGTTACCCCAATGTGTCAAATTTTCCCAATTGAATACCTTATTCTGTTTGACATAAAGTTGAAAAACAATCAAAGAAATTTGACACATTGGGGTAACTTGATGTGCTGGCGTCTGTACATACCAATGTACCTACCTACACACTATATATTATAATATACCCCATAGTGCCACAGGCGAGCCATAACTCAGTCGCGCGACGGCTCGGATTATCTTGCGTTCATGCGTCATTTGTTTCTGCAATGTCGCTAACGTTTGTCATTACGTTATGAACAAACCAGCGGTTGGCCGTTGTATTATAAACCAGCAGGTTAGTGTGTATCTGCGTTGACAATTCATATATTGATGATCACTGGGCAGAGTGTTCAACGGTACAACTGTCAAACAGCTAGTTTCGTATTGATAAGTTCCAGTTCATATCACGCCAAACCGTTCAAGTCGCGCGTTAATGGGCTTCTTTTGGGTAATTTTTTATCGTCGACCTCATCTCTGACCGCAGGACAAGATTGAGGTCAAGTAAACCCAAAAAAAAGATAAAAAAATAAAAATAATCTAATGATATTTATGGAAATTTGACACAGTTAAGGTTCATTAAGGAGATCACTCCATAATGAACCTTAACTAGGCTGTGTCAAATTTCAAATTCGACCGTTGTAGCTTTCAGTATTTTAATACAGAACGCTAAAACGGTCGAATCGACCATCAGGCGACCCCTAATATGTACCTCATGTATGGACATAAATAAATAAATACTCCTCAACTTTTGCACAATGCCACCTAAGCTAAACAGAGCTCATGGGTACTAAACAGCTGATAAACATACTTATACAGGGTCATTTTTTAATGACCGGCCAAATTTTCACAAGGTGTTCTACCCATGAATATGGGCAACTTTCCCTATGGGACCAAGTCTAAAATCACGAATAAAAATCAGCTGTTTCATACAAAAGTTCAATACCTACTCGACTAAAATGTATGAAACTGCTGATTTTTTTTCGTGATTTAAGAGTCGGTCCCATAGTGAAAGTTGTTCATATTCATCGGTAGAACACCCAGTGAAAATTTGGCCGGTCATTGAAAAATAACCCTGTATATTTCTAAATACATACTTACTATAGATAAACTACACCCAGACACAGAAGAAATGATCGATGGTACTCAACACAGAAACATTGGTCCTGGGTGGGAATCAAACCCACGACGTCCGGCATAGCAGTCAGGTACCTTTTGGAAGGGGAAACTAGAATCATTAAATTTTATTTAACTTGTAAGTTTAACGTTCAAAAGTGCCTTTTAAATGGCCTAATTGAAATAAATAATTTGACTTTGACTTTGACTTTGAGCACTAACTACTAGACCAACAGGCCAGTCAATATATAAGTAACTAGCAGACGTCACGCGGTTTCATCCGCGTAGTTCCTGTTCCCGTGGGATTACAGGGATAAAAAGTAACCTATGTCATCCAGGAATAGTGTAGCTTTCCACCAGTGCAATAATTTTTAAAATTCGATTACCCCCTATGCCCCCTACATACAAACTTACAAACAAACAAACAAATTTTACCTCTTTATTATATTAGTACTAGCTGTACCCTGCCACGCTTCGCTGTGGCACATTGCGATTGAATGGTTAAAAAAAAAAGAGAAAATGACGTGTGGCACTCGGAGACTGCCGCGGTAAAGCTATTGCATAGCATTTTTTATCAACTCCTCTCCTTTTCCCCTCCCCCCTCTCCGTCCCTCTCCCCCACACCTCCCACGCCCCTCTCCCCTCCCCTCACCCCTCCCTCCACCACCCGGCTCCTGCCTCTTCCCCTCCCCTTTTCCCTTCCCCTCTCACCTCACCCTTCCTCTCCCTCTCATTCCCTCCTTCTCCCCCTCCCTTTGTCCTGACCTCCCTCCTCACCCACTCCCCATCCCTCCCCCACTCCCCTACCCTTCCGTACCCCCACTCCCCTCCCAATCCCTCCCACTGCCCTTGCCCCTCCCTCCCCCCTCACAATCCCCTCCTCCCCCTCACACAATTTCCCCCGTTGCTCTCACAATCTCCCCCCTCCCCCTTTCACGATCCCCACTCCGACTCCTCTCCCCCTCTCCCCCTCCCCTCCCCTCCCTCTTCCCTCTCCTCGTGATATTTCAAAAAGTCATTAAAAGTTCTGCTATGACTATTAAAAAGCAAGGGTTGGTGATAAAAAAGTGCAAATTTAGAGTTGTATGTATTTTTTGATGCCACTTAATAAAAAAATAAAAAAAAATAAAATTATCAAAAAAATTAAAAAATAAAGTTTGGGGTGAAAACCCCTTATCATTTACAGGTTAGAAAAATAGATAGTAGCCGATTCTCAGGCTTACTGAATATGCATAAAAAATTTCATGAGAATCGGTCAAGCCGTTTCGGAGGAGTATGGGAACGAACATTGTGACACGAGAATTTTATATATAAGATAGTATAAAAGTAGGTACCTTTATAAATAGGAATAAGGTCTTTGGTATAAGCACACCATTTTACAAGCAAAAGCAGTCATATATAAATAAAATTCAATATTTCCGTTACGTCGGAGCCGGTCCCGAGTTTGAAAAAAAAAGCAAAACAAAGGACAGAATAAACAATATTTTTTTCAGTCTTGTGCTTCTTGCCAGTGACATTGTATTTCACGGCTGGCAACACTTTGGTTTGCGCGCGAAAAATTGCTCAAATGTCAACGTCAGATGGTTAGGGAGGCAAATGAAATCGTGCGTCACATTGACTAGTGTTGTAGAAACAGCATGTGGCTGTCGTTACATAGGTAATGTGTGATTGCACATGTTTATCCGGCGAAGAAAACGTTAACCATTGTGTTTTTGGGGATATTTTTGACGCCTCCACGGACGCCGCGTTTGTGCAACGATTTAATGTGTCTATTGAGCCTTATAATTTGCTTGTGCTTCAAATTCTTCGTCTAATGGTCGCAAGCGCTACTGCTAAGCATGAAGTCCCGGGTGCGATCCCCGGGCCGGGCAAAGTGTTATTGAGTTCCATCTTCTCTGCCTCACCCTTTGGGGATAACAGGACAAGGACGAGGTGATGGTATGTGTGTATTTATGTATAACATTAATATACAATCAAACATTAAGTAGGCACTGGAGTGGTCAGCTTTATATGTCTTGATTTGTAGCGATTGTTAATGGATAGAAATTTTTGTTCCTTGTCTAACCTTCAATGTGTCTGACATCTATATAAATCCTCTATATATCCTCGCATCTTTAGGTACATGTAAAATAGAATTCAAAGCGAAAATTATTGCCATCCGCAGCGACCGACAACAATTAAAAAATATGTTCCAACCTCACAAATTGCAAAAATTAAACGCCACGTATAACCGTTACCGTCATCAAAAGGTAATAATTAAAATTAATCGCATATTTCCCTTTCAGAAAAATGTTAAGCTCTCTCTCTCTACGTGAAAATAATTCAAACGGCGCGTTATTAGTGGTCGCGGACGTTCGCGCCAAATAAGAGGAGTTTCGTAATCTGTGGTCGCTGTCACCGCGAGGGAAAGGGCCCATTGTCGTGCGTTACGGCACACGATAATATTACAAAATGTCAAAGTCAAACCATTTAGGACATTTTATGGTACTTCTGAACGACAAACCTAAGTTAACTTAAATATAAAAATGATTCTAGTTGCCCCTTCCAAAAACCAGCATCGTATGGAGAAGAATGAGCAGGAAACTCCATACTCACTATTTTAAAATAGGTTTTACAATAACTTGTATAATTAACTCAGATTATATGTGACGACTCTAACAGTTTATTGATATTCTACTTTATGATAGTGTAGGGTCATCTATCTCGTCACGCACGAATTATATAGACGTTTAATTAATCTTACAACCTCAAATAAAAAAAGGAATTTATATCGCGGTATTAAAGAAATCCGCGAGATTGTAGAAAATGATATCCCGACAAAAACCGCCGGGGCAGTTAGCCCACCTGACACAAGGCCCATATGGCAGTGGATCCTCCGTTTTCTATGGAAGATCAGGAACTTATACACCCTGTTTCTTATACCTATCCCTAAATTATTTACTAGCAATTTAGTCTGTTTTTCTTTTGATAAAACTTTTTTTACAAAAAAAAAACAACCGTCTTCCCAGAGACTTCCGAAACTGGAATTATTTTTCACCTGTTAGTGTTTTTTTAAGAAGTCGGTTGTTGAAATTTATTGTATACAGTTACCCACTTACTAAAAAGTGCCCGAATTATTTGATCACTGGCACTTATTTTTAAATGCTTCCCTAATCAAACAATGGAAACTTCTCCCGCATGCTCGGGACATTAAAAATATAATATTTAAAAAAGTTGTCGCAGGCTCACCGCGCAATTACGTGTGCCCGCATTGTTTAGAAAAAGTAAAACAAACATGGACGACACGTGACGCGCCTGCAAATGGCGGGAACAGGCATTTTTGACATATTTCTGAAGTATTTTTCGTTTGTGGTATTTTATTTTATGGTTTTTACAAAGGTTTTTGAATGCAAAGCTCAGCATTTGGACGTTTAAGTTACATTTTACAACCGTTCTAGCAATGCCTGCGCAAGTACACAATCCTACTAATATTATAAACGCGAAAGTTTGTGAGGATGTTTGTTACTCTTTCACGTAAAAACTACTGAATGGATTCTAATAAAATTGGTATGGAGTTAGCCGAGACCCTGGATTAACACATAGGCTACTTTTTATCCCTGTATTCCCACGGGAACGGGACCTACGCGGGTGAAACCACGGGAGGTCTACAGTACATTATATTTAGTTAGTTATCGGCAAGATGTAGTTTAAGGTGATACTTACCTACAGCCAATGATATTAAGTAAAAAGGTGTAGATAGGTTACCTAAACAACATTCGATCTTCGAAAACGGTACTACCTCTACTTTAACTCTACGGTTTTAATTGCCTACACTACAGCAGTACAATTGCGTTAAAATCACCAGGTTGCTCGTGTAATTCCTACACCGTGAAATTTTAGTGGTTGTTTGCCGCGGGAAAACAACCATTACAATTTCACGATAGGCTCTTCCCCTTTCACATGGGACTTAACCACATCCCTGTCCCATGAGTCACATATGAGTCGTGTTGATTGTTTTACTATTCGTGTCTACTTTGAGTACTTACAGTGAAAGTGAATGTAAGTGTTGTAATGTGGTTGTACAGACGCCAGCACATCAAGTTACCCCAATCTATCAAATTTCTTTGATCGTTTTTCAACTTTATGTCAAACAGAATAAGGTTCATAATCAACTGGGAAAATTTGACACATTGGGGTATCTTGATGTGCTGGCGTCTGTACCTACAGATGCACACCTCTGCCCAACTAGGTATTCGGGGCATACATACGTGATGGAATTATATAAAATCTCAACTACTTCTCTAATTACCCGTTATTAAAGTAAATAGGGACTCAAGAGTGGATAGGAACAAAACTTTAAGGAAGTTTAATTTTAATTTAATTTAATTTAAGTACGCTAGTTTAATATTATTTCATACTAACAAGGTGTCGAAGGTGTCGTTGTCCTCCAGAGTAACAAACAACTTTTAACTTAGGTACTACACTAGAGTAATGTAACAACAAAATGTACACATGAATGCAATTGAGTTTGACTTTGAGCGTCGCCGTCGTTTGGTACAAACAAGTCATTGTGCTACGCCGTAGCTCAGCGTGTAGCATGTGAGCTACGGCGTAGCGTCTTGCTTGTTACGACCGCGTAGCACCAGAGCTGTCTTTGTGTTTTCTTTGTCTTAAAAACTAGTCAATTCTGAAACTCTTCTCATGAAAACTTGGATAAAATTAGTTCTGATCTGAGCAGCTACTTACAGCTCACTTCACCCATATGCTGTTAAATTAAATTGTTCTGTGTTTTCAGCAAAGGAGCTTGTGGCTAAACTATAACAGCCTCATGGCTCAATCGATCAATTCCTTGAATATCAAGACTCCTCCGTGCCTCGGAGAGTACCTACGTTAGGCCGTTGGTGTCGGCTGTCATTTGTAGATCGTCACAGTCGTTACAGATAGTCAGAAGTCTGACAACCAGTTTCACCAAGGGGTATCGTGTAACTGGGTGCGCTCGCCTTCCCGCGTTGCGTGGTCACAGTTCTAACCTAACCTAACCTAGCAGTTTAAGTATCGGTCACTAATTACCAGTCACCCTATATATTTCTAAAAATAAACTTAACACCTATAGATAAATTACACCCAGACACAGAACAAATGATCATGCTCATCACACAAACATTTTGTCTTGGGTGGGAACCGATCCCACGACCTTCAGCATGGTAGGCAGGGCACTAACCAGTAGATCAACAGGCCAGACAAAGTCGTAGGTACTATATGTATGTGTCGTGGAAACCGATAACCTTGAATAGTAAGTGATTAACTTATACGGAGTCTGTGGTGACCAGCGTGACGTTACTTGTCATTAGAAATGGCGCGAATGTGTTTTTGGTAATGTCATGTGGACAGAGTCGTGCTGGTGTGTGGGAGCTGGACACAGCTCTAGTTCGTTTAAGGCACCAACGAAGACACACATCCAGTACGAAACTGTCAGTTACCTATTTGAGCTATGTTTTGTGATTACGATTGTTAAGTGAGGTTATTACTGCAATGAAGATTGTTATTCTACGTTATGAACTCGGTACCACGAAACCCCCTGTAAGCTCATCGCTCAGTTATAGAAGTAGCAGCCGCAGCGCAGTAGTTCAGTTAAAAAATATATGTATTTTGTATCTTTCAAAATCAATGCATTTCAGTAAGGTAGTTAGGTTCGGTAGAGGTTCGCTATATGATAGGTATGGTAAGTTAGGTTAGGTTTTACTAGGAAATCGAGTACCTTTGTATATATATTGTCATTCTAGTTCTATCCAACACTACAGGTTTAAAGAGCACATTAGAGACTCGCAGAATATAAAGTTCAAGTAAATATTATTGTTTTGGATCTATTTGTTGTCATCTTGTTAATAGTATGTATATCTAATATATTAAATTCGTGTCGATAGGCTATAGGTACCGATGTACCTATAAAGATACCGGGCTGGTATCCGCAACTCCACGTCAAAGCGCGTATTTTGCGTATGGGCCATAATCTACCACGCGGGCCCAGTGCGAATTGGTAGATGTCACATGTTTTCGAATTTTTGGTTCTAGGACATGCCGGTTTCCTCACGATGTTTTTCTTCACCGTTTTTGAAAGCAGTGGTGATGAAATAAATTACACAAAGTACCTAATGCGTCTGCCTGGGTACGAAGTCGGGACCGCCACCACCGGGCCACCGCTGCAGTCAAATGTACCTATGTATGTACTCTCTCTATGTACCTATATCCAATAGTTGTAAAAATATTATTGTATTTATGGGTATTGGCCCATTATGCTCAATTTACTGCGTGCTTTGGTTTGGAGAAGGCGCTTTGGGCGACGTGCGACGCCGACCGACGGTCCAGTTGTCTACTTTGAGGTTGGCAATCATGACCGTCGTCCTGGGCGTATTTTTCAAACCAATGCAACTCGTACTCGTGACCTTTTGACCCCGAGTAATTTTTTTCCGGCCTGCGTAGCATGAACACATTGAACACCGAAGAAACGGCCTTTGTCTTCAGACGAATCGGCAAAGTGACAGATTATATAGACAGGAATCTCAATCTGTCAAATTTCTTTCAATACACCTGCCTGCGTAGCATGAACACTTAATTTCTTTTCTTCCGAGACACGACAAAGACCGTTTCTTCGGTGTTCATGCTACGCAGGCAGGTGTCGGATCGATGAGGACTTTTTAGATTTTATTAACAATTTTATTTTGAACAATCCTACCTATTTTCAGCTGGATGCGAATTTTTGTACCTTTGGATGCCTAAATTTACTGGACAGTGGGAAAACCTATATTATTTTAGGCTTTCTCGCGATATTTCAAACTAATCAGAATCGTCTGTCAGCCTGCAAGTGTGATAATTAATGTTTGTGTCTTCGTTTAAGAGTTAAGGCTCAGAAATTCCCTTATTCGGGTTCGGGCAGATTCTTCTTTTGGTAGATTCTTGCTAAGACACATATTATACCTACCTATAGTCATCCACAGAAATCCATATAAATGAAACGCCGAAATATTTGTACGCGCATAACTTTCCTGCGAAATAATAATATAGAATTTGGTGCAGTCATGCGACTGCAATAAATTCTATAATTCTTTTTTTTTAATATTGTAGAAAATTAAATTTGTTTTGTATTAATTTCGGCTTTTAATATTGCTTTACATAACTATTCGAACAAGCGATACCTACTGGTTCCCGTGTAATACGATCATACATTGCAACTATTGCAAGTAGTTTCGCCTAAGGCACCCCCTAGACGATCCATGAAATTGCGCAATATTATAGACCACAGGGTTATTATTGAAGATTGTGCAATGATTGAACGAAATTTTTATTGCACCATATTAGGTACTCCATTGCAACGTAAAGGGTCAGTACCTACTGCGCAAAATGTTTTAGTCTGTTTTGTTCAGAGTCTTCACGAGAATACGTGCGCGCGCAAACATGGCGGCATCGAGCATTATACACTTTTCTCCGACAGGACACGAAAACATTGAAGAGTTCGTATAATAATTGAGCAAATATTATTGATCGTTTGCATTCAAAGTGCTTTTCAATCGTATTGTAATTCAGACGCCACCACATCAAGCTACCCCAAAGTGATATTTTTTTCCAATTGAACGTGAGCCTTATTCTATTTGTAATAAAGTTGAAAAACCATCATAGAAATTTGGGACACGTTGGGGTAGCTTGATGCTGGCCTCTGTACAATAAAATGTATGTAGGTACAATGTTATTGTAGGTCTAGGGGCTGCCTTACAAATCTTGTTAGGTAGCTCGTATTGTGTAGTAACCTTAACCATAGTGCTGCAAAACAGCAATAAAAATGTTAGTTTGTGTATAATTACATGAGAACATTCAAGTACCTAGGTACTGCAGTAACGTGGTTTAATCCTCAAGTTTTTCATAGAGTTCAAGCATAAACGAGTAGGTATGTGTGTGGCTGGATCACAATATTTATGATTACTAAAACAAGGCCATTAGCTTTAACGGGTTGTTTTCACTCGGCTATAAAAAGCTCGTCCAATTACAGAGCCAAATAGAAGCGTATAATTTCATAAAACTCCCGCCTGCACAGCTAGTAATAAAACACAAAATTGAATGTAAACCATTTATTTATTGTTTTGTTCAATTTCAAACTGCGTCGTCGGCCGCCGGCATACCGCCGGCTGCCAGTAAATAATTAGAATAAATATATATAAGAAGCATGAAACTCTCGTTACATATTATTTAATTCCTTTTCACAATTAAAAAACTACAATGACTAGTATTTACGATTAAATGTGGCGCGGCGATCGTTTCGAAGGATTCTTTTGAAGTGGCAACTCATCTTTGTATTGTTCGCATTCGTTTCCAAATTCAATTTGAGATTTTGCAAAAAGAACAAAGCTCTATTAATAAAATTGACAAGTCGCTTGCAAGAATATCTTTGGCTGCATGACGTATAAAGTAGCACCCACAAAATGTTAAACTACCGTTAGCGTTTATTAATTTTAAGGTTATTAAACTTCTAAACGATCTCACCGCGGCACACAATACGTCGACGACTCAAAATGTAAGATATAGTAAAAAATCTATACATTCCGTCCAAAGGATCAATTACAAATCACAAACTACGTCCTAATGAATGTAAATAGAATAATGAGCTTACGTTTTACAAATTCGTCGGGGCACTTCTTGTTATTATTAGAGATTCAATCACTAGACTGGATTAGTGGACTAACATTTTACTATTTTAGTAGAACTTGCTAAATTGTAAGTGGCAACACTGTACACTTTTTATAGGTTCTTTTGTGATGTCATAGTTCAGACAAAATGACGTTTAAGGTATGTCTAATGCTCGGAATGAATTCTAACAAATGAATGATTAAAGTACAAATTGAATTTAGTCCATTAACCCAATCATACTCGTATTTAAAGGAGATAATATTCTACTTTCAAATTGAAATATTCAAACGAGAGAAAGAGATAGACATACCTAAGTTTCTAACCACCCTACCACGTAACTTCAGTACATGAATAAAATACACACACATTATTATATCAATAACAATCTTACGCTAAAATATGTACAAAGTTCGTAGAAACAACTATTTTCGCGCTTTTATCACTCCATTACGGTTCAACGCAAGTAATTTTTGCTGCCCATTTCGCCACGTGAAAAAACTAAACATCGGAGTCATAAAAGTGCGACAAAATAAAAAAAAAACAATACCTAATCTATCGAGGTTTAAAAAAAAACAAAACGTTAACAATTTTCTGTTTTGACTAGACTATTTATTTTTAATTAATCAAACTAAATGCGATTATCAAACATTACTTGATACTTCTTGCGTTTATATTGGTCACGGTAATCTTACTCGGAAAATTTAATTTTTTATGTGATGTCTGAAATGGAGAATTCATTTTGGATAATCAGCTCAGAGGATCGTTATTAGAATATTAATCGGTGTTGTTGCCGACGGTTTAGGTACCAATAGTATTTTAAAAAGTACCTACTTAATGTTGCCATACCCAACACTTCCTTCCGATTTAAAATTGACTGCGAATGCAATTTCACAGATAATTTGCTATTTTCCGAGTAAGACGATTAATCTATCAAATCACTGGTTGGTAATACCTAGCTAAAGTAGGTGACCATTTACTAAAATGGAAGAAATAAAGTGTGATAAGAATATTGTCACACGTAGGCACTCTCCGTACATAGACTCATTGTACTGGGGTTTATCTCTACTGAACACTTCAACTACAATGAGAGAACTATCAATACTCTCGGAATTACAAAAAAGCACTTTTTCAGACCCTTATCATGGTAGGCTGTTTAATTAATTTCCTTTGTCGCTTACATTAACAATTTAACAAAATGGCGGTGAAAGATATTGTCAGAATACTTTTATTTTACGTTAAATTAATGCAACAGATCTAAATAAGTGCCCTTTACATAAAATATCTTAATAAAATCTAGTGCATCCCAGCGAAACGGGATATCAAAAGAAAATTACATGGGTCACTAATATTTCAGTCTATTTATTTATTAAGGAAGACTTTTTAACAATACGCAGATACAAAATACTTAAATTACTTTGTACTACTACAAAACGGGATACCTACATTCATTGTATAACTCGTTTACATTTCTTTTCTATTTAATACACTACCGAGACAGCTAAGTCGCTTCGAAAAATTTCCTCATCAACATTTTTAACGGAAAAGTAAATTGTACAAAAAATATGTTTTTTTTTATTCATATATATTTCCGAACTAATTGAACTTTTGGTCCGTATTCTAAAAGATTCTAGATTCCAAAGCAAAATCGTAACAAAACAAACTATTAAGGCACAATACGATTGTGTCTTTCGGTTGATATGACTTCTCAATCTAAAACTACAAAAAAGTCTAGTCTACTTATTTAAAAATCGAAAAAAATCTTAAAAGCGGCTCCCATGGAGTTTTATACATCACAATATTATTATTCTCGTGTGTCCAACTAATCGATTCGACCATTCAACTAAAACTACGCATTTGACTTAATAAAGAACCCAGCACCGGTTGTACCACGTCTATTTATCTACTTAACTAATTACTGGGATGCACTTTACTGGAGATGGGTACTAGAAATAAAAACTAAGCGATATTTTCAACAGCAGATTTTGTAATGTGAATGACAATACTGATTTTTCTTATTTATTCATGGTGAAACAGTTGGTTGCTGGCAGTAGGCTAACTACTATCTGTTATTCAAATAACATTACCTCTATTGCAACCTGTTGATAGTTTATATTGGTTAAGGTCCACTTCTCAAACATGGAAACAAAGAAGGCAATCATTTAGCAAGGAACCTGATGGCGAGAGATTAACCAGCTACTTAGATAAGTTTGGCATTTAGTGTTATTGTCACTTTAATCATCATATTGAATTTGTTTTAGCCATACAATCCTTCCAGTGGTTTTTCCTCTATATGCTTGATAATTAATTGTATAGAATTAAGTCGTAAAATACGACAAAGGACGCCACCAAACAACAAACTGTTTCTCCTTTCTACAATTTTTAAAACCATGCCCTCAGTATTTATATTAGTTATTATCCAATATCTTGTCAATGTTTTCGTAATCAATTCTGGAAAGCTATTTCATTGTACAATATTCCCTAAAAATAACAATTTCGTTTTACATTATGCACATCCCCCCTTCCTATAAACGCGATTTTATAAAAAAAAATATAAACCGCAAATGTGGGGCCAATCTAAAGGTATCTAATACGAATGCGGCACTGAATGGACTGATAATTGTACCTTACGGAACTGTCGCGAAATACTAACGAATATTATCAAGTCTGGGGTTCTGATTCCGAACCACCCGCGCACCTTGATTTATATACCCGATGGGTTGTTACTACGCGTGATATCAGATCTCCGAAGGCTCGAAGGACCAAAAAAAATGTACGACGATAGTCTGCACACTTATGGTAAAAATGACAGTAACCGGGGATGATAATAAAACCGCCCGCGTTGAGTGTAGAAAAATCACTGATTTATTTTACTTAGTAAATATTATACTAAATGGTCGCGCGTGCATAAACGCTGAAGTTGCATAACCTACTTAAATACATGAATGTGCGGGTTCACCGTACACTGGTAGTAACTTTGTGTTGAATAAAAAAAAATGTATGCGTTATCTAAGTTACAACTAGTTGTTAGTTGAATCTACGTTAATCATAAGGGGGATTGAGTTTAGTGTTGGATGTATTATTACTCTTGTTAAACTTTGTAGGTCAACTCCATTAGAATGGTGGTCAGTCTAGATTGTAAGATTGTGTTAACATGACAAGAGATTAGACGGTTTCTTCAGTATTGCCTCACCGTATAAAAAATGAATGTCTTCGTCTTCGGTCCCGAGGCGGCTCCGTCGACACCGAGGCATGCACACTCCACCGCTACACAGCTCCTTATGACGTCATGCATCTATGTCCAACCATAGTCTTTGATCTCCAAAACATTACTAATACTACTGACTTGGGGTCGATCGACTAAGAAAATTCGTACTGGCGCCCAACACGGGGCCAAAAGCTCTATACTACGAGTCTCAATAAAAAAATATTCTTCTCCAAACTAATGTTTTAACTAACGAAGAGGTACGAAAACTAACGAAAAAGCGGATAAATGAAAGAACAGCTGTGTTTTGTGTTACCATTTTATTATTTTTTTCTAATACTTGTATCTAAGTGAAGATGAACCATAATATTGTTAATGGCTGAAGGAGGCGCGCGGCCGGCGCACTACTGCGTCCACTAGCTAGGGGGCGCTAGAGAGCCCGACTATTGCCTAGTTTTTAAAATAATAATCTACATTTAATTATACAAAACATCCATTAATAATACTCCTTGCGGCAAAGCTTACTCCCTGCGCATAGACATTACACCACTCTATGCTCGGGGACCGTAGACTGACGTAGTCGAAGATATCTACGCAGCTACACACCCAACCCAACCGTAACTACGGGGTACCTCAAAATATACATTTAATAAGTCTGTTGAATTGCACAAACCGAGTACTTCCATAGTGTGCTATTAGATGGCGCTGTGTGACGACAAGCTTTCAAAAATAAGCCTTATTTTTCATTTATTTGTCTATCCTAAATTGTTAAATTAGGCCAAACATATTTGAACAATACCAAATTGGAATTTCAAATAATTAAATTCCTATACTGGATTTAAAATCTACATACAGACTTATTCAAGCCATACTAGCGCCATCTAGTAACATAAATAAGGAAACCTCTATTAGCCGGTGGATACGTAAATAAAAAAACAGCCCATCACTATTTTGTCTATGATAAACTATGTTTTATAAAACTACCATAAATAAAATGCAGTAATTCGTTCAAAAATATACATAAAGGAATGTAGACATATGACTACGCGGATTTCGACGCAAAAACATGTTAGTGCTGCCAAGTTTCAGAACGAGATATCATGTCGAGGCATGTTGCTTTCATTACATTCTCAAAATTATAAAACTACAAAGACAGACTGTGTCTGGCTTTTATCACAGAACAATTTAGAAGATTACCAATAAATAAAACAACGAAACCACCTTACTTCAGGTATCATCAAGACTAGAGTTTGGAAATCGCGCGATTGGAAAAACCGGTGAAAGAAATATAAGAGAAAACCGCGCCATTTCTTATTTCATTGAACCGTAAGTTTAGGGCTACCCACCTCGCACATGGCAACATGCCATGACATAATTAAGAAAAAAAAATGAAGTTTCTGAACGAAACGTGGCCGCACGCCCTCAAGCGTCGGCGCGAGCGCCCTACACAATAAACACTGCGCCACATACTGTCGCTTATTCAACAATGTAATTATATCGGTTGACGACACAAACGAGTAGGCTGCGTGCTGAGTGACGTCACGGGTTAGGAGTCAACAGGGGCCTAATATGTATAAATGCTTGGCTCTGTTAGATCAGATGATGTTCATACACGAGAAGTTCAGTGGAAATGCCACTGACAGTAAGTCTTAGCGAATCGAATCTTTAATTTGACACGTTTGCAAGCGTGAGTGACCATGTAGTTACGCACTTTTAGCTAAAATACAGGTCCAATTTGAGATAATTGTAAAGCCCGAAGAGGCTGACGTAGCTTTTAATTAGAAAATTCCAATTAGAAGGCAATCTTCCAAACCGAAGTTTGCTGTAAAAACCTTTTTCAATGTCGGTCTTAGGTAATTGGATTTCGATATTACAGAAAAGCGATCATTAACCCAATAAAGAATCTTTGGGAGAGCAAGAAACTGTATGTAGCACTGATCACTGAGATTGGCGAAGGAAAACATCGTGTGGGAACCTGGACTTATAACGTAATAAAAGTCTGTAATCGCCTTGAGCAAGCGTGGTGATTAATGCTAGTGCCATCTCTGAAAAAAAAGATAACTTTGCTCTGATCTTTCTTGCTTTTTATCCATACAAAACATTCAACAGCCGACTCACAACTCTGACGTCACGCAGTAAAACAAACTACCCGCATCTCGTCGCTTACCATTTAAAAATACAAGATTAACCAACACACTACTAAGTACACAGATACCTATTATACAAAAATATTTGTATTTGTATGCATTGTGTATAATATTATAATAATTCTAACATTTGCGCGCGCTGCCGTGCCCATTCTTTACTTAGCCAAGTGCATTTTATTATTTAATTTTAATTTAATTTTGTGTGTCATATTGATGTTATATTTTATGCTAGCTCTTTTAGAGCTTTTCTTAGTTAAAAGTGTGTAATGCATTGAATTATTAATTCTTAGATAATGCTCCCACTGACACCCAGAACATCGCTCTTATATCCCGTAAAGCCGAAAACATCACTTCAAGATGTAGCGATTATAGTAATTTAACTTGTTTTGCAACATTTGCAACTCATCTTTGTCCTTTTTTTTAATGTGTTCATTCTTTTTTTCAAATTCAACGGTTTCCTCCCGAGTAGGTATTCAAAGTTCAAACATCAACCGACACACGTCCGATTTTGAAACGTTAGCTCTACTACCGTTCTCGTGCAAGCCGCAGCGCGCGCGTGCTGTAGTAATATTAAATGTTATTGCTTTCGGTTAGTCATATTTATTTATCATATGTATGTAAAACTTCAAAATGTCTACGCTACAACACTACTCTAGCATTGCCATACATTAAAAACACACAACATAGTATTTTTATGTTCCATTTAACATTATACCAATCCAAAAATTGTATATTTATGTATATCTTAGTAATCTTACATAATTAAGAATATATAAGTAATATATTTTTTCGAATGCTGTTTACATTTTGGTCCAGTGAGCCTGGAGCGAACAAGCACATCACTAGTTTATCGTTTGCGTGCTATGGCATATCTGGTGTATGGCACATCACTACTGCGTCAAGCTTATTATCGATAGAAATTAACTACAACTAGGCAAGAATAAGTATTGAGCAAGATAAGACTCTGTATTTAGTTTCCCGCCAAATTTTAGAGAAAAAAATAATAAAAAAATGACTAGAGAGGAATGTATTCACGTATATGGCAACGAAGTGATTAAACAGTAATAGCGTCTTAGTTGGCAACGTCCCTTCTTATTATTGTCACATTCTTAAGCTACTCTGGCGTATTTCCGTTTTGTTTTTTTGGCAAATAATTAGTTTATATACCGTCTTTTGTCGCAGTGTTCCTACATAGGCAAGTTCCTTTACATTTCTGTTGACGCTCAACTCTACAGCTCTCACGTAGCGAACAGTTCTCAAATCACTACTCTCAATCGCTCCACTCTACATCTGCGACTGCGCAACGTTGAGCAAAATTAACTTTTTTTGGCTAAATTTTGGCCTGTTTTTTTGGCAAAACAACTCTTATACCAGGAAGACCTGTGGCCCGAAGCGAAGCGTCTAAAGGTCTAATCTACGTGTCTACGTATACAATATTCCTTTTAAAGGCGGTCTTTAAAAGGAATATTTTTAATAGCACGCATCACAACCAACGTGTGGCAAACGCCTTAATAAATTGACAGTGAAGTATATTGTATGGAAGATTAGATTTTGTTTACGTATTCATTCATGCCAACCATGCTAACGCACCGCGGATTGAAGACGTGGCGCACTTTCAAAGGTACATCGCAGACTTGTGATATCACTGTCATAATGCCGACTTGTGTTGCCAATATTTTAACTCCATTTCTCCTAATGAGCCAGTTGGATGTGCGATACCTTTGAATATACTGAGTCGTCAATGCGCGGTGTACAAGTATCTCTCTCCGTGAAGTCTTGTGTTAGTCACGAGTGAAGACGCGCTTACACTACGGCGTTACACTATAATTTACAATTGTTATACGCAATACGCATGCCTGATTCGCGTTCTTTGACTTACCATACGTCCGGTCTGTCCCACCCTCCTATACCAACTGAGGTTTTTGGCGCCCACCGTGGGGGCAAATGATCACGACTTTTTTCACACAAGGGTTGCCAACTTTTTTAGTAGAAATGTTAAAATTTTGATCATTAGTGCCTCTGCCGTCGGGATCACCCTAATATTAAAATGTAATTAATCACAGTATTAAAGCCAAAAGTGTAGATGGCAACCCCATAACTAAATACTACAAGTTCAACGTGCAAACTATCTAGAAAGATGAAAAAGTAGTGTAAAATACAACAAACCAAACCCAGCAGGAAGTCCCACGCTAAATAAAACACACAATTTTAATTTCTAATATTATATCCATGTAATGACACATCAGGTATTACTAGGTGCTCCTTACAGCGGGCAAACTCCTTCTAAAACTACAACTAAACCTACTGCCGAGGTTCGTCACGGTTCAGTGACGTCACCAACTACTTACAATGCATACAACCCACCAAAGCAAGACATCTTCAATGCAACTAAAATACGGAATCTCGTCAGAAAACTCATTGTGTGAATCTCATCGGCACAGAATCCTGTGGGTAGTTGGTAGCGTCACTCAACCGGCGACGAACAACAGCGACCAGTTACCAAGTGTAACTAAGACAAGGGTGTTGGAATATCACCACCCGTAAAGGGAAGTTGGAACAGTACAATTTATGAAAAAACAAAGTTAAGTACATTACAACATTTGTGTAAGGACGCGGGGGACGTGACTCAACGTGGCACAAACTACCTTAAGTGAGAAGGCTAAGAAAGGTGTTCAAAGTATGATATTTATATCAGAGATGGTAACAGGATGATGTTTGCACATGCGGTTAAGTTGCGATCTACTATAATGATGTATAGATATTAGTTACATCTAAAAACTGTAGTCACTCGATCATCGATACTGGATCTTAGGTAACTTCAACCTACAGAACCAGTTTTCTGTGTCAGAAACACAAACTTCACTTTTCTTTTCTCAAGCTACCCTCGTTTTTAGAAAATACTTCACGTTGGTGTATCCTTCGCGTCCCCACACTCGCCGCCCTCTATCTAATTTGGCAAGATACGAAGCGCACGGCGGCTGTGTGACACATAGTCCACCTTTCTAATACTGTCTCAGGAAAAACGACCGCTAATGTACAAAAGGTGTAATTGTCGGGTGAAGCAGGCACGCGCTTTCCAGACAACTTAACATTAAATTTCACAGATAATCATAAGAAACTAAATCAAATTAGTGACACAAATTCTAGTATTCCTTTAATCAATGACAAAACAAACTAATAAAAAAAATAAGTAGTAAAAAACATGTAATTTAGCTGCCTCAAATTGGCTTTTATATTTCGAGTAAAAATAATCCGGTTCAAACCGCTCAAACCTGGTTCTTATTGGTTATTAAATAAATTGAGACGAGAAAGTGCGCGCTCTGCTGATTAATCTCAGGAGGTTCTAATCCTACTTATGCTAAAAATACTGCTATATAATAAGGATAGGTATGTGTATACATAATGTGAATATCATAGCATACGGTAGCCGTGGCGTGTGGAAAAAGTAATAAAATAAAACAGAAAAATTAAATTCATAAAAAATAATAACATTATCACTGGGAACAACAAAACTTATAATTTCACTGAGGTTGATGACTGAAATATTCCATACTGAGTTTAGCTTGCATGAATAGTGGCGCCCAGCAGAGCCCGACTAAGTACGAACCACCCTCTTTTTCAAGAGTTTTCTATCTTCATCTATAACTGTTTTTTTTTTAAATATTTTATTGTTATGGTTTCCACACGCTGCGGTTACAAGTGCGTCGGCTGGCAGGGAATGTAGCCGACCAAGCTACCATGCATACTGCACTACGCTTTGCCGCGCGACCTCGCCTACGCCCAAAATATACGCTAATATAAATATAGGGATTAAGTACTTTAGTAATAGATGTTTTTTGGAGTTTTCCCGGTGATATTTTTTATTCTTTTGATAATTATTGTTGGAACTGTAATTTGAAAGCTAAATTTTGATTTTTCATTTGAATAAGTTAAACGATATCTGATGAGATCTTTCTCATTACGTTATAATATTGTCATAATCATTATTAAAATGTTTTTTTTAGGATTTACAATTCAGTTAAGTACAAGATTACATTTGAATTTAGATATTTTCATTTAAGTAAAGAAATATTGTGTTAAGGTGAACGATTCTTTTACATTCCAAAGTTCTGTAAATAATTCTAATAGAATCAAAACTATGACTAACAAAGAGTATTTGGATGTAAATTTCGAATTTATTTAAAAAGGAACTTATTAAAGATCAAAATACTGACATTTTAAAGTCGTTAATTTTGGATAATCACGTGTGGTTATAATACTGCTGGTCTTAGGACTAAGTCCAGTATTCCGCTTAAATCTAGGAATTGCACAAACACAACCATCTTTGTCTTTTACACTCACTAATCACATATTGTATTGCTTTTGGATCTAACGCTACGATTGATAAATTAAGTACTTCTAATAGAGGACGTAAGGGTTCCTGAGGTTTTTATTCGGAGAATACTGTCTCAGATGAAGTGAATTGTCAATTATGGTAGAGTTTAAGTACATTCTTGATATTTTTTACGGAATAAGTACGATTAGTTTAAGGGCAAAATGATTATTATCGACAATAGGACCATCAGAAACTCAGTGCATCTGACGAACACAGTTTTGTGGCACTTTAGGATTTTGATATTAAAAACCCTATTCTTATCATAGTTTAATACTTTAATTGACAATCAAAATATTACGCACGGATGTTCAGTGCGTATTGCCCGGTTGTTAAGTAGATGACTTATGGTCAACAAAATCCAAGACAGTGTCCTCCAAATTGTGGCGCCCAACGTGGGCCCAAAACCCAGTAACTTCAAAATCAAAGGACGTATTTCTAAAATGTAAATATAGAGGAGAACGGAGGGCGAGGCCACGCGGGCCATGACAATCTACAGCGGCTTCTATACTTAGCTTATTGTCACGGTACACAGGGTGTTAGTCCACACGCTCATACACGCTAAACTAAATTATTATTAATGTAAACTAATTTACTTTTGAGTGATTTTGGTGGCTTTTGTACTATTCGAGTTATATGTGTGGCAATATTCTTATTTGTATGAAAACTTGTTAGTCTTCGCTAGAGTAAGTTTTTCAACTAGCATTTTTTCTTTCAATGTAGGGTAGAACAACAAAAGTCACCAACACCACTCGTACTATATCTACATATGTCAATATATAATACTATTGTAGAATGAGATTGCTTTCCGCTCGTCAGATATGTGTGTTGTGAGCAGAGCGGTCGACGCCGTGTGACGTAACGCTCGTGACGTTGTCCACGTCTTGCACTTGAGACGTTCTATCGATGACTGATGACGTATCGTGGGACCAGCCCTGACTATTAGTGTAGTATTAAACGCGTTGCCGTCCGAGAAAGAGATGGAGCTATTCGGTTGGAATAGCACCATCCCTTTTTCGCAGACAGTTCAAAATTTGCCATCAAATAAGTTTTTATGACAGGCCTACATGTGTTAAATTTTTTGAATGGTAACAAGCGGTGATTCGAAAAATACACACTAAAAAAAGAGTTAAAGAGATTCACAAAAAGGAAAACTGAGCGAAATTTTGGCACAAAGGCTCCTTACGAAATGGCACCATGACAATAATACTGACATCCCTTCACCATTTCTTTTTTGTTTTTTTTTTTTAATTTACACATTGAGATTAATTTATCCTAATTTTTTTATTTTTATTTCTATATTATTCCCATGTTTGTGGGAACAGAGTTATCCAATAGAATTTACTAATTTTATATTAAGTACCAATATTTGAAACATGAGGGTAGATAAAACTTTTTATTTAACAATAATAATTGAATAACAGCGCAGTCACACAGCGTCATTCTTACCGCGAATATATATATATATTAATACCTATATTGTTTATCAATAAAAAATACAGCTGCGTATGAGATTCATAAAAATACAGTCGTGTCATCATAAATAATATCAGGTTAATGTATTGCCAAACAAACGTGCACTATGTCTACCACTAAATTACAAAATATCAAAGACAAAATATAAGAAAAATTAGTTTTTTTTTATCGCAACTAAATTATTTGAGATCTTCGCCTTAATATTTAAAAGTTAAGGGGACACGCAACGACGCGAACTTTCGAAAAACAAGACGACATCTTTATTTTGTATTGTTTGACAGGTCACCTAGAAAAATCAAAATACCCTCACAATTCAAAAACTAAAAAAAATAATACACATTGTGACCAATCAAAAACACGTAATAAACATGGGACCGTCAACTTTCTCCTATTCGAGCGTACCCGTTGGGGTCGCCTTAATAAATTAACTTTTTCATAAAGAAAATGAAATGCGTTCTCTTTGACGCCCGTAGCGGGCAAAGTATTGCTTGTAACTGCCTTATACTAAGTTTAATGAGCCAATAAACACCTTAACTACGTTCGAATACTGATTATTCCCTCTTGTGGCCACTGTGAGTACGCGGCAAGACAAACACCTTAATTACAAAAAAATATTACGTAGGAACTCGTAGAAAAAAAAATAGCCGAGCTAAGAACCTAACATGTGTAGGCGGGTGGGGTTTTCATGTCAATATTGCTCGTTTACCGTTTAGATGTACATGGGCAGGCCGTACATGGCGCCCCAGTCCACGCCCTGGAACGACGACATGTCCACGCCGGCCAGCGAGTACGCCGCGCCGAACTGCGGCAGCGCCGGCGCCGGCTGCGGCTGCGGCGGCGCCACCAGCGCCGTGGCCGCCGCGCCCGCGCCCGGCAGCGCGTAGGGCGTGTAGCGGTACGCATGCGCCGCGCCCACGCCCGGCACGGCGCCCACGCCGCCCGCGTACACCAGGCCGCGCCCGGGCCGCAGCACCAGGCGCTTGCCCAGCGCCAGCGGCGCGGCCGCCACGGCCTCCTTGGGCTGCGCGCGCTTGCACTCCACCTTCTTGTTCTTGATCGTGTGGAAGTGTATGTCGCACACGCGCTCCACCGCCTCCTCGGAATGGAAGGTGACGAAGCCGAAGCCCCGGTGGCGTTTGGTCTGCTGGTCCATGAGCATGACGGCGTCCTCGACGAGCCCGAACTGTGAGAAGTAGGACCTGACCTCCTCGGCGGAGGTGTCCTGGCCGACTCCGCCGACGAATATCTTCTTGGTCTTGGCGGGGCGCGGGGCCGACTTGGGCGTGGCGTGTTTGGGGTCGATGCGCTTGCCGTCCAGCGTGTGGACGGGGACCGCGAGGACCTTGTCGACGGACGACGCCTCCTGGAACGTGATGAAACCGAAGCCGCGCGATCTCTGCGCGCGGCTTGTGTCAGTTGTATGGCTACAGGTTGAGGTGAAAAAGTGGAGGAATCGACCTTTCTCTAGTCAAAAACTCACTAGTTTTACTTCCGTGTAAGTCAAGAACTAAACATTTTTAAAGACGATCAGTGCAACATTCTTCATTTTTTTAAAAGGTTTATTCCTCCACTCTATAAAGGGATTTTAGTGACTTACTCCTACGCACCTACGAGTGAAACGAGAACTACTATAGTCTCAAACAAAACTTAAGGACAACGGTTAGTGTTATTATACTTGAATCAAGAGCGTACACAATTAAAAAGAAAAAAAAAGGTAATATTCTATTCTATTGAATAAAAGAATTGGAGGTAGCTTATAAAAATTGCCAATTAAATCTATGTACTCAACTCGTTAAAATTGTATTTTAGTTTTACAAACAAAAATGTAATTTCTAGTTGTAAGTACTTTTGATAATACTTTACAAGGATTTAGCTATAGAGATAAAAAAAAACTATGATTTATTTAGTAAACCTTAGAAATACGCTACTATGTATACCAATTTATATACGCTCTTGATATAACAGGCTTATTGGGTTAGATTTCATCAGTGTCACCATTAAACTTAGGCGAAGAGACAGGATTCAGTTAAATTATCTATCTGACTATGTTTGACAATGTTTGAAAAAATATCATCACACTCAATATACCTACAGGTTGTATTTTGTCATGAATATGAACAACTTAGGTACACTATTGGACCAATGTGGAAATCGCGAAAAAAATCTGCTCGTTAATACATTTTAGTCGAGCAAGTATCAAACTTTTGTATGCAACAGCTGATATTTATTGCTTCCTTGCCTAATCATTGTGTACCCCCCTGTCGGGCACAGCAAAAGTATAAAACAAGAATCATTCCATCATCTGCCAAGCTTTGCCCATGTTGGGATCAGCCTCCAGTCTTACCTCTCTGGACTTCACAACCCAGTTACTACCATAACCTACATAAACTCACGCCTTTTTCCCATGCGGGTATGTAGAAAATATAGAGCGCCATCTGCTACGATTCTTAAGGTCATGGCACATTATAAAGGCACGGCACCGACACCGCTCCAAACCAGCAATTGACTTGTCATTCAATATAGAGCATTAAATCGTGTGTAGTATAGTATATTTCACAATGTCAATAAGAAAAAACCATTGGCGAGCAGTCAGCGCGCTTGCCGATACCACACAACTCGACTCGCAGCCCGCGTGCCGATAGCGGGTACCATGTGCTTGCAGCGCGTCCACCGCACGCTTACAGTACGCCGATCGCATGCTTACTACTCGCCGACTCCCGAGTCGCCAGCAAAACGACGTCATTGCGCCGTAGTAAACCGAAACATTATAAAACGTGCAAGTCCTCGGCGTGTTTAATTACAAATTCCATATAACAATTTCATTGTGTTCGCGGTGACAGCTAGCTTGCACCTCGCGGCAAGCGCGCGGGCGGTGTGCGGACTGCAAGCTGACAACTTGCCGACGCGACGATGCGTAGGTAGTGCACTGGCAGCTAGCCGTAGCCTAAATTCGAGGCGACGCCGTGCGGCATCTGTGCATTTGCGGTGCCGTTATAATGCGCCATGACCTTTACACACTTCTTTTGCTAAGTTAACGTCACACACGCCGGTTGCGAGTACTACGCACCTGACCTTTCTGAAGAACATCACCAATAGGTAAGGTCTGTGTATGTACTTCAAGGGCGTTCCTTCTCGGCGTTTCCACTTTCATAAATACTGTACTTTAGTCGCCTTTCATTCATCCTCAACGTGACCATACCATCTAAGCGTAATCTTTTAGATTTTTGTGACTACATCTTCCTTTAAACCACAAAGTTGCTTTATCACATAAACTAATAACTACTAATTTTTGTTTTAATTGTCTAAACCGTTATTAAAATGTACTGATAAATAATGTATTGTGGTGAGAAAATAAATAAATAAATAATTATTCGTTTCCCATAATAATAAAAATAAAATAGAAGCTTTTCATACAAAATCTGTTACATACAGCACTTTGGCTGGAAACGAGTACAATTTCAGAATTATGTAAACCCAAGCAAAAGGTATTTGAAGGAATATTCCGCTCACACAAACGGTTTCAATTTGACAGTAGAATGACAAAGTTTCAGATTATAATAATTAAAATTATATTTCTGCAGAGCAACCGTACAGTCTTGGTACTTAGAAATTCTCTCTTGTAACAATGTCGACATTATGTATGATGTTAAATCTTAAAACTTATTGGTAAGTACGCCGGTTATATTACTTTGGTTAATTAAAACCAGCGTCACATATTGGTGTCAATGCCGTTCTTGTCTAACGAAACTTAATTCAGGCTATAGTTATCTGTTTCTCTCTTAGCCAATAAGAAAATGACAATATATTCAAGAGCTGTCTTGGTAAAATCAAATTGGCTGCTAGAGTACTTAAATTTTTGTTTATTCGCTTATTTCCTCACACATTGGTCTGCTATTTGTTTTTAACTTTATTCATTTGTTTATTCAATGTGTATTTCCTTTTTAATAACAGTCTACAGTATTGTGCGTGTACATATTTGTTAATATGTGAGTAGAACACATTTATGGGATAAAAATATCCCATGTGTTAATCCAGGATTTCCGGCACACACACACTAGAGACACACATAACACATATCCACATTTCTGGGACCTATCTACATAGCCAATTTTCATTCTCATCTGCTCTATGGATTGCGTAACAAACATTCAAAAATCTTCACAAAGTTTCACATTTCTAATATTAGTTCCTAGTAGGATCTCAAAACCTTTTTGTCCAAGGATAAGATTCGGCTTACCTGATATAGGTAGTATATTTAGGGCAAGTTAAGTAATGCAGGTATACAGTTTCTTTATTGCTGTAAGTAGATCTTCCCAGATGCTTTTACATGTCATGAATTTCCAAAATGACTGATCCATGGTATCTTTTTAAAGTCCAGGCATAAGATTGTTTTTATCTATGCGAAACTAAAGATGCAGGGTAAAGTCTGGAAAAACCTTTTAAAGAAAGAATCAATTTAACTTTGAGTTGACCTGTCCCGACATGCGGCATGCTTGCTTTAGTCATTGTGTAGCTAAAACTTACCTATAGTTCTAAAAAAAATATAACTGAACCCGATCTCCTCGCCGAAACACTGACACACAACAATAGTAAAAAAATCACACTATATTCCCACATTTAAGACTCATATTCGCATGACACAAATATTTTATCTAAATGAGGGTATATGGAAATTTACGTGGTATTATTTTAGTTAACTAGTAGTTGTATAAGAGGTCCTCTTACGTACTCATGCTTTCGTCAGTGGTACAACTAGTTGAATTAGTGATGATTTGTGACCATTTTATGCCAAAAGTTAGATAAAAATGCCAATAAAGTACTAGGTCAGTATTTTCTAAACAAAGAATGTCGTGATAGTGATGATCAGCGGGCAATGTGTTCAACGATCAACTGTCAAACAGCTAATTTCGTATTGGCTATCATTAGTGAGTATTTAGGATAACGTAACACACTCGCAGGAATGTGACAAAGCGCACAGTAGCCTGTCGGATAGTCAACGTAACTTAAAGTCCACTTACGCTGGATATTAATAATCTATCTCGGTTGCTATCTTGATCCCGATCTTTGTCTGTAACCAATCAACGACCAAATTCGCCTATCCGAGTCTTAAAGATGTCCAATCAGAAGCAGCCGTCAAAAACAAAGGATCGGGATTTGGATTGAGATAGAATATTAATATCGGGCGTAAAAGTGCAATACCAATTTATTGTAATATCTCAGTTAGCATCAAAATTGTGTGACTGGACGCCAGTTGGTAACTGGCAATTAAAAGATAGCCGATAACCCGGCTGATGTTAAAGTGATACCTACATGAATTTTTAGTTTATTTTGGACATCATTTACATCGGTGAAGAAAAACTTCGCATCGTGAGCAAACCTGGACTTGTGGTCAAAACTTAATATCTTTATTGTTTTCCACATTATGCTCTCTTAGGTGATAACTTTATAATTGAGATCATTATGGACCCCATAGGGCACAATAAGGCAAATAAAGCTTTGAAATCATCAATCCACCATGAGCAACGGTGGTTATAACCTTGATCATATCTTCTTGGTATGAGAAGAGACTTTTGCCTTGCAGAGAGGCAATAATAAGCAAGCAGACCTGGTAAAATGAGGTCCCGTGCTATAGATACAACTCTGCTTAGATTACTGACCCTTTCTTTGATGGTTATGCAAGCCTAGTACTTTATTCAGCAAATATACAATACATTTACAAAAAGAAAAACGTGCAATAAAATGGCCACAATATTACATACTAATAATAAATTACTGACAGACAACTATTTCTTATTTATTAGCACGAATCTGTCTAACCGAGCAATACCCTCAAAGTGTACCAAAAATTCTACTATTTTCATCTGAGCATCTCAGTGTTACCTCAGTGAGAAAATTACTATTTACTTTTTTCTACCAAAAAGAGTATTTCCAATTGATCTTAGCTAAGTACTAAGTATTAATTAATTAATTAGTAGAAAATCGAAGTTTATAGGTTTTGCGGATAATTAAAGGGATTTGGTCAGTGTTGCTATGTTTTAAACTATTACTTTTGGAGTTGGACACATTTAACTAGGAGGAAAAAATCTAAGAGATGTTCATTCATATTTTTCTCATCATTTTATTACTATTTGAATTTAAAGTAAGCTCAAAATACAAGGTATTGACTAAAAGTTCAAACTAGGACTATTACAACAGGAAAAATTGATAAAATTTTAATAATAATTAAGTAATTTTAGACTAGTGAATGAGCGTACGGTTCAATTATTACAAGAAGATTAAAATTAGCAGTCGCAGATAACAAATAAAAATCAAACAAAAATATTTTACATCATACAAATTTTATTACTATAAAAAAGTTACTAAATTAGTAGAACGAGTAAAAGCATGGCAACACCGACTGAAGGGGAACTACCAGATTCAAAAATAGAAGACAATAGAAGGAGTATTTTATCAAATCCATATTTCTAGACCTAACGTTCTATGTTAGTGAGTCTAGCATGCCGGTTTGTCTATGTTATTAAATGGATATACTTTTATTAGTGTACCTAGGTTACTTTGGATCAACCATAGCCCAACTATGCGTGGAGATGTTGGTCCATATGCAAAAAAAGACTGGGTTGATAGGAAACAGATGGCGAGGAAATATAATATGGGCTACACAAATTTAAAAGGATTTTTTTTAGTTTACAATGGGATACAGCTTTCTTGTTAAACAGTCATGCATTAAATCTATACATACACACAGAAAATAAAAACCATTAAGTTTTATTAAGAAGATACAATTGGGTGGGTAGTCTGAGAAGATACGACTACCCTCCAACTGAGAAATTAAAGGCAAACTTTGATTACTGCCCTGGAATCAATTAATAGGAAAAAATCCACAGGACTTTAAGAATTTTTGGGAGAGGAAAATAGTATTATTCAATGCTTAAATGATATTTTTTGCACATGGCCGTAATCTGCCACGAACCTACAGTTCTACCTAGTCCAAATCAACCTATAGAACGATACTAAGACTGACCGAATGCGCTCCGTCTTCTGCCTACCGCTGTCTTGAAAAAATGGCGTTATTATATTCTTAATTTCTAGTTTAGTTGTTCACATTGATCGATAACTAAGTAGAGCATATTTTACATAACTTGCATAGTATTGATAGACATTAGTTGTGAAGTCTTCCGCAATGTCCAAACCCCTGACTTTCGAGCGGGATACAGCCAGTCTGGACATGATTCCAGTAGCAGGTCTGGTTTCATTATTGACACAAAATCCAACATTTATTTTTAATTCCATTAGTTATCGAGTAATGTTAACAATGTTAATAGTCTAAGCAACATGCCATAAAAATAATGTAAGGAAAGGTTAGTAAAATAAATAAACATATTTACATTTGTTTTATATAAATAATAATACTAGCACCAACAGGCTGCTTTGTGTCGTTTAAGACAGTGCTGAAAGTGTCACTATTAAAAAACGCATCAAAATATGTTCAGCCGTTAAAGAGCTACGGTGCCACAGTTTCGCTATGTGAGTATGTCTGTACACTCACATAGCGAAACCATTAACGCAATTGCGTTGCGGTTAAAAAATATATTATTGTTACATATAAATTGAATTCCTTATTGTTGTCTTTTTAATTTGCTTCAGTACCTAGGTATGTATTTTGATTTTAAAAAATGTTATTTAATATTTTTATGTTTTGTTGAATTTATATACGGCTGTTTGGATATTTTCTATTTGTCTGAATTAATAAATGAATCGAATTTAAAATAAATAAATTTGATTTGATTTTGATTTGAATTCAATTGGTAAATTCGGTAAGTCCTACTCGCAGCCCTATGCCAGATTTTTTTTACACTTGTAATCTCACAAACTAAATAAAGTTAGGCAAACTAAACTCATTTCTTAACAAATGTTGAAACCTTTCAAGTAAACAACTGACGCCAGGGTTATGTAACTTAATTCAGATCTACCTTGCGATCAGACATTGAACCAGTCACAAAAAACTATAGAACAGTTCTTTGATGCCTATTTATTTTATAATATACTCTATATACATGTATATCTAATATTATAAAGATTTGTTTGTTTGCATTGATTAGGCGCCGAAACTACTGGACCGATTTGAAAAATTCTTTCACTGTTGGGAAGCTACACTATCCCCAGGTGACATAGGCTACTTTTTATCCCTGTATTCCCACGGGAACGGGTACAACGCGGGTGAAACCGCGGGATGTCTGCCAGTACTCTATATACAGATGCAGATGTACTGTACCTAGCTTGTGGCTAAATAATTGTAGCTACGCTTAACGAGGTCGGTCCGTTGATGGGTGTCTAATTGTTACAAGACCCCGCCATGCCTTGGGAAGCACGTTAAGCCGTTGGTCCCGGCTGACATTTGTCGATTTTTGATAGGTGATACTATTACGTAGTCAGGGCCTGAAAGTCTGACAATCAGTTTAACTGAGGGCCCCGTAACTGGGTTGCGGAAGCCAGTCAGGCACAGCATCTGGGGGCACGGGAGTGCCCCTGCCAAGACGAGCCAAGCGAAGCGCAAGGGCACTACCTACCTTTTCTCGAAGTGTTTCGTCGTTTTTTTGAACCCTCATAGAGTTGATTTCCGATGTACCAGAGAGTTCATATTCTCAGGATATGATGTCATTACAAATTCCACATATCAGTATAAATGTATAGCTTGGCTGTTTCGTTACTTCAGAAACTAAATATTCGCATCACCTCCACGACAGTAGCGAAACGGCGAAGCCATACATTTTTACTGATAAGTAGGAATTTGTGAAGTTAGGGTCGGTAGGTTAGGCCGTGTAGATTCAGAAGTTTGGCTCTAAGTACATGAGATCTGATATCTTTTTCACATGGCAGGCAAACCTTATGTGGTCGTTTTGGCAACATTTTACATGAAATGTTTTGGTGGGATCCAGTTAACCTGGACCCGATCCCAACATATTATGTTGGGAAAAGGCTAGGCAGATGATGAGGTACTGTACCAAAGTAGCTCTAAAATCTTCATCTACTTATCATAAATCAGTACCTATCCCAATATCACATGCTTAGCTTTTTGGAATCGGCTTCCAGATTGCATTGCCAGGCTTAAAAATACTTTTTTACAAATAATAAAACCGACTTCAAAAATACCACTAAACGGTGTAAAATAACTCTAAATTAGGAAGTCTGTGGCTTTGGTACTTTTGTCTAATTCTTGATGGGCCACCGACTTCCGAATTTAGAGTTATTTTACACCGTTTAGTGGTATTTTTGAAGTCGGTTTTATTTTTTGTAAAAAAGTTTTTTATTTTTCCATTTTTAGCTGTTCCCATACACACATTTGCCATGAATTCGTTTTATATTGTTAATTGTTAACAATACATGTCATTATAATAGGGTTATCCACCTAACCCTAATAAATGAAACTTAACATACCTAACTGTCGAAATCTAGGTATATTGAACACATCTGCCTACCCCTCTGAGCATACAGGCTTGATGATACGTCATGATGTTGTATAAACAATAAACATCCAAGCGATTCCAGCAATCACGATAGATTTGCCGTCTATTTTTGAAGAGTTCCGTTGTATATCTTCGAAGATCAGCACCAGATCTTCACCAAATTAAAATGGGACCACCTCAGGAGTCTACTCTTTCAAACAAAAAAAAGAATTTCGAGAATCGGTCCACAATTGGCGAAAGCCTAACAAAAGGCCGGACAGGTCAGACTTGTATAAATGTATATAGGGTGACTGGTAATTAGTGATCGATACTCAAACTCGTGATTGTATTCATGATTTCGATTCGGTCAGTGTTAATAAATCACCCTTAAATGAAAGCTTAGGGTTCTTTTTGATAACACTTAAGATAAATAATTTACATGTTGGAAACTTTCCCAAAGGGACTTTTTTGAAATTCCCGCGCACGCATCTAATTAATCACATCTATCAGCTGATAGTCTGACCTCGGGAAGGGCAAAATCTACTAGTAGTTAGCGTCACACGTTCCCCCACCACCCCCACCGCTCCCGTTGTGCAGTACCGACGTAATTGAATTAATTGAAAGTTTAATGAGTTTAAAAAAAGTTTCTTAGGGAAAGTTATTCGTATTCATGAATACAATCACGTGTTTAAGTATCGGTCACTAATTACAAGTCACCCTATTATATGTATAGCCGACACTATTGTAAAAAGCTGGACACCTAGCAACCTTTATTCCTCTCTAATTGGAATGCAGCTGATTACCAGTGTTACACATGGAACGACTCCCTATCTGACCCCCACGGCACAGCTAATGGGTAATACAATACCCTATAGTAGCTACCGACTTTCGAACTTCTGATTACAAAAAAAAAATCAATGAAAATTGTGATACTTTACGGCAGCACGTCTTATTGCAATTGAGTAAGTGTTATGAACGATCAATGAAACGTGGTTCATTCAAATTAGCGGTTTCGTCACGCTTTCTGATCGAGTATTATAAAATAGGAGACGACCTGACTGCTTGTTGCTGTGACTTAGGCCGGCAATACACGGACTGCTCGAGCAGTTAGCATTTTATTGTAATGGCTCCTCGACTTTAAAACATTGTCAATAAAAAATTTAAAGTTAAGAAACTTAACATAAATAAGTTAACAAAGGCCATACTGCCCTGGCTAAAAAGCTTGGACTATGACGCCACAGAAAATTTAATTAAGCTGCCATGAAGAGAAACACTAATTGCCCTCCCCCCCACATACGATTCCCCCCCTCACACACATCACACCACTCGTCACACACACACACACCCTTCCTCTTCCTTTCCCTTCCCCTATTCCCTACACATTCACACCGCTACACACCACAACTAACACGTGTGAGCTCATATTGCCTGACCACACAATACAAAATTATTGTTATTGCAATATTGTTATGCAAAAATATGTTACTTTTAATCCTAGTTTTATTTCTTTCTTTTAGTAATTATGTTTCTTTTAATCTTTGTTATCATAAATGAGTTGTAACTTTGTTTATGGGAAAACACTAGCTCCTGTAACACAGTGTACACTAGCGCAGGAGCTAGGGAATTCATTAAGATGTTTGTATTAATTTATGTCAATAAAGATTAAGTATTATTATTATTATTAGTGATCAACATACTCGGACCGCTCTTGCAGTCAAGAGTCAACAGCTTGAGGCTGCCATTGATAACTGCTCGAGCAGTTGGCAATTTCAAATCAGTATCATCATAGATTTTGAGGAGGAAGCACTTCTGCTGCTTTTGGGGGTTCATCTAATATTAGAAACACGAAATTATAATGGAGTATTTTATCGCTTATTTTTGGAACTAAGGAATGAAGAGTGCGGGCGGGGGTAACTGCGCGAGGTAGTCGACGGCTCGAGCAGTCAGTGTATGCCTGGCGACTGCTTGACCGCATGATGGAAATTCACCGTGCTGTCGACCGCCCGAATCAGTTGCAACTGCTCGAGCGGTTCGTGTATGTGCCTCCATAAACTCTGCAGTTCACTGTGCAGTCGCAACTTAAAGCTGTCGCCCCTGACTGCTTCAAGCGGTCCGTGTATTGCCGGCCTTAGAAGTTAATAAGTTATTTCAAAAACCCTCTTGGGCGTCCTCAGAAGACCGTAACAAATTTTAATCACGATGTGTTCAATCTATATCTATTCGAATATTATAATAAAGAGGGAAGCTTTGCATTTTTGTATGTAACAAATAAACTTAAAAACTACGGCCGTAGAAGCGGATTTTGTCTACAGAAACATTTCTTGTTTTGAGCACGACAATGTCAATGAAGAGAAGAAATGTATAGATTCTTCAGTCGACAATAGTCTACAATACGGACAGGTTTCGGACTTTAAGGAAGCTTTTTGCAAAGTCATTTTTTGAACAAGAGGCACCTGCCTACGCTTTAAATAACCTGTTTGCTATGCAGAAGGTAGAATTGTGCAGCTTAGTTAGCGCGAGCGATGGCGGGGACAGCTTTGAGATGACGCCAACTCATTTTGAACGCGATTAGTACCACAACGTATTGTCGTTTTAGTTTATTGACGGCATATACAGGGTGTCTCATTCAAATCGGTCAGTATGGGAAAGTCTGAAACTATAAGACATACGAAGATCTGTTCTGAGGAACCATGTCATCGATTTTAATAACAAGAAAAACTGCATTCATACATTTTAAAAAACATCTGTACTCCGTTCGGGAATCGAAGCCGGTTATTTTATTTTAGTAGGTATGTACCTACTAAAATAAATTAAAGTATGTGGAAACAATGCATTTTATTAATTTTAGACATCATGTTTCATACAGACATTTACTGCTTAAGACCTATACAATCGATATCTGAATAGAAGTAGTGTAGGTTTTTTTTTTTCAAAATAACCGGGTTCGATTCCCGAACGGTGTACAGATGTTTTTTAAAATGTATTAATGCTTTTATGAAAGTTTTTCTTGTTATTAAAATCGATGACATGGTTCCTCAGAACAGATCTTCGTATGTCTTATAGTTTCAAACTTTCCCACACTGACCGATTTGAATGAAACACCCTGTATTTACGATAAGAGATGTTTTAGATCGATTTGGTTTTGTGAATTGTCTGTACTTACTTAATCTATTATGGTGCAGCCTGTATAATATATTCCATTTTTATAATAAAATAATAAATAATATTAGTACTTAGCAATAAATAGTATTTTGTATTAATTGGCATGTTGCTCAGACGTCTATTGAACATACTTATCTACTGAAATAATAAAAGTACAAGTGGATGTGATGCAAAGTTAAGTTATTGATGTTTACACTTATTAGTTATTATAAAAAAAAGCATTTTTTTTTATTTTACGACTACCTACTAACTGATAATTATCCCCCATTTTTAAGGCCCTAAAACAATAGGATCCCATTCAAATCAAATGACTTTTAAGTATTTGTTAAAACAGGTAAAGAAATACTGATTTTATAATGATTAACAGAGCGCCATGTAACGCCAGGGGCGTACAAATATTATTAAGTGTCAACTGTTTCTCAAAAACTGCAATACTACTGAAGACAGTTGAAATTTTCACAGTGTGATTTCTATTGCTTCTATAAAAACAAATAATTCAAATTAAAGAGGTCTACCATACATTAATTTTTATTTGATTTTAAGATATCTTTTATGTTGTATGGACGAGAAATTTTATTTGTTATTTCATCAATAAAATAAATATGCATCACCCCCTCCAAATCAAACTATCTCAAAGCCCCCCTTACCTGTGTAACAGGATCCTTCATGATTAGCACATCGGTGACGGGCCCAAACATGGCAAAGTACTCTCTAAGCTTTTCCGAGCTCGTCTGCCAGCTAAGCCCGCCCACAAACAGCTTGCTGGGTGACGGTGAAGTGCTGCCTGCCGGAGCGGGCTGTGTGCCATTAGCTGTTGACGTCACCGGGGTTGAACGCCCGGATGATGGGGATGTTTCTGTAGGGAAATAGGGGTCTAGGATCAATGTTGAGATGATCTTAGTCATGAATTGGTTGGATGTTAATGTACACAATTAAATTAAATTTAACATTAAATAAGTAAGAAATATTCTAGCTAGTGCCGAAGAATTTGATATTTGTATAAATTCAGGCAAAATGGTGATCAATTAAGAATAAGTCTTCAGAAGACTTATACTATTTCACTTAACAATTGTTAATAATTATATCGTAGGTATTTCTAATAACAATCAGAGACAAAGAAATTGGATCATTAATCTCAGAGTAATTGGTGCACATACATAAAAAAAAACAATCAAATTGAGAACCTCCTTGAAGTTGGTTAAAAAAGGTTTCAATATGTTAATTTACTATCAGTAAGCATAACATAGTGTAATAGAATATTAATAACTATAATATTGTTTACCAAGACAAAGGCTCAATGCGAAATGTGATACTTTTGTTTACAACATAAAATACCTATTTTTTCACATGGGTTTTGATATATGACTATAATCTAAAGACAATTCTTTTAATTGAAAAAACTTCCTTTATTAATAAGACAAAAATATTGAGGAAACCGGCATGCCTGAGAGATATTTTTCAATGGCATGTGAAGCCTTGTCAGAGGCCCATGGGCAGTTGACAAGAAGATAAAGACTTAATTGATAAAACTTGCTTTAATGATTATACAAAAATATTGAGGAAACTGTTGTTGATTAGCTATCTTACTGTGTTGTATAAGCTCAAAGAGATCCTTTTCTTCAATAAAACGAACACTTCATAACTTGTTGAATGTTTCAAAATAAATTTAACAAAACATATCTGATCCAAAACTCAAAAACAACTGCTGTATTTTTCCTTTATAAAACAAACTATGAAACATTCAAAACAAACTTTCAAATACCATAAATTAAAACCAGCCAGTATAATCATAGACATAAAATTCTATTAAGCTATGAATATATCAACAGAAACCAAATGCCTTAGAGATACCTATTCCTTGACAGCATATGAATAAGTGTGAGGCCCATGGGCTCTATAAACTCAGACACCATGTTCGAAATAACTATACTTAACATAAGCAGCCTCTTGCATTTATGTTAATTTAATTTCAGATTTAATTCACTTAACCCCAAGAGGACACCCGGGTGTCTGCTCTGTCATTGTCGTTCTATTGTGTCTTTAATTGACATGATTCTATAGTATAATGTACTCTGTGATTGAAAGGTTAATAAAATAAGTAAGACAAAAAGCTACACTTAATTGTAGGTCACAGATCATAAGTTTAAACCAACAATATCTTGGTCAAAGTACAGATACTCATCATCAGATCAATTCAATATCTAAAAGTTCAGGTATCTACATAAAATACTTGCGCATCTTCTAAGAGAATTGAAGAGAATCTATATTTATCAAAATGGAATACAGTAATTCTGCCTAACAACAAAACAATCTGATTTTAATAATGAAAATTTTACTCTGAGATTTACCTTTCAATGTATTAAAAAACATGAATACAATGATAAAGTTCCCATTTGAAAACTAAGTATGGTAGGTAGGTATAAATTACCTATGCTTAAAAATGTATACCTCAAAGAATATTTACAAGTAAAGTTCCATGGGCAAAAGTTTCAGTAAATGGACACACAATGCAAGAAAGTGGCCTTGAAGAGGTATAGAAGAATGCTACAAAGGTTTTATTTTTTTTATAGCTTAGTCCTCCATTTTGAAAACTAGGAAAGTTTTCTTTTGTTTTTTTTTTGTCGAAGGGACGCTTTTCACTAACTGTTGGTAACTATATAGGGGTAAGATCCGAAAAAATACTCACTTATTTGCTGAACAGCAATCTGTTGCTGCTGGTGTTGTTGATGCGCGGCTGCGGCGGCTGTGGCGGCGGCATGAGCGGCCGCCTGCGCGCTGAGCACGTGAGCCGTCAGCTCGCCACCCACCAGCCCGCCATCCAGTACCTCCACACCACCCAGCGCCCCGCTAGAATATAACCCCATCATTGTTACTACCGCACCAAACAAATCACGGCTAACAACTAAATTATTTACGATTTTACGTAAATATCGATGGCCGAATCACGATTCGGTCCAATGACGCTTTCACTTTGTGGCAGAGAAAAAAAAACAAAACACGATCTGTTAGCATTTAGCCGAATTTCCCGCCAGATGCTATAAGTTAAAAAGTTACTATCGCTGAATAAATTGAAAATTAATCTATTTTAATACACAATAATAACAATATTATTCATTTACATTTCACACAGCGCGAACATTCAAAACAGTCGTGTAATTCGTAAAATAATGAATTTAATCAACGACGAAGGTTGTCATTAGAATACGTATTGTTTATGGTAATTGATATGTCAACATCATTACGTCATGACAATGCCAGGTGAAATTACTAGAGATTGTAAATGTTTACGTTTGCTGACCGTGGCAAAGGACATATTTATTAAGTCTTATGTGTGTAGTAAGAAAATTTTATTTCATATAATCCACGTTCCTGTATATGCGTAGGTACGTCTTTGCGCTAAGTTGACATTTAGAAATTAAATTTTAGAATCTCTTGAGGCTTCTTGAGGAAGGCAAATATTTGCATAAAAGATGAAACACAAGATGAATGTGATATTTGACGCTTTCCTCAAGATTTATTCGTTTCGTCGGCAAATATTAAACAACATGAACCTCGTATATTTGTATAACGTAGAAATAACTGACTACGTAATGTGACATTATAAAAGTTAGTATCGTGTCAAATTGTTTTTAGGAACATAGAATCAAATTAAATCATATTGATGTGTTCCGGCTAAGTTGCTAAGTTGCCCATTGCTAAGTGCCGTGTTCTTGTATTAGGAGTAAGGGATTTAGTACGGGGCGAATAAGGCATCACAACGCGTTGGCTACTTTTCTACACTCCACACACGCCAAGTAACGACCTTAAAGTTTTCACAGCTTCAACCTGCATTTTCGAAGTGGTTAATGCAATATTATTATAACAATAACTCTTGGAGCTACCCGTTTGACGAGATATGTTTGAGCACCATAGCGGCATAGCCAAGGCGCTATTTGGTTTTACGTTATACTGAACCCAGGTAAAAAAGGACTCAGGAGCATAGCAGATATCATAGGGCTGATAACACACTTCTCATTGCCTTGAGCTATAGTAAATATACTTAAAAATGTAAAAGTTAGTCACTGTTCTACGATAAAAATTAGATCATATCCAAATCGCCATCCAGAAAATATAATATTCTCTTCAAAATTCTAGACGTTCAAGTCTAATAGAAAAGCGAGCGCCACTCGCCGGCCGCCGCCGGAAAAGCTTTTATTTTATTGAAAATGAACTTATCCGTACAGCTGCTTCACAAAAATTACCCTCCTACGAGTTGCGCATTTCATCTCCATGGTGCTATACTATCTCTTTCGCACTTAAGGATTTTCCAAACTATATTTGTCTCTTTTCTCCCTGAAACCTATTCTTGTCTGGCATAGCTGTTGGACGTATTGGTATCCCACTCTATGTTTAAGGGTGTGGTGTGGAGGGCAAGTCCTCGGTGCTTTGGGGCAGTCAGCGACAGTCGTCGGACTTGGTCTGTGTCCTTCCTGTAGCCTGCTGGCGAGTTTATATTTTTATTGTATGCGAAGTGATTTCATGGAGAGTATGGGCCAAATGCACAGAATTATGAGTTTTTTTCTGTTATTCAGATTTCTGATAACTGCATTTTGGATCTGGGTATCACATACCCCAACTTGCACTAATAGCGACTTTCTTTAACATTTCAAATTAATTTTAAGGGACTGCCCGACTGTCCAAATACATTAAATTGTTTCATAGAGAAGATTCCTGAAGACCTGTTAAATTAAACCTTCTATATGCAAAACTACTTATATGTATCCTGTCAAGTTTCTAGACACAAAAATTTGTTTTGTTTATAAGCTTAGTTACCACATTTAAAGATAAAACGATAACTCTAAACGTCTTCAGAAGAGCTTTTCAAGGGTAATAAATTACTGGGCAAGTGTGCTCGTCGCTACGCTTGACGGCAACAAGATCAAGCTCTTACGAGCGAGAGGTATTCATTATGGCTTACTCGCTCCTATTATTTGCCTATTCAATCTAGACAGCGGCTTATGTTTCTAAAATAATCATACTGAATATAAATTAATCGCATCTGCACTGAGAACTTTTAAATCCTACTTTTATACAAATTATGAAATGTAAAACGGTATAATCTCTTTCACCAAGTTTGATAAATGTTCGCATTTTCCGAGGGATCTTTTAAAGAATTCCCCTGTCCAACTATAAATCAGAAAAGACTTGCGCCATTTATCTCGTCTGAACATGATGTGGGGTATATTCCTTACGACCTTACACTATTCTCGTGATAATAGGGCCCGAGATGTTTCCCGTGTTGTATTAAAAATGTCAAATAGAAATTCCCGTATGAGGCAGTCGTTAAAAATACATATTTCATGCGTCTGATTTATTATGTGCGAGCATTTTCCATTAGGAACGATATGTTCTCGTTACTATATTGCTTTTTGGTGTTAATTTTATTCATCGGGACTGTTCATACATGTTAAGTTTCGATAGCTGTTACTATGATGAACAACTTGTCTTGAACTAATTATTTAACGGCTACCTAAACTTTGTTGTTTACAGGTGAGTCAGTTAGGTGCGTAATAATAATAATATTAATATCTTTATTTTTAGACTAGTAATAGTAAAGACTAGGTGTTAGTGTAAATACATAAAAAGAATCTTAGGATTTAATGTAAGTAAAAACTTACTCTAATACATGTTATGAACTATTTTTAAGATGTAATGTAAATGAACGAATTTAAGTTTAACTAATTTTGTTTCCTAATCTTGCAAAACAATACTTCTTATCAAACGTTGAGATCATCATAATTAGCAAAGTCGTATCCGGTGGATACCTACTTCTTAAATCACAAATTACGCAACGCTTCACCGCAATGAATTTAGTTTCGATAAATTAAGACACCGTAAAGTGAGAAAAACGTCAGCCGTGACAAATAGTTTCTGTAATTCGCTTTCGGGTCAGACACAAACCGGGCGACTGTTTGTTACGACCTGTCAATGGGAGAACGAAATGATTCATTCATGCATTACAAACTTTCTACGCAATTTACTAGCATATTGCTGGGGTTTTTTTTAATACTCGATTATTTTTCAATTGCTTTATAAAGACTTGTACTAACTAGCATTTACGGCTAAAAAGTTAAAAGGAATTTGATATTTGAAGCTTGTCTACAAGTACATAAATCGTAAAACTTATGCTAATTCTTTGTCTCAAACGTAAAGTGTTACGTTCTATGGAACAAAAATTACGATGAGAGTTGAAGTTGACAGAAAGTATTGTAATTCGATAGCGCACCTGTGTTACCTGTGTAACGTGCTGTTATTTAATAAAATTCAAACGTAGGAACTAGTTAACGAACAGGCTAAACGAAATTGTCTTGATTTTAGATGATTTTTTAAATAAAGTATTTTTCTTCACATTATTTTCGTTTAAGTCATATTACTTACTCATATTACAAGTACTTTATTTAGTCGAGTAATTAATCAGTGACATCACTATTTCTAGTGCATCTTCTCCTAGATTCTAGTGTAACATTTAGTGTGCAGTGTTTGATATTAACCCTTATTCAAACGCGAGCCTGTGGAGGAGTTAACAAAAAAGTAAGATACGTTCCTGGGTAATTTTGGGTCGTAGATTTCAAAAATACACACAAAAGAGGGGTTAGTGGGGGGGAAGTAACCTTTTTTTGGTGGGAAGTATATATCCCGTCGTCTGTTCTCTCTTGTAAAAACGTTGGAAAGGTGGGAACTATAGCTCCCAGTGTCCAGTATGACATCAAAATTTTAAAACACTAGCTAGTTGCCCTGACTCCACTTGTGAATTAAATTTTATCGTAAAAAATTATATAGATCATATTTTTTAATAAAGCAGGTGAAAGTACTCATCAATGCAAGTTTCTTTTACTAAGGAAAGAATTCTATCCGCATCTTGATTCTATCCTCCTCATTTTGTTGCAAAAATGACCTTGAAGGACTTATTATAAAATCACCGTAAACTAAATCATCATCGGAATCATTATCGGACCAATCATCCTCTTCTAAAATGTTTTCTATCAACTTTTCAGTTAGTTTTTTAGGTGGCATTTTTCTAAAACAAAATAAAAACAATAAATTCTAATGTATTGAGACTAAATGTCTAATTATCTGATCAGGAAATAACGAATAATAATAAATAAGTTGCATATACCAAGTTTTTTTAGACACGGATTTTATATATAGAATTTCCGAATGTAGTGTGCAGTGACGAACACTGGGATGATATCTTCCCACTTAGAGACTCAATTTCAATCGACTCTACCAAGGTATAAACGAAAGATTCTGGGCATATTTTACGTTTCACGCAACCGTAATATAGTCTAGTTTACATAGCTAAAACTCAAATCTACTTACCTAATTTTTTTTCAGCACTACACAAAAAACTAAAAAATAACGGTCGTTTTTGGCGGCAAAATCACGTCAACTGACTTTGACGTGTGTTACCATGACATGTAATAATTCTCTGAAAAGAGTTGCCATTAAAAAAAGTTCTCTGAAATGTTAAGATTGCGTAGATAAATATTACATTGCATTAGGTTTAAGCATATAAAAATAAAACACGATTTACTTCAATCTGAGATGTGGGAAGTATAGCTCCCAGCGTTTTAATAAGGGTTAAAGGATAATTTATTAAGATTTGACCTAAAGGTTCCAGTTGTTACCAGGTCATAAAATTCCAAAAAACATCTAGTTTATATTTCTTACCAAGACTATTTATAGTTTTGGCGGGATTTCGCCATGACCCAAGTGTCAAATTTATTTGTTTTGTTTATATTTTTATTACTTTACAACAATATTGATCATTGGTAGGCACTCAATGGTTTCTAGTTTTTGCGGAGTCTGGGATAGGTACCTATTGCAATTTTGATACAGAGAGATGATGATCGAACTAATCGAACCCCTGTCGTGTTAGTAGCCTGTAGGTAGTACGTTAGTGGAAGTAATTTGACGCTGAACTGGCCTAGTACGGAGTTAGAATAAAATGCGAGGTTAGTAAAAATTGGTTTAATTTTAAAGAGTGTATTTTTATTGTGTGTGTGTATTTTTATTTTGCCATAATAATCAGAAACTTAATCTAAAGACACTATTTGATGGTAAAATAATGTACCTACGTACTTATAAATACTTACGTTTTCCTTACAAATGTTGTATAGGTAACTAAGTTTACCTATTTTATGTACATTAAAGGTAAGTACCTACTTGAAATACTTTTTATGATACAAATACAATACCTACCTATTTCCAGGCAAGGATTCAGTTAGAGGACCTTGTTGTAGGTACCTATAAATCAATGACCTTGTTCGTGTTTCTGCAAGGGTCAGTGAATATCTCGCCTAACTCGCCTTCTTTCCGCCATTGTTCAAAATGTCTTCCCAAGGTTTTTCTTGTTGCCAAGGACGCGCGCGGGTGTTCAAGGAAAGGTTTTTGTTGATTCATGATTGACGCCATTTTCTTATGCCTCTATTTATCATAATGGAATAAAATATTGTTTTATTCGCTTAGAGTGCAGGTATTCATAAATACTTAGGACCTACATTCTGAGCATACCTACAGATAGTTGCAAAAACCCAAAAGGATTTAAAATACCTACCTAGGTATTATTAGAGCTGACATGCGAAGAAATGTCAAAAAAACTGTGAGCCCATGCCTCAGTATCGCCATCTTGCATAGGTACCTAATACCTATAGCAATATGAGAGCGGCAGCGGATCTAGTGGACACAAGTAGGTAGGTACCTATCGAATGAAAATTTTGTATACATTGATGTCCCGTCTATTGGTACCTACGTATTGAATGTCTTTGCAAAAACCCCAGTATATTTAAGACGACTAGCAACATAAGTTGTCGGAGATAGTAACCTAAATTGAACCAGCATTTAAAATAAATATGTACACTTAAACTAACTAGGTACAAATAAAATAGTTTAGACAAAAAAAATACAAAATCCCCCATCCATTTATGAAAAACAAAATCGGAACACTCAGGCGTCAAAGCACTCCTCCCCATCGCTGTCATCAGGACACGTGCACAGGGGGTCGAGTCTGCTATTGCAATCGTGTCTCAATGACCGGTCAATGATCGATTTTTGACGTATAACGTCAAACTTATGACACATTTCCCATACAAAAACTGTCAAAGTTGTCAAGTATTCGATCAATGACCGGTCATTGAGACACGATTGCAATAGCAGACTCGAGCCTAGCAGCATTGCCACGTTGGATGGCAATGCTAATTCTTTGGCCAAAGAATAAGCCAGCCCTCTGGTCACGCGAAGTGTCGACCAGTCGGCGAGAAACCTTGAAAAGGCTGCGTGCACTCGGACCCCATTTAAATTGGACCACTTCTGAATTGACAACATTTGTTTTATTACGTTATATAAAAATAAATCCAAAACTAGAGGACCCATATTATTTGGTTTTTCGAAATTATGTAGGTACTTTTCATTAATAATTTTAACTTTGAAATTAGGTGCATTCTAAAAAAACGTAAGCGCCAAATGACGTCATTCATACGGTGGAATGGCGATACATCCTTTTCCTGTAATAAGTAAAAAAAAACACTGTTACTTAGATGTCACTGTCATTTAGCAGTTGTCAATGTCTTGTTTGACATTAGATATGTCATTTTTGACATTAGATATGTAATTTTTGACAATATACATATGGGTAATATGTCTTGTTTGGCATTATGGTTTTCAACTTAAAAATTAGCTTGCTTACGCAAAGGTAACCACCTCATTCCACCGTATAAGTGACGCCATCGCATGTTTTTAGGTTTTTATTTTTTTTCTCAGTAATTAAGCAATAAAAAAAAAATATATATATTTGAACTCAGCATACAAAATGAAGAAACGGTATTTTTGTTTTAGGGTCATGCCAATTTTGAAATGTTGTCAATTGTAGGTATTTGTACCAGAATGGCACTGACTAGTAGTCCAATTTAAGAACACAAAAATCGTCCCAGTATAGTTAAAAAAAACTAGAAATCTATGGGGGAAAAAAATGAATCTGTGCATTATCACACAGTTAAGTAAGTAGATACTTCTCCCCACTTTTGTTTTGCAAAACACAGTTGTTTAGCTCAGTTTCGTCTGACTCATCCCTCTCGCGATGTCGGTGGGGTCATCGACCTGAGGGTGGGCCGCGCTACAACGGACCGATATTCACAGATGGGCGGGGGATCATTCTGAATTAAGATAATTATTTGTGTATCGTATTATATTTATTGAAATCAAAGCTTGGAGCTTGTGGGTCGGTCTAAAGTTAAGCTACGCTTGACGAGGTCGGTCCGTGGATGGGTGACCGTTTATTACATCTCAAGACTCCTCCGTGCCTCGGAAAGCACGTTAAGGCTGCGTTTCCATTGAAGCGGAGTTGGGTGGAGCGGAGCGGAGACATGTCAAAATTGTCCTATCATAGGCGAGACGAGTGATGCTACGAGGAATTCAACCAGTGTGATTGGTCGATTTCTGCACGTCTCCGCTCCGCTCCACCCAATTCCGCTTCAATGGAAACGCAGCCTAAGCCGTTGGTCCCGGCTGTCATTAGTAGATCTTTGACAGTCGTTACTTATAGTCGGAAGCCCGTAAGTCTGACAACCAGTTTAACCTAGGGGTATCGTGTTACCCAGTAACTGGGCTGTGGAGGTCTGACAGGCAGTCGCTCCATGTAAAACAATGGTATTCAGCTGCAGCCGGTTAAACTGGAAGCTGACCCCAACAAAGTTGGGAAAAAGCATGCAGATGATGGAATCAAAGAGTTTGAGAGGTGTATCAATAGTACAACCACATTTTGCCCGTTAAGTTTAAATTCCATGTAAAAGGGGGTTAACCGGACGCAAATCCGGACTGATAAAGCAACGTTGTGGTTTAAAAGAAGATGTAGTAACAGAAATTGAAAAGAGTATGCTTAGATGGTTTGGTCACGTTGAAAGGATGGATGAAAGGCGACTAACGAAAGGTATTTACAAGGCAGATGTAAGTGGGAACGCCGGGAGGGGACGCCCTACAAGGACATACATAGACCTTATTGGTGAGGTTTTTCATAAAGGTCAGGTGCGTAGTACTCGCAACCGGCGTGTGTGTATGACAACATGTATGAATGTAAACGAAGCAAAAGAAGTATGTAAGAATCGTAGCATATGGCGCTCTGTAGTTTCTGCCTACCCCCATGCGAAAAAGGCGTGAGTTTATGTATGTATGTATGTATGTAAGTAACACACACTATGCTATGTATGTCCTTCTAGGGCGTCCCCTCCCGGCGTTCCCACTTACATCTGCCTTGTAAATATCTTTCGTTAGTCGCATTTCATGCATGCTTTCAACGTGACCAAACCATCTAAGCATACTCTTTTAAATTTTTGTTACTACATCTTCTTGTTGTTTGTGTTACTTATTCTAACTTGCTGTGCCCGACAGGGTCCATAATTGTTTCTCTATAATTTACCTACCAGCCTTGTATACATTATGGAATGCAATAAAGTAGGTATTGAGTATTGAGTATTCTTATAAAATCTTGCCTGTCTACTTTTCTTTGTGCTACATACCTTAATATTGTCAGTGAAAACTTTTAATTGGCCTTGTTTCACTATCTGTCAACTATCTGAATCCTAGATGTAAGCTTTTTTAAAAAAATAAAATAAAAAAAAATGCTTACTACAGAGTTACAACCTAGTCGTTACGAGAATCAAATAAAAAAAACGACACGGAGCCCGGTAAAACCAAATGAAGAAGTTACAAGTTTTGCGATTTCTTTACTCAAGTTTCCTATGTAAGCGAACACGAGTATCTCCAAGTAAGAAATGAAATAAAAAGTTCTCTTCATATTTTTATGCGTCTTAACTTTTCCAACCGCAATCCTATTGAATAAAATCACTGGGAACTTATTTTATTCTAGTCGTTCGTACTTGTTTCGTTCCGAGGGTTGCGTGCGATGAACAGAAATAAAAAAAAACTTGGCTAGTGGTCGCCTAGTGCTCGGAATTCAATTCAAAATTCATTGTTTGTAGTGTCTTCATTATTTTATTAGTAAAAAGAGGTTACCAGGACCCATTAAGCGGCTTTTTCTGATTGGAGTGAGGAATATCATAATCCACTCGAAATCGACTTTTTAGATTTGTACACCTCTCCATTTTAAACATTAACTACACATTTATGTTAATAGGTTCATATTACACGTAGCTTTAAGGTGAGATCGGTGTTTCACTATCTGACTACTCTGAGAAGAAACACCGAGAGAAACTCAGAGGTCACAGTCTTTTTTGAAGTCCAGACATTATCTTGGTCAGATCATCTTAGAGGGTTGTATCGGTGATTTTAATTTTAGATGTAACTCAGATTAGCCATATTTGTTAGGATTGCGAATCATGTTTGAAGCAACATACAACTTGACACGGAACAGCAAATTGCAATAAACACAAGAACATTTGAATTTGAATAAATTTGGCGGGATACCCTTCTACGCGGTGCATGTAGCTGGAGCTAGTAAAGATGCGGGTTATACGCGTGAGTGATAATATGCGCAAGCTACTAGTTCAAGTTACTCGCTTGTACTTGTACATAATGCAAATAACTGGAGCAAGTAAAGACCTGGGCTACTTGCGCAAGCAGTACGCTCAAGTTATTTGCTCCTGATCAAGAGCTACATGCGCAAGTGGCCCGAGCGCGCGCCAATGAGTACGCGGGTAGTTGCGCGGGTGGCTCGTTTTGGTACATGCTCGAGTCGCTAGACCGGCACATGTTTTTAAACGGTAAAGTTTACAATGCATACAACCTTTGCAAGTGCCTCAATATGCACAAGCTCTTCCACCGTGTAGAAGCACCCTAACTTAACTATAAATGACCAAATGTGAGAGCACTGTTACAGTGCTCTCTGTAGGTGTAGGTAGGTACTTCTGCCTAAGCGGTCAAGAGAATCAAGAAGTCTTGAGCTGAATTCCTGAGTCAGGCTAGACGTTATTGGGTTTTTCTATCTGGGATTTCTCAGTAGCAGCCCGGATTTACTTAAGAGGTGGGTGTGTAGCGGTAGCGACATCTATCTCGCTACATACGAACTAACGACTGAAATCCTACATCGCGATGTTAAAGTTATCCGCGCGACAACAACCGTCGGACAGTTGTAGCCCACCAGACACATTACCCGTCTGAGAGAAGGATCCGAGCTTTTTTATGGTGGATAAGGAACTTTACACCCTATTCCTCATACCTCCAAAGATGTACCTACAGTCCTGTCTAGACCGTCGTGATGATATTACGCTAAGAATGTTACTTAGTAGATAACAAACAGACGGTTCATCTGTCAGTACTCACCAGAACGCGTAGTATGATCATCATAGAAACGGCTATGTCGACGGAAGAACTGCTCTGACAACCAGACTGCAGTTGGCAATTTCAAATCAGTATCATCATAGATTTTGAGGAGGAAGCACTTCTGCTGCTTTTGCTCAGAAAATTGGGGGTTCATCCAATATTAGAAACACGAAATTATAATGGAGAATTTAATCGTTTGTTTTTGGAACTAGGAATGAAGAGTGCGGGCGGGGGTAACTGCGCGAGGTAGTCGACAGCTCGAGCAGTCAGTGTATGCCTGGCGACTGCTTGATCGCACGATGAAAATTCACCGTGCTGTCGACCGCCCGAATCAGTTGCAACTGCTCGAGCGGTTCGTGTATGTGCGTCCATAGAATTCTGCAGTTCACTGTGCAGTCGCAGCTTGAAGCTGTCGCCCCTGACTGCTTCAAGCGGTCCGTGTATTGCCGGCCTAATGCTCGATATTGTAGACTGAAAAAACGACACGTTGCTTCATTTCATTGTTGACATTCTCGTGCTCAAAACAACATACTTAAATGTCTTAAATGTTTCTGCAATCTGTCAGTTAGTCGATTTTTCTGTAGACAAAATCCGTATCTTTAGTGTTCATACTACGCGTGCAGATGGTCATTTGCGATCCCCGAAACATTGTACTTGTGTTACCTACCCATAGACGAAGCTTCCCAAAGAGCTTTACTATAATTCAAAATAATAAATAATATGCAAGGCGCTGGCTGGTGGTCAACCACTTAATTATGCAGGTCACCTTTCCTCGCCGGTTGCCCGAGAACCCTTGGCGCCTTGGAGAGCTAGTTTAACTATAAGAATCGTTAGGAGCTCGGAAGTCTGACCACTGTTTTAACCCAAGGGTCGGTTTTCCCCAGTAATTGGGTTGCGAAGGTCACAAATGGCAGTCGCTATTTGTAAAATAGACGCTTCGCCTATTTTATACGCTTCTAGTTTGATTGGAAGCCGTGACACGGCAAAAGGTAACTTAGGTTAGCTAATTTAAGCGTCCGTTCGTGAATTTTGGAGTTTTGGCGTTTGATACAATGAAATTAATTGATATATTATTTTCGAAAGCCTGATCTGTTTTCATTTATTTATTTACTTATTTATATTAAGAAGACTTGTCAAATGTCAAACTGGACTAGGATGACATTTGTCACCGCCTGTCATATCACCAAAGATGGCGCTGCATTACGCGTGTTGGTGCAGCTGAGAAAAGGTCCATATTGTGGAAATTCTGATAAAATGCAAAATGTAGGTACTTCTTAATTTATACTTTGTTTTCCAGCTCACTAACTCATCAGCATAGGAGGTCAAGCGGCCGAGTGCGTGGTCTGACATAATAATATGCAAGATTTTCAACATTTTGTGTCGCGGTTGAAAAGTTATGGAGCTTTCTGTACACATTTTTTTACTTTAAACTAAAATATTTACCCAGAAACTTATTTTCCTTTCTTTACCAAAGATTTTGCTCATTAAAAAACTACGATTAATGCCTATGCTATGTATTTAAAAATTATGGAAACACCTGCCATATATTGTAGACTAGCGAACGTCACGTGGTTTAATCCGTAGTTCTCGTTCCTGTGGAAATAAAGGGATAAAAAGGAGCCTATGTCACCGGGAGATAGTGTAGCCAACGAAGAACAATTTTTTCAAATCAGTCCAGTAGTTTTTAAGTTTATTCGTTACATAAGTACAAAAATACAAATCTATCCTCTTCATAATACTAGTATAGTTAGATTTAGTTAACACGCAGACGTCTCGTGGTTTCACCCGCGTAAGTCATGTTCCCGTGGATACAGGGATAAAAAGTAGCCTAGATGTTAATCCACGGTGTCAGCTAACTCCATACCAAATTATATTAAAATCCATTCGCGTTTATAATATTAGTAGGATATAAGTAGATTTACAGTTTTATTCTGACAGAAGGAAGCAGCTGTCTCTCTACCCACCTTTTTGCGATATGACCTTGTGAGTATATTTACTTCGAATACATTCTAATTTTAGTCAGATTGTTATTTAAATAAACTCCTGTTTTTTGACAAAAGATTTCTTGGAAAACATGTCGTGATTCTCGATATGAAGTGATTATGATTCGCGTAGGTAGCGAGTAGGTTATATTAGATAATAGCAAAGAGATTTAAGGTACTATAAAGAGGGCATGCGATGAAATATCATAGAAAAACTGTGAAATGTATCGCCATCTAGCATAATACAGGGTGTAAAAAGACCCTTAACGTAAACGAAAACTACTTATTCTACCCATCACTGGGATAGTTTTTTCTTCTAGAACATACCTGGGAATTCACTGGTTTTGGAGATATTAAAGGTCAAAGTGCAATATTATTTTTTGTTTTTTTTTTCAAAATTGAATTCCAAGTATCATCAGTGAACTTGCTTCCGAACAAACATTATCAAAATTATCGATTTTTCAAAACAAATTACGCATTTGAAGTTACATAAATGCAATGGATACTAAACAAGCGGGCCGGTCGGGTGAACGACCAAGCGCGAGTGGCCATACGCTCAGGAAAGTTGCGTTGCGTTGTCGCGCTATGCAATGCGCGCAATAAAAAGCATATATTTATATATTTATATTTATATATACTTTATTGTACACCACAAAAATACATAACAAAAGAAGACATATACACTACAAAACATACAATGGGCGGCCTTATCGCTTTCCGCGATCTCTTCCAGGCAACCTTAGGATGGACAGTGATTTACCACGATATAAAAAGCATCTCTTTTTTAAAGATGAAAAAATAAAGTTTTTTTCCAGCATTATTTTTTGGTTAAAGTTACTTAATTATATGTACATAATGTGTGATTATCTGCTATGTGATGGGTCTTTTTACACCCTGTATAGTAATACAAGAGCGGCAGGCGGAGTGTTCTAAACTAGACTAATCGACTTGTGCCTATTAAGACACAAGTTTTGGGATGAAAATTTTGTTAGTAATGTCCCGTTCATAATATTGAATGTCTTTGGATAATACTTAGTAACAATATCCCGTATTGACTTCAATAATGTGTATTAATAGTCCACGGGCAAACAAAATCTTGCAACAGTTCCGTTTTTGGTGTATATTTGGGGATATCGATCAGTCTGGGAGTTGAATTACAGCGCTCTGCTGCGATGCTCTACTAAATGAAATTCTGATATTCAGGCAACTCAATGATATTATAGCAGTAGGAGCATGACTTTGATATATCGGGCAGAGCGTTTGTAGGTAATCCAATTTTGAATCAAAGATGGCGGATGCAAATATTGAGTCATAGAACCTAGCCACTGGTCTCGCACTGGCCTAGTAAGAGAATTAGGAATGTCTTATATACATTGTATAATAAAATATATTCTATTTATTCTATTGTTGTACACGCCTGTAATGCTAGAAGGGTTTGCCAGAGGTGTATCTAGCACCTATTTATTTAAGGTCCACCAACAGTTGTATGTTATTTAAGTCACCTATAAGTACCAGATACACGGATATCTATGATCAGGTACAACCCCTATTTCACAAGTTATTTTTAGGTCTCATGTGATAGGGCGCGAACCTATTGCCATTTATTTTATTTTTATTTTCCACAACTTTTCACACACCGCCATTTAGTCCCAAGTTAAGCTTGAGAGCTTGTGTTATGGGTACTAAATAGCTTATAAACATACTTATTATTAATTGGGCCCTCATCCAAATTCCCTAAGAAATTCAAGAAAAATCCTATATTTTCCCGACATGGATAACAGCGATAGGTTTTCAAGAATTGCACAATAATTTCGTTTAATCATTATGTTTGAACAACCCGTCTACACGACAACGTAACTAAGCCTATGAATGTTGTTGAATTTACAAAATATAAGGCATTTGCACCACTGATCGGTTTGCCTATTACTGCTCATGGCTACTTAAGACCGAAGATCGTTCCAGCATGTCGATACAGTCAAAATCACCCCTTCAAAACTTGAGTAAAATAAACTGTCAATTCCTGGCATTCGTTTGAAATGACAGCACAATCACTTGGTGATTTTAAAAGAGAACAATGCTGAATTTCCCTCCCGTTTAACATATTCCTCCCCAGAACTGCTTGTGGCGTTGATAGTTTTTATCCGTCGTAGCTGTGTGTGTGAATGTGGTATAATTTATATTAATGTCCTAACAATTACAATATTTATATAGGTACCTTCATTTTATATTTGTTTCAGTCCCATACTAACCCATGAAGATCTACATTGAGTTCGACCGTAGGTATCAATTGAAGTTTATAGTGCCTAGCTTTTTTCTTTTTTTTTTACTCACTTGCTTTTCAATTCACTTTAGACATTGGCAGAATAGTCGACATCGGCTTTGTTTGCCATAACAAAAAATACAATAGAATAGAACAATGCTGAAATCTATTCATAAAAACTAGAACACACTTTTGAGGGTAATTCTTATTTTTCCCATAGAGTTGAATTTAAGTCTTATTTTGAGAATACCTACATTTTCGCACTCCAGCGGAATTCCTGAAGCAATGAAGCACTACGAACAAACGTTACTCCGCAATATATACGAATCAAAGCACCAAGTGTGATATTAAACATCGTTACACATTACAAGTAGAGAGCGTTGCCAGGACAACGCCGGCGAGCCCCTCAGTAACCTACTTCTCACAGTTTGCCTCTTGTGAGTCGTGCGGGACGAAAACATACTCCTTTTTACCAAAAAACGGAAATAGGAAACGTTTTTGACATCAATATAGATAAAATGTTGCATTTGGACGAACAAAAAGTTAAAACTTAGATGACTGAGATTAGGAAATCATTTAACTTAAGATATTTATTTTCACAGTTACTTACAGAGAAAATGGAATTTTAATAAAGTAGGTGCATTATTTATTGTAATTACAAATAAGAAATTACTAGGTAAGTATATAAGTACATACATACCTACATAATAAAATCAATAACAAAAATAGATTCACATATTAAATTTTGCCAATTCAATATTAAAGGCACTCTAGCATAATATTACTAATCATATAATTTGAAATATTTGAATGTATTTTTAATAATTTCTTATCTGTAGGTAATAAAATTAATCTGTATGATATGAATTGTAAGATACCTTACCAGTAGACTATTATGACTATATTTATGTCTGAAAAAGTGATAGAAGTAAAGATAGTTTATTCAAGATCTCCAAATATTGTTATTCTCTTAAATATTCGCTTTGTATCTATTAAAAATTAAATAATCTTGTGAAGCAATGCTTCCTCTCTCCTACCATTTTGCTGTGTCTTATAGGGTCCATAATGATCTCATTTATAAACTTACAACAGAATACATATGAAAAGCAATAAAGATACCTATTAAGTATTGACTATGACTAAATCTTGAAATAGAAAAGTTGAAATTCACAGAGAACTAACAGAGATATAATATAAGGTTTTAAAACATGGAAGGACAATGGAGGTTTGAAATAGAAAAGAGAAAATGGAGGTAGCAATGACCGATATTTCTGTGCCGCTTTTGTTGAACTCACAGATAGAAGTTCGCGTTTGTAAAGAGATGTGATATCTATAGCGATACGGTGTGGGTTTCATTAAAGTTAAGTGGTTTTTATACATAGATGATTTTATGATTGTCGTTAAGAAAATATTACTGATTTCATACGGGATATTAAGTCTTCAGTGACCGAAAGCTTTGGCGGGGTCACGAGAAGAAGCCTGTCTTTGAAGTGAAGGTTATGTCACTCATGAATTCGCCTAACCACCTTCGAAATTCGAACACCCACCAAAAAGAAACATAGACAACCCCAAAGATGCGTGCTGATGAATTAAACCATTTTTTTTACTGGAAAATCGATAGTTGATTGTGGGCGTTCATTGAGGGTGTCGTAGCGGCCGCGGGGGGTGTTGGCGCGTGCGCGGGGCGGCGGGCGGAGGGGCGCGGCGGCGCGGCGCGGCCACGCTGCCTCACTCGCCCGCGGGCCGCCGCCCGAGCCGCACGTCACGACCATATTGTCCTGTCACAGCAGTACGTGTTGCCCACCGTTACTGCTGCGTCCGGACAAGCGGGCCGTGGCGTTGCACACACATCACTGAAGACCCACAACGTTGTTCTGTTTCTCTTGTGTAAACTGTTCCCATAACTTTCCTTGCAGGTTATCTCGGAGGAAACACGAGGGAAGCCGCTGTAAAGTTCTCTCTGCTGATTAGTCTGTCGTGTGTTGTGTTTGCGTGGTGTTGTGTGAGTGTTGCAACGCGTATTCCTCTGTAATATCGTTCGTTTCGCGTAGCTACGAGAGTGGTTCAACACATGATCACCGGAGGGTGCATATATCGAGCGGAGCTGTGCGCATGCGTGCCACATTTTTTCGCTGCATCTGAAACTCCGGCCATTTTCTACTCGCGAATCGTGTTCTATTCGATTTTAGGGGAAACTGTATCTTATTTGTGTTATATTTAAGTTGTTTTTAGCATGTTGATGTTAGAACTCTTAGGATATATTTTAGTTTTGTTTTCATTTCATTGATTTCAAAGGGACTGAGCCCCGGATGGTGACGCGAAAGGGGTGGAATCTAGGTTGAGCAAAGCCGAGTCAATGTGGCCCTCAGCTTACCCCGTAAAAGACGAAGCATGAAGATAATTTATCTAACCTATTTGTTGTATTTTCTTACGTTTTTCACAGATTTCCATAGACGAGGAGCACTGTTTTTTATTTATTATTAATAGAAAAGCTTGTAACCTATCTAGCATCCAGTTTAGCGCACGTAGCATAGAGTTGAGTAGTTTTTGTTTTAATTTATTTCGCACAAACAATACAGAGGCGGGGGGAGGAAAGGTCTTTGCCCTGCAGTGGGTCAATACCAGCAAATTTTTCTTATATCTTTAATTATAACTATAGAGCTTTAATATGCTATAGAAAGTGTATAGATAAATATGTACAGCTTTAATAGTGTCGGCGAAAGGCGTTGCCATGTCCGAATGACGCCATTGAACGACGGGGTAGCAACATACCCCTACACTTGGAGCAATATTCTGCTCGATGGTAGAATTTAGTCATATAGCTACGTAGTTTCCAGTTTTAGTATAGTTAACCTCCTTTGTATATGTAGAGGGCGCTGCACGCTAAATTATGAGCTAGTAAAATAAATGGAATAATTGATTACTTAGCAACTTTAGGGTTGTGCGTGTTTGTTTAGTGAGAGTTCGATTTTTGAATGTTGTTTTAGTCGATTTTCTTTTGTTTATGTTTTGTCACGGATTACGGAACTATGAATAAATCTCATTTCACAAAATCGAATAACCATATTCGATTTTGTGAAATGAGATTTATTCATAGTTTGATTTGAATACATTGTAGATATTAGATTAATAATAGAGTTTTATTGAGTCAAGGAGCTTGTGGCTAAATATTAAAAGCCTCACGGGTCGATCGAAGGTTAAGCGTCGCTTGACGAGGTTGGCCCGTAGATGAGTTAGATTCATTACATATAAAGAGTCCTCCGTGCCTCGGAAAGCACGTTAAGCCGTTGGTCCCGGCTGTCGTTTGTAGATCTATGACAGTCGTTACTGATTGTCGAACAACCAGTTTAACCAAGGGGTTTCCTGTTACTCAGTAACTGTGTTGTGGAGCTCCGACAGGCAGTCGCTCCGTGTAAAACACTGGAAGGCATTCCAACATAGTTGGGAAAAGGCTAGGCAGATGATACTGCTTGGAAAATGTCTTAGATATCAATATATCACAGTTTACAACAGATTATTATTGTTTTTTTCTAGCGTTTTTGAAATGACTGTTTTTATTGTTCACTGAGTGAATTTACAAGGACCGCCTTTTGTGTCATATCAGAGAATTTTGTCTGTTAGATAATAGGTTAACCCTTTAAGCGCTTGGCTAAATATTAGTTGCCGTACCCTTAGCGCCGGGCCGAAATTGCTAAAAATCAATAAAATAATACCTTCAGTAAATAAGGAGAAACAATTGTTTTATGGATTTTTAGTTTTAGTTACATAAATAATATCTCAATACTCTACGGCGAGTGGAGTGAACAACGCTTTGTTGCAAATGTAGGTCCGACATAGTCGATGTTTTAGAAAAGAAAATAATACTGGAAGACTTTCAATTCTTCTTAGGCAATACTAGTGACTTGTATGTAGGTACTTATCTGCTACAATGCACCTTTTAAGCGCTTGGCTTAATAATGTTGCCGCGCCCCTATCGCCGGGATAAAATTACTACAAATCAATCAAATAATACCTACAGTAAATAAGGAGAACTTTTAGTTTTTGTTACATGAATAATATCTCAATTCGTTTCGTTTGGGTTTCGGTTTTAGTTGTACCACACAGGCAGTATTTTGAAAATAAAACGAAAAAAACATGTATGTTTTCTGTCGCAGAAATACGACACGAGCGGTAGGGTCACGGAAATATATGTCGCATATATGTGACACAAGCGGTTAAAAGGTTAAATTATAATTAAGTAAAGGTCAGTATTTCACTACACTATTGCATTGGAACACTGTAATTATAGTACCTAGGATGTTTTTGTAATCAATAAATAAATAAGACAAACACACACTACTTAATAATAATAATAAAAATATTTATTTCATCTCCACAAATTACATTAAGTTTTACATTGTATAGTTGACGATAAAAAACAGTTAAACAATACGTAATTTGTGGGAGATCTGGAGTCTAAACTAAGCCAAGGCCTGTACTATAGATCTCCAGGCCCCCCATTTTATAACATTGTGTGGATTTACTTATTACGAGTATTACTTATAGCGTGTGTTAAGTAACACACACATACCTACACACACACACTTTATAGGTAACTGTACACAGTTAAGATATCCCGAACATCTCAACCGTTGCCACGCCACTCTTAAGCGACGGGGTAGCAGACACTCCGGTCTTTATAGCTGTACAGTCAACCTCCGAAACAGCTTGACCGATTCTTATGAAATTTTGGGTGTAAATTCAGTACGTCTGAGAATAGGACGTAAACTAATAAAAACTAAATAAAAGTGATCAATTGATATGGTGGTACGAAGTTTGTCGTATAAAATAGATTTACCAGTCTTAACTTCATAGCAGGAAGAGTGGTATTCGTAGATCAAGTGCCAACGAAATTGTGGTTGACTGTACCTAAATGGGCAATGGTGGGCGCACCTTAAACTGTCGGCGTTAGGTTGTATAGAAGGGTATGATAGACCGCCAAGAACAATAACTGGGGTATCGAACTGAATCTATATACTGTTTATGTACCAGTTATGTGTAAATATTACAAGCCAGTGTTTTTTTATGTAAAGGGTGTATTTTAGTATCTATAATGTGAAACGCCAAATATAGTGCAACCCGTCGATCTTAACAACTTATGATCATATAGGGTGACTGGTAATTAGTGACCGATACTTAAACACGTGATTGTACTCATGGATACGAATAACTTTCCCAAAGAAACTTTCAATTAATTCAACTACGACAGTACTGAATAACGGGAGCGGTGGAGGTGGCGAGGGAGCGTGTGACGCTACTACTAGTAGATTTTGCCCTTCCCGTGGTCAAACTATCAGCTGATTTCAAACAGCGCTTTTGTTATTTTATTGTGTTTTATGTTATTGTGTATAAAAAAAAAGTTTCTTTGGGAAAGTTTATTGAAATTATGAATACAATCACGTGTTTAAGTATCGGTCACTAATTACCAGTCACCCTATATATTCTCGCAAATAAATGAATCATTCATTCATCAAGCTACCCGAATCTGTCAAATTTCGGCAATAGTTACAAACGAATAATATTAAGGTTCATATTCAATAGATAAACTTTAACAGTCTGGCTGGCGTCTACAGGATTTTCACAGGTTTGAACTATGGGGCTTGTAGCTAAATAATGGTTGCCGCACGGGACGATCGAAGCTTAAGCTCTGCTTTCCGGGGTCGGAGCGCGGACTAGTGACCATTTATTACATATATGGCAAGGCCCCCGTGCCTCGGAAAGCACGTTAAGCCGTCGATCTTGGCTGTAATTAGCAGATTTTTGACAGTCATTGCAGGTAGTCAGAAGCCCGAAGGTCTGACAACCAGTTTAACCAAGAGGTATCGTGTTACCCAGTAACTGGGCCGCCGCTAAGCCGACCCCGACATGGAAATAGGCAGGCAGATTAAATAGATGATGATTTGAATGTGTAGCCTCACTTATGATTAATAGATACCAGTTCAATGAATTTATACGAAATGTGTACCATTAGTTTCCTTGTAGGTACAATAAAAACATTCGGTAAATGTTTGAGGAAATAACTATTATCCCCAAACTATGCTTGTCATATAGAGGAAATATTTTCAATATCGATAGGACAAATTTATCCCAAATCACAACAATAACAATTATATTGATGACAAAAGTATATTCCGTAAAAATTATCTCGTGATATAAAAATTAGTTGAAGTGAATTAAGCTGTATGCTGGCTGTGTGTGGGTGGGTGGTTCACTTAGAGCTGTAACCTAAACGAAATGTAGGTACTTAACTAATAATATACAGGGTGTCTCATTCAAATCGGCCAGTATGGGAAAGTCTGAAACTATAAGACATACGAAGATCTGTTCTGAGGAACCATGTCATCGATTTTAATATCAAGAAAAACTACATTCATACATTTTAAAAAACATCTGTACTATTGTAGTAATATTGTAAACGTGGTCACTTCGAGCACCTACTAAAATAAATTAAAGTATGTGGAAACAATGCATTTTATTCATTTTAGACATCATGTTTCATACAGATATACAACATGGTTCCTCAGAACAGATCTTCGTATGTCTTATAGTTTCAAACTTTCCCATACTGACCGATTTGAATGAGACACCCTGTATTCACTCGCTTGCTCAGTTACTCTTCATAAAGTTAATAATAAATTGTAATAAGTAACAAGTGGATAACGTTGTGACTATTAATTTTAGATAATAAGGATTATTAGTTAATTAAGACACTTTGTGTAATTGTTTGTTTATCCCAATAAATAAATATTAAAGCTAGGCATTGACAGTTCATTTCACTGAATTGACTTTCAATTGGTTGGTGGCCCTGACTGCTATGCCGGAGGTCGTGGTTACGATTCTCACCCAGGACAAATGTTTGTGTGATGAGCACGATCATTTGTTCTGTGTCTGGGTGTCATTTATCTATAATATGTATGTGTTTAGAAATGTATAAGAAATGTTTATTAGCTGTTTAGTATTACATAACACAAGCTCTGCTTAGCTTAGGACTATAATAGATGGCGTTGTGTGAATATAAATATAATAATAATAATAATAATACCAGCCTGTTACTGTCCCACTGCAGGGCGAAAGCCTCTTCTCATACAGAGAAGGGTCGAGCATTGATCACCACGCTTGCTCATGACGGATTGGCGATTTCAAACTTATATTAACTATAAGTCCAGGTTTCCTCACGATGTTTTCCTTCACCGATGTCAATGATGTCTATGATAAATTTAGAAACTACATATGAATTAAAAAAGTCACATAGGCACTTGCCCGGATTTAAACCACAACGTCGTGCATGAGAGGTAGGCGCCTTAACCTCTAGGTCATCATGTGTGAATAGTCGTGGATTATTACTGTCAAGAATAGGTACGTCTAATTTCCTTACATTCAAGTCAATTTTTTGATATTAATTATTCGCTGAGATGAGATGGGAACAAGATTTTAAACGATTACTACTGAAATATAAACTGAAGTATCATGAAAATGTATTAAGTTTTACATAAATACCTAAGTACTAGGATAAAATAGCATCTAGTTTAGCTCCTGTTAAAAACGCACTGTTTTCAATATATCATCTTTTCATTCATCTATTTTTTTTTTCTTTTTTCTTCATCTTTTTTCTTTTATTTTTTTTTCTTAGTTATAATTTGTAAGTTTTTATAAAGAGTATTCTATCCTATTCTATTCTATTCTTATTCGTGAAATATAACGTAAGCTAAGCATGGCTACAAAGTTCATTGGCCTTAGTCAGAGCTGAGGTGAATAAACTTCGGTGCTCACTTCGCCAATAAATTGAATTATTTGGCAAGAAGCTAAATGCGTACTTGGTTTAGGTACTTATGTTGTATTTTAGTTTTGCTTGACTTCATAAGATGGGGTGCTAAGCTAGGCCTTACGACAGCTTAACATGCAAGTTATAAAATTAATAACAAAGCCTGTGTTTTAAGATGGCCTTGTTGGTCTAATGGTCGAAAGTGCTGAGGTTTTACGTTAGATTCCCAGTTCGGGAAATGTGTTATTGGGTTTTTTCTATGCGAGATTGCTTGGTAGCAGCTAAGATTTGTGCCCCTTTAGTGATATTACACTTGCCCTCTAAAACATGGGATTTAAAAATAACTAGTAAGCATACCATAGGATTGGCTTGGTCTAAATTCTATTTTTTAATTAAGTAATAATGAAATTGTGTTTTGTGTCTTGTTTATTTTATTTTTATAATATTTTTATTTAAATACCTAATACTATTGTATGTTCCAATTCTTGATTGAAATTAAAAGGAATTGAATTTAACTGAATTAACCCTCCAAGAAATATAGACGTTATAAATGTTTATGCTGTCAAACTATTTCTAAGTAATCTATCTCTTTTTAAGTTACAACGGTAAAAGTAATTTTGTTTTTCATAGTATCTTCGGTAAATTCTACGAAAAACAAACTTATAATTACAGTCGATAGAATCAATACTGAGCACTCTTTGAATATAGAGACACAAACAGAAAATACAATACTGATACATTCGTATCGTAGCCGCGTAGCACTGACGTAGGCCGTAGGTAGGTAACTGGTCTACGGTGGAATCACTACGCCGCGCCGCCGCCTACGTGCTACGCGGGCACCTACGTAGCATTTGCGTAGCAAACATTTTTAGAATAAGGTAAAGAATGATATTTTATCAAAGGCTTGCGGTTTTGCTCCATATTGTTAACTTATTATCACGCCGGTGTTTTCCGAAGGGTTAAGCAGTAGTGTGCTATGTAGGTGTATCTACCCACATTTCGATAGTTTTTTTAAATTCCATGTCTTCAATTAAATTAAAAGTCATTTGTTCCAATGAGGCTTGAGGGTCTACACTTTTTAACGTCAAAATGACATAAGACAGTCCCCCAAAACGCTCGCCCTCCGCCACTTCCTAATGTTTCACTGGGAAGAAGAAATCAAAATCAAGAGTCATTAATTCAAGTTAGACTGAGGATCAACATTTCTTGAACGTCAAGATTTACGTAAGACTGTCCCCTAAAACGCCCGTTCTTTACCACTCTCTCACACAAGCTCTCAAGCTTAACTTGGGACTAAATGGCGTTGTGTGAAAAAGTTGTGGAATATTTATTATTATTATTATTTATTATTTGTCCTACCTACGAAACGAACCCAGTTGTGTCTCCTTTTTTGTATTTTATAGCAAAAATACGTTGTGAATTTGTATTTATAGGACGCCAACGTTTGAATAAGTAAACAGTAATTGATTGAGCATCCTCGCTAAATGGATGTTTGGCCCATTTTCGGGTCATGTTTTGGGAGCGACTGAAAATTAATATTTTCCGCTCTGCGATTGCAATCTGACGCCAGACTTAATGACTGATCTAGGGGCAAGCCTATTGCGAGCAATCGTGGTCTCATTCAGGAGTTCTCCAAATAGGAGAACCCAAAAACATTTTCCTGGCCAGGGACCTGATTTTAGGACCTCATGGTATAGAATACTCTTTATTTGTACACCATAAAAACTTACAAATTACAACAAGGCTACTTACGGTGATACAATGGGCGGCCTTATCGCTAAAAGCGATCTTTTACAGACAACCTTTGGATGGATTTGATAGTGGTCGAGAAAGATGAGCAGGCAGTTTGTGGTGTACTAGGTATTTTCATAAATATATGCATACCATACATGACTATTTGAATAGACAAGTATAAATAAGACGTAAAAAAATCAATACATAAATACTAATCATTTACAGAGTAACGAACTGTTATATTAAGACGTGTTAGGAGAGAGGTAATCATTTTTAAGCATATTTTTAAATAATAATAATAATAATAAATATTCCACAACTTTTGACACAACGCCATGTAGTCCCAAGTTAAGCTTGAGAGCTTGTTATGGGTACTAAACAGCTGATAAACATACTTATATGTTTTTAAATACATAAATATTATAGATAAATTACACCCAGACACAGAACAAATGATCATGCTCATCACACAAACATTTGTCCTGGGTGGGAATCGAACCCACGATCTCCGGCATAGCAGTCAGGGTTACTAGCTACTAGACCAACAGGCCAGTCAATATATGTATAATATTTAATTGTAATGCACCTGCGATCACTAGACTAACGGCCTCTCGTTGGTGTGGTCTGCTCTACGCTTCAGGTTAAACAAGCGTTAAATTACGATATGATATTGTTCTGTTTTATCTGTATTCATAGTAAAAATCAAATTTAACTACTGGACCGATTTGAAAAATTCTTTCACCGTGGGTAAGCTAAACTATCCCTGTATATCCCCCGGGAACGGAAATTACGCGTGTGATGTTCGCTAATCTATATATATAAAAGAAAGTCGTGTTAGTTACAACACTTATAACTCAAGAACGGCTGGATCAATTTGAATGATTTTGGTCTTTTTGAATTTGTCTTTGTCCGGAATAGCATAATAATTAATAAAAAACATGAAAAGTCCTCGAAAAAATAAATATTAAGAATATTCGTTGTCTCAAACATTTTTCAAACGCAGCGCCATCTTGGATGACATGACAGGAGTCAAACTTCCCAGTTCATTATCAGGTGACAATTTGACATTGACAAGTCTTAAGCTAAACATAAGAAGGTGAGGTTGTCAATTTATACGTACCTACGTTCTGAAATTTATTTTGTTACTAAACTTAGAGGTTTTATGTAGCATAAAAAAGTCTTATATTTCAGAAATCAATTTACGTAATTAACAATGACGACAGAGACAAAATTTAATAATTCTTTGCAAATAGAACTTATTCTACTGTTAAGACTTTAATTAAAGTAGACCGGGAAAACTATAAGTATAAATTGTATGTAACATAGAGACAATAGTTCAGATTAAAATTATGAATTTAGTATTTTTTAAATCAATGCATTTTAGTAAGGTAGTTAGGTTAGGTAGTTAGGTTAGGTAGTTAGGTTAGCTATAGGATAGGTATGGTCAGTTAGGTTAGGTTATATATACATGTTGTAATTTTAATTCTATCGAACACAAAATGTTTAAATAAGATCACAGTAGAGACTCGCTACATAAAAAGTAGTAGTAGTTATTATTGGTTTGGATTTATTTTTTGTTTGACGACATGTAAAAAAATGATAAGAGCAATAAATTGACTCTAAGGCACAACGAAGTTTGCCGGGGCAGCTAGTTTTAAATATAACCGTCATCGAATCTCGCAAAAATTCACAAACAAAAATGGCAGAACGCATGTCACATCAGATACCAACCTCATTTGTCGTCACAGAGAAAAAACTGTTTCTATTTCGTCGAACGGAATGTGGGACATAAAAGTAGTAATGTAATGTGCTCGTATCTTCACAGGAATACAAGGGATATCGGGGCTTTGCAGGGAAATGGGAACGGCTTATGTGTGCGATGGTAGCCGTACTTCAAAGAGATGTAAAATACTTTAGAAAGGGCTTGCGCGGAAATGTCATAAAAAACTTCGATCCCATGTCTCAGTAACGCCATCTAGAATAGTACTGCAAGATTAGAGCTATAGCGCCAACGTGTATGCTCCATTTGGTGCTGGAAGAAAGTTTTTAGCCGCAGGATGACCACGAGAAACACCACGTTCCGTCGCTTCCGCGGACAAATTCCACAAGAACGCACATAATTTCGTGCCAGTGACACTATACTAACATAGTTTTATAAGATTTTACTAACCAAAGTGTTATTAGTATGTATTTTTAGGTTAAGGTATTTATCTATGGGTCTTTGTTACCTGAAATAAATGGTTTATTTTTTTTTATTTTTTTAATATAGCGGTACATAGGTACTATGCAACATACCGAGTTGAGCTCACGATTACTGACAAATACTTGCACTGACTGATCTGGTCGCCTCATATCTGTGTGGTTCATTCCTCAAAAGACCATCTCAGACACTAATCTGCATAGTTCTTACATGATCTGACCAAGATAATGTCTGGACTTCAAAAGAGACTGTGACCTCTGAGTTTCTTTCGGTGTTTCTTCTCAGAGTAGTCAGGTAGTGGAACACCGACCTCGCCAAGCTAAAAAATGACATGTAAAAGTGTTTGTATGAACCTATTTACAGAAATAAATATCGTTTTATCATTTTTTATTTTACTAAATTAAACTCATAGGCTTGTTTGTGTCCACCAGGACACAAGTATCAAATGAAAATGTTGTTTGTTGTGTCCTGTCTACAGTAATCTTTGCCGTAGATACGTAAGTAATAATAATTTTTTCGGCTTTTGTAGCCATGTGGTTTGGGAAATGTCATCATTTTGACGTCAAAATGAGTGCTTATGATATTGTCAGCAGTGGCCTATAATTGCGTTCGTTACGTAGTCAACTGGCGTGCGTGTGTACGAGGTTGGTGGTGTTTTTTTTATAAATAATGGGTCTACTCTTGACCTCAATCTTGTTCTGCGGTCAGAGATGAGGTCGACGATGGAACGAGCTTACCCAAAAGAAGCCTATTAACTCGCGACTTAAACAGATTGGGGTCATATGAACTCGGGAACACTGATGCAGGCAGGGAGTTCCACTCCTTGGCTGTGCGCATAATGAAGGAACAGGCAAAGCGCTTCGTGCGAATGTGTGGAACATCTACAAGGAATGGGTGATAACCTGCAGTACGTCTGGATTCCCGATGGAAGAAAGGAGATGTTGGAATGAGCTCGTGGAGCTCTAGAGCACACTCACCGAAATACAGAATAATATAATATGTATATGTTTTGTTTTTGTCTATCCCCACGGTTGAGAAACGGCGTGAGTTTATTAATGTATGTACCTATGTGTGCATGTCTGGCCTATCGATATACACATTGTATGCTAGCGTATTTTGTTAGCCGTGGTAAATGAACTGTACATTAGGTAAATTATTATTTCGGGCTTAGGCTTGAAAAATTGAAATGCATAGTTTTAATTGTAACTGTTACCATGTTAAAGCCGCCCTTATACAGGTTGTTTACTTGTGCCTAAAGTTTTAATTAATTTATGAATGAAACAGAGCCATCATCACATACATAGAACAAACGATAATCGATAACCACATTACGATATTGTGTTATTTTTAACAAATATAATTTAAGGTTCATGTTCAATTAGGCAAATTGGACTGTTTGGGGAAGCTTCACATTACATGCTTCGCATCTTTACATTTAAAACATCACGCTAAGACCCTAAAGAGCGAGTGAAATTGCAGAGCACCGCTAGATTTTTCTTAATTATTTACAAACACAGTCGCCAGTTACAGATTAATCAGCATTCTCCAAGTTCCACACAAAAAAAAAAATGAAAAAAGCGATAAAGCTCGTTAAGTACTTACATAAGCTTATGTTAAAAACAGGGACATTTTCCTTTGTCTCCCATTAACTAACTAAGGTCACTAATTACTTTATTACTTAACACGTGCAACACTCCATCATGAAATGAAAAAAACCTCTCACACAAAGAAAATAAAACTAAAACCCACACTCCGCCCACACCCGCTGACAAATGCGAAACAAGCAAAAAAAATAACACGAATTCAGAACGATATCGCGTCCACTATCTAGGTACCCGCGTTTATCAAATAGAAAAAAGAAACGAAATGACTCGCCAGTTTTAGTTTTTTCGCAGAACTATTTTCACTTACGCCCCATCGAGTCATTATTATGGAAACTGTTACAAAAAGTAGGCCCATCCCACTTCGATCTAAGTCAATTCCATTGTGACCGAATCACCGTGATTTTTTCATTTTACAAAAAGAAGTGCTACGTCATGTCATTGGGTAGTTTGACATCTCCCCAAATATAAATCGGCAATGAACAAAACATAACACACTCGAACTTCAACCTTAGCGTGTTGAGCTAGAGAGCATTTAATAGTAAGACGATGGCAAAATTATGTTGGTACTCCTGTTGCCAATAGACTAATGAAGTGGTAAGATAAAATGGCGAGTGTTGATAAAAACTTCGCGTCAGTAACGAGCGATGGGAAACGAGGCTTTCCCGCCTATTTAGGGCGAACGTTTTAATGTTGGAACGTTGTATACCATTTCGCAAATACTATTGACGTCAGCGTTTTCTACGGATAATCTATTCCACGACAGTAAGTATTCCTTCATAAAAAAAAAGGGAATTCTGCCTAAAATAATACGTTATTATTAATTGTGGGCATTGTTATTAAGCTCAAGCATATAACTAATTTGCAGTGAAAGCATTGACACTGATCGATAAGTTGCAAGAATGATTAAAATCGACTAAATGTAAATGATGGGGCGACACTAGCCGTCAACAGCGACATTGGCTTGACATGAGTTTGGCGTTGGCGGCAAAATATTAACTAGCTTTTATTACTGAAGCTTTATTTACTAGGATTGTGACGCTTTGTAATATTAGGCAGGTAATTCGGCTACCCAGTTCTTTAAAATTAAGTAAAAAAAAACTAGATGACCTCAGTGTTTCCTGGCATCAACATACAGGTTTTGTTTAAAAAACTAGTTTCGGCATCAGTCTTCTACAAATTATTTGTAAAATTGTGTATGTAGAATTTCTAAGTTGCTGTCCCTGTTATTTGTGGTAAGAAAAAAATCTAAATAAATCAAATATATACTCTAAGAACACCCAAACAAACTCAGAGGTCACAGTAGCTTTACAATACTACCTATTTAATTAAATATCTACAAAATCTTGTGTGATCGAAACGCTTTACCAGAAAACATACCTAAATACTTCAATACTCATAACACAAGAGCATTTTATCGAGAACCTATTGACAGTTCAGTGCGCGAACAATGAAATGGCGGCGTAGGGTGTCCCCGTATAAATTAATATCTGCAGATAATCTTCAGTTCTGCTGACGACCGCCTGCGTTTTATGACGTAGAAGAGAACAGGGACGAGGCGGGAATATTATGGAGATTATAACCATTAAAGAGGTGGAAGAATAGAGGTTTATAGACACGCTTTTGTACAAAGAGCTTTAAGAAATAAGGTCTTGTTTTTTAGACAGAAATTGCAACGCAAATGTCAGACGTTAATTTCTGTACTGCAGTGCGATCCTGTCAAAGTTACCTGACCTAACCTGGTGTCACAGTTTTAATGCCGCCCATGGGCCTCTGACTTGGCATCACATTCACATGCCGTCGAGAAATATCTCTGAGGCATGCCGGTTGCCTTACGATGTTTTCCTTCACCGTTTTTTAAGCAAGTGATAAATATACGTTGTGCGAATTGCACTTGAATCCGAAAAGTCAGAGAAAACCGCTTGAGAACGTAAGTGAATGAAGGCAAATTGAGCTGTCATTCCATAGGTACTATATTTGCTTCTAGTTTCGCGATAACTTTGAATGAATGCCAAGAAATTGAAAAATCAAATATATGTCGATTAAGTACCTACTATCGCTTAATTATTATTTTAAATTGGTGGCTTTAAGCAATGTTTCTCGTAAAGATAAAATATAAATAAATAAATAAATATAAATCTACTATATAAAAATAAGTCGGGTTTTCCTTCCTGACGATATAACTCCAGAACGCACGAACCGATTTGCACGGTTTTGCATTCGTTGGAAAGGTCTCGGGCTCCGCGAGGTTTATAGCAAAGAAAATTCAGGAAAAATAACAATAAATTACATTATTAGAGCTGATAAAAATAAATTAAATTACGTAAATCAGATGCAACCTTCATAGTCACTATGAAAAACTAAGACACAAAATTAGAGAAAAGTAAATGACAGATTGACAACTGACATAATGTCAGGCAAAAAGTAAATATTGAAAATTATTGAATTTAATATTTTATTTCAGCAAAATTATAGTCTTACAATCGAATAAGTCTACTATATAAAAATAAGTCGGGTTTTCGGTATTGTGTTCACTGTGAAATTGTGAAAAAAAGTAAAAAAAATAAGTTATTCGTGTCCTAACATTTCAATTGGAAACCATCAAATCAATCACGTGTATTGTGTAAGTTGAACTGTGTAAATTATGTGGATCGTGCATTTGATTTTTATTTTTTATTTTTATTTTAAATATTAACTTCATGATTGTTACTTTTTTTTTAATAATCAACTTTTGATTAAATATTATGTAAATATGTGAGCACCATGTATCTTTCAATACGCTCATACAATTGCCAGCCGCGTTGCTTATTTTTAACCCCCGACGCAAAAAGAGGGGTGTTATAAGTTTCACCGCTATGTGTGTGTGTCTGTCTGTCTGTCTGTCTGTCTGTCTGTCTGTGACACCGTAGCGCCCAAACGAGTGAACCGATTTAAATGCGGTGTTTTTTTTATTTGAAAACAGGGTTTCTTGCGATGGTTCTTAGACATTTCATCAAAATTGGTTCAGCCGTTTCAAGGTTACCAGCTCTTTTGGTTAGCTACCGTTGCTATTTTAGACGTCTATGGGTATTTACTTTACTTACAAACATATGTGTGTCTTAAAATTTCAAACACCCATGTGTGCAAAATTAATAAGCATCATTATGGTGTATTTGGTCTGATGCAGCCAGGATATCTAGCAGACTAATACACTCTTGGGAAAATAACAGCAGATATGTCGTGTTTGGATTCATTTTAACCTGCATTTGATTCTGCACACAATGCACTGATGGCAACTGGGTGAGCTGATGCTGCAGCCAGGCTTTCCAGCACACCAGTAGGTAGACTCTTGACAAAATAATTGCAGATATGTCGTGTTTGGATTCATTTCAACCAGCATTTGATTCTAAGCACAATGCACTGATGGCAACAGGATGACCTGATGCTGCAGCCAGGCTATCCAGCACACCAGTAGGTAGACTATTCACAAAATAATAGCAGATATGTCGTGTTTGGATTCATTTTAACCAGCATTTGACTCTACATACAATACACTGAAAAATCCTAAAAACTGTAAACTCTATGAAACAAAATTAATGCGTTTAAAAATTATGAAATAAAAATTTTAAAAACCCCCACCGCAAAAAAAGTAAAACATTTAAAAAGTTAAAAATAACACTCTAGCCATGAAATTTTACGTAACGTCGGGGTACCGTTAAAATAAGTACCTACATACAAGTAACCTACCTACAAGTAGGTACTAGGAACATTCCTTACTTAAGCGGTACCCCGACGTGAAGTAAAATTTCATGGCTAAAGTGTTATTTTTAACTTTTTTAATGATTTAATTTTTTTGCGGTGGGGGTTTTTTAAATTTTAAATTTAATTTTATATCACCCATCTCAGGATAGCTGTTTTTTTTTCTCATGGTACATCTTCCTCACATATAGTCTGATTATGTATACAAATATTGTAAAATCTATTTTAAAAGAGTAAGTATGGAGTTTCTTGCACATTCTTCTCCATATGAAACTACCTTTTGGAATGTGCAACTAGAATCATATTAGTTTAATTTATTTGTAAGTATAACGTTCAAAAGTGCCTGTTTTCAGGCTTAATTGAAATAAATGATTTGACTTTGACTTTGACTTTGAGGTTAAATTCACCACTCTGTCCATAGTCCAAAATGCCTAGAGGACGACGTGCGAACATCGGCCGCCGCACAAGACATGCAAGCCAGCAACAAGTGTATTCACAGCACTTAAGCGAAGAAAGACAAAACATAATAAGAGAAAATGCCCGATTGAGACAACGCATGAGCACACGAAGATCATTGGCATCATACCATCGCTTGGCATTCCTATATGATCCCACTGCAAACTCAGTGATGATGAAAATTTAGATATTGGACCAATGACGACTATATGCCGATATTGCAATGCGTTAAAATTCAAAAGAGAAACGGCTGGATTGTGCTGCGCAAGTGGAAAAGTCAAACTGGATCCATTACTTACACCACCACAGCCACTGAAACCATTGTTCGATGGAAGTGATCCCGATTCCAGCCATTTTCTTCAACACATCGTTGAATACAATAACTGCTTTCGCATGACTTCCTTTGGAGCTAATATCATTCGAGAAGGCGGCTTCATGCCGACTTGCAAGGTAAAAGATACAACATAAATAACCAATCACTCACACCAGCACAATGAATTGCAACACATAACAACACATATACACCACACACTACACCATCACACGATCAGAAGTTACACCGTATTCTTCAACAAATGATTGTTTGCAATTACAGATACAAGGACAAATATATCATTTGCATGGTTCAATGGTGCCAACACCAGATGAACCGCATCAATTTCTGCAAATATATTTCATTTCGTCGATGGTGGATCAGCTGAATGTGCGGTGCAATATACAGGGAACACAACAGTTAAAGAGACGAATTATTGAACAGTTGCAAGCATTTTTTCACACTAATAATGCTGTGGTTAATATGTTCAAAACAGCATTGGAACGAATGCCATCGGATACGCACAAATTTGTCATAAGAGCGGATTGTACCCCAACAGGTGAACATGTGCGAAGATTCAATGCACCCACCGTTAATGATGTTGCTGCAATTATTGTTGGCGATCCAACTAAATCGCGAGACATTGTCGTTCAGCGAAGAAGCAATATTATGCATCGTGTAAACGAGACACATCGTTTGTACGATGCGTTACAATATCCAATCATTTATTGGCGAGGACAAGATGGATACGACATCACGTTGAAGATGGTCGATCCAATTACAGGTCCAATAATCACACACTAATTATTGCTATTATTGCTATTATTGGTTTCCATTAACAATTTATATAATTTTGCATTTTCAGGCGTATCAACGAATAAAAATCTAAGCGCAATGAATTACTATGCGTATCGTATGATGATTCGTACACATGAGGAGAATGTCATTCTGAAGTGCCGTCGGCTATTCCAGCAATTCGCTGTCGACATGTATGTCAAAGTCGAGACCGAACGTTTAGCGTTCATCCGATTCAATCAGGCAAAGCTACGATCTGAGGACTATATACACTTGCGTGATGCTATTCATTCAGATGGTGATGTTCAGAATATTGGACGTCTGACGATTCTCCCATCATCTTATATCGGAAGCCCACGCCACATGCACGAATACGCTCAAGACGCTATGACGTACGTGAGAAATTATGGAACTCCGGATTTATTTATTACGTTCACATGCAATCCGAAGTGGACGGAAATTGAACGTGAGTTGGAACCGGGACAAAAACCACAAGATCGCCATGACATAATCGCCAGAGTATTTCAGCAAAAACTCAAGGTAATGATGGATGTGCTTTCTAAGTATCGAGTTTTTGGTGACACACGTTGTTATATGTACTCGGTGGAATGGCAGAAGCGTGGACTACCGCATGCTCATATCCTAATTTGGTTACTGAACAAATTACATTCTAATGAAGTGGATGACATCATATCAGCTGAAATTCCTGATCCAGTCACTGATCCCCATCTACACGACATTGTGACGACACAGATGGTGCATGGACCGTGCGGTGCATTAAATCCATTATCGCCTTGCATGGCTGATGGAAAGTGCACAAAAAGATATCCGCGACCGTTAGTTGCTGAAACAGTCACAGGGAACGATGGATATCCAGTTTATCGTCGGCGTTCAAAAGAAGATAATGGTCGAACTATCAAAGTTAAAGTTCAAAATCAAGAGATTGAGATCGGAAATGAATTCATTGTACCATATTGCCCGCTGCTATCACGAATTTTCGAAACACATGCAAACGTTGAGAGTTGTCATTCGGCCAAATCAATCAAATATTTGTGCAAGTACGTAACAAAAGGCAGCGACATGGCTGTGTTTGGTATTGCGTCGGAAAATGCGAATGACGAAATCAGCAACTTCCAAATGGGCAGATACGTCAGTACTAATGAAGCACTGTGGCGATTATTGTCATTTCAAATTCATGAAAGATATCCCACAGTTGTACATTTAGCAGTGCATTTGGAAAATGGGCAAAGAGTTTACTTCACTGAGGCTAATGCGGCACAACGAGCTGAGAGACCACCATCGACTACATTGACTAGCTTCTTTGCAATGTGTGAAGCAGATCCATTCGCAGCGACGCTGATGTACGTTGAAATGCCCAAGTATTACACTTGGAATCAATCAACAAAGAAATTCCAACGTCGCAAACAAGGAACCCCAGTTCCAGATTGGCCACAGGTGTTTTCCACTGATGCACTAGGTCGCATGTATACTGTTCATCCTAGAAATGATGAATGTTTTTATTTGCGACTGCTGTTGGTAAATGTACGTGGACCAAAATCATTTGCGCATTTGAAAACTGTGAATGGCCACCAATGCCAAACATATCGAGAAGCATGTCAACTATTGGGTTTGCTGGAGAACGATTCTCATTGGGATTTAACACTTGCGGATTCAGTTGTTTCATCAAATGCGTACCAAATACGAACGCTGTTCGCAATTATCATCACCACATGTTTTCCTTCACAACCAATTCAGTTATGGAACAAATACAAAGACGACATATGTGAAGATATCTTGCATCGCTTGCGCATTCAAACGAATAATCCTGACATCCAAATAACCGATGAAATCTACAATGAAGGATTGATTCTGATTGAGGATCAATGCTTGACTATTGCAAACAAGCTACTGATTGAAGTAGGAATGATTGCGCCAAATCGATCGATGCACGATGCATTCAACCAAGAATTAAATAGAGAGCTGCAATACAATGTTGATACATTGCAGGAATTCGTTCGAAATAATGTGCCATTGCTGAATGAACAGCAAAAACAAGTATACGAAACATTAATGCAAGCGGTGGACAATAATATTGGTGGTCTATTCTTTCTGGACGCTTCTGGAGGAACAGGGAAAACATTTGTCATTTCATTGATTTTGGCCACTATTCGATCAAGATGTGACATAGCTTTGGCGTTAGCATCATCTGGAATTGCGGCGACTCTTCTAGATGGCGGTCGTACTGCACATTCTGCGCTTAAGTTGCCACTCAATTTAAACACAATTGATACTCCAACATGCAATATTTCCCGATCCAGTGCAATGGGAAAATTGTTGATGCAATGCAAGCTCATTGTTTGGGATGAGTGCACAATGGCACATAAAAAATCACTTGAAGCACTTAACTTCACACTGAAGGATCTTCGGCGAAATAACAACATCTTTGGCGGCTTGATGATATTGTTGGCAGGCGATTTCAGGCAGACGTTGCCAGTTATTCCCCGTGGAACGCCTGCAGATGAATTGAATGCTTGCCTGAAGGCATCACCTTTATGGAATAACGTAAAAACATTATCGCTAACCACTAATATGAGAGTTCAACTTCAAAATGATCAAAGTGCTGCACAATTTTCCAAACAATTGTTAGCTGTTGGACATGGAAAAGTCCCAGTTGATGCGACATCTGGATTAATTACTCTTACCAACGACTTTTGCCGATTTGTAGACTCTCAATTAGCTCTTATTGAAAATGTTTTCCCAAACATTAGTGAGAATTATCAGAATCATGCTTGGTTAAGTCAACGAGCAATTCTTGCTGCAAAGAATAATGATGTACACGCACTGAATTTCACCATTCAATCAAAAATTGCTGGCGATTTGGTGACATACAAATCCGTTGATTCCATAACAAATCCCGATGATGTAGTAAATTATCCAACGGAGTTTTTGAACTCTCTGGAGTTACCAGGATTTCCACCACATAACTTGCAACTCAAAGTTGGTACAGTTATTATGATATTGCGTAATTTGAATCCACCGCGACTTTGCAACGGTACTCGACTTTCGGTAAAAAGACTTATGCCGAATTTGATTGAGGCAACCATTATTAACGGAAAGTACGCAGGTGAAAATGTATGTATTCCTCGAATACCAATGATTCCGACTGATCTTCCGTTTGACTTCAAACGGTTGCAATTTCCAGTTCGCCTTGCGTTCGCAATGACAATTAACAAGTCGCAAGGCCAATCGCTTAGTGTTTGCGGGTTAAATTTAGAAAATCATTGTTTTTCACATGGGCAGTTATACGTTGCGTGTTCACGAGTTGGAAAACCATCCGCTTTGTTTGTGTTAACGTCAGACCAAAAAACAAAAAATGTGGTTTACCAAAGAGCACTTCAATGAAACGGATAAGTTGCGGACACGTATAACGCTTCGATTCGGTATTTACTTTGGATTCACTTTCATTTACTTAGAGAAGTTCAACAAAATAACACTTTACTTTTGTAATCGAAATGAATTCATTACTGTTGTGAAATGAAATAAAATTTTTCCTTTTCAAATACAAAACAAAAAAAAAATCTTCTTCTTTTAATCACCAAACGAAACGTTACATAAAACGAAGCCATCTGGTGGCGAAACGGAGTTCGCCGGGTTTGCTAGTATAAATATAAATATTCCACAACTAGATAAGTTTAACCTAAAAATACACTTCCGGCTAGAAGTTGCAAGATAACTTAAGGCTCGGAAGTCTGTCTTAAAAAACTAAGACCAACTTAGAAATATATTTTTTTAATTAAGTTTCTTTTTGTTCTGGTAACCCCATGACAGCAAGGTAATTTTATATATCATACGTAACTTACATAGGGGTCACCCACACAAATCGGGTATGAGTTTGAATTCCGAACTGCCACTAAAAGATATTCTACATAGATGGAAGACTCGGGAATCGAACCAAGGAATAGGAGCAATAGCGCTTTAGACCACAACTTCAACAAGGCAATCCAAAAGCAATTTATTCAAATAAGGCTGGGGATCAGCACTTTTTGAACGTCAAAATTACTTAAGACAGTCCCCCAAAAAGCCCGCCCTTCACCACTTCCTAGTGTTAGCTGGGAAGAAGAAGTGGCGGAACAAACTCCCCAGCAGTCTATGTAAGTACTAAAATAAATACTTATTATAAATCCCTACTGTATCATTTATCTGTTCTACAGAGGCACTAAACCTATTTCACACAACAGAACAATAAGTTTAGCACATTTATTTTAACTACCCATTCAAAAGATGGACTCGCAAAAACCCGGGCGAAGGGTACGGTCAGCGATACTAATGCACTGCGAAAACCGAGCTTACTGCTACGCAATAAAGACGCTATTGTATCCACGGACGTAGGGTTGACTGTACAGCTCTGTAAGTAATGATCGTTTATCATACACACCCTTGTCTGGTTGTGATGTAACTAAACTTGGGTAAGGGTCGTGTCTCAGTGCGGGCGATGCGAGGTGAGGCGCTATGGTAAACGATAAGCTAGTAGGTAAAGCATGCTATATTATGTTTCTGAGTATTTTAAAATTAAAATATTCGTGTCACATAGGTATATTATTTAAGTTAGTTATATGGCCGCAAGGCGCGCCAAAAGTGTATTCTATTCAAAGGTCTCTGTTTCTTCCCCTAGGAGAGAAACCATGGAATGCAATGTCCTACATTTGTGGGTTCCTCATCCTCCATAGAAAAGGTGGGATCTTCTTCGCAGACGGGTGTTATGTCTGGTGGGCTACTACTGCCCGACGGTTGTTGTCGGGATCTTGAATACGTTCAATCGCGCGGATAACTTGAACATCCGCGATGTAGGATACGTCAGTTTAGTTCGTTTGTGGCGAGATAGATGTCGCTACACTACACTACACGATTTATAACTTACAAACTCTCCTTCGTCTTTTTGCTAAAAATAGTAAATTATTTTAAGAAACTTGGATTGGGTTTATTTACTAAACGAAAGCAAATTAAGGCTTATTTGTTTATTATTTAACAACTGTTATTGATTAGTAAACAAATAAGTTACTGTTACAGTAACAAAAACTATCACCTAATGTCATCATTCAAACTACACCTGAGCAATAACAGATGAAAAACTGGATGTCACTTAGATAATATACCTCTAGATAGAACCACCGCGTGGCCGCACATGCGACAGCAATATAAAAGTTCAGTGTTGCTAATCCTTAAAAAAGTCCCAAAATACGAGCAAAATTATACTTAACTGAGGGTTCCTATTTTAGCACTATTATAAATTATAATTTACGTATTCAACGTGGTAGTAGGTATGAAAGTAGAAGTATCCATGTGTGGGAAAATATAATTTCACGTGAGATACCTACTTTCAATCTTACCTTGACTCACACAAATAAAATACACTACTACCAGGTGAAGCTTGATGTGTAGCCGTGTGTACATATAAGGAACTTTATAAACGAAAACAATATTATTTGTTTGGCGTTTTATTTATCACTAGCAGACGTCACGCAGCTCCACCCGCGTAGTTCCCATTCCCGTGGGAATACGGGGATAAAAAGTAGTCTATGTCATCCGGGAATAGTGTAGCTTTCCACCAGTACAACATTTTTTAAATTGGATCATTAGTTCCGAAGATTACCCCCTACATACAAAATCAAAATCAAAAGTCTTTATCTTTATTCAAACTAGGCTGAGAATAAGCACTTTTTGAACGTCAAAAAATACATAAAGACTGTCCCCCAAAAACGGCCCACCCTTCGCCACTTCCTAGTGTTTTTGCTGGGAAGAAGAAGTGGCGGAACAAACTCCCCAGCAACACATCTGTCTGATTCGTTTGAAGAACTAGGTATACAAAGAATCTATACAATGAAATGCTCAATAAATAGCACTTATGTTTATACACATTGTAAAACATTACATTTAAGAATGATTGTCACGTGTTAGCTAGCACACTCCAATATACCGAGATTAAGAAAAAAAAGTAAATTCATATTAACATTGAAATCTAAACTCAAGCAAAACAACTACAAAACTGAAAAATAACAGCCTCCAGGTATAAAAGGCGTACCCGCTTACATGTGCAATGCTGGCTTATATTCATAAGGCTGTGACTCTAAATTTAAAATGATAATCTAGGATAGGAAAATATATGGCTGGCCTCCAGTGGGACATTGGCATTGCTGTATAATAACTATTCTCCTTTAAACAAAACCAACTTGTTATGAAAATTTCTAATTTTTTCTTTGTTATTACTTAAACATTTATTTATAAAATGAATTCTTATTTCTAAATATCTATAGACGATTGCCTTCAAAAGTAAAACTAAATGGTTGTCGAAAGGGCTCTGTTCGTACACATGTTCACTTAAACAGGAAAATAAGGGTTCGCCTACAAATTTTTTGACTACTATCAAAACCAATTTTGGTAGTAATTTGTCGTTACTTAAACACGATGGGCTGTATTCAGCCAAAAATGATCTCAAAGTCTTTTCTGTATATGTACAGATTTTGATCAGATGTTAGGCTGCCAATTCTGTCGGCCAGTAGCATTAATCCAAACTTTTTTTATATTGTTTTCTTTAGGAAACCTTAAATCATTTTTTGTTTGTTTAAACCAAAGGCATTCTTATATAATAGTCTTGTTATACTTGCCAATTAAGTAATAATTATTATTCTGGTTTGTATTAGCACTCATCACTCACAATACATAAATAAAATAGTTCGACATCAATTATTATTTAGTGAGAGCACACAAATCGGCATCGAGATACTTAGGTAGGTATACTGAATTCTGATACCGTGTTTCATAAGATTTTGATACCACATTAAGGTAATTGTGTGTGTTTAGCGACCATCGATTTATTTGACCTACCTTTTGAACATTACGCCTGTTTTTGGGAAAATATGTGAAACGTGTAGCAACACTGTAAGTAAGTATTCCTAGGTTATGTGGTTTATGAAATTAAGTTTACTTTAAGAAATCTTCCATATTTTGGTCTGAAAGCCATGACAATAAAAGCGCACAAATGTATAAATTCAATAATCATACAATAACACAAACAGTATTGAATACTTACGAATGAAAAGAGATTTTGTTATTGGCCTTTTCTGAGCGGCTTTTACAGCCTATTATACTGCATCCTGCCATCGTAGCGCATTCACCATACACTAAACACTTATCTAATGGAGTCTATTTCTCATTAAATGACTTAAACTATTACAAAAATTGCAAAAACAATCCGAAAACTTAAATTAAATCGAGCATAATAATATACGTGACAGTGACAGCACTTTGTTTGGCTAACTTTCAAAAGTTAGCCATGCAAAAATCCGGCACGCCGTAAGGGACAGAAGATACGATGCTTTGTCTCAATTTTCCTACGAACTTTGTATTATTGCGTCTCACTTCCACACTTGACACTGTAAATTGGGCTACGTCTAGAGGTATATAGTCTAAGGGATGTCAGGATAGCAACCAGTCGGTTGACATTTAAAATGAAATTTGTGAACATATGCATAAGATGTTGGCAGATTCATCATCGCAGAGTTGATTGTTATTCAGAATAGCTTTTCTTTATAAACGTATTTTTACCTCTCTTGACTATGTATTTATTTTGTTTTAAGTATGTGCCTATGTATCTGTGTATTTATTTTTTGTGTCACTTATTTGTCCTTTTGTTTTACTCTGTTGCACCTACCTTGTTCCATGTCTGCACCAACTTAAGGTAGACTGGTAGAAAATGCCTAAGGCATTAAGTCCGCCTTTGTACAGTTTTTTTTTACTTGTGCTAAAAGCTTTAATAAATAAATAATAAAACTCAATAACATTTCCTCGACCCTGGAATTGAAGCCATGACCTCCTGTTCATCTTATCTCTATACCAAAAAGGCAGCTCGCTAAACAGTATTATAATAATATCCAAGTATCGCTCTCTCTTCGCCACCCATAGCATCGCTTCCACTACTCAAACCACCTTACTGAGTTTATTCACAGATTATGACGCGTATACTGAAGTGTCACTTGACGGTACCGCCTGACACTACGGGCACAATGGTACTTCATAGTGTCATTAAAGGGCGGAGATCATTTTTCATGAGTTATCTGTGGTTAATGGTATAACCGGGGTGGCCAGCGTACAGGGGGAAACGTCGTAGTATGAAGAGCGGGCCTATTGTCATATTTTTTGTTATTGTGTGTGTTTAAAACAACTGTACCCTTTTTGGGTGTGTAATGTTTGGCATAATAACAAATGCTCTAATTTCACTTGAACTAACGTTCACATGACATAATTTTCATATGACATAATATCAAATGACATAAATTCATATGACCTAATGTTTCACATCATATAATATTCATTTAACATAATAACATTTAGTATAACGTTCATTTTGTATAATTTTCAATATGTATAATATTCTTTTAATATAACGTTCAGTTGACCTAATTTTCATATTTACTCATTTTCTGCCCAAACTATGTAGTGAATAAGTAAATATCAGAAAACATCATACTATAATAACCTCACCTAACCTAAATGATTCACCAATAATAGAAGAGATCTGGCGCTTGGCGGCCGCTGCCGCGGCACGCTCGCTTCGCTCGCTCGCCTTCGCGCGCTAATGGTCATGGTTCTAACCTAACCTAACCAACATGATTCACCAACAATAGAAGCCATCTGGCGCTTGGCGGCCGCTGGTTCCTGCAGTGTTCTATTATTTGGTAAACTAACTCGAGTCCTCGTGGTCAAGATCTTATCAATCAATCAATATTTATTTTATCTGCATAAAACATGGTAAGCTAACTAACATACTTCTAAACTAATATTGTAAAGAAGAAAGATTTGACTGGCCTGTTGGTCTAGTAGTTAGAGACCCTGACTGCTATGCCGGAGATCGTGGGTTAGATTCCCACCCAGGACAAATGTTTATGTGTTGTGCACGATAATTTGTTCTGTGTCTGGGTGTAATTTATCAATAATATGTATGTATTTAGAAATATATAAGTATGTTTATCAGCTGTTTAGTACCCATAACACAAGCTCTTAGCTTAGCTTAGGACGACATGGCGTTGTGTGAAAAATTTATGGAATATTTATTTATTTATTTTATTTTTTTATATTATTCTTTGATTTTCTGATTGTTTGTGAGGATTAAACTTAAAAATACTTCACAACCGATGTTAACAATTCTGACACCATATTAAGTTAGCCATATCTAGTATCACCGAATAACATAGGATATATCTTCTTTACGAAACTATGACTGGTGGTGGTGACGTCAAAGTTTTTTAAGGGACAGTAGGTACTACGGTTTCAACGACACCTCATTTGTTAAATTATGATCAGCAGTGTAGAAGTTATGAGGGAGCAGATGAGTATACATACATTGCGCTTAAAAACATAACCTCTTCTTTTTGCTTCGCCATTGTCCAGTAATAAATGAAGTGTTAAAGTGTTTTTAAAAACCAATTTATAGTAATAAATATCATTGAGATGGGATTGAGATGTGAGTTTATGAATGTATAGTATATAACTTCACGCCCGCTATGCCTAAAAAGATAGGCAGAGGAAATATAATCAAAAAATCTCCCCAAACCTTGTAATATCGTGAATATATCGCATTTCATTTCATTCCGTAATTTTTCCGTGTAATGGATTTCTAATTCGTTGAAAATTAGAAACCCTCCATTAGATTGATGTGTATATTAAAAAGGGCCATTACATTTGCGTTATTACATTTTTTATGGCCACTGTGTTACGATTCGATGACGTAAATACTGTTATAAATTAATATTTACGAATGAAAATAAGCAGTGATTACCTAGTGCTGGAACCGACCGATTGCTAAATCAAAGGTTTCAAGTTCGAACTCAAGGTACGATCCTCATTTCGGATTCATGCATGTGCGTATTGTACAATTATCATTTGCTTTAAAATCGGTGAAGGAAAACATCGTGAGGAAACCGGCATGCCTGAGAGATATTTCTTGAAGGCATGTGAAGCCAAGTCAATAAAACGCTGAGACCAAGTTAGCCACTAACTACACTTTGAGAAGAAGAAGAGTCGGCGTTCTTGCAAAGGTCCGGCGGTACTTCACACCTGGTCAGCTTCTTATGCTATACAAAGCACAGGTCCGTTCGTGTGTGGAGTACTGCAGTCACATATGTGATGTGTTACGTGATGCAGAGAAAAACAGTGTTAATACTTTTATTTTTTGTTTAACACCATTTCATACCATGTCTATCGCAAATAAATGATTTATTATTATAAAAATTTCAATATTACCAAAAAATGTATTGCATGCGTACAAAGTTGGCTAGTATCGGAAAAAAACCAGTTGCTCTAATGAATGCAAGCGCTAGCGCTCGCTTGCATTCGACTTGCCGCCGACTTGGTGTCCCGGACATTTCCAAGTCGAAGAAATACCTATTGGGTTTTTCCATCCGGAATATTTAAGTAGAAACCCAGGGGTTCGGATTTATGACTGGTTCTTGGCAATAGATTCACCCACTATTATTACATGGGAATTTAACATTACTAGCGAAATGTGGATGTAGTGTTCACTGCCTAGCCCTTCGGAGAATACAGGCTTGATGCTCTGAATAATAGTAATAATAGGCATGTACCTAACCTATAAGAGATAACCTGGTGATTAATGCTAGTATCTTCTCTGTTTGAGAAGCTCAAACAGAGAAGATACTAGCATTAATCACCACCGGCCAATAATTTTATAAGTTTATCTTTCTATATCGAATAGTTTATTTGTGCATTACGGATGCGATTACATATCTTTATGTGATTGCGACACGAAAATAATATTTCAAAGTCTGTATTCTGTAAAAAATATTATTATCGAAGTTACTAATTGTTGGTAAACCAATTGAATGGTAAATAAATACCTACTACTCGCCGATAAGGTTCAAAATCGTGTTTTCCCGAGAAGGAGGAAAGTCGAAGGACGTCGTAAAGCGTTGTTTCCTCATTATTTACGATTGGTTTAATGTGAAATCGAACTTCAGTTTATTGTTATGTCAATAAAATAGTGTTGTGCCTATTGGGGACTCGGTTTAGTCGATTTTGTGAAGAAACGCTCCGTATCACCTAACTCGTAAGGTCCCATTATTAATTCGAAAACGATGTTAAAAGATTGCGGAAAATCGAGAAAACCTACCAAAAATGTTATGTTATTTCTTAGCCTTTTCTTTTACGTTAAACATTCTTTACGAATGACATTAGAACAAATGTATAGGTAAATCCGTATAAATCAGCCTTAGATATTCTAAACTTATCTTGGGCACTGCCACAACTAATACTCCAACAAGCGGAATTCTCTCATTTAGTACCTGAAACAAACAAAAGAAAAATTGAGTACAACGCCATCTATCGGCTGCAATTTTAAAACAAAAACGTACAGTACACACAATACTTCACAATAGTACATCTACCCGCTGCTAGATGGCGCAAAATACAACTTCAGTTGAACAAAAGGATTTATTGATTTAAGCCTGCCGAGCGGCCAGGGGTGAGGGGCGTTCATTTCGCAGACTATTTGTGTGTGTCCCTGTGCAAAATTTACTGTTGACATGAATCAAATTATGTACAGTACGGATTCCCTCATTTGGTATGATACTTTATTGATTCAACGCTTTTCCATTGAAATATTTCAATGTTACATTCAATTTTGCGCGCAGCGGCTCTCGTGTCGCGAAATTATATTGATCAAGCGAGTTACTTTATTTGGGTTACATTTTGTTTTAATGTCGCTCTCAAAATATCGTATTACGGGATATCAAATTATCTTTTTCAACATTAAAAAGTTTTTTTCGCTCGTAGAGGCTCGTAGGCCGCTACGAGTAATCGTAGCTCTACGCCGTAGACTTATCGTAGCAAGACGCTTCGTAGGCAGATACGGTGGATCGCATTTTACAAATAAATATGAAATTCTTTTGGCAAAGAAACGGTGGAATAATCATTTTTTGTGGGCGTCTTGTTAGGAGACTGAGGGATTACTTTAAGGGGATAGGCAGGAGTGTACAGTCTTCTAATAACAACGTGTCAGCAATCCGTCTGCCATGTCATTGTGTTGATCATGACTTTCGTATAATTTATATTCTATTTATAATAGCATAAGAAAAAAGAAGCTCGTACAAGCCAGAATGCAGAAAATTTTATTTAAAAAATAAGTGAAAATAATTTTTGTTCAAATTGCTTTATTTTAAACTTAGAACAATAAAAGTGAAACGAAGAACGTGACCATGTATTGTTCATCCCTGCGTTTTTGAGGTTTTTTTTTACCATTGTCACTACAATTTGAAACTAAAATAAAATAATATACTTAACTCAATGAAATCCACATCATTGTTTAAAATAAATTGATGCAATGTTTACAACTAAGTGTGCTGCAGTAAAAATAGATTATAATAATTTCGGCGTCTATCCTAATTGTAACATGCTTATTAATAATTTTACTTTCGTTACAAAGTGTGCATTAATAATAACCTTTTTTTCAACTTCTGTCTAACGCTATTGTAAATAGAGTTTAATTACAGACGCGAGCACATCAAGTTACCCCAATGTGTCAAATTTTCCCAATTGAATATGAACCTTATTCTGTTTCACATAAAGTTGAAAAACGATCAAAGAAATTTGACACATTGGGGTAACTTAATGTGCTGGCGTCTGTACATATCAAGAGTGAAACAAATTGGACTTGTTATTTTGTTGGTGATGGTATCCTATAGGTTTTGGGTGTTGTTTAACGTCTGTGGAAATTATTTTAACAACATTTTTGTAAAACCAATAATAAATAATTATAATGATAAATAATATGATATGATAAATGAATGATAATAATAAATATTCTACAACTTTTTCACACAACGCCATCTGCTGCCTTATTCTAAACCGTTCGATTGGTTTCCGTGTCGGTAAGGAACCGTTTTCGACAATCTCATTTCCGAGCCGAAGAACTGCCAAAACGCTATTCACAGATCCGAACGGATACGTTTTTTTTTCTAAACGATTGATCATTGTATTTATGGGGAACGCTACAAAATGGTAGTAAATGATCAGCGTGGTAGAAAATTTAAAGTAGTCAATAAAATTGGTTTATTTGAATGTTTCGATCCGTTTAATTATAGATTATACAGCTAGTAATTTAATAGACAGCAAACGGTACAAAATGATTTTATTATTAATCAAACAAACTTTATTTCGAATAAACTTCAAATTCAAATTCAAATTCAAATTTATTTATTGTTTGTCACAGGTGAAAAAATATCAGTTCTTATGATTATTACATAGAGGCTCGCTGTTACATACCGTTAGGGCGTACAATATTTTTACAGTTTATGTTCGTGAAAAAGTCATCATTCAATACATTAATATAAGTTCCATACACATATTCAGATATATCACAAATTAAATAATAAATTGATTTTATACATTTTAAATTATGTCATGTTAGGTAATTAGATTATTCAATGAATTCATTTAAATTAAATTATTTATGATGTCATACAAATTACATTACGCAGTCAGTGTTTTTGTCGTTAAAAAAATCATTAATTGAAAAGTAGACTTTACTTATCAGGAACTGCTTTAGTGTTTTTTTTAAACTATTTAAGGTTACACTGCTTTTTACACTATTAGGAAGTTTGTTATAAATTTTTACTCCTATCCCAAAAATACTAGTTTTAAACTTAACTGTCCTACACTTAATTCCGCTTAATTCATTTCTATAGCGTGCACTTTTCAATGTGTCGTAATTTTTTAAATCGCGTTTTATCATTACTGCTGCTTCATAGATATAAAGTGAAGGTATAGTCAATATGTGTAATCTTGTAAACTCTGGTCTACACGAATCTGTCTGTTTAAGCCCACAAATACTTCTTACACACTTTTTTTGGGCTTTAAAAGCAAACTCCCTGTTAGTTGAGTTACCCCAAAAAAGAATACCATATTTTATTGTGGAACCTACGTATGCATGGTAGGCGCTTAGCAATGCTTCCTCGTTAACTACTTTTCTAAGCATATAAAGGGCATATGAAAATTGATTCAACTTTTTGCAAACATGATCAACCTGTGTTTTCCAATTTAGTCTGAAGTCAATATGACCTAGAAATTTAGTGTCATAAACTTCTTTTAATTGTTCGCCTTTATAATGAATATGAAGTTTTTTTTTCAAATTTGTATTTTTGTTTGTAAAAGTCATATAATTTGTCTTTTCAAGGTTTATTTTTAAATTATTTACATTTAACCATTTTATAATGTCTTTTAGTGATTCGTTAATGTTGGTTTCATAATTATCTTTATCTTGGTTCGTAAAAATAGCTGTACTATCATCTGCGAATAGAATCATTTCCTGTTTTATAATTTGCGGGAGGTCGTTAATATAGATGATAAACAAAAGAGGTCCAAGAATACTGCCTTGAGGCACTCCATATAGAACAGTTCTTTGATCTGACATATATGTTTGCTCTATCATATCATTAGTTAATCTTGTTATTTGGGTTACTTGAAATCTGTTTGATAAATACGATTTTATAAGATTAAAACTTGCTTTGTAAACAGCCGTTTGTCAAACTGGCATAGCCAATTTGACAGACTTTGATACTTTTTAAACTTTCCGCATTGCCAGACTGGCAATGCGGAAAAAGTTTTTATTTGAAATAAAACTATGGATTAAAATTTCTTATAGTATAACTTTGCTTTAAAAAGGCTAAATGACTGTAAGTATTTGATATCAATACACAAATCTTGCTATTTGCTTATTGTCAAACAATAACACGTACAACTATACGAATAAAGTAATTCAAAGTGTAATTATGTAGTTCTACATAATTACACTTTGAATTTATGTAAATGCGAAAGTATCAATGAAATACGGTCAATACAATAATAAAACTTAATTTACTTAAAAGTGCAATGTTTTAAAGGTTTACAGTGTTTATATTTCTCTGAAATAAATCGTTTAAATGTTGTTCGGTATGGCTCCCGATATCAAACAGCTGTCGGAAAGATTTGAGTCTTCTTATCGAATTTGAACTGTCAAAAAAAATCGTTTTCGGATTTGTGAATTGCGTTTGGATAACATCTTCGACATCTTAGACGTTCGATTCGGTACGGAATCTAGTCGAATGGTTGTGAATAAGCCAGCTGGTCCCAAGCTAAGCTAAGAGCTTGTGTTATGGGTACCTACCTACTAAACAGCTGATAAACATACTTTTATATTTCAAAATACATACATATCATAGATAAATTACACCCAGACACAGAACAAATGATCATGCTCAACACACAAACATTTGTCCTGGGTGGGAATCGAACCCACGACCTCCGGCGTAGCAGTCAGGTGCACTAACTACTAGACCAACAGGCCATTCACTAAATTTATTACTCCTTTAAATTTTTGTCACTACACCATCTTCTATACCTCTACCGTTGGATTCTCAAATTTCTTAATCATCACAAATACACTTGGCAATAACACGGCCTATCTATCTGCCTATTCCGACTTCCCTGACCTATTTCGCGCCTCGCAGCCAGCCTGGGGTCCGGACACCTGCCGTCCGGTCCCTTCCGGCGGGTCTGACCGACACTCCGTTGTTATTACACCACTCATTATTTAGATAAGTTCGTAATGGACGCCGTGTAGCTCACATATTTGTTTTATAGTTTAGAAGTGGTAATAGAGTGACTGTGAAGAGTAATGCATTAAAATGTGTTAATATCTTTTTTACATTTTACATAATAATATGATATCACGTTAATGTTCCCCAAAGGCTCAGGCAGAGGTGTATTTGTATTACACGTTCAGCTTTGTTATTGTCATTCAGGGTGCTTCTAAACGATACATGTATAAGCTAGAGCAAGTAAAAATGCGGGTTAGCACGCGTGAGTATTATGCGCAAGCTACTAGTTCAAGTTACTCGCTTGTACTTGTACATAATGTGAATAACTGGAGCAAGTAAAGACCTGGGCTACTTCTGTGGCCCTAGTGAAAAGGGGTATTTAAGTCCAATTTTGTCGAAAATGAGTTAAGTGTACCAAAGTGATCAGAAAAAAATGCTCTATCGTTTGGTGTAGACAGATCTAAGCTATCTCTAAAAATAAGAAAGTTACTTTGTGTAAAAGGGTCCAACTGACACCATAAAAAACTGTAAAAGTCGGTTTTCTGATCACTTTGGTACACTTAACTCATTTTCGACAAAATTGGACTTATACCCCTTTTCACTAGGGCCACAGACTTGCGCAAGCAGTACGCACAAGTTATTTGCTCGTGGTCAAGAGCTACATGCGCAAGTGACCCGCGCGCGCCGCAGAGTACGCGGGTTAGTTGCGCGGGTGGCTCGCTTTGGTACATGCTCGAGTCGCTAGACCGGCACATGTTTTTAAACGGTAAAGTTTTCGATGCATACAACCTGCGCAACTGCCTCAATATGCGCCAGCTACTTGCACCGTAGAAGCACCCTCACAATATTTTTTTTTTTTCCTTGTTTATCTTGCAATCAGTTAGATAACTTTTAGCAGATTTTTTGTGCGGAAGTTGACTGCCGAGGTCCATTCTTCCAACGAAGAATCTGCCTCTCAAAATTACTTGGACTTTATTTTGTAAAGTCCTATATGTGGTGGCGTTTGAGCCTTTTGATAGCTATTGGTACACTCAGAGCTGTGGCTAAGGTGTTGGTATGTGACTTTATGCGGCATTTGTATGACTGTCTCCTGTGTTCGACTTCGTCTTTTATAGTTTTGATTTGCAGATGCTCATGAATTTCTGACATTTTCATAAACCAAGGAGCATTTGATATGACTTTGAGGGCTTTATTTTGAAATCGCTGAAGAATTTCCACATTTGAATTCCTCGCAGAGCCCCACAGCTCGACTCCGTATGTCCAGACAGGCTTTAATACTGCTTTGTAGATGAGGACTTTGTTTTCTAGAGATACGTGTGTACCTCACAATAATTGGAATTATATTTAATGCACAGACACATACAATGATTAAATAAAAAAATATTTTTAAGTTTAATGATTATTTTTACAATGGTCCGGTTTTGACGATGGTATTGTATGGTTAATCGGAATCAGTACTGTTTCAACTGTACTCATGTTAAACAAATAAATTGATCTTTATTTTTATAAAAGATAATAATAATCAGCAAATAGTAGTAGTTTTTTGTAACACAAGCTCGAACCGCGTTATCGACTACCCACCCACTTACATGTCTACAACCTCACCGCCCACACATTCTACCTAGGAAGTAATCTACCGTAAAATTCTCGGCCATTACGAGCGTCCATTACAGGCACGTGGCAGTAACGGCCGAAATATTCTAATCCCATCGGCGGCCATCGCTCAATCACGAAACCCGACCTTTCTGCAACGTCGGCTAATTTTTGATGACAGCTGGCCGTAATGGGTTTGCGATATGTATACGGACTCTTTGTTTAATCATTTTTGTGTACATTAACAAAATATGGAGGTAATCAAGATGGCTTTTCGATACGTTGGGTGAATTTTTAAGTGTTATTTGAAAAGGTGAGGGACCCTCACTATGGGCCTTATGAGTAAGCTCAAAATAGTCCAACGAGCTATGGAGAGGGCAATGCTCGGAATCTCTCTGCGGGATCGAATCAGAAATGAGGAGATCCGTAGAAGAACCAAGGTTACCGACATAGCCCAGCGGATTAGCAGGTTGAAGTGGCAGTTGGCAGGGCACATAGCACGGAGGACTGATGACCGATGGGGTCGGTCGGTTCTCGAGTGGAGGCCACGTATCGGCAAGCGCAGCGTACGACGTCCACCCACAAGGTGGACAGACGACCTCATTAAGGCCGCGGGAACGCGCTGGATGCGAGCCGCTTTCAACCGGTCTTATTGGAGATCTATAGGGGAGGCCTATGTCCAGCAGTGGACTTCCTATGGCTGAAATGATGATGATGATTTGAAAAGGTAAAGGTTTTAAACTCTAGAAAGAAAAACAGAAAGAAAGTGTTATTTATTTTTGCATGAACACCGAAGTCTGTCTACAGAAGAATCGTCAAACTGGCAGATTGTAGAAAAAAATCTTTTGTTTTGAGCACGAGAATGTCAAGAATGAAGAGAAGAAACGTGTAGATAGATTCTTCAGTCGGCAATACTGAATAGCTACAATATCGAGCATTATATTTCTTCTATAATCGGTAGAAATGTTTCTACCATTTGACACCTTGACGATTCTTTCGTTGTTATACCCGTTTCTTCGGTGTTCATAGTATGCGTTCAGGTTTGTTACCAACAACACGATAACAAGAATAGTATATAATACAACATCTCCAAGCCTAGGTAGATGTAACACCTCGCCGCGTGGTGTTTACGGCGGCGCGTGTCTCAGCGCCGGGTGCCGGCACGTTATTGCATATTGCTCGCCGAATTATTACACCAATAGGGCTTTATTACCGATCATAGTTTAGGATATGCCTTTGTCGATTTATTGTATATCTAGTTAGATACGGTAGAATTGTTCCGTTGATCGCAAACCCTACTGCGGAGTTAAGGCGAAAAGTAAACAGACAACTAAGATAAAATGTTCAACTTCAACTCAACTTCAACTTTTCTTTATGGCATTTGTGGAAGAGAGACACCACAATTTTGCCAATAACACGTAGGTACCTACTATGATAGACCATCAAACGCTGGAGATTAAATTAGTAAAAAAAGAAAAAAAAAACATAAAACCTTATTCTGCACAGACATTTCAGTGTTGTAAGAGAGAAAAAAAAGGGGGAGATGAAACTTCAACTCTTCTTTATGGCAAGACAAAATGTTGAGAGTGGATGTGTCAAAAACTTCAAATCCAAATGACATATACTTACTTGACATTGACTTTGACATCACAACATGACAAGTGACATCATTGTATTCATTTACAGAGAACGCTACAACATGCAGTAGGGCTTGTGACTATTCGATTCCCGGTTAAGCTTCCTGTCTTTATTGCCTGACCCGCAACAACTACCCTGTTTAATATAGCGTATTAATACTCAATACTTAGTTCGTGATTGCATTCAACAATATTATTAATTTGGCTTGGGTGGTTCTTAAACATTTTCTAAAAGAAACAATCATGGACCCATGGTTCAGACAGATAGAAGCGTATAGATTTGTGGAGTTGTCTGAATATGATTGCCATTTTGCAAACTCGACAATGTGAAACCGGAATAGCGTTATTTAGCGCTAAATAGCCGTGTTGTTCCGGTTGGGAGTTTGGATGGAATATACAGCAATTTAATCCTTATCTTTATGGATGCTAACGCCATTGATATTACCCTTTTTGCAAAAAACAAAAACAAGTTATGACATCATTGCTGTAAGGTGCCAGGTCCAGTCGAAACCTTGCAGCATTGGTTCACAAACACACAATCAAATCAAGCTTGCTCGCTACCATAGACAAGATGCCTCCGTGGGAAAAAGTACGTAGAAGAATAGAATAGAATAAAATATCATTTACTAGCATAAAACGTGGTATAATATAGGTACGAGATGGTTAATACTATTGTGGATCATACATGTTTTGCTTCATACAAAAAAGCGCGCAAATTTACATGCAACAATACAACTACATATTTACAATAATCATTGATTCAGTACATAATTATATGACTGCCTCTTGGTCTAGCGCTACTGCTGACCACGTGGTCCCAGGTTCGATCTCCGGGTCGTGCAAAGCGTTATTGAGTTTTTCATCTGGAATTTCTCAGTAGCAGCCCGGAGTCTAGATTTGTGCTCGATTGATGGCAATAGGCTCGCCCCCTATTACATGGGACTTAAACATAACTGGCGAAATATGGGTGTACTTCAGGTACACTTCTAACTTACCCTTCGGGGAACACAGGCGTGATATAAAAATACTAGATACCATGAATGTAATCCCATTCCGCGTATCGGAAACCACTGAAGTGCCATTAGTACGCGTGTCGCTGTCAGGCGGCGTATACGGCGTACTGTCGCGCGTCGTAGTCGTACGCCTCGTGTCTACGCAATCAATATAGCCAGACAGACTGACGCCCGGGATGTTTACGGGAGAAGTCGGGATAACCACCATGATGCTGGGAGTGCAGAAGGACCAATCCGCGTCGTCTCCGAAAAAAAAAACACTTGCTTTGTATATTTATCTTCTTCTTTTCACTTTTCTTGAATATTGAATATTGAAAAAACAATTATTTCTTCATTTAAAGTTCAGTGTTTTATTTTAATTGTTTTTTTTTTACCTTCAGGGTCCATCCGTCTAATTCCGTATATTATAACTAACTTCTGCTTCGTGAGTTTGTTTACGTGAAAGAAACCTTACCTATCCCATGGCACTCCGCAACAAAGCTTTTTGGAATTGGGTGAGAAGTTCGGGAAATTAATATCTACAAACAAACTCACAAAAGTAACAAAAAAACGTCTTTCTTTTCTCATAGAATGGATTAACCCATTTCTACCTAACCTTTGTATTTTTTTCCCTCTTACAACGTGTATTTTGTTTATGTATTTACGGGCCTCAGTTGCCTGATAAAGATTTATTTTTATTAAAACTCTATAATAGGGTTCAAAACCGCATATGGCATTGCTACCATATCTCCAACGTTGTAAAAAAGCTCCTACCAATAAAAATTCCGGGACATCGCCATGCGATTGAAGACTCTTCACGTGACCAGAAGGCCTGACCAAAAGAATCAGCATTGTCATACAATGTAGCAATGCGGCAAGTTTTTTGGGAACTTTTTGATGCCCTATTGTTGTTCTACTTTTCTTTTTGACGTTTATTTTTTAGGTAGTAGGTAGATAATAATTACAACTATTATGCACATATGGTTCGTGAATAGATAATAATATTTGTTCAATTGTTCAATAAATAAACAAATAAGACGCATTGAACCTTCTGCCGTATCCCTGTATAGTTTGACTCGCAGAAAATGGTTCGTATTTATGCGCTCCTAGTAATTGGGGTGGCTATCCGCTTTGATTCAGGGGTGAACACATACCTACTCGTATTAATTTTACTTAGGGACGTCGACGTCCATTCATCGGGACTTATAATATAGTTAAACGCGTTTTAAAAATGATACTTATATTGAAGGATTTTAAAATTAAGTCTCCATTTTAGCTCCTATTGCAATAAAAATATCTTTTTTTTACAACAATTTCACTTTGTATGTCGAGTATCTTGAGTTAATAAGCTCGTGGCTCGGTTGAGTTATAAGTAGCTACCCCGGTAAACTTAGTTCCGCTTCAGAATCAATTAATGTTGTTTTACCTTCTCAGTTTTAGCTTAAGACTTGTCAAATATCAAATTGTTACCTGATAATGGTCTGGGAATACATTTGTCTCCGACTGTCATGTCATCACAGATGGCGTTGCAGTTAAAAAATGTTTGATTGCCTATGTCTCGTCTTCAGGGAATGATCTATTTCTTTGCCAAATTTCACTACACTCACACAGCTCAGCCGTTTAGTCATAAAAAGCCGACAAACAAACAAACAAAGTTATTTTCTCATTTATACCAAGTATTAGGATGGATTAAGATATGAGCTGGAGCTCCTTGAAATAGGTTTGAGCTACACGATGACTGAAGCATGCATGCCGTCTGTCGGGACAGGTCAAATCAAAGCTGAATTGGTTATTTCTTCAAAAGGCTTTTCCAAACCTTGCCCTGCATCGTTAAGACTCGCATAATAAATTATTACAATCTTATGTCTGGCTTTTAAAAGAGACCATGACCCCTGAGTTTCTTTCGGCATTTCTTCTCAGGGATCAGTCACTTTGGAAATGACAAAATGACATGTAATAGTATCTGGGAAGATCTACTTACAGAAATAAATTATATCATTTGATATGCATGCCGAGGTTGTTCGGTAGATAGGTGAATCATTCATTACAAGCGTGATTTGATGTTAAATTAGACCAAACAGATGCATCTGGGTAGGTACCTAACACAATACTTCACGGTTAGATTGATTGTTGAAAGGATGGATGAAAGGCGACTAACGAAAGGTATTTACAAGGCAGATGTAAGTGGGAACGCCGGGAGGGGACGCCCTAGAAGGACATACATAGACCTTATTGGTGAGGTTCTTCAGAAAGGTCAGGTGCGTAGTACTCGCAACCGGCGTGTGTGTATGACAACATGTATGAATGTAAACGAAGCAAAAGAAGTATGTAAGAATCGTAGCATATGGCGCTCTGTAGTTTCTGCCTACCCCCATGGGAAAAAGGCGTGAGTTTATGTATGTATGTATGTATGTAGATTGATTGCCAGTTTCAGTGTAACTCCATAATACACACACACACACACATATACGTAAACGCACGCCATTTACCCATGGGGGTAGGCAGAAACTATAATCAACTTACAATAGCATTAGAGTGAAGTTAAAAAAGGTTATTTTTAATGCACACTTTGTAACAAAAGTACAATTAGCATGTTACTAATAAGATAGACGCCGAATTTATTGTAATCTATTTTTACTGCAGCAGTCATACTTAGATGTAACCATTTCAACAAATTATTTGAAGAAATTATGTGAATTTTGTTAAGTTATAGTATTTCAAATTACTTAGTTACAGTATCAATGATAAAAGCTAAAAGAAACAGGGTGACCAATACATTGAACGTTATTCGTTTCACTTTTATTCTTCTAAATCTATACCAATCTATATCTATACTAAATTATAAAGAGGAAAAGTTTGACCGTTTGTTTGCATTGAATAGGCTCCGAATGTACTGAACCGATTTGAACAATTCTTTCACTGTTCGGAAGCTACACTATCCCCGGGTGACATAGGCTACTTTTTATCCCTGTATTTCCATGGGAACGGGTACTACGCGGGTAAAACCGCGTGACGTCTGCTAGTGCTATTATAAATGTCGTTTACATATTTCTTTTGCTTGGTTTATGTCCAAGTTTCAAGATTGAGAGTGCAAACATGAGTGCACAACACAACATAAGACACATCAAATTAAAATGAATAGCAATGCCCTTTACGTTATCATTCCATTGAACTTACCACGAGCATTGCACCGAATGCACACGAGATCAATGCGTTCCCCTCCCCCCAACCCCCCCTCACACCCCGGATGCACTCCGTAAACTATTAACTGTGATAACACTGGTTTATCTGTCAGCATCCGCTTTGTGGGCATCGAGGTATTGTTGAATCACGTTTGGTTTGGCGTTCATGACTATTGTAACGGTTTTGATTTTGGACTAAAAACTAGGGATAAAAGCTGTGTATAATAAATTATAAATAAAATAATAATAAATTTTCCACAACTTTTTCAAACAACGCCATCTAGTCCCAAGCTAAGCTAAGTGCTTGTGTTGTGGGTACTAAACAGCTGATAAACATACTTATATATTTCTAAATACATACATATTATAGATAAATTACACCCAGACACAGAACAAATGATCGTGCTCATTACACAAACATTTGTCCTGGGTGGGAATCGAACCCACGACCTCCGGCATAGCAGTCAGGGTCACTAACTACTAGACCAACAGGCCAGTCAAATAAATAGTATGGTCTTCTCATCGTGTTAACATAATTAATTGGTTGTGTAGGTCTGATTAGTAGTCGCACTATGTGGAATACGGATCTAGTGATAGCAAATAGTTATGCAGTGGTGTAACCGGCGGACAGACATGGGTCTCGAGTTCGAACCCTAGGCTTCCAACTTTTTGTATATAAGTGCGTAATGTCTAATTATTACTTCCCTCAAAAACGGTTAGGTACCGGTATCAGCCGGCATCAGATTGTGACAGAGGGAAGGGGGGATTGTGAGAGGGGTCGGAGGGGCAGGGGAGGAATGTGGAGGGGAGTGGAGAGGGAGGACAGAGAGAGGGGGTGGAGAAGGAGGGGGAGGGGAAGGAGAATGGGAAGGATGAGGTGAGAGGGGAGCGGAGAGGGGGAGGGGAATAGGCAGGGAACAGGAGGGGAAGGGAGGGGAAAGTGAGGGAGGGGTGAGGGAAGGGGAGGGAGAGGTGAGGGGAGTGGTGTGGGAGGTGTGGGGGAGGGGAGGAATGGGGAGGGGGAGAGGAGAGGAGTTGATAAAAAATGCTATGCAATAGCTTTATCGTGGCAGTCTCCGAGTGCCACACGTCATTTTTGTTATTATGGCCACATCGAATGGCAATCCTGACTGTGTGTCATGTGTCATGTATGATGCACAATTTCCCAACCTATAATAATCTACTTAATAAATACAATCTAATGAGCATGAAGTCTAGACGTTTATATCTAGAAATTATGTTTCTTTTCGACGTATGCTATAACAGGTATAACTGCTCTGAGATTAATAATAAAATATGCTACTGTGTCCCAAGAACTGTTATAAGACGAGAGGTGTGCGCACGTCCTCTGTTTGCTGCTTCCCATTGCCGCACCAATGCTGGTCTGCGGGCGCCTCTACGTCGCTTGTGCAAAAACTACAATGACTTTTGTTCAGAAACTACAGAATTAGATTTATTCTCAGTATCAGCAAATAGATTTCGCTCTGCTTTGTTAAATAAACTTAAGGATTCCGATTTTATTTGAATAGTCTTGTAGTCTTACTCGCATAGATTGTTCATTAGTATAGTTATATTAATTGTATATGTTGTGGATAACGGTGTGAGTTTCACATTTATATAACAATATCTTTGTTTATATTATTTGCGCAGATATAATGTTTTATTGTTTGTTTGTCCCAAACAAATAAATAAATAGTCGATATCTTTTGTATATTTCAGGATTATTTGTTTAAAACAATGAAAATTTACACCCCGATTGATTATTAGTGTTATAAAAATAACCTTAAATACAAATACTAGATAATTATAGGACCTACAAAAAAATTAATAAGGTTTTTCTTCATAACACGAAACCTTGATACCTCAAGGTACTCCCGCCATTTAGAATCAAATACCACTGCAGTGCTCAACAGTATCAACTTATCATTGCTAAACATCGTTACCTTGTCCCCTACCCACCCAAGTTTCTTAGCTAGCGTGATAGCATAGATTACAGCGGCTTGGCTGAGCACGCAATGCCGCGATATCGCCGGAGTATCGACTTAACTGTCGGCAACTTTAAAATAGGGATTAAAAAGACGTTTGTCATTGTGGGGATGGAGTCAGGAAGATAATTAACTACCTGGCGATCAAAATTCGAGCGTTTAGATTTTTGTCGGGTGATTCAGTAAAAATCAACCTGCGGAAATTTAACTGAAGTGAACTGACAAAGCCTAGCATTAGTATAGAAAGACAGCTACGAAGGAGATGGCGGGACGAACTGGACAAGTTTCTAAAAAACTGGAAAGATGAAACGCGAAATCGCGAAAAGCGGAAGGAATGGAGGAGGGAGGCTTTTGCCCAGGAATGGGACAGAACAGGCTAAGAAAAAAAAACTTCATAAATATTAAACCATTACAGCTTACAGCTAACCAATGCGGTAATTAGGCCTTAGTTAATACCTAATTAAAAACAAAGCATTCCTTGTGAATTTACCCAGAGAACAACAAAATAAGTTAGTCTCACTCGCTATGAGGCTATAACATAAAATCACGGCTGTAATCCTTAAAGGGTTAGGCAGAAGTGTACCTAAAGAAAAATATTTATAAAAGATACAAAATATACAAAACTAGCAGACATCACGCGGTTTCACCCGCGTGGTTCCTGTTCCCGTGGGATTACAGGGATAAAAAGTAGCCTATGTCATCTGGGAATAGTGTAGCTTTCGAACAGTGCAATATTTTTTTAAAATTGGATCATTAGTTCCGTACCGAAGATTACCCCTTACTAAGTTACAAACAAATTTTACCTCTTTATAATATTAAGTATAGACAAGAGCACACATTATGTGCTGTGTGCCTCACGGCTGCGCCACGAAGGTCCATTTCAGCATTCATGCCAGACAGGTGATGCTGTCTGACGCTGGTCTTCCAATGAACCTTGAGGGGTACCCGGTGACGGAAAACCATTGGGAAAAACAGTCAAACCACAACCTACACCCACATTACCGAACTAAGTTTGCCGGGGCCGGTCCGTTTTATAAAATACTCACACAGCACACACATTTCACCTACCTATTATGTTTATGTTCCAAGTCGGAAAGGGCGAGGCTATTGCGTTAATTTAGGCACAAGCCGTCAATTTTCTAGATGGAAAATCCAAAACCACTTTTGCCTAAGATCTCATGTTTATCAGTAGCACTTCCTCTCTAGATCATCAAGATATTCAATAACAAATGTGTGTAAGTAACTCTTATGGGCCCGGCAGTCATACAGCTATAAAAAAAAAGATGTAGTGACAATAATTGAAAATGCTGATGAAAAGAAGTATGTACAGTTACCGACACGATTTTGTAGTGGGGAAAGTTTGCGCACGCACACTCTCATACATTTTTATATGCGCGAACTTCCCCCAATACGAAAATCTTTTGCCAAGTTACGTGCCAGTAACTGTAAGAATCGTTGCAGGTAGCATTCTGCACTTAATACCTTCCCCCATAAGAGAAAGGTGAGGGTTTTCGTATATATTACCACTTAACTATAGTCTACAGCAATCTTACTTATGACGCAGTAAAATTTAATCTACAAAAACAGTTTAGGCACAAACATTTTTTGGGGTTGAAACTCTTGGGCCGTGGGGTACGAGTGCTCGTCTTCTGTTCAAAGACATCTCCAAACGTTTGGTTGACGCTTCCCGTGACCCAAGAGCTGGCTTCTACTTTGGCCAGAGGCTAACCATTGCCATTCAACGTGGCAATGCAGCCAGTCTTTTGGGCACTTTACTAGCTGGCAGCGATGCAGAGGAATTTTTTGATGCTTTGTAAATATTTTTTGTTAGGTTTAGTTATTGTTTTTTTTTTTAGTGTTTGTATAATATAGTTAAGGTTTTACAGAAATAAATCACTACGTTTAGGCACATCAAAAATAAACTCTTTCATTTCTTCAGTTGAAACAATCCTTCAGCTGAATCTACCACTCCACCCAATAAATATGAGATGAGCATCCGTGCTCTGGTTAATACTATATGTAGCGGCGCTATAAGGCTGTAGTCCCACGGGAGACGCAGCGATAACAGGCTGATGATGAAACTGATTTTTTTATCGGACTTTTGCTGCAGCCTGGCGGCTGAGTCATTTGTTATTGAACTGCGACTCGGATATTGGGTAATGTAAAAAAGATTTTCTGATTCTAGGTTTTTATACATACCTGCTTAACAATCGTCTAATCTACGGGTACTAATATTATAATGAGGAATGATTTGTATTTTTGTATGTAACGAATGAACTTAAAAACTACTGAACCGATTTGAAAAATTCTTTCACCGGTGGAAAACTACACTACGAGACCCCTATGTTCCCACGGGAACGGGAACTACGCAGATGAAACCACGAGACCTCCGCTAGTGTCTAATATATTAAATTCTCGTGTCACAGTGTTTGTTACAAAAACTCCTCCAAAACGGCTTGACCGATTTTTAACAAATTTTGTGAGTATTAGATGTGAGAATAGTACGTAAATTAATTGATTCGATTTGCAGGAGCAGTTTGTATAAGTTACTAACCACAAAGGTAGGCAAACTAAAACAAAATATTTTTTACTAAAAAATACAACAGACTTAATTAAAAAACACTAAAAAGTGTAAATTAACTCTAGTTTAGGGTGTTGATGTTATAGCACAGCATTTCACTTGAAAATTATGTATTTTGTATCTTTCAAAATCAATGCATTTCAGTAAGGTAGTTAGGTTCGGTAGTTAGGTTCGCTATAGAATAGGTATGATGAGTTAGGTTAGGTTATATGTATATATAATATTATGTCGTCATTCTAATTCTTTTTAGCTCACAAGTTTTAGATAAGAGCTCAGTAGAGACTCGCTATACAAAAAAGGTTGTAGAAGAGAGTTGTAGAAGAGAGTTGAAGAAGAAGAAGATGAAGAAGATGATGAAGATGGAGAAGAAGAAGATGATGATAGAAGATGTAGTAACAAAAATTGAAAAGAGTATGCTTAGATGGTTTGGTCACGTTGAAAGAATGGATGAAAGGCGACTAACGAAAGGTATTTACAAGGCAGATGTAAGTGGGAACGCCGGGAGGGGACGCCCTAGAAGGACATACATAGACCTTATTGGTGAGGTTCTTCAGAAAGGTCAGGTGCGTAGTACTCGCAACCGGCGTGTGTGTATGACAACATGTATGAATGTAAACGAAGCAAAAGAAGTATGTAAGAATCGTAGCATATGGCGCTCTGTAGTTTCTGCCTACCCCCATGGGAAAAAGGCGTGAGTTTATGTATGTATGTATGTATGTAAGAGAGTTGAATATCAAGTCCATACAAAGGTTATCTGTAAGAGATCGCTTTTAGCGATAAGGCCGCTCATTATATCACCTACATATAATTTGTAAGTTTTTATGGTGTACAATAAAGAGGATTTTTATTCTATTCTATTTGTTGTAGGTTAAAATCCGAGAAAGTATCAATTATAACATAAATGATAATTAACTATGTGAACAAAAAAAACTTTTTTGCAAAAAATAAAACCGACTTCAAAAAAAACACTAAACGGTGTAAAATAACTCTAAATTCGGAATTCTGTGGCTTTGGTGGGTTTGTCTTACTCATGATGGGCCACCGACTTCCGAATTTAGAGTTATTTTACACCGTTTAGTGTTTTTTTTGAAGTCGGTTTTATTTTTTGCAAAAAAGTTTTTTATTTATCCATTTTTAGTTGTTGCCATAAAAATATTTGCCATAAATTTATTTTATATTTTTAATTGTTAACAATACATGTCATGATAATAGGGTTTTCCACTAATCCCTAATAAATTAAAATTAACATACCTAACTGACGAAATCTAGGTATATTGTACCCACCTGCGTACCCCTCAGAGCATACAGGCGTGATGATACGTCATGATGTTGTATAAACAATAAACATCCAAGCGATTCCAGCAATCACGACAGATTTGCCGTCTATTTTTGAAGAGTTCCGTTGTATATCTCCGAAGATCAGCACCAGATCTTCACCAAATTAAAATGGGACCACCTCAGGAGTATACTCTTTCAAACAAAAAAAGAATTTTGAGAATCGGTCCGCAAACGGGGGAGAAATCAGGTAACATACATTAAAAAAAAAAAAAAAAAAAAAATACATACACACGAACATAGAACCTCCTCCTTTTTTGAAAGTCGGTTAACAAAGCAGAAAAGTGAATTGTATTTATACTTAAAAAAAAAACTCAAATTGTCATTTACCTGCATTTTATTAATAACATTGCTCTGGTCTTTTAGTCTAACTGAAGCTAAATATCAGTATTTTACGTGGAGCGGCTGTCCATCTGACATCCACAACCCAGTAACTGGGAAACACGATAACACTTGGTTAGGTATTGAATTGACGATACCTGCATAGTTCAATGGCGAATTGCCATACAACTCGATTCCTATCGGCTTCCCTTTTGAGGTTTGCTAGAGCAACTCTACCACTATTCACTCTAGTTTTGCCAAATATAACGTACTAGCTGCCGTCCCGCGGTTTCACCCGCGTTGTTCCCGTTCCCGTGGGAATACAGGGATAAAAATTAGCCTATGTCATCCGGGAATAGCGTAGCTTTCCACCAGTGCATTTTTTTTTTTAAGTTGGATCATTAGTTCCGAAGATTACCCCCTACATACAAACTTACAAATTTTACCTCTTTATAATATTAGTATAGATAGTATAGATTTACACCAAAGGTATACAGGGTGGTAGGTAGATCGTTGACTTCAATACAGACAAGAAATAGTGTTACGAATACTAAGTTTTTTTTTGTCGACTTCCCACTTAAGAAAATTGGCCCCTCGCTACTGATAGTTAGTTGCATGTCTCAAAACGCTATGTAACGCTCCGCTCATCGCTAACCGCTGTCACTGTGCCCCCAGCCGCTTAGTACACAGATAAGGGCGCGCACATAAATCGCTAGTATCTCATTATGTGCGTCCGTGCAGTCGTTAATCGTGGTGTTTGCGCACTGCTTAGCGGAGCATTGATTATGAGTTGACTAGAGATGTGATCAATGATTGTGGCCTGCACAAAATGCTCTGCATATCTGTGCAGACAGCAGGCACGCTTGACGGTTTTAGGTGACAAAAAGATCATACCAGCCTGATACTGTCCCACAGCAGGGCAAAGGCCTCTTCTCATGCAGGGAAGGCACGAGCATTGATTAATCACCTCACTTGCTCAAGGTGGGCGATTTCAGACTTGTATTAACTATAAGTCGTACACATGCTGGTGAGCGAGCTCCACTCCGTCGATTAGTCAAAATTTATAATAGGTACTTTAATCATTTAGATATCTTCTTTTTGTCTCAAAGCATTTTCAAGAAAAAAAAATATTAATAGTTTGTGTAATAGTCAAAAACAAAATTGATTGTGATTTTTAAAAAAAAGTTATACCTAGTGTAAGATAATTAGTATTTAATTGTTAGTTTTACTTACTCATCTAATTAATAATGTGCACAAGTAATCTGTGGAAACGTTGTTGATTGTACATTTACACATAATGTTAATACTTCTTTGCTGTAAAATTGTTTGTTTTCCCAAATAAAACAAAATAAAGTCTAGGTTCCCTCACGATGTTTTGACGAAAACATGTAGAATTTTAAAGTTAAAGACATTACATTCGTTTTGAATTTTATATTAATTTAATAATGAATTTATTAACCTATCTTGTTGTTTCATAAATCACGACCGAAATACTGAAGCGGTTACAAAAACCTAAGAATCCTTGGATAATGTTTATATTAATACGCTAAGTGAAAATGTTAAACCCTTGTAATATTGCGCGCGCGATATAGTGTAATATTTTGCTTAATTAAAATTTAAATAGGAAAGAAATGCAAGATGCATAAATGGTATCATTTCAAAAACAAAGTGACCATTGATTGCTTAAATACAACTTAACGCCCTCACAAAAAAACACTAAAAGATGTAAAATAACTCAAGTTTCCACCTCCGAAGTATGAGTTAATAAACATACTGGCGAATTGAGAACCTTTTTCTTGTTTTAAACACAGTTAAGAACCCAACATATGGAGTGTTCGTAATTGTAGCTATGTTACAATTAGAATCCGCAGAGAAAGTGTGCAGAAAGCTTAAATTTGAATTTCAACACTAGGCAACCACTATTACGGATCATTGTGCTTTATATTCAACCCCAAACAATAACACAGCCAGGAATCAAACTCCCTATTATCCACTGCATCTCATACCCACCTATATATCCCACCCACATATAACATAAAGGATAACATAAAGTCTGTAAGCTACAGAGGTACCAGGAGCGCATAGCACAGAGGTTCTATCAACATAAAACAGGATTTGTTCCCCAAATACCAATATGTATAAAGTAACAGGTATTTTGATGAGTACTCGTAGGGTTGCCAACTTTTTTTGCAAGAAAATCTGTATATTCAGATCGGAGACAGCAAATCAACAGTATTTCATTACAATGAATAGCACTTTATTTTTAAAACCAAAATCAAAAATCTTTATTCAAACTAGGCTGAATTTCACACTTCTTGAATTACTATAAGACATTCCCCAAAATGCCCCACCCTTCACCACTTCCTAGTGTTTTTGCTGCGAAGAAGTTTCGGAACCAAACTCCCCAGCAACACATCTGTCTTATTCGTTTGAAGAACTTGAATCTATACAATGAAAGCTCAATAAATAGCACTAAGGTTTAAGTATAATGTTCTTAAAACATATTTCTTGGTTCTTGTCGCATATTTAAAAATAAATAATGTCTTCTAATTTTTATACTGTTTTTTTTTGTCCCACAGTTAACAGTATGGTTGGGTAACCCTAGGTAGGTACTCGTAAGGATAAGGGCCGTATTGTTTATATCTACGTATAAAAAAGTAAACCGCGAAGATGTAAACTCTATGGTCTATTTCTCTTTATGTAATACATTCCGAGGTGCGTTTGTTAGTACTACTTAACTGATGTTTTTTCTTGCTTACACTGATTTACGTTAATTAAAATAGTTAAGGCACAGTTAAATATATAATTAAGTACTTACCTAAATCATTCATAGTAAAAAATACTGTGGTACACGACAGTCTTACCAATTACAAAATAAAAGCAAGAAAAACAACCACCACGGACAATAATTCTTAACTTGGTTCCATCTTCGTACTAACAGATGGCGTTGTCATTAATTTAGCATTGCAGAGCGATTAGCGCCGTCTTAGCGGGTTTTTATCGTGTATTACATTAGCATACTACACAGATTTGAAGATACTTTTCAGGATTCTTACTAAAACAGTAAAAAGGAATCTTTTTGTTGAGAGTACATCTGTTTGTGTTTCAAGAACTACAAAATGACGTTCTAAACAAATTCTTCTCCAAATAAGATTGTTTAAGAAATTCTGTAAAAAAAATCTGTTCAAAGAGCTATTTGTTGTACAATACTAAAAATAATAACCTTGCAAATGGACATATTTCTACGGACGTCTTTTTTGTGGTTTTAATATTTAAATGTAGGTACCTACTGTTTTTACTTCTCTCGTATTAGCTTAAATATATGATAAATAACTCTGTCCAGTCTTATAGTCTAATACAAGACATTGGCATTGATGACTCACTCAGACTGCATAATTTATTTATTTAAAGTAGTTTTATTTCCACAAAACGGCACGGGTGTGCATACTTTGAAGACACACACATTGAAGGCGTCAGTTGCACCATCTTCGGCAATTAAAATTAAAATTAACAATTAAAACCTTATTATAATAAACTAACAGATTTAACGCGGTTTCACCCGCGTAGTTCCCGTTCCTGTGGGAATACGGGGATAAAAAGTAAAATGATGAAAGATTTTTTGAAATCGGCACAGTTTTTTTTGAGTTCATTCATTACCAACACTCACACACTCTTTATAAAATTTGTGTACATTACTGTAGAAGACCACCCATGGTAAGATACCCACTAACGCTGGATATTAATAATCTATCTCGGTTGCTATCTTGATCCCGATCTTTGTCTGTAACCAATCAACGACCGAATTCGCCTATCCGAGTCTTAAAGATGCCCAATCAGAAGCAGCCGTCAAAAACAAAGGATTGGGATTTGGATTGAGATAGAATATTAATATCGGGCGTAAATATAACTGTCTCCAAAGTAACCGCGACATAACCGTCGACACCGCCCGCCACCGGCCGCGCATAACGTTACAATACCGTTACGATACGAACCCGATATACTTAATAACTATATCGATATCGAAATTAACTACATTTTGTAATTTGCTGTTATTAATTGACAAGCATGGGTGGTCTGACTGTCAACTGGTTTTTGGAGGTATGAGGAACAGGGTGTAAAGTTCCTCATCCACCATTGAAAAGGGAGGATCCTCCGACCAGACGGGTGTTGTGTCTGGTGGGCTAACTACTGCCCGACGGTTGTTGTCGGGAACTTGTATACGTTCAAATTGCGCGGATAACTCTAATACCGCGATGTAGGATATCGGTCATTAGTTCGTATGTGGCGAGACAGATGTCGCTACAGGTTTAAGTAATGGTCCCATGACACGCTGCTAACTCAAAAATGGTTTGGTGGGTTTGTTTCTATTGTAAATAAATAAATAAAAAAAATAAAATAAAAAGCCTTTTATTTCTTGTATATGAAAAATTACAAGCAGACTTCATAGGAAGATTAATTGATTATTGATTTTACAGATAACTTACTTTTACCTTATTTTGTAATAACAATGAGTGTAAAAGATTGAACAAACCCTGGATGACCCCAGGGCTTCTTAGATGCTTACGGAACCGCGACAATTTGCATTTGAAATCTAAAAAAAATCCCGATAACGAAATTTTACAAATCACTTTTAAAAGGTACAGAAATTACTGTTCGATGAAACTTAAAACTACCAAATCTAACTATAATAAAGCTCAAATAAGTAATGCACAAAATAACAATAAAAAGCTGTGGGAGGCTATAAAATCAGTTACTCACACTGCAAAAGTCAAGACACACGCCGACGCTCTTTTGTCATCCGATCCAGAGAACTCCATAAATGAAGCGAACGCCTATTTTGCTAATATTGGACGTACTTTAGCTGAAAACATACCTGCCGTTGCGACCATACCTTCACAATCCAACGTTCCCCAAGCGTGCCATAATTCCTTTGTCCTTCTAGGAACAGATGAAGCTGAATTGGATAGTTTAATTATGTCTCTAAGGAGCGATTGTGCGATAGGTTCCGATGATATATCAGGCGCTTTTCTTAAAAAATACAAAAATATACTCACTCCGCACTTAACCTACATATGTAACCTTGCTTTTAGTTCAGGCACTTTTCCAAGCGCTTTCAAGCTGGCAGTAGTGCACCCAGTTCATAAAGGTGGGGACAGAGATCGTTTGAACAATTACAGACCTATCTCAATTTTACCTACACTATCAAAATTACTTGAGAGGCTAATGAACAATAGATTAGTTAAATACTTAAATCAAAATCACATACTCTCTTCTTCTCAATATGGTTTTCGCTCCGGAATTTCCACTAACAATGCTGTATTAGACCTAACAAATACTATCGTTACCAAACTTGATAAAAAACAGAAGGTCATAGGCGTTTTCCTAGATTTAGCGAAAGCTTTCGACACTATTTCTGTCCCCACCCTCATTGCCAAGCTGGAAAGAATTGGTATAAGAGGCACTCAACTATCCCTTTTCAGTAGTTACCTCAATGGCAGACGACAATGTCTTAGGATAGGAGATTGGACCAGTGATGAACTCCCAATAACATACGGAGTTCCCCAGGGCAGTATTATCGGTCCCACGCTTTTTCTCATTTATATAAATGACCTTTGCCAGCTAAAGCTTCCCAATGCTTCCATCTTTACATATGCCGATGATACTGCTCTTATATTCTCCGGGGACACGTGGGATCTGGTGTTTCAATATGCACAGTCTGGACTTGGCTTTGTCACCAGCTGGTTGGCACAGAACCTGCTCACTCTGAACGTTGATAAAACGAATTATCTCACCTTCTCGCTTTCAGCCGCCGGAAAGCCTCCTTCCTCTTCTCTTGCTTTAATCGCTCACTCCTGTATTTCAACTCACAATATAGGCTGCTCTTGCCCCCACTTAAATCGGGTAAGTTACATTAAGTATCTAGGAGTGCAGATAGACGACTGTTTAACCTTTAGTACTCACATTGATACACTTACTACACGGTTGCGCAGGTTAATTTATGTTTTTAAGAACCTCCGTCACGTTGCTGACTCAAAGGTGATTAAACTTGTGTATCTAGCTCTCTGCCAATCCCTCATCCAATATTGTATAGTTTCTTGGGGTGGTTCAAGAAGGTCCCACATGTTGAAAGTAGAACGTGCCCAAAGGGCTCTGTTGAAGGTTGGTTGGCAGTTACCATATCGCTTTCCTACTACCGACCTTTACAAAACTTGCAAGGTTCTTACTGTCCGTAAATTATATATACTCAATCTTTTAATGAAAACTCACGACCACACTCCCTACGATCCTTCTTTGATCTCCCAACGACGTAAACATTCGGTCTGTCCCTCAATTCGAACAAATTGTGCTTCGGCCCAACGCTTCTTCCGCTTCCTTAGCAGTCATGTGTACAATAACACTAACAAAATTTTAAACATATACCCCTTGTGCAAATCCAAATGTAAAGAAAAAATAATAAATTGGCTTCTTGATTTAGATTATTCTGAGACAGAAAATATTTTAGTTGTTTTAAAATAAATTAGTTTGATAGTAAATTTGTAGACCACTTTTTAATACACACACCTACACTCACTCTAAAAAATATACTTTCACACACACACATAACACACACCATACACTACACACTCACAGACACACCATTTTAGTTTTAACATTTTTCCTATTTTAGTTTTTAAATCTTACTCTCTGTACGTGATGGCTTTGATGTGTTCAAATTGGTAGGTACTTAATAGTATTGTTTTAAGAGGGTGAGAGCCTGGAGATCTGTCATACAGGTCCCGAACCCACTATAGACTCCAGCTCTCACAAAGGTTACAAATTTGATTTTGAATATTATGTTATGAACCAATGTCCTGTACCTTTTTGAGAGAAATAAATCATTATTATTATAAACAGTGTTTCTATTGTATCCCCACTTTTTGCCGTGTTGCTGGGGAGTTTGTTCCGCCACTTCTTCTTCGCAGCAAAAACATTTTGAAGTGGTAAAGGGTCGACGTTTGGGGGACTGTCTTATGTATTTTTTGACGTACAAAAAGTGTGTTTCTCAGCCTTATTTTTGGATAAAGACTTTTGTTTTTGATTTATGATTTTGCCTGTGGTATATTTTGGATCAGAATCTATTTACGGGGAGTCGAAAATAAAGTGATATTCTCTTGGCCACACGTTAAATATAATAAAAATAAAGAATACTTTTTATTGTAAAACATACAAACTTACAAATTATAACTTTAAGGGCTACATAGGGTGATGCAATGGGCGGCCTTATCTTTGGATTGACTTGATAGTGAAGGAGAAAAGATGAGCAGGCAGTTTATGGTGTAGGCACATTCGGACTGAAAAAACCACATCACAAATAATGACAGTTGATTAAGCCAAGCCTATTGCTGTATCCACCAAGCAAAGAATTCAATTCCGAACTGCTATTGAGAATGTCCAGTAGAAAAAATCCAATAATACTTTGTACCACCTGAAAATCAAATCCAGGACCTTATACTGCAAGCAGTACTATCTAGTAATAAGTGTCAAAGTAATCGCCTGTATACCTAAAATCAATGATATTATAAGTAAAATAGGTGTAGGTAAGCTCAGCAAGCGACACGTTAAAATGTGGCTAACTAGCCATACTTGACCTCAGTGTCGCGTGGCGCCGTCAACGGAGGCGTGCGTGCGTTATGTGCCGTTTTTCAAGATCGAATATTGTTTAGGAAACCAATTTACACACCTTTTATCATTGCCTAAAATAGAAGTAAAAATCAATACAAAATACCGTGTTCTCAGTATCGAAATAACGAAGCGGTTGTCGTGGTAACGTTTTTATTGAGTAGACTGGTTTTCGTAACGATCTTCCTTTTGTTAACTAACTAAAATAATGTTGATGATGGTGTAGCTAAGCAGAGCTAGCTGGTGTATTGAGCTTGTGTCATTGGTACTAAATCAATCTGGCAGTATACCTTCTCAAAAAAAAAGATGTTTTAAAATTGTTCCATAAATGACGGAGTAATGAGGTAACAAACCCTACAAAAAAGGCATTTAGAACATAATAGAATAGAATAAAAAAAAGAAAAAAGTATGGAAAAAAGTATTTGTTTACTTAACACGCGTTAGAAGTATACTTCTCTGGCGTAACAAATTAAAAATCGTTTAAAAAAAATTATCGGTCGCGTTAAAACTCTTTTTGCTAAACCTCGATCGTCGATCAATATGTTGACTATGGCTAACTTCAGGGTGTTGGTTTTTCGTGACGGTGTGCGCGCGCATCGTGAAATTTGCTCTCATAATTTTTCCTTAACGTGGCAAAAAGTTTAACATCAAAATACTTAGGAATTGAGTACCTCCTCCTTTTTTTGAAGTCGGTTACGTCGAAACGGATGGTCTTCTTTCTAGTCCATTAAACAGCTTGAAAAAAGACAAAACGTCTCCCTCATAGAACTTCCTACACCGCATAACTCGCAGCTATCAAAACCAGATGAAAACTACAATTAATCGTGAGTTACGCAACCGGGAAGCGAACCTGTCACCCGCAGGGAGGCGTGTCCGGGGAACATCAATAACGTGGTCACCGTGAACTGGAACGGACAGGACTGTCCCGACTCGTGAGGGGTGAATGGACATAGTGCATGTACTACGGTAATTTGATACCCGGTTTGTGGCAGCAATTTGAATGCTTGTCTTTGGTATTGTTCGTCATTACGTGGAGCTCTTCAAGTTCCGAGTTGCGCTAGCTCACAATTACTGACAAATGCTTGCACTGACTGATCTGGTCCCCTCATATCTGTGTGGTTCTTTCCTCGAAAGACCATTTCAGACACTAATTTGTATGGTTCTTCTTAAATGATCTGACCAAGATAATGTCTGGACTTTAAACGAGACTGTGACTTCTGGGTTTCTTTCGGTGTTTCTTCTCGGAGTAGTCAGATAGTGAAACACTGACCTCACCTAGCTAAAAAATTACATGTAAAAGTGTTTGTATGAACCTATTCATTATTTATCATTAGTATGAAATGACTTAAATTTACCTTCAGTTCACCTATATTTTCACGGTCGGAAATTGGATAGCCCCAATGTTCAACACACCACAATTACGCACTAAAATATTACTCTGCCGAGTACCATTAAACAAAGCGCTTGTCTATTAATTAAGATTTGACTTAATTACAGTCGTTCTTAATAAAACCACGGAATATTAAATTGTCTATGCCCAATACTAAATAATTTGCAACCTTATTTCAAAACAGGTAAGGTTCAAAATAGCCGTTTAGTGTTGGATACATCCATCATAAATTTTAAGCGATTTTCAACTTTATCGTACCATAGATAGGATGTTAAATTAAGTGATACGAAAATAACAGTGTCTAATTTAAGCTCGTGATTATGTTAAATGATTTATAACTCTATGTTAAAGGGGTTAGGTGTATAATTGAATGTTAACTTAATTTAATTACAGGATGTGAGTACATAATTAATGTTTGGCAATGTTACTTAAATTAGTTAAGAATAAGGTATGAAATTGAATAATTATGATGATTTCTTGTTTATTACAGGTGGAGGTTTTGTTGAAAATGGTAAAATTGAGTTGTGTCTATGTCAACCGAATATTGGTATTTAATCGTTTCAAATAAAGTATTGCAAAATTATCTCTACCTGCACCTAACGGGCATGCAGGCGTGATATTTACTGATACAACCACAGCCAACTAGCAAAAAATCACACTCGAAAACCTAGGTTTTTCCTTAAATGAAAATCTTTGAATTGAGATCTATCTTTATGTCCGGCTGGTGGTGAAAGGGTCGGTCCCTATAACATGGAACTTCGTAGATAGGATGCCATGCCATAAATAAACAAATAGAAAACTAATACGCGTCAACATTTCCTGTTAAAAAACTTTTTTACAAAAAAAACAACCGACTTCTTAAAAAAAACTAACAGGTGAAAAATAACTCCAGTTTCGGAAGTCTGTGGCTTTGGTGGTTTTGTTTTGCTAATTATTGGCCACCGACTTCCGAAACTGGAGTTATTTTTCACCTGCTAGTTTTTTTTTAAGAAGTCGGTTGTTTTTTTTTTGTAAAAAAGTTTTTATTTTGTAATTTTTAGTTTCTTTGTATGTAAAAAAAGTCTTTCAAAACTTGAAAGAATCATTGAAATTGGATAACAATTGCTAAAGAAGTTCTATTCTATCTCTAAACATTAATCTGTACATCTCTGCCGGCCCCTTTTAAAATAGAATGGCGTAATGTTATTTTGTGAAAATACAAAGAAAGAAAGAAAGAAAGAAAGAAAATATTTTATTTGGACGCACAGAACTTATATCGAAAGATCAGTAATACAGATAAAAAAAAAAAGAAAAGATTAAAAAACTAAAGACAAAAATAATAATAAAAAGACCTGTGCGAGACCAAAAAGGCGCCTATCTCAGCATTAGCTGCGACATTTAAAAATATAAATATCGCAGCGCTGTTATTCTGATAGGGCCCGTTGCGTTGTGATGCCACAAAAGCTCAGCATAGACATCTGACTATAGCAATCGCGAATAATTTGCTGTTATGCGTTGAAGAGTTCCGTTGCCTGTCTTCTTCATCAGTTTTTCTTCACCAAATGATACTTTCTAAATTAAAATGCTTGATTTGTTACTAAAAATGTTGAAATCGGTACATGTGTGCCTATATTTTTTGAGGAGTTCCCTCAATTCCTCGAAGATCCCTCATCAGGTATGAGTTTTGATACAAATGGGACCAATCTGTTAGTATACCCTATCAAACAAAAAAAGAATTTTGAAAATCGGTCCATAAATGACGGAGTACTGAGGTAACAAACCCTAAAAAAAAAAAAAAATTACAACCGAATTGAGAACCTCCTTCTTTTTTTTAAGTCGGTTAAAAAGTAGCTGGGCTCTTCTCATACAGAGAAGGCACGAGCATTGATCACCACGCTTGCTCAAGGCGGATTGACGATTTCAAACTTAATTACCTTTAAGTCCAGGTTTCCTTACGATGTTTTCCTTCACTGACGTCAATGATGTCTAAGATAAACTTAGAAAGTACCTACATATAAATTGACAGGCACTTTGATTCTTGCCCGGATTTGAACCACAACCTCGTGCATGACCTTACCCGTGCGTGTTTTAATGTTGTGTAAAAATCATTTCCTATATACAATTGTGGTCACATCCCAGTGTAACACGACGCGTCAGCATTCCTATTTAGCGTTTCTATTCATCTAAATGGCGTCGCTGACGCGTGTCAGTGACAACAGCAATATAATACATCTAATGTCGCCTGCAGCCGCCGGTGACTGATGCACGCAATATACTTAGCCTCGGTCAGTGGCTCTCAAACTATTACCACACGCGACCCCCGATCGTACCATTTTAGAATCACTACGCAATCGGTATAATTGGCAAGATGATAACGATTGTGTATCGACCACACTCTTTGCATTTACTGACACATCAAGTTATTATGTATATATAAATACTAGCAGACGTTTCGCGGTTTCACCCGGCTAGGTCCCGTTTCCGTGGGAATACAGGGATCAAAAGTAGCCTATGTGTTAATCCAGGGTGTCAGCTAACTCCACATCAAATTTTATTAAAATCCATTCCCTAGTTTTTACGTAAAAGAGTAACAAACATCCATTCATCCATCCATTATAATATTAGTAGGATTATCTGCCATACATACAGCTGAACTAAGTAGATTAGATTATCATCGGTCAGCCCTTTTATAACTATGTTGGGTCGGCTTTTTGTCCACCCAGATGCAGCTTTAACCAGTATTTTACATGACGTGATTGCCTATCTGACGTTTACACCCCAGTTACTGGTTGTACGATACCCTTAGTAAGACAAAAATTACAATACAAAATTATTTATATAATTCATCTATTCCCACGTCAAATAACTTGATTGGGTTACATGCAGATCACTACTACCTCAGGATCGGCTGAAAGATTATTGCTCTTAATTCAAATAGTAGTCCTCCTTGCCGATCACGGTAACAGTCGACCCTTTCAAGCTATTATATCTTTGCGTGAGCCTGTACATGACTAGCTAGACTGAATTAGTTTTTGAATACTAGTTAAGAACTAAAACAGTAGAGGTCAGTGTATTCTAATACCATTTTTTTTTTCTCATTCCAAAAACATTGTAACCTAAGTAGTATTGCAGGGAAGCTCCTCCAACACTTGGAGGGAGTAAAAACACGTCAATTTACGGCCCCCAAGTGGTGCGCGCTCTATAGTTTGAGAACCCATGGCCTAGATATTGTAATAGTATAGGCTCAAATGTAGGCAACATGCATTGTTGTAAAATCATTTGGAACTGGCCTACTGTACGTAAAGATAAGATAAACCTTCGGGGTTTGTTTGTCGGAATCGGAATACTGTTTTGGTTTCTATGTCCTGCGTTTTGATCGCCATATTGTTTTGTTTAAAAAAAGGTTATCGACAAAAGCGGGTTTTACTTTTAGATCAAGCAACTAGGCAGTACAATATTCAAATTCTTTTATCTTGTAACTTTGAGGTTTAAAAGAAAGTGCTTTTTAGTGGTCGAGTTGGAAATAATGATTTGGCTTTAACTTTGACTTTCAAGGGTGTTTTCAAAGTGATTAGTAAACAAGATCTTAGATTTGACGCTAGATCTAGGCAATATGTGGGTAAGTATAAGTAAGCACCATAAGTAGGTACACTTCTGTCTATACCTTCGACGAATCTGGCGTGATTGTTATGTTAATACAAACCTCTGACCCTGCCCATCCCACTAACGTAACTACATCACACAAATACCACAAAGTACCAGGACCACAGCGATTCACAAGAGCCTATCAGTTCCGTACTAACTCATCATTATTGCAAGCCAATGCCTTGTAGATGGCGTAGCAGATGCGTAGACACGGCCGTAGCAGCTACATTACTACGGCGCTACGGCGTAGCAATGTTGCTACGCAGCATAAATAATATATCTATGTGTTTTGCAGTGTTAGTAAGTACATATAATGCTTTATAACCAGGATATTACAACATCTTACCTGTATAACCTAAAAGGGGTAGGTAGATGTATAAACCTCTAATAGGGAATGTATTTTTTTTTCTGTATTTATAAGGTATTTAATCCAAAAGGAGTACATAATGTGTGTGCTCAAAAGACCATTTCAGACACTAACCAGTATGGTCCCCACATGATCTGACCAAGATAATGTCTGGACTTCAAAAAAGACTGTGACCTCTGAGTTTCTTTCGGTGTTTCTTCTCAGAGTAGTCAGATTGTGAAACTCCGAGCTCACCTAATTTAATAAAAAATAGTAGATTGTTTATCTAGGGAGCAAACAACTATTTTAAAGGCGAGTGTGTTTTTTTTAATCCAGAGCGGAGCGAAGGATTCTAAAGTAGAATACTGAGCGCAGCAAGGGATTAAAAGTATGCCACTCGAGCTTAAAATAGTGTTGGTCCCGAGGTGGACACTCTACTTGTTATCACCCGTTTTTGACTGGCCTGTTGGTCTAGTGACTGGCCTGTTGGTTTAGTAGTTAGTGACCCTGACTGCTATGCCGGAGGTTGTGGATTCGATTCCCACCCAGGACAAATGTTTGTGTGATGAGCACGATCGTTTGTTCTGTGTCTGGGTGTGATTTATCTATAATATGTATATATTTAGAAATATATTAGTATGTTTATCAGCTGTTTAGTACCCATAACACAAGCTCCTAGCTTAGCTTGGGACTAGATGGCGTTGTGTGATAAAGTTGTGGAATATTTATTTCTTTATTTATTTACCCTCTATGAGAAAATAAGTAAGTGCAACTTATGAACGAGAATTTATTTACGTACAATTCAGAACCATAAGACATAAAAATAATATAAATAATTAGAAGCTGATGTTTATATTTGAACAATTATGGAAGTGTATCGTAACAATTTTTGCTCTTCTTGCATTTTTCCAAAGGATGAAATTGTTGTATGCTTTGACATATTGTTCACGGGATTTTGTAGGTAAAAGACTTTCCATCACATTTTTAGCGTCCGATACAATATTCTCTGGAGTCAATATAATACTTTCACTTGAGGAAGACGCACTCATTTTTTATAATTCTAAAATCTGAATATGAATCAATTACGAGCAGAATGCATTTAATTTCGCGCGTTGTTTATTTTTCATCAACTTTTTTTAAATTTGGCGCGCTCGCAGTTTTTCAGCCAGTCACATATTCAATACATTGTTCCCGCATGGTTTGTTATTCACCTCTTTGCTGATTGAAACATTTACTAACAATATCCACATTCCAAATTCAAATCAGTTTTGGTCCCTAGGGATTAATTAACTATTTTGGTCCCTGTTTACGAGGAATAAACTGGCTCTTTTTGAATAGATGTGATAAAAAATAGATTATAATCAATTCGGCGTCTACAGTAATTTGTAACATGCCTAACTGTACTTTCACTACAAAGTATGCAATAATAATTAATTAACGTTTTTTAACTTCTGTCTAATGCTATTGTGAATGGAGTATATTAATAACAATGAATAAAGTGGTTACATGAAACACGTTCCTACCAGGCGTACAGACCTTGTGGGAGGTGTCACGTTACTATTGTAGACCGCGAGCGTCAGGTGACGCATTGTGTCTTGATGAACGCCTAAGTGGAATATACTTATGTAATCATACCAGCCCGGTACTACTCGCTGCTGGGCAAAGGCCTCTTCTCATACAGAGAAGGCACTGATCACCACGACTGCATAAGGTAGATTGACTATTTCAGATCGATCGATGTATTTCTTCACCGATGTCAATGATGTCTAAGATAAACCTATAAAAAAAATACGTATAACTTTAAAAGTGACAATAATATTGGCACAGAATTGAACACACAACTATAAGGGTTAAAATAGGGCCAAGGGTAGCACCAACTCTATCAGCAGTTAAGTTACCAACTAGACAAAAAGACGCAGAGGGTAACAAAAGTAGAAGAAGACTGAAACTTACCCTTTTGCTGTGCCTTACAGGGTCTATAATGGTCTCATTTATAAAGTCAAATCGTTAGCAATAAATATATTTATTATTAATATTATTAAATCATTTATTTCAATTAGACTCAAAAAAGGCACTTTTGAACGTCAGAGTTACAAATTACATTAATTTTGAGAATTATTCTAGTTGCACTTTCCAAATTTTACAAAGGTTGTTTTTCATTTAAGAAGATATTTAATAATAATAATATTTTTTATTGCAATGAAGATATTTGTAGTACGTACATATTGGAGTGAGTGAGTTAAATGAGCGTAGGACTTAAACTAACAAATAAAAAGTTGGGGTGAGCCACTGTTCTCCTAGCTAGGTTGCAGAGCAACTTGTGTTAAGGAGTGACAGTTTGCCTCCCTAAAAAAGATCTGAAATAGTAATTAACAATAGTGCTACGGGTTCTCTCCAGAGTCAAGTACTTAGTTTACTTACATACACTATTATTATACAACGTGTAAAAATGTTTACTAGAGTAAGTCTGCATTTACACTGAAGTTGATTACAAAGTCTGGGTAAAAAAGTAGGTTTAAAGTAACAATACAAATGGGATAGTTTTATGAGAGTCATGCACGATTGAGTATGTGTGAATGTATGATGTTTGTGTACTGTGTGGATGAGTGGTTGCTGTTTGTGATTGCGGGTGTGTATGTGATGTGTGTTTATGGAATTATTGCTGGACTATTGAAAATTTGTTGTGGCTAAAACGAGAAGTTAGGAGGTAGATATTAAGAGATCCTCAGTCTCGTCATAGCTTTTTAAAAGAAGAAAAGAGTGAACGGTTGATTTACACTTGGAATATGGTAAGCTATAAATAGGCAAGTTTCTGATAAGTTTGTTATACAGGTATGGTCCTAGGTAAAAAAAATATCGTTTAGTGAATCTGTAATACGGTGGTGGGATAGTGCAGATCATGTCTTTTCGACGTTTTGAGACTGCAATAAAAGGCGTATGACGGTGTTGTAGAAGAATGGCCTGTAAGACAAAGTGTTGTCTGACGCAAAGGACCTTCCAATCTTCGTAGAGGGTGGTTGTTGGGTAGATAATTGGTTTAAAAGTGGCTACTTTCAAAATTGCTCTGTGGGCTGTTTCTAGCTGTTTTAATGTCGTCTTAGCGGTGCCACCCCAACATACAATACCGTACGTCACAATAGATTGGCATAAAGCATAGTACACAGTACGTATTACAGCTGACGTGGCGACGTGACGTAGATTTTTAAAAATATAAATTAGTTCTCTAACCCTGCTTGTAAGGAGATTAATGTGAATTTTGAAGTTAAGAAATTGAACTAAGTCTAAGTGTCTGAGAATGTGTCTGGCATGAGTGAGCATATATGACAATTGGAATTTTGGGCTGTGACTTAGGTGAAGTAGAAAATGTAATGAAATTTGTTTTTGATGTATTGAATGTGAGAGATATTTGATTATGGCAGCGAGCTGACATAACATTTAACGTCCGCTCGCGTCAGTAAAATAAATTAATTGTTTTTGTAAAATATCAGGATTAGGAAATATTAACTTTAAATGTTGTTTTTCTTTACAGGTGAGTTAGAATTTAAAGTTAAAATTTACAAAAATATTATATTCTCTACTGAACAAAACATTGATTTGTTTTACAATCCTAATTATAAACATAGCAGATTATATGTGAGGATACCAAACCAAACTGGCTGCTGGTATATCAAACCAAATTATAATACGAATAGGTAATTTATCTTTGAGTAATGGCCCCTGCAATGGGGCATTTCCTACTAGTATTACGATCAGAGTTACTAAGTAACTGGGCCATTAGTTAACTTGATATGCTGTGTGACTCTGTGAGGCTTCTCTCAGCCATAAGGCTTCTCAGTACTCCCCGTATCGATCTAAAGCCGATATGGGCTTATAGGCAAAGCCATTCTAACGTGTCCACACTGCGCCTGTAGTTTTACAGCTAAGATATGTTACATTAGCAACTTCAGAGCACACGCGCGTAACCTTGTTAAGAAACAGGAATAATGATCGTAGCCGAAATCGGCGTGGAATATTATATTTTACACGCGGGTTAAAATTATTTACAAAACTCTAGCTATGATGTGGTCGTGCATCTTGGTCTTTATACATATAGTTTACATATAGTTTGTTGGTCTAGTAGTTAGTGACCCTGACTGCTATGCCGGAGGTTGTGGGTTCGATTCCCACCCAGGACAAATGTTTGTGTGATGAGCACGATCATTTGTTCTGTGTCTGGGTGTAATTTATCCATAATATGTATTTTCTTAGAAATATATAAGTATGTTTATCAGCTATTTAGTACCCATAACACAAGCTCTCAAGCTTAACTTGGGACTAAATGGCGTTGTGTGAAAAGTAGTGGAATATTTATTTATTTATTTTATTTTATTTAGTTTATTCGTCTGGTTCAATATGGCAAAGCGACGAGCTTCACCAAGCGTTATTGACTGTATACAAAGGGTTCGCTCAAGTTAGGTTCGCTAGAGTTTGCTCAATTTTTTTTTTGGCAGGATTGTGAATACATACAATACAATACAATAAATCACTTGCTTCAAAAACGGGGTAACAAAACATCGTTAGGAACTGGCATGCCTGAGAGATATTTATTGACGGCGTATAAAGCCAATACAGAGTTCCATCTGATGGGCGGCATGGAAACTCTGATGCCAAGTTAGACACTAAGTACACCCATTCGTTGAATTGACATAATTTCAAAATTGACATGACCCAAAAACAAAATTACCTTGAGTTCAAATATATTTTTTTAATAGCTTAGTTTCTGAGAAAAAAGAATAAAAAGCCTAAAACATGCGATGACGTCACTTATACGGTGGAATGAGGTGGTTACCTTTGCATAAGCAAGCTAATTTTTAAGATAAAAACGTAATGTCAAACATGACATATCTAATGTCAAACAAGACATATCTAATGTCAATGTATGACATTGACAACTGCTAAATGACAGTGACATCTAAATAACCGTTTTTTGACGTATTACCGGAAAGGAAAGGATGTATCGCCGTTCCACCGTTAAAATTATGAATGAAAAGTACGTAATTTCGAAAAACCAAAAAAATATGGGTCCTCTAGTTTTGAATTTACTTTTATGTAACGTAATAAAACATGCAGGGTAAAAATTTAAAATGTTGTCAATTCCAAAAAATATTATATTCCGAAATTCTCTTTTGTTACACGACGAATGCCATACGAAGCTGTTGTCAAGTGTCAAACAACACAAGGTCTAACACCACCCTCTCTGCGGATACTGCAAAATATAATCCATTCGAGTTTGTGGTAAAGGACGTCGCCCACTCGATGACGCGGTTAAAAGACGCGTCTAAGAGATCGGGGGACGCGTTTCTGTCAAAAATAAATAAATTGTGTCACTGTGGGCGGGGGGCGGTGGGACGACCAGCCGGGCGATTCAGTAAAAGTTATCCCATTAAAACTTGAGTACAGTAAACTGTCAATATCTAGCATTAGTATGTAATGTCACAAATTCCTTTTTTCTATATTATTATTATTTCGCCTTCATTTCAGTTACACTTTCACGCGATGATTTTTATAGAATTGGACACAGATCGTGCACAGTCGCTACAGATTGAAAGATTGAAGGGAGGCATTTTCCGTGCAGTAGAATAATATGGGCTGGAAAATAAGTATAATCACTGACTCTGTTAAAAACTATCAAACTGAATCTGAATATCGTCCTTTTGCCTTTCCCTATCCCAATTCATTAGTGGTCGGCAGACAGCAGTGATAGCCCAGCGGTGTGAACGGTGGATTGCCAATTCATAGGTCTCGAGTTCGAACCCAAGGCACGCACCTCTGACTTTTCGGATTCATGTGCGGATCGTATAATTATCACTTGCTTCAAAAACGGTGAAGGAAAACATCGTGAGGAAACCGGCATGCATGAGAGATATTTCTCGAGGGCATGTGATGCCAAGTCAGAGGCCCACGGGCGGTATTAAAACTGTGACACCAGGTTAGTAATTACTAACCACACGATAAGAAGAAGAAGTGGTCGGCAAAACATGTCTCTTTCTTCCATACGTATCTATGTGCCGTAATTTTCTTTACCACAATCATTTGTTTTGTCTTTCTCTAGTCTAGAACTAATTCTAGAACTAAATCTACTTATTCATCATCTTTCCCAACTACCTATGTATAAAGAGGTCAGCTTCCAGTCGAACCGTATGCAGCTATGTGTCAATAATTTATTTAATTACATTTAAATATTCCACAACTTTTTCACACAACGCCATCTAGTCCCAAGCTAAGCTAAGAGCTTGTGTTATGAGTACTAAACAGCTGCTAAACATACTTATATATTTCTAAATACATACATATTATAGATAAATTACACCCAGACTCAGAACAAATGATCGTGCTCATCACACAAACATTTGTCCTGGGTGGGAATCGAACCCACGACCTCCGGCATAGCAGTCAGGGTCACTAACTACTAGACCAACAGGCCAGTCATGCCATGCCTCGATGACAGGACATAGCCGACATTTATACCCATAAAACAAGCTCTCAAGCTTAACTTGGGACTAAATAGCGTTGGGAGAAAAGTTGTGGAATATTTATTTTATTTATTTACATAAAGTTGCTTATTCATGTGTACTTTTCCTCAGGAATACTGTCAATACATTAAAAGTCAACCTAGATATTCTAAATACGTGTATTACTTGTTTACAACAACGAGTGTGTACTCTGTTACAAACTCGTGAGTAAGGTAAATATCTAATATTTGGTTAAAATTACTGCGAATGTGACTTGATATTCACAAATTAATGAAAGCATAATAATGGTATGTCTTAAGACGCATTAGACATAATTATTCAACGTTTGTACATCATTTTATAAACTTCCTTATATATACGTCTGTTTGTAAGTTTGTTAATATGCAGTAACAATAGGAATGACTTACCCGATTTCAAAAATTATTTTACTAATATAAAGCTGCACTATATCGAGTGCTACAGAATATGTTTAGTTTTTTTCACGCAAACAAAGACGCTGGCAAAGCTAGTAGTATAATAAAGTGGAAGAATTTTTATGTTTTAAAGCACACATTTCTGAAAGTACCTGTCGAATTATAAGAAAACTTTTTATATTTGACAGTCCAATTTTAAAGATTTTTTTTTATCATAATTAGCATAAAGGAATCAAAAAACTGCGTGACACAGCTATTTTAAATCGGCAGACAACGCTCAGGTTAGGTTCTCTAAGGTTAGGTTCACTCAAGACTCGCTATAGTTAGGTTTGCTAAAGTTAGGTTCGCTCAAGTTAGGTTCGCACCAGTTACGAAAGTATTTTCGGTTCCCATGACCTCCAGCGCTGGTATGAGATGGAACATCGGGGATTTTAGTCATTAAGAGTCTGACAGATCCCTCCCCCTCCCAGGGACAGAGGTCATACACGAGGATTTCACCTCGCACCAAAAAAATAAAGGTTAGGTTCGTTCGGATACTTTTTTTTTTAATTTGATAATAGTAGAAATACTCATGGACACCTGTACCTTACGCTGACAACACTTAAAATTTCATAACATAATCCTTATGTACCCGCGCGACTCGCCGCGACAGATCACTCGACACGAGTGTGCGGCGACCCTAACTCGCAATACTTCCTAATCCCTCGCGCCATCGTCGAACTGAAGCGTCACTTGAACGACACTAAAAGTACCATCAAGTACCACAAGATGTCGCGTAGTGCCGTCGTGCCATCCACAATGTTGGAGCATGGCCTATCTTTGTTTGAGAATTTCTTAACAAGGTTTAAAGTCCGATAAGGGATCTTGTCGTGTGCATTATGTATTGTAATAAGTTTTTAGATATTTTAAAGCACGTTTGGCGATAATTTTTGTTAAAGGGGTGCTTTTAACTCCTTTTTTATACCGTATACTTACTTACTAGATTTTATCGAACGTTATTAGTAGTGGCTTTTGATAATATGTCAAACTATTCACAGGGAGTGCATATAGTGGAAAAACATCGTGTTCATCTGATACACTATTTACCGTATTATGTCGTACGAAGTTGCCACAGTTATGAGTAATTTTTTAGTTCGGTTCGGTAAGGTTAGTGTCGCTCGTTGCAGAAGTATCCTCTGTTCCCGCGACCCTCGTCGCAGGTGTGAAGCGGAATACCAGGGCGGTCAGTAAGAGTCTGACAGAACCCTCCGCCATCCCCGGGGCGGAGGACATCCTTAAGGATTTTTTTATACCGCGCCAAAAAAAAAACAGAGCGTTTTAAACGTCCAGATGGGTTATACCAGTGTTTTACATGGCGCGGCTGACTTCCACAAACTAGTGACGATAACCCTTGGTTAATCCGTAGGTCCGTCCGTAGGTCTTAATACGTAATGATTCGTCACCCGTCCACCAACCAACCTCGGTAAGCGTGGCTTGAACTCCGATCGACCCGTCGTTGTTCTCTGAATACTGTTTTCTTCAAAGCATAAAAAGCCTCCCAAATTTCTTATTCAAGTCAAAAAGTCTTCAAGCTAAATTCAATTATCTTAAATTCTATTGTCTCTCCCATTCAATTCATACGTTTCACACATATGTATGTAAGTCGTCTTAACTTAATGAGATCTTTAATTTGTCTCCTGAAGGATTTATTTGATCGTTACTTGTGTCAACTACCTCCTGTAATGTAAGAACAGCTCTTTGTGAATTGTGGGAGCCTGGTACTTTAGGGGTGAAACATGGATTGTTTTAAGAAAATTCTTCTTTATTTGTGATTGTAGTTAAGCACGATTGCCGAGTCCTGGGTTCGATGGCTGGGTCGTGATATTAGATTTGGGTTCTAAGAAATATCTAGTTGTACCAGAAAGATGAAAATAAAAAGACTTAAGAGGACAACAGATACATTTAAATACAGATACGTTTACCAGAAGAATTATAGAGGAACAACCTGATAAATTATATTATGATCGTGTACTTTACTTGTGTCAACTACGTCATGTATTGCAAGAACAGCTCTTTGTTAGTTATGGGAGCCTGGTACTTCAGGGGTGAAACATGGAATTGTTATAAGAAAAAAAATATTCACTTGGCTCCTAATTTAGTTGCAAACTTACTCTAGGTTCGATTCCTGGGTCGGAATATTACATTTTGAATTAAAATATGGCTAACTAGCCACACTTGACCTTAACCGTCGCGCCGTCAACGGACGCGTGCGTGCGTTAGTGTGCCGTTTTTGAAGATTGAATGTTGTTTATGTAACTTATCTTCACCTTTTAACTTATAATGTCATCGGATTTACCAGAAATTTTATACATTCACACAAGGAACAAAATTGCAAGTTAACTTATACATGGTCGTTGCTTCTGTCAACTGCCCCTTGTAATGTATGTTCCTCGTGAGTTATGAGAGCCTGGTACTTCAGGGGTGAAATATGGAATTGTTTTAAGAAGAATTGTATTCTTCTTTCTTCACTTGGCTTGTGATTTAATTATGTAGTTTCGATTCCTGGGTCGGGATATCAGATTTTAGGTAAGTACTAATACAGATTCAGGAACTCATTCACGTAATTAGGTACTAAGGGACAAATGTGCAACCTCATTTATTGTGGTCGTGCTACTTGTAATGTACTTATGCTCTTTGTGAGTTATGAGAGCCTAGTACATTAGGAATGAGGCATGGAATAGTTTTAAGTAATACATACTTGAATTACTAGCACAGGGCTACATAATAACAGCCACACAGATCGATCGAAGGTTAAGCAACGCTTGCCGAGGTTATAGGTGAGGTGAGGTGACCCCTCCGTGCCTCAGAAAGTATGTTAAACCGTTAGTTCCGGCTGTCATTTGTATAATACCTTTGATGTGTAGTCAGAAACTCAGAATCCTAAATGTCTGCCAACTAGTTTAACCCAGGGGTATCAAGTTACCCAGTTACTGGGTTGTGGAGGTCGGACAGGCAGTCAATTAAGAAAGGAAGTACCTATCTTTAACTGAGTTTGTAAAAAAAAGATGTTGTATTACAAAAGAAGGGGGATAAAACAAAATGCTAAGCTTACATTAGCATAATCCTATTTTAATTTAACTTCGGAATAAACTGAAACACGTTTTTGATTTCTTTTTTGAAGATGTCTCTTGTTTATTTTTCCGGTTTTAGATTAAAACTTCATTTCAATGTTGCTTTTATAGAAACACTGAAATGTGTATATTGTGTTATTTAATCTGGCTTCTACTAGACTCTGATGCCCCGGTAGTTGTTCCGCCACTTCTTCTTCCCAGCAAAACACAAAATGAGGAAGGGCAGGTGTTTTGGGAGACTGTCACTGTTTGTTCTCCATCAAATATCAATACTGACGTCTCAATGAATCACAGTGTACCAGATACGTACATTTACTATAATTATTTTTCATTTTCTTGTACAATTTTATAAATATTTCTAGTTAATTCTAAATAACATCAAAACTCTAGTACGGTCAGCAACAAAATGTCTACTACAACACAAAACTTTATATTTACTCAATTATTAAATCAATAATAATCATTTTCGAGCCACTGTTTCGAGAAATGGCTCTTATATACTGCTATTATATAATAGGAACTGCCTTTCGAAATTGCCAGTCGAAATTCCAAGAAGCAGTTCCAAATAAAAACTTTTCATAATTGTTAATACTTTGTTTATAAATATCGAATGATTCTTTCACTTGAGATTTTATTCCGTATCATGTAATTTTACCCTAAAATTCATTAAGGATTAGGTTCATTAATTACAGTTTATGCACCATCACTTCCTACCAATTTGTACGCAACGTTATGCGGCAGAACATGTTAGAACTATTTAAACTAGCAGACGTCCCGCGGTTTCACCCGCGCAGGTCCCGTTCCCATGGGAATACAGGGATAAAAAGTAGCCTATGTGTTAATCCAGGGTCTCGGCTAACTCCATACCAAATTTTATTAAAATCCATTCAGTAGTTTTTACGTGAAAGAGTAACAAACGTCCTCACAAACTTTCGCGTTTATAATTAGTAGGATATATTATTTTTATTATCTTGCAAGCAATGTACACACGGCTACACATCAAGTATTTCATTTCTACTTTAGGCTCACCTCGCATTTTACGGAAATCCTTTACAATATGAGATCAGCTTAAACTGGAAACACTGGAGTACACCATGTTTAGACAAATAAAATTTTCTTTAACTTTACTTGATACGCGTCATTGCACTCTCGCTGATATTACGCACTCGTCATAACTTTAGCCTGCAATCCTGCCTCGAATGTAATGATGAACTTTGCACACTTGGCTCAAAAGAAACTATAGGTATTATAATATTTAAGTCTTCAACCTAATATTATGCTTCTCAGTTACTATAAAAAAAAAACATGTGCAATCGAGCACCGTTGCCGACTGTACGCGGCTATAAATATCCGTGTCTTTGGGCGTCGCCACCGAACGCGACGTGCGTCAATTTATGTAATTTATCACATATTATAGAATATTTTTTTAAGATAATTTCTGCATGTAATTTGTGTCTAGATATTTTATTAAATAGTCTAGTTATTATAAGACTGTGTGACTGTATGTCTGATTATTTCTCTTTTAAAATGAATATTACAAAAAAAAACTAACGTTTTCAGTTTTTACAAAATCGGTCGCATTCGAGTCGGACAGATACACAAATGGTTCCGTACAGAAATACTATGACGAGGAAAGATATAACTTCTCTTGGATGGACCCAGTGTTTTCGTTATAGCGACAATATGAGGACACACTGCCATAATTTTAAATGTCTACCTATTACAGGACATGAGATACAGCCCGCTGAGGTAGGCAGAGGAGGTTTATTGAATACGCCTCGTCGTGTATACCGCGAACATCGAAGGACTGGAACAACTTGCCTGCTGCGGTCTTCCCGTCCGATTTATAATTTCGGTGTCTTCAAGGCTAGAGTGAATAGGCTCTAAATAAACTATTGCGCTTCACCATCGCTGATTGAATCACTGCTTACGGTTTTTAATACTTATTAAAAAAATAGAGTTCCGTTGGTTGAGGTCAAAGGAACCCTAAAAAATGTCAACAGAAATGTCCCGGACTTTTTTAGGACGTCTTTTTTGAGCTTAAGTCGATTGGTAGTCTAAGTGGGGAATAATCGAGTCCTTTACCATTAAAGTTTTGGAAACACGAAACTTGTTCAGAATACAGTGAAATATTTAAGTAGCTAACTAAATCATAACCGTTCTGTATTATAGGTCTACCTATTAGTATTTGTGTGGAAGAGTAACGAACAATTGTACAACGTTACAAACTTTTACATTTATATTATTACTAGCTACGCCCCGCGAAGCTACCCGTGATCAACATAAGACCATATGATATCCCACAGGAATAATTCACCTTTACGGAATAAAAAGCAGCTTAGTAGATTATACATAAAACCTTACCCGGCAAACGCAAACACTGGCATCTCAGAATAATTGAAATATGTACCTGTAACAAAATACATAAACTTATTAGTTAAGTACAAACAATAAAGACAATGGACAGTTCATTCCCTTAGTAATAAAAAAATACAACTGACTTCAGAAAAAAAATAAGAGGTTTAAAATAACTCTACTTTCGGAAGTCTGTGGTTTTGTTTCATTAATTATTTGCCACCGACTTTCGAAACTAGACTTATTTTTTATTTTTAATTGTTTTATTTTGCAATAATTGTAACTATTACATTTTAGGTGCAAATAATAATTATAAAATAATACAAGGAAATTCTGCGGTTGGCGCCTCATTTCATTAAAAGACGGCAACGGGCTTTTGAAAGTTGGCTTGGACCCCTCGTACGCCTTCCAAAGGTCCGGAACCAGAGGGTTACGAAAAATGAAAACGAATAAAAGGATAATTTATTTCATTTATTTCAGGAATTAATTAACCCCATATCATAATCACATTACAAAAAACATAAATGGTTAGTAAGATAACAACTATTTTAGTAGGCACTGTCACTAAACATAAAATAAATGGAAGTGTTATATTGACAATAAATAAAAAAACGGAACCGATTTAAACAAAAATTATATAGGATAAATGATATTTATTTCTGTTAATAGGTTTTCACAAACACTTTTACACGTCATTTTTTTAACTAGTAGATGAGATCGGAGTTTCACTATCTGACTACTCTGAGAAGAAACTAACACTCTCTTTTAAACTCCAGACATTATCTTGGTCAGATCATGTAAAATCCATGCAGATTAGTGTCTGAGATGGTCTTTTGTGGAAAGAACCACACAGAATTGGGGGACCAAATCAGTCAGTGCAAGCATTTGTCAGTAATCGTGAGCTCAACTCGGAACTTGAGGAGCTCCGTATACCTTCTCCAAAAAAAAAAAAACACCTAATCGGTCCATAAATGCACTAAACCTAAGAGCGAGCGAAGCGGCCTTGGGGTTGGACACCCAGACTCAGATAGGTTAGGTTTTGGGGGTTACAGTTATGGAATAATATTTAGTTCACCCATCACAGTCCATCGTGTACTCAATCACGTCTGTTTATCTCATCAGATGGTTATATAAACGACGCGTGACGTCACAGCTTGCTATTAATATCTGCGCGTGAGTTGATCGATACGCAGTTACGGACTATGTGGTTTAATTAACGAATCAAATAGAGATGGGACGCGGATCTTGACATAGTTTATATTTTTGGAAAATAAACATGATATTTGTATTTATTTAATGAACGTTTAAATACATAATAACATGCCCGTATTTTTGCTAGGGATAACCCGTCAAAAACCGTCACTGAATATTATATCTGTATCGTTAATTCAAAAACAACAATACAGTTAGTTTTGCACTAGTTAAGTTCGCTCAGAGTTAGGTTCGCTCTGAGTTAAATTCGCTCTGAGTTAGGTTCGCTCATAGTTAGGTTCGCTCAGAGATAGGTTTGTTCAGAGTTAGTTTCTCTCAGAGTTACGTTCACTCAGAGTTAGTTTCGCTCAGAGATAGATTCATTCAGAGTTGAGGTTGGTCAGAGTTAGAATAGAATAGAATAGAATACTCTTTATTGTACACCATTAAAACTTACAAATTATAATATTAAGGGCTACAAGCGGTGATACAATGGACGGCCTTATCGCTAAAAGCGATCTCTTACAGACAACCAGAGAGAGACAGAGTCTTACAGAGTTAGGTTTGTTACAGTTAGGTTCGGCGGGATAGCCGACATCCACGCGGGCGAGGCCGCGGGCATCAGCTAGTGCCCACTGTAAGTTTTCGATGTAATTACCGCATGGTTTCCTCACTCGATGTACCAGGGCGACATGAGCAGACAGGTGGTCGACTGGGCGCGGACTGATGTATCGCCGCACATTCATTTAACATCGCCAACGTATGAGACTAATTAGGTGATTCTAATTATACCATAATACTAGCTAAAATTGCGGATTTTCTTACCTAGGCGTTAGGTAGCTCTACGGGGATTATAAATCTATCTATTCTGAATAACATTATAAAGAAGAAAGACGTAACTAATTGTTTGTTTGCATTGAATGGGCTCCGAAACTACTGGATCGATTTGAAAAATTCTTTCACCGTTGGGACGCTACTCTATCCCCGGGTGACATGGGCGTTTTTATCCCTGTATTCCCACAGGAACGAGAACCACGCGGGTGTGACCGCGTAACGTTTGCTCAGTAGCATCCCGATAATTAAATTAATGGCCGTTTGTTGGCAATAAGTTCACCCCTATTACATGTGACTTAAACATAATTGTAGAAATGTGGATTTGGGTGCCAACTAGGATATGTTTCACCAAAATCTACCAATCTAATCTAGTGTACTGAATTATACTCATAGACTTGTATCCTGTAGGACACAAGTATAGAATGAAAATTTTGTTTGTGATGTCTTGTCTATAGTTTATAGTATTGAATGTCTTTGCATACAGTACGCGACATCTCTGCGTGTGCGCATATTTTTATGGGCGCTAATAATACGCGGCCTCCGCGCTCCGATCAGCTAATTAACATTATAACGTTGTCACAGTGACTATGACACAGATTTGTAGTCTAAATTACTGGCTAGAATTTTAGATAATTGAGTTTATTTAGGTAAGTTTTATAGAACCTTTGCCCCACGCTTGGAATTTCTCTTGAGAACTGTGCTGTTAAAGTTTGGTTGGCAAACTATTGCCATCGATCGGGCGCTAATCCAATCTTAGAAGTAGCTCTTGGAAACAGTAGACCAGCGAGGCGAACTATAGCTATAGCTTTTTAATTAAATAAGAATAGATTTGAGTCTAGCACATGCAACAACTACATATTAATTTATTAATCTATCAATTATTATTACAACAATACAATTTCTATATTTATTCTTCTATACTATTATATTATTGTCTAATCTTGTTGTGTTTAAAATTAAATATTTGTACGCCATAGTATGGCAAGACATGTTGAACTACCTCTGTAACTATCTCTATATTTTACCATGTTGTAACAAATAAACATTTTTGATTTGATTTGATTTGAACATAAGGCATACCGAGTGCGTCGAAAAGCATCATCGTCTACCTTTTTCTATGTTAGGGTCAGCTTCCAGTCAACTGCCGCAGTAACATGCCTATCAGCAACACAACAACACAGTTACTCAATTAACAAAACACCGCAGTTCCCAAAATGCATCAAAAATGTCTATAAAACCCTTTTTTGGCGTCGGTATTTGCAAATTCATAGTATCGGCAATGTCGTTGTTTACCGTCGATAGTCGCGCATCGCCGCGTCAAGTTCAGCCGACTGGAAGTATAGATAATGTTCTAGTGTGTGAACAAAGTTTGACGTTTAAAAAAACATTTTTTTGTGACGGCGATGATGTGGTCGACGTTGAAGCACGCTTGCCTAGAAGTAACCTGTTTACTCTAGACTAGTAGATTTTCTTGTTTAATGTTTATTGTATGTCATTTCTATGTTAGATACTTTTCTCGGTCGGACAAGTTTACATAATTTATTTATTATATTTCTGAATTATGATCAAAGAGCGTCGCCGTTGTAGAGAATTAGTTTTATGTTATTTCTGTTCTCGATTAGATTGGAAACACTCGGTGTTATGACATGTAAAATAACACGCGAGATCAGTCAGTGTTGTGTTAGAGTGCCGTCTTCTGCTACCGTGACTGTTAAAGCCAGTGTACTTCTTACTTGTCTGAATTTTTAATTCACTAACAGTCCCGGCAAAGTTCGTTTCGCTCTTAGAAGCTTAGAGCTTAGAGCTCTTAAACATGACGTCATGTTGCCAACGGCAGAGGCAACTGCTGCCGTCGACACGACTCGGCAACAGCCCAACTGACTCCTATACTGAGAGAGTTGACGATGGCTGCCGCCTATTTTTGAAGTAGGAATGTCAACGGCTGCCGTCCACGCGTCAACGGTTCCAGTCACCTCTGCCGTTGGTAACATGCCGCTCGTGTGTAGCTCTTAGAATCAATTTATGTTGAAACCTTTTTATTTTTGGCATAAGACTTGTAAAATGTCAAATCGTCACGTGATAACAGACTGGGAAGCCATTTATGACCTGTCCACGTCATCCAAGATGGCGCCGTATTGATTTGCTGCCTATGTTTAAAAAAACGAATTTTATATTTATTTATTTTTTGTGAATTTTTCATTGGTTTTATGTGCGTCTCCAGGGTATGACCTATCTCGTTGCCGAATTTATTTACCGTCCGTTCAAAAGTTGAGTCGTGAAAACCCGACAACCCAGAAACCTTATCGACCCATTCATTGCATGATTTCTAAATATTTTTTATTCTTGAGCTAGATAGTACACTATATTTGTTATACTCCTGGCATAATAACATGGCGCTCTGTTAATCTTTATAAGATCTGTATTTTATTTACCTGTATTAACAACTAACAGTGATTGGATTTGATTTGATTTGACGATTGCAATGTCGATCAAATCGAAGTCACAGCAACGTAGCTAGAGCTCACTAAATATGTCAAGAGTGTAACATTTCATAGCTGCGTCGCTCGGCAAGCGATCTGCGCAATAAATCAACGTTAACTGTGTTTATAAAATATTACGAAAGAAATATGATCGAGCGGCGCCGCGGGTCAGTCGTTACTTACGATGTGCAAACATATACGTATAAATAGGTTGATAGCTAAAATCGTTTACCTATTTAGTGCAAAAACAAAAGACGCTAGACACAGGAGGAAGGATGTTGTGGCTTGCTATGCGACTGTTATCAAGTGTTAAACTGCGCGTGACTGAATGGCCATTCATTACTTATCAAGAATCCTCCGTGCCTCGGAAAGCGATTTTGAGTACTTTTACGTGGCCTACGCAAATGACCGGCAGATAGCGTCGTGTGGTGGGTCGTCGAGCTCCCTGAAATAGGTTTGAGCTACACGATGACTGAAGCATGCATGCCGTCTGTCGGGACAGCTCAACTCAAAGCTGAATTGATTCTTTCTTCAAAAGGCTTTTCCAGACTTTGCCCTGCATCGTGAGACTCGCATAATAAATTAATACAACCTTATGTCTGGACTTTAAAAGAGACCATGACCCCTGAATTTTTTTTCGGCATTTCTTCTCAGGGATCAGTCACTTTCAGATACTTAAGCCTCCTGAGGAATTCATCGAGCCATCAGAGAGACTTCCACCTGGGCCCACACTGGAATGGCCGACTTGGAAATCTCTGAACACACTCCGCACCCAGGTCGGCCGCAGCAAGGATAATCTCATGAAGTGGGGTTTCGCAGCTAGCACCGACCTTCAGTGCCTGTGCGGTACCTCTCCACAGATCATGGCCCACCTTTTGTCCTGCCCCGCGTGCCCTGTCACCTGCACACGTGAGGATCTTATGGTTGCGTCGGTGGATGGTGTTGCGGTGGCCGAATTCTGGGCTAAACATTCAATTTAGAATTTAGTGACTTTGTCTGCCATCGACACGCTAAGAAGAAGAAGTCACTTTGGAAATGACATTTAGTTTTAAAAAAAAATGATCCAAATGACATTATACAAAATAATATGATACTAAATTATCACCGGGCGGCCATATTGCGAAAATTCAATAGAAACAAAAAAATGTCCTAAGTAACGCACCCATTAAACTAAATTGCGAGTAGGTAACCTATTTCCCACCGAGACTCACAAAACATGCCCCAAACCGCATTGTATAAAATAATATAATACTAAATTATCACCGGGCGGCCATATTGCCAACATTCAATAGAACCGATCCCCTTTGGAACGCAAATAACTCACTAACACACACACAGACACACAATACGTATACCTTCACCCCCTTTCCGATGGGGGGTAGGCTATAATTCAGGTAATTCACTTCAACGGCACAATTTCGTTGTAAAGGAAAAAAGTAATAAATTTTCTTTCATTGTACTGGTAGCGCCATCTCTTATTGGGGGTTGGGAAGTTCGGAGATTGGATGTGTGAAATCTTTTTGGTTAACTGCTGGAGATATATAGGAGGGTGATGTTTTAGATTAAAAGAGGACAAATGGCTTTGACTATAAAAGACACACAGCTAAAAACAATGGTACCTGCTTTGGGAACACATTCATTGTGCGTACAGCTAAGGAGTGGAACTCCCTGCCGGAGTCGGTGTTTCCTGATAGCTACAACCTAGAGGTCTTTAAGTCAAGAGTGAACAGGTTGCTTCTAGGTAAGCGTGCTTCATCGTCGACCACATCATCGCTTACCATCAGGTGAGATAGTGGTTAAACGCGTGCTTATCGATTATAATAAAAAAAAAACCTTATCATTAACAGCAATATTAACTGAAATCCAATTACAGGTCTGCACTTCTAGAGGTTGTCTATAATGCCCATATTTATAAAGAAGAAATATTTGAGTGTTTGTTGAGATTTGATTCGAAAACTATTGACCCAATTTTTTTTTCTGATGCTCCATAATTCTATTACTTTTCTTTTTTTTTTTTGGTATGTTCAGACGCCAGCACGTCAGCCTACCCCAGTGTCAAATTTCTTTGATAGATTTTCAACTTTATTGTAAACACAGGTTCATATTCATTTGGGAAAATTTCACAGTTTGGGGTAGGTGGATCTACTGGCATCTGTACATAATAGTTGTAGGTTTGTTAATAATTCATTAATAGATAATAAATTACTTTAGCAATACAGTAAATATGAATTATTGAAAAATTATTTTACCTTTAGAAAACTTTTTTATCACCGAGTAGCATATTATTAAGCTATATTTATTTTCAGAAATGTGAGGGAGTCGAAGGAATTTAGAGGTTTAAAGGGAAACGTACGAAATGAACGTGAACGGAGTCACGAGCGAAGTGTTAGTGTCATATAAAAGTACCTACTGTGAAACAAAATATTGACACTGGTAAACTGATCGAAAAAAAGACAAATTGTAAGTTGATCATTACCTAACATATGAATTATCTAACAACGTTTTGTTGTTGATAATGTTTTGAGTGTTTTTGTAAATTTATAAGGCAAGTTTTTCTCTATCTAATCCATATGATACAACCCAATAAAATTTTTCTTGACCTAGGAATTGAACCGCGAAATAGCCATTACTATCACAAAACCAACGAAGCCCACTACGTTTATTTCTTCACCAGACAGTCCATTTAGTGAGCCATTTCTCAAAAACTACTAAACATTACTGCAACCCATTCATCTTGTGAGCTATTCTGTGAATATACCGCTCTGCTCTGCTCCCGACGGTATTGGGATGATAGATGGCAGTAGAGGTATCCACGGTATTCCGCCCGTTGCAGTAACGGCAGTACAATACCTAATTGGTAGGTTCGGTGGTTAGGTTTGTAGAAATAATTTACGATATTGCTCGGATTTTTGGGAGGCCTAAAATGATTTTTCTTCAAGACTCACTTGGGTAGATCTCCAGAGGCATTTTTTTTCGTGTCGGGCTGGATAAACCCACTTTAAAATTGAAAAACGTTTTTCAAATATTTTTTTCAATACAGTTTGGTGTCCAATCTACATGGTACAAGACTAATATTACGAATAAGTTTATTTTAAATATTAAAAAAAAAATCTTAAACCCTAAAATTCTGATCGCTCTGGGTTGACCCGACTCCCGATTGAATGAATAAAATATTCTTTAACTTTTTAATAAGAAGGTTCATATGAAACAACTTGCTTACATTACATAACAAATAGTTAATCTTCATCGTGATAAATTATTTTAAGTTATATTAACAATACTTTTGCCACAATTTGAATTTGAAATCGTGACCGGGCATTTTATCTCATCGCTCTGCGCTGAGGTAAAACATCGCGCTCATCCCTAGTTACGCGTTATAGACACTCTATTCCCCTCCCGCGGGGTAACCCTGGCAGTAGTCTAACCGCCGAGGAGGAAACCTGTGTGCCACGAACCAGCACTGCAACATTACGAAGGTAAGTTTATGATTGCTCTGGATTTGGTTCTCGAATTTTATGATTGCTATGGCACGTTATTTAAATTAAATAGTAAGCTTATGAATGTGTCTGTTATGTGAAATAAGTGATCATTGTGATGTTCTTTTATGAGACGTAATCATAACTTTCTACTGCTTTTAAATTTGGCTATATTTATGATTTTGTGACTTTTTCTGATCGCTATAGCTGTGATTGCTCTGTCCAAAAAGAACAGAGCAATGATATTTTGCATTAATTGTACGTTATAAATCTATTGTAAGTAGTAGTAACAATGACAAACGATGAACTAAACATATGACCTTTAATTTACAACCATTCCTGGGTGGTTTCTTTGGGGAACCTAAACCCATAAACAGATATTGACGTATTTTTTTGATGATATTTTTGTAATGGCATTTTACTTACCACAACTGTAACCCTTTCTTCTCTAAAATTTAATGGCAACTATTTTTGCAGGTTGAAATCATGCCTCGAAATAAATTATCTAAGAGTATTGAAGAAAAACGTCTTAGGAATAAATTGGCTGAGCGTCGAAGAATGGCCAAGATAAAATATGATCCATATCTAAGACGCACAATGGCTTGTAAAGTGAGAAGAGAGGGTTACCAAAGGCAAAAAGCTCGGGGCACAGTACTACCAATGAGTGACTGATCTATTGACTATGAAAATTTAATAAGGTACTCAAGTATTTTCGAGGTAGTTTTATCTTTGTTGGAAAACAATAACACCTTGACAAATGTTGCTGCAGCAGAAGATTTACCCGACTCCGACTCCGAGTACTATCAATTATCTGAGCTTAAAATAAACCTTAATTTTTAGTTTCCTGATCAACTAAGCCATATAAAAATTGTATTTTTTTTACTTTGTGTTAAAATTTGTATCATTATAATTTGCAAACAATACTTTAATCTGATCTTACCGTCTGAATTGCATTTTACTTTGTGTTCTTCTTTTTAATTCTTCACTTTCCACTAAAGATATACTAGTTAGATATACTAGTTAAGGAAAATGTGATCATTACAAATCACTTACATATCTTGTAAAGACTGTTTAGTTTAGACTATTTTAGTCATGATTCTAAGTTCTATTAAGTATTATGATTACAAATAGTTACGTTTATAAATTGTTCATTTTTAAGAATTTTTTCTTTAATAACTTTTTTAAAACTGATATTGATTGAGTCTAAATCATTTAATAACTATAAAAGACTGTATGTAATATTGGTGGATTTCAAAAAGTTTTTAATGTCGTTTCATTTACCTAGAAGTGATTTAATTAAGTCCAAATAAATAAAACAAACTAAGCCAAAAGTTGATCTTTATAATTTTGTTAACTTGTTACCTATTTATTTTTAATATGGAAGTACTTATGACTGATAATATGCCTTGGCCTTTTTCTAAAATAATAAATTTCTCTTACATATAATAATCTTGTTACACGTACACTAAACATGACTTAAAACGGCTAAATAAATAATATTTTATCATTAATATTTATTTTTGTTTCACTAATTTCACCATTTATGATCGCTCTGGCACCAATTATGATTGCTCTGGTCGCGAAATTTTTTGAACTTAAATATTTCCATAACCGTTTGTGTAAATTGAAGGCCAATAATAGAAATATACTATTTGAATATCATTATTTTTAATGAGATACTTAATTACCATTATATATCAATATCTGAAAAGCACCAGAGCGATCACACGAATACGCCCGTTTTGGAGATTGCCCCACTTACTTATTTTAAAGTTAATGTTTATTATAATATTATAAAGAGGTAAAATTTGTTTGTTTGTTTGTAAGTTTGTATGTAGGGGGTAATCTTCGGAAAATATGATCCAATTTTAAAAAAATTGGCGCTGATGGAAAGCTACACTATTCCCGGATGACATAGGCTACTTTTTATCCCTGGAATCCCATAGTCTGCTATGTTTAATATAGGTATACACAGAGTAAGTGATAACGCCGGTAGGCGACGCCCTAGAAGAACATACAAAGACCCTATTGGTGATGTTCTTCAGAAAGGTCAGGTGCGTAGTACTCGCAACCGGCGTGTTTGTACGACCAGCAGTGCGATTTTGTTAAAATCAGCAGTTTGCAGTTTCTGCCTACACGAAAGAGTAGCAATTTGTAGTTTCTGCCTACACGAAAGAGTAGCAGTTTGTAGTTTCTGCCTACACGAAAGAGTAGCAATTTGTAGTTTCTGCCTACACGAAAGAGTAGCAGTTTGTAGTTTCTGCCTACACGAAAGAGTAGCAATTTGTAGTTTCTGCCTACACGAAAGAGTAGCAGTTTGTAGTTTCTGCCTACACGAAAGAGTAGCCTGCAGTTTGTAGTTTCTGCCTACACGAAAGGGTAGCAGTATGTAGTTTCTGCCTACACAAATGGTGTAAGATATTTTTAAATGTACGTATAGGTATGCATGTAAAACATAGTCTAGTTAAAAACCAGCGTCCGACACGTAAAGTTATTAGTCATTATTTTCTGCTGCATTAGACCTTTCTGCCGTAATTTTCTTTTGTGCTTTTATTTATTATTAATTAGCGTGTGTCAAATAAATGTTTAAACGCAAAATAAGTTTCAGCAAGTGCTATAGAATAACTTTAGCACTAGCAGTTACAGTAATTAATTAATTAATTAATTAATTACGGATGGGCGATGATAAGCCTTTAAAAGCCTTAAAAATGACATAAAAATATGATATACAACGCTCTTACTTATATAACTGGAGTTGTAACGGTATTCCAGAAATAATGTACTCTTTTTATTACTAAAGCAGTTATAATTATAAATTACTAGCTGTTTCACGCGGTTTTCACCCGTAAAATTCGTAAAGAATTCGGCTGTCAAATACGAATAATTGACAGCCGAATCGTCGTATCGTTTGCCGATTCGTTGTAATTGTGTATTTTTTTTTGTCACTTTAGACTGGTAGAAAATGCCTAAGGCATTATGTCCGCCTTGTACAGTTTGTTACTTGTGCATAAAGCTTTAATAAATAAATATATTTATATACTTTAATAAAAAAATATTTTTTTTAAATATAAGATTGTTAATTTCAGAAATTATTGCAATCGAAGATAGAGTCACAGTGTTTATAACAAAACTCCTCTGAAACTGTGTGTATATTCAATATTTAGTTATATTTATAACTACATAATTATGTCGATAAAGTCTAAGGGCTATAGCTACTTAACTCTCATGCATGCACGCACGAGTTTGTTGTACAAATCTGGGCAAGTACCCATGTGACTTTTTTTAATCATAATTCATGTGTGTGTCAATGTGTCAAATTTTCCAAGTTGAATATGAACCTTATTCTGTTTCACATAAAGTTGAAAAACGATCAAAGAAATTTGGCACATTGGGGTAACTTGACGTGCTGGCGTCTGTACTTTCTAAGTTTATCTTAGACATCATTGACATCGTTGAAAGAAAACACCACGAGGATACTATTCCAGGACTTCTATTTAATTAACTTTTGACATCGCAATGAGCAAGTGTAGTGATCAATGCTCGTGCCTTCTCTGTACGAGAAGAAGCCTTTGCCCTGCAGTGGGACAGTAACAGGCTGGTATTATTATTATTTGTGAAATATCCTTCACAAAATACCTTCAAGTGAGGTAGCATTAAACTAACCGGCGACATAAAATTAAGTAGCGTTTAAGTATACAGTACATAAGTCACGTAGTAATTTCAAAGTGAGGATTATTACATTTTTTAATTAAATTCTGTCTGAAGTTAACGACAGTCGTTCAAGTGAACGGTGTCGAAAAACTGAAGATGTGAACTTGAAAATATTTGACTTCGAAATAAAAATAGTTAGTTGAGATATTTAAGAGACGTTTATTTTTTTTAATTTAATTTAAGAATTCATTGAAAAAAAAATCATTGGTCTGCCTTGATACGCTTAACCTCTGACCAAAAAGAAGGGTGTTGAGTTTGACGTGTGTCATATGTGTGATTACAGGTAGGTATACGTATGTGTGTGTTTTGCTTAAATGTATGTTTCTGTAAAATGAATGGAACTTATTGAATGAGGTTTTACCAAACACAATAGTATGCTAGATGCCCCATTTACGATTCTCTTTTATTCTATTTTCTTTTTTATTTACCTCTGTTTTTTTTTTTAATCTAAACGCCCCCATGCCAGATATACGATGATTTCGGTGTTCTATGTATTGTATAGACGACAGCACATCAACCTACCCCAATGTGTCAAATTTCTTTGATAGGTTTACAACTGTCGTCAGTGAACATTTCACTGTCTACCAATTACGCCAGCGGACAGACATACACACGAACAAAGAGCGGTGGATTACTAATAGAATACCTACTATTGACACCCTTTGGACTGACACACCGACCTTTTCAACGTTTCTTTTATAAATATAATCTAACTTTTTAAGATAGAAAACTGACTGTGAAACACAGTTAGCAGTCCCCTCTTCATTTTGTTGTTTATGGACCCCCCTCCTCCTCCAGTACCTACGTCATTCCTGACGGTTATAACCAATTAATTAATAGCCTACCATTGTGTTCACACCCTGTGTAGGACAGCGGCCGTTTTGAACACCCTTTATTGTAGTCGAACTCAATAATTTTAATGGTTTTAGTTGTCTGTGATTTATAGAGCTAAAATATTTGCGAATTGTTTGTAGGATTATGATGTTAAGGGCGGGTTAGATGACAAAGGTGGGTGGTATATTTAAATATATTGTCGTACTAGCTTTTGGCCGCGGTTGCGCTCGAAATAATAATAATGTTTATTTACATCAAGGTAGGTACAAAAAATTCTTAATCTAAAAACAATTTAAATCTGCCTTTAGTGGTTGTCCGCTGTCACCAAGATATTTTAAAAGGAATTCCCTAACTCCTAAACTAAGTAAAAAAATACAGATTACTTACACAGAAATACAGATTTAACAGTACCTTTTTTGGGATGAAAAGTACCATTACCAAACATACATTTATTTATGTACATTTTATAGAATAAAATAAAATAATGTGACTACCAGTATGATTCCACAGTTACTAAACGTTCTCTAATATTAAGATGGTAAAGCGGATAGTATTAGTATAATTATCTTATACTTTTTATATTTGAAAGCGGGGTATTTGTTAAAAAGCATAGTGACATGTTCAAGAGCGTGAGTGAAGGTAAAATATACCCATCACGAGACCCCAGTAAATTGGTCCTGCCTGGTAAGTACCAGGCAGGACCAATTTACTATAATAGTAGTTTGTAGAAGTCTGAAGCTGTATGACTATCATAATTTTTAATAAATTGCCCTGGCATATAAGAGATCTGCCACTTACTCAATTCAGATTGATTTCAGATTCATGACATGTATTAAATTTAATATTTTGTAATAGGTACTGCTTAAAATTTTATTCATATCATTATAAAGGTTGTGTTTTAATGTGTGAAATAATAACTAAACTAATGTCTAAAATTAATGTAAAGAATAATTAATGTGTTTTTAAAATGATTATGATTATGTTAGTACTTAATTTAATTTTGCATGCCGTTTAAACGGTGAGACATGTCTTTAGCACAAAGAGATTTAAAAGACTATAGAGCGGGCATGTCAAGGAAATGTCATAGAAAAACTTTGATCCCATGTCTCAGTAACGCCATCTAGAATAATATATGAATATTGGAGCGGCAGCGGAGCGTACTACAAAAAACTCATAGACTTGTATCCAGCAGGACACACTTTTTCGGACGAAAATTTTGTTCGTGATGTCCGGTCTATAGGTATTGAATGTCTTTGCTTTAGCACTATTTATCATTGTGACCACCTGTGTATTTATACCATCTTTCTGGCAAATAAATATTTCTATTCTATTCTATCCATTGACACTTGAATCAGACAAAGCATAGTGTGTACATTAAAATACTTACCTATTTATCAATTACGCACCTAGCGTAATTTCGATTAAAATTCTCATTACAACGTTGTAATGAACTCGTGATAACAGCGTCGTAAAAATGTAATGAATTTTCACTTGAAGTCTGATTAATTTTAAAACATCACACCTGTTATCCCTAACTGGTAAGGCAGAGGTAAACATATCGCCAGTTATATTAAGGCCTATGTAATCCTATAAGGCGATGTATGTGTGTGCGTGTGTGTCTGTGTAGCGAGGTGTGTAGATATGTGTTAGTTTTTATCTAAAACTAACTAGCTAACTAGCATATATGTTGTTAACCTTATTAAAGTTTTCTCTTTCAGCGAATTTGTAATAATTTTGAGAAAAATATCTTTCACTAAGACAAGCCTAAATTTTCATTTACCGGAAACATTTCCAGACTTCACGATGGTACAGAACGAAAAACCGAATAACACATTGCATGACCCAGCAATATAACCCAAGACCACATATTTAACAATGGCACTTGCGACCACCGTACTAACGAGACAGTCATGGATATCTATATAACTCGTTAATTTTGTACTGAAAATTAAATTTGTGTTTCTACTTAGATACTTTTTTTCCCTTCAGTTTTAATACCAGCCTGTTACTGTCCCACTATAGGGTAAAGGCCACTTCTCATACAGAGAAGGTACAAGCATTATTCGCAACGATTGCTCACTATCTCAGACTAACAATACTAAAAACTCCAGGGTTTCTCACGATGTTTTCCTTCCCCGTTGTCAATGATGACTAAGAAAGTCTAAACTTAGAAAGTAGGCACATTTGGAGTACTCTTGCTTTTGGTTGACTTGTTCGCATTTAAACCTACAACCATGTGCATGAGAGACGAGGCCTTTACTACTGAACCATTCGGAAATAGTAGCTAATCTATAAACTCACGTAAACAATATTTGTTAACTTTGTAAAACATGCAGATTAGTGTCTGAAATGGTCTGTCCTTCTAGTGCGTCCCCTGAAAACGACGAGGAAAAATTGTATTATATTTTTGTGTATGTATGTTTGTAATGAATAAACTCAAAAACTACTGTGCCGATTTCAAAAATGTTTTCACCGTTGGGAAGCTACACTATCCCCGGGTGACAAAGCACCCGGCAGCTAGCAGCAGCAGCTAGCAGTAGCTTTTAAGAACATTGTTACTAACAATTGGGCCTAGTTGCCATCAATAAACAAATATTTTATTTTATTGTTATTATAGGCTACTTTTATCTCTGTATTCTCACGGGAACGGAAATACGCGGGTGAAATTGCGAGACGTCCGTTTGTCTGAGTTATAAATTAGCCTTTTGTTAGTCGCCTACCTTTAATTTTATTTGCAGGTAACTATTTAGCATATTAACTCGCCTGCCAGTAGCTGCAATAAACTGCCATTCTTTACAAACACACACACACACCGTTTAGTAACTTGGTACTAAAACTTCGGCCTACACTTCCGTACCGATATTTGGAACCTAGTGCTTCCACTTGAGTCTGGCATATCGCCAGCCAGCGATGTCGTAAATTACACTTTAACGACGGCCGCCGGTTCGGCTCCCGGACGAGGCAAACTTGTAGTAAGTTATTTTATTAATTTCTTAGAGCGAGTAAATTAAACGGAGTTATTAAGGCTTTCGTGTTGATAGTTTGGACGAGTGGCAGGTGGGGTTTAAACGAAGTATGATTTAGTAGGCGCCGCGGTGGAAATAATGGTAAGTGCTACTGCTGATCATAAGGGCCTCGGTTCAGTTAATGATAAAATGATGACACGTAATTTTTTTTGAAGGACATACATAGACCTTATCGGTAAGGTTCTTCAGAAAGGTCAGGTGCGTAGTACTCGCAACCGGCGTGTGTGTATGACAACATGTATGAATGTAAACGAAGCAAAAGAAGTATGTAAGAATCGTAGCATATGGCGCTCTGTAGTTTCTGCCTACCCCCATGGGAAAAAGGCGTGAGTTTATGTATGTATGTATGTAATTTTTTTTTAGCTTGGTGAGGTCGTCGTTTCTCTATCTGACTACTCTGAGAAGAAACACCGAAAGAAACTCAGAGGTCAGACATTATCTTGGTCAGATCATATAAGAACTATGCAGATTGGTGTCTGAAAAAGTCTTCTGAATAGAGAACCACACAGATATGAGGGGATCACTCAGTCAGTGCAAGCATTTGTTGACTGGCCTGTTGGTCTAGTAGTTAGTGACCCTGACTGCTATGCCGGAGGTCGTGGGTTCGATTCCCACCCAGGACAAATGTTTGTGTGATGAGCGCGATCATTTGTTCTGTGTCTGGGTGTAATTTATCTATAATATGTATGTATTTAGATATATATAAGTATGTTTATCAGCTGTTTAGTACCCATAACACAAGCTCTCAAGCTTAGCTTGGGACTAAACGGCGTTGTGTGAAAAGTTGTGGAATATTTATTTATTTATTTATTTATTTATTTATTTGTCAGTAATCGTGAGCTCAACTTGGAACTTGAGGAGCTCCACGTGCTGACGAACAATATTTCCTCGCTACTTCGCTTGCGACTACGTCCGCGTGCATTTTGTACTTTAACATTCCTTCCATATGGGTGTGTGTAGTGTATATTATTTATTTATTAAGTTTATTGATAAATTATACTTATCCGTCATTTGAAAATCAGCGTCAGGCAGCATCTCAGCATCTTTCTGGGATTATCGTTAAATGAAGAACTTACATAAGAATTATGTGGAACAAGCCACAATGGCAATTCCCTGGATTTTAATGTACCTACAGCCTCAAGAGACGTAGAACTAGAACTGGAGGAGTCTAAAACAATACAACCGACACGTGCACAGCAAGAAACGCCGACGGCTTGTAGACAAGTTCACGTGCGCCTCTAACTTAGCTCAGATCCGGTCTAACTATGAATAACTTCTGACATTTAGTTGCGATCAATAGGCAGCACTGTTCTAGATATAGGTAGGTCAGAATATGAGAATAGGCCAGCCTATTTCTGTGAAGTTCGATAACCGATGTCATTGCAATGAGGACGAGAGTAGCGTTAATAAGAACATGCTCCGTTATTAATTTATCACTACTACTATGCCGCGAGTGCTTTTACTTGTGCATGTGTTTATATGGTGAAAAGCGTCTGTGCGCCCCCTCATGTGTTGCCCTTAATCCAGCAAGGACCTCGACCCCTCTGCCGACCGACGCGGAGGATAGAAATTGAAGACGGCGAATCTAGAAGTCAATGGTGCTGAATGTTTCCTGCCAAATTCCTTTGTCCACATTCACAAGTTCTTCGTCCTAATTTGCATTTGCAAGGTCAGACCTACCTACTTACGTACTTTTCAACCCCCGAAATAATACAGTTCACTATCCAATCAAACCAGCTCCCTGAGTCTGGGATACACGCAAACAATTTATATTTCCGCGCAAGTATTTGGTGTACCGCGCCACCATTATTTTTTGGTTCGACAGGCAGTCACTCCATGTAAAACACTGGTATTCGGTTAAACTGGAAGCCGACCCCAACATAGTTGGTAAAAGGCAAGCAGATGATGTGTCTCAAGTCGAAGGTTTTCGACCAGTGTGTGTTGCCAGTGATGACTTATGGCACTGAAACGTGGTCCCTCACTATGGGCCTTATGTGTAACCTAAAGTAGCCCAACGAGCTATGGAGAGGGCTATGCTCGGAGTCTCTCTGCGAGATCGAATCAGAAATGAGTAGATCCGTAGAAGAACCAAGGTTACCGACATAGCCCAGCGGATTAGCAGGTTGAAGTGGCAGTGGGCAGGGCACATAGCACGGAGGACTGATGACCGATGGGGTCAAAAGGTTCTTAAGTGGAGGTTCACGTATCGGCAAGCGCAGCGTAGGACGTCCACCCACAAGGTGGACAGACGACCTCATTCAGGCCGCGGATGCGCGCCGCTTCCAACCGGTCTTATTGGAGATCTATAGGGGAGGCCAGCAGTGGACTTCCTATGGCTGAAATGATGATGATGGTGATGAGGCAGATAATGACTTTTGAAGAATACCTACAAAGACTATAGGTACTTGTCTTTACAAATTTATACAAATGTCAATAAAAGACACTAAAATTAATATCAGCGCCATCTAGAGCCAGTTACACAACAACTTAAACAAATTGTATTAAATCCGAATCACTTAGCGATTCTCCAACAAGCTGTAAGTAAAAAGTTAGAATACAAATGATTTTATCTCCAAGTCGCGAGTAAGTGGCTTACTGTTCAATTGATTTGATTATCTCGAGATGAACTGTAATCTTTATTTAAGTCCTTGTTGATCAGCGCTCGAGAAAAAAGAACAAATTGTGTTGGAAATTGAGTTGTTTAGTTAGGACACGATGTTTTAGATAATTTTATACAGAAGTTGTTTATGTTGTCGTCTTGGGGTCGGTACATATCCGACGGAAATGCGCCGAGGGTGTACGACATATAGTTTTTATTATTCTAGATGCATCGTCCTCACATGTATTCTGATTAATGTATACAAAGTATTATAATTGTAAACCTATTTTAAAAGAGTAAGTATGGAGTTCCTTGCAGATTCTCCATACGAAACTACCTTTTGGAAGGGGCAACTACAATTGTTATATTTTATTTAAGTTTTAAGTTTGACGTACAAAAGTGCCTTTTAATGACCTAATTGAAGTAAATGATTTTTTGTCGTCTCTGAGCTTTTTATGTAGGGGACAAAAACACTGGGTTTTTTACTCATGAGGGTTTTTAGGTTATTTTCCCATGTAGTTCCTCATTTTGAACGCGAATCAAGGCCTCTATTATAGTCTCACGCGAGACAAGCATTACTTATATGAGTCTTAAGTGAGCTTTTGTAATAAGTCACTAATGAGGATCTAAGAATCACATGTCCTGAAGTAAACTAAAAGATTTGATGTGCCTTTTTAAAATAAGCCAATTGAAATAAATGATTTCATTTGCCTGTTGTTAGTGTGTGTTACGCAACTGACCTTTTTGAGATATATCGATACATAATGGAAAACCTGCTATATTTTAACATCTTTATAAATTAACAGTTTTGGATGTTTGTTACATGACCAGGATATAATTATTTTTATCTCAATAAGTAGAGAGTTCTCGCACACGCGGGCAAAATAGCGGGTAAAAGCTCGTGTTTTTGTATTATTCATTTTTTGAATACTTCAAGTAGGTACACTAATTTACAAAGGCGTTACTACGATTGTATTTGTTCTAATGCTGAGTAAATATCATTTAAATTAAAATGTATAACAAAAATAGATCTAGGACACTGTTATTGTTGTTATTTACATTTTACATTTTTATTATTATTATTTTATAATTTATGCAATTCTGTCAACGGTAATTTATTTTTTGTGTTTTTTTTTAAGCTGAAATATTCACACACAATGTAATTTGTTCTTGAATAAATAAATAAATCAATCATAGATTTGTTTTTAAAATTAACGTTGTCGCGGTCGATAGTAAACAAGCTAACTCTTGAGAAAATATACTGAAACAATCTCTGGCAAATTAATATACATAATATTACATTTTCAGAAGTTTCGGAGGAATGAGCAATGTTGTAGCACTAATAAAGTTATCAATATCCTTTGATTGAATTACAAGATCTACCGACTTCCGACTGCGATGGTGATCATCTAGATATTCGATCAATAGCAATAAACTCGCCTTCTATTATACATCTTGTACTTTGTATTATTCCGTCACGAATTCAGAAAAAATACATCCAACTTACTATGAGAGTAGCAACAAATCACAAATCTGTTTCTTGGTCGTACCTACTACGTGTTGGCGGCGCGCCAGTGGCCGCTGTTTGCAGGAACTGGTTGTGTGATAAATGACAAACAAGGCCTTCCTTACATTATTTATTTTATTTACAACCAGACCTTGCAAAAAATATCCTGATGGCGTAGAAGTTAAGGCGCCTACCTCTCATGCACGGAGTTGTGGTTCAACTGGTTCGATTATCGGATTAGGTAAGCTTGTCGAGAAATCAGTGACTACAGCTTAGTTTTTTAACCGACTTCCCAAAAAGGAGGAGGTTATCAATTCGACGGTATGTTTTTTTTTTGTGTTTGTTCCGCGATTACTCCGCTTACTTTATGGTCCGATTTTCAAAATTCTTTTTTTATTTGATACGGTATACTACCAGGTTGGTCCCATTTGTATCAAACCTTCTGATCTGATGATGAGATCTGATGATGGGATCTTCGAGGAATTGAGGGAACTCCTCAAATAATATACTTATATTATTTGAGGAGTTCAAGTCGGTGGCCAATAATGAACGAAATAAAACCACCAAAGCCACAGACTCCCGAAACTGGAGTTATTTTTCACCTGTTAGTGTTTTTTAAGAAGTCGGTTGTTTTTTTAAGCAATGTTTCCATTTAGTAAAATAATTCATTAATCAATTTAACTCTGACTCAGATCTTAAAACTTTTATTAACTTATTCAATTTCACACATGCTATGGTCGGATTGTAGACTTCGTCTTTGCTTGCCATCAAAATGGCCAAAGAAAAAAGAGTTAAAATTCAGGTCCACGTGCCGAAATCGATGCAGTAGCTAGCAAAAGGCTTCCCCGACCTCTTATTTTAGTAATTTCCTGGGCCATAACTTTTACAAACAAATAAACGACTAAGGTTTCATTATTATACTTCATTATGCAACTCGCTTGAACTTGAACAGTTGAGTAGCTCTCCCGCCGTTTGCGACTAAACGCTCCTCGCATTGCACGTTTGCACGTGACGTCATCACTAAATTAATGAGCTAATGTAGACGGCGCAGGCTTCAGAGCTGTTCGAGGCAGGTTATGCACACATGTGACACAGTCTCCATGGAATAAAGGCGTAAGGTGACTTGCTTTACATAAGAAGATATTGTTTTACATTTAGGGCTATTTAAAAAAAATGGTATTGCACTTAAAGTGGACTTCAAGTTACAATATTACTCTCAGACGGGATACTGTGCGCTTCGTCACATCATAGCCTCATCATAGCATCACACTGATTATAGCCAACACGGAACTATCAGTTTGACAGTTGATCGTTGAACACTTTACCTTTGTGATCATCGCTATGAACTAATTTACTAGAAATATTAATAATTGGTATCAAGTTAATCGAAAAATAAACAGTAATGATCGCAGTAACCCACATGAATCTACATTTTACACCTATTAAATTATCCTAAGTTTAGAAAGGTATAGAAACTTACTACAAGTCGTCGGTTCGAACTCAGGCTGTGCATTACTTTGTGTAATTTATTTCATCAGCACTGCTCTCAAAAGCGGTGAAGGAAAACATCGTGAGGAAACCGGCATGTCTATAACCAAAAATTCGAAGACATGTGACATCTACCAATTCGCACTGGGCCCGCGGTAAATTGTGGACCATTATATTCAAAATACGCGCTTTGACGTGGAGTTGCAGATATCAGTCCGATATCTTTATCTTTAACTGTACTACGAGTGCAAAAAGTGTAGCAACTAAAACTTAACCGAAGCAGCCATCATTGCTCGGCGAACCATGATGAGGTACTCAAAGTCACGTTCCAACGAAAACGGCTCGCGAGGAAACACATTCGTTTCACGCACACAAAGGTAGGTAATAAGGTGGACACACGATTTCGTCCGTGTTTTGCGCTAAACGCGGCTTCTATTATAAGGTCCGCGAGCCACTCCAAAATGGCAGCGAAGCGGTGAGCAGTTTCAGTGTCATTTATTTTCAAACTTTATCTTGATTACTATAAAACGTAGTACCTATCGTTTGCCTCTTTTTTCTTTGCTCGTCGGAGTGCTCGCGGTGCCGCGGGTGGCCGCGCGACGGCTTCAATTTTCTCAAAGAATATACGTACGCAAGAATATACGCACATTACCGGGTAAAAAAGTATCCTGCAGTACGATTCTGGTCAAAACACCGCATGAAAATGTAGGCGTAGTGAGGGCGAATTGAGCTGTCATTCCATACAAATGCTAGGCATTGACAGTTCACTTAACTCAAGTTTTCACGGCGTAAATTTTGCTGAATCGACCGGCTGTATGTTAAGTCAGGAAGTGTATGTGCCAATTCTTTTTTAAATATTGTAAACTAGTGCTTGACTGCAATTCTACCTGATGTTAGGCAGTGATGCAATCAATGATGGCGAAGCACATTAGTTTATTAAGAGCCTATTCACTCTAGCCTTGAAGAAACCTAAATTATAACCGGATCGTAGAGGTGTCAACGATATAAGGGTGTACATTCACCGTACGTTAAGTTATTTTCATTTTAACGTGTTCAACGGTTTACGGGTGAGTAAGTAAGTAACAAGCATCAAAACATTTAGTATCGTGCTAAATAAACACATTAAAAGAAGAACGTAATAGAAAAAACAGCGTCGAGAAATTCTCTTAAAACGCACGAACATAATCCTACGCCATGCAAACTCAATTATTTTGCAATATTGCATCACAGTGCAAAATTCCGATACAAAATGTCGGCCGCCACTGTTTGGTAATTAATTTAAAATGGCGATCGATCACAGACCGTCGACACACGCGCGACTAGTCGCATCTGCTGCGTGATTAACGACTTGTCGATAGATAGTCGCGTCATGTGACAGCTATCCGCTAATTTGTGTTTAATAAATTAATTAGCGCCATCTGTTGGCAGACACTTCAGAATTATGTGTAACTTTGCTAGAACTCGGTAAGTTTATTGCAGGTTGTCTGTAAGCGAGAATTCTGTCCCAGTGAAGCGAAAATTTAAATTTCAAAAAGAAAATGATTTGCATTATTTTATTGTGACAGAACGGCTCACAAATTTGAATTTTAACATCTTGTACCGCATTTTATGTAAATAAATAACAGAGAAGTTGACTGACCTCAAATAAAATAAGACAGAAAATAATAGGAAAAGTTTTTACCGGTTCAGACGCATTTAGAACAAACAGCCATTAAAAATTACCAATAAATTTTCATAACCTCAAAACCAAATGATAAGTTTACATCAGGTCATCAATAGATGGCGTTGTTATTCATTTTGTTACGTCGAGTTATTCAGACAAACCATATCCCATTTTAACGGTAGACATAATTGTCAAGTGTCTGTGTTAGATATCCATTGCATCTTCATGGCTTCATTGTCAGGTATATGGGTGAATTTGATGTGTTTTGAATCCGTTATACCGTTAGGTTGCTCCGTTAAGAAGGTAATTTTATCGTGCCGCAGTGAAGAAAATGTATTGTTTACCATTGTAAGATATAAATAGATTTCTAAAACCCAATGGATAAAGAAAGGGCTAATTTTAGTTGTATAACAAAATGGCTACAGGGGAAAAATACTTCCCATGCAATGAGGTAGTGCCGACGGTCTTTCGGAATCTTTATTGGTCGATTCTGAGTATTTTTTAGACGCCATACTATTTATTAGTGCGATTTCCAATGACTTATCATGTTTTACATAAAAAAAATGATGATCAAAAATCTAGACTTCGTTGTTTCTATCAACCAGGCACTAATTTAGACTCCGGACAGCACAGACTGAGAAATCCCAGATAGAAAAACCTGATAACACTTTGTCGGACCTGGGAACCCAACCCATTACCTCACAAGCTCAAAATTAAAATAACCCGCGCCACCAACCACTGTGTCTATTCTACCAGTAATTGCGTCTTAACTACAACATCTTTACATGATCTTTACGTGCTTATGTATACATCGAAAATCCTTAACCTATACATACATAGTACATAGGTCGCATGTACAGAATTGTGTACAACGCACCTGTGGCCTGACCGTTGACAAATGGCTACTGCCGGCTCCTAACGACGCGGTCGTGAATAAATAACAACGTAACACAGGTACCAGGAGCCCATAGATCTATAGGAGGTGTAAGACGATAATATATTAGTTGGCTTTAAATATGTCCTTGCATCTTTAATCATCAATACATGACTGTCTCTTCTACGTAGGATGAGGTTGTGTTTAAGAAGATTGGCGACCACATCTTACTTGATATGAAGTCCTAGTACCTTTTCCCATGTAATGGAGGATAGACCCGACATGTCTATTGCTATAGGTCCGGTACAAATTCAGATTTCCGGGCCGCTAAGAGACTCTTACTAAACTCCCATTTATCCCGTTTCGTTTTTTTTATTTTACACTAACACTTAACTCACGACGTTGTCTGCGAAATTTCGTACTTTAACACCCCCTCCACCCCCCGCTAAGCTATAAAATATAGACTATGACACCCACAAATGATGTGGCTTTCTGTTGGTGAAACACCAAAATTTTTAAACAACCACTCTTTACCTCTTATTGGTATAGACTAAAATATTTGTACAATTATGCTAGATACAGTGGCTGGCTGGACGTCGTCAAGTCCGACATGAGAGCCAATGGCCTGACCGAAAAGGATGTTGAAGATCGGGTAAAGTGGAAGAAGCTCAGTCGGAAGGCGGACCCTGGCAATAGCCGGGATTAACGCCAGGTGGAAGAAGATGCTAGATACAGTGGAATGATCATAAATATAATAGAAATGAGTATTAAAGTAAAGTTAAAACGGTATTATAAACCTGGCGACAAAAAAAAGAGATATTAAAAGCCTGGTGTTCAGATCAGTAAAAATATCCATACATTGTTTCTTTTTGAATATGAGTACCTTCAGAGACTTCTTAATACTTTCAACACCCTAACAGTGTGGTCTAAATTATAACCAAACCATGAATTCTATCTATCTTCTATTTTCTATATATATAAAAATGTTATGTTGGTTTGTGTACGCTTCAAAAACTCAAAAAGTTCTGCACCGATCGAGCTGAAATTTTAGCATGATATAATTATAATCAGCATGAAGGATTGTTTTTATCTATTTTTTTCTTTTTTTTTACCATTCAATCACAATGTGACACAGCGAAGCGTGGCAGGGTACAGCATGTTTATTCATTACCAATAGTAGGTATGTAGTTAAACTCATGTTCTTCTAACATTCCAAACAGACGCGTTGCTGGGGAGTTTGTTCCGCCACTTCTTCTTCATAGCCAAAACACTAGGAAGTGGTGAAGGGCGGGCGTTTTGGGGGACTATATTAAGTAATTTTTGACGTTCAAGAAGTGCTGATTCTCAGCCTAATTTGAATAAATGACATTTGATTTTGATTTGCCAATTTGTTGAATCGACATTGACAAAAAACGAAAATATTCCACAAAATCTACGCCATCTGATAAAACTAGGTTATTAAAACTATTTAATATGAAACAGCTTTCATCTTTTTACAAAAATAACGCTCATTTCTACAGCGGAAATAAGATCTCGCGGTTTAATTAATTTCATAGATATATCTCAGACATTTAGGTTGCTCGCTACGGCGACGATGTCAAAATAATTCATATCGCAATCAAAATCGCAGTAACTTCAGTCTTAACACAAATATCTAATCGGCATCATGAATTGCATACCTATGTATGATCTGACCAAGATAATGTTTGAACTTTGAATACAAGGGACCTATGAGTCGACGTGATCTAAACGAGTATGCTTAGATGGTTTGATCACGTTGAAAGAATGAATGAATGGCGACTAACGAAAGGTATTTACAAGGCAGATGTAAGTGAGAATGCCGGGAGGGGACGCCCTAGAAGGACATACATAATCAAAATCAAAATCAAAATCAAAAGTCATTTATTCAAATTAGGCTGAGGATCAGCACTTTTTGAACGTCGAAATTACAGAAGACAGTCCCCCAAAAAGCCCACCCTTCGCCACTTCCTAGTGTTTTTGCTGGGAAGAAGAAGTGGCGGAACAAACTCCCCAGCAACACATCTGTCTGATAAGTTAGAAGAACTTGAATTTACACAGTACAATTAGTTATAATTACAAAATAATTAAAATTAGTTATTCACTACATGTTAGCTAGCACACTCAACATACAGAATACCAGTAATATATATAGCTACCGACAATAAAACTAACTTAGCTCAAGCAAAAACAACTGACTAATAAGAATCCTCCAGGTAAAAAGGGTGTGCCAGCTTGCATGTGCAGAGTTGGATTAAATCCATAGATCTGCAGAACACAATGTAACAAAATAATAAACTAGAACTGTGGAAGTTAAATAAAACAAAAAAAAAAAAAACAGGTAATAGTTAAAACAATAGCAAAACCAAAGCCAGCAAGACGACCAGTTACCACAAGCAGCACCCGTTCACGAGCATAACGCAAAGATCAGCCATTACCCCCCTCGCCATATTAGAGGGAAGGTGGTAACCCGACCCTCGACGCTACCACAAGCAGTAACATCTGAGGGAGCATGACGAACTTGCTACCGGTTATTTAAGTAAAAATTAACCAATAAATAGGAGTCTCTAGTTCACCACATAAAGCAAATACATCTCATTTAATACAATGTCCTGAGAAGATTATGTCAACAAAAAAAAATATAATAAAAATGAAAATGAAGAGTGGCACACACAAACAATAAGTTTCAACTAGTAATAAATTAATTTCAGTGAAAGAACATAAGTGTCTTGCGTTCAACAAAGCGACCAACTATTCTTATCATCTAAGTAGTCGTTAATAGAATAATATGCTCTAGAACAAAGGTTCGATTTAATTTTTGATTTAAAAGTATTAAATGGCAAATCCAAGAAAGAACGTGGTAACTTGTTGTAAAAGCGAATACCGAGCCCCACAAATGAACTATGGACTTTATGAAGACGGTGGTGAGGTGCATATATTTTGTGCTTATTTCTGGTATTAAAATTGTGGATGTCACTGTTTTTGGTGTATAAATGCATATTTTGTCTAACGTATAATATGTTGGCAAAAATGTATTGCGATGCCACTGTGAGTATACCAATCTCTTTAAAAAGTTCTTTTAAGGAGTCTCTAGAACCTAACTGATAAATTGCAAGAACTGCTCGTTTTTGAAGCACAAATATGTTTTGGATGTCTGCAGCTTTTCCCCATAACAGCATACCGTATGACATAACACTGTGGAAATAACTAAAGTAGACCAACCGAGCTGTGTCAACATCAGTATATTGTCTAACTTTCCTAACAGCATAGGCGGCAGAGCTGAGTCTTCCTGCTAAAGTTGATATATGTGGGCTCCATTGAAGTTTGGAGTCAACGGTTATGCCCAGAAAGACTGCGGAGTCTACAGTATCCAGCACTTCATTACTTATGACAAGATTAGGTCCAAGGTTTCTAACATTAGGCAAGGCAAACTTTATACATTTCGTTTTTTTTGCATTGAGAACTAGGTTATTAGTGGTAAACCAATCTGTGACTTTAGAAAGTGCACCATTAACTTCGTCAAAATCTTGTCTATTTCTATTTACTTTAAAAATAAGAGATGTGTCATCTGCAAATAGTACAACATCACAGATACCGTTCAGGTAAAATGGTAAATCGTTAATATATACCAAAAATAAGAATGGACCCAGAATTGAGCCTTGAGGTACACCTAACTGAACTGGTAGTCCGGAAGATTTTGCACCATTAACATCAACACATTGGAACCTATTATTTAAATATGAATCTATAATATTGAGAGCCTCGTTTTGGACACCGTAGTGATGTAGCTTACGCAGAAGTGTGTCATGGTGTACGCAATCAAAAGCTTTTGAAAGGTCACAAAAAACTCCAATTGCGTTTTGCGAGTTCTCCCACGCGTTAAATATATGTTTTAATAAAGCTATGCCCGCATCAGTAGTTGAACGACCTTTTGTAAAACCATACTGTTCAGAATGAAGGAGGCTATTCAAATTAAAATGTCTTAGCAACTGCTTGAGTATTAACTTTTCAAATATTTTGCTAAATGCCGGTAAGATCGAGATAGGTCTGAAATTGCCAATATCTTTTTTACTACCAGATTTAAATAACGGAATGACTTAATGAATAGACCTTATTGGTGAGGTTCTTCAGAAAGGTCAGGGGCTTAGTACTCGCAACCGGCGTGTGTGTATGCAAACGAAGCAACAGAAGTACCTATGTCAGAATCGTAGCATATGGCGCTCTGTAAGTAGTTTCTGCCTACCTCCATGTGAATTGGCTTCACATGCAGTCGACAAATATCCCTTAGGCATCCCGGTTTCCTCACGATGTTTTCCTTCACCGTTTTTGAAGCAAGTGATGATTATACAATACGCGGTTGAATTCGAATAAACAGAGGTCTTAAGTTTGAATTAAATAAACTGTGAAATCCTTACATAGGAGTGTGTAACTCCAGAATAATTTGTAGATTCCATTTACATAATAATTCAATTCCATAGGTACGAGTATCTACATATACCCTAAAACACATTTACACTGAAAACCCAAATTTTTAAGCCGAACGTGACTAATAGCTTAAACTGAAACACGAGTTTCTCATTTATTTACACCCTGAAAACTCATCAACTCGAACTGTTTACAATTTAGAAGTACCAGGCGGCCATAACCAGATTGGTTTCTCAATCAAAATGTCGGTGCACAGTAAATTAGGTATTAATAGACTAGAAGCATACATATATTGGATTTAATATATGAGCTGGTTGCTAATAAACTATGCTAATATTTTATTTGTAGATTACGTTTTAGGGTTGCCAGAACGAAAATCTGACAAACAGTCTGACTAATGAGTTTCGCTCTACCCAGTATCTGGGTTACGAATGTCAGATAGTCGGATCCATGTGAAATGATGCATTCGGTCAGTTTGAAATCCGACCCCAACATGGTTGGGAAAAGGTTGGATGGAAACAGATGGTTTTTGATTGCCAAAATAGATAAATTGGCGCCAATGCTGTTTGAACTCGACTAGTCTAGACTAAAAATTGCCGTCTCTTTCTAACATACGAAGAAAAACTGAGGTAGGAATGAATTAGGACTTCGCAATGTTGGCTCACTATAACCTTTTTTAACACACATTTATTTATTTATTTATTTACACACATATTTTTATCCTGGTAACGTTTTCCCTAGGAATATTTTTGGTAAATTGAGTACGAAACCGCAGGCAGAAGGTACTACTTAATAATCAAAACAGTTCTCAAAGGACATCAGTGTCCTTTGAGAACTGTTTTGATTAAGTAAGTTAATTTGCGAATAAGTAAAGTAATGTAAAGTAAATTTCATTTGTTTAAACATGGTGTAAGTATATTGCATGCAAGATAGTAACAATCTATACTAATATTATAAAGAGGTAAAATTTGTTTGTTTGTAAGTTTGTATGTAGGGGGTAATCTTCGGAACTAATGATCCAATTTTAAAAATTATTGTACTGGGGGAAAGCTTCACTATTCCCGGAGGACATGGTCTACTTTTTATCTCCGTATTCCCGCGGGAACGGGAACTACGCGGGTGAAACTGCGTGACGTCAATATATCGAGTAATACTCATGGACTACATTTTCGAAAACTACGCGAACGAAGTCGCGGGCAAAGTGCTAGTATTCAATATAGTTCTGTCATGTTCAGCCGCATATCGTGGCGTACAAATTGGTAAGACGAGATGGTGCATAAACCGTGATTAAGCATTTTTTTTTGGATACAATTCCACGTCAAATTAGAAGGTAATAAAACAGAATCAATTGGTCAATTGATTGCTTGAGACATTATTGACGATGAAATATCTTATATCCCTAGTCGGTTGTAATGTAGGAACAGCTCCCTTAACTCAAGGACAAAGAGAGCTATACTCCCAATACATCGTATAGCAATAAAGACAAGTGCTGTCGAGTCAAAATCTTCCCTGTACACAAGACGCAGCGGTGCGTAAGGACGTCTTGGCATTGTTCTTTTACAACTTACAAGACTCTTAAGGCTACAAGCTATACCCGGGTGTTTTCGAGTACATCCGGACTGAATAGGGCAGGTGGTACTCCATAAAAACAAACGGAAATGTAAGAAAAGTGTGGCAACAATGACTTTTGATTTGTTAAAGCTTTCTATTTCAGTCATTTATCGGTTTATGGATAAAAGTCGAGTCAAAGTCCAATTATATATTTTAATTACACCATCAAAAGGCATTTTTGAGCGTAATACCCAAAAAGTAGTTTTGTATGGCGAAGAATGGATAAGAAACTTCTTACTTACTCTTATAAAATAGGTTTACAATACTTCGTATACATTCATCAGATTATATGTGAGGACGATGCACTTAGAATAATATAAAAGGATAGGAACTACCTACTAAGATAGGTTGATAATTAAATTATTATGTTGGTAGATACATTGTGCTCACATATTAACAAATATACACTTTATACTGTAGATATTTTTTGTGCGAGTGATTTTGCGAAAACAGACGGAAATGCGTCACAGGAAAGCGCGCGGTATTCGATTTGACCAATGAGAGCGCGCGGTGGCAGAGAGATTAGTGCAACGTTGTACTTTCAGATTTTTATTAGGATCGGCTTCTAAATTATATAATTATAATTATATGTGATTTTATCTATTATATTTGTCTGTAACAGCTTCCTAAATATAAAGAAATTAACAACCTGCTGCTGTCTTCTCGTCCGATTATAATTTAGTATTATTCAAGGCTACAGTGAATAGGTTTTTAATTACAAACTAGTGCGCTTCACCATCATAGATTGCATCACTGCTTACCATCAGGTGGGATTGCAGTTAACCACTAGTTTACAATATAAAAAAGAACTTAACAGCCTTAATTTACACCTTACAAATATATGTTCTGTGCGAGAATCTAACCTGCGATACGCAGTTTAGCAACCAATTACTCGGCGACCGTGCTGTCCGTGTTCGCCAGCCCTATGCAATAATATTTTAACATGAATCGGGAGTGTGTCGGCCGTATACCGATATATCGCGCAGATTACTTGCGCACACGATCGCATCACTGAGATCAAATATGATAGCCCAGTGCTACTATTCTGGCTGGCTGAGTGGTTAGTGTTGAAGGTCGGTCGTTTTGGGGGACTGTCACTTGTAATTTTTTGACGTTCAATAAGTGCTTCTCAGGTGAATTCGAATGACTGATTTGTTTTTTTTCTTTTGCTTCGCCTACGTTCATCCGAGGCACGTCCGGGCTATTTATGGTCACTAACCTCCGATCATCCTGTACCCGGACTATCCCTTTCAGAGACACTGGGTGGGGACAGTTAAGCCAACATAAATAAATAGTTACCCGTGTTAACTAACGCAATTAATTGTGTATTATTTCATTTATGGATCTTGTAATCTGCAGGCCCGGCCATATTACAAATTTCTATAACAGAAAGAAAATGGCGTACCTATAAGGAATCAGCTGTTTGTCAACTGTCAAGTGTGTATTTCATTTTCAGCCATATTACAAATTCTACTCGTTAACACTTTGACAGTTGACAAACAGCTGATTCCATATCCGCCATTTTCTTTCTATTGTCGCCGATAATAGAAATAGAATTTGTAATATGGCTAGGCCTGCTGAAAATAAATTAATTATTCCAGAGATAAAATAGAATTGTTGTAACTTTAAAATAAAAATTTAGGCGTAGGTACCAGGGTGTCATGAGTATGGCGGCGGTGTACAGCGCGCCACTTACGCGGAGTGGCGCTCGAACAAAGCGCCACAATGCGGCGCCACTCTAGCCGGAGTAGCGCGGAGTCAGACGTCTTGAGTATCAACATTAGTTGAACAACGATTGGAAATGAAGCTATGTTACATACATACTTTTGAGTTTTCATTGTAGCTGTAAAATGGGACTATTGAAATAGCGGCAATTGTATGGCAAAAAAATATCCTGCATTAGGATATCATGATGATTGAGAAGAGTTTGTAGCTTCACGGGTAGAACAAAGGTTAAGTTACGCTTGTCGAAGTTGGTTGGGTGACCTGACCATTAATTACATATCAAGGCGTCTCCGTGCCTCGGAAAGCACATAAAGCCGTTGGTCCCGGCTGTCGTTTGTAAATCTATGACAGTCGTAACAGATAGTCAGAAGCTTGAATTTCTGACAACCAGTTTTATTAAGGGGTATCGTGTTACTCAGTAACTGGGTTGTGGAGGTCTGACAGGCAGTCGCTCCATGTAAAACACTGGTATTCAGCTACATCTGGTTAAACTGGAATTCCATCCCAACATAGTTGTGAAAAGGCTAGGCTGATGATGATTACCGAAAAGTTAGGCAGAGCAGTAAACTCAGCGCAACGAAACTACCCACATAATATTTCACCAGTTATGGTTAAGGCGGGTCGTACCAGAACCTGGACTTTACGTATGGGTATTTAAAGTTACTTCTCCAAAGACAGATTCATTGTTTTTATTACTGGAAAGTTCACTGCAAACGTAGTTTAACAACATAAACTTACAGCGTCAAAGCGAGGAATGAGATGGTTTTAGTATCTAGGTTATCGTTAAACTAATCACAAGCCGAGATAGAAATATGTCAAATTCTGCTCAGCATGCCAAGAGAATTTTTTACATCAATCTTTAAAAATGTAATTTATATAAACAATATATACTGGAAATAAATGGAATAATAATACCAGCCTGTTACTGCCCCACTGCAGGGCAAAGGCCTCTTCTCATACAGAGAAGCTCGAGCATTGATCACCACGCTTGCTCAAGACGGATTGGCAATTTCGAACTTATATTAACTATAAGTCCAGGTTTCCTCACGATGTTTTCCTTCACCGATGTCAATGATGTCTAAGATAAACTTAGAAAGTACATATTATTAATTGAAAAAGTCACATTGGTACTTGCCCGGATTTGAACCACAACCTCGCGCATGAGAGGTATGCGCCTTAACCTTTGGGCCATCACAACCTCGACGATGTCCGAAATTGTGCATAAAATGATTCCAGTAACCGAAGTTATACAGACAAAACCATTGGAGGCTACTAGTCAAAACTAGAGCACCCACTTCCATTCCTAGTGCCTATTGTGGTTCCAATAATACACAGTCACAGTAGAAGAAAGCCCCTATCAATGGCTTCTACGTCTGTATTGATACTCAATGGTTTACACTCTATATCTTGATACTCTACGGCGAGTGGAGTGAGCAACGCTTTGTTGCAAATGTAGGTCCGACTTAGTCAATGTTTTTGAATAGAAAATAATACTGGAAGACTTTCAATTCTTTTTAGTCAATACTAGAGACTTGTATACTTATGTAGGTACTTATCTGCTACAATGCACCTTTTAAGCGGTTGGCTTAATATTAGTTGCCGTGCCCCTATCGCCGGGATAAAATTGCTACAAATCAATAAAATAATACCTACAGTAAATAAGGAGAAACAAATTGTTGTATCGATTTTTAGTTTTTGTTGCATCAATAATATCTCAATTCGATAATGGTTTTAGTTGTACCACACAGTCAGTATTTTGAAAATAAAACGAAATAATCATGCGTGTTCTCTGTCGCAGAAATACGACACGAGCGGTAGGGTAACGGAAATATGTGTCGCATATACATATATGCGACACAAGCGGTTAAAAGGTTAATTTGAAATACTTTGAATCCAACGTAGTATTATTATTATTATTATATAGGTTATTTTTTTTTTTCAAAATATCTTTGTTATACTTTTCATTGATTTCGCAAACATTACCTACATTGAATTCAATTGTTTTTTTTTGTGTAAATGTTTATGTATTTTTACCAACTAAGTACGGCAAAGCCAAAGGAGGTTATGATTTTTACTCAAATTAGTATTAATTAGTATTGTTATGCTTTCGTTAGACTGCCTCGTTGGTCTAGTGGTCGCAAGCGCTACTGCTGATCATGGGGTCCCGGGTTCGATCCCCGGGTCGGGCAAAGTGTTATTGAGTTTTTCCATCGGGGATTTCTCAGTAGCAGCCCGGAGTCTGGATTTGTGCCCGATGGATGGCAATAGGCTCGCCCCCTATTACACGGGACTTAAACATAACTGGCGAAATGTGGGTGTACTACCAGGTACACCTCTGCCTAGCCCTTCGGGGATTACAGGCGTGACGTTATGTATGTATGTATGTTATGCTTTCTTTTATTTTCATGTAAAATTGCATCTACCACTGATTTTCTCTGCATCATCATTGGTTGTCTTGTAGAAAATGCCTATGCCATTAAGTCCTCCCCTGTACAAAGTACATTAGTGTGCTTGAAGTAATAAATACATTCGATTTTGCTAGTATTACATTGAATTCCATCTACAGACATTAGTAAAGTGCTTACATAGGTAAGTTTTCACATAAATATCTGAGCACTATAAGATAATGTGTGTCGGCTGACGGCGGCGCGTCTCCGTCCAAATCCGAGCTATTTTAGAGTACGAGTTTTATATCCGACTACATCCGTCCGTCTTTCGCGCTTGATGGAAGGCTAGGGTTGTGACGCGCGGATATTTTTCGGATATTGTGGGCGGATATTTTTTTTTATGTTATGTCGACTTCAAATATTAAACAAAACTCGTTTGAGTGCATAGTGTTAAGTTAGCCTTAACTTGAACTTCAGTTTTAAAGGTAATGGTGGGTTTAGAATTCAAAATAAAAATTGATTGAGATGACTGCAAATAGTGATTTAATAAATTGGGGTGAGTTCTGAAGAATTGCAGTAGTACAGAAGCCAGCACATCAAGCTACCCCAATGTGCAAACGAACATGAACCAACTTAACTTTCAACTATATTACAAACTAGCGAACATCACGCGGTTTCACCCGCGTAGTTCCCGTCTCCATCTGGTAAATTGAAAATTTGGGGTATTCCTCGAAGCGCAACTATCTTATTCCGCGAAGGTGTCGATTTTCTGTTCATCTCTGATACCCTAGTACTTTCAAAACAACAATCATAATTCAATTTAATGAACCTGTATGTCTCTTTACCATAGTTGACCAAAAGTTGCTTAACACTTAGTTCCAGTCCATTTATGTTTGCCTGGTAAAAATTTAGACAGTCGATACAAAACTGTCTATCGATATATTTGATTAGTCCAGCATACCCCTCGCTCTCCGATTTTAACCATGGTTGCGCTTCGCGGAATAAACATTTTTTTTTTTTTTTTTTGTGAGCGCAACTAACGGTTGCGCTTCCCGGCATAAGATAGTTGCGCTTTAAAACGGTTGCGCTCCGAGGAATACCCCGAAAACCTCCGACCTTCCTTAAACTAAGATAAGGTTTCGTTGACAGTTATAATGAGAATGTCTAAAATACCTACTCGTTACCCAAAAACATCAACCACTCATAATTAAAATGATTGATGTTCGATTACAAATTACGATACAACTGTGAGCACTTGCTACATTTTAGCTAAATGTATCGTCGGATCTAAATATAAACATTCCATGTCGGATCACTATCAGATTCAGTCTGATCGCTGCGAGATTTCTAAATGCCAGATAGAAGAGATATGGAGAGTGCCACTATTAATACCTATGTCAAAATGCAAAATAAAAATCAAAATTCGTCCATGAAAATTAGGCTGATAACGGATGACAATCAATAATAATTTTTGAATTTCAAAAATAACATAAGACAAATTGTAGGTCTCTACTCTCCACATTTCGCGGGTTATGTTTAAGTCCCATATAATAGGGGGCGAGCCTATTGCCATCAATCGAACAAATCGTGACTCCAGCCTATATTTTTTTAGCACTTAATAATTAATTAACTGGTTAAATCTAATATATAAAATTCTCGTGTCACATACAGTGTTTGTCACCATACTCATCACAAACGGCATGGCCGGTTCTTATGAAATGATGTGTGTGTATTTGGTAGGTCGGAGAATAGGTCGTCAACATATTTTTATGTTACGGAACTAAGTTTAAAATCACCTATGTAAGCTTCTTGGTATAATATCCTTACCTTCTCTGTATGAGAAGTGGCATATGCAGTTAGTCTGCTATATTGTTGTTGTTGAAAACTGTACCTTATTTGTAACGTAGCAGTAATATTCTTCTTGTCACACGCGACGTGAGACAATACCTTTCTTTTAGTACAAATTCACATGCGATCACGTGATACGAACAAATGCGGAAGTAATTACAATCGTTTAGATCCGACAACCATGGCAGTCACAACACTATTATAATAGAACATCAATTTTATAGATCATTGATCTTTACCGGCTATTATTAAACTCTGGCGCACGTGTTTTCTGTCCCACTCGCACACTACACTAACCTTCACACTGAAAAGAGATAGATATAAAAACGTTTATTCGTTTTTGAAATGTGCCATCTTTTTTGCACTTTAGGAAGCTGTGTATGTTAGACAGGGATAGAGATAAAATCGATTAGTGGTAGTGAATACCAAAATGAGTGTAGTTACGTAGAGTTGGCTAAGATTATGAAATAATAGACGTGATTTGCGTTTTGGCGTGTGTTAGTATAATCGGAGCAAGATGGATTGAATGCGGCGCGATTGAAATAGAATTTAATAGGATTTCATCAGAGCATCTGCCTACTAATGAGTAGTTAGTAAACTGCATTAATTCTATGCATTCCTGGTACCACACTGTGTCAAAGGGAAGTTAGAATTTCTAGGAAATTATCAATTTAAAGTGAGTTTTCTTGGTAATTAATGTGTATTTACTTCGTAGAGATTTATTGGGTGAGTGCCAGGGTCTCTTTGAACTATCGCATCTTCAGATGACGTAGGTACCTAGTCGATGAGGGATGTTTCTGGTTTTTATTATAAACACGATTCTTCTTGGCATTTGGACACTCACAATCACTTTTTTATCTAGGTACTAAATATGACAAATATGATTATAAAACACCTCTGCAGTAACTGATTACTGCAGAGGTGTTTGGTGTGTTGAGGTGTGCCTGAGCACACCTTTCAATCGTGTCAATTAGAGACACAATAAAAAGACAATAACAACGCGAACGCCGGCGTTCGCTCGGGGTTTAATGAATTAATAAATTGTATTATTGTCCTTTGAAAATTAACTTCTACAGGCTTTGAAAATTTTGGTTCGTTCTTTCTGAAAGAACTAGAATATTGGTATTAATAGTCCTTATATAATAGGAGACGTACATAGATCGAAGTTACTATAATATTAATACTGTCCCAATGCTGGACAACAGCCTCTTTTCTTACAGAGAAGGCATTCCATCAAAAATCGGTTTGAAGATTTCAGATTTACATTTAATAAACACACATAATATTATATATAACACCTGGATTTTCTCATAATAAAAAGACTAAAGTCACTAAAAATTACGACAAACATTAAATATAACAACACACTGTCTTATCTACACAATATCTAACTCTATGAACACACACACACCCGCACACGCCACACACATCGACAAAATGATGGATTGTATCAGTAGATCTTTGTAAAATACTATTTTTTTTTTCATTTCATTTTAATTTCACGGCCACGGCAAGATGAACGAGTTCGCGTCACTAAGCATTGGCGAGTGCATTTATTTTAACATTTCTTCAATATACATTGCTTGTCTCAGTCTGGCGAATGGACGGATCTTTTTAACTATACAAGCAATGGATTTTGTCGTATTGTCAATTTTGAAGATGTTGTAATTTTCTTTGGGTTAGGTGGCCAAGGTACGGGATTTGCTAAGATGTCATATACTGTCCAACTGTCTCGTAGTGGGAGTCTGTGACTGAGATATTACAACAGGTGGCGAATTAAATGGCGGATAATAGCTGTATGCAAAACATATGGATTTTGTGTTCGTACAAAGTGTCATCGTTATTTTGTTAGTCTCGTAAAAGTCCATTGTTAAGCCACGACGGGTTTCAACAATACAATAAGGTGTACTGCTATTGGTAATTTGTCTTCTTGTCTTGAAGTTCAAACTCGAGTGTGACAAAGATTGTACGTTCTTATTTGCGCAATAGTAAAAAATATATTTGATAAATCGCTTACAAAATGAATACAAGTATTTTTCATTTTTTTTAATTACCTAAAGAGAGAGGGTTTGTGACGTCGTTTTTCAGTATAAACTGTACGGGATAGTAACGTCATTTGACATTTTGACTACGATATTTTTTTATGAGGCTAAAAAAAATAAAAATATGTGTCAAATGTTTTCTAGAAACTACAATTTATTCAACTAGCATGTTGGGGAAATCACAGAAGTAAACAATCTTCAAAGGGCATCATTAACTTGTAATGTAATTTACCGGCCATAATCGTAATATATCTGAGCACATGGCTATAAAACTTAAATGTTCTCAAACTGGCAGCACTCCACAGTAGGTATGCTAGGTTCAAATCGGCCTCCAGTCTAGCCCAAATGTTTGTGTGATGAGCACGATAATTTATTCTGTGTCTGGGTGTAATTTATCTATAATACGTATGTATTCCTCAAGTTCCGAGTCGAGCTCACAATTTCTGACAAATGCTTGCACTGACTGATCTCGTCCCCTCATATCTGTGTGGTTCTTGCTACACCGAAAGAAGCTCAGAGGTCACAGTCTCTTATAACGTCCAGACATTATCTTGATCATATCATGTAAGAACCATGCAGATTAGTGTCTGAGATAGTCTTTTGAGGATAGATCCGTCTGTCTATGCAAGTACTCTTCGTTAGCTAAGCGAGAACACCCAGAGATAATGTGTCGGATTGATTCTCCTGGACGGTGGCATGGCATGCCCGACAGATGTCAACCGTGCCATCTTTCACAATAAATCTCCGGTAGTTTCTCGTCATAATAACTTCATCCATAATTGCACAGACAAAACCTTCGGTTTCCCCAAAGAGGTCACCGAAACGCAGCCAGGACACGGACGCTAACTGGTCTATATCAGGCCCATGAAGGGCCCGGAAAAAACGTCCGTGAAGCTCCTTGCTCTGCCACACTTCCCTGCGATCGTTAGTGTCAAGCACTACAGGTTTGCGCCAGTTCTCTTTCGCCAAGGAGAGCGGTGTGAGGCCCTTGTCTACCGCGACCATATCTCGATGCATCCCCACTTCGGCTTTTAGGAAATATTCCCTGAGACTGTATATCTCGCGATTGTGGAGAGTCTTGGCGTTTAAAAAGCCTCGACCTCCACATTTTCGCGGGATATACAGTCTCATAACCGACGATCGTGGATGATGCATTCGATATGCGGTCAGCATTGTGCGGACCCTCTTATACAGGGTGTCAAGCTCTGTTTGAGTCCATTTGAGTATGCCGAAGGAGTACATCAAGACTGGCATGACCCAACCGTTGAAGGCGCGCACCTTGTTCAGCAGTATTAATGCCTAACGCCTCCGACATACCCAAATACTTCGGCTTCGGCAGGTTTCGATTGGAGAGAGGGCTCTAAGGTTTATGGAATCCGTTTATTATTATTATTATTTTTCGTTATGCGTGCTGGGCCAATCTTCCCGCTGCATGTAATGTGGTCTATATTTACCAGCACAGTTTGTAACAAGGTCTCTAGTAATACTAATCACAGTAAGTATGTCGGATTGGGTTCAGTCGAACAACATCAAAGAACTCAACAGACTACAATGTGCTATAAATTATATCTGTATCCGATACACATGGCACTGAAATTGGCGCCGAAACAGTTACTACGACAATAACATTAGTCCTAGAGATAGAAGATGGTAGATAACATATAAACACTTCTATTAAGAGAAACATACTTATATGTATATTTCTAAACACATACTTATTATAGATAAATTACACCCAGACACAGAATAAATGATCGTGGTTATCACATAAACATTTGTCCTGGGTAGGAATCGAACCCACGACCAACGGCCAGTCAAAATATCTGTGTATGTGTTATAGGCACACCTTTGCCTAATCCTTTTGGGAATACAGGCGTTTCCATAAGATTATTCTGGCATATAGTTACTAGAATCCCAGCGCTGTGAATAATATAATTACACTCACTGTCCTCTAGTTTCTCGATGTATTGTAATTGTTTTTGTTACAAAAGGCGCTTGCTTTCGATTGGATTAATTCAGAGATTTAAAATACTATAGAGCGGGCATGTCAAGGAAATGTCATAGAAAAACTTTGATCCCATGTCTCAGTAACGCCATCTAGAATAATATATGAATATTGGAGCGGCAGCGGAGCGTAGGTACTACAAAAAACTCATAGACTTTGTATCCAGCAGGACACACTTTTTCGGACGAAAATTTTGTTCGTGATGTCCGGTCTATAGGTATTGAATGTCTTTGGATTAATTATTATTTGCATTTCTGCTTAACGTTTAGGGGAATATATTGGTGGTAGCAATGTAGAGAAGAACATAATATTCTACAGTATCGCAATGTCACATGACATTTCAAATGATCCACTGCGATTGGTTTTTTATTTAAAATAAAAAGAATTCTATAAAACTCGGCGCTATCGGTCGTACTCGAATTATTTTATAATTTCACACAATTTCAATGCACTTTATGATTACAATATTAATGAGTCGAGAGATTGTATTAGAAAATACTCACATACTGTTGATTTAAATATAGTTTCAGCTCACGACTGACGACCAATCGTAATGCAAAGATAGTTGTAAGCTTACCTGAAACAAATAAAAAAAACAATCATTAACAGACGTCGCAGTTTAGAAAATATTGCAATCTCTTTCTAACGGGTGACATAAGAAAGAGACGGAATATCAACTGTCAAAATGACAGCTATTTTAAATGTCAAGCCAATTTTTACTATTTCATTTGTAGTTAGTTTCAGTGTACATATTTATTTTATTTTAATTAGTTTTATTGTATTTTCTGTATTTTAGTTACCTTCATAAATAAAGAGTGATACATTCTAAACAAGCCAAGGTGGACACACTTCTTGCTTGGACACAGTTCAGTAATATTCAGTAAATAAATAAATTTTAAACAAGGCCATCTAGTGCCAAAGTAAGCAGAGCTTGTGCTATGACTACTAGACAACTGATAAACATACTTATATATTTCTATTTTTTTATGTATGTTATTGTTTATATACCCCAACACAGAACAGAACTATCATGGTAATCACCATAGAAATCTAATTTATTATATCTATGGTAATCACACACACATTTATTCTGGGTGAGAATCGAGACTACGATCTCCGGTATAGTAATCAGTGGTACTGATTACTATACCGGAGATCGTAGTCTAAAGGCCAGTCAAGGTATAAAACTAACAAATAAATATGAAATAAAATATTGAAGTGCCAAGAAAACAAATCGAATTTTAAGTTAATCACATCCAATTTACATTTTCCGAAGATTAGCGCTGACAACTGACTTTCACTGAGAGAGTTCAATGCTTCGCTGGTTAACAACCGCAAACATTGTTGTCAATCATATAATAACACAAAGAGGAGGTGCTACACAGTAATAGCCTCACAGGTCGATCGAAGGTAAAACTACACTTAACGAGGTTGGTCCGTCGAATGGTAACCATTCATTACATATATTATCAAGACTCCTCCGTGCCTCGGAAAGCACGTTAAGCCGTTGGGTCCCGGCTTATAAGTAGTCAGAAACTCAGTACGTCTGGCAACCAGTTTAACCAAGGGGCGTGTGACCCAGTAACTGGGTTGTGGAAATCAGACAGGCAGTCGCTCCATGTAAAACACTGGTATTCAGCTGGTATTCTGCTAACTAACTGGTGTCCAGTTGTACCTTGATGACAACTGAGATAATATAATAATAGTGGAAGTGAGGTGGCACATATTCACCTTACATCACATGTAAGGTGAATATGTGCCACCTCACTTATTAAACACACACAGAAACCTGCTCACACATTCACGAACACTCACAACTACACACACACACCGCCACACACATATTGTGTATTCTCACACACTTACACAAATATTGTATGTTTATATGAAAATATAGTTTAAATATATGGTATGAAAGAGCGGAGTATCTCAATACTTACAGGCATTTCTTGCTTAAAGAGAGGCTCCAATCACTGTTTTTACTGTTCAAAACGTTTAAGAAATATTTTTTTTGACGTGTTTAATTTTTTTGAATATTACCTACAAAAAAAACTTTTTTGCAAAAAATAAAACCGACTTAAAAACACTAACCGGTGTAAAATAACTCTAAATTAGGAAGACGTGGCTTTGATGATTTGTCTTATTCATGATGGGCCACCGACTTCCGAATTTAGAGTTATTTTACACCGGTTAGTGTTTTTTTAAGTCGGTTTTATTTTTTGCAAAAAAGTTTTTATTTTTCCATTTTTCAGAGCATACAGGCGTGATGATACGTCCTGATGTTGTATAAACAATAAACATCCAAGCGATTCCAGAAATCACGACAGATTTGCCGTCTATTTTTGAAGAGTTCCATTCTATATCTCCGAAAATCAGCACCAGATCTTCACCAAATTAAAATCGGGCCACAAATGGCGGAGAAATCAGGTAACAAACATAAAAAAAAATGCATACACAGAACTTCCCCTTTTTTTTGAAGTCGGTTAAAAAATTGGTATTGCACTTTAAGCCGACTTCAAGTTACGTTGACTATCAGACGGGGCACTGTGCGCTTCGTCACATCACTGCGAGTGCGCGTGACGTCATCCTAGATACACACTGATGACAGCCAATACGAAACTAGCTGTTTGACAGTTGATCGTTGGACACTTTGCCCAGTTATCATCACTAAGGAACTGTGAACGGAGATACGTTATTCTTTATCAATTCAAAATGGCTACCTACCTCAGTCAAACTCAAATCATTTATTTCAAATAGACCATTAAAAGGAACTTTTGAACGTTCGTCGAAATTGTTGTCCAACGATTCACCTGGGGGTCGAGTCTGCTATTGCAATCGTGTCTCAATGACCGGTCAATGATCGATTTTTGACGTATAACGTCAAAGTTATGACACATTTCCCATACAAAAACTGTCAAAGTTGTCAAATATTAGATCAATGACCGGTCATTGAGACACGATTGCAACAGCAGACTCGAGCCCTTGTTAGACAGATAAACAAACACGTTGCCCAGTGATCGAAATATCCCGGCTGGTTAGACTGGAAGACGAACCGAACATAGTTTGGAAAAAGGAAGGCAGATGCCGATAACTAGTCTCTCTGCCTACCTACCTTTAGCACAAGCGGCTCTCATATAAAGGTAAGTAATACCGCTTGTATAGCCGATCCGGGTCAACCGGCCACTGAGGCGGCCATTTTCGCAAAATGAAAATAAAATCCACGCTAAAGGCTACTTGTAAATAAATTGCGAATTCAGCAACTGTAAAATACGAGTGGTGCGGGCACGCCGCGGATACTGCCTGTTCGGATCTATCCTGTGCGGATCTCTGCGGGTATTTTTAATAAGTACCTACACATGATGTTCACTACATTATTCTGCTGTCAGCGTTGAAATTTTTCATTAGCTTATTGATTATAGAAGAAATATTTTTTTTTTATTCTTTCTCTTTCTGCTACATGGCAATCAGTTCAATTAACAAGAAGCCTTGCTTTTGTCCGATTGTACATCTGTAATGAATTTAGTCACAGTGAGCCTTGCCAATGTACTGGGAGGCTTTTACTTCCAGCAGTAGCAGTAGCAGAATCTATCGAGGAGTGTGGAGACGCTATGTCTCTTTAATCGTTTGTGCTGTTTGTAGTGATCCGCATCCACTTAGTTTTCCAGCTAGTGTATTCCAATGTCTATAATCTCTTTTGATATTTGATGCTGTGGTTAGTGATCTCTTCCTTGACTGTGTTCAATTTTAAATCATTATAGATTAGTTTGTTAGAAGAAATAATGCTCGCTTTTGTAGACTTTTGTCGACTGAAGAATCAACACGTTTCTTCAGTGACCGAGCCGTGGTACAACTGCGATGTCTAACTGGTTACAACCAGTTGGACATCGCAGTTGTACTACGGAGAAATAAATTTACCCATGGTTCAACTCTTTTTTCTGATATTTATGATTATGTCCCGTGGTACATACAACGGTGGAATTATGTCCAACTGGTTGGACCACGGGGATAAGATGATCGTGTAAAACAAATGAACGTCTAAAACACAAAACTTGGGGCATCCCGACGTTAGGTTAGTTAGGTTCCTTTAAACCCTGCAGACAGAAATCCGTCGTCTACGCTTTTTAAATTTCTTCGTTGTTATGGCACTTCATTGCAATAGATAACCTTTTCCTCTTTATTACCAGGAGTTGTTCCATAGATACATTCAATTTCCAGAAGTACAACTAGTTGGACCACGGAAAGAACAATTCACTCGAGTTGAACCATTGGTAAAGATATTTCCACATAGAACAACCAGTTGAACCATGGGTGAATTTACTTCTCCGTAGCGTAGTACAACCAGTTGGACATCCCAGTTGTACCACGGGTCGGGAGTGGTTTCTTCTCTTAATTCTTGACATTGTCGTGCTCCAAACAAAGGAAATGATTCTACAATCTGTAAATTTGTAGATTCTTCTTTAGACAAAATCAGTTTCTACGGTGTCTACGGTACAGACGCCAGCACATCAAGTTACCCCAATGTGTCAAATTTCTTTAATCGTTTTTCAACTTTTTATCAAAACAGAATAAGGTTCATATTCCATTGGGAAAAGTTGACACATTGGGGAAACTTGATGTGCTGTACATCGATTTCCCTTCAAACCTGTAATATTTTTAATGTTATATTTTGTTTCTGTCACCGCGAGCTATAAATTTCCTTATCTTGCGAATAGAGTATTGTAGTGGAGGTGTAGGTACAACCGTTTTACGATGATTTTTACGAGTGCACGTTACTGTTTTCCATATCAGTATACCAACTATATTGTAGTTTGATTCGTGTTGAATATATTTCGTTTCTGTGCCTCTCTGCTAACACGTCTTAATACAACAGTTTGTTGCTTTGCAAATGATTAGTATTTATGTATTGTATTTTTTCTTATTTATACTTATTTTATACATATATTCAAATAGTCATTTATGGAATATATTTATGTTAAAAGTACACCACAAACTGTCTGCTCTTTTTTTCTCCTTTACTGTCAAGTCCATCCACAGGTTGTCTATAAGAGATCGCTTTTAGCTATAAGGCCGCTCATTGTATCACCCTTTGTAAGTTTTTATGGTGTACAATGAAGAGTATTCCATTCTGTACTCACAACGACGTCACTGTACATAATTTATGTTTGTTTGTTTCTATTAATATGCCTTTGCAAACCTGTTTTACAAGTCAACTTTATTTATTCATTAATAGATTTTGTCTATTTTTAAAAACACGATGAATACATGGCACTAGTCGAGGTCAAAGATCTTTAGTTTATAGGCCTGATATAAAAGCCGGACAGAGGTTGCTTAACTCATCATTGCTAAAGTTTTGTTCCGCCATTTCTTCCCAGCAAAAACACTAGGTGGTGGAGAGCAGACGTTTTGGGGGTCTGTTTGTTATTTTTGTATAATTGACGTTCATAAAGTAGGTACTCATTTGAATAAATTTATTTACATTTGATTATGAACACTTTTAACTGTGGATTATTCCCAAAACCCGCAATAAATAAATTTAAATGACATTTATTTCTGGAAGTAGAACTTTCCAGATACTGTTACGGACTAATTTCTGAAAAGAAATGCCGATAAAACTCAGGCGTCATGGTCTCTTTCAAAGTCCAGACATAAGATTGTATTAATATCTAGTAAAGAATAGCTGTACAAATGCTTTTTTTCTAGTTAAGAGTTACGTGGACATCGGGGTATGGAACGTTATTCACACATAAAAAGTATAACAACCCTTTTTCGGCTTTAAATATAAAATAGTGTAAAAATAATATATTATCACATTTATTAAAAAAGATACAGTTATTGAGAAAGTCATCCAGGTGTTAAATCAAAAACAAAACCAGTCAATGCCTACTTCAAATTCAACATCTCTTAAAAAAATATCTCGACAAGCATTGTAATCGAGTGCGGATCAAGTGCGGATATTTGAAAGCGCGGATATCCGGCGCGGCACATCCCTACTTCATCACGGATGGCGAGTTCTCCACGGCCTGCACTACAAACTCGAAATATTGGCGCGTCCTGCCCGCTCCGACATGTTTTTGTGCAGAAATATTACAGTTATATGCAGTTATATTATATTCAGGTAAATTATTATGTGTAATGTAGACCGATATTACTTTTTGTGTGTTTGGTAACTAACCGACCCCTTTGACTGGCCTGTTGGTCTAGTGGTTAGTGATCCTGACTGAGGTCGTGGCTTCGATTCTCACGTAGTACAAATGTTTGTGTGATGAGCACGAACATTTGTTCTGTCTGGGTGTAATTTATGTATAATATGTATGTATCTTCTAGCATGATCGCCGTCGAAGTGACAGAGTGTAGGAGTATTTATGCCGATCATAGAAGAAAAAATTTTTGTTATTGTAGACTATAATATTGTCGACTGCAGAATCAACACAATTTCTTCTCTTCATTCTACGCATTTGACATTTTATTGACGAACATCACCAAAAAGGTCTGTGTATGTCCTTCTAGAGCGTCCCCTCCCGGCGTTTCTACTTCCATCTACCACATCATGCATCATCCTTTCAACGTGGGCCACCTGGGCTCATAACGCCTTGCCTGTTGATCGAGTAGTTTGTGACCCTGACTGCTATGCCGGAATTCGTGGGTTCGATTCGCACCCAGGACAAATGATAGTGTGATGAGCGTGATCATTCGTTCTGTGTCTGGGTGTAATTTATCTAAACTATGGATATATTTAAAAATGTTTAAGCATGTTATCTGTTATATGTTTAGTACCTAATACGAGCTCTGTTTAGCTTTGGACTAGAAGGCGTTGTTTGAAAAATTGTGGAATATAGTATGATATTACTATTACAAGCATACGTACTTTTTGAATAATTACAATAATATAGGTAATACATTATACAGGGTGTCTCATTCAAATGGGTCAGTATCGGAAAGTCTGAAACTATAAGACATACGAAGGTCTGTTCTGAGGAACCATGTCATCGATTTTAATAAAAAGAGAAACTGCATTCATACATTTAAAAAAAAAACATCTGTACTCCGTTCGGGTATCGAACCCGGTTATTTTGAAAAAAAAAAACATACACTATTTCTATTTAGATATCGATTGTGGAGGTCTTAAACAGTAAATGTCTGTATGAAACATGATGTCTAAAATGAATAAAATGCACTGTTTCCACATACTTTAATTTATTTTAGTAGGTGTTCGAAGTGACCACGTTTACAATATTACTACAATTACAGATGTTTTTTAAAATGTATGAATGCAGTTTTTCTTGTTATTAAAATCGATGACATGGTTCCTCAGAACAGATCTTCGTATGTCTTATAGTTTAGTTAGTTTCAGACTTTCCCATACTGACCCATTTGAATGAGACACCCTGTATATTTAATAATCTACCAAATTCTTTTATTTATTTCGAATTATATCTTGTTTTATCTGTGTTATCTGAACAAAACAACCCTTTCCATTACCAGAAGCTCATAAATAGCTAAGGTATCATTGTAGCCAAGTGTAACGTGCCGTAACACAAAACTCCTCAAATTAAGGTCACAGTCAACTAACGTAGTCTGAAAAATATCCCACTGTAGTACAGACCGTATCGACCGCGTATACCTCATTACGGCTGGCCTCGCCCCGGAACACCGCGGGACTGTCGCTTCCGTCCGGACTCGGGCAAAGTCCCGGGAAACGGGATTACGGGGCTGTACGGATGAAACGTTTTTAGAAAAATGTTGCTAATGAGGGTTATGTTGGGTCTTAGAGCTTATTCGAAAAGTGAGTATGTTTTGAACTATTACAATGTTGTGATTCTTACCTTACATAACCATTTCAGACACTCATTTGCATGGTTCTTATATGATTAGACCAAGATAATGTCGGAACTTTAAAAGAGACTGTGATGCCTGAGTTTCTTTCGGTGTTTCTTCTCGGAGTAGTCAGATAGTGAAACTCCGATCTCATCTACTAGTTAAAAAATGACGTGAAAAGTGTTTGTGAAAACCTTTTTACAGAAATAAACTTATTTTTTTTTAATTTTAAATAGGTTACATGGATCAGTTTTGCTAGTCAGTACGTACTATTATTACTAACTATTGTACTAACTACATGTATAATATCAGTGACTGCTGATTGTAACTTCCTCGTTGGTATAGTGGTCACAAGCACTACTGCTGAGCATACGGTGCCGGGTTCGATACCCGGGTCGGAGTTTTTCCATCTGGGATGGCTGCTACTGAGAAAGTAGCAGCCCAGAGTCTGGATTTGAGCCTGATTGATGGCAATAGGCTCGGCCCCTATTACTTGGGATTTTAACATAACACGCGAAATGACCCTCATACTACCAGGTACACCCTGCCTAAACCTTTGGGGATTACAGGTGTGAAGTTATGTATTGTTTAGTTATGTTATTATTTTGTTTCATACTTTTTAGAGAGCGAATTTGACTTATTTTTTTACCACAATCTCTCTACTGTTAGTAAAAATGCGCCTTATTTACAGAAGACTACAAGAAGAACATCAAATCACTAATAATGCATATTTCATGAGAACGCGACCTGCGCTGAAAACTGAATAAATACCGTTGCAGCCGCTTCTACAGGACAGAAAAACAAACCGAGATAACAAAATAAATATCTAGCAATTTCCCGCGTCCTCCGGGACCGTCATGTTCCCGGAAGTGGCCGGAACTCCGCCTTTTCCCCATCACTATCTCGTGTCAAATTGTTTAAAATACTAGTTTCATTTATCACCTGTAGGCTCGGCTGTTGCTGGCACATTGCCACCATGATGTCGTCAGAACGGAATATATCGATTGGTTATTGTTTTAAATATATTTTTTTTATTAATTTAGACCTTGTCCTTTAAGATTTTTATCTTATTTTTGCTTGAAACTTTAAGTACCATGAAAAAAATCAATATTTATATCTAACCCTATGAGTTTGTTCTTAAAAGAAAATAATACGTAGCTTCAATTTAAGTTTAAGTTTTACTGTATTGGACAGAATTTACAGTTTTATACGGTTTAAAGTACCTATATACATTTGGAAAAAAAATGAGAATAAAGGGATAGGGAGGATAACGAACAATTCCAATGCTAGAGGTGTCCTTACTCATGTATCGAACTCATGGTTAACTGGCCTGTTGGTCTAGTACTTAGTGGCCCAGACTGCTATGCCAGAGGCCGTGGGTTCGATTCCCACCCAAGACAAATGTTTGTGTGATGAGCACGATCATTTGTTTTGTGTCTGGGTGTAATTTGATTTGATTTTGATAAATGATATGTATGTAGGTATTTAGAAATATACATACAAGTATGTTTATCAGTTGTTTAGTCCCCATAACACAAGCTTAGCTTGGGACTAGATGACGTTGTGTGAAAGTTGTGGAATATTATTACGGTGTCTTTATGTGCGGTCGATGTTCATTCCACCCTGTCGACTAGTGGTTGCCGATTGGCTAAATTCGTCCGTTTTATTATAAGGTTAAACTACCTTTTGGAAGAGGCCACTAGAATCATTTTCTTTTTTTTTTACTTTTAAGTAGAATAGAATAGAATAAGTACTTTATTGTACACCATAAAAACTCACAAATAATAACTACGTATTACGTTCAAAAGTGACTTCTAACTGTCTAATTAAAATAAATGATTTGACGTTGACTTATAAGGCGGCTTTTTATTTTATTTTATTACTTTTAGGAAAACTTACAGCTACTTAATACATTCAAATAGTCAGCAGTAATATACAGAATAGGGCCAATTACAAGTTTTCACCGCCGCGGCGCCGTTCCCGCCGTGTTCCGCAAGCAATTGGAAATTCGACGGCCATAACTTTCTATTCTTCATCTGGATAACAATTTTAAACTATGATTTAGAGGTTTATTATCTTTTGAAAGCCAGTTGGAAGTCAGTTTTTTTCTCAAAGTGACAGAAAACCAACAATAAATGAAAAAGCTGCTTTGATTTCGTTTTTAACCGACTTCAAAAAAAGGAGGAGGTTCTATGTTCGTGTGTATGTATTTTTTTTTTTTTTGTATGTTACCTGATTTCTCCCCCATTTTTGGAACGATTCTCAAAATTCTTTTTTTATTTGAAAGAGTATACTCCCGAGGTGGTCCCATTTTAATTTGGTGAAGATCTGGTGCTGATCTTCGGAGATATACAACGGAACTCTTCAAAAATAGACGGCAAATCTGTCGTGATTGCTGGAATCGCTTGGATGTTTATTGTTTATACAACATCATGACGTATCATCACGCCTGTATGCATTGAGGGGTACGCAGGTGTGTACAATATACCTAAATTTCGACCGTTAGGTATGTTAAGTTTAATTTATTAGGGATAAGGAGATAACCCTATTACCATGACACGTATTGTTAACAATTAACAATATAAATAAATTCATGGCAAAAATATTTGTATGGCAACAACTAAAAATGGAAAAATCAAAACTTTTTTGCAAAAAATAAAACCGACTTAAAAAACACTAACCGGTGTAAAATAACTCTAAATTCGGAAGTCGGTGGCCCATCATGAATAAGACAAAACCACTAAAGCCACAGACTTCCTAATAGGGAATATGCATGTAATTTAAATATCGTTCGAATATTTTTTTTCCGAATCTTTAATAGCAGAAAATATGAACTAAATCATTGTTTTACTTTTAAATAGCGTCATTATTATTTAAAATTAAAAATAAAAGTGCGAATTAAGCGCGGGAAATTCAAATTTGTGAAACGCATCACCATTGGTTATAACGAAAATTGACGTCAAATACTACGACAACAACTCAACATCAATGTGTAAGTATGTATGTTGGAATGGACTTTTTATTGGAAAACATAATTATTGCTGTGTTTGTTGTGAACTAATTTAATGTTCAAGTGTAATTTTAGCTTCATAGTGAGGTTATTTAACATTTAAGAAAAATGACTGAAAGTGGTTTTGTAAAAGCACAATCTGACAATGTTTATTGCATTCGGGTACAAGCAATACCGGTAAACTGGTTTTTGAGCTTTTTCCATGGTGAAATGGTTAGAAGAACGAAAACACCCTAAGTAATAGTAATAGGATCATAGTTAATGACGTAATCGAAATGGCGCGCGAAAATGGCGGCGTTTAAACCGCTCAAATTTATTCTGTATTTTAAATATTTTTTTAAGCTTCATTACTGCATTTTTAAATATGTTTATATTTTTTTTCTATGTTAAAAGGTTGTAAACAGTGAATTAAAATTATAAAAAAAATACATGCATATACCCTATTTAGAGTTTAGAGTTATTTTACACCGGTTAGTGTTTTTTAAGTCGGTTTTATTTTTTGCAAAAAAGTTTTTTACAAGTAGATGTATTATCAAGGATTTTGATAAAAGCGTAGAGGCAAATATGCTCAGGCTCGGTAACACTGCCACAGTATTACACAACATGACGCAACAACACATAGTGATTGAAAATATAATAATGTGAAATAGATCGTCAGCCTTGACCAGCCGGAAACGGAAGGCATTTACGTCGGAATGAACTTTGAAATACGCTCTATGGCTCGAAGCGGTTATTTGCTCGCGGTAATGAAATTTTTATTTTCTATTTTAATTTCGGTTGTCGTTTGATATTGAGTCATGTGAACTGAAAGTTTACGAAGACCTCTTGGTTGATTATGCTATCCTAATACCTGATCTTGGTACTAGACACTCACTCACTCCCATATGCACACTACACATACACTCACCAACTCACACAATTTCACGCACATTACTATTTTTAACCGACTTTCAAAAAAGGAGGAGGTTCTATGTTCGTGTGTATGTATTTTTTTTTTTTTTTTTTTTTTTTTTTTTTTTTTTTTTTTTTTTTTTTATGTATGTTACCTGATTTCTCCCCCATTTGTGGACCGATTCTCAAAATTCTTTTTTTATTTGAAAGAGTATACTCCTGAGGTGGTCCCATTTTAATTTGGTGAAGATCTGGTGCTGATCTTCGGAGATATACAACGGAACTCTTCCAAAATAAACGGCAAATCTGTCGTGATTGCTGGAATCGCTTGGATGTTTATTGTTTATACAACATAATGAAGTATCATCACGCCTGCATGCTCTGAGGGGTACGCAGGTGGGTACAATATACCTAGATTTCGTCAGTTAGGTATGTTAATTTTAAGTTATTAGGGATTAGTGGAAAACCCTATTATGATGACATGTATTGTTAACAATAAACAATATAAAATAAATTCATGGCAAATGTTTTTATGGTAACAACTAAAAATGGAAAAATAAAAAACTTTTTTGCAAAAAATAAAACCGACTTCAAAAAAACACTAAACGGTGTAAAATAACTCTAAATTCGGAAGTCGGTGGCCCATCAAGAATAAGACAAAAGTACCAAAGCCACAGACTTCCTAATTTAGAGTTATTTTACACCGTTTAGTGTTTTTTTGAAGTCGGTTTTATTTTTTGCAAAAAAGTTTTTTTCTATTTTTAATTCGGTTGTCGTATGTTATTGAGTCATGTGAACTGAAAGTTTACAAAGACCTCCTGGTTGATGATGCTATCCTGGTACCTGACCTTGGTACCTGGTACGTATATGCACACCCACAACACATTGGGCCACGTGCAGTGTGCACACTACATAATACACTCATCAACTCACACAATTTCACACAAATTATTATTTTCTATTTTTAATTCGGTTGTCGTATAATAAATATGTGAGTCATATGAACTGAAAGTTAACGAAGACCTCCTGGTTGATGATGCTATCCTAGTACCTGATCTTGGTTTTACTAAACTTTGGGTTCCTTTTGTGGGAATTGTGTCTAAATAATAATAATAATATTACACCTGACTGCCTGGTTCGATGAGGTCCCGGGTTCGATACCAGACTCAGTTAAAGTGTTATTGAGATTTCCGTCTAGAATTTCTCGATAGCAACCTGGAGTCTGGATTCGTGCCCGATTGATGGCAATAGGCTTGCACCCTATTACAGTATGGGCCTTAAACATAATTGACGAAATGTGGGTGTAGTACACCTCTGCCTAGCCTTTTAGGTACCAACACATAACATAAAGTCACAGGCGTGACTTTATGATGTGTTGTGTAAAGCTTGTGACGTTTGTAGGGGTTTATAATCTCTGGATCTTCGGAACCGATTTTGTAAATTCTTCTATCAATAGAAAACCGCATTATTGGCAAGTGTTATAGGTAATATTTTATTATCAACCTAAAAGCCCTCTCTTAGTTTAGGCGATGTTAGATTATGAAACGCGAGCGAAATGATAGTAGCAAACAAAGTCCTGATTCTAGCATTTCTTCTTTATCCTACATACAATTGCAATTATCTCTATGTTACTTAGTGTAATTAGTATTGTACCGTATTAAGTAATTTTAGAATAAATTAATAATAATACATAAATACACAAAGTCACGCCTTTTTCTTTGGGTAGGCAGAAACTACAGTGCGCCATATTCTTGTGTTTATTATGTCGTTTCTTTACCCTTAATCTCCATAATCTCCACATCCGACCTTGCTCTGCTGCCCTGGTACAGTAAATGGTCACGGGTATACGGCATCATAATTACGGCATGTAGACCAGTCTAGACCGGCGGTGTGCTTTCACCCACGAGTACTAGAAGTGGAAGTGGGTCGCGGCGAGGGATTGCACTAACATTCTATGTCGCCCTAGTACCTATTTTGTAGTTCTTTAGACTTTGTTAACAAAGATGTTAAATATCGTCTACTGTTGCTGTTTCTTTCTTGCACATAGCATTGAATAGAGATAGAAGAAAATCGAATGTGTCAAATTCAATAACATTAAATCAAAATCAAAAGTCATTTCTTCAAATAAAGCTAAGGATCGACACTTTTTGAACGTCAAAACTGCACAAGTATTGCTGTTGGTCTAGTATATGTATAGTTAGTGCTCCTGACTGCAATGCCAGAGGTCGTGGCTTCGATTTTCACCCAGGACAAATGTTTGTGTGATGAGCATGCTCATTCATTCTATGTCTGGGTGTAATGTAATAAAACTCCTGCACTCCAGTAATTGTATTTATTCCACATGCTACATATAGAAACCAGGGCTTACACAACTCTTATAAGTACTTAGACTAAACTTGGTAATGCTCAACACAAATGTACGTCCGACCTCGACGAGAGCCAAAGGAACAAGACCGTTTTAAAAAATGTCTTCGTCCGCCATCACGGCAAACTGACAGCTTTACCATAGATACACAATTTAACTATTTCGGTGTTGTCAGCACATTTATTAGATTGCAATTTTGAATAGATTACAAAAATCAATTAAATTAGAATCTTCTATGTAACAAATCGTTATTTCTTACATCGAAACCTAACAGTAATTTTTCAATAATATGTATGTATATTAGAAATATATAAATACGTTTATCAGTTGTTCAGTACCCATAACACAAGCTCTGCTTAGCTTGGGACTAGATGGCGTTGTGTGAAAGTTGTAGAATATTAATAGATATTATTATCTGTGGTCCCAAGTATTGACCTCTAACCTTTCGTAAACTAAGTAGGTAATCCTAGTCCACAATCACTGTAAACAGTACATAAATGTAACAATGCTTAGTATTCATCCCTCACTGGGACCCCAAAGTACGTCTGATTAAAAGACCTTGAGGTCAATTCACCCTGTAATTTATCCCCGACGCGTCTGGGTTACAGGTCAATTAATTTGGGAAGAACCCGAGACACAAAGCACAGATGTGTGGGCTAGGGTTGGGAAAAATTCGGGTATTTACCCGCACACATCCGCACTTTAATCAGATATCTTTTGTGCACGAAATTTTCAATTATGATCTTTTTTAAATAGATGGTAGATAGTGCGGATTTATTTTTTCATAAACCAAATAAAAATTAGCATCTCTTAGTAAGAATTAAGTTAGAATGTTCAAATAATTTAAGCCTTAAATTTCCTCGCGTTTTTTATTAGAGCCTTCCGAATGTCAACTACAAGTATGTATGACAACGCATGTCCATTAATAAGTATATAAAGGGTGGGAAAAAAATAATGGGTCCTACAGTACAGGGAAACCTATTATTTTTAATCTTTAACATTTTCACCTTCCAGACTTCCAGACAGAAATTTTATGCGCGCGGCTCACTGGTTACCGGCGTGGTGTGCCAAGTGATTTTATAGCAATATTTTACTTAAAGAAAACATTGCTTGACTCCACGAAACAGCTCAGCAGCCAATCGTTTAACCATTGCGCCTACCTTGCCGTTAACATTAATTTAAAGGTCAGCAAATTTTAGCAACACGGAACCTCTCAGTCTTCGACAAGACTCGCACAGGCCACTAATAAACTATTTCCCGCCTCAGACATTACTCGTTAATTGCTAGCTTGTACGTTATTAATGTTCTGATTAGCGGACGTGTCGCGTATCCCGTCTGCTGACTCGCCATTCGGCTTTCGGCCCTCGGCACTCGGCACTCGGCTACTGACCTTAGAGGTCTTTTAATCAAGCGCCATGTTGGATTGTCTGCTAAGCATTTACAAGACGGGATTTCCTGCGATCAGATAGTTTTATATTTGTACTTTTTTAAGCAAAAGAAGTACCTATATAAGAATCGTAGCAGATTGCGCTCTGTAGTTTCTGCCTACCCACATGGCGTAAAGACGTGAGTTTTATGTATCTAGATGCCCAAACAAACGTAGTTCTTTGTTTTTATTCTCATACTGAATATACACACATTTTATAAGAGTCGGTAAAGCCGTTTCGGAGGAGTTTTGTAACAAACACTGTCACATTTACATATAAGAAGATTTTTTTAAGCAAAAGAAGTATAATTATAAAAATCGTTGGCGCTCTGTTGTTTCTGCTTACCCTTACAGGGGAAAGGCGTGAGCATTAGTCACCACGCTAGCACAAGGCAATTGGGGGAATCGAACCCGTGACACGCAGCTCAACAGTCAATCGCTCAGCTACTGCGCCAAACAAAAGTAAAGCAATCAAAGGTACCTACAAAATATTAATTGTAATGAAGGCTCACATACACAATAATATGAGTATTATTGTGTATGTGAGGCAAAACACGCGAATATTGAAATCAGCTATTTGAAAGAGACATTTTAATTCCGAACACGGCCGCAGGTGGCGCCTCGAGTCATGTTAGAAATTTTTGCGATGGCGCGTGGTATTTGTCGATAAAATGCATTCTGTACTTCAATATACATAACTAGCAGTACACCCGTTACTTTGCCTGTGTGGGTTTCGTACGTTTGCCTTCGAAAGATAGCAATTACTCGCTGAAAATGTTAGGTGTTTTAAAATCGGTTTAGCTATTTCTGAGTTTAACTTTTACAAACCGACACATAACGAATCATGCCTGTAATCCCCGTAGGGTTAATTTTTAGATGGCTTTGCCCGACCCGTGGATCGAAACCGGGATCTCATGGTCAGCAGCAGCGCTTGCGATCACTAGATTAACGAGACAGTCACAGTTGATATTTGTTTAAAAGGGAAGATTTTTCAATAGTCATAAGCAGAGCTTGTGTTATGGGTACTAGACAACTGACAAACATACTTATATATTTCTTTCACATATGACAGGTAAATTACACCCTGACACAGATTAAATAACCGTGCTCATCACACAAACATTTGTCTTGGGTTGGAATCGAACCCACGACCTCCGGCATAGCATTCAGGGCCACTAAGCACTAGATTAACAGGCCAGTGTCTAAACAGTACTTTATGTATGGATGATATACCAATAAAGTTTAATTATTACCTCCTACTATTACCAGTTCACATACTACTACCTACTTTAGTATTGTATGTAACATAGAGACACGCAGCGCAGTAGTTCAGTTTAAAATTATGTATTTTGTTTCTTTCAAAATCAATGCATTTCAGTAAGGTAGTTAGGTTAGGTAGTTAAGTTCGCTATAGGATAGGTATGGAGAGTTAGGTTAGGTTATATGTATATATTTATGTTGTTATTTTAATTCTAGGCCATGAATCCTACACAACTGATAATTATACTCGTACTAAATCTAAATACATCATACATATTATAGTTAAATTACACCCAGACACAGAACAAATGGTTGTATACTCATCTTATAAACATTTGTCTTGGGTGGGAATCGAACCCACGACCTCCGGCATAGCAGTCAGAGCCACCAAACACTTATGATTATTATTACTTCCACATTCCTTGGAAAGAGAGCGTGTGTGTATGACAACAAGTATGAATGTAAACGAAGCAAAATATGTATGTCAGAATCGTAGCAGATAGCGCTCTGTAGTTTCTGCCTGCTCCCATATGAAAAAAGCGTATATGTATGTATGTAGGTCTGTTCGTCACTCTACTAAATACTAGCTCGATATAAACAAGCCCTTGAAGCTAAATCTATTACTAAACTATTACCGCGATACCCGGCCATCAAACTTCACGAAGTATCTAGTGTATTAAATTACCCTTCCTTTGACAATTACCCGGGTAGTCACTGCCCGGTTCTACCCGGACATAACTAGCTGTTTCCTGTTAATGGTAACACAGTTAATTTTAATGGAGGACTAGTTAAATTTGCTCGGAAGAGAAGGTAATAATTTAACTCAATTCTTATACCATCCATACATAAAGTAATACTTAGACTGGCTTGTTAATCTAGTAGTTAGTGACCCTGACTGCTATGCCGGAGGTCGTGGGTTTGATTCCCACCCAGGACAAATGTTTGTGTGATGTGCACGATTATTTGTTCTGTGTCTGGGTGTAATTTATCTATAATATGTATGTATTTAGAAATAAATAAGTATGTTTATCAGCTGTTTAGTCCCCATAACACAAGCTCTGCTTAGCTTAGGACTAGATGGCGTTGTGTGAAAGTTGTGGAATATTTATTTATTTATTATTTTTTTGAAATATCGATGTGACGAAAGAAAGAGTTTCTAGAAGGATTTCACAACAAAAATAAATAAATATAATTTCAACAAACTACACAATACAATGTAAGTCAGTGACATAACGGAGGAGGTGCGCCGGCGCAGCGCGTGACAGACGATCCGCGCTCCATTGAGCTGGTTAAAAGACGGACAGACGTAACCGTCCGTTATGTGTCCGGAATGTTACTCGTGTTTAGTTGGAGCTGGCAATTATTATAGTTGAACTGAACTTGAATGATTGTCTAAATTAATTTCCACATAGTATGTTTGATCAAAAAAGTATTACCACACGATATTTTTACACCTCGTACACTCGTAAATAAATACATAGTACAGACGCCATCACATCAAGTTACTCCAACGTGTCAAATTTTCCCAATTGAATATGAACCTTATGCTGTTTAACATAAAGTTGAAAAACTATTAAAGAAATTTGACACATTGGGGTAACTTGATGTGCTGGCGTCTGTACATTAGGCTTTATAATACCTACTAGGCTTTCAAACGTATTATTTTAGGGAGCATAACCACTGGTCACTCAACGCTACCAAATCAAAATCTAGATTTTTTTGTGATAATGTGTTTTTGCTGGGCGTGTATGTTGCCAATAAATGTATTTTATTTCTTCTTTCTTTCTTTTTAGATATAAATTACGTTGAATCAGAACTTTTGCACGTCAAAAACTACATAAGGCAGTCTCCCCAACCCCCATTAGGTTATTATCTATACTTCTATACTAATATTATAAAAGGTTTGTTTGTTTGTTTGCATTGAGGAAACAACAACAAAAAAAAACAACTGATAATTTAATTATGATTGATGATATCTCCGAAACTATGCATTTTTGGACCATCTATTCTAGGTGTTTTAGTATTATTTTTACCTACAGAATATAACCCTACAGTTATGGGATATCAAAAAAGACACCTTGTATATTTTTAAAAAGGTACTCACACATTAAAGATAAATTACACCCAGACACAGAACAAATGATCGTGCACAACACACAAATATTTGTCCTAGATGGGAATCGAACCCACGACCTCCGGCATAGCAGTCAGGGTCAGTAACTACTAGACCAACAGGCCAGTCAATAGCCCTGCTGCTCACGGTAATTCTAGGTATAAATTCAAAATGGCCACGTACCCATCGATACTAGTTTTTTTTTAATTTTAATGTTATTTATTGTAATTGAATTTAATTTTAATGTAATTGAATTGAATTTTATTGTAATTAAATTGAATGTTATTGTAAATTTATATTATGTTTGTCTGCATCTATCGCATTGGATTCAATACTGTAATGATAGCTGTATGTATGTGTGTAAATAAAATAAAATAGTTCCCATCTGACCCCTACGTACTTCGCTAATACACTTCAAGTGAACAATGACTAGAGTGCAGTCGCGTGCAAAAGAAAGTAGTCACGCTCCAATCGGGTGTGACGAGTAGTTCCTAGTTCCGGTGGAAACTATCCACATTTACCTGATTACCCAGTGACTGAGGTACAGGGATAATAGTGATTAGAAGCAGTGTCAGCGTTATGGTGTGTGCGGCAGACTGCCAAGTTCCAGGTCTCGAGTTTGAACCTAAGGTAAGGCACGCATGTAGTAATTATGACTCCACGGACTCATGTGCGTATTGTTAATAATAATAATAGTTTAACTTTTGTTTCAGACAAAGCCCATAGTGTTAGTAACAATACACTTAATATATATTAGTATTTACATGAAATGAAATTAAAATTGATTTTAATTGAATTAAATTGAAATTGATTTTAATAGAATTAAATTGAAATTGATTTTAATAGAATTAAATTGAAATTGATTTGAATAGAATTAAATTGAAATTGATTTGAATAGAATTGAATAAATAAATACCATTTTTTTTGTGAACTCTCAGTTGTCATCGAAGTTCAGTGTGCAACTGGCCTGGGGCTCGAGTCTGCTGTTGCAATCGTGTCTCAATGACCGGTCATTGATCGAATATTTGACAACTTTGACAGTTTTTGTATGGGAAATGAGTTGATGAGTTTTTGTAAGTTTGACGTTATAAGTCAAAAATCGATCATTGACCGGTCATTGAGACACGATTGCAATAACAGACTCGACCCCCTGTTGGGTCTAGTAGTTAGTGACCCTGACTGCGATGCAGGAGGTTGTTTGTTTGATTCCCACCCCGGACAAATGTTTATGTGATGAGCACGATCATTTGTTCTGTGTCTGGGTGTAAATTTATCTGTAATGTGTATGTATTTAGAAATATATTACTATGTTTATCAGCTATTTAGTACCCTTATCACAAGCTCTCAAGCTTGGCTTGGGACTAGATGGCGTTGTGTGAAAAGTTGTGGAATATTTATTTATTTATTAACTGGATGTCCGTTAGTTACTGGCTAGTTAATGGTAAGATAGCCAACAGCCTTTACGTGCAGGACTTATTAATAGTAACACCTATCAGCCTTGAGCAAACGTGATGATCAATGCCTTTGCCCTGCAGCGGGAAAGGTAAACCACGGAAAGTATATCAGCTCAATCAAAAAAGAAATTTTAATCGTTCCACACATAGAAAAAAACTTCCGAATTAAGAATCTCCTCCTTTTTTTAAGTCGGTTAAAAATAACAATAAATCGTCAAGCACAAGTTGCGCATCCAAATTAGGCGTAGTTGATGTTGCACGTAAGTGTGTGGCGCTGTCGAGTGAGTCACGTGGTCACCGCGCTGATTGTTAGGTAAACAACACAATAAAGAGCTTTGTGTTAAGAAGAGGTCATATTTCTTGAAGTCAGTGTCATCGGACGCAATCGTCGTCAGAGGTCTGTGTTTTCAGAACGTTTAAACTACATGTACACACTTATCGAAGCTAAAAATTTACTTCATACATAAACTCAAGCCTTGCCTTGAGGGTAGACAGAATCCACGGAGCGCCATCTTCTACAATCTTAGGTACTAATATTATATGTATACGTGAAAGTTGGGTTGGATGGATGGATGTTTGTTACTCTTTCACGCAAAAACTACTGAACGGATTTGGATAAAATTTAATACACAGATAGTTTATAACCTAGATTAAAACACATAGGATAGTTTTTATCCCGATTATATCTTCCCGTGGGATATTTTTAGCTGGCAACAGCTAGTTCTTACATACTTCTTTTGCTTCGTTTACATTCATACATGTGGTCATACACACACGCCGGTTGCGAGTTACTACGCACCTGACCTTTCTGAAGAACCTCACCAATAAGGTATGTCCTTTATTGTGTACTCTCCCAATGTTTTTTTATAACTTGACTAAACTTAACTAAAACTTAACTGGCCTAACCTTAAAGTTTAAATAAAAAGTAATTCCACAAGGTAAAGATGATGATTTGTGTAATATATCAAAATGAATACATAAGGAACAAATATATTTCCTAAAATTGTTAACTAAGCTAAACCAAAACTGACCTAAACTACCCAGACAAAATGTAACAAACTTAACATTGCAAATATCTAGACTTCTATGACACATAATGGCACGTACAGTGGGCAACAAAACACACTGTAATCTAAAGAGTACGAATACATGTTTGACAATTGTAAAGTTTTCCCTCTCTTTCTAATTCCATAGGTAAGTAAGAGACAGCATCAGTTTCACTGAAGCTTAGCCAGTAAGGTTAGAAATCAATTGTGTCATTGATGACAGAACGAAAGCCTAAACAATGACTGCACGTTGATCCACGTGGCCGTGACCTGCACAGTGACAGGGCGATGACCCGCGACTATTGTCACACGGTCTCATGTCACACAACACGACCAGCCTTCCGGGGTATTTAGTCAAAACCCACGCGGGCTTCCGGTACTTCCGGGTTTTTGACGGGAATATTTTTGTGTTCAAAGGGAATTGACCGAACCCTTTTTATAATCGACTACCAGATGATACGCGGTTTCTCCGTTCCCGTACAGGAATATAGGGATAGACAGTAGCCTATAACTACCCTGGGTTAGTGTAGCTTCCTAACGGTGAAAGAATTTTTCAAATCGGTCCAGTGGTTTCGGAGCACATTCAATGTAAACAAACAATCAAATCTTTTATTAAATTTAGTATACAGGGTGTCTCATTCAAATCGGTCAGTATGGGAAAGTCTGAAACTATAAGACATACTAAGATCTGTTCTGAGGAACCATGTCATCGATTTTAATAACAAGAAAAACTGCATTCATACATTTAAAAAAAAACATCTGTACACCGTTCGGGAATCGAACCCGGTTATTTTGAAAAAAAAAAACATACACTATTTCTATTTAGATATCGATTGTGGAGGTCTTAAGCAGTAAATGTCTGTATGAAACATGATGTCTAAAATGAATAAAATGCATTGTTTTCACATACTTTAATTTATTTTAGTAGGTGCTCAAAGTGACCACGTTTACAATATTACCATAATTACAGATGTTTTTTTGAAATGTATGAATGCAGTTTTTCTTGTTATTAAAATCGATGACATGGTTCCTCAGAACAGATCTTCGTATGTCTTATAGTTTCAGACTTTCCCATACTGACCCATTTGAATGAGACACCCAGACAACGGCAAAACCAAACTGAGGGTTAGGATGGTACATTGGTACCATGTGTGTCCACCTGTTCCCTTGTAACTTCTAAACTGCTTATCAAAACTTGATAAACGAGGTATCGTTGTAAGTTTCTTGCTTGTCCACCGGTTACAGGGTATTGGCGTCACAATAAATATGGCGCCCTCTAGGGAACATTGGGACTGGCCTCAGTTGGTCTGAATGGCCCTGACTGCTTTGCCAGAGGTCGTGGGTTCGATTCCCACCCAGGACAAATATTTGTTTGATGAGCACGTATGTCTTATATTTAGAAATATCTTTTAAAGTATGTTAATCAGTTGTTTAGTACCATAGCTGTGCTTAGCTTGGGACTAGATGGCGTTGTGCAAAGTTGTGGAATATAATATATTATAAAGGACTGCAACACCTCGCATGTCTTCTCGTCCGATTATAATTAGGTGTCTTCAAGGCTAGAGTGAATAGGCTCTTAATAAACTAGTGCGCTTAACCATCATTCATTGCATCACTGCTTACCATCAGGGGGTCGAGTCTGCTATTGCAATAGTGTCTCAATGACCGGTCAATGATCGATTTTTGACCTATAACGTCAAGCTAATGACACATTTCCCATACAAAAACTGTCAAAGTTGTCAAATATTCGTTCAATGACCGGTCATTGAGACACGACTGCAATAGCAGACTCGAGCCCCAGGTGGGATAGCAGTCAAGCACTAGTTTATAATGTTTAAAAAAAAATAAAGTAATGAAGAAATAAAAAATGTCTTGTTGTGATATTTATAAACTTATTCTAAATGTGTCCAGTGTTTACAACTGTATCCTAATCGTGATGGCGTGTTGTTAATTAACCTATTTTTATTTTCTATTCAGGGTGGCAAATCCTCATGGATGTTCTCAGCCCAGGCAGGGCGAAGGCTGACTAATAACCACCCTTCTCTCAAACCTACGCCAGCTGTCGCGGGAACGTACGATTCTTCCACAACTCTCAATAACAATTTCTCAAGACTTGGATATCAAACCTAGAAAGTTTTTAAATCTGCCTGTAAGTATTCAAGGTGTACATTATTTTAATGGAGATTGTTATAATATGATATAGCCGTTATGTAAAGCTAGGTATTACTCGCTGAGTGACGTGCGTTCTGTGTTTAATTATGAGTTTGCGCTTTTTTTGTTACATATGTATTTAGCCTGCAGTAAAACTATATACCAACTTGTGACTTTATCTACCAAGGCCCACGTAAATTCAACAACCCTGCGTAGGTTCCAGGCGCTCTGTGTTGAAAATATCCTGACCAGGGGCGCATAAGAGTTTGGAGCTACGACTTTCCACTTCTCAAAGACATTGTTATTGTTCGTAGATGTGTCTCCAACAATGTTCTAGTAACCAAGGTATTTTTTTTTACCGATTGTAAGAAGTCATTTTTTGTTTTATGGATACGACAAGTTCAAATGAAAGATTATTTGATTTTAAATAGATTAAGTGTTTGACCAAGATATACATGTCATTAATTCATGTACAGAGGCCAGCACATAGGCTACACCAATGTGTCAAAATTCTTTGAGGAATCGAGGAAATTGGAATCTTATGGTTTATGTTCAATTGGAAACATTTGAAACATTTAGAAACATTAGCATAATGTGCTGGGTTATGAGTAATACATAAGTTTTTAGTTTATAATACATAAGTTCTGATTCTGAGAGGGATTGAAATGAAAATGAAATGAAATGAAATGAAATGAAATTATTTATTATGCAAGTAGGATATGGAAAACACTTTTACACGTCATTTTTTCCTTTAAAGCTAGTTGAAGTCGGCATTTCCTAACTGACTACCTCTGAGAAGAAAAGCCGAAACAAACTCAGGGATCATCGTCTCTTTTCAAATCCAGACATAAAAAAATATATTAACAAAATTTTCGTGTGACGAACCGTGCAGAGCAGTGTCGGGTTTAGCCTTTTGAGGAAAGTGCCAGAAACAATTTGGGCAAGCAGCATGTATGTGTCAGTCATCGTGAGCTCAACTTTATGGTTAAGGAGCTCCACGACCCGACATTATGTCTAATTTCTAGTCAGTTAATAAAAAAAAAAAAAATAAAAAATAGGCATACCATTTACCCAAACCACCGAATTATAGAATCATAAACTGAAAGTATTCAGTCTGCATGGCGTTTACACTTACAATAGATTTTGTGGTTTTTGATCTGAATGAATAATAAAAAATAATTAAAATTACATTCTTATACACTAAAATATACTGGGTGGCACAATGCAGGGCTTAGCAGAGCGAGCAGTCTAATCCCAAGCTTTTTTGTCATCTAAATAATCTGAAATTTTATAGTACCCTTTTTTACAAAGTTTAGTTTTAATACTGGTTTTAAGCTTTTTAACAGGTAAGTTTCGTATGTCAATAGGAAGGTTGTTGTAAAAGCGTATACATTGACCCATGAACGAGTTGCTGACTCTGTGGAGGCGAGTGCGGTACACAGCAAGATTGTGTTTATTTCGGGTATTAATACTGTGAATATCGGACATTTTCTTGAAAGTCGATAAATTTTTGTGTACATACATTAGATTTTCATAAATGTATTGTGCAGCTACAGTCAGAATGTTCACTTCTTTGAATGTTTCTCTGAGAGAATCTCTTGGGCCAAGGTTGTAAATGGCTCGAACTGCCCTTTTCTGCAAAACAAAGATTTTATTGATGTCCGCACAGGTTCCCCAGAGAAGGATCCCATACGACATAAGACTATGAAAATAACTGAAATAAACAATTCTGGCGGTATCTACGTCCGAAATCAGTCGATTTTTTTTAACAGCATAGGCGGCTGAACTAAGCCTTCCTGATAATTTCTCAATGTGCGGGCTCCATTGCAGTTTGGAATCAATTGTTAATCGAAGAAATACCGTCGAATCAACAGGGCTCAACTCCATCCCATTCAGTTGAACATTGGTACTAAGCTGTCTGACATTTGGCGTAGAAAATTTAATAAGTTTAGTCTTCTTTTCATTAAGAAGAAGATTATTTACATGAAACCAATGGACAACTTTAGAAAGCGCATTGTTAATTCCAATGGAGTCTGTTAATCATCCCTATGTGCGAAGGCTTTGTGTGATAACATAACTCGCCATGTCCTACACTCGTACCTACCAGGGGCGCAGCGCCGCGAGAGGACCGGTCGGCCATGAGCGAGGTTGATGACCCACGAGTTCATTGTCGACTGTCGAGCGAACTGGCGACGGTAAGGTCGGTAGAGATCGCGCTGATTGCGATCGTATTGTCTGCTGCGCTGTACTCCTAGTGGCAATAGGCTAATTTGTTCTTACGAGATGTCACCATGTTTACTTTTGATGATGGTTAGGTAATCATGGTTAGCCGACAGATGATATTAGGACCATGTAAACCCATTGCTATTTATAGGAGATTACCTTGAACTCTCGTGGGCTTTGTTTCCGTAGTTCATACCATTGCCTTTGTCAATCCATACGCAATATTTTTGCAAAAAATACACGTCTAGTCATTGTTGCATAAAAAGTAGCTAGGTACGAACCAAAATATTAATCACTTTTCCGCATTTTCTAAATTAGTTCGTGACTAAGGTTTCTGCTTTAATGTAACTTACAAAATAATTACCTAGATAGATCTAGCTGCATTTCGTGGGTTCCCGTGGCGATCCTAAGGGTTGTAAATTTGCTTATAACCCGGCTTCCAGTGATTAGCGCGGAAACTTTTCAGTTATAGTATAGTATCTAAGTACCTAGACTGTTTTTAACCCCCGACGCAAAAAGAGGGGTGTTATAAGTTTCACCGCTATGTGTGTGTGTCTGTCTGTCTGTCTGTCTGTCTGTCTGTCTGTCTGTCTGTCTGTCTGTGGCACCGTAGCGCCCAAACGGGTGAACCAATTTCGATGCGGTTTTTTTTATTTAACAGCAGGGTTTCTTGCGATGGTTCTTAGACATAATTCATCAAAATCGGTTCAGCCGTTTCAAGGTTATCAACTCTTTTGTATTAGCTTCCGTTGCAATTTTAGACGTCTATGGGTATTAACTTAACATAAAAACATATGTGTGTCTTAAAATTTCAAACACTCATGTGTGTAATATTAATAAGCAACATTATGGTGTATTTGGTCTGATGCAGCCAGGATATCTAGCAGACTAATACACTCTTGGGAAAATAACAGCAGATATGTCGTGTTTGGATTCATTTTAACCAGCATTTGATTCTGCACACAATGCACTGATGGCAACAGGATGAGCTGATGCTGCAGCTAGGCTTTCCAGCACACCAGTAGGTAGACTTTTGACAAAATAATAGCAGATATGTCGTGTTTGGATTCATTTTAACCAGCATTTGATTCTGCACGCAATGCCTTGATGGCAACAGGATGACCTGATGATTCAGCCAGGCTATCCAGCACACCAGTAGGTAGACTCTTGACAAAATAATCGCAGACATGTCGTGTTTGGATTCATTTCAACCAGCATTTGATTATAAACACAATGCACTGATGGCAACAGGATGAGCTGATGCTGCAGCCAGGCTATCCAGCGCACCAGTAGGTAGACTCTTGACAAAATAATAGCAGATATGTCGTGTTTGGATTCGTTTTAACCAGCATTTGACTCTACATACAATGCACTGAAAAATTATCATAACTGTATACTCTATAAAACAAAATTAATGCTTTTAAAAATTTTTAAATAAAAATTAAATTAAAAATTTAAAAACCCCCACCGCAAAAAAGTAAAACATTTAAAAAGTTAAAAATAACACTTTAGCCATGAAATTTGACGTAACGTCGGGGTACCGTTAAAATAAGTACCTACATACCTACAATTACTAGGAACATTCCTTACTTAAGCGGTACCCCGACGTGAAGTAAAATTTCATGGCTAAAGTGTTATTTTTAACTTTTTAAATGTTTTACTTTTTTGCGGTGGGGGTTTTTAAATTTTTAATTTAATTTTTTAACATAATAACGAACACGCTTTCGCATTTATTTGTAACTAGAAGACGTCCCGCGGTTTCACCCGCGTAGGTCAAGTTCCCGTGGAAATACAGGGATAAAAAGTAGCCTATGTGTTAATCCAGGGTCCCGGCTAACTCCATACCAAATTTTATTAAAATCCATTCAGTAGTTTTTACGTGAAATAGTAACAAATATCCTCACAAACTTTCGCGTTTATAATATTAGTAGGATATAGTAGGATGCTTTCCTGCACGCGTAGCATGACCACCATAGAAACTATAGAATTTTGTCTACATTAGAATCGAGAAAGTGATAAGTAGATTGTCGAAACATTTCTTTCGTTTTGAGCACGACAGTGTCAAGAATGAAGAGAAGAATTGTGTAGATTCTTCAAAATATTCAGTTCTCAATATCGAGCGCTATTATATTTCTTCTATAATCGGCAGAAATGTTACTACCATCTGTCACGATTCTTCCTCCGACATACCCATTTCTAAGGTGATGATCACCGTGCAGGCGAGCATAACCAAGGTTTTGTACACGTTCATGTATCACAGATGCACAAGTAAAGATACAAAGCATGAGATGCAAGACGCGCTCGTCCGATAGACCGACACATTCCTCTGAGGGACTTGATCCGTATCTGCCGCGATCGCCACAAGATTTGCAAAAAAAATCGTCGCGTTTTATTTTCTGAGCCGAGCTGTTTCTTTATTCAAAGGTACAAAGAATATGGTGTAGTACCTAGTTTGGTTGTCATGTAAAAACCTCCTCGTAGATGACGCTATCCTGATATTATTGATCTTGCGAGGCGATGGTGCAAGAGAAATGGCCTGGTCTGGTGGCTTTTTGTTAGAAGAAGAAAAAGGTTCTTTTGAAAATCAGCTTCGTTTACATTCATACATGTTGTCATACACACACGCCGGTTGCGAGTACTACGCACCTGACCTTTCTGAAGAATCTCACCAATAAGGTTTATGTATGTCCTTCTAGGGCGTCCCATGGCGTCTATGTAAGAATCGTAGCATATGGCGCTCTGTAGTTTCTGCCTACCCCCATGGGAAAAAGGTGTGAGTTTATGTATGTATGTATGTATGTATGAAAATCAGCGTCAGGCAGAATCTCAGCAAGTCAGCATCTGTCTGGCATTACCGCTGAAATGAGCCTTTTGGCGCAGCCGTGACACATGCCATTTTTGTGTCTTATTTTTGTTATTATGTTATTTTTTTTTTCTGTGCGTGTATCCATCTGTTGCCAATAAATGTATTTTCTTTCTTCTTTCTTTCAAGAAACAAGGAAGATGAGGAATAATATTTAGGGTTACAAAAGTTTAGTAAGACCAAAGAAGCGATGGAAAAATTGCGTGAAAAACAATATGGCTCAATAAAAAAAGTAGCCGTGCGAAGACTTATTTAATGCGAAGAAAGGAAAAAGAGTAACTCTAGTTTTGGAAGTCTGTGGCTTTGGTGGTTTTGTTTTATATTCATTATTTGCCACCGACTTCACAGTTCCCGCGCTACAGTTAAAAAAGTGTTTTTTTATTGGGTCGGTTTTTAATCTGCAATTTTTAGTTTGTTGTTAAAATGTAGATGATTTTCAATTTTAAACCAAACTACTTCACCGATGTCGATGAAATTCTAATGGGAACACACGGGAAGTAGGAATAGCCTCCCAAATAAAGGAAGAAAAAACTCCCTTTTTTTTTTTGTAAGTCGGTAAAAAATAGGACTTTAGTAGGTACATAGCTAATTAGCCCATTAGACCATCCAGGTACCGTGGAAAAGTACTAGAAGCACTAAGTTTAAATATTAAGGTCACCAGGCGAGCAGGTAACGAGGAGTCACTGACCTCTCGCTTACAAATAATACAATAGGCTAGCGAGGTCCTTTGCGCCGCAGAATTAATTGAAAATCACTCTATGAAAACAGCGAGCAATTCTGATAAACAATTAAATGCGCATTATTAAAAGGCGGCGGTTTCTCGTCGACACGTGGAAACTAGATACTACGTACTATACATTAGTTCCTAGTACTTAGGTATACAAAACAAAGATGCTTGCGCTGACTTATCAGCCTGCGTAGCATGAACACCGAAGAAACGGTCTTTGTCGTGTCTCGGAAGAAAATAAATTAAGTGTTCATGCTACGCAGGCAGGTGTATTGAAAGAAATTTGACAGATTGTGGTTCCTATCTATATAATCTGTCACATTGCCGATTCTTCTGTAGACAAAGGCCGTTTCTTCGGTGTTCAATGTGTTCATGCTACGCAGGCTGGTCCCCTCATATCTGTGTGGTTCTTTCCTCAAAAGACCATCTCAGACACTAATCTGCATAGTTCTTACAAGATCGGACCAAGATAATGTGTGGACTTTCTGGACCTCTCGAGTTTTTTTCGGTATTCCTTCTCAGAGTAAGTAGTCAGATAGAGGAATACCGACCTCACCTTCCAGTTAAAAAAATACATGTAAAAGTGTTTGTATAAAATACATGTAAACATATTTACAGAAAAAAATATCATTTTATCGTTTGGGATGGCTTGGTCACGTTGAGAGGATGGCTGAAAGACGACTAACAAATGGTATTTATAAGGCTGATGCAAGAGGGGACGCCCTAGATGGACATACTCAGACCTTATGGAGATGTTCTTCAGAAAGGTCAGGTGCGTAGTACTCTAAACTGGCGTGTGTGGATGAACGTTGTTAAAATCGTAGCAGATGGCCCTCTGTAATGTCTGCCTACCCCCATTTAAAAAAGGCGTAATAAACAACATACCTACATATCTTTTCATTTGCTCTTTCAAGACTATCCAATGGTTGTCTGTAAGAGATAGCTTTTAGCGATAAGGAGTTCTTAAAGTTATTGTTTGTATGTCTTTATGGTGTACAATAAATAGTATTTTTAACCGACTTTCAAAAAAGGAGGAGGTTCTATGTTCGTGTGTATGTATTTTTTTTTTTTTTTTTTTTTTTTTTTATGTATGTTACCTGATTTCTCCCCCATTTGTGGACCGATTCTCAAAATTCTTTTTTTACTTGAAAGAGTATACTCCCGAGGTGGTCCCATTTTAATTTGGTGAAGATCTGGTGCTGATCTTCGGAGATATACAACGGAACTCTTCAAAAATAGACGGCAAATCTGTCGTGAATGCTGGAATCGCTTGGATGTTTATTGTTTATACAACATCATGACGTATTATCACGCCTGTATGCTCTGAGGGGTATGCAGATGTGTACAATATACCTAGATTTCGACAGTTAGGTATGTTAATTTTCATTTATTAGGGATATAACCCTATTTATCATGACATGTAATGTTAACAATTAACAATAAGTATAATATAAATTCATGTTTTAATCAATTCATTCATCAAATATTTGTATGGGAACAACTAAAAATGGAAAAGTAAAAAACTTTTTTGCAAAAAATAAAACCGACTTCAAAAAAAGCACTAAACGGTGAAAAATAACTCTAAATTAGGAAGTCGGTGGCCCATCATGAATAAGACAATACCACCAAAGCCACAGATTTCATAATTTAGAGTTATTTTTCACCGTTTAGTGCTTTTTTTGAAGTCGGTTTTATTTTTTGCAAAAAAGTTTTTATTCTATAAAATCTATAATTACAGTTCTCGCTAGCTCGACTTCCAGGACTCAGCTCAGACTCCCAGGATGAACAGAAATTCTGAGCCATAACTCATTAGAAATTCTCAGTAGCAGGTCCCAGGAGTCTGGCAGTTCTCCGTTTTCTTGCAATTTGTCAAATCTAACGGGGGTGAACAATACAGACTTAATTCTCAGAAAAAGGGTGAACCTAGCTACCTCTATTTACTGACACTAAAACCGCTGAAAATGAGGTCTAGGGTTCTATTTTTGAGTCGGGCAACTTGATTTTTCTATCTAGACTTTCGCAGTTTAAGCCCCGTTGTTGGCGAAAAGCTCGCTCCCTATTATAACACGGGTCTTAAACATGAACAAAATGTATACGAGCGTGATGTTCTACTTAATTTACTCTACAAATTACGAGTAACTTCCCAAAGCTAACATTACATATACATAACATTACGATATGATGAGTATGACGGCTGCGTTCACATCAGCGCGGCCACGCGGCGCCGTGACCTTGACTGGCAATTTAGACGAAACACGTTACTACGTCACACATTGAGAGAGATCACTGTAGAGTACAGTACAGAAGGTCTAATGTGTGCAATCATTATTAGCTTTGAGAGAAGAGCAAAAAAAAAAAACAAACTTTTTTACAAAAAAAAGTGTGTTCTTATGTAACAAAAATCGGTCCATAAATGACGGAGTACTGGGGTAAGAAAACCCTAAAAAAAACAAACAACCAAATTGGGAACCTCCTCCTTTTTTGAAGTCGGTTAAAAATAAATATCTTTTACTCTTTGTAAAAATGTTAGCTTTCGCGTTATCTTACGTTTGTAGAAAAAATCGACAAGAAAAAGAAAAAAAAAATGTTGACTAAGTATAAGCTTACTTCAGAGTATCGGATTTTCGTGAGAGTAGGTAGGTACTTACCTAAATTTTTACGATGTTTTACTGGGAGTGACTGCCTGTCGGACCTACACAACCCAGTTACTGGGTAACAAACCCCCTTAGTTTAAAGTTAAGCCTAATTTTCAGCAAGCACACTACGACTCAATGGGAACGTCTGGTCGCCACCAGGGATAGATCGGGACTCTCTTGCGTTGCTACCATCAGTCGTGTGGTACAGACGTCAAGTTACCCCAATCAAAAAGTCAAATTTCTTTGATCGTTTTTCAACTTTATGTCAAACTGAATAAGGTTCATATTCAATTGGGAAAATTTGACACATTGGGGTAACTTGATGTGCTGGCGTCTGTACATCACATCTCTTCGATGTGTTGATGTGCTACAAATTATGTAGGTCGCTGTCAACCAGTGCTTGTTTGAACTATGTAATTTAATAAAAACGTCGGCTTTTCATAGTTTATTGGTAGTGACTAGGGACGGGTGAAATGCTTTTAACTGTAGGTATCGGAAATGTGTCATCGAATTATTCGATTTAAAACGCTGCGAATGCAATCAAATAGGATTACCCGATACATGTCAACCATAATAAGGTACTCGTTCAGATAATTATGTATTTATTTATTTATTACTTCAAGCACACTAATGTACAAACGCCAGCACATTAACCTACCAAAATGTGTCAAATTTATTTGATAATTTTTCAACTTTATTGCAAAAAGAATAAGGGTTATGTTTAATTCGGAAAATTTTATAGTTTGGGGTACGTTGATGTGCTGGCGTCTGTACAAAGGCGGCATTAAAGTCATAGGCATGTATTCCTTGTCCAGCTTTCCATAGACACTATAGCTCTAATGATAATGTCAAAAAAAGTGATTCTTCTATATTGTCTATTGAGTGACAGCTCACTACCGCCACTACTGCTAATGACAGCTATTAAGTTTTTTAATCTGTACCAGTGTATAATAATCTGTGCGCGTTAAGTTCAAACTGTTTGGAATTTGTATTGAACTAGATGCTTGTATGGAACGCCTTTAGAAAGACGAAATATTTTAATGAGCATTGTAATGCTTTCTGTGGTGGCTTAATCGCAGGCATTATATCTGTAGGCCTTAGAAGATCTTTTCTTATTCATGGGTAAAACACTGTCAATTTGTCCCAGGGCACATGACTAAAAATACCCCTTTATATATTACTAGCGAAATAATATGTACTAGCAGACCTCACGCAGTTTGACCAGCGAAGTTCCCGTTCCCGAGGGAATACAGCGAAAAAAAGTATAAAACATTCACTGACGTAGAGTTATGTTGGCGAAACGTTCGTGGATGAAAAGTCATTCGGATGAAAAGTTAATGGTTTAAAGATAATGTTGACCACGGGTTCATGAACCAATCCAGTGTTGGTTAATCGTTTTACTTTCCAAATTGGATCATGCTGTCCGCAATAAATAAATAAATATACTACTTTACTTTTAATTGGGACTAAATGGCGTTGTGTGAAAAAAGTTGTGGAATATTTATTTATTTATTTACTTAGTAGTCAAACTTTCGATCTTACAACAGCCGGGTCAATTAGCTTAACATGATTCAAGAGGCACGGAGGAGTCTTGATGGGTAATGGTTAGTCACCCATCCACGGATTAACCTTGTCAAAGGTAGCTTAACCCTCTATCGAGCTTGACTGGCCTGTTGGTCTAGTAGTTAGTGACCCTGACTGCTATGCCGGAGGTCGTGTCGGACAAATGTTTGTGTGATGAGCACGATCATTTGTTCTGTGTCTGGGTGTAATTTATCTATAATATGTATGTATTTAGAAATATATAAGTATGTTTATCAGCTCTTTAGTACCCATAACACAAGCTCTCAAGCTTAACTTGGGACTAAATGGCGTTGTGTGGAAAGTTGTGGAATATTTATTTATTTATTTATTTTATGAGGCAGTTATTATTTTGCCACAAGACTCCACACAACGAGGTATTCCTGGAAGCGCTACCATTTTGAGGCGCACCTAATGAGGCGCTCCTTTTTTATTCCTCGGAGCGCACCTTTTAAAACCAATCTATGGTCAAGGAGTACAGAGTTTTTGCAAATTTTAATTGTTTAAAATAACATGTTTTACTTATCATCAATAGTTTCAGTTAGTATCCTATCTCTATTCGAAAGTTTATCATAGATGCGCTTCGAGGAAAAAAAAGTTAATATTTTTAATTGCTATCGGGAGCGCTACTAAAAGGTGCGCTCCGAGGAATAAAAAAGGAGCGCCTCATAAGGTGCGCCTCAAGAGGCACCCTGGGAGAAAAATTAATTTAAATAAATCACAGCAAATATTAATTGATTGGTTTCGCATCAGGCACGCTTGTACTAATAATTAAGTTAAAAACTGCGACGAATTTCTGTCGATTGCTTAATTATGACTTACGCATATTAAAAATTAAAATATATGTACATGTGCTATTACTTGCAGTATAGAACCTATTGCTTTGTAGTTACTATGAATTAATTTACTTACCGAATGAATCGTCACTTGCTCATTTTTCAGTCCTCAAGTTCTGATTTGAGCTAGATAACTAACAAATGTTTGCACTGACTGATCTGGTCCTCTCATATCTGTGTCGTTCTTGCCTCAAAAGACCATTATCACGAACAAATCTGCATGGTTCTTACATAATCTGACCAAGATAATGTCTGGACTTTGAAAGAGACTGTGACCTCTGAGTTTATTTGACGTGTAAAAACCGATTCACCGAAGGGTTGAAATTAGGCAGACCACACCTACATTACACCAGTTATGATTAACTTCCATTTAACTGAGGGCACGCCATTAGGCTATTTGACAAAATTTTAGCTGTTAATTAAAAAATTACGGCGAAACATCGAGTCAAAATGTCGCATGACGTCACTAGCCAGCACAGTTTAAACTAGATAATGACGTTACAAGCCTCCTCTCCTCAACTTTAATGCGCTTAACCTAAGCAGTTTTACATCAATTTGAAAAAGAAAAAAAACGTGTCGAATATTTTTTCTTGTAATCTAGATGACGGACATAAAAACTAAAATTTTCTCATGTGCACAATCCAGCTAATGGCTGCTACAACCAGATATCACTGTCGGACTCGGTAGTCGACTCTAGGGCCCTAAGCTCCGCAGTACAGCTTCCGTCCACTATAGACCAACTACTTAGTCAGTTAAGTTTGCTGGAGACCTGTTTGTTCCGCCACTTCTTCACAGCAAAAACATTGGGAAGTGGTGAAGGGCGGGCGTTTTGAGGGACTGTCTTATGTAACTTTGACCTTCAAGAAGTGCTGATCCTCGGCCTAATTTTAATAATGACATGATTTTTAAGCTATTGCATAGCTTCTATCGCGGGCCTTGAGCGAGGGGACCGAATCCAGAAATTCCGTAACGAAAAAACCTCACACTCCCCACGTGGGGGGAGATTGTGACAGAGGGAAGGGGGGATTGTGAGAGGGGTCGGAGGGGCAGGGGAGGAATGTGGAGGGGAGTGGGAGGGGAGTGGAGAAGGAGGACAGAGAGAGGGGGTGGAGAAGGAGCGGGAGGGGAAGGGGAATGGGAAGATGAGGTGAGAGGGGAGCGGAGAGGGGGAGGGGAAGAGGCAATGAACAGGAGGGGAAGGAAGGGGAAAGTGAGGGAGGGGTGATGGAAGGGGAGGGAGCGGTGAGGGGAGGGGTGTGGGAGGTGTGGGGGAGGGGAGGAATGGGGAGGGGGAGAGGAGAGGAGTTGATAAAAAATGCTATGCAATAGCTTTACCGCGGCAGTCTCCGAGTGCCACACGTCATTTTTATTTTTTTTAAGTTATCGACTAATTCAAAATTTGAAAGATCGTCTAATCTATTAAACGCGAAAAACCTGTCAGACTACTGCCCATTACATTCAATTATATTATATCATTCAGTGAAAGTATTGCGTACGGATATAAATGAACCTGTTATATACATAATATTGGTTTTATATACCGTTTAACACTATTTTGATTGTCAATAACAATCTAGTTGATGTTTTAGCGCCCATTTTGATTGAGCTCATGAACCGTGCCTGATATTTATTTGTTATTATTTATGCCGAGAACCTTGTGTAAATAATAACAACCGCAACGCTTGATCTAAGGTTAAGCTACGCTAGACGAGGTTGGTCCGTGGATGACCATTAATAACATACCTTCATTATTTCTAAAGAGTAATTTATATAAATAGTAAAAGTTGAAAATAACACTTTCCTATCGTTGAGCCATATAATTTTATGTTATTTGGCGTTGGGGTTTTATACCTGACTGACCTGTTGGTCTAGTAGTTAGTGACCCTGACTGCTATGCCGGAGGTCGTGGGTTCGATTCCCACCCAGGACAAATATTTGTGTGTTGTGCACGATAATTTGTTATGTGTCTGGGTGTATTTATCTATAATATGACGTATTTAAAAATATATAAGTATATTTATCAGCTGTTTAGTACCCATAACACAAGCTCTCCTGTCAAGCTTAGCTTGGGACTAAATGGCGTTGTGTGAACAGTTGTGGAATATTTATTTATTTATTTATACCTAACACGACATCATCATATTTTAATTGTGTTCGCGGCGCAACTCTTACATTTCGTTTTTATTTATTTGGGGAAAACGGCGCGTCTTTCCTTAAGTACCCATGTTACCTGCCGCCTGCTGTCTGCTCATCGTGAAAATGTATAAAACAGAAATTGACTCACATCTGTTTATCCTACTAATTCTACTAATATCAAACTTGTATCCTACTAATATCCTACTAATATCCTACTAACATTATAGGTAAACGCGAAGGTCTGTATGGGTGTTTGTTACTCTTTCAGGCAAAAACTACTGAATGGATTTTAATGAAACTTAATTAAAATATAGCTTATAAATCGGAATTTCACATAGGCTATAAATACATAAAGATATTGAATGAATTGTCCAAAATATAAAGATAAGTGTAAAGTAAGTAGGAAATAATTCTACTATCTACGAGCTATTCTGGCGTACTAATCCTACGCAGACGAAGTCGCGGGCACCAGCTAGTATGTAAATAATATTAACACAAGGAGCACAAGTCGATCCAAGGTTAAGCTGAGCTTGACGAGGTTGGGCCGTGGATGATGATTTGCAGAAAATGGTCACCCATCAAGGAACGGCTGTCATTTGCAGATTTTTGACAGTCGATGTAGGCAGTCAGAAGCCCGAAAGTCTGACAACCAGTTTAACCTAGAGGTTTCGTATTACCCAGTAACTGGGTTGTGGAGGTCAGACAGGCAGTCGCTCCATGTAAAACACTGGTATTCAGCTGCATTTGGTTAAACTGGAAGCCGACCGCGACCCCAACATAGTTGAGAAAAGGCAAGATGATTATTTTGTAGCGATCCACTTTTAAACGAAGGTCTCTAGTTGGTATTAGGACCTATCCAAAACCGGTCCTCCTAGGTGCAACCAAATACCACAAGGCTTTGCATTTTTTTGTGACTACAGTGAATTGGGATGTCCTATTTCCAGCAGTTGAGAAAACGTATTGAAGGCAGTACCAGGCTCCCATAAAAGCCTAAAAGGTCTTGCTGAATTTAATAAACGGAACACGGAATCGGATTTGAAAAGATGTCTTGAACATCGTTTTATAATGCGATTGGTATTAATTAGACGTAATAGTAAGTCGTAAAATCGAATTGCTTTTTTTAACTTACACGTGTGAAAAGTAGACTATTTAATTCACCTTGGACATAAAAGTGATTTTGTCTTGGCCCAACTGGAATCCCTTGCTACATTCAGGATTCTAGTCTGTATGACTATAAATGAATACCCTTGATCATCTTACGTTATAGTTATTTGTTGATATAACAGAAATCAGATCGATTTACATTGCAGGATTCACACGCGAGTGACGCGGAACAATGGACTAAGAAAAAATGTAGCAAAAAGTTTCTAAGGTCGAGTGCGAGGCTCTTGCATTGTATGCGAGCCTGGTAGTTGATCTCGAGTTATGTTGTGGATTACATATGTTTTGGTATCTTAGTATCATATATGCTATGGAGGTAAGCAGGGCTTTCGACTATGTTGTAACATAAAGTGGTTTATTGTTATTGTTTTAGGTAGGTACTTTATTTTTATGAAATGTTGCTGTTCCTACAGGGTCTATGATTGTGCGTAGCTTTGAGCATTATTTTAAGATCTAATGAACATTGCAAATAAATTTTATGAATGTGAATATGATGCTATTGTACCCCTAATGTATGCAAGCCTGGTAGTGATCTTGAGATATATTAGGATTGACATAAATGCCTTGTTTTCTTCGCGTTACTCTATGGGGGAAAGCAGGGTTATCATAGGTATTTTAATAGAAGATTTGGGTGGTCAAGAATGAGGGTGCGAGCCTGGTAGATAAACTTGAAATATGTTAGGATTACATACATTTTGTAATATTATACGCCATGTTGGTAGGCTAAGTTATCTTACTACTTAGCATCCTTCTAATTTTGTAAATGTAGGAATAGCGTGTTGGTTTGTTTATTTAAACTTTGATGTGTAAAAGGAAAAGTGCTAGTGTTAAATAAGCATCGTCTGGTAACAATATTATGAAACAAATTGACATAAGTAAGTGAACGCTAACATTATCATGATCTAGTAACCATAAAAACTCATACTGGAACCTCATTAGTCGTCGGATCACATTACCATTCTGTCAGCGAGGTAAGCCGACCTAAGTACTGTAAGAGGAGGAAACAGCAGTCGTAATAAATTGTAAAGTCAAGTGTCTGCGCGTTATGTAAGCCTGGTACTCCGATTACAAACAACTTGTTTGAAATGTAAGTAAATGTGAGAAAATTCTATAAAGACAACTTGTGTACTGTAATTTAAGAAGAGTGATGGGAATCTTCATCTTCATGTCTGCGAGAAAGGCTTCGGATAGGAGCTTCTGACTAAATAATAAAACCAACAATAATAATATCAATTTATGTTTGTCGTGATTTATTATTTTACAACACCATGGGAGAAAAATAATTTAAATTTTTCTCCCATGGTGTTGTAAAATAATAACTGTCTCACAGGTCGATCGAAGGTTGAAACTGGACTTGACGAGGTTGGTCCGTGGATAATAAATAAATAAATATGATCGCCTCGGAAAGCACGTAGGTAAAGCCGTTGGTCCCGGCTGTCATTTGTAGCTGAAAGCCGTAAGTAAATATTTACAAAAAACTTAAAAAAATATTCTCTAATCATACGTTTTGTTTGGAAGCCAAAAAATAACGTCAAAACTGACAGTTTATTAATAACACACCCAGTTCGTGGTACGAGTTAACATTAAATGTAATCTAGTAATCAAGCAATAAATAGTTAACAATAAACGTAACGTACGATAAGCGTGTAAACTGTAATAAACTGATGAAATTATGTAAATCTCGTGTTCTAACTTTCTGTTTCAAGTTCACGATGTGTTCACTGCGAAGCGGCGCGCGCGCCGGCCGCTACTCGCAGAAGTGTTCGTATGTTAACAGACCAGTATACATTTTGTATGTACATTTGTCGCATCACACTGGACTTGGGTAACTTTGGAGATTTACTAAATACTAGCGGACGTCAGGCGGCTTTACCCGCATAGCTCCCGTTACCGTGGGAATACAAGGATAAAAAAGAAACCTATATCACCCGGGGATAGTGTTGCTTGACCGGTGAAAGTGTTTTTCAAACCGGTCCAGTAGTTTTTATGGTCAATCGTCACATACAACAATATGAATATTTCCTCTTCATAATATTATTATTATCATATGTTTACTTATTTAATTTTTTTAAACATAATTGTTCACAGTTAAATATTGGCCCCAAACTAGGCAAGCCTGTATCTTGGCAACCAAATTCATAAATAGTACCTAATAATAATTTATGTAAGTAATAAAAATGAAAATAAAAACAATATTCAAACAAAAAAATAATTAAGAAAGAAAGAAAGAAAATATATTTATTAGGCACATGCCACAAGTGCACAAAACAAAGTAAAAAAAGAATTTAACACGAAAAAAAATGTGTATCTCACGGCTGCGCCAAATAGGACCAGCCTGCGTAGCATGAACACCGAAGAAACGGCCTTTGTCTACAGACGAATCGGCAAAGTGACAGATTATATAGACATTTCTTTCGTCTCGAGCATGACAATGTCAAGATGGAATGCAAATAAAGATATGAATATGAATATAATATGAATAATAAGAAAGATGAGAAGTTATATGTCGATTAGTCAGTATACAAGAATCAACAATGCCGAGCATGAAGTGCGTACCTATTTTCTCCACTTTTGAGAGTTCTTTTCGAAACATTTCCTGTCGACAAGTGTCAAACAGTCTACATCAAATGAGACCTAGACAAGCAATCTACACCTCTAGCAACTTGATAGTTGCTATAGACAGCATGTAAATTTCTTTCTCTACGTACAAACGCTTGTCGACGAGTCAACTCATGCTCGGGTAGAAGAAATGTCAAGTTGGACAGAAAGAAAATTGTCGTGTCTCGGAAGAAAAGAAATTAAGTGTTCATGCTACGCGGGCAGTTCAGCAAAGTGCCGAGCAACTAGTGCCCGATTAAAGTATTAACGCTGTGCTAAGATGTGTATTAAGAATAGATTACGAATCATATTGATTGTCACATGTTTTTTTTTTGTTTTTTTTTTTTTGTTATTATTTCTATTTTTTTTTTGTATTTGATAAATTTTTATTTTTTACATCTTTGACATTAATGTATCATTTTAATATGTTTTTTTCTTTAGCTAAATGTTAAATTCCTTTGACATTTTTCTATTGACATGTACGTATTATTTTTCTATTTTTTTTTTTAATAACCTGAATTCTTGATTATTTGTTTTAAATGGATTGTGGAAATTGTTAGCATGTAAGCGTTTTGGTCATAGTAACTGTAAGCTTATATTGTGTTTTGTTCAATAAATAAATAAATGTTACCTACATACTTAACTCACTCCAATATACCAAACAAATACTCAGGTCATTGTAGGTATTGGGATTTTCATAACATTACACTACTTTACATAACGCCACTGCCCAACCATTCTTGGAATAAAAGCGAGATGTTATAGATTTTGTAAATCATAAATCATATTTATTTCTGTAAATAGGTTCATACAAACACTTTTACATGTCATTTTTTAACAGGAAGTTGAGGTCGGTGTTCCACTACCTGACTACTCTGAGAAGAAACACCGAAAGGAACTCAGAGGTCACAGTCTCTTTTAAAGTTCAGACATTATCTTGGTCAGATCATGTAAGAACCATGCTGATTTGTGTCTGATAATGGTCTTTTGAGGCAAGAACGACACAGATATGAGAGGACCAGATCAGTCAGTCCAAGCATTTGTTAGTTATCTAGCTCAAATCGGAACTTGAGGACCGAAAAATGAGCAAGTGACGATACATTCGGTAAATAAATTAATTCATAGTAACTACAAAGCAATAGGTTCTATACTACAAGTAATAGCACATACATATATTTTAATTTTTAATATGCGTAAGTCATTTAAGCAATCGACAAAAATTCGTCGCTTTTAAAGTTCAGACATTATCTTGGTCAGATCATGTAAGAACCATGCAGATAAGTGTCTGAAATGGTCTTGTACCTCCAATAAGAGCTGGAAATAAAGAAATAAAAGGTTTACCTTTGAAGACCTCTTTCAATGGATTACTGGGACATAAGCCTGCTCTTGTTAAAAGGGAATGGACTCAGTGCGGCTTGCTAGATATCTTTGAAGTTTTAATAGTGTCATCTAGAGCGGGTGATAGGGCCCAATTACACCTGGCATAACGTACCTACCTATTTTATATTATTTACTGAGCATTTTATTGTAAAGATTAATTTTCTTTAAGCGAATCAGACAGATGTCTTGCTGGAGAGTTGGTTCCGCCACTTCTTTGTCCCAGCAAAAACGCTAGGAAGTGGTGAAGATGGCGGCCATTTTGGGGAGCTGTATTACGTTAATTTTGATGTTCAAAAAGTGTGGATTCTTAGCCTAGTTTGAATAATTAAAAAATCCTCAAATCCAGCACCAGCGCTCACAACCACAAAGTACCACAACGATTTCTAGAAAAATTTACAACGTCAGTAAACCTGAAAAATATTGTTAGAAAGAAATCTTAAGTTGTGAACATTTCACCGATGCTATAGAGTGACCACGCGCCGCTATTTGACCCATATTTGACCTACATAGGAAGAGTAAAACCAAAATAAATAAAAGCAATAAATTTGAGGCTTTTAGCCATCAGAGTAATAACTGTTTCTCAGAATTACAACAACCACCTTGTTTGTTTTATGCGCGACTCTATCTTTACTAATTTTATAAAGAGGAAAGTGTTGTTTGTTTGTAGGAATTTTACTCAAAAACTACTAAACCAATTTATAATATTCTCAACTTGCAGACGTCCCGCGGTTTCGCCCGCATAGTTCCTGTTCCCGTGGGTTTACAGGGATAAAAAGTAGCCTATGTCATCCGGGAATAGTGTAGCTTCCCACCAGTGCAATATTTTTTTTAAAGTTGGATCATTAGTTCCGAAGATTACTCTCTACATACAAACTTACAAACAAATTTTACCTCTTTATAATATTAGTATAGAAGTATAGATAATCAGCGTCAGGCAGGATCTCAGCATCTGTCTGGCATTACCGCTGAAATGAACCTTTTGGCGCAGCCGTGACTGCCGTGAGACATGCCATTTTTGTCGCTTTTTTTGTGTATTGTGTTCTTGCTGTGCGTGTATCCAGCTGTTGCCAATAAATGTATTTTCTTTCTTTCTTTCTTTCTTTCTTTCTTTCTTTCTTATTCTTCTACCTGTCACCAAGTAACATAAGCCTATTTATTTCTGTAAATTAGATTTAACAAACACACAAATTTTTACTGGCTTTTTTTGACTGGCTTGTTGGTCTAGTAGTTAGTGACCCTGACTGCTATGCCGGAGGTCGTGGGTTCGATTCCCACCCAGGACAAATGTTTGTGTTTGTTTGTTTGTTTATGTATGTGTTTGTTTGTGTTTGTATGTTTGTACATCTATTGTACTATATTCTGACAAATAAATCTTTCTTTCTTTCTTTCTTTCTTTCTTTCTTATGTGATGAGCATGATCATTTGTTCTGAGTCTGGGTGTAATATATCTATAATATGTTTGTATTTAGAAATATATAAGTATGTTTATCAGCTGTTTAGTACCCATAACACAAGCTCTCAAGCTTAATCTGGGACTAAATGGCGTTGTGTGAAAAAGTTGTGGAATATTTTATTTATTTTATTTTATTTTTCAACTGGTGAAGTGAGGTCGGTGTTTCACAATCTTAAAGTAAATTTATTTTGAGTAGTCGTCGCAGGTAGTCAGAGTCTAACTAAGAGTTATTTTGTTACCCAATAACTGGGTTGTAGAGGTCAGGAAGGCAGTTGCTTCTCCTCCTTCGATCCTTACATAATTGGGAATAGATTCACACACATTCTTTAGCTATGTCACTTCCGAACGAATCATAATTAAGAATTGAGAACCTCCTCCTTTTTGTAAGTCGGTTAAAAATAAAAAGTCTTCGCCTAGTAACAGTTATTTGTTCCCTCCAACCAAACGACAAAACCGGAACGCTAATTATTACACACTTGCCGCCCCGGGGCAGGGGTTTTGTCGGGATTGGGTAATACCCAATGTAACCCCCTATATTGACTGTATGTACTTATGACCAAGTTAACTTCAATACCATTATAATTATGTAATTGGTCAGAGAAATTTCAAGAAGCATGAGCATTTGTTCAGGGTGATTCGAGTATGTTAACAATCTCAAGAAGGAACGAAAGAAAATAATTTATTGTGACACGCCCAGGGCATAATACTATAACATTCTAATAAAATAACTAAAATTTAAGGAAAAAAAATAATGGTAAGGAAATTATAGGCAAGAATTAAAAAAAAGCAAAAACTACTAAAATGATCTGTGCCAGGCCAAAAAGGCCTATTTCAGCATTAGCTACGATATTTAAAAAAAAAACAGTAAATACCGTAGCACCGTTTAATTTTCTTCTTACATTCAGAGTTGGGCTACACGACTACTGACAAATAAGTACATAAGTACACGTAGGTAGGTAGGTGGACCACGGGGAAAAAAAACTGCCCGTGGTACACCCAGTTGAACTTAGGTGGACCACGGGGGAAAAGATTGCCATGCCGTGGTACACCCAATTGAACTTAGGTGGACCACGGGGGAAAAGATTGCCATGCCGTGGTACACCCAGTTGAACTTAGGTGGACCACGGGGGAAAAGATTGCCATGCCGTGGTACACCCAGTTGAACTTAGGTGGACCACGGGGGAAAAGATTGCCATGCCGTGGTACACCCAGTTGAACTTAGGTGGACCACGGGAGAAAAGATTGCCATGCCGTGGTACACCCAGTTGAACTTAGGTGGACCACGGGCAACTTCCGATTAAAACCCGTAAAATATGTACACCTACTATGGTATAGTATGTAGCACATTGTCATATTGATCACCATTGCATGCATCTATTTGTATTGCAATCTACTCATGTTAAACAATTAAATTATTATTTATCTTTATCTGACTACCTTGTCGGTCTAGTGGTCGCTAGCGCTACTTCTGAATGTGAGGTTCTGGGTTCAGTCTCTAGTGCTTGCGAAAAAAAATGAGACCTACGGCAACCTTTATCAACTCGTGTCGCTATTCCATTACCCAGCCACATGAGCCTCCGTAACAATACAAATAAGAAAGTAGTGTTTGAATATCACACTAAACTCTCGTCACTGGCACATGGTCGCGGTGCGCCGCCATTCCCCTAACGGCAGTTGTTTGACAGTTCATCGAACGTCGATACAAAGTTATATCGGAGCGCTTTCGTGTTTTAAAAGTAACATTACAATGTTACTGTAGCTATAATAAAGTGGGGCTAGAAAAAGGTGGAAAGATTGTGTACTAGAAAAATAACAATTCGCCTACATTGCCCTAAAAGGGTTGAACTGAGATGCGACAACAGTTCACCCACATTTCGCTGTAATTGGGGGCGAGCCTTGTCATCAATCTGGCACAAATCTCGACTCCCGAGTTGCCCAGACTAGGTAGGTCTGTCAACCAGTTTAATCAAGGGGTATCATGCTACCCAGGCACTGGGTTGTGAAGATCAGACGGCGCTTCATGTAAAACACAACACACAACAAAAGCGATTCGTCGGATAAGTGGTGCGCTCGCCGTTGACGTGCAAACCACCATCACGTTCAACATGGCCGCGCTGACCATAGACTCGACGCTCCGCTAGACTGACAGTTGTCAAATCTCGTTCCTCTTCACTATGATAAAAGTAAGAAGTAGTCTATGTCTAAGTATTAAATGTATTTGACTATGATATTATAATATTCGCCGACAAACACTTAAAATGTTGTTGTATTGTCAGAAAAGTTTTAGCAGACCTTTTAGAACCATGGCAAATCCAATTTGTATTGCTGAATAAACAATACAATACCCGTTCTTCTTTGAAATCGAACTACTTACTTACAATTTTCTCTTGTCCTTCAGTTTTCAATTAAAGTCAACCGCGACCTTCGGCGTGCGATCACTTGCTTCTAAATAATTCATACGCGATCGACCCGCGCTCTCTGACGTAACTACTGACTTCTAGCTTTCTTATGGGCTCCTGGTACCAGAACATGAAGTTCCGGAGACGTTCCAGCAAGGGTATCGGCTTTATTTTCATTCTCAGTGCCTAACTGGCGTCCAGTCACACACAAGCGAGATATTACAAAAAATTGGTATTGCACTTCAAGTGGACAGTTTAAAACAAGTTTTAAACGATGTTTAAAACATGAAGAATGAAACAAATCCATGATGACGAAAAAGATTGAAATGCGATGAAAATGTAACACTAATCAATAAACAAATGACTACTTTTGAAAAAAAAACATGTTTTTTAAAATAAAATTAATTTGAAATTATAATTCTTAGCCAAACAAAAATTATTTTGATTTGAAATGGCCAGTACTGCAGAACGGCAATTTCATAGGTAAAGACCTAATATAAAAGTAAGTTAGGTACACCATTTATAACTCAAAAACGGCTGGACCAATTATTATGATTTTTGTGTTTTTGGATTTGTGTTGGACCGAATAAAGGATAATAACTAATAAAAATAAAATGTTCGTAACATAGAGGCACACAGCGCAATAGTTCAAGTTTTAAATTATGAATTTAGTACTTTTTAAATCAATGCATTTCAGTAAAGTAGTTAGGTTAGGTAGTTAGGTTCGCTATAGAATAGGTATGGTAAGTTAGGTTAGGTTATAATTATATATTATACAAGTTGAAATTTAGTTTTTAGTCCCTCATCTAGATTACAGGAAAAAAAACAACACATATTTTTTACTTTTTTCACGACATCAAAAAATAACGGCGAGACATCGAGTCAAAATGTCGCATGACGTCACTAGCCAGTACAGTTTATACTAGGTAATGACGTTACAAGCCCCCTCTCCTCAACTTTAATGCGCTTAATCTAACCAGTTTCCCATCAATTTGAAAAAAAAAACTGGTTTATTATTTTGTAAGTATGATGACTAATTATATTTTGATGTTTTTATTCTGTCAAACACCCTATTGAATATTTAAACAATATACATCTGTCTGTCTGTAGTGGGTTCACGACAATAGTGCAATGGGTGGGGATCGAACTCAAGACCTCTCGATACGCCTTAGCCATTGGGCTATTGCCGCTTTAAATGTAAACTTAAATGTATGTTATAAAGTAATGTAAGGTAAGGCATATAAAATAAATTAATACCATCCTATCGTCAGTCATTTCTTCTAATTAAATAAATAATTCAGTGTACATACCTAATTGTTGATACAAGTTGAGATGTCGAACTGGCCCCTTGTAAATTATTGTAAAGATTTAATTACCTGTAAAAGAGAAAATTAATTAAGTAAGTATTTAAAGTTTTGAAGAACACTTGCATAATAATGTTATTCTAAAATGATAAGGGTCAAACAATGCCACGTGTTAAAAGGTAATGCCAAATGCCTTGTTGTTCGTAAAATTTAATGCCATAAGTGAACAGTGTGATTCTAACAGAATTGCACTGCGGTTTACCGATGTTCGGGTTTCTAACTAACCGGAACAAAGTCCGGCGTTTATTCACGGATAAACCTCTCGACCTCACAAAAGGTAACTACAGCCAGGTAAATCAAGTTACCAGGAGAGCATCATCGACAAGGAGGTCTTAGGAGGAGGTAAGCATTGGGGTCTCGGTATGTATTGGCATTCACGCCTTAGCAAGCTTAACCCAACCTTCGACTGATCCACGACCCCAAAAAAGGTAACTACAGCCAGGTAATCAATGACACACGAGATCATGTTACCAGGAGAGCATCGTTGACAAGGAGGTCTTAGGAGGAGGTAAACATTGGGGTCTCGGAATGTATTGGATGGTAACCCATCTACGGACACGCCTTAGCAAGCGCAACCCAACCTTCGACTGATCCACGACCCCACAAAAGGTAACTACAGCCAAGTAAATCAATGTCACACAAGATCAAGTTACCAGGAGAGCATCGTCGACAAGGAGGTCTTAGGAGAAGGTAAGCATTGGGGTCTCGGATTGGCTGGTTACCCATCTACGGACACGCCTTAGCAAGCGTAACCCATCCTTCAACTGATCCACGACCCCACAAAAGGTAACTACAGCCAGGTAATCAATGACACACGAGATCATGTTACCAGGAGAGCATCGTTGACAAGGAGGTCTTAGGAGGAGGTAAGCATTGGGGTCTCGGTATGTATTGGATGGTCACCCATCTACGGACACGCCTTAGCAAGCGTAACTTAACCCTCAACTGATCCAAGACCCCACAAAAGGTAACTACAGCCAAGTAAATCAATGTCACCCAATATCAAGTTACCAGGAGAGCATCGTCAACAAGGAGGTCTTCGTAAATATCAGACGGACGCGACATATCTGGGTGAGTTCCAACTTATCTGAACGATATCCGCCGGATATCGCAGAGTGACGCCGACTCAGCCGTGACCCATATAGTGCAAGTGCTGTAGATGCAGTACTGTTTACATTGGATCGTCGTAAATAGGTTCATAATATGGGACAAGATTTATTGGTGCCATTTAAAATTTTACAAAAGTCCAAAAATTTTAAAAGTCTTATCAAAGAGCATCGTATAGCCAGTAGGTTGTAGACGCAGTCCAAAAACACAATAAGAATTGAAAAATACACGAAAACACTTCGACACTCGTTAAAACACGCGGGTAAAGTCGAACGTTTGAAACTTTTTGACACTGACATCAAGTGTTGCCTACATTATAAACTAAGTTTCGATACGGTATCGATAAACGATTTAAATTATTTTAAATTATAAATTACTGTAAAAATATGTTTATAAGTAATACAAATGCAAATACTTGAGCTACGACTTAAGTAAGTATTAAATATAATTGATTAGCTTCTAATTGACATAACTGGAATCGATTTTGAAGTGTAATACTTATCGATATTATTTAATTTTGTTTTGCGAACATTTCATAGCACTTTTCATAACTAAAATTCCAATTAGAAGTTGGAATTTTATCTCATTTTAAATAGTAATCTATCAACACTTTTCATGGTTAAAATTCCAATTAGAGAGCTTTTTAGGTTTTACTTTTATTGTTTTCGTACTGTTTTTTTATTGTGAATAATTATGTTAATAGGAAGTCTGGCCCTACATGTTGCGAGCCATTCTTGTCAATTTCCTTTGAGTAAAGAAAAACAGACAAAATAAATGGAAATCTTGTATTCTGTAAAGGAAGTATCCATATCTACACCTATAGGTACAAATATTATACAAAGGAAATATTTGTATTTTTGTATGTAACGAACAGACTTAAAAACTACTGGACCGATTTGAACTAATTCTTTCACCATTGGGAAGCTACACTATCAACGGGTGACATAGGCTACGCGGTTTCACCTGCGTACTTCCAGTTCCCGAGGGAATACAGGGATAAAAAGTATTCTCTGTCACCCGGGGATAGTGTAGCATTAAAGTAGAAGTGTAGCAGTTTCAGAGCCTTTTCAATGCCAACAAACAAACAATCAAATCTGATATTAGCATAGATTTCGTGAGTAAAATTATTGCTTGTTTTTATGAGGTTTGTAGTTTTGGCAAACGTATGATTGTGATAGGGGTTTAAGACCCTCTATGACCCCACATATTTTACTTGAATAATGTAAGAATTTGGAAAGAAAAAACATTATTTTAGTAACAAAACAATATTATGGTAGTAGCATCTATTAGTGTAAGTTATTCATCAACAAACAAAAATATTATTTATGTTCGAAACATTTTGCGCAAATGATGAACAAATAAGCAACGCCGAGTTTCTAAAAGTTTAAGTTGCAGTCGACAGTAACAATGGAAGTCGGCAGTAGAAGTCGGCCGAAGTCTGTCCCGGACTCACGCTACCGCGCTGTAAGAGCAGCCGTGACCTATTTATAACTGAGACAGGCCGCCTGTCACACCGACGCTTACCGACGAACGTTGTAATTTAATTTTCTTCATGAATAATTTATGAAATAGAATCTGTAGCGTTAGAACTAAAATAGAACATAATAAACAACAGGCATCTAAAGAAATAAACTGCAAATTGAATGACTAACTGTAGAGGCTAAAACGTGAAGAATCTTGGACTTTTACTGGTGTATAAGTTAGATTTAATCCACCGATCTCCATTACTTTTTCCTCATCAAATTACAGACTAAATCATACTTGGTACGAGCGAGTAGGGACTTTAATATTGTTTGTAAAGAGTTCTTATTGGACTCATATTTTGTCACCAAAACCAATTCACACACTCGGCTGAATGCCCACTTTTTTAAAAGTGCGTAGTGCTTTTGTTTATTTAATCTATACATATAATAAAACAGTAACGAAAGAAAAACTGTACATTGAGAATTTTCAAGAAAAAATAAGTGGGTTTTGTTAGAAAAACGTAACTGGTGACAAAAAGTGACTTTTTAGAATTTTTGTCTGTTTGTCTGTTTGTCTGTATGTATGTCCGGGGTGAACTCAAAAAGTACGGCATGGATTTACTTCAAATTTTGCATGAATATTACTTAGAGGTCGGGTCAACACATAGGCTATATATTATCACGCTATCACCTACGGGGGAGGAGCAGTGAATCTTTATTCTTCTTACTCATTCTGTGGAAGCGTGTAATCAAAGGACGCATACTTAAATGTTGGTTTTGAGTGAGTTATGCTATTATCTAGGTTTATACTATAAAAACTACGCCATTTAAGTAACTTTGGCAGAGAAACATAGTTTAATGAATGTTAGTAGTATAAAGACAATTTGGAATCAGCGCCATCTATGAGAATGTATAAAAATCAAATCAAGTAACACATGAACACTTTTTGAAAATTAATTTAAATTTTGATCGTGTTGGCGAGGTTAGTAGTTAGTTATTCTTAAAATTCATAGATGGCATTGTGCATTTTTTCACCAGCAGAATTCGTGTGAGAGTGCTATTTTGGCGCCCAAAAATAATCATGCTGCAGCAATTAACGAATGCACTCTCTCGGACATTGGGGGAATGAAGTGGTCTATACGTCGATTAGCACTGTCGTCGAGCAAGATGACGCCACACATTATCCCGTGGAATTATTGAACTCCCTGTCAGCAAGTTGACTTTCAGCGCATACCATCAAGCTGAAGGTCGGCGTCCCGATTACACTTTTTAGGAACAAATCTCCTCCGAAGTTGAGTAACGGGTGGTGCCTTAAAGTCATCTCGCTCCACAGACACCATTGTGGTGGAAATTCTTGCGGGTTGTGGCGTCGGCGAGGCAGTATTTATACAATGCATTCCCCTTATACTTCATAGCTTTCCGATCCAGTTCGAGCGCGTACAGTTCCCCTTGAGTGTTTGCTTAGTGATGACAATCAATAAGTCGCAGGAGCCGATACTCAGAGCAGCGGGTGTAGATCCAAGGACGAGTTGCTTCTCACACGGGCACCTGTACGTCGCTTGCTCCCGCGCCTCCAGTCCTGACTATCTTTACATTTTGGCTCCTGGCAGTATAACTACCAACGTAGTTTGTAGGGAAGTGTAAGGTATGATACCTTTGTACGTATTTTTAACCGACTTCAAGAAAAGGAGGAGGTTCTCAATTCAACGGTATGTTTTTTTTTGTGTGTGTTTGTTACGCGATTACTCCGCCATTTATGGACCGATTTTCTAAATTCTTTTTTTATTTGATAGGGTATACTACCAGGTTGGTCCCATTAGTATTAAACCTCAGATCTGATGAGGGATCCTCGAGGAATTGAGGGAACTCCTCAAATAATATAGGAAAACATGTACCAAGTTTTACATTTTTTTTTGGTGACAAATCAAGCATTTACATTTAGCAAGTATCATTTCGTGAAGAAAAACTGATGAAGAAGACAGGCGATGGAACTCTTCAACGCATAACAGCAAATTACTCGCAATAGCTACAGTCACATGTCTGTGCATGGTTTATGTATTTCCATAACCTAACATTACGCCTGTCTATTTTAAAAGGTTAAGAAAGAACTTCTTTTGCAATTGTTAACCGATTTCAATGATTATTTCAAGTTTTGAAAGACTTTCTTTACATACAAAGAAACTAAAAATAGCAAAATAAAAAAAAATACAAAAAAAACAACCGACTTCTTAAAAAAACACTAACAGGTGAAAAATAATTCCAGTTTCGGAAGTCTGTGGCTTAGGTGGTTTTATTTCGTTCATTATTGGCCACCGACTTCCGAAACTGGAATTATTTTTCACCTGTTAGTGTTTTTTAAGAAGTCGGTTGCTTTTTTTTTGTAAAAAAGTTTTTATTACTCTTTTGTACCCTGGAATGTATTCCTGCATTATTTTGTCTATTTCCTTCAGTCACATGGTATGACTGAACTCAGCAGGATTCCCATAATAATATAACTCTCTTTATGTAACTTATATTATAATGCTATTTTAAAAGTTGTTTACTTAAAATGCTATAGCGACACTGGAATCTTAGGTAGGTATATTTGGTGTTGTAGAACCTTCACGCAGACGACGTCGCGGGCAGCAGCTAGTACTACATATTTGTATTTGCCTTCACTCCATGTCCCTGAGTGTATAAGTGCTTATTGTATCTTTTGTTATTTCTATTATTTCTGTTATTTATCGTGCTTGTGATCCTAATATTTCTGTAACTTATTCTGTTTCTACGCGTGAGAACCTGTAAGTGGCTTTCTGTTGCTTATTTAATAGTTAAACATCTGTTATAGCTATTGGTTTTCCTATCTATAAATAAATAAATAAATAAATAAAAGTGTGATCAGTATTAGTTTCTTCTCTGTTTCAGAAGTAATTGGATTAATAATATGTAGCAACTATTATTCACGTACCTTGTTAGGTGAAAGGTAACACTGTTGGTATCATTTTCGATTGTATTAAGAGACTAATAAAAGCGGTGCCAAAAAATCAAATTATGTTGATTAGTGATCGCCCAGTGGTCTAAATTAAACTGTTTTAACTTTCTGCATTAATATAGAGAATTAATGCAGAAAGTTAAAACAGTTTAATGTTTATTATATTAGTCTTGAACAAAAGACACGAATTTCATCGTCGGAGGTCGTCTTTTGGACGTAATTCAACCGTATGAGCTACCAATCTCACTCCAATTCCCGATCCCAAAGTTTTCGCTTAGCGTATCAATACAATGGTAGAGTGTCGTGTTCAAGCAACGCTATGGTTTAAAAGAATGTATTAAACACAAATCGAAAAGAGTATGCTTAGATGGTTTGGTGTCTTTGAGAGGATGAATGAAATGACGCCCTAGAAGGACATACACAGATCTTATTGGTGATGTTCTCCAGAAAGGTCTGGTGCGTAGTACTCGCAACCGGCGTGTGTGTATGACCACATGTATGAACGTAAACGAAGCAGAATAAGTAAGTGTTGAAACATCTTTACCATGGTATAGTCAAAGTACTGACCGGGTTGTAAGTTCTATTAGTTTTGAATATTTTTTTCAAAGCAGTCACTTATTTTATGCTTACTCTTTTTTTATTACACTGTTCATCTCCTGCTACACACTTCTATTTTGTTAATAATTTTCTTGCTTGGTTGGTCTACCTTCCTCTCCCACAGTAAGTATGTAACAATCGTGGCTTTCTGTAGTTTGAAAAAGGCGTGAGTTAATATGTACATGTATGTAATAACTAGTTCGGTGTGACACCCGGCCGCTGCTAGCCGTTGCTCACTAGAAGATGATCCGGTGACCATCGCGGTCTGCGTCGCATTACACTTCACAAACCACGCATCGTTCGTTAATCTAAGTATTTATAATGTTACATCATCTGCCACACAGATATATTCCACTGCAAAGGGCTGCGGAGATATTCTGACAAAAATCTTATTCGTGGCAACTTGGTTGAGTAATCAATGAATTGAGTTATCAGTGTCATCCAGATTAACTATGTAGTTTTCACGCAAAGCTTTTTTACAGTATAAAAAATTATAAAATGATGTTTATTATGTAAATAGGTTTTCACAAACACTTTTACACGTCATTTTTTAACTGGTAGATGAAATCGGAGTTTCACTAACTGACTACTCTGAGAAGAAACACCGAAAGAAACTCAGAGGTCATAGTCTCTTTTAAAGTCCAGATAATATCTTGGTCAAATCATGTAAGATCCATGCAGATTAGTGTCTGAGATGGTCTTTTGAGGAAAGAACCACACAGATATGAGGGGACCAGATCAGTCAGTGCAAGCATTTGTCATCAATCGGCTGTTCAATTTATCACTTGCTTCAAAAACGGTGAAGAAATCGTGAGGAAACGGATGCCTGCGCGGTATTTCTCGACAGCATGTGATGGGTGGCATTTAAACTCTGATGCCAGGTCAGTCACTAGTCGACATACCGTGAATGTAGAATTTGTGTGGAATCCGCTTGTTCTGGCATCTGACGCGAAGGAATGAGGTTGATGTCATGATGAGGAAATGCATGAATGTGGAGAATTACAAGAGAAGAGTAAGATGAAATAAACAATGGATGGGTTGTGTGGAAGATAATATGGGTAGGAAGAAGGTGACTATTGAGATTGAGATGAGGACAAACAGAGACGTCGGTTAAAAAGACACGCTGACAACCACTTACAAATTCGGAAAAAGACAGATGACGCTAATGGTGACTTCATCATCACCGTCGTTTTAGCGTAGCTTCGTCTTTCGTCTGTCCTCTGCCATTTAGGCATTTGTCTTTTCCTTTTTAACACTAGTAACTTTACCCGTAAGGAAAACCTAAAGATTTTAATGAATGGTCAAAATAAAAGTAAAGTATGTTGTTGGCGATTGCTGAGCTTGGCAAAGTTTAGAATTACGTCACCGGAAAAGGTGGCCCCATGCGACATGTAATGCTGGCGCTGCTGTATCCCAAGCGGGGACGAAAGCATTAGAGTCAACATTACGAGTTAGAAAATTACAAAGGCAGCGTTGTAACCATTTTACGAAGATTATTTGAGTGAGATCAGTTTCATTCAACTCCCAAAAACTTGTTAAAGCCAGGGCAAAATTCATCAATCTGAACACGACAACCAGGTTTTACAGCTATCAATGTCACTGCTGTTACAAATGTTGACTCTGACAGCTCTTTGATATATCGCATTCAGTACCATTGCTGAAATTCGTACTCAGTTGTTGTTCTATGTCTAGGCTAGGTGTATAATATTCTTTAAACAAAAGTTTAAAAGTAAATCATGATCTAATTTTGCTCTTAATTGTGACAGATCAATAATATCCATTGCGCTTAATGTATCAAACATACGTATTCACGTTGACTCACGCAACGCAATGGATATAGCGCAGCTGTGAAAATGAAACATTGTTATTATCTGTGAATAACACAGATGTGTTGGTACTGGTTAGGATTTTCAATTAGTGAATCGATTAAGCTCGCTTGTCAGACTTCATGTAACGTAATGAATACAAGTAAATAATGTTTTCAGTGTAAAATTCCATCGAGCGTAGTTCATTAAGGAGTTCATATTAATAAAAACGCCGGCACGGTTTACATTACGCGCTAAACAAACAATCGCACGTTGTGTTTACACAGCGAGCGATCAATGTAAACAAAATACTATTAATCGCCGATTTTTCTAGGAGATTGTTAAAAGCAAATGCGTGTGTACATTCACGGACTAGATACAGGTGTAGAAGCAAAAGGTTCACTTTATACAAATAATAATAATAATACACGCACGCTTATGGATATAATGACAGATGAGGAAGTATATAAGAAGAAGTCAAAAAAGTCTCACTGACTGACATGTTGTCGTGATTTATTTAACTGTTTGAACCCCGGCCGTCATACCGGTATAAAAGAAAGAAGGAAAAGCATTTATATGTCCTGTGCGTGTACATTAAAAAGAGAAAAAAAGAAAACAAAAAAAACTAACAGGTGAAAAATAACTCCAGTTTCGGAAGTCTGTGGCTTTGGTGGTTTTGTTTTGTTCATTATTGGCCACCGACTTCCGAAACTGGAGTTATTTTTCACCTGTTAGTTTTTTTTTAAGAAGTCGGTTGTTTTTTTTTGTATAAAAGTTTTTATTTTGTAATTTTTAGTTTCTTTGTATGTAAAGAAAGTCATTCAAAACTTGAAAGAATCATCGAAATAGGATAACAACTGCTAAAGAAGTTCTATCTCTAAACATTAATCTGTACATCTCTGCCGGCCTCTTTTAAAATAGAATGGCGTAATGTTATGTTATGGAAATACAAAAGCTCAGCATAGACATCTGACTATAGCAATCGCGAATAATTTGCTGTTATGCGTTGAAGAGTCCCGTTGCCCGTCTTCTTTATCAGTTTTTCTTCACCAAATGATACTTTTTAAATGAAAATTCTTGATTTGTTACTAAAAATGTTAAAATCGGTGCGTGTGTGCCTATATTTTTTGAGGAGTTCCCTCAATTCCTCGAAGATCCCTCATCAGATATGAGTTTTGATACAAATGGGACCAATCTGCTACTATACCCCTATCAAATATAAAGAGAATTTTGAAAATCATCCATAAATGACGGAGTACTGAGGTAACAAACCCTAAAAAAAAAAAAATACAACCGAATTGAGAACCTCCTCCTTTTTTTGAAGTCGGTTAAAAATATTAAAATAAAATTTAAACGAATTAAAAAGACGCAGTATGACGATTTCATTGTTGTTTTAACGGCCGGGCCGTAAATTATTGAATTTTATTTTCTCAAATGGCGTTGTGTAAAGTCGGATATCAGTGCTGGAGACAGAGTAGTTGTGTGGAAGTCGGTTGTATGGGCGTTTGATGTGCAGAAATGAGGAACATGTTGTGAAGATGATGAATGTTGAGGTCACAAGAGTAGAAGACAGAAGACTAAAGAAATAAACGATTATAAATTCACATAGAGGAAGATGAAAGCAGAAAACATGTTTCTTCTTAGCGTGTCAATGGCAAACACAGACATTATTATTTTAATTTTGTTAAATTTTGTGGTTGACCCTGTATTCAGCTACGACAACGCCATCCGCTGACGCACTCATAAGGTCCAAGTGCAGGTGACAGGGCACATGGTGCTAGATAAAAGGTGGGCCGAGGTCTGTGGAGAGGTACCGCATAGGCACTGAAGGTCGGTGCCATCTGCGTAACCCCAATTTTGGAGATTTTCTTTGCTGTACCAACCGCTAATAAATTGTGTTAAGGGCATGAGGATAGCGACAATGATGACACTTCACGTTCAACGAATGCAACCGCAGTTGCTACTGCCATTTGTGATCGCCGTACGTCACGTTGGTGTATTTCTGTTCGTACTCATGTTTTCGCTTATTGTGTGGAACTAGCCTTTTGTACTAATCTTGTTCGTGGTACTTACATTGTAGGTTGTTAGTGCTTGAGTGCTAGTTAGATCGCTTATTAAAGCGCTGATTGATGATGGTTGCGCGTATCAATCATTCGTTAGTGATGGATAAGCCACTTTTGTTCGTTTAAATTAGGAACTATGTCTCTCTACACTTATCATAAGCAAATGTTTGGCCTCATGGAAAAAGTTAAATGTGTTATTCGAAATCTGAACTGTTAGTTTAGTTTTTATCTATCTCTTTCTTGTAACTTAGTAGGAAAGAGATGCCAAGTATTTGCTAGAATTCTTCTTGCAAGTAAAATAAACATTTACAGGAAGCTGATATTGCTAACTTTAAAATTGCTTTACTAAACGAGCTCAATTTATAATAGTGTTAGTTTCATCTCGGTCTTATTCCAACATCAAAGCTTTCCCTAGACCTCTGCCCACCCCTTCACCCCTGTTATGAGGAATTCCTTTCCTAGTTATCATAATTCTCATTAAAGTTACCGAGAATTGCGGACTAGGTTATCTCCTCACCTCTTCACAACCTCTGTCGCGCTGGTACAAGTTTGATTGGATTTTTACTTCGCGACATGGTTCAAAGAGTTATTCAGTAAAAAGTCATAACTCAGAAATGTAGAGAGTCAGGGAAGTTATTAAAATGAAGTTGTTAATGGGATGAGTATTTATATCACCCGCCATACTGACCTAAATCAAGTTAGGTTCTTAAGGCACTTGCACAAGTCATTTTCAAACACGAGCTACTTATATTGTACTACTAATATTCCCATAATTTATTACTTTAACTTCAAACAATGACCGCACGCAACATAATACCGACCAACACAATGCCCTTGATATGCTGCAGTCCCAATACTTGTCCCCCTAGTCATCGCAACAACTTGTTTTTGATCTCCAATTTGTAAGAAATTACAGACAGACATGTCGCGAGAGACATGTCGCGAAAATCAGCACAATGTTCCTATAAATATTTCCATTTACTTTTTATTACAAATATGTACATTCATATCAAATATAAACAGCGAGAACATCCGAGCGGCCGCTCGCGCCACCACCGCACGCATATCACAGCAATAATCATTGTACACACATCTCACGTTACGTTACGAGCAGTTCCGACGCATGCCTTCGACACTGTAGCGCCGCCGATCTCACGTCAAACACATCTGTTCTCCTATACACACCTCGCAGAACTATTCCATTGTCTCTCCTCTCACTCGCACAAGCTAAAGGAACAGGAATTTCACGCCAAGAATGAAAGAGACGGAGATACCTGTTGGGTGTCCCCCAGGGAACGATTCTTGGGACACTTTGTTCTCGTTTTATACATTGTAAAAGTTTGAAAGGGTTGTTTTGGTAAAGCGTTTGTTTCGTCGAGTTGTTACTTTTTCTTATTGTCTTTGAGATTGGAGTCCTCGTTCTGGGCTAATTAATTTTCGGTAACAAAGGAGTTTTTTAAGTAATTGTGGAAGGTTGTTTGTAGGTCATGCTTTTTGCGATGCCGCTTAATTATTCTGAGTTTTAAGATGAAAATTTGGGTCATTTTAGTGAGTGGTTATGAACACGGATTGGAGTAGCTTGCTTTTTTGAGATTTTTGAATTGTGACACAAAAATAGAGTCGGTATTTTGCTTATTAATTTATTCGCTTGTTCAATACCTTAATTAGAAAAGGTATTTAAGAGAGCTCTCTGTCCAAAACCTTTAAGAATTTTCAACAATATGGATACAGGTTTAAAGTACAAAGGTGGAAAGCACCCTCATCTCCCTCTTTAGGGATGGTCAGATTTCAGACACTCTGATTGAGTAAGACAGAACATTCTATGAATGCATGTTTGCAATATGACGGCATTCGCGTGACTACACATACGTCCGATATTGTACAAAATAAATAACGTATGACACGCGCGAGATTCCACCCACTGTAACACTTATAACAAATGGTAATGCAAGTAGAAGAACTAGAGCTATCTATCTGGAGACAATGCGTTAATCTGTAATAATTTTATTATACAGGGTGTTTTGGGGATGAGTGGCATTTTGCAGATGGATAGGGTCGGTCCATACGATTATTTTATAGTATGGGAACTATGGTCCGATATCCTTTAGTTTTTAAGTTATGGGCAAAAATTGTTTTTTATGAATACTTTACACTTTTTGGGTTATGAAGCTAAAAATAAACACAATTTCATATTAAATACAGTTTTTTTATTATTTGTCGATTTAAACACATAACACACGATAAATTAAAAGTCTTACAACTATTCCGGTAGCAAAAACAATCAAATAATTTTTGCCCATAACTTAAAAACTAAAGGATATCGGACCATAGTTCCCATACTATAAAATAATCGTATGGACCGACCCTATCCATCTGCAAAATGCCTACACTCATCCCCAAAACACCCTGTATAATAAAATTGTAGAAAAGTGGTGTCTGTACAATGGAAATATACAAAAAAAAAGCAGCAGGGGTTGTTACTATATCAATGCCGAACCCAAAATTGTAATTAAAAATTTTTTTGTCTGTTTGTCGGTTTGTCTGTTTGTCTGTTTGTCTGTGTGTTTGTGCACGCTAATATCAGAAACGGCTTATTTGATTTAGATGGGGTTCTCACTAATATATTGTAGTAAGCTTCACTTAACATTTAGTGTTTATTTCATGTTAATCGGTTCATAAATAAAAAAGTTATGTCAATTTAAAGAATCGCGGCGAACATTTTGTTAAGGTATTCTATCAGAGTACGTACACGCCTCGCGCTTGACTGTGGCACCGTAGCGCCCAAACGGGTGAACCGATTTAGATGCGGTTTTTTTTATTTGAAAGCAGGGTTTCTTGCGATGGTTCTTAGACATGATTTATCAAAACCGGTTAAGCCGTTTCAAGGTTATCAGCACTTTTGTGTTAGCTACCTTTGCTATTTTTGACGTCTATGGGTATTAACTTTACATACAAACATATGTGTGAGTTAAAATTTCAAACAGCCATGAGTGTTATATTAATAAGCAAGTTTATGGTAAATTTGGTCTGATGCAGCCAGGATATCTAGCACACTAATACACTCTTGGGAAAATAATAACAGATATGTCGTGTTTGGATTCATTTTAACCAGACTTTTGATTCTGCACACAATACACTGATGGCAACAGGATGAGCTGATGCTGCAGCCAGGCGATTCAGCTCACCAGTAGGTAGACGCTTGACAAAATAATAGCAGATATGTCGTGTTTGGATTCATTTTAACCAACATTGGATTCTGCACACAATGCACTGATGGCAACATGCAGGATGAGCTGATGCTGCAGCCAGGCTATCCATCACACCAGTAGGTAGACTCTTGACAAAATAATAGCAGATATGTTGTATTTGGATTCATTTTAACCAGCATTTTATTCTGGACTTAATGCCCTGATGGCAAAAGGATGAGCTGATGCTGCAGCCAGGCTATCCAGCACACCAGTAGATTGACTCTTAAAAAAATAATAGCCGATATGTCGTGTTTGGATTTATTTTAACCAGCATTTGACTCTACATACATTGCACCGAAAAAAACTCATAACTGTAAACTCCATAAAACAAAAGGAATAACTTTAAAAAAATTGAAATAAAAACTAAATTAAAAATATAAAAAAACTTCCACCGCAAAAAAGTAAAACATTTAAAAAGTTAAAAATATTACTTTCCTATCGTTGATCCATCAAATTTTACGTAACGTCGGGGTACCGCTAAAATAAGTAAGTACCTACATACCAACGAGCACTAGAAACATTCCTTACTTAAACGGTACCCCGACGTGAAGTAAAATTTCATGGCTCATTTCATTCTCAACGATAGGAAAGTATTACTTTTAACTTTTTAAATGTTTTAATTTTTTGCGGTAGGGGTTTTTTAATTTTTTAATTTAATTTTAATTGTTTACGATAGTACGTGTTTACTTAATAACTGTGTGTTAAGTAGTAAGTACCTACTATTTTATAGTAAGAATGCCTCGAAGAAGATCCAACCTCTCCCAATGTAGCAGAAATGCTGAAAGAATGAGGTTGGTTCGATCACAGGAATCTGAGGAAGGTCGAGAGACAAGGCTCTCTGCAACTCGGGAACATCAGGCTAGGGTTCGTGCTGCAGAAACTTCGACTCAGCGAGAATGTCGACTGAGTTCAAATCGTTCTCGAATGATGACAACTCAAAATAGGGAAAACGGGGAACAACGATAGGGATGTTTATCTGTCGATCGCGAAACTCATGCGCTATCACGTGAGTCTCAGACTTTTGCTGACAGGGAAACCCGCCTGAGCTTCTAGAGAGTATGGACAACAAATCCTCGATCCCAGTAGACACAGAACGAACGGGAAATACGTCTCACTGCCGATCGTGAAGCTCATGCACTATCACGTGAGTCTGAGACTTTCACTGATAGGGTAATTCGTCTGAATTCTCAGAGGGTTCGGACAGCAAATTGAAGAAGGAGAATCTACCAGCTACCCAGTAGAATTTTTAGAATTCCTCAATGCTCCTGGACTACCAGCACATAAAATAAAATTAAAAGTAGGCGTACCCATAATGCTTCTTAGAAATGTAAGCCCCCCAAAACTTTGCAATGGCAGCAGGTTAAAAGTGACCAATTTACAACGAAATCTGATAGAAGCAGAGATTTTAATTGGGTGTGGAAAAGGTGAAAGTGTTTGCATTCCTCGGATTCGTCTCATTCCAAACAATTTTCCAATTAGTTCTAAACGAGTCCAGTTTCCAGTCAGCCTATGTTTTGCGATGACAATTAATAAAGCCCAAGGTCAGACGCTGAAAGTTGTGGGTGTAGATCTAAGTATTAGCTGTTTCTCGCACGGCCAGTTGTAAGTATACAGAGAAGCATTACTGTAAAGTAAATTTTTAGCTACCCAAACGACAGTATAATATATGTAATTCAAAATATGCTGCCCGAAAAGTCACTATTCCACGCGGACGAAGTCGCGGGCACAGCTAGTCTGTAATAATTTTATATTATTTTGTTTTGCTTTCTTTTTTTTTCATTTAAAATTGCACCTAGCACTGCATCGCCTAAAGGTTTCTCAGGTGAAGGTAGAAAATGCCTATGGCATTAAGCCCACCACTGTACATTAGTGCGCTTGAAGTATTAAATAAATAAAGAAACATTCAATAAGTAAAAGAACTTACAGTAACAGTTGTCCGGTTATATCAGTTTTAGGACGAAAATGAGCGTTAGAAATTCTCCTGCATCAATAGTTTTGGACGAGTCGATTAGCTCGTTCCATAAATCAGGTGTAATTATTATTGCCGTGTTTAACTAGGTGCTAAATGTGTGCTGATTTTAATTAAAAGCATTTTAAACATATTTCACTGGATCAAGTCACATATTTCGACCTTTGTCTTATGGTCGTTTTAGTATTGTCCAGTAAGACAATACATAGCTTGCCATACTAAAGCTACTGAATTCGGACTTAAGAGCGACCACACACAACGTAAAAGTTCACTTTTAAAATAAAACCACTCAAAAGAATAGTAAATCTTCCTAGTGTAGCCAAAACCTTTTGACGTGACAACGTCTTATAAATTGGTTTGCCGGGTGACACTTCAAGAAACTGCGTTACGCTCCGCTCACGTTATGCGCTCACAATGAGAGCGAGTGAGAGGCACGCGTCCCTTCCACTCGGGCATGGTTAGCCCGCCTAAGAGCGAGAGAGACAGACATAAATTATTTTACCACTCAAAGTCGTTGTCACGTAAAACTTTCGCCCGTATACCGACTTTACAGGCAACCAATTTTTTTAATAATATTTCAATGCGTTCTAAATGGACCATCATGATTACTTTAAATTAACATAAATAACATCCGATAGTACCAGGGCCGCAGACAGCGCAGGAGCTTAAGTGCCGCGAGCAGGGAACACGACACCTGCGCGGTTGCCGCTCCGAGCAGCGTGCACGCAGCGGCAACCGCGCGCAGGTGAGGGGCGCGCGCCCCGGGCCCCGGCTGACGTTTTATTTCAATGTAACTTCAATGCAAAAGGGGTTGGTCATTTAATTGTAAGTACACAATTTCGTTTGGACGCGTGCCTACTTTTTGCATGCAGACGCATTGTGTCAAGTTGAATGTTATTATACGTTTGGAATTTTATTTTGTACTTATTACGAAGTTTTTTGTCGATGCATAGCATTATTGTGACTGTATGTAGCGAGTTAATATTGAAATAGTGGCTAACACAGAGATGTATGCCATTTCATACCATAATGTGTGGAGATCTTACAATGGGCTCAATTGAAGCTAAGGTACGATTACGGACCCTCTCTCTACCTATCGATGATGATGCATAATATAAGTAAGTACTTATAGGTATTTATTTCTGTAAGTAGATTTGCGTTCTCAGAACAGTGCCGGACGTAAATTTAGTCCGGGGTGCTACAGAGCAATTCTTGATTTAGTCCTGCCTCGGAAGTGAACGAACGTGCTCAGCAGAAGGCTTGCTACCACTAAACCAAAGAGTCTAGTTTTATAGCCCGTCGGAAATAGACAATAAATTCGCAAAGCGTGATGTAGTTCTGCATTTTTGGTATGTTGTATGGGTGTGTCAGGGTAGTTTAAATTAAAAAATGCAACTTCGAAAACCTTGTGGAAAATGAGAAAATCGAGAAAATTTTCGTGTGGTGTTTTTATGGTATTTGCCTTGCATGGCCAAAACTATGCATTTTTTGCGAACGGTGTTGTCTACAAGTATAAACTGTATTCAATAACCTACAATTTGAGTCCTATTTTGGCTCTATTGACCCTATAGAAGCTGAGCTAGAACACTTGAAAGATGACCAATTTTTCTCGAAAATAGCTTTTTCTCGATTTTTTTGACATATTTCGTAAGATATTCGCAAAACTGTTTGTTTTACAGAAAAGAATAACCAAAAATATTTTTAAGTACTTATTAAGCATTTATAAGAGCCCAAAATTAAGTCTGTAAGACTAACAGGTCACTCACAATCTCAAAACAATGAAATAGTTAAAATGGGTTTTAGAGGCAAATATTAGAATGATTGTTTCTGTCGTTTGTTGTGTGTAGTGTAGTAGTGGCTGGGGGTAGAAAAGGATCCCACCAAGTGGGGCTGGGAAATCAGCACCCGTGGCCTAATCCCGATCACAACAAACAAAGAGCCAGCTCCAGCCCAGCTTCTAAAAATGATAGCCTGCAAATGCAAAAAGGAATGTAGAGGGGCATGCAGCTGCTTAAAAGCTGGGCTGAAATGCTCAGCTCTTTGTTTGATTTGTGGAGGGAAGTCGTGCAACAACATAGCATCCATTGGGGAGATCCGTATGAGAAGAGGCCTTTGTCCTACAATGGGACAGTAACAGGCTGGTATTATTAATTTATTTAGAATCATACTAGTATATTATTATATTTTATGTGTGTGTGTGTGTGTGTGTGTTGTGTGATGTGTGTGTGCGTGTGTGTGTGTGTGTGTGTGTGTGTGTGTGTGTGTGTATGTATTGTGTGTGTACAATAATACAATAACACATTGTTATTCGCGGTCTTGTTCAACCATTTTAGGTCTTGTCAACATCTCAATTTATATTAGAACAGTTTACGGAAACCTTGAGGAAACTTGGGATCATGAATATTCAAAATGTTAAGGTCGATTTGCTAAATTCATTCGTGATTACAAACTTTGATGGACTTACGGTTATTTCTTCGGTGTATTAATTATTTTCCCTGTAACTAGAAATGTGTACCCCTTGAGTGGGAATATTATTAGGGCCCAAAATTCAAACTACGCGTTCTTGAGGTCACTCAGTGGATAGGTTAAGATTTATTACACATGTTTTGGAAATGACCACATTAAACCGTTGGTTAACCATTATTTATTTAGACCAATCATACGTCAGCGTCTTGAAGTTCCGTGATGATCAAACCAAACACTTCTTTCCAATTCTGACAGCCTGGTACCGCCTTCATCAAATTGATAAATAGTATTCGCAGTAAATATTATAAAATTACATAATCAAAATAGATGTTGATAAATGACGAACATAAGTTATAATAAACGTAATAAAAATACATTTGTATGCGTCGGGATTCGACCTCGGGACATCGCGGCATCAAATTACTAACCACTAAGCTGTTCAAGGCTATGTTAATTATAATATTCATGATTGAAGAATTGATAATAAAATATCAACCAAAAGGAAAATAGTTATGGATGATATGTATGGATTACAAATGAATAGAAGCATGGCGACCATTCAATAGTTATGAAGACTAATTGCTTATCCCGACCGTCGTTAGTAGATCTTAGTTACGGGGAGTCAGAAAACCGAAAATCTGACGCACTGGAAGATTCGCGGAAGAAATATATTTCCCAGTAAGATAATAATTATGTTTTAGCTGCTCTGTCAAACTAACTAGAGATCAGTCGAGTTAATATTTGTAAGGAATGTACTTACTCATGTAAGCGCTACGTTCGGCCTTATTTTGAGTGAAAGAAAATATGGCCACGAAGCTTCTTAATGAAGAGCATAAAGAAACAAATTAACTTCGGTTATTATAAACACACATCATCAATGTAAGTAAGAAAGGCAAGTAAGTAAGGCAGATGTAAGTGGGAACGCCGGGAGGGGACGCCCTAGAAGGACATACATAGACCTTATTGGTGAGGTTCTTCAGAAAGGACAGGTGCGTATTACTCGCAACCGGCGTGTGTGTATGACAACATGTATGAATGTAAACGAAGCAAAAGAAGTAAGTACGAGTATGTAAGAATCGTAGCATATGGCGCTTTGTAGTTTCGCACTCTGTAGTTTCTGCCTACCCCCATGGGAAAAAGGCGTGAGTTTATGTATGTATGTATGATGTACATCATCAATGTTGAATGAATTTCTTAAGTAATTCCTGCTGGACTTATAGTTAAAATAAGTCCGCAATCCGCCTTGGGCAAGCGTGGTGATCTATGCTTCGTGCCTTCTCTGTGGGAGAAAAGGCCTTTGCCTGAAATATTGTCTTGGTTTGAGATGTTTTCGTTATACGTTGATGGCAAAGAGGCTGCTTACACACCAATTTAGGAAATACTATAAAAAACATAGACTCGCAATACGTAGGTACAAGAAAATCAGTGCTATGCTACAAGTTATTTGGTGGCATATAATTTTTTTAGTCAGTAAATCTTACCTTGGAACGTAGAACCGACCATGCAATATTATCATGTTTATAAACTAAAAGAAACTCAATCACATCTCATTATGGAACTGCTTTAGGGATGTGGGAAGTGTTATAAAGTATTTATCGACATAAATCATAATATAATTTTTTGAATACTATTGTTATCGATAAATTCCATTATAACTATTGTGACGCTGCGCGCTGTATCTACTTACTTTTCTTAAGGTGTGTCAAAAATATAGTTCATGATACTTTAGCATGTATGTATCTACATGGTGAGGAGCTTGTGGCTAAATTATAACAGCCGCATGGGTCGATCGAAGGTTAAGCTACGCTTGACGAGGTCGGTCCGTGGATGGGTGACCATTTATTACATACCAAGACTCCTCCGTGCCTCGGAAAGCACGTTAAGCCGTTGGTCCCGGCTGTCATTTGTAGATCTTTGACAGTCGTTACTTGTAGTCAGAAGCCCGAAAGTCTGACAACCAGTTTAACCAAGGGGTATCATGTTACCCAGTTACTGGGTTGTGGAGGTCAGACAGGCAGTCGCTCCATGTAAAACACTGGTATTCAGCTGCATCCGGTTAAACTGGAAGCCGACCCCAACATAGTTGGGAAAAGGCTAGGCAGATGATGATGTATGTATCTACATGGTGAGACGGTGCCATATAATACAAAGCACAAGAGAGCCACGCGAACGGGATCACACTAATGTGTAGTCTAGCATCATCATCATCACCTGCCTAGCCTTTCCCCAACTATGTTGGGGTCCGCTTCCAGTTTAACCTGGTGCAGCTGAATACCAGTGTCTTACAGGGAGCGACTGCAAAACTGACCTCCACAACCTAGTAACAGTTTCGTGCTTTTGTCTATCTGCAACGACTGTGTGCTTTCCGAGGCAAAGGAGTCTTGGTGGTCACCCATCCACGGGCCAACATCGTCAAGCTTAGCTTAACCTTCGATCGTTATTATTTAGCCACACGCTCCTCAATAATTTCTTACTACATATTATATTATCGTCAAAAAATATCGATAGCTCTATCGATACGTGAATATATTTTGGAGTCGACACTGCTTATATGCAAACTAGTATCCACACACTACCAAGAATCGATTACAATCGCTCGACAATCGATTGTCTGGTAATTGAGACTCGCTTAAGTTTTTAATTGAGTCTGTGTTCGAGTTCAAGCCACACGTGTTACTAAGTGGGGAACTACTAAGGTAGCATGAGGAGCCAGGAAGTGGGTTTTAGTCGTTTTAGATAATGGATATGCTTTTAAAAGCGATAGTCCGAACCCTCGTTTTAGGTGGCATCTCTGTCTAAACGTCTTAGTTAGAAAGAGATGGTGATGCTTTTATTATGGGTTTGAGAGACCTGTCGCTGGGTAGTAGTGCAAGGGAGTCTCTTGTGTCTTGTGTTATTTTAATGTTTACATACACAATTACACATACCTTTTTGGTGTTATTAAGTTATGAGATATTCATTTATCTCTACTATCAACTCTTTGACGGCCTCTTAGTTCTAGCATTAGAAAAAGGCTCATAGAAGCAGGAATGCAGAACATTTTATTTTAAAGACAAGTTAAAACATTTTTTATTCAAATTGTTTTATTGTCAATTTGGAAGAATAAAAGTGAAACGAAGAAGAAGTAAAAGTGAAAAGAAGAAACGAAGAACGTGACCATGTTCATCCCTGCTTCTTTGAGGTTTTTATCATTGACCCTGTAATTTTCCACTGAAATTAAATACCTAGGTAATTATAGTTATATTATATACTAGCTTCTGCCCGCGACTTCGTACGCGGATCCTGTTGCTTATGCCAGCGACAACGGGGTCGTCAAAATCGAAGATCTGAAACATCTGATGTCGAATTCTATAAGCCCGGGGACGGGAAATCAATGGGATGCGCGAGACGATTCAGATGTTCCAGATTTATTATTTTTGTTGGTCAACAGGAAATGCCATCAGACTTAACAACTTTTGCTAAGACGCCATTTCTATTATGTATATGTTATATTGTCTCTGGGCTTTGGAGTTCCCCTACAGGTGCTCCAGATCTTCAAATTTAGTCTCACAGCAGAAAACACTCTTCACTTGGAATAGTTTTTGCAATGGCACCATTTTTATATCTCTTTTACTTTAGGTGTTCCATTTTCCAAAATAAATTATATGTTGCGTGACGTTCACGATCAGCGGTCAGTCGCGCATCTCCTTCCCCCACTTATCTCTAGAGTCGATGCGTATATACGCTGAAAACTCAAGCGTCATGCTTTTTCCGTGAACGTTTCCAACTCGCGAGACAGTGCATGATGTTCACGATCAGCGGTCAGTCGCGCACATATTCTTCACTGGTCTCTAGAGACCTGGATGTAGATGCGTAAATACGCTGAGAATGCAGGCGTGCTTCACGATCCCAAGAAGTTTCCACGGAGCGAGTTGCAGCCTCATGTTCTCGAACAGCATCAAGTCTCTCCTAACGCTCTTCGGTAGATTGTTGGGATCTTATGATCTTTAATCATCAATCACCTTTGGAACATTGGGAAAGATTTGACCTCTTTCTAGGCATGGTTATAGTTTTATTGTGATGATACCTGATCAATTAAAATCTAAGTGGCTGCTCCCCTGCGTTACCGGGTAAGCTACCGTGTAACGAAGTTAAATGGAAAAGGAAATTAAACACTCAAATAACATAAGCCCGAAGGCATACGATAAAAAAATGGGAGTTTTAGCCAGTAGAGTCTAATTTTCAACGATATACCATCGTCATCGAAAATCAGTCCTGAACTGTTCCCGCCTTCACCGCGTAGTACCTCCCACTTATGTTGTTTTATAATTATGTAATGAAATTAGTGATAGTTTTAATTTCTAATGTTTCTGATCTTCGATTTTTATAAGGCAACAGGAAATGCCTATCAGACCGAACAACTTTTGCTAAGACGTCATTCCTATTTGAGTTATGGTGTAGCTGGGCTCTTGGAGTTCCACAACAGGTGTTCCAGATCTTCGATTTTTATACGTCAACAGCGAGTGCTCATAAGGCTGAACAACTCTTGCTAAGACGTCATTCCAATATATGTTATAGTGTAGCTGGGCTCTTGAAGTTCCACATCAGGTATTCCGGATCTTCAAATTTATTCTCTCAGCAGAAAATGCTCATCACGTGGAACAATTTTTGCTATGGTACCATTTTTGTATCTCCTATAGTTTAGCTGGTCTGTTGCGGTTCTGCATCAGGTGTTCCGGATCTTCAAATTTATTCTCTCAGCAGAAAATGCTCATCACGTGGAAAAAATTTTGCTATGGGACCATTTTTGTATCGCCTATAGTTTAGCTGGTCTGTTGCGGTTCTGCATCAGGTGTTCCCGTTTCCAAGATAAATTATAGCCTATGTGTTGATCAGACTTAATATCTATACAACAAAAAAAAAATCATTCAAATCCGTCCAGTAGTTCCGAAGTTTAGCGTGTGCAAACAAACAGACAAACAGACAAACAGACAAACAGACAAACAGACAAACAGACAGACTTTTTTTTTTGGATTCATGCTCTATTACTGTTTCTAAACCCCCCTCAATTATTATTTTTTAAATATATTCAATGTACAGACACAGTTTTTTTACAGTCTTATTATATGTATAGATTATTACTAAATAAAATCCACTTAATTTCTTAAAATAAACTGTCGCAATTGTTACAACTAACTATGACGACTGCTGTGAAAGTAGATTATAATAAATTCGGCGTCCATCGTAATTGTAACGTGCTTAATTGTACTTTCATAACAAAGTAATCTTTTTTAAATTCTGCCTAATGCTATTGTAAATGGAGTATAAACGCCTAGCTATCGTTTAACTAGATTCCGATATTGTTATCAAACACATCTAGCACTCCTTCCATTGTTTCTGTATATAAAAGATAGCTCACCATCAACAACTCTACGATATTAAATTCAACAATATTGAAAGAGCCGCCATTTTTCATTGTTCAATCAAATCTAGTCTCCGTTACTAGTTCGATTCAGATTTTAATACAATCTTTACAGTGAGATAATTAAAAAATGGAACATTACAATGGACTGGACTTTCTATAAGTTAATAGAGAGTCTGGTCATAGTTTTGTTGTAACTGCTTTTGCTTATGGTAACTGTTCGTTTTGCTGGCCTTGGTTTTGACATTGTTTTAACTATGAGTTGTTCGTAGTTTTGAAATTAAACTTCTTTTGACGCGTTAGGGAAAAATTATGAAAGTATTTTTTATGACGCGCGCGCAGTTTGTCACGAAAAACCTACACCCTGAAGTTAGCCATATGATAGTCAACCAACATACTGATCGACCTTTTGGAAATAAACAAAATATGATTGCAAAATGTACGTAAATAGACATTGACACTAAAATGCAAAGCAAAGTTGTAATTGTCTACGAAACATATATGTAGAGTTTTAGTGAAAGGAGTTTTACGCGAAAAATATTTTTTTTTTTAGTTTTTATCATGTTACGCCTAAGGAAATAAGTTCTAACGCGTGTACAGACACCAGCGCATCAACCTACCGCAATGTGTCAAATTTCTTTAATAGGTTTTCAACTTTATTCGAAACATAATAAGGTTCATGTTAAATTGGGAAAATTTGATAGTTTAGGGTAAGTTGATGTGCTGGCGCCTGTACATAAGTACACACATACCTACTTTTTTATTTAACTTCGATGGTCCTAGTAACTACATAATTTTGTGATATTGTCTCGCAGACTTATAATAATACCGATATAATCCAACACTACACATGTAAGCGGACACGCCCTTTAGACCGGGAGGGATATTTTTAGTAGTTAATAAAAAATAAAAAAAATATACTTAAACAAAAAAAAAGGCAGTTTACTTTTGCTTTAGTTAAATAAGTGTTAGTATTTTAGTATTATGTATATTAGAGTGTGCTAGCTAACATGTAGCAAATAATTAAATTTGATTGATTTAGGACAAGCAATTTGTACTTACTGTATAAATTCAAGTTCTTCTAACTTATCAGAAAGACGTGTTGCTGGGGATTTAGTTCTGCGATTTCTTCTTCCCAGCAGAAATACTAGGATTTAGCGAGGGGCAGGCTTTTTGAGGGACTGTCTTATCTAATTTTGACGTTCGAAAAGTGTTGCTCCTCAGCCTAATTTGAATAAATTACTTCTGATTTGGATTTCCTTTAGAACCTTTCTTCAGGATTAACGATGCGTGTGTGACTAGATGTATGACGAAGCGAAAGAGTGGCGTTTTGTAGTTTCTGTCTACCCCCATACGAAAAAAACATGAGTTTTTGCATGCATGCATGTATGTTCAAGTTCAAGTTCCGAGTTGAGCACACGATTACTGATAAATGCTTGCACCTTGCATCTGGTCCCCTAATATCTGTGTAGTTCTTTCCTCAAAAGACCATCTCAGACACTAATCTGCATGGTTCTTACATGATCGGACCAAGATAATGTCTGGACTATAAAAGAGACTATGACCTCTGAGTTTCTTTCGGTGATTCTTCTCAGAGTAGTCAGTTAGTGAAACTCCGATTTCATCTATCAGTTAAAAAATGACGTGTAAAAGTGTTTGTGAAAACCTATTTGCAAAATAAACATCATTTATCATTTATGTATTGGGGACTATTGCAACCAACCCGGCACAAATCTAGACTGCTTCTAAGAAATTTCAGATGGACAATCTAAAAATACGTCTGTACCTAACCTTGGAAACGAATCGCGGATCTTAAACTCAGCTGTAGCGCTAGCAACCACTAAACCGACGAGGCAGTCATCATTTTAATGACACCGTAACGTTAGAACACCGGTAAAATGACGGAGCTCCACGACGGACGCCGCCATTTTGCGGCACCACTTTCGAGACTATTATTTTTATAAAAGTAAGTATATAAAGTAGGTACAACAAAAGCGAAGTGATCTCGTTTCGCGCTTGACCGACGTTTTTATTTTTTTTTTTCATCGAAACGAATTCGCGAAATCGATATTACTTTCTAAACCGCCACCGCATTGCTCTAGTAATAATGTGATTACATTCAACCTGCTTGTGGCTCTGTGCGCCTAGTACACGAATGCAAAATACTGTTGAGAGTTTTTCATTGTTACAAAAATTTACGGGGTAGGTAGAGTTAGTAGGGTGAACGGAAAAATCATTTCAGATTCAGACACTAATCTGCATGATCTGACCAAGATAATGTCGCACTTTAAAAGAGAACCTCTGAGTTTCTTTCGGTGTTTCTTCACAGAGTAATCAAATAGTGAAACACTAAACTCACCTTACAAGTTAAAAATGACCTATAAGTAAGTGTTTATGAAAACTATTTTAACTAGCCCTGCAGATCATGTAAATTAGTGTTTCAGGGCAATTTTTTTAATAGTCGAATAACTTTTATCTGAAGAATAAATATGGCAGTTGGACATAATATTGTCTAGCTGTCAAATCGCCAATGTGACCATGCTACGTACGCGTGCTGATCAATAGTCCACGACTAAAAATGTGACCAAGCCAAATATAAATAACCAGAAATACTTATTTATGTATAACTGTATTAGTCCAAATGCATATAAATATCAGCAGTATCTCAGTTCGCTCGTGCAGTCTGACCTCTGCGACCCGATTAGCTAACTAATTTTATTTGCTTCCAAAAACAGCACATTTTCAACTGTGACTCGTTGCATAAAAGATTGGCTAAAACGAAACTAGGATGGAAATAGATTAGTTTTCATCTTTTCTGAATATAGACAGGATCGATGTGGACTTTTAAGGCATGTTTTTCTTATAATGTTGTTAGAGTTTTTATTCCGCTCATGGACTGTCTTCACAAGCCATGGAGAATATTATCTCTCAGGCATTTCCGGTTTCTTCTTGCTTTTTTCCGCCATCGTTTATGCTTAAGCAATCGATAATAGCATGTAGTGGAGTGGATTTTAGACGGGTAAAAGTCAAGAAAATATATATGTACTTACAAAAATAATGATCCATCCCTGCTAAACCTAACATTGAAATTGATTAAAAAAAATCGTCACAAAATTTTATCTGCCGTTATTAACCGTAGTTTCAATGCAAACAAACAATCAAATTTTTGCTCTTGTTACAAATCGTAGATTTAATTTTCTATGGGAAAACAAATAGTTATAATAATAATAATAATAATAATAATAATTTATTTATTTGCCAGAAACACGGTACAAGGTATACACAAGTTTATAAATCGTTTCAGGTAAATTAATATTGAACCTCCTTTCAAAATCCTACATTTGAAATCCTACATCATAATATTATGTGACCCACATGAATCAACAACACCTGTCGCGTGTCGCGGTGAATCTAAACTTAGCAAGTTTCATTTGATAACCAATTAACATCTGCACGTGAACACGGTTCATTGATTGCTTTAGAATTTCCTTGTTAATCTGTTTTGATAAAACGCCTGTTTTAAGAAGGTAAGCAGATATGTTACATCGCCATCTGCCTACCGAGCCTTTTCCTAAGTATGTTGGGGTCGGCTTCCAGTCTTTTACATGGTTCGACTGCCTGTCTGACCTACACAACCCAGTTACTGGGTAACACGATATCCCTTGGTCTAACTGGTTGTCAGACTTTCAGTCTTCTGACTACATGTAACGACTGTCAAAGATCTACAAAATGACAGCCGGGACCAACGACTTGACGTGCTTTCCGAGGCACGGAGGAGTCTTGATATGTAATAAATGGTTAATCATCTACGGATTAACCTTGTCAAGCGTAGCTTAACCTTCGATTGGATCGCGAGGCTGTCATTAAGAAGCCAGAAGTTCCTTTCGATGTTATGAGATTTGACATCAGTTACCAAATTACCTCTCGGAATGGGCAACTAGAATCATTTTCTTAGATTTTTCCTTTTCCTCTAAGAGTATGACGTTTAAAGTGCCTTTTAACGGGTTAATTTAAATAAATTATTTGACATGACTTAATTAGAATTTATCCACAATTCGCAGCAGTGCTAGTTTAGTGGTCAAAGACATTCCGGATATCACGAACAAAATTTTCGTCCGAAAAAGTGTGTCACCTGCTGGATACAAGTCTATGAGTTTTCTTTAGTACGCTCCGCTGCCGCTCCAATATTCATATATTATTCTAGATGGCGTTACTGAGACATGGGATCAAAGTTTTTCTATGACATTTCCTTGTGCCATTTAGTTTTAAAAAAATGACATGTATATTTTAAATAATAAATATCATTTCATTTCATCATTTCTCGGATTCGTGTGAGAGTATTGTCTCATTATCACTTGCTTTAAAAACGTTGAAGGAAAACATCGTGAGGGAACCGGCTGATGAGAGATATTTCTCGACGGGCATGCCATATTTACACACAATACTGTTCTTCTTATCGCGTAGAAAGTGACCAATCAAGGTGTCAAGGTGCCAAGGTGTCAAGTTTTAATGCCCTCCATGGGTCCCCTGATTTGGCATCACATGCCGTCGAAAAATATGTCTCAAACATCAGAGTTTCCTCACGATATTTTCCTACACCGTTATTGAAGCAAGTGATCATTATAATACAATCCGCACAATACGTACATAAACCTTGCAAAAGTATCCCGTTATGGAGTTTAACCAAACAAAATATTCGTGACGATGCGTCAAAATACTTAAAACGCATGCATTAGCAACCGCCGCACGCAAAGTCGACAGTTTCTGCGAAGGTTGTCGAAATAATGTGTTTTCCCAATACACAGTATTTTGTGATGACACAAAAGGGACAAAGTAATGAATTCTGTGTCAAAAATGTGACCAAGGACACAATTCTGTGGCGGACAAAGAAAATATGAACTAGAAATGAGACGAGTTTTCTTTCTTACCAGAAATCATTCAGTTTCGTTGTTTCTTTAACAACGATCATAAAGACTTCTCTTTCAAAGATATATTTTATCAAAATCAAATCAAAAATGTTTATTTTGTTAAAACATGGTGTTACAAAATTGGTTCTTGCATATACTGCCATACTATGGCGTACAAATATTTCTTTCACAAACGTAAAACTCATTTTACCAACCTTTTTAACATAAATATGAATAAAAAGAGAATTGACTGGATTGTCTGACTGATGTCTCATTGATCTAGTGGTCGTAAGCGCTACTGCTGAGCATGAGCTCCCGGGTTCGATCCCCGGGTCGGGCACAGTGTTATTGAGTTTTCCATCTTGAATTTCTCAGAAGCAGCCCGGAGTTTGGATTTGTGCCCGATTGTTGGCAATACGCTCGTCCCCTATTACACGCGACGTAACAATAACTGGCGAAATGTGGGCGTACTACTAGGTAAACCTCTGCCTAGCCCTTCGGGAATTACAGGCGTGAAATTTTGTTCTCTCTGTGCTACAAAGCTGACATGAATTGGAAAGAGCTCTTTTAATAATTCCATTTTAGCCATCTGTCAGACTATATCGCGCTGTGTATTAAAACATTTTGACGACATCAGTAAACCTCGCTTTCTTCCAAAATATTAGCGAAATCATTAATAACATAGGAGCACAAGGCGTTCCATGGAAACCGCTAATGGCTCCCACAGCAGATGTTCTGTTTGACAATGAATTGGCACTGCATCGTACGTAACAGGAATCGTTATAATTATACCTTCAGTCACATCTGTCAGCCTGGTACATTTCGTCAACAGAAATATAAATACTGAAGCTAGTAGCCCTCTTTTTCCAAAAATAATCTCAACAAATATTTGGTAAAGTACCTAAACTAAGTTTGAGAATTTTATTGTCATCTGCTTTGCCTTTTCCTAACCATGTTGGAGTCGTCTTCCAGTCTAATAACAGGATGCAGCTTAATTACCAGTTTTTTACATAGAAAGATTGCTTATCTGACCTTCACAACTGGGTAACACGATACCCCTTGGTTAGACTGCTTGTCAGACTGTCGGGCTTCTGACTGTTCGTAACGACTGTCAAAGATCTACAATAAATACCAGACCAACGGCTTAATGTGCTTACTGAGGCACGGTAAGGGGAGGGGACTCAGGGTACGCCCTAGAAGGACATACACAGACCTTTATTGGTGAGGTTCTTCAGAAAGGTCAGCTGTGTAGTGCTCGCAATCGGCGTGTGTGTATGACAACATGTATGAATGTTAACGAAGCAAAAGAAGTCCTATGTAAATCGTAGCAGATGGTATTCTGTAGTTTCTGCCTACTCCCATGGGAAAAAAGCGTGAGTTTATGCATGTATGTTAAACTCACGACACGATATACCACTAGGCTACTAAGACAGTGCTACGTTATGGTGCGAGGTACTTCAAATACCTGTCGGCCTAGTACTTAGTAGCCCTGACTGGACTGACCGGAGGTCGTGGGTTCGATTCCCACCACACATTTGTTCTGTGTCTGGATGTAATTTATCTATAATATACAAGTATGTTTATTTGCTGTTTAGAACCCATAACACAAGCTCTGGTTAAATTGGAACGAGACGGCGTTGTGTGAAAATTGAGGAATATTTATTTATTTATTTAAAGTCCAGAGCCCGGAAACTGGATCTGTCCCCGATTGATGGCAATAGACTCATCCCCTATTACATAGAACTTAACATAACTGGCGAAATGAGGGTGTACTACCAGGTGCACCTCTGCCTAGCCCTTCGGGGATTACAGGCGTAATATTATATCGTTATATGTTACTTATTTAATACATGGAACTTAGTTTTATTTGGAGTTACAGTCCAATAAGCAGATAAACTTGTTTCATCTAACAATTCCTTGTAGATGTTCCACACATTCGCACGAAGCGCTTTGCCTGTTCCTTCATTATGCGCACAGCCAAGGAGTGGAACTCCCTGCCTGCATCAGTGTTCCCGAGTTCTTATGACCCCAATCTGTTTAAGTCGCGAGTTAATAGGCTTCTTTTGGGTAAGCTCGTTCCATCGTCGACCTCATCTCCGACCGCAGGACAAGATTGAGGTCAAGAGTAGACCCATTATATAAAAAAATAAAACTGACCTCACAGTTCCACATCTATTTAGTTAGTAAAACTAAACGTTAACTGATTCAGCTGCTGTTGACTATTATCATGAACTCATAATAGTCACTTGCACAGTAATCAGCGCGACGTGTGTGTGTGTGTGTGTGTGTGTACACTCACACGTGCGCACGGCGTGTAGACAGCATTCGGTTTAGTACAACACTATGAAACTGAATTTCAGAAGTGTTAATCGACTTGAATTGATAGTACAGTAGGGCCTCGTTAATCCGGAGAGGCAAAAACAAGACGGTTTACGGATTATCGAGGCGTCCGGATTATAGTAGGTATGCTATATTTAGTTTCTTAGTTTCTGTTTATAATTTTCGCACTTAATTTCAAGGCCCGGTCTCAAAGTCTACGGAGACACATAACTTCGTGGCTATCAAATTCGTTATCTTCAGCCTATTTTAAAGAAGTGTTTAAAGCTTCTACTTCCTCTGAAATACCAACTTTTTCAGAGGCGAGAACTTCAACGTTATTGTCCTTATCTTGCTCATACGAATTCGAACTCCATTGGCCGGCCGGATTACAGCGATCACCGAACGAGCGGGAGTCCGGATTAACGAGACCCTACTGTAGTTTCTTGAAACACATTATTTTCTAACAAAATCTTAAATTAACAAATTCAACACGATATACCACTAGGCTATTTAAGACACTACGTTATGGTGCGAGGTGCTTCAAATACCTGTCGATCTTCGTTTCTATAATAGAAATAGAATTTGTAATATGGCTAAGTCTGCTGATTCGGAATCTGAACCCTTTGCAATGAAATTTTTCATCTTATTTTTGCTTAAAACTTTTAGTACCATTAAAAATCACTATTTATATCTAAACCTATGAGGTTGCGCTTAAAAGAAAATAATACGTAGCTTCAATTTAAGTTTAAGTTTCACTGTATTAGACAGAATTTACACTTTTATACGTTTTAAAGTCTATAGGTACTGACATCTGGAGACATGAGTACGGCCACCTCTAGCATTGGAATTCTTCGTTTATACTAACGAAAAATTCCAAAGCTAGAGGTGGCCTGTTGGTCTAGTACTTAGTGGCCCAGCAGACTGCTATACCAGAGGCCGTGGGTTCGATTCCCACCCAGGACAGATGTTTGTGTGATGAGCACGATTATTTGTTCTGTGTCTGGGAGTAAATTTATCTATAATATGTATGTATTTAGAAATATATAATTATGTTTATCAGCTGTCTATAATAGTACCCATAACACAAGCTCTGCTTAACTTGGAACTAAATGGCGTTGTGTGAAAGTTGTGGAATATTTATTTATTTAACAATTGTTGTTCAAAAAAGTGCTGATTTTAGCATACTTTAATGAGTTTTGAATAACGTAGAGCAACTAAATAAATGGTAATTCTGAAGTGCCTGCCGTGCGGTCTATTTCGGTGGCCGAGCGCAATTAGATAGATTGTATTGATTCGCCGTCCGCTCAGTTGGACCAGATTCACGTTACATAACATAACATTACTGTATATTAACACTAATATTATTATTGTATATACCTACAGATAAATGTGCGGTACGATTAAAGTTTCGTGTCGATGTCTAGATATTCTTTAAAACACACAGCGAGAGAAATAGGGAGATTCTTGAGAATTTAAATTTATTTCTATAAATTGGTTCTTACAGACACTTTTTACACATATTTTTTAAACTAAGTAGTAGGTGACGTTGGTAGTTTTAAAGTCTTTTCTTTACATACAAAAATACAAATGTTACCTCTTTATAATCTAATATATAAAATACTAGCAGACGTCCCGCGGTTTCACCCGCGTAAGTCCCATTCCCGTGGGAATACAGGGATAAAAAGTAGCCTTTGTGTTAATCCAGGGTGTCAGCTAACTCCATACCAAATTTTATTAAAATCCATTAAGTAGTTTTTATGTGAAAGATTAACAAACATCTATCCATACTCACAAACTTTCGCGTTTATAATATTAGTAGGATAAAATATTTGTTACCAAACTCCTCTGAAACAGCTTGACGGATTCTTATATTTGGTGTGCAAATTCAGTAGATCTGAGAATAGGTCTACATATAACTACTTTTCATACCTTTAAGTATACAGTGATCCACTATTAAAATTGATTCAGCTAGTAATATAAGTCTAAAATTGCCACCTCAATTTGAAGAAGCGTGGTGATTAGTGCTTGTGCCTTTTGGATGGTGGGAGAGTAACTGCATAGTGTTAAAGTATTCATTTACTCTAATGGTCAATGCTCAAAAGTACCAAAATTCATAGGACAAGTACTTACAAGAAAATATCTCAAAACTACATACATTTGGAATTAAATTCACATAGGAAATGTTCGGAAAAAACTGCGCGATGCAATTCCTGAACTGTAATGTATCCTTACTAATAATAAAAACGCGAAAGTTTGTGAGTATGGGTAGATGGATGTTTGTTACTCTTTCACGTAAAAACTACTGAATGGATTTTAATAAAATTTGGTATGGAGTTAGCTGACACCAAAGAGATTTAAAATACTATAGAGCGGGCATGTCAAGGAAATGTCATAGAAACTTTGATCCCATGTCTCAGTAACGCCATCCAGAATAATATATGAATATCGGAGCGGCAACGGAGCGTACTACAAAAAAACTCATAGACTTGTATCCAACAGGACACACTTTTTCGGACGAAAATTGTGTTCGTGATGTCCGGTCTATAGGTATTGAATGTCTTTGGCTGACACCCTGGATTAACACATAGGCTTCTTTTTATTTATTTATTTAATACTTCAAGCACACAAATGTACATAGGCGGACTTAATGCCTTAATGCCTTTTATCCCTGTATTCCCACGGTACCGGGATCTACGCGGGTGGGACGTCTGCTAGTAACGTATATGATCCTACGTACGGAACCCTCGGTGGGCGAGTCCGACTCGCAGTTGTCCGGTTTTTTTTAATATTAGCTTTTTTCTTCGTTATCTTTACCTACTTCAAGTCCTACTTGAAAAAATCTCTTCCCCGTCGCCTCCCGCAGTATGTACGAAGTAAATAAACATAGTCGTAAAAGCTGATCCCGTTAACCGTTCGCCGATTTTTACGAGTTTAGCCGAAGTCGAGCGAGCTGCTGACATCTTTTATGATATTATATTACTTCTTTCTGATAACTTACTGGGACCGCTGATATTGGGAAACGTTCGGTTGTATTATCGCTTCCTATATTAAATAACGGATCGTTTGTTTACCAATAAATTGGTTTCCTTTTGTTCTTCTAAACAAATGGATCTCTTTGCGTACCCGCGTAGCATGATCACCGGAGAACTAGATTTGTCGACGGAAAAATCTACAAAGTGAGATATTGAAGAAACATTTCTTTTGTTTGACCCAAAATTGTAATAATTAGTCTTAAGATAAAGTAGATAATAATAATGTATACGCTGGGTCTAGCCATATTACAAATTCTATTTCTATTATCGTAATCGATATGGCGACAATAGAAAGAAAATGGCGTATATGGAATCAGCTGTTTGTCAACTGTCAAAGTGTTAACGAGTAGAATTTGTAACATGGGCGGCTGAAAATTAAATACGCTTGACAGTTGACAAACAGCCGATTCCATATATGCCATTTTCTTTATATAATAGATATAGAATAGAAATAGAATTTGTAATATGGCTAGGCCTGATGGCTAGGCCTGCAGATTAGAGAACTTAAACCAGTAAGCTGATTCAACTGGATTAATGGCCTATTTGACAACATTTTATTTTTTAGTCCGTCATCTAGATTACAAGAAAATATTCGACACGAATTTTTTTCTTTTTCAAATTGATGGAAAACTGCTTAGATTAAGCGAATTAATGTTGAAGAGAGGGGGCTAATACCGTCATTACCTAGTATAAACTGTAGCACTGGCTAGTGACGTCATACGACATTTTGACTCGATGTATCGCCGTTATTTTTTGATTACGAGCAAAGACATTCAATACCTATAGACCGGACATCACAATCTTAATTTTCGTCCGAAACTTGTGTCCTGCTTGGACACAAGTCTATGAGTTTTTTTAGTACGCTCCGCTGCCGCTCCAATATTCATATATTATTCTAGATGGCGTTACTGAGACATGGGATCAAACTTTTTCTATGACATTTCCTTGACATGCCCGCTCTACCTATAGTATTTTAAATCTCTTCGATTACGAGTAAAAAGAAAAAATATGTGTCGAATATTTTCTTCTAATCCAGTTATGGGACTAAAAACTCAAATTTTGTCAAATAGCCCATTCTATGATTTGGAGCATGCAAAGTCACTGGTAGGTAATTAAAGCTTAAAAACTACTCATGCTACAAGCCGACTTGCAACTAGTAATACATGGTCACTCTTACAGCTGTCAGACTTTCGGGCTTCTGACCATCTGTAACGACTGTCATAGATTTACAATAATTGACAGCCGGGACCAACGGCTTTACGTGCTTTCCGAGGCACGGAGGTGTCTTGGAATGGTCACCCATCCACGGACCAACCTCGTCAAGAGTAACTTAACCTTCGACGGGCCCGTGAGTCAGTTATTAATAAAACCACAAGCTCGTCCCCATCTCTACCTAATTATTCTGTCTTAATCATGTGAATGTGTTTTATGTCTGTGTCTACAAAGATAATAATCATCTCAAAGTTCTAAGAAAAGTGGTAAATGACACCGTGTTTACATTGCAACTACCAGGAAAGTATGAGCGTAAAGAGAGCGTTCGACTTTAGTCTGCGCGAAGACTACGTCTTATTCTTAGTGGTAGTAATAGCGAATAATGTAGACTGTATTTCAGAATTTTCCGAGGCCACTTTAACAATATCGATTTACCAACAGAAACTTCTAGTCCCCTGGTAATTTAGTAGCCAGGCCTTTAAAAATTTGATGTTTTTTACATAGAAATTGCTTGTATATTGGACTGCCTTGTTTTGTCTTGCAGAGCATGAGGTTTTGAGTTCGATCCCCAGGTCGAGCAAAGTGTTATAGTATTTAGTCTCAGTTTAAAGTATTTGTGCTTAGTTGAGTGCAATACGCTCACCTTCTTCTTCTCTTCTTTTCTTCATACTACCGACGTATCATGTTATCATATTATAGGCATCTGAACGCGCCCAGTGCCCTCAACATTTATAGAACAATCAGCTGCTCTTGTAAACTCCTATTGTTTATAATGCCCTGGTGGTTATTTAGGCTTTTCTCTATTGTTTGTGAACCTAATGCATAACGTAGCGATTATGTATGATAATTTAGTGTAAGTATTATAGGCGGACTGCAAGTGGTAATACTACGGAAATCACACGGTTCCCGTGGGAATACGGGTATAAAAAGCAGCTTATACATAATGTTACCCGGGGATAGAGTAACTTCCCAAAGGTGAAAGATTTTTTTCTAATTGGTCCCGTAGTTTTTAAGTTTATTCGATACGTTCTTCTAATCTCTCGTCTTTATAATATTAGTATAGTGGTCCTATTTTGGTCCGATGGTCGCTATATCGAAAACTTTCCGTCGACGCGCTAATGTATCGACAGTACCACAAATCGATGGTACGCTACATTGACAGTACCCTAAACCGTTGGTACGCTACATCGTTAGTACACTAAAACGACGGTATGCTACATCGACCATCGATGTAGTGACTGTCGATATTATGAACTAGACCCATTTTTAACCGACTTCAAAAAAAGGAGGAGGTTCTATGTTCGTGTGTATGTACTTTTTTTTTTTTTTTATGTATGTTACCTGATTTCTCCGCCATTTGTGGACCGATTCTCGAAATTCTTTTTTTGTTTGAAAGAGTAGACTCCTGAGGTGGTCCCATTTTATGGTATATATGTAGATCTGGTGCTGATCTTCGGAGATATACAACGGAACTCTTCAAAAATAGACGGCAAATCTATCGTGATTGCTGGAATCGCTTGGATGTTTATTGTTTATACAACATCATGACGTATCATCAAGCCTGTATGCTCAGAGGGGTAGGCAGATGTGTTCAATATACCTAGATTTCGACAGTTAGGTATGTTAAGTTTCATTTATTAGGGTTAGGTGGATAACCCTATTATAATGACATGTATTGTTAACAATTAACAATATAAAATGAATTCATGGCAAATGTTTGTATGGGAACAACTAAAAATGAAAAATAAAAAACTTTTTTACAAAAAATAAAACCGACTTCAAAAATAACACTAAACGGTGTAAAATAACTCTAAATTCGGAAGTCGGTGGCCCATCAAGAATAAGACAAAAGTACCAAAGCCACAGACTTCCTAATTTAGTTTAGTGTTATTTTTGAAGTCGGTTTTATTTTTTGTAAAAAAGTTTTTTTCGGGTAGTTTGTTCTTAGTTCCAATTCTGATCAATAGTCACGCATCAGTTTTAAACTACTTACTTATTATAATTATTAATGAAAAAAATCTTATTTCTCACCACAAGCCAAAAAATACAAACAACATTTCAAAAATAAAAGTTAGCTAACGATTTCTAGAGTAGACAATAATAATTATTTTAATCAGTGTTTTTGTAAAATAATTAAACTAAAACATGGTCAGTACCGTATGTTCCATAAATTGGAAATTTCGGACTTGTCTTGCAGGATTGATGCGTGAGTGTATTTTAACCACCTGATTTTATATCAAACCACCAGCGCCCAAATTATAAATCGTCAACATAATTATGTATTTATCATGTAGGCCTGAATTAGCCTATTTTTGGTTAGAATGTAAAGTAGAACCAAGAAATCAAATTAGACATACAGGATTTTTTGGTCGTATAAATACTACTCAGGTAGAATGGGCCATAAAAATAGTTGTCAGATAAATCCTGTATAATTATCTAACTTAGAACTAAAACTGTGTTTTGATAGACATATAAAATGTCCACGAGTGACTTGCGGTACACTCGTGTATACCTGGTACTAACCAACACTGACTGGGTAATCTTTTCACTCCAATGTGAGTTATTTCCTCACAGATCGAGAAATGAGAAGAATTCGTGTTGGGAACCACGTGTCGACATTGGAAAGAGCTTCTTTGGCATTATTTTCTGCTGCAACACGATGTCAAGGAATTCGATGGCAGCAGGCTGTGAATGTCGTGTTTTGAAATCCTTATAATCCTCGGAATTAGTCGGGATCTCTTTTAGAAATAGCTAGGTGAAATGTAGGATGTTGATTTGTAATGTGAATCCGTATTATCTACCTGTATTAAGCAATAAATAATGTTTTTAATAAGAGAAATGACCCTTCAAGTGTGTTATCTTCTTTCGCCTACCATGTTCTGTCCCTGCATCACCTTATGGGTAGACTGGACAGTATGTTTTACTAGTGCATAAAGTTTTAATAAATTAATAACACAGTCCCCCAAAATGCTCACTTTTTACCACTTTCTATAGTGTTTTTGCTGTGAAGAAGAAGTGGCGGAACAAACTCCCCAGCGCGAGTCCCAGTATACTAAAAAATATCTAGGTACTTACGTAAATTATTTTCAAGTAAAACGTGTTATTTCAAACAATTGGAATTAGGTTTTTAATGTTCCTTAGTATTTTGAGTACCCACGTTTTGATAAACACGACATTTTTTTAATTACCACAAACGTGTTTCTTGCATACTATCCTAATGTTATGTGATCCTGGTACCTCGCTCGCGGATACACTCACTTACGTGCATATTATGAACCTACGCACATTTATACTTGAGCCTTATTTATTTATTATTTTGTATGGAAGGTTTAATTATTTATTTATTTATTTATTATCTGCCTGTCTTTTCCTAACTAAGTCGGAGTCGGCGTCCAATTTGATGGCATAGGTACAATGATACAGCTTACCCCTTGGTTAAACTGGTTGTCAGACTTGCGAGCTTCTGATTATCTGTAACGACTGTCAAAGATCTGTAAATGACAGCCGGGACCAACTGCTTTACGTGGCACAGAGGCGTCTTGATATGTACCTAATAAATGTTCATCCATCCACGGATCACTTCGTCAAGTGTGGCTTAATCTTCGAAACTGTGAGGCTGTTTTTATTTTAGCCAGTAGGCTAAAATAAAAACAGCCTCACAAATGTTGTGCCCAAATATTTACGCGCAAAACAAAAACAGTCAGTTCAGTGCGCTTTAAATTATAATTCAGAAGGACTTGTGAAAACGGCCATTATTGATTTGTCATTAGACATCGCGTATCGGACGAAGTCATTTAACGAGTGCGCACACCGTCACGTACACACACACAGACACACACTGCTACCTGAAGAAACAGTTAAATTTTACAAGATTTTGAAGTATCATATAAAATAATAGAATGGTGGGTAGTTGTTTAAGATGAGGGACTAAAAGTCAACTAGCGTATTGACTTTTAGTCCCTCATTTTCCTGAGTGTGATACGTGACATAGAAAAGTGTAACACCGAATAACACGTCCCCGTAAGTTTACGAATACGAAACACTTAACAACGAATGCACGCTACCACGAAAAACTCAACGCCGTATCAATGCGATCTCGACTTCCTTTCCTAGAAAATATTCGACACAAATATGTTTTTCATTTTTTCACGTTATTAAAAAAATTACGGCGATACGATCGACGACACTATTCCATACAGTTTATACCAGGAATAATGACGGCGTAAGCCCCCTCTCCTTAATTTTAAAGCGCTTATCTAAGTAGTTTTCCGTATAGGTATTTGAAAAAGCAAAAAAAATAGGTACTTGTGTATTATTTTTTATAATCTACCTAACTGATGGACTTAATATAATTTTAATATTCGTACCTACGCCGTCCATGACTGGACTTTGTTTTTTTTTTTCAAAAATTATTGCGAAAGTGGTCCACGATTCCGATATGGGACAAACCCCTGTACATCGCTAGGATTAGTCAATTTAATAAGAAACTGTCTAAGTAATACCGTCATTTCCTTCAAGGACAAGACGGTATTAGGCATACCTAGTTCTCAATTCCAACCTCGATATAGGTACCTAATAATGTCGGCATATCGTGTGGTAGCCATAAATAATTTAAATAATGGGGTAGGGTAAACCGCTCATTGTCGTTGTTTGTTTTATTTATTTAAAAACAATTGTTTAAGGTGAGTCACCCAGTAATCGGAATAAAAAGAGGAAAAAAGTAATCATGTCACATTTTTTAATTATTCGAATAAACTAAAAAAAAACTGTGTTTGCAGTTTCATCTTTTGTTCACCACTTTCTGTTTTGTTTTAATAAAAACATCATAACTACAGCCAGTGCTACCGATTGTACCTAATTAGGTATTATTGCAACTGAATTTTAAATAGTTTTGTTGATCTCGTTCCTTTTTTTTGGTCTTTGGTAACGTTAATTTGAAACAAATTGGATAATAGTAAATTTTCAAAAGGAGCGTAAAACGGCCTCCATCGACCACAGAAGGACTTGTGTATTCAACGCAAGTTACAAATTGGTTAATTGATGACAAGCTCCGATTAGAATCCGGAGCTCAGCGGTTTCACTTTTGGCAATAAGACTTCAAAATTATAAAATATTCGACGAGGATCTTTCAGTTTTGGCGTTTAAGTTATTCTTCTTTAATTATAGAGGGTTTAGTCACAAACTGGTTATGCCACCCTGCGTTTAAGTTTTAAACCCAAAAGTGAGTTCGTTCAGCTTATTTACATACAATGCAACATTATTTTGAAGATTCTTGTGTCTGCGTCTTTATAATAACGAAGGAAAGAGTCTAAAACACACTCAGCTGTGTGGACTCACTCTTTGAAGATTCTTGTGTCTGCGTCTTTATAATAACGAAGGAAAGAGTCTAAAACACACTCAGCTGTGTGGACTCACTCTTCAAGTTTCGTAAGTAGTCTCGAACAAGTGGACGGCTCAAAGATACAAACATAAATACCAACTGTTTCGTTAGAAAGGGTCGTTTGAATTAGCTCCATAGTTCCACGAGTCCCTTCTGTCAAACGTACACAAAGCGAACAGAACGATTGTTAGCAAAACGAAACAATAAAAATGTGGTTTGGACGAGCCTTTGTTTAGCCAAATGAGGGAATTGGGCTGCGGAGGACGAGGGAGCCAGTTATCCATTATACTATAACTATTATAACTCTGGGCTCGATTGTAAAACCAGATACGCTGCGTGATGGGTAAATGACCTCGAAAGGATCGCGGTAAAGACCTAGTTGTAATGAACAGAGGACGCTGCACGCTGAATGTTGTGTGGATAGCCGAGAGCTGTAGCTGGGAGGATTATAGACATCGGTTTTTCTCTCGTCGGCCACAATGAAAGGCTCTTTTGTTTAAATAGTCTCGTACTTAAGTCTTTAAGCCTCTGGTCCATGCGTGTAGTACCAGGACCGACTGATGACCGGTCTAGACCCCAGAAAGTGCAGCTTGTAATGAGATTAACTTCGCAAATGCAAAAAGTAATAGGAGCACATAAATTACAGACGGTGGGCGCACGAAGCATTGCCCAACCGCAGTGTTCTAACGATTTGCTCTGGCACAACTAAGTTAAGCCCTGTATAGCTGAGCTATGCGGCTCGGCGCAACAGGAAGCCGCCGTGTTTACAGCGACGCGACGTGACCGACACGGCGACGACTCGACGCGCTTCCGAGAACAGCCGGCACGCCGACATCACACATCGATCCGTGCGAAACGATTTGTTGACAGAAAGGGTCCATTCCGTTGCAATTCTTGTTGGGACAAGATGCAAACCTAACAACACTCACAAAGTTAAATCGAGAAATTGAAGCAACAATTCTCTCTCATGTTTCTCGTGTTTTTGCAATACAAAGCAATCGGAATCAATTCCCGTTTCGATTTAAACTCAGCTCTGATACGAGCGAATCGATTGTCTCGATCAGACGGCAATTGAATGGAATTTAGGTAATACTATTTTTAGGAGACGGTAGCTTCCGATGCGATTGCTTGATATCGAGATGGAGATGAGACGCCACCGGTCACGATCGTGCGGCGTACATCACTAGGTTGGGATCTTTCACGTTGAGATCACTCTGAACACAATAATGGATGGTTGTGAGAAAAAAATATAGAGTGGCGACGTCGTATCGACGTTTCATTCGTCGGTCGCTGGAGCGTTACTGGACAGACGCACTGTCGCGGCTGCGGCGCGCCCGCCGTACATAACAACACTTTATAGGCATTTTTTTATGGCTTCGGCAAAACTAAGAACACTGGCACTTGAACACAACGTGCGGTCTCGCAGAGCACCGCTTCACACACTGCTCACCTGAGCCTCACAGGCGGCGGGATGTTGAACGCCGGGTACAGTTTCGCGTTGGGACTCTCAAACAGCATCGCGATTGTTTTTTTCACCGTGCACGCATCGTGCATCCGTCCGCGCGTTGTTGCGGCCGGCCGTACACTGCCGGCGCTGCGCCGCGCCACCCCGCGCCCCACCGCGCCCCTCCGCGCCCCTCCGCACCGCGGTGCCCCGCGCCCCCGTGACGTCACGCCCGGAACGCTAAGCTAGGCTTTTTCGTGTCCACCGTAGCGCCCCGTCCCTCTCACGCGCTCCACTCGCGAGCGGGACATAGCATGTCTTACAAAGGATGTTGCGTCGATGCGTAGCTGCTCGGGCTGCGAGTCGGGGCTGGCACTGGCGGGCAGCCCCTCCACGGTAGGGCTTCGCTGCGGAAGCGAGTGCAGGCAGCTCTCCGACTATTTTATTTAAGCTGGTGTGACCTCCACGCGCGGGGCTTATGAAATATTAACGTGAGCTCAGCCTAAGGGTGATGTAGATCAGCTGTGTACACCCCTCGCGCTGCCGCACGGAGCAAGGTCGAGGGTGCCGAGGTGCACACAGTGTCACGAACAGCTCACACACGCAACAATGACCTCTCCATCAACTAAGAATAACGTTCATGCATTTGTTATATCTTCAAACTGGATTTGCTTAGGAGACAAAAAACTTTGAACGTGCAAGTCATGGCAGAGCTCGAACAGAATCAAGTCCGTAATAAGGTTGCGTACAAGACTCCACTCTATACTTCAATAATGAGATACTGTATTACCGTAACTCTTGTGGCACAACTTCGGAGAGGCCCACAAGTATAGCTAGGCAACATGGACGTACTTATAATATGTACACAATTAAAAAGAACGTTATCGACTCAATATAATTAATTGCTAGCCACTGCTAAAGTGTTAACGACGGGTTTCTCAAATTTTCCATAATCACTATAATTTTCAGCTCTATAGACGTATTACGGCAGACAGCACGACGCTACTAATAGAATCTCTTGGCGCAGTCGCTCTAGCAGCCTGTTCTTAACTGAAATGTGAGGATTTCAGTTAAAAAAACTTGTTTAGTGTTGTAGTATCCGCACAAAACAATCGGAAAATAGAGGTAGGTATAATCATTTCTTCACATCAGCGACGCTGACAATGCTGTTTCAAAAATCAAACTCAAAATACTTTTAGTGCAACGTAAGAAGTACCTGGAGTCTGGATTTGTGCCCGATTAACATAACTGGTGAAATGTGGGTGTACTGCCAGATACACCTCTGCCTAGCCCTTTCGAGATCACAGGCGTGACGTTATGTTTATGTTGTGTGTAAAAAATGACTTTTGACAGTCCTTCACCACTTCTTAGAGTATTCGCTAAGATGAAGAGGTACATACAACAAACTCCCCAACACGCCTGTACCTAAACTCTAAAAAACCCTCTACTCACCTACTCTTCTAAACATAATCTCAGCAGGAAATATCCATGACCGTGACGCTCACGACGAGAGCCGCGGGGCGTCATCTGTCTAATGACAGATGATTGTTTTCAATTTTACTATTTCCAGCGTAAACAAAGCGATATAATAGCTCTGAAAGGTTATTGTGACGTTCGTGAGAAAATATCGAACAATAACATCGTAATGAGAAGAATATGTCAATGACACAAGCATTATTTTTGCAAAATAAAATTCTTTGATTATAATAATTAATACTTTAATTGTGAGACGAGAAGTGGTGTTGTCACCCTACTATTGTTTGTAAGAAAATATTTCGTAGGTTACAATTTTTTTTCGTTTGTTGGAACGTTGATAATAATATGATTTTGTTTCTTGGGATTTAAATTTATATTACTTTGCCAAATAACAAAACAAATACTCAAAACTAAGTTGGCTTGGTATAATATAAAAAAAAATCCCGAACAAAGCAAATCTTGGGGCTCAAAGAGTCAACGAGTTTTTTCTATATTTATTTCATATTTCATAAAAAACACTAACAGGTGTAAATTGACTCTCTGAAGTCTGTGGCTTTGGTTGTTTTGATTCATTCATTATTGGCCACAGACTTCCGAAACTAGAGCTATTTTACACGTGTTAGCTTTTTATAAAGCCGGTTGTATTTTTTTAAAGTTTTTATTTTGCAATTTTGTACTTTCTTCGTAGCTTGTGATGATGTAGTACATTTTCCATTTGTTTTGTTAGTACAACCAAACTAATGAACCGATTTCGATGAAATTCTAATAGGACTACACAGAAAGTACCTATATCCTATGTAACTAAAAAAGATTTTTTTCAAATAGATCCATGAACGTCGAAATTATAAGGTAACAATCATAAAATCATCATATTATTATTATTATTATTATAAAAAAAAACACAGCCGAATTGAGAACATCCTCCTTTGTTCTAAGTCGGTTGACAAAAAAAGTGAAATTATATCTCACAAGTCAACACTAAATTATGGTTAAATAAATGACTGTTAGAAGACCGAAGTAAACTACGCATGCTCGGTACATAGGTAGGTACCTACAATATATAAGTGGTTATTCATAAAGGAACAAATTAAATAGTAATTAGTATAGATAAATGCATGTAGAAGTTAATGTTTAATGTACATAAACAATCCTTGTTTCAAAGATATTGCGTGTTTTGTGTATGAACGTGAATATGTATGAAGTTGTAATGTAGTAGTGTTAGTTGTTATAAAGAGGAAAGAATAGAATATAATAGGTACTCTTTATTGTACACCATAAAAACTTACAAATTATATCTTTAAGGGCTACATAGGGTGATACAATGGGCAAAAGATTTGTAGTTCGTAATAAATTTAAAACTTCTGGACCAAAGACATTCAATACCTAGGTATAGACCGGACATCACGAACAAAATTTTCGTCCGAAAAAGTGTGTCCTGCTGGATACAAGTCTATGAGTTTTTTGTATTACGCTCCGCTGCCGCTCCAATATTCATATATTATTCTAGATGGCGTTACTGAGACATGGGATCAAAGTTTTTCTATTACATTTCCTTGACATGCCCGCTCTACATATAGGCAGAAGTATAGTAGTACAGTAGTTTCACCATCTGCCTGTCCTTACCCAACTATGTTGGGGTCGGCTTCCAGTTTGACCGGATGCAGCTGAATACCAGTGTTTTACATGGAGTGACTGCCTGTCAGACCTCCACAGCCCAGTTACTGGGTAACACGATACCCCTTGGTTAAACTGGCTGTCGGATTCCCGGGCTTCTGACTATCTGTAACAACTGTCATAGATCTACAAATGACAGCCGGAACCAACGGCTTTACGTGCTTTCCGAGGCACGGAGACGCCTTGATATGTAATGAATAGTCTAGTCACCCATCCATGGATCAACCTCGATCGAGCCATGAGGCTCTTATTATTAAGCCACAAGCTGCGGTATTATTCAGCCACAAGGTATTAGAAGTAAATGTAGTTCAAGAATTGAATAACTTTGTAATCACAAATAGTTTTTCTATCGTCCCAAGTACCAGGCACGCATAAGAAGGGGAGAGATGCCTCACATTGCGTGTTGCGTCCTTGTCGTTGCCCGGGCGACGTAAATCTCAAAGATGGCGGTGCCACTAACCACCACAGCGACAAGTTTCACTTACAAATCATTTCCATAATAAAAGACGCGACAGGAGATTATAGAATTACTGGAAAGATTTAACAAAAGGCCGTTGTCATGGGGACGTCGCTGGGGGACTGTCTTATTGATGTCCTTCGTAAAGGTCAGGTGCGGGCCGGGAGCGCGTGGTACAAAGAGAGTAATTCTAGGCGTAATGCTATTAAGTGTACGGTGCTAAATGGTCTCTTTTATAGTCCAGACATAAGATTGTATGAATATATACGTATTATGTAGGTAAGTCTAACAATGCTGGGCAATAAAAGCCTTCTAAAGAAAGAATCACGTGCGTATTGTATAATTATCACTTGCTTTAAAAACGGTGAAGGAAAACACCGTGAGGAAACCGACATGCCTGAGAGATGTTTCTGGAGGACATGTGAAGCCTAGTCAAAGGCCATTAAAACTCTGACACCAGCAGCAGGCATGCCTAGCCATATTACAAATTCTATTTCTATTATCGTAATCGATAAGGCGACAATAGAAAGAAAATGGCGTTTAAGGAATCAGCTGTTTGTCAACTGTCAAGTGTAAACGAGTAGAATTTGTAATATGGCTGAAAATGAAATACACTTGACAGTTGACAAACAGCTGATTCCATATGCGCCATTTTCATGCTATAATAGAAATAGAAGGGAAATAGAATTTGTAATATGCCTGCAGGTTAGTCAATAGCCACACGATTGGAAGAAGCTTTGAGCTGACCTGTCCCGATAGACCAGTCATCGTGTAGCTCAAACCAATTTTACGGAGCTCAATAAAAATAAAAAATACTTACATAAACCGCAGCCAGCCCCCTCGGGACACGCGCTGTATTTATGAGCATATTATGCTGTTTATCGTCAATGTGTGGCGATATGTTACGTGAAACTTATAGGTTGTTACGTAACATTCATCATTTCAGTTTGATATTGACCCACTGGTGAAAAAGTGACCGCAATACGTCAATTAAATAGTGGTGCTTCGTTATTTTAGCTACCTGCCAGACTATGACCATGACTCTACTATAGAATAATGAAATAATATTAGTATTTATGTATTTTCTTTTTGTTTTTTATACTACACTATTAAAAACACTATACAAAGGCGGACTTAATGCCTTAGGCATTTTCTACCAGTCTACCTTAAGGTGATGCAGAGACAGACCACCCCGTTTATCCCCTTATTAATTATGCTTGTTTGTATGCCTGTAATAGGCTGATCATAGGACACTTTTACCTAATTCATGACCAACCACTGTGTAGGTAATCTGTTTCACAAATGAAAAGTCTGATTCTGAATTCTGATTTCTCTTTCCTTAGTTTTAGTTTATTATTTTCTTTTTAATGATATGATTGTGTTTCTGTGCGCGTCAAATAAATGCTTTTTTTTCATTCATTCTTAAAGCTGTTAAAGTGTCGTAGTTAATAACGAATGAAACCTAACAACATTATCTCGGTAACAAATATCAAACTTACCACTACACACTGAGCGTGAAGACGTTTCCACATCTAAATCTCTCTTACTTCCGTGTTCGTCCTAATTTCGCAAGTGCTTGCAAGATGTCGACACAACGGGAAACCTTTTAATCTACCAAGTAATAAACAAACTCTTTAATTCTTTCTTCACAGTTTCGACAGAGCAGGGCCGGTACGTAGCAGTTGTTGCAAATGATATGGGCCCCATGATTTGGGGGCCTCAGCCCTCAAGTTTAGACGGAGAGCAGACATTTTAATCGGGGACTGTTAAATATAAAATTGTTGACGTTCAAAAAGTGCTGATCCTTTAAGCCTAAATTGTTTTAAAATGAATTTTTCATTTTGATTTTAACGTATAACATATTTTTTTTTTTTTTGGAAAGGACAATACTAGAGTCATTTTCTTAATTTATAAACCTTATGTTTCTTTGAATGTTTAAAGACACTACTAATTAAGATAAATTATTTGACTTTATTAAGTCAAAATAACCCCTGCACTGGTAGGACAAGTCTTCTTCCCATAGTGAAGGACACCAGGACGTGGTGAAAGGCGGCGTTTTGGGAAACAGTCATAAGTAGTTTTTAACGTTCATGGTACATACTACTGTCCGATCACTGTTACTCCATGCACACCCTAAGAAATCGTCCTCTGTTGATAGTCTAATCCTTTCACCTCGATGACCAACTCAAGCTCTATTTTGAATGCCTATGTTTGCCATCAACACGCTAAGAAGAATGAGTAGATTTCAATAGTACTGAATTTTAGGGCGAAACTCCACCAAAGCGGAGACGAGAGAAGATCTCTCGTAATTACCGATTGTTCCCAACGAGTCACTCTGTAACCTGTAACAGTGTGACTCGTTGGAATTTTTTTTCCCAACCAGTCACACTGTTACTCGTTGGGAAAACTTTATAAAGTTCTTTCCCAACGAGTCACACAGTAAGGTGTTACAGTGTGACTGGTTGGGATTTTTTTTAATTGTTCTCCCAACCAGTCAAACTTTTACTGTCACTGTTGTTGTCCGCGGTAACGTACCTATCACACTGTAACACGTTACCGTGTGACTCGTTGGGAACGAACTTTAAAAAGTTTTCCCAACGAGTAACAGTGTGACTCGTTGGGAACAAACGGTAATTACTAACTATAGGCGGAATGTTTTCTCTATAAAACGTGCACTTAGTTTTAATAGACTTCCTAGGGACCTTAATGTCGACTTATTTTGCATCCGTGTTTCGACCTTAAGACGGCTTTTGGCACAGTCTTTTTTTTCTTGATACCTAGTCGACATTAACTTAGTCTTAACAAATTATAATGTTTACCTATTTGCACTGTCTTCATTCACTGGATTGTTAGTCTGTAAGCCTTCCTTAAAATAAAATAAATAAATAAATTAATTAACCAATAGGGTATATGCATGTATTTTTTTTACATTTTTAATTCACTGTTTACAACGTTTTAACATAGTAAAAAAATATAAACATATTTAAAAATGCAGTAAAGAAGCTTAAAAAAATATTTAAAATACAGAATAAATTTGAGCTGTTTAAACGCCGCCATTTTCGCGCGCCATTTCGATTACGTCATTTACTATGATCCTATCACTATTACTTTGGGTGTTTTCGTTCTTCTAACCATTTCACCATGAAAAAAAGCTCGAAAACCAGTTTACCAGTATTGCTTGTATCCGAATGCAATAAACATTATCAGATTGTGCTTTTACTAAACCATTTCAAGTAATTTTTCTTAAATGTTTTATAACCTCACTATGAAGCTAAAATTACACTTGAACGTTAAATTAGTTCACAACACACACGGCAGTAATTGTGTTTTTTCAATAAAAAGTCCATTCCAATACAATGTCATACTTACACATTGTATGTTTTGTAGGCGTAGAGTTGTTGTCGTAGTATTTGACGTCAAGTTTCGTTATAACCAATGGTGATGCGTTTCACAAATTTGAATTTCCCGCGCTTAATTCGCACTTTTATTTTTAATTTTAAATAATTAAGACGCTATTAAAAATTAAAATAATGATGTAGTTCATATTTTCTGCCATTAAAGATTCGGAAAAAAAATATTTGAACCATATTTAAATTACATGCATATTAGATTTTGTATATTGTGCTGAAGCTAAGCGCTGAGTGGTAAAAATGACGCAAGCTGATTGGTTGTTTGACACATCTCGTGTCTGTTTTGGTGGAATCCTGCCCTTATCCTTATTAAACCGACCCCATCCTCACTCCGGCCCTGGTAAAAGTCGCGCGTGTCGCAAGCCCCGCCCCGTGACTCTAAGTATAATTAGCCAAAAACAAATGAAGGGTTGTTGTCCACGTGGCGTTTTATATCGATCGCCTTCAGTAAACTTCTTGTGTAACTGTTGAACGGTGAACTAGCTACTTCCACCATAATAACGGCCCTCGCCCACGACGAAAAACGATACAGTCGAGATGCGTTCGCTAGCTGTTTGCCCACACCATGATTCTAGGTCGCGATGTAAACGCGATACTGTGGCGATGCAAACGCGTTCTAATAACGGCATTGATGCTCGGTTCTCCTCTTACGCGCCACTAACCCTCCGTTCTCTCCCCGTTGTCGTCTAACACGGTCGCGCGTTTGCATCGATGCAGTCGCGATCCTGCGTTTTAATAGCAAACGCGCGATAACAACGTTACAAAAAGCCGCCGTGAGCGAGGTCCCTAAGGGTGGCCTGGCTTCCGGATTTAGCCGGACCTGTCTGGTTTTTTGCATTCGTATCCAGTCAATTGTACAGAGGGGTAACATGGACATCGATGCACATACTGCTGATACCGTTAGTTCAGTACCTACATGATTATGGTGGCTCCACAAATTTTTACTTTTAGTCGTAAAAGAACTCGAGGAAATTATGATCTATCACCTATTTTTTTTATATATATATTATACTATATTTTTTAAAAAAAGTCAGTTCTTGATCAACAATATCAAAAGTTTGAACAGAACTCACAATATTAAAACCAGATCAACAGGGGCTCGAGTCTGCTATTGCAATCGTGTCTCAATGACCGGTCACCGATCGAATATTTGACAACTTTGACAGTTTTTGTATGGGAAATGTGTCATAAGTTTGACGTTATACGTCAAAAATCGATCATTGACCGGTGATTGAGACACGATTGCAATAGCAGACTCGACCCCCTGGACAGTCAAAGTAGTAATTTATGTATGGATGATAAAACAATCGAGTTAAATTATTACCTCCTACGAGTAGCGAGGTCACATAGCAAGGAAAGACGGTGGTAATCTCGAAAGGCTCATCGTGACCGGCAAAGTGAATGGGAAAAGGCCTTGTGGACGCAGCCCAATACGTTGGTCCGACCAGATCCGCACCACTCTTGACTCTTCGGTATACGATGCCCTTCACACCGCCAGAGACAGAAGCAGATGGAGGAAATAATGAAGAAAAAGGTGATGAAGCAGGGAGGTCACGACCCTCAGCATTGAGGAGTACGACGCAAGGAGGAGTAGCGAGGGGTCATTTTTCTTAATAGGGAAGCCGCCAAAAAAAACTTAGAATCCGTATCACTATTTTGTTGTATCTCTTGAAGTCAATGGTCTACCCTACCATCCTGTATAGGTTTTGTGTACCTACTTAAATGCCTGGCAATACTAGAGTCTGGCTGCCATGAGTCAATAGCGCAAGAGTTACTCTTCCGAATATCCAAAGGCAAGTCGATAGGAATCGAGTTGTATGGAATGGACACTTCGCCAGTGCACCTCTAGTATTGTATGTAACATAGAGACACGCAGCTCAGTAGTTAAGTTTAAAATTATGAATATACTATCTTTCAAAATCAATGCATCTCAGTAAGGTAGTTAGGTTAGGTAGTTAGGTTCGCTATAGGATAGGTATGGTGAGTTAGGTTAGGTTATATGTATATATGTTCATTCTTATAACATTCTATGTAACACAAAAGGTTTTAAGAGCACATTAGAGACTCGAAGTACAGGGATGATCCGCGCACGCACAAAAATATGTAGATGCATTAATGTACAGAACAATAAAGTGCCTTAAGGCACCGCAACTGCACAGCAGCCGCACGGCGTCGCCTCGCATTTAGTTTAGGCTACGGCTAGCTGCTAGTGCGCTATCTACGCGTCGTCGGTAAGGTGCTAGCTCACAGCCCGCGCGCTGGCCGCGAGGTGCAAGCTAGCTGTCAACGTGAACACAAGTGTTATATGGCATTTATAATTGAACACGTCTATGACTTCCACGTTTTCATAATGTCTAGGTTTACGACGGAGCAATGACGTTTTGCTGGCGACCCGCAGTCGGCACGCGTAAGCGTGCGGACGACGCGCTGTAAGCATATAGTCCGCTCGCTATCGGCACGCGGCCTTTGAGTCGAGTTGTTTGGTAGTGGCAAGCGCGCTGACTGCACGCCGTTGCCTTTTTCACTTTGACATTGTGAAATATTTTATTCTACTCACGATTTGAGGCTCTAAATTGAATGGCAAGTCAATTGCTGGTTTGGAGCGGTGCCGGTGCCGTGCCAGTATAATGTGCTTGTATTGCTTGTACCTGTATTTATTTGAGAGGCAGCGGAGCGTACTAAATTAAACTCATAGACTTGTGTCCACTAGGAGTTTATAGTTAAATGTTTATGTTGGTAGATACACTGTGATCACATAAGTACTAAAAATTATACACTGTAGAATTGTAGATTATTATTGTAAAGTCAATAGAGTGTAATGTAAAGAAAAAAACTTGAGAGGTGTCAAGGGACACCCGGATGGAACGAAGTTCCCTTCGATTGATTAGTGAACTATTCAATCTTCTCTCTCTCCCCCTCCCCCTACATCTTCCTCCTCCCGTTCCCCTCCCTCCCCCTCTCCCTCCCTCCCTCCCCCAACCCTCCCCATATCCCCCACCCCCTCTCCCACACCCTCTTCCTCTCCCTCCCTCTCTCTACCACCTCCCTCTCTCCCGCTATCTCCCTCTCCCTCTCCCTGCGAACATGCGACGCCGCACAGCTTACAATAGCTTACTATAGCAAAAAGTGTCGTGACAAATTTTCGTAAGAATTTTTTCCGTCTAGCCCCCTTTCACAACGCGCAATAAGGAACTTCGTTCCAATAATCATTAAGTAAACAACATACATACTCATACCATACTCACGCCTTTTTCCCATGAGGGTAGGCAGAAACCACAGAGCATCAACTGCTACGATTCATACATACTTCTTTTGCTTCGTTTACATTCATAAATGTGGTCATACACACACGCCGGCTGCGAGTACTTCGCACCTAAACTTTCTGAAGAACCTCACCAATAAGGTCTACCTTAAATGTATGTCCTTCTAGGGTGTCATTTCATTCATCCTCTCAAGTGACCAAACCATCTAAGCATAATCTTTTCGATTTGTGTTTAATACATTAACAAATAAACAAATAATATCTAAAATCAAAAACGAACAGCAGACCCGTGTGTGAGCTTAGAGAAAAAGCCTACAAACAATAATTTTAGTATTTTAGCAACAAGACTATAAAATGTCCTAAGGAGCATGACCAGCACGCGTAGCCGTAGAAACGGATTTTGTCAAATCAAATCGACAAAGTGACAGATTGTAGAAACATATCTTATGTTTTGAGCACGACAATGTCGAGAATGAAGAGAAGAAATCTGTGGCCCTAGTGAAAAGGGGTATAAGTCCAATTTTGTTGAAAATGAGTTAAGTGTACCAAAGTGATCAGAAAACCGACTTTTACAGCTTTTTTGGTGTCAGTTGGACCCTTTTACACAAAGTAACTTTCTTATTTTTAGAGATAGCTTAGATCTGTCTTCACCAAACGATAGAGCATTTTTTTCTGATCACTTTGGTACACTTAACTCATTTTCGACAAAATTGGACTTATACCCCTTTTCACTAGGGCCACAGAAATGACGTGTACCTAGTTCGTCGACAATGGTCTACAGTCTCGAGCATTATTTCTCTATAATCAGCAAAAATGATTCTACCATCTGTCATTCTGTCGTTTCTGTCATCGACATACTATTTGCCTGTTAGCCTAGTAGTTAGTGGCCCTGACTGCTATGCCGGAGGGTTCGATTCTCACTCAGGACAAAATAATGTTCGTGTGATGAGCACGATCATTCGTAGTGTCTGGGTATAAATTATCTATGTATTTAGAAATATATAAGTATGTTTATCAGTCATTACATATCCATAACACAAACTCTATTTAGCTTGGACTTGATGACGTGTTAATTGTGGTGGAATATTTTTCTCATTTCTATTATTAAGTATACCCGTTTCTATATGGTGCGCGGTGATCATGCAACGCGTGCAGCAAGCTGTTGGGACAAGAAAGCTGTGTCACCAGAATTGGTTCACCAACTCAACGAACTCACTTGGTTTACGTACGCGAGCACATGAGTCTTGTAATCAATTAATGAAGTCGATCAATTGTTTAGCGAGTGCAGCGCGTCACAGCGCCGCCGGACATTACAAAGAAGAGCAAGTCGCTCTTGTTTTCCCGGCGGTTCCGTACCTTTGCCATTTCTTTTGCGACCTCAATATTCTCAAGTATCTTTGTAGATTATGTAGCTTATTTTTAAACCGTGGCAATAAAGCAAGAATGTTGTATTTATCGTCAAATATTTTACATTTTTAAGAGCTATACTTAATGCGGTTGGGGTACCTACCTATTGTGGATGTTTTTTGGTGTGCAAATAAAGTCTTTCTATATTTGCACTGGATGCACGTAGGTGGAATCCTAAACGGCTTGTCAGATTTTGACACGCCGTTTAAGGCACGCGTTTTTGTCTTTCATCTTCCTGATTTGGCTATTAGGGATGCCGTCATTAGGTAAAGTCATAACTTTATTTCTAAAACTTCCTTCTTTTTCTATGGTAAGTACCTAACTAATCTGGTGTCGTAGTGTTTATGCCGCCATTTGGCCTCTGACTCGACATCACATGCCGTCGAGAAATATCTGTCAGGCATGCAAAATCAATGTTCTTGAAGCAAGCATTTATTAATTATAGGTACAACACGCACTTAACTTGACCCAGGATAGAATGGTGCAAAGAAGCTGTTGATGTCTTTTTTTTTCATTTTGCTCCATTAGTGTAATTGCTGTAAGGCGTTTTGATGCGAGGGTAAATAAATAAATTAATTAAATCCGAAAAGTTAGACGTGCGTGCCTCGTTTCCCTCCGGTCACACCACTGCTCTATACGAAAATAGTTAGTTTAAAGAGACCCTTCAGAAATATAGCCCATTAAAATGTCGAAATAATTTGCCAAGGAACCCTAAAAAGTAAACAGTGTGGTACTTGCGCCATCTGCGTTGATTTCACCGACAACGCGTCACTCAAGTGGTCGTTGTACACAATCGTATCGATTATTGTACTTGTGTATCGCTCGCTAGTAATTGTTTCCTACACTTACCCGTCAGGTTTCAAAGGAAAGTGATTGCGTTGTCGAAAAACCATCGAACATTACAACAACCAGCGGACGCAGTACAAGTTTGAATGCTTAGCTAAGTAAATACTTAATTACGATAAAATAAATAAATATTCCACTACTTTTACACAACGCCATCTAGTCCCAAGCTAAGCAGAGCTTGTGTTATATATAAAAAGTTGATAAACATACTTATATATTTCTAAATATATACATATTATAGATAAATTACACCCGAACATAGAACAAATGATCTTCCTCATCACACAAACATTCGTCCTGGGTGGGATTCGAACCCACGACCTCGGCATAGCAGTAAGGGTCACTAACTACTAGACCAACCGGCCAGTCGATATAGTATATCGGATACCGTATATCCCTATAGCGGCACTCATGCTTTAATAATGTCCCACTATAATATATTAGAAGGGAAGGGAGGCCTTTGCCCTGCAGTGGACACAACAGGCTCATTATAATAATAATATTATAATGAGCCGGAGGTCGTGGGTTCGATTCCCACCCAGGGCAAATGTTTGTGTGTTGAGCACGATCATTTGTTCTGTGTCTGGGAGTAATTTATCTATAATAAGTATGTATTTCGAAATACATATATGTATAAGTATGTTTATCAGTATTTAGTACCCATAACACAAGCTTAACTTGGGACTAGTTTAAAAAATAATAATAATAATAATCACCCCGCAGGGCAGCTTGTGGCGAGCTGTTGGGCTGTCGCGACCCCACGGACCCGATCTCTCGGGAGAAGTCTCGTTCCTCATCTCTCTCGGCTTGCCTTTATTGGCCGGCCAGAGTGAGCACTGACGAGGAACGGAGCTCCCACCTCTTTCTTGCCTTAGTTGGCCGGCTAGAGTGGAGATTCGCAAGAGCAAACGTGCTCGGAGGAAGGAAGCATTCCAGTAAGGTGCTCTTAAGTAAGGGATCTTGACCGTACTTCCGGGATTGTCCTGATAGCCGTGGAATGCCTCTCCACTCCTCAAGCACCTCAGGTTATGTTGCCCTCTTGTCGCTACGTCACTATGTGCTAGCGGCCGTTTCAGAGGGCCCATTACTGAGTGTGCAAGTCACCCCCTGCCATTTTATTCCCATAGCCCACAGCCCAATACATTTGTTGCTTTAGTCTGCAATAGTCCTGCACTAGTCGTTGGTTTTCTTTGGGGTGCATTTGCATGCATACAGAAAAAATCTGCGATTGGTGCCGCACTTCATTAAAAACGACAAAGGGCCTCTGCGAGTTAGCTTAGGCCCCTCGTACGCCTTCCAAAGGTCCGGAACCCAAGGGTTCCGAGAAATGTAAGCGTATCAAAATAATAATAATAAGTAATCACGAGAAGCTTGTGGCTAAATAATAACACCCTCATGCGTCAATCAAAGGTTAAGCTACGCTTGACGAGGTTAGTCACTGGATCGGTGACTATTCATTACATATCAAGTGAGTACTATGCAGGCTAGATAAAATAGGTAAATAAGTCCGTAAGTAGGTAACTATGTCTGTCGGTTTGAGTATTTTCGGTTTAATTATTATTATTAATTCATTAAACCCCGAGAGGACACTGGTGTCCGCCTGTCATTGTCTTTCTATTGTGTCTCTAATTAGGTACCTCAGTTGAAAGATTAATCTATCATAATAAATTGTTAGTACCTAGCACTTACCTACGTGTAATGTAAAGTCGCCTGCATCGGTCGCAGTCGGTCGCAGTCGGGCTCCGTCGGGTGCTGTCGGCGCGGGCGCACGCTGCCTGATACATCACACAATTTTATATACCTGTCTATGTGTACTCGCAGTAAAGTGTCTGCTAATATCGTAGTTACAGCAATCAGCTAATTACTAACACCTGCTTCGATCGTTATGATTAATTTATAGCTTCATTATAGTTGCACTTCGTTATTATGCTAACCGGATTTATGTAAGTACGGTTGAATCGTTTAAAGGTAGGTATCTTTGTCAGTTTTCAATTCAATTGTTCACTATGTCTGGATACATTTAAGGGGTACCTATGATAAACAGGGTGTAACGTTCCTCATATTTCCGTAAAACAATTGGAAAATAGGACTTACCTTTTAAAAGTATGTGGGTAGGTAGGTATTATATCACTGAGCGAGCACGACTTTAAAGCAAAAGAATACAGACTGTTACAATACTTCAACACACATAAAAGCATAATACAGATGAAAAAGATTTCAATAACACTAATATCCAACTTCCAGTCAATTTACCACATTAATTAATTAATTACATTTGTAATAACAAAATACACAACGCCACTTTCCCGCAGTTAAATAGTGTTCCCTCAGCGTCTCGATCAAATGACGTTCTATTATTTGAAATTCGAAGAGGCAAAGGCTTTAAATCATTCTGCCCGATGTATAACAATATCTGGATATCTGTTATAAAATCTTATAAACAGCGTAGTTTATATTAAATGAATATAAAAATAAATTAAATATTCCACTACTTTTTACACAACGCCATCTATAGTCCAAAATTAAACAGAGCTTGTGCTATAAGTCCGAGTCCCGTACAAGTATCTACGTATGTCCTGTACAACTTTAGTCTAAATTACTAAGGTTTTAACACTAGGTATTATATTTATTAACTTGAGGTTGGTATCAGACTGTACCTATGCCACTGACTATGGGATCGAGAATACTCTGAATTTTATTTATTTATTTTGGACAAACAAACAGTTACAATATGAACTTAGTACCTATAAATAACCAGATGACTTGTGAGTTAAAAATTACATTACGTATGTGTAACTAACGACGTTATCCACATCTTAAAGACAACAAGAGTATCTATTTAGGAACTGTGTGCATACGAGTGAAGTTGAACACAGTACCTACTTAATTTTTTTTTTTTAAATAATGATAGAAATTAAAAACAAAACAACTAAAAATCTGTGTCACTAATTAGTTTTATCAATGAGCTCCAAAACTCATTAGCAGACAATGTAAACACACCCAAATTTGCGAACAAAGCGTTAATAATTTGCATGTTATTTTACTATAAGCAATGCTTGTGGAGCCCTCTAGTGGCGGTTTGAGCACCTAAGTATACCGAGATAATGTAAACTCTCTGAGCAACACATAATTATTTCATCTTAGTTCTACATCTGGTTAGCCTACATTTTATAATCACTTACTTTAAAGCGAGATCTGATCATAAAATACATATAAAAGGCCCAAAACGCTAATATAATTATTTTACTAAGTAGCGCAGCGCCATCTATCTAGCGTTGCCTACACTGGGCTTTCCATGAAAAGTGTATTAGGCGCTACGACTACGATAGATGGCTCTGATACGTTTTTTTGCAAACATGTTTGCAATCATATGATAACTTGAAATACTAATTGAACAATATAATTTTACTCAAGCGGTATTCCTCCTCTCTCCTTACGTTTGTAAAGAAGTATGCTTTGCCCGACAGAGTATAGACGTTTTATCCCACGGTGGTGGGCAGAAAAAAGAGATTTCCATCTGCCTAGATTCTTACATACTTCTTTGGCTTGGTTTACGTTCATTTAGTTTTTGACGTGACAATGCCTAAAATCAATGAACGCGGACGCCGGCTGTACGCACGAAAAGGGATGACGACTCATTGCAACGTTACGCTCATTGTAACGTTACGACACAGCGCTGCGTTGTCACGTTAAAATGTCGTCCGTAAAACGACAACCAATTTTTTTATTACGTTGTACTAACACAAGCTGCTAAAACGTAGGTTCATTGGAAACACACACATTAAGGAAACAGCACAGTTTTCAAACCAATTAATAATATTTTATTTATTTAAATATAATCGTTAGACAGAAGACTTATTTGTGTCCATTCCCTTGCACTAAAACTAAACTAAAATTAGAAAATTGTCAAATCCTACTAACTTACAGCATTAGAAAAGGATAGAGATAGATGGTGACAGATAACAACTAAGTTAGAAATATCAAACAAGTTTTTTTAAAACGTAAACGAAACGAAAACGTAAGATTCGTTTCAATTTGAATTATCTACATATTAAGGTATGCTCTGCACTCGTATCATGATCACCATAGAAACGGTATGACAGATGACAGGATGGTAGTAACATTTCTGCCGATTATAGAAGAAATCTCGATAATGTAGACTGAATATTTGACGAATCTTCACATTCTCTTCTCTTCATTCTTGACATTGTCGTGCTCAAAACAAAAGAAATATTTCTTTAATCTGTCACTCTGTCGATTTTTTTAGAGAAAATGTGTTTTTTTGTTCTACGCGTGAAATTATGTTCGTCCTTTTCTTACTATGTTAGAGAGAGAAAGACGAAAATAGTCTAAATTAAGTTTAGTTTAACAAGAAGGAAATTAGCACCATTGTCTCAAAGTCTTGACCACTCGATTCTCACTAAGTACAGACGCCAGCACTTCAACCTACATAAACCAATGAGTCAAATTCCTTTGATAAGTTTTCAACTTTATATCATACAGAATAAGGTTCAAGTTCAATTGGGAAAATTTCAGTTTGTGGTGGCTTGATGTGCTGGCGTCTGTACAACATCGTACTGTAGATTAACATCTCCATTACTATAATATTATTATTTATTACATTTCTTTTATTAAAACATTTCAAAACAAGGGAATAAGTTTGAGAATATAATACGATATATCATCACAACATTAAACATAGATTTTTATTTCAATTTTATATAGATACATACTTAGAAAATTTCATTGCTGTTAAATAGTATGCTTATAGTGATTGTTTTAACAAACAACTCATGGAACTTTGGACGCTCATTACATTAAACGCAAGCACATTAAGCTATTCCAAATTATATAATTGAATATGGACCTTATGGTTTTGTTATGAAAGAGTTTTCAGTAAATACAACTTGTGATAGCTTGATGTGCTGAATTCTTAACGTAAACGTAACGCACAATAATTTTAAAACACAAAATGTGTCAAAAAGATAAGCACAAAGTCAACTGCTGTGTGTTTTCAAAGACAATCGCTTTCCATAGTATAATAGTGACGCGTTGATGGTAATATTTTGTTCCGAAAATCATGTGTAAGTTAAACTGAGTGAGTTTTTAATAGTTATCTCAATCAAGTCAAGCTGTGTATTGTTGATTAACGTATTGGGCATGGTTGGCTGTAGGATGGCTGTAGGATGGCGGTAGGATGGCTGCAAGTTGTCCGTCCTACCGGCCGCAGCCGCCGCCGCCGCACTTGGACTTCTTGGGCGGTCGGTAGGACGAGGTGGAGGCGCCCGCGCTCAGCGGCATGTAGTCTGGTAAGAGACAAACTTATTTAAATAATTAAAAAAAATAATATTCTTTGTAAAGAGTTCTCATTGGATGGACCCATTTGTCATCAAAACCAACTCTGCACACACTCGGCTGAAAGACCATTTCTTTAAAGGTAGTGCTTTTGTTTATTTAATTTTTTTTTTTAGTTTTTACTCCATGCCTATACTGGTGTCTGAGTGTATTTAGTGCTTATTGTCATCATTATCATCATTTCAGCCATAGGAAGTCCACTGCTGGACATAGGCCTCTCCTATAGATCTCCAATAAGACCGGTTGGAAGCGGCTCGCATTATTTTTTTTTTAGGGGTGGAAAATCCTCATGGATGTCCCACGCCCCGGAGAGGGCTGAGGGGCTGTCAGACTCTTACTGACTAAAAACCACCCCGTGTTCCTTCTCACACCTGCGCCGGGGGTCACGGGAACAGAAGATACTTTCACGACCCCCGACTGGTGCCGGCCCCGCGGGCCTCGCCAAGTCAGCGAGGAGCCTCCCCTCGCGACGTCTAAGAGGGGCGCGCGTGAACACGACGCGCCACCACCTCGGGTCCATGTACGTGGAGGGCGGCGGACATAACACGATACCCCTTGGCCTAACCGAGGGATTTCAGGATTATAACTACACGTAACAGCTGTTAAAGTCTAAGTCAAACCATTTATTTCAATTAGGCCCCTATAAGGCACTTTTGAACGTCGAACAAAAACAAACTTTAAAAATGATTCTACTCGCCCCTTCCAAAAAGCAGATTTGTATGGAGAACAAATGGGCAAGAAACTCTATACTTTTTGATCTTCAAATGACAGCCGGAACTTACGACTTAACGTGCTTATCAAGAATCTCTGCCTAAACCTTCAGAGGCATTACAGGCGTAATGTTATACATACCGTCTCCCGTGTCGCCGCCCAGTCGCCGGCCGGCGGTGGCGGCGCCGTACTTCTCCAGGCGCTCGGCCATCTCCGCGCGCTTACGCTCCTCGCGCTGTAACACAACACGACAACTCTATTATTTACTAGCTTCAGACTGTGGCTTCACCCGTGTAACTGTCCCAATATTATCTCAAGGAAACACATTACGCGCGTTTTCAATCTGGAATTTCTCAGTAGCTGCCCAGAGTCCAGATTTAATATTCCACAACTTTTCACACAACGCCATTTCGTCCCAAGTTAAGCTTGAGAGCTTGTGTTATGGGTACTAAACAGCTGATAAGCATACTTATAATATTTCTAAATACATACATCTTTTAGATAAATTACACCCAGACACAGAACAAATGATCATGCTCATCACACAAACATTTGTCCTGGGTGGGAATCGAGCCCACGACCTCTGGCATAGTAGTCATGGGTCACTAACTACTAGACCAACAGGCAACAGGCGAAGATTTGTGCCTGTCAATATATTGTTGGTAATAGTCTAGCCCCCTATTACATGAGACTATAATCACAAAACTGGCGAAATGTGGGTGTAGTGCTGGTACACCTCTGCCTAACCCTCCGGGACTACAGGCGTGATGTTATATTTATGTGTTTACGAACTTATAAACAAATAAAAAAAAGATTTGAAAAAATAAAAAAAACTTCCTCTTTTTTTGAAGTTGGTTAAAAAGTGTGTAGGTAGGTACCTCTTGCTGCAGTTCGAGCGCTCGCTGCGACGCCTCGAGGAGCTTCTGTTGTTGCGCTTCACGCGCGCGCTGCACCGCCTCCATGCGCGCCAGGGCTACGTCCGGGTCTGCAAAAACAGGGAAATAATAACTAATTAATCAAAATAACATTTTGACCCAGGATGGAGAAGTAGTGGTTTTTTTCTTTTTAATCTCCTTTTCTATCTGCAATCTGTCTTGTCAACATTATGCTGGATTTTAGGTATTATTTTTTTTTATATATAATATAATGGGTCTACTCTTGACCTCAATCTCGGTATGTGCAAATATGGCGTGCATGGTACAGTATCCAATGATATGCCCATCTAGTATGGCTTCTTTATATTTGTGTTAGAGAAGATTTTGAGAAGCATGTCTCTTTAGCCTTATAAATGTGCGATTTGGTTGTTGTTCCATTATTTATTTATTTATTAAAGGTAAACCAACAGCTTCTGTATACAGCATTACATTAGAATAATAGTAAAAAGTATTAGACTTATACAGTAAAAAATTAAATTTAAATTGAATTAAACTTAAACTTTAAACCATTAAACTTCTTGCCAATCGGTTTCTCTTGCAGTAAGGTAGTAAAGAGTCCTTTATTTCATCTTTTACTTACGGTTTTGATTTTTAGATCACAGTGTAGGTGATTATTTGTAATGTACCATGGTGCTCCAGTTATCATACGTATGGTTTTTGATTGGAAGCGTTGTATTATTTCAACATTTGATTTGGATGCAGTGCCCCACAGCTGCCAAGCATAAGTCCAGACAGGTTTGAGTATACACTTGTAAGAAGGAGTTTATTTTCCAGTGTAACTTGGGATTTTTTTCTCATGAGCCAATAAATCTTTCTTAGTTGTAAGTCAAGCGCCTTTAAAAAGTAGGGGTGTACGAGTTATTCTGTAGACCATGCAAACCCAACACAGAGCAATTACCAGTCTGTTACTGTTACACTGCAGGGCAAGGGTATCTTCTCATACACAGAAGACATTTAAGATAAGACATTTATTTTTGTAAACAATAGCAAGGAAATGAAAAATAAAACTAATAACATATATTAGTCTTAGTATTACGGAAAATACGCGCTTAGCCGTAGAGTTGCAGACACCTGCCTGAGAAACCTTTTTTTTTTTTTTTGAGGGGTGGAAAATCCTCATGGATGTCCCCCGCCCGGGGAGGCGGAGGGGTCTGTAAGACTCTTACTGACTAAAAACCACCCCGTGTTCCTTCTCACACCTGTGCCGGGGGTCACGGGAACGGAAGATACTTCCGCGACCCCCGACTGTGACTGATAAACCTAACCTAACCTCACCTTAGTCTAAATGTTGACCTGTAATGCAAGCCTCAGTGTCACCTAAACCATCTTCCTGATTAAGCTAAACATGTGCACAAGATAATCTACTTACTCTTGTGGTATTCTGCATCATCCCTGGCCTGCTGCCACTTGGCCAGCACGGGTCGCAGTCTGTGCAGGACGTACAGTGTGACGGCACCGCCCCCTACGAGGAACCAGCCATATGATGCTAGGAACTGGAGCACTGAAATAAAATGACGGAGTACATATTAACTTTCGTGTGTAAAATATGTGCACAGACATAGAGTTGTGGACACTGCCCAATTAACCTACATATTGCACTGGCCTGTTGGTCTATCTAGTAGTTAGTAGCCCTGACTGCTATGCCGGGGGTTGTGGGTTCGATTCCCAACCAGGACAAATGTTTGTGTGATGAGCACAATTATTTGTTCTGTGTCTGAGTGTAATTTATCTATAACATGTGCCTATTTATTTATAATATGTCATGTATTTAAGTATGTTTATCAGCTGTTTAGAACTCACAACTCAAGCTTTGCTTAGCTTGGGATTAGATGGATTTGTGTGAAAGTTGTGGAATATTATTATTTTATTCATTTAAATCAAGAGATCTCAGCTACGCTTTTAATGGGACTGTGTCCAAAAGACTAGTATCAGTGTCACATGAAATGTCAATGTTTTCTAAAAAGTATTGTGTGTGTCTGTGTACAGTGTGTGTTACTGAAATAATGATAATTAATGATTGGCTACTTGTATCACAAACTAGCACAAGTGTTCAATATACTGTACACAATATAATCATGTTTATAGGTAGTTGATGAGTCATATTCAGAGGTCAAGAAACTGCTTCATAATAGGTACTTTACTATTATAAAAACATGTTCCTCTTCAAGGCAAATGTGTAGCACTTTTATATTATATTTCCAAGTCTCTAATTTACAAAACATTATTACTTTTGCAACAACTTTTACTGACTAGAAAGTATCTTATCACAAACAGGATAAAAATTTACTGTTTGGGTTGCCACTGCCACATCAAACACTCTAAGTACTGCATTTAGTTATATTTAGATGTGCCCATGAGCCTTCAGTAAACAGTGGTGCAAAGGAATGTTGTTTAGCAGTAGTAATACACTATAGCTTAAGATGTCATGCCATTCATTTCATTAATAAACATCAAATACAAAGTTTTAAATATACTCGGCACTTTTAACATACGAAATATGTAAGTAGGTGTACTTACTGAAGCTGAGCGGGTTGAACATGCTGAATGTGGATGGCTCCTCCTCTGCCATAATCTCTTCTTCAACAAGCGGATCCATGTTAATAGTAAAACCTTCGGCTTTGCACACTGAACAGGATATTTCACAATTTTAACACCCACACGATAACGACACGGCACTGCGGTTTAAAGACGTTTCAAACCTTAATTATATGTAAATTATTGAGACTCAACGTATAATAAACACAACGATATTTTTTTAAAGTAAATAGGTATTTAACCTTTTACTAAATAAATTCTAGAATGTTTTCTAATATTTTACTTCGTTTGTGATCAATCAAACTGCACTTGTCATCGTTGAAGTTGAACATGTGTCAACTGTCAAAACTAACTTTTTTTATTGAAAAGCTACGTGTTCCTACTTGACTCCTAGGCTTTTCAGACACATTTTGTTCTTGACAACTGTGCTTGTTGAACACTCGAAACTGCAAGCAGCAACATTTGACTACGACTGCATCGCTTTTTACTTACTACGTTTAGCCACTCTCCATTAGCAAACAAAGCTACGAACACTCGTTGCTCTTCATATAAATGGTTAAAAATGCTGAGCCAGGGACCCAAATACTGAATCTATGCTATTGGCTGGCGAAGGGCCTTCAGTTTACCTTGACTAGTCCCTCCCGGTCACTTGACCAGTCTTTAGTATTAATCTTCAAATTAAACAACATACTCCAAAATATTCATTTTATTTTGTTTGGTATCAACACAGCGCAGCGACACACGGTCGCAGACGCGCACATTCTCACACATGTATTTACAATATTATATAGGTACAATTTACACGAGCGATCGAGCCGCCCTCGCCACTCTTACATGCTTGAATACAGTACTGCTAAACAAACGCTTGGCAAAGCACTCTCGTGCCCGGTAAAGTTCTGAATACCCAATAAACAAAGTCACCTGGTATAAAACATTGAGGGTACAAAAAAACATTGCCGTTGGTAATCATTAAATATTAGGCTATCAAAATGGCTGCTACATATTTACTAATTAGAACTAATGTTGCGTTAACACAGACCATTAAGTAATCATATCAACTTTGCAGTAGGTACCTAGTACTTTCTTAGCTTAATTCATTATACTGGCAACACTTCGATAGCAGAAGCTATGGCATGTATTGCCAGTTGCAAATTGTGTAACTCATATATCTTGGAGCTTTTACAAACGAGAGTAAGTTTTTTATTTACTTAGCCCCCCCCTTTTTATAAATAGCGCTTTGGTGGTGCCATCTACTGTACATACAGTTGATAGTGTTGCCCACTTAAATATTACAATACCGCAGTTTGTGCGTTCTTATTAATTGTTCATACACGTCACAATAATCCTTATAACCAACAATTAGATACATCACTCCACACTGATCGTTGCATACTTAATATCACAATGACAAAATAACAATAGATTTGCTACATAATATAAAAATATTCGCTTCAATTTATTATAAATAGTGTTGTCATAAAATAAAAACCCGACTCCGGTGTTGCCATCAGATGGTCAAATAATTACATTATTATAAACAAAAGTTTCATTAAGATTGACGAATACATAATTTATGGCTAGACGTTACAAAAATACTACTGACCTTTTAAAGACTCCATTCTTATATTTTTACACATTATCCAAATATCAGAACATGTTGATCTCTTAGATACAAAACAAGTCAGATGTAGACACAGATAATAAAATAAATAACTTTTTACAAGAAAGGTACCATAGAGTGTTCACCTCCCATCTCTTTCTTTCAATATCCACAAGAAAGAGATATCATTACCAGTGGCTCGTACAAGAAATATTTATTCTAAGAAATAGTACATTCTACTTACATTACTACTGATAAATTCTGATCGGTTTCGTCAAACTGTACTGCACAAATGTACAGTGTCACAGATAAATACAGACTAAGTACATCTTGGGTGTTGGGACATAACTAGCATAATACTTACAGCAATAAATTATAATAACATTAATTTAATTTAAGTTTAGTGTAAAAAAGTACACAAGCGGACACTCCGGCATGGCAAAAACTACTCATTCAATGGTATTCTCTTTTCTAAACTTATATAAATTTAGAGAATGTATATCTTTTTCTCACTTAAGGAGTCTACACACCAAACCCGCCGACCCGCCGACACAGCCCGGCTTGGTGTCGGCGACCCAAACCCGTCAAGTAAAGTCGCCGACACCAAGCCGCCGGGCTGTGTCGGCGGGTCGGCGGGTTTGGTGTGTAGACTCCTTTACAGTGTTCGAAAAGGACAGGGTCTGACATTGACAGATAAGAACTAAGTTAGAAATGTCAAATACGGTTTGGTTGATGCGTTTTCAAATGTCAACTTAGATATCTTGTTAGATGTCTATTCTTTTGTCGCTGGATGAGAGAAAAATATGAAAAAAAATCTGAATTAAATTTAGTGTTGCAAGAACGATATTGCACAGCACACGCTTCGTTAGACGTGACGTCACCAAACGCCAGACGCGAAGGCACCCTCAAAAAAAGCTAGAAAGAGACAGCAACAATAGAAGCTGACGACATAGCACACACGTCACATTCATTAACTGGACGTGTGGCAGTAATTGCCAAGTTATAGGTCTTGAGTTCGTAAACAAAGCACGCACCTCTGACTTAGATTCATGTGCGCATTGTATGTACAATAAACGGTGAAGGAAAACATTGTAAGGAAACCGGCATGCCTCAGAGATATTTCTCGAGGGCATGTGATGCCAAGTCAGAGGCCCATGGGCGGCATTAAAACTTTAAAACTTTAACCAGGTTGGTCTGTCGTCGCCACACGAAATGTCCGTTTCGTGCGACAAGGACAACAATATCTCTCGACTCTTGCATTTGTTTATATGTTGCTACCTCTCAAACGCCCTTGACAAAATTTATCAAGCGAATTCCAAACTTAACTTGATAAAAATAGAGTTTAAAACAGTTTGTGCATGTAAACTAGTTCAACTGCATAAGATTTGTATTATGATAATGTTCATTTTGCTAATGGAATAATTCAACATAACCCTGAGTTTCAATACTACATAAAGCCCCCAATACACAAAGTGTTCAATAAAACTGACAGGTATAAAAGCAAAAACGCCACTGTTCAAAGCAATTGCTTTGGACAGTGGCGTTTTTGCTTTTGAGGACTTTAGTTCTAAAGTGTGCGTTAAGTACTTTACACTGACAGTCGTTACCTAATATTTACAATTTATTAATTCCTATACTTTTTGTATCACCATTCAAACACGACAGTGCACAGTTAGTGAACTAAATTTTAGTTTTAAGACCCTCATCTAGATTACTAGAAAATATTCGACACATATTTTTCCTTTTTTCGCGTAATCAAAAAATAACGGCGATACGTCGAATCAAAATGTCGCATGAATTCTCTATCTTGTACAGTTTATACTGAACAATGACGGCACAAGCCCCCTCTACTCAACTTTAATGCGCACTAAGTAGTTTTCCATCAAATTGAAAATGCTTGTGTAATAGTGAAGTGATTTTTTTTAGCGACGTATGGGAGAAATTTTATAGCAATGTAACGTCTTTCAGATTACGCGCCTTCTTGTCACATTTTTCCTTTACGCGCCATATTTATTTGTATCCATGTTAATGACGATAAAAGCCGTTTTTGCTTAAACTTTAACTAATTTAACCAAATTCTGTAAAGTTGTAAATGGTAGATCACTTTTCGAACAATGATGCCATAAAGAAGTTCCACTTCTTACGTGTGTGCACTAATACACACACATTTTTGTTTTATAATTTAACTGGTGGACTAATTATATTTTGATATTCATATACCGTCCACATGCCTATTAGAAACTAAAATTTAATTTCACAAGAATACAGTCACCATTATCATTTACAAAGGGTCTGCACTCGTCCGGCGTGAGATTGCTACCTACAAACATTTATCTACAACTAAGTCTACACACAAACTGGTTGTATGTGTGAGTATATTTTTCCTACATACATTGAGCTTACAGAACCTATCACACACATGCACGGACCAAATGTTGCTGCGGAAATAACCACAACTACTTGATATGAGTAACAATAAATTGTATTATGAAAACAGCCCTTCCTACTACGGAATAAGGGCTCTGCCTATGTCACATTATTTTATCTGTGCTTGGAAATTGTTACTGAGTTTTGGCCTCATTTTGGCCCAGTAATGTTTGAAATGAAGTAAAGATTGTACTAAACACGCAATGAGCTAACGTTGGCAGTGCTGAGTTGTTGAGCAAACAACAAACTACAATATACAGTAATATCACAAGACGGACGCGAGCGCTCTCCATCGATATCGATAGCATAAACTACAACACGCGACACTACAGCACTTGTAGCGACATCTATCCCGCCACATATGAACTAAACAGATAGCCTACATCGCGATGGTAAAGTTATCCGCGCGCCCGAACGTATACAAGATCCCGACAAGAACCGTCGGGCAGTAGAAGCCCACCAGACACAACACACGGCTGTGAGGAGGAGCCAAGCGATCTATGGAGGATGAGGAACTTTACTCACTGTTCCTCATACTGCTAAACACTTTTGTGTTTTATCCCCAAAAGTAGTCTGCTGGAGATACTACTGCCAAACTGTCAAAAATTCCCGATTGAACATGAACTTTATCCTTTTGTAGTAAAGCTGCAAATCTATCAAAGAAATTGAGACCAATCAGGATAGCTTGGTGTGCTTGTCTCTGTACATATAACAGTGCATGTGTAATGTTGCGCAGGTCTGTCCATTTGCATTGAGTATAACAAACCACACATTTCTTCAACTGTCGTTTGCAAGTTCCTGGTTAAATTCACTATTACAAAACCAAAAGTTATGTGTCCTTATTCTAAGTAATTCGTTCAGGGTACGTTTACCCACCACTCCTCACGTATATCACTGTTCCCGGCGCGGGTCCTCACTGTACCACTACGTCAGCGCGTCCTACGGCCGGCAGCGCGGCGCGCGCGGGCCCTGGCTCAGTCCCTGAGCAGGCCGCGCGCCTTCGCCGTCAGCTTGCGCACGCGGCCCCGCGACGAAATGGACACGGCCCCCGGCGCGCCGGGCCCCGCGTCGGGCCCCGCGCCGGGCCCCGCGCCGGGCCCCGAGCTCGCGTCGTTGTCGCCGGCCGAGCCGTCCGCCGCGCTACCTGTAAGCACACCCGCATGACTGTGTGCAGGCGGGAACTGTCCCGACAACTAATGCCGTCTTACTCACGTCTCCGCTCGCATTGCGCGCTGACCGTTTCCGCGATATACTAAACTCGCTCCCTCAAGTGTCTTGTTGAGATACTGATTTTATTCAAAAACAATAATATTCAATCAGTGAAGTAAACAACAGATCAATTTATTTATTTCATTAACTCCCATAGTCCCATTCCAACACACAACATTATGCGGTATCATTAATGACGGAATCAAGTGGAACTTAAGCTAATAATATCTGAACGAACATACATTACATGAAACTATGCTATGAATGTGTGCACGTACCGTTTCCATTGGTCCTGTGCGCGTCGTGCGCATCGTGTGAGCTGTGCGAGGCGTGTGCAGCGTGCGCTCTGTGGCCGGCGTGTGCCGCGTGTGGCGCGTGCGACGCGTGCGCGGCGTGCCCGTTGAAGTAGTTGTGGTCGCTGGTGTGCGGCGCGCCCGAGCTGCCCTCCGCACTCGCGCTCTGCACACATAGCATCATATCACTGTGCTGTACTAATAACAGAGTAGAAAACTTTTTTACAAAAAAAAACAACCGACTTCTTAAAAAAAACTAACAGGTAAAAAATAACTCCAGTTTTGGAAGTCTGTGGCTTTGGTGGTTTTGTTGTGTTTATTATTAAGAAGTCGGTTGTTTTTTTTTGTAAAAAAGTTTTTATTTTGTAGTTTTTAGTTTCTTTGTATTATGTAAATAAAGTCTTTTAAAACTTGAAAGAATCATTGAAATTGGATAACAATTGCTAACTTGTTGTATCTAAACATTAATCTGTACATCTCTGCCAGCCCCTTTTCAAATAGCATGGCGTAATGTTATGTTGTGGAAATACAAAAGCTCAGCATAGACATCTGACTATAGCAAACGCGAATAATTTGCTGTTATGCGTTGAAGAGTTCCGTTGCCTGTCTTCTTCATCAGTCTTTCTTCACCAAATGATACTTTCTAAATGAAAATGCTTGATTTGTTACTAAAAATGTTGAAATGCCTATATTTTTTGAGGAGTTCCCTCAATTCCTCAAAGATCCGTCATCAGATATGAGTTTTGATACTAATGGGACCAATCTGTTAGTAGGTATACCCTATCAAACAAAAAAAGAATTTTGAAATTCGGTCCATAAATGACGGAGTACTGAGGTAACAAACCCTAAAAAAAAAAAAAAAAAAAAAAAAAGAAAAAAAAAAAAAAAAATAAACAACCGAATTGAGAACCGCCTCCTTTTTTTGAAGTCGGTTAAAAAATCAGCCAGTTCATCAGTTTGGTTCGGTCAGAGTTAGATTCGGCCAGAGTTAAGTTCGATCAGAGTTGAGTTTATTCAGAGTTAGGTTCGGTCCTGAGTTAGGTTTGGTCCTGAGTTAGGTTCGGTCAGATAAAATAAAATTATTTACCTTGTGTTTGTTTTTTTTTTACCTGTATTTGATACAATGCTGGATGAATGTGGCCAGACAGAGTCCTCACTTCTCCTCATCCATCGTTACACGCGTTGGGACTTGTAGTTACCTGTTCGGCGTGGTGCCGCCTGCGGCTGGCCTGGTGCGCGTGGTGCGTGCGCGAGTGGTGGTGGTGCTGCAGGCGCTTGCTGATGGCGGCCACGGAATCTTCTTCACTGTCTTCGTTGTACTGGCGCCGCGACCGACGCGCGCGCAGCGACACGCCCCCTCCCTGCAAGCGATAGGCGCGTATGTTGTATGAGGTAGCAACCAAATATCCGGCTCGAAGGACCACATGTTGGGGCGAAACTCCCAACAGTGATAATATTATGTACTAGTTATTCTTGTTAAACAGATTTGTAAGATTTGTTATGACTTGTAAATGAAAAGACGAGTGATTCGAGGCCTGATTAGAATTATTGCTACTGAATTTATATACGATTATTATGGGAAAGTTATTCGTATTCATGAATACAATCGCTTGTTTATTAGTATCGGTCACTAATTACCAGTCACCCTATATAATATCGCCGCATATATATTAACTTAATAAGATGCAATTACATCAACGAATAATTATAATAAGAGTTAATAACGTTATGATCACGAATTGAATGTTAATGTTATTAATTTTGATTTTTTACAGTTAATTAATAATAACAAAGAAAAAATATACATGCATGGGTCAATAAATGATCGTATTACCTATTCTAAAAATAATGATTTATTTACAAAGTTAACCTAAAAACTAGAACCCCGAGCACGTGGTCGATCTCTATAAATACGGGCGACGCTCTTAGAGCAGCTCAGTCCCCTAAACAATAACCACTCAGATCCAGTCGTGCCTTGCTGTCCCCCAGCGACGCCCTAAGCCGAGGCCCGTACCCCGCAGGAGGTGCCCGCCGCGTAGTCCCTATTGTATAAAATAGCATGGGGCCTAGTATGCTCCTTTGAGGACACCAAAATTATTTTTCCTAGAGTCAGGACGGGAAGAAAGTAAGTACATAATATATTCTTTTACTTTATACACTGATATTATTTCCTATCACTAATATAAGACGAGAACAACCGCAGTACTAGTTATTCCAAGTTTTTCTAATATATTCAGTAAAACGTTATGCGCAACACAGTCAAAAGCTTGTGACAAGTCGAAAAGAGTTTTTTTGTAAAATGATTAATACTGAAATTAGTCAAGATATTTCTTACAAGAGCGAATAAACCCTGGGTTGTGAGGTCAAGTTAATAAGTTTTATACAGTTAGTATCGGACGATAGTTGCTAAGTGGTTCTTCTGGGTTTCTTCTACTGATTTAAATCAAGAAACGTTCCTGACGAACACGAATGGGATTCCAGATTATACTTGGTTGTTGTAGGGTGAAATTTAAATTGAAAATGGTTAAATGAAAGACAAGTGAACTTACAGTGCGTCTCCTGTGTGGCGCGGGCGGGGCGGGCGACGCGGGCGGGGCGTCGGGCGCGGGCGGGGCGTGGGGCGCGGGCGGCGCGGGCTCGGCGCGGCTGCGGTACAGGTGCAGCGGCGCGTCGTCGTCCGTGGAGTAGCGCGGCCGGTACGAGTGGTCCGACTCGTAGCGCCGCGCCGAGCTCGGGGAGCCGCCGCGAGACGACGAGGACGACGACGACGCCGACGCGAAGCGCTCGCGCGTGCTGTGGGACGAGGGACTGTGAGCTGCGCCCCATGACTGGGCTCAGTGGGCCGCCTTGCCAAGCCAACTTGTCACCCCACGATGGTCACGTTCGGTTAGAGGCGTGGAAAGATTTCAGGTGATCTCTTTTTTTTTTTAAACGACACAGTTATTTCCCACGAGACAGGGATAGGGAGGTTAAGACTTGATATGTAAGAATAGGAACTGGCGTCGGAGGAGGGCGGTTAAGGCGTCGGAGGAGGGCGGTTAACGCTCTCTTATAGGACGTAGTACCTGAGGCGCCGGAAAGTAAAGTTAGAAACACTCTAGAATAAAACATCACGGAGAGAGATGGCTCACATAGGTGGGCTAAATAGTCGCAAGTTCCCATGATCCCGGGTTCGCGTGTAGAATAGACACCGAGAGGCTCTGCGTTGTACATTTTATTTAATATTTTGGAAATCTTACAGCTTGGCAAACAATAATAAAAGTAATAACAAGCATGGCATGTCCTGCCGCGACTCACCGCTTGGGCGGGCGCGCGTAGCGGCGCGCGGTGCGCCGGCGCAGGCTCAGGCTGCACTCGGAGCTGGCGCGGCGCTTGCGGCCCACGCGGCGTGCGCGCCGGCTGCCCGCGCTCTGCAACGGCACGACAAGCTCTCGTCTCACATACACTTTACAACGCACCAAATGAGTATTTTACTCATTGTTTATGAACCATGAAATCAAGAGCATTGATACAGTTTTTGCTTACAAATCTGCAGAATTAAAACTAATACTGATCGAATGCTTCGACCAGTAAAAAAAAGACTTCAATCTCAAATGACGTTTTCTTGTTAACAAATAAAGTTTGAAAGAGAAAGTTATAATTTAAGAGTATTTAGTTCAAACAATAAATGAATTAGAATTTTAGAGTTTAAACGCCAGCACATCAAGCTATTCCGAACTAAAATTTTCCCAATTGAACATGAACCTTATTCTGCTTGTCATAAAGTTGAAAATCTATCAAAGAAATTCTCCACATTGGGTTAGTATGATGTGCTGGGCTCTGTACAAGCGCGTCGCTGTGTGTACCTCGTACGTGAGCTCCACCTCGTCGTCCTGCAGCTCCTCTTCGACCACTTGTATGTTGGAGTGTTCGCTGGAGGACTCTCCCTCCCCCCGCCTCTCCTCGCCACCCTCCCCGTCCTCTTCCTCCGCGGAGGACGCGATGCCCGCCGAGCCGTTGGCTGCCTCGTAACATTCTGGACACAAGTTATGTCGTGATAAACTCACTACTTGCCCCTGTGGTACACATCACGCTATACATTTGTTTACATCGACCTTACATTGTTGTATACAATGCTATATCAGCTTCTGGAAATGTATAGCTTGATGTGTAGCCGTGTGTTGTACCTCTAGCAAATGCGTCACGGAAAAATTAAAAATAAAGAAGTTCACACATGTCACTATTGCTTCTCATTTCTGTCTTTGACAAAGGATGTGAACCATTTAGTACTGCACAATTGTTTGGTCCTTCGAGCCGGATTTTTTAAATTGAGTTAAAATAAAGTAGTGTATGAAAGTGCAGGTTAATAGGGTTCGTGCTATTTATGAGTGTCAAAGTCTACATTGTCACGTTACCGTCGAGTGCCGCGCGGCTGGTGGACGGCGCGGGCTCTGTGCTCGTGCTGCTGCTCTTGCTCTTCTTGCCGACGCCTTTACCTGCGCACACGGGTTATAGTGGATTACTATGTCTGCGTGTTAACCTACGCAAAATTTAACAGATTTGAAAATCAAAAGCCAACAACTTCATTTGAATATAGCGCCCATTGCACTAGCATAGGAAAGGTACACTAACCTTTCCTATGCACGTGCAGCGGCGCGTCGCTATCCCACGAGTCCCGTGCGCGCGCGCGCTGGCGCGTGCTGGTGCTGGCGCGCTCGTCCGGGCTGGCGCGCGCGTGCACGCGGCGCGACGTGGCCGCCAGCGTCTCCGAGTCCGAGCTGTCCGACGCGTCCGACGCGCCGCCCGGCTGCGCGCGCTGGCGGCGAGGGCGCGTGCGGCGCGGGGCCCGGCCGGCGCGCGGGGCCCGGCTGACGTGCGGGGCCCGGCCGGCGCGGCGAGGCGCGCGCGAGTGTGTGCTGCTGTAGCGCGCCCACAGCGCCTCGAACAGCGCCGACAGTCGCACCGTCATGGAGTAGATCTGCAACACGGTCACTCGTCGTACAACCCGCAGCGCTTACACCGATGCTACGCGCTACGAGCCATGTGCTACCCGCTACGAGTTATGCGCTACGTGTTACGAGCTACACTCTACGTGCTACGAGCTACACTTTACGTGCTACGATCAACACTCTACATGCTACGAGCTACACTCCGCGTTACGTACCCGGCTGCGCTTGTTAGTGTTGTAAAGGCGGCTGTTGGAGAACACCAGGCGCACGTCGGCCGCAAACTGGTCAGCGCGCGTGTACGCGCCCTCTAGCAGGCGCGTGCGCACCGTGCCCAGGTCCATGGGCACCGCCACTACGCGGCAATAGTCTGACAAGAAAAATGGAATATATAGCAACTTGAGCAACTCTTACTACAGTAGTGAATGTGAGTGTGTGTGTCTCAGTGCAGTGTGTCACCTGGCGCCTGCTCGGGCGACACGGGCTGGCGGAAGGGCTCGGCGTCGGCGGACGCGGCCAGCTCGGTCAGCACGGCCCCGCACGCGGCGGGCCAGTCGCGCGCGCGGCCCGGCGCCACCAGCGGCTCGTCGTCCGAGCTGTGGTAGCTGGCCGCCAGCTCGTGGTACTGCGCCAGCACGTCCACGTCGCGCCAGTGCGCGATGATGTGCAGCAGCAGGTCCGTGACCAGCCGCGCCTGGCGCACGATGGGCGAGTGCGCCTCGTTGAACCGCTCGGCGTTGCTGGCCAGGTAGCGCACGTCGAACTGCGCGGCCGCCGCGCGCCGGTAGAACAGGTTGTCGAAGCGCGCGCGGATGGTGGCCAGGTCGATGGGATAGGGCACGACGCGCGCGTAGGCCGGGTAGCGCTGCAGGTCCACGGGCGCCACGAAGGGCTCGGCCGCCGCCAGCGACATGACGGTGCCGATGTGCCGCGCCACGCTGCGGCACGCGGCCGAGCGCTCGCCGCGCGGCGGCCACTCGGCCGGCTCGGCGCGGTACAGCGCGGCCTCCAGCTCGTGCGCCAGCACGCCCACGGCGCCGCCCGGCTCGTGCGGCAGGCGCGCGGGGTCCAGCGGCTCCAGGTCCCAGGGCGACAGGCGCTCCACCTCGGCGTTGTCCCAGCGCACGCGCAGCGACAGGAACTGCTGCGCGGCCGCGCGCGCCCAGGCCTCGGCCGCGGGCCCCGCCAGGCCGGCGGCCGCCGCGCTGTCCGCGGCCGCCGCGTCGCCGCCCGCGTTCTCCAGCACCTGGCCGGTCCACCAGCAGTCGTCGATCATGCAGCGGAAGCGGTCGCCGGGCCCCCAGCGGCGCTGCACGGCCGCGTCGTACTGCTGGCGCAGCACCAGGAAGTCGATGACGTCGGGCATGTCGTGGTAGCGCACCGTCAGCCAGCGCGCGCGCGCCGCGTCCAGCGAGCACGCCAGGCGCAGGCACGCCACGCGCGGCGGCTTGATCACGTACTTGATGCCCACCACCTTCACCAGCTCGCACTCCTGTGGACAGGCACGCCCACACGGTACAGTACACTCTGCGCACGTCGCGCTCGGCGGGCGACGGTCCGACGATCACTCACGTATACGTGCGTCCTCTCCCACGGCTTGTCGCGCGGGTTCACCTTGTACACGTCCTTCTCGGCGACCGCTTCGAAGTACCTCTGATGACCCTGAACACAAACAATATATTAGTCAGCTGTATGCACCAAAATATTTAGCATTTTAGTAAATGATAATGCGGACTTACTAGTCTGAAGTACAGACACTGGTCTCCCATCTGCGGATGGTAGGGCGCCTTGCGCGGCGACACGGCTGTGAGCCACTCGCCGGGCCGGTACACGTCCGGCAGCTCGGGCGCCGGCTCGGGGCCCGGCGCGGGGCCCGGGGCCTCGGGGGACTCGGCGCCGGGGGAGTCGGGCGGGGCGGGGGAGGCGCGGGCGGGGGCCGCTCGCTCGGCGCGCTTGGTCACCACCGTGCTGGGGCTGTAACTGGACACGCGCTCAACTAATGGATGGCAGCTCGTGCGCGGGCGCAGGGGGCGCGGGCGCAGGGGCGCGGGCGCAGGGGGCGCGGGCGCAGGGGGCGCGGGCGCAGGGGCGCGGGCGCAGGGGGCGCGGGCGCAGGGGGCGCGGGCGCAGGGGGCGCGGGCGCAGGGGGCGCGTACGTACCGGTTGGTGGGCAGCGGCCGGCGACGCGAGCGCGCAGGCGGCGCCAGCGCGGCGCCCGCCTGCCAGTCCGAGTACTGCGACGACGACGATGAGCTGCAACACCACACACTCAGCGCACGTAGCACGCGTGTCGCGCGGTAACTACTACCGTCCGACACACTTGCTTGAAATCATTTATTACTAATAGACAGACACGTGATCACAGCAAGAACGCGCTTCACAACGTGAGCATTGTCGTTACAAATTCTACTATTGAAACCATTCATACTGTTCGCAGCGGGTCCGGCAGACCTCGCTTCACTCGCTACACAACACACCGCTCTGAACTAACCTGTCGCTTTTACTCTTGTTAGTCCCAGAGTTGTGCGAGCTGCGACAAAGTGAACGTAGTCATTAGTAGGTTGGTGACGTGTGGGGTGTGGGGTGTGGGGTGCGGGGTGCGGGGTGCGGGGCTCACCTGGAGTCCGTGTCGCTGAGGTCGAGCGAGGAGTTGCGCGAGTCGGGCGAGGAGCGCGCGCGCCGCGTGCTGCGCTGCACCCACTCGTCGCTGGTGTCGCTGCAGGTGGCCGACTCGGGCTCGGGCGGCTCCTCGCGCACGCGCGGCCGGGGCCGCTCGGCGGGGGCCCGGCGGCGGCCCGCGCGGCGCCGGGGCCCGCCGTCGGCCGCCGTGCTGATCATGAGCGGGCGGCGCCGCATCTCGCGCCGGTACCAGGCCTGCTCCAGCGCGTTGAGCTCGGCGGCAGCGCGGTGCACGCGCTCGGCGGCGGCGGGCGCGAGCGGCGCCACGATGGGGCGCGTGCACTGCGGCACCAGCAGCGGGTCGCCGCGCTGCCAGCTGCCGGCCGTGTAGCGCACGCCCTCGCCGCGCCACACGCCGCGCGGCTCGCGCCCGCCCGCAACGGCCAGCGCCTCGATCATGGCGTCGATGCGCGAGCGCGGCGCGTCGTTGGCCGGGATGAGCATGGCCAGCGCCAGGTTCTCGCGGCCCGGCACGAGGCGCTGGTACTCGGGCGCGTGCGGCGCGCCCTCCACGTCTACGAGGAAGGGCGGCGGCAGCAGGTGCGGCGGCGTGTCCGTCTGCTCGTCGTGCGCGCCGCCGTGCGCGTCCAGCACCACGGGCCGGTAGTCCGTGTGGAAGAACAGCTCGGGCGGCAGCGCGGCGAACAGGCGCGGGCCCTTGCCCAGCCCCAGCAGCAGCAGGTGCCCGTGCGAGTCCGTGGCCGCCACCATGGAGCCGCCGCCCCACTTGGCGTCGAAGATGGCGCCGTCGCCGTGCCCTGAACAGTGCGCAGTGTTACAGTACGGCACGCGCCGCCGCTGACCGAGCGACGCATCGACACTTACCGTCAATCTTGTTGTGGAACTTGGCGAGCGGCTGGTCGGCCTGCGCGTCCCACACGAACAGCTGGCCGTCGTGTCCGGCGGACAGGAACACGCCGGACAGGAAGGGGTGCGCCTCCAGCACGTAGGCCTCGTCGCGGTGGCCGGACAGCGTGCGGACAGTGGCGCCGGAGCGCGCGCACCACACGCGGATGGTGTTGTCGGACACGGCCGTGATCACGAACGCGTCGCTGCAGTCCCAGCACACCATCGTCATCTGCGGAGCGAGGGCGGTGAGGGTGAGGGAGAGGGCGCGCCGGTGTGTGTGCGTGTGTGTGTGTGCGTGCAACGCCTCGTCACCTTGAGCTTCTTCCCGTCCTGCTGCGTGCTCTGCGGCTGCAGCAGCATGTAGCGCCACTGCGTCGCGTGCAGCGTCCACAGCGCCGCGCTGCCGTCCTGTGACACGCGCAAGTGTTCAACATTTCGTTTTGATCCACCCATACGTGCACCTCATTCATTTTCGAATTATAGGCAGAACAGTTATATTGTGCGCGTAAACAGACCTTGCTGCCGGACACGAAGCGCAGGCCGCGGTGCGCCCACGCGATGCTGTCCACGGCGTCCTCGTGCACGGGCGTCTCCAGCACGCGCTTGGGCCCGCCCGGCTCGTGCTCCACCGTGTAGATGCGCACGTGGTGGTCCGCGCTGCCGGCCGCCAGGAAGGCGCCGCCCGCCGACCAGGCCGCGCAGATCATGTGGCACACGCCGGGCCGCATGCGCTCCACGTACTGCACCGGCTGCGACAGGAAGTGCCCGTCCGGCGAGCACGTCCAGAAGGCCACGGAGCAGTCCGTGGACGTGGACGCCAGCCAGCGCACGTCGCGGCGCGCGGGCGGCGCCCAGTGCACCGACGTGATGGTGCCCGCGTGCGCCGCCAGCACGGCGCGCGGCTCGGCGCCCGCCAGCCCCCACACGCGCACCAGCCGGTCCACCGAGCCGCACGCCAGCAGCGCGCCGTCCGCCGACACGCACACGTCCGTGATCTCCGCGCCCACGCCGCGCAGCGTGGCCACCAGGCGCCCGTCCAGCGCGCTCCACACCTTCACCAGCATGTCGTCGGCGCCCGTCATCACGTAGCGGCCCGTGCAGTCGAACACCAGGCAGTACACGGCCGACAGGTGGCCCAGCGTGCGCCGCTGCAGCTGCAGGCCGGCCAGCATGCGCGCCGGGAACAGCGCCTGGCCGCCGCGCCCGCCCGCGCGCGCCGCCGCGCCCACGCCCAGCTCGCGCGCCAGCAGGCGCCGCACCAGCGTGTGGTCGGGCTTGTGCGAGGCGTAGAGCGGGCGCGGCCGCACCAGCGTCTCGCTCAGCAGCGACAGGCGCGCGGCCAGGCGCGACGCGTCGGGCGCGGCGGGCGCGGCGGGCGCCAGGCGCGCCAGCGACACGGCGCGCTCGCACACGGACGCCAGGCGGCGCCACGACACGTCCGCGTGCTGCGACGCCTGCGGCACGCACACATTCTCACTTAGTCATTATCAACAACTGATGAAATGTTACATGCAACATTTGGTTGGACAATAAGGCTGTTGGTTGCAGCCTTCCAGGTCATGACATTACTAGAAGTAAAACTGACATGTTCTCTTTATGTGCATGTTACAGACAGCATGCACCAAGAAGGGATCCGTACCTAGTCCAGTTGAATAAATACAACGACAGAAATGAATGGTTGTGGCTGACCCACAAAGTGGAAACCTTTAGATAAGGTGGATATTTCGTAAGCACCATAAAGACACGCAACACTGTATACTACTTTAAAATGATGTAATAGGGTACATGCATGTATTTTTTTTTTAATTTTTATTCACTGTTTACATAATAAAAAAATATAAACATATTTAAAAATGCAGTAATGAAGCTTAAAAAAATATTTAAAATACAGAATAAATTTGAGCTGTTTAAACGCCGCCATTTTCGCGCGCCATTTCGATTACGTCATTTACTATAATCCTATAACTATTACTATGGGTGTTTTCGTTCTTCTAACCATTTCACCGTGAAAAAAGCTCGAAAACCAGTTTACCGGTATTGCTTGTACCCACCCGAATGCAATAAAAACATTATCAGATTGTGCTTTCACAAAACCACTTTCAGTAATTTTTCTTAAATGTTAAATAACCTCACTATGAAGCTAAAATTACACTTGAACATTAAATTAGTTTACAACACACACGGCGATAATTATGTTTTCGAATAAAAAGTCCATTCTAATACTTAATGTCATACTTACACATTGTATGTTTTGTAGACGTTGAGTTGTTGTCGTAGTATTTGACGTAATTTTTCGTTATAACCAATGGTGATGCGTTTCACAAATTTGAATTTCCGGCGCTTAATTCGCACTTTTATTTTTAATTTTAAATAATTATGACGCTATTAAAAAGTAAAATAATGATTCAGTTCATATTTTCTGCCATTAAAGATTCGGAAAAAAAATATTCGAACCATATTTAAATTACATGCATATTCCCTATTAGAAAGAAACAATCATGGACCGTGTCGGGCAGCACAAGAGACCTCATTTGTGGATGATACACCAATTGAGTTAAATACTACTACCTCTAGTATTGTATGTAACATAGAGACACGTGGAGCAGTAGTTCCACTGAAAATTATGTATTTAGTATCTTTCAAAATCAATGCTTTTCTGTAAGGTAGTTAGGTTAGGTAGTTAGGTTCGCTATATGATAGGTATCATGAGTTAGGTTAGGTTATATGTATACAGGGTGTAACGGAAAGGGTATATACATACGAAGGGCACGGATACTCTTGGTGATAAGAAACGACATGGCAACGTTTTTATACATATACATACATAATTGTAAAGTTGAGCCGGGCGCGCGCCGTCGCGCCTTCGGCGGTTAGGCAGAGCCCGATAGGTCTGTACTAGGCGCGCAGAACCCGAGATAGATATACTTGAACCTTGCCCGACAGGATTATGACCCTTATAGTGCGGTGACACGTTTGTTATGATTTTGCATTTAATAAACTGTCGATATTACATAATATCGTGAAGTTTCAAAGTTATGAGTTGGGAGCTGAAATTTTGAGGAAAGACTCGTTATTTAATACTCTATTCACCCTGTTTGTATGTATATACCCTTTCCGTTACACCCTGTATACATATACAGGGTGTTTGGCGCATGAACCGACACAATTTTTTCAGGGATTTGGGAGGTCATTAGCTAGGTTCTACCCTTTGTCCCAAATGTCACGGTTGGTTACATACATATGATTTTTTTTTAAACGAAAAAAATGCCCAAAATGTTTCCTTTAATTCGAAATAACTTTTGTTTATGGGTGTGGGTGGCACAAAACAAATTTTGTTGCATTCTCCAAAGTCAAGTAAGTTATAGATCTTATTAATTCATTAAACCCCAAGAGTGTCTCTAATTAACACAATTGAAAGGTTAAAAGTATGTTAAGTTATGTATTTATGTAAGACTAGCAGACGTCACGCAGTTTCACCCGCGTAGTTTCCGTTCCCGTGGGAATACGGGGACAAAAAGTAGCCTATGTCCACCGGGAATAGTGTAGCTTTCCACCAGTACAATAATTTTTAAAATTGGATCATTAGTTCCGAAGATTACCCCCTACATACAAACTTACAAACATACAAACTTACAAATTTTACCTCTTTATAATATTAGTATAGAAGTATAGAAGTATAGATGGAATTTTTCATGGAGAATATCAGCATAATTGAATTGTAATTGTATTGTGCGTGCAAGCAGACATTATAATGATATGTAGGAGTATGATTTGGATCTTTTCACAATAAGTGTTAATTCGGCTAGAAGGTGCTTAAGCCTCAAATTTTTCGAGTAGCAACTACTTTGGTTGTTTTTGTTTTATTTATAAAGGTAATTTCTTTAAAAAAATTGAATAAGTAATGAATAAGGTGTTTTTGTATTGTGCTCACACCATTTACACATTTAACTTATCACTATACTTGAGGACTTGTAATTGGCTTTCTGGTGACTATGGTTTCTTTGTTTTTATTAGCTGTAAGTCCTCCAAGTATGTACTAAATAAATAATATCATGTTTACTTCATTTCATTTTAATACGAAATGAGTTGACGGCTGAAAAAATATGTTTGTCATTTGTTTTCACGTTTTAATAATTGTAAATTATAGTAGATGGATTTTACATTGTCTGTGTTTAACTATTATGTACTGTGCATTTTGTACTTTTAAATGCCTTCTAATTAAATATGGCTAGTTATATTTATATTTATACAACATTATTAAAAAACAAAGCAGGTATGTAAATGGTATTTCTTTTTATTACATACAATTAACATAGTTTAATCAACAAATAACATAGTTAGGTAATTTTATGAACATTTTTGTTTATGTTTTTTTTCTTTTTAATTTTATCGAAATCTATTTATTTTTTTGATTTTTATATTAAAACAAATGGATAAATAATGAATCATCTACTTCCATAAAAACAAAAAATGCAAAATAAAAACTTTTTTTTACAAAAAATACAAAATGAATACAAAAACACTAACCAGTGTAAAATAACTCTAGATTTGGAAGCCTGTGGCTTTGGTGGTTTTGTCTTATTCATTAGTGGCCACCAACTTCCGAATCTAGAGTATTTTACACCGGTTAGTGTTTTCATGAAGTTGGTTGTATTTTTTGTACTTATAAAAGATTTTCAATCTCCTAATCGGGACTAAAAATAGACCTACATATCTGGTACAAATTTCAACTTGCTAGGTCCACCCGTTCCTGAGGAAATCAGTGGTGACACACAGCAAAACATATGGCCAAGAGAGTGATCTTATATGGGTTCCTTTTTTTACCTTTTGGGACCCTCAAATAGAACAAGAGTGACTTTTAGCCCATAGGACCAACGGTCCTATGAGTGTGTTAAAGTTGGAACCAAGTAAAAGATCAAATTAGAGTCTTCAAAATAAAGGAAAGAAAATTGTTTTGCCTTAAATACAATACTGGACAGATAAATGAATGTAAGTATACACCATTCGTAATAGGTACTGGTCTGATTAGAAGATTGCTTACTGATAGATAGCTGTAGGTTATAAGTATGTCGATTTAAAATTGCTTTTAACACAATTATTATTTAAGTATACATAATCAGTATATTCAAGAAAATACAACCAGCAGAATGTTACTTTGGCTCCAGTCAGTCTTTCAGGCTCTGAGTATATTGACCAGCTAATACAGAGCAGATTTCACGTTATTGAACAATTTAATACTCATGAATTCATGATCCAATGAAATTATAGGTAAAATGGTGAGGTTACCTAAACAACATTCGATCTTCAAAAACGGCACACTACCTAACACGCACGCGTCCGTTGACGGCGCGACGCGTCGCTGAGGTCAAGTGTGGCTAGTTAGCCACATTTTAACATGTCGCTTACTGAGCGCTTATAACCTATCTACACCTTTTTACTTATAATATCATTGTTATGATCTATTACAATGATTACAAGGCAGTTTTAATTAGTTCGTAATGTTTTGATTTTTTAAACAAATATGTAGTAGGTATCAGCAGATTTATGATTAGGTATAATATTGTTTTGATCGCATTTCATAATCATCATTCATTGAACTCATAAACCATCGCCATTTCAGCTTTATTTCGCGTTAAAAAAATAGAACTAAATACGAATACGAAAAATGGCGCCATTGTACGTCACGCAGCACTCGTGCTTGTTCGGGCCGCGATCGGAAACCCGCGGGCCAACCGCGGCGCAGAATTACTGCAGTCGATTGGTAGAATGAGAGAGAACATGCGACGTAACCACCAAAGCGTGTGAAGAAACGAGATAGAAACGCTTATAATTACGACACGGCTCCTTCTAGATAGTGCATGATATAACAATTTATTCGCAATTTAGCCAAAAACATTAATTTTATCAATGAAACACCATAAAAACATTTTTCTCGATATTCCACCGTATTTACACGATCATTTTGAAGCTTATCCCAATTTAAGTTTTTTTGTCGTTTTCGCACAATTTAGGTATTCCTAATCGCTAAACAGTCGGCAAAACGTAAATAAACAAAGTTTTAAGCGCAAAAGTCCGCTTAACTTAACTTACCAATTCATCGTAGGATTGGGCGTGCTCGCGTCCCTCCCAGTCGAGTCGTCGGGGCAGCACCTGCAACACCGCGAACTGTACAAAAACTTTTCAGCGCAGTTTCAGGGCGTTTGACAGCCGCAGCCACGTGCGTCCGCGATCAAAACAACAATATAAGCTCAAACCCGGCACTAGGAAAAGCTCAAACCTACCTCAATAGTCTCGAGCTCTTTTAGCAATGTCTGCAACAGAAATGGTCATTATTAGCTCACTGGCCTATACACGTTAATAAATTGATCATATTCCGAGCTAATTTACCTTTGCAGTCTCTTTCAAGGGTCCGCCCGATAGAAATTTCGCTATCAGAAAGTAGAGCTCTGAAATCGGGAAAGCTAACATTACACGACCTCGCACGATATACACTCACATTTTCGAGCTTTAATTTCTCAGCACTGCACTTACCGGGAATGACCCTGAGCTCTTCGTTGGACTCCTCCATAACCCAAGCTTTTATTCCAAGGGTTAAAACTTAACTTCACATTACATTCACTATAAAAATCCAGCAAACATTTCACTTTACATTGTTGACGAACAGATAATGCAACCTCCTGTAATAATAGCAAAATGGCGTTTCAACTGTCAGTCAAACAGTTCGTGTGAATCTGTGTCGGTCGAGCAGTTCAAATGTGATTCCCTAAGTTACGGCTAGATGTCATTGCGTGCTTTATGTTATATTTTTTCAAGTTCTTTATAATACTTACGAATATTTTAGTAATATTAGTTAACCTGTTAAGTTTCTATTCATTGTATAATTAAGTTGTCCCAGACTTGACCTTTAACGTGGCCTCATTTACAAGTCCTTGACCTCAGGACGGCCAGGGACTGACCTAATTAAAATATTTCCTCTGGCAATTTCAAAGTTGTCATACGTCAAAGTGTACCGATACGCGAGTGTTGTTGAAAAATCGTAGTAAAATGCATAAAATCGTAATTATAAACGATGGGGTTTGGTGTTGAGCTGTGTTTTATGTGTGAAACATTGAGTGCAATCAGTAGCTCAAGTGAACAAGTGGCTTGGTGGAGGACTTTTCCGCTGTTGAGCCGGGGCGGTGTCGGGAGCCAGGAGGCTCTGGTCCTCAGAGCGCGAACAGCCCGCGGGCTTGCTGAGCGGCCTAGCATGTCCCTCCGGTCAACGTGTTCAGCGCTCACCACACATACATGTACGTATAGCCGCTTCTGTTCGATTTAGGTCAGCTGTGTGTAATTGAGCATCAGAGCATGTGATGGTCAGTGGGTATCGATTGTTGACTATAAATACACGCGTCCTGCTGTCCTGTGTACTCTGTCGGCGGCATAACGCTCCACTAAAGGGTTCTTCCACTGTGACTACAACCAAAAGCTGTAAAGCAAAATTACTTGTGTACCAGTAAAAGCTTAGACAAGTTTGCAGAAAGTTTACAAAATTTGTTCTTTTGTGAGTAATTTTAAAATAAACTCTTCCATCCTATTTTAATGAACTAGGCAGTGGTCATTCTACTCTAACAGGTTTAATTTTTTTTCAATTTTGCTACTTTACGATTCCGCTTGAGTACAAATTTAATATAAAGCTGCTGATGGAACTTTAGTAAAATGGTACTTAATAAGAAAAACAACACTCTTCAGTCTCTTCACTCTTCTTCAGTCTTATTGCCGCCCATGGGCCTCTGACTTGGCATCACATGCCGTTGAGAAATATCTCTCAGGCATGCTGGTTTCCTCCACTATGGGCTATTTCACAAAATTTTAATTTTTAGTTTTAGTCTGTCATCTATATTACAAGAAAATATTCTACACATATTTTTTTCTTTTTCAAATTGATGGAAAACTGCTTAGATTAAGCGTGGTAAAGATGAGGAGAGGGAGCTTGTAACATCATTACCTAGTATAAACTGTACTGGCTAGTGACATCATACAACATTTTGACTCAATGTATCGCTGTTATTTTTTGATTACGTGAAAAAATAAAAAGTATGTGACGAATATTTTCTTGTAATCTAGATGAGGGACTATAAACTTAAATGTTGTCCTATAGCCCATTAAAGAAGCAAGGTATAAATAGAACAAAGGGTGGGTGAATTGACGGCATGTAACTGGAAAAACTTGCAACTCCCATTATTCCCCTTGAGCTTAGGGAGAAGATTTATTTCAACAATGATAAGACATAATGTCTTCTGTTCCTTCTTAAGTATTGTTCGTCAGGATGTGTAGCTCCTAAAGTTGAGCTCACGATGGCTGGCACATACATGCTGCTTACCCAAATTGTTTCTGGCACTTTCCTCAAACGGCTGAACCGGACACTGTTCTGCATGGTTTGTTACATTAACATTTTGATAATATCTTTAATGTCTGGATTTAAAAAGAGACGATGATCCCTGAGTTTGTTTCGGCTTTTCTTCTCAGAGGTAGTCAGTTAGGAAATGCCGTATTCAAAAATGATTTCCATATCCTACTTGCATAATAAATAATTTCATTCCATTTCAAGTTACACTCAAGTTACATACTTATCATTGGCCCTTGTCCATTATTATTTGGGGTTTTCGCAACACGTTTTTTATTCCAGTCTCCTCGGCCATTTGTCATACTATCATTTACTCCCTTTTCCCTCACTTCATTTCGCACACAATCTATCCGTCTTTAGATTTGCTTACAGTAGCTTAGATGCATGTGCGAGCCTGCATCTTACCAGTAACATAACTAGACATGGAGGTTGCCTCTGGACAATTTGCTGTGGACACCAGACACAGAACAGGACCAAGAATGTTCCCTTTACAGTATTGCGTGTACATCGTCGGTTGCATCATTTCGCTACTTCACTATGAAGTGCATGTCTATAAGATACTATTTAATTAAAAAGTAGATTGACTTAATAGAAGAAGGAGGAACACTACGGTTTTATTTGTCAGTTTTACTGTAGTATTACTATAAAGGTGATATTCAGTTTTGCATCAGCCAAGTTACATTAAAGCTTAGAAGATCATGGAAGGGTTCACAATACAACAGTTCCTGTCCCCTCTCCCAGAGAGCTCACCATGTCGAGCACCGCGGCGAGCGGTAGCGCGGGCGCAGGCGCGGGCCCGCCGGGCGTGGGCGCGCTGGGCGGGCTCGGCGGCTCGCTCGAGGACAAGGACTGCGACCTGCTGTGTCCCGTGTGCTTCGAGCTCATCGACGAGGCCTACGTCACGCGCTGCGGACACTCCTTCTGCTACGCCTGCATCAGCAAGGTGAGCCACCGGCACCCGCAGCTAACAGCCGCCCGCGAGAGGTAACGACACTCACCCCCTGCCCGCAGGCGGTGGAGCTGCACCGGCGCTGCCCGAAGTGCGGCGCGGCGCTGGCGTCCCGCGAGCACATCTTCCCGAACTTCCTGCTGAACGAGCTGGTGGCGCGGCGCCGCGTGCGCGCGCGCCACTCGCCCGTGCAGGCGCCGCGCGGGCCCTGCGTGCGCGCGCTGGTGGCGGCCGAGGCGCGGCGCCTGCCGCTCGCCGACATCGACGCCATGCTGGACCTGCTGACGCGCCGCAAGCGTCTGCTGGAGGCCGAGTGCGCGGCCGCACACCACCGCCTACTGTACGAGTTCCTGGCGCAGCTGCACAAGCACCGCGCGCATCAGCTGGAGCAGCTGGCGCGCGAGGCCTCGCTGGTGCGCAAGGACATGGACCACGTGGCCGCCGTGCTGCGGGACACCGCGCAAGGTACAACCGACACTCACGCGCGACATCATATAGACTGTGCTCGTGTATTGGGTGCACAGCGGTGCTATAGCTTGTCTGTGTGCGGTGCAGGTGCGGCGGGGCTGGCTCGCCTGCCCGAGGCGGGGGACGCGCCGGCCGTGGCGGGGGCGGGGGGCGCGGAACCGGACGCGGGCGACGCGGTGCGCGCGCTCAAGCGCGAGCTGGCTGACCTGGCGGGCAGCGTGGGCGACACCGCCGCGCACGTCGACGGTATATTTGCTAACACTAACCTTTTATAACCCTTTATCTCGCGCCACAGTTATGTAAAGATCCGAGTGTGTATGTGTGTGTACGACAGGCGGCAGTCTCGGCGGCGCGTCCGAGGAGGAGAGCTTCGCGGGAGGCGCGGCCGCCGGCGGGGACGCACTCGCCGCGCGATGGAGGCGGCTGCACGCGCACTTCGACGACTTCGTGCAGGTAACAGCTCAGGGTGCACACAGCACGCGACTCGGTGACCAGCCACGAGCCGGCGTAACATGGCGTGTGTCCACAGTGTTACTTCGCGCACCGCGCGGACGAGCTGTACTTCCCGGGCTCGTCGGCCGTCACGCCCGCGCCGCCCACGCTGCCCGCCGACTGCGCGGGGCCCGCCGTCAGCCCGCAGGCGCCCTCCGGCAGCCCGCTGGGCCCCGCGGCGCCCGACGCGGACCACGTGCCGCAGGCGCCCAGCGACGCGCGCTCCGTGGCGGCTCACGGTGAGTGCCTGCCTGCGCGCGGCGAGCGGTCGTGCGGGCCGGAGTGTAAGTGTAAGCGTTGCGTTGCAGGCGGCGACCAGCGCGCGCCGGACGAGGCGGGCGCGCCGGCGGCGCACGCGGGGCCCGCGGGGCCCGCGGGGCCCAGCGAGTCGGACGCGCACTCGCGCGCCGCGCTGCGCCCGCGCGGCCTGGACGCGTTCCGCGAGGACCTGCTGGCCTTCACCCGCTACCGCGCGCTGCGCCCGCTGGCCACGCTCAGCTACTGCTCCGACGCCATCAACTACTCCACCATCGTGTCCACCATCGAGTTCGACAAGGACGAGGAGTTCTTCGCCATCGCCGGCGTCACCAAGCGCATCAAGGTGTTCGAGTACGAGAGCGTGGTGCGCGACTGCGTGGACGTGCACTACCCGTGCGCCGAGATGCAGTGCTCGCACAAGATCTCGTGCGTGTCGTGGAACGCCTACCACAAGAACGTGATCGCGTCGTCCGACTACGAGGGCACGGTGTCGGTGTGGGACGCGGGCACGGGCCAGCGCACGCGCGCGCTGCACGAGCACGACAAGCGCTGCTGGTCCGTGCACTTCAACCGCGCCGACGTGCGCCTGCTGGCGTCGGGCTCGGACGACGCGCGCGTCAAGCTGTGGGCGCTGAACGCGGAGCGCTCGGTGGCCACGCTGGAGGCCAAGTTCAACGTGTGCTGCGTGCGCTTCAACCCGCGCTCGTCGTGCCACCTGGCCTTCGGCTCGGCCGACCACTGCGTGCACTACTACGACCTGCGCGCGCCGCGCGAGCCGCTGGCCGTGTTCCGCGACCACCGCAAGGCCGTGTCCTACGTCAAGTTCCTGGACGCGCGCACGCTGGTGTCGGCGTCCACGGACTCGGCGCTGAAGCTGTGGCGCGTGGAGTCGCCGCGCTGCGTGCGCTCCTTCACGGGCCACGCCAACGAGAAGAACTTCGTGGGGCTGGCCACGGACGGCAAGTACGTGGCGTGCGGCTCGGAGAACAACGCGCTGTACGTGTACTACTCGGGCCTGTCGCGCCCGCTGCTGGCCTACCGCTTCGACGCCGTGCGCGGCTTCCTCGAGCGCGAGCGGCGCGACGAGGAGCCCTCCGAGTTCGTGTCGGCCGTGTGCTGGCGCCGCGCGTCCGACAGGCACGTGCTGCTGGCCGCCAACTCGCAGGGGACCATCAAGGTGCTGGAGTTAGTGTGAGGCCCCGCTGCGGCCCCTGGGCCCCGTGCGCGGCTTCCTCGAGCGCGAGCGGCGCGACGAGGAGCCCTCCGAGTTCGTGTCGGCCGTGTGCTGGCGCCGCGCGTCCGACAGGCACGTGCTGCTGGCCGCCAACTCGCAGGGGACCATCAAGGTGCTGGAGTTAGTGTGAGGCCCCGCTGCGGCCCCTGGGCCCCGTGCGCGGCTTCCTCGAGCGCGAGCGGCGCGACGAGGAGCCCTCCGAGTTCGTGTCGGCCGTGTGCTGGCGCCGCGCGTCCGACAGGCACGTGCTGCTGGCCGCCAACTCGCAGGGGACCATCAAGGTGCTGGAGTTAGTGTGAGGCCCCGCTGCGGCCCCTGGGCCCCGTGCGCGGCTTCCTCGAGCGCGAGCGGCGCGACGAGGAGCCCTCCGAGTTCGTGTCGGCCGTGTGCTGGCGCCGCGCGTCCGACAGGCACGTGCTGCTGGCCGCCAACTCGCAGGGGACCATCAAGGTGCTGGAGTTAGTGTGAGGCCCCGCTGCGGCCCCTGGGCCCCGTGCGCGGCTTCCTCGAGCGCGAGCGGCGCGACGACGCACGTGCTGCTGGCCCAGAACTCGCAGGGGACCATCAAGGTGCTGGAGCTGGTGTGAGGCCCCACTGCGGCCCCAGGGCTCCTGGGCCCCGCGTGCTGGCGCCGCGCGTCCGACAGGAACGTGCTGCTGGCCCAGAACTCGCAGGGGACTATCCAGGTGCTGGAGCTGGTGAGAGCGCAGACTTTCTATCTCGGTGTTACAGCTCTAAACGCTCTTGAGAATGCGCTAGTTGACAATTTGAGTGAAATCCAGCCTCGTCCGCCGGCTAGCGCGTCCTTAATGAATTACATTTTAACGAGTAGTTAGAAGTGATTGATTAAACATTGTCCAGTAAGTTTAGCGGTAACTCGGCTCATGTACAGTAATGTCTCCTTTTATTGACCTCTTAGTCATAACCACGAGCGTGTCGCAATCTGTGGCAGGTTAGAGTAGTAGAGGGCAACACAGAGTCGATACGACGTATGGGCATTCTCTACGTATAAAAATTCACAAATAATACTTTTTCAAACATTAAAATAGCTACAAATCAAAGCCAACTGATAACAATATATACATAATAATTATAAAATGTATTTTTTTCTGTAAATAGGTTTTTACAAACACATTTTCACGTCATTTTTTAACTAGTAGATGAGATTAGTGAGGTTTCACTATCTTGCTAAACACTAAAAGAAACTCAGAGGACACGGTCTCTTTTGACTTCCAGACATTATCTTGGTCAAATCATGTAAGAACCATGCAGATTAGTGTCTGAGATGATCTGTTGAGGAAAGAAACACAGATGTGAGGAGCCCTGATCAGTCAGTGCAAACTTTTGCCAGTAATCCCAAACTGCAATGCAAACATCTTAACTCTGAGCTGCAAAGTCTTCGTACTCAGACTTTGACAGATAAAGACTGTTGAAACAGAGCTGGACTTAAAAAACAGTCTTCTGACTAAACTAGGTATCTACTGCTAATATTGACAATTTTTTGGTGTAGAGACAGAAAGTGGTACCTAGTATTTGCGTTGTAAAGGAATGCGCTTCGGTCATATCGACTTACCTGTTAGAACTATTGTCTATGCCACGTTATTTCTAGATATCTTGAGCAATCTGATCCTGAGTCCCGGCCGGTGATGGCAAAAGGCTTGCCCCCTCATTATAATAGACTTGAGTAGCCCGCGAAATTCAAAGTTTTTTTTCAATTTGCCGTTCTATGTCAGGCTGTAGTATGTTGAAAAAAAATATGATTTGCTGCCGTAACACGTCTGTGTTTACAGCATTATAATCATTCAAATCTTGAGACAAGACATCATTCTAAGTTCATATACCTACTCCCATTGAATGAATATTTCATGAAAAAGTCAAGAAAAGGAAAAAGTGGTGATTTGAATTATTAAAACACAGATACATACTGGTTCATATTATAATCAACATACAACTGGACACAGAACGGTAAACTGCAAAAAAACACAAGAAAATTTGAATTTGGCAGGCTACTCTGGCACATTCACCTTAAACATAACTGGCGATATGTATTATACTTCTAGATATTCGCGATGTATGTATGTATGTGAAATTTGTCCATTCAAATCGTCTTTATTAAGTCGTGACTTATGTTCTAGTAACTTTGTAAATATGTCCCCGGCTTGACGTTGTGACGTGCGGAGTGCTGCGGCGCCTCTTGTGCTAGTACACTACCCTGCTGCCGGGTATTTGACTGTGTAAGGCGATTAACACACTGCCACGCACCACGCAGCGTAGCGCGTGAACGCGGGTTTTAACGTTGCTTGTAAGTATCTCCGTTTGTATAGAAAACACGCACAGTCCAACATACAGAAAATGCATTCACGCGCGTTCATTCAGATTAAAGACACGCAACATGCAGTGCGATGCGTGGCAGTGTGATAACCGTCTTAGGGCCAGGGGACATTGATCGACGGTTTGTTCATACCTACTGAAAGACGTCAAAGTATTGAACGACAAATGAAAAGAAAAAGTCTGAATTAAAATTTAACTGATAATCATCACTTTTCGAAATACTGACAAAAAAATGTGTGTGTACACGCGTTAGTTATACTTCTTTACCTCTTTGGCGTAACACGTTTTTTTTACTTGTGCATAAAGTTTTAATAAATTAATAAATAAGACAGTCCCCCAAAACGCCCAACCTTCACCACTTCCTATTGTTTTTGCTGGGAAGAAGAAGTAGCCGACTAAACTCCCCAGCAACACGTCTGTCTTGACGACGTACGCATAATTCCTGACACATCGTCGCGATGAACTAACACAAACCGCGATCGTTCGTTGGCGGGCGGTATAGACGGTGATCGACAAATGCGAAAAGCCGTCGATCAATGTGTCCTGACCGGATGTTATAAGAGAAAAAACATGCCCTCGGCGCCAATAAAAAGTACCTAATTGTTTATATTCGTCTTGAAATGTGACGCGTGGCGTACTGGTCACATTTTAGTTTGTCATGTACAATGGCCTGCAAAATTTAGTAATTACTTTTAAAATTTCATTTTTTTTTGCTGAACTATAGTGGTTAGAGATTTAAATAAAAAACCTTTTATGGCAATTTTTATCGGCTTTCTTTGAAAGTAGTATACTATATGGACTTTAACAGACAAACACACACGTATACACTATGCATTTTTAACTTTAAAAAAACATAAATCAATAAAATACTTAGTCCAATTTAAAAAAAGGGGTTACGTAGTTTTGCAGGCCAGTGTATATAGTATGGTTGTGGCAGTCTAACGGTTTAACATTTAATTATGTATATCGTGCAGTAATGTGATGTAAACCTAGAGATGTATTATTAAAGATATCTTAAGCAAAAAGTTAAAATAATGTCCTTATTTTTTAATCAAATTCATATTTTTTTTTTATCTTTAGGCACTTGACTTTAAAACGCTCTGTTATTGGTCGAACGATTCACCCAATAACAGCGCCTTTCGTAGTGTTTGACAACTTATTGCGTAGTGACGTCACGCGATCCACGTGACAGCTTGACGCGGTGTTCGGTCATTTGAAATTATTTGCTGATTTTAAATAATAAATACTGCAACTATTGTAATTTACCAGACATGAAATGAATTTTAATAAACAGTCAAATACCCTAATAAATGTGATTCAAGTAATCATTTGTTTACTGTATTGTGACAGTTTTGTGAATGTGTGCAGACGTTAAAAACGTCTCGCGCCTCGTGCGTGCGTGTGTGTCGGTGAATCTTGCGCACGCGCAATGTGTATAGTACTGTGGACGCTCATTAGTGTTATTTTATCGTATTTCACTAGTCAGGTACAGTGGCGACATCTGCAAGCAGTCTTCTACGATTCTTTCAATAGTTTAACCTCTTCCTTTCCCCATTTGACATGTAGTCGTGTCGCGTGGCGGGCCAGACACATTTTGGTGTGCCGGTCAGACGGTGAATGATAACTTAGCAGCTGGTTCACATTACACCTTGATGTATAAAAGCTAGAATTGCACAATACTTCACAGTTTTTATAAAAAACTATCCAAAATGTTGTCAACTAGGGACTGTTTAACGAATATGTCACCCACTGTGTCTGACGAAGTGTCGTGTATGTGTAGCGTTAAGTAATCAGCAGTGATGCAGACTATGTGCCAAATCGCGTACCGCGCGCTGTGGTACTGTGTACTATATACTGAGTGTCTATGTATGTGTCCCAGAGACAGTAAAGTGTCCCTTACCACTCCCATGAACACTTTTATTTATACCACAACCCCCCCTAAGAGATAATGTACAAAAACAAGTAACGGAAAAAACAAACGAGCATTATGATGCGTAACATCTGAGTGTCGAATGTTCGAACCGTGTTTTTACTTTAAAAAATTGTACGTTTCTACTTTACGTTTGCGTCAAACACAAACGTAAAGTCGTCGTTTGCGTTTGTTCGTGCTGGAGGTACGCGCGGGCGAAGAATTTGGCCAAGGTAAGGATGAACAAAATAAACTGAAAACACTAGATATAAAATAACAATTTTTATTTTTGAAAAAAATATATCCACAATTTCTGAAAATCATAAATGCATCTTAACACGATACATTCGGCGCGGCGCCCACTGTCGGTGGGCATCGGTGCGCCCCGATACAGCTCGGGCGCCTGAGAGCTGCCTCGGCATTCGTAAGCATACTTATTTGAGGAGTTCCCTCAATTCCTCGAGGATCCCATCATCAGATCTGAGTTTTGATACAAATGGGACCAATCTGATAGTATACCCTATCAAATAAAAGAATATTTAAAAAATCGGTCCTTAAATGAGGACCTACCATAAAAAAATACAACTGAATTGAGATCCTCTTTCTTTTTTTGAAGTCGGTTAAAGGACGCCAAAGTTGGCTTCGGCAAAACTAAGAATAGTTCGTCTGGCAGATATGTCACAGAGTAACCTCGACGACCTTAGGTATGCTTACGACTGCCGAGGTAGCTCTCAGGCGCCCGCAGCAGCCCGCGGGCGCCCGAACTGCACACGCAACATCGATGCGCACAGATAGTGGGCGCCGCGCCTTATTCTTACAAAAGAGATTACCATCCGTGGCGGCCACGCACAGCCACAGCCCCACACAATGGCCCAGTAGCACTTCACTCAATATTATAGAACGCAGCAGATAGAGAATGGACTGAGCGTTCTCTAGTGAACCCGAGAAAATTATGAGAAGCAACACGAATGTGCGGGCAATGCCATCTTTTCAGAATCAGAGAGCAGTCTATATCTCTATGTCTGTGAGAACATTCTGTAAGCACTGAGGTGCTGAGGTAGCTCGCGTTCAGTGTCACGCTGTATTTTGAACAAAATATGATTTGCGACCGTAGCACGTATGTGAATAAAATTGTGATAATTTAAATCATTATTAACCTTTTAACCGCTTGTGACGCATTATTATTATAAGCGACACCTATTTCCGTGTCCATGCCGCTAGTGTCGCATTTCTGCGATTGAGAACACGCATGATTTTATCGTTTTATTTTCAAAATACTGACTATGTGGTACAACTAAAATAATTATCGAATTGAGAAATTATTTATGTAACAAAAACTAAAACTCTACACCACAATGGGCTCTTTGACAACATTTTAGTTTTTAGTCCCGCATCTAGATTACAAGAAAATATTCTACACATATTTTAGTGTCCGTTACCCAGGCCAGATGTTGTCGAAAATGGTCATTTGAATCTTATAGATAATTAGTTTTGCGGCTTCTGTAATTGTTGCGCACGTTTTTAAATTTGTTGCGCTTATAGTTACAAAAACATTTCCTGCTGGGGTAACGTTACCCCAGACACCTGGCATTCCGATCATAAAAAGCTTAATTAAACAATTTTCAACTTTATGATTTTTGTAATTTTATAAGAAATTCTAGTGAAACCCTTACTGGTTCTGTATTTTAAATAATAAATTCTCATTGACTTGAAACTTGAAATTATTAAACGTCTAAACAGACGTGAAAACTCACAGCAGTTGCGAGAACCGCACTCACGGCATAATTAAATTTTACACGCTGGGCGTGATTTGCCGCACAGCCGTATTGGAAAATATGAAATCACAACCGGGTGTGCGCGAGCCGCACTGGCGTTCCGGCGGCGAAAACACAGCGTATGTGAGTCCCGCAGTCAAGGAGCTAGTCTCAGCAGTTTTCCATCTATTCGAAAAAGAAAAAAATACATGTCGAATATTTTCTTGTAATCTAGATGAGGGACTACAAACTAAAATTTTGTCGAATAGCCCATTGTTTCTCCTTATTTACTGTAGGTATTTGTAAAACCAATTATATATAAGTATTTTTTTTTATTTCTAGGTTCAACAGTATTATTTTATGATTTGTAGCAATTTTGGCGCGGCGCTAGGGGCACGGCAACTAATATTTAGCCAAGCGCTTACAAAACATCATTAATTCTTCATTCATTTTTTTTTTTTTCGTTTTAGTTAATATGTGGACAATGGTGTAGGTTACATGTTTGACAAATCTTAGTTTAAGTATGTGTATGTATTTCGGAGCATGAAACTGTTTATTGTCCCTAATCAATAAATAAATTAAGACAACCCTTTAATTTTAATCTCATTGAATGATTATTTCATGAAAGTCAGTTGGTGAGACTAAATTAACTTGGAGGGTAGTATTGGTAACTTTAATTATTGTAACTCAGATAAGCCATAGTTGTAATGGGCAGGAATCATATTTTAATTAACATACAACCTGACATTGAACGGCAAATTGCATTAAACACAGAGAAATTAGAATTGAGCGAGCTATCCTCCTGGCACATTCACCTTAAGGGACTACTCACACTAATTTAGCTCCATTCAGCTGTATTAGTCCATACAAAACACCATAAAGGTACAGATACCAGCTCGTCAAGTTACCCCTAATAGTCAACTGTCAAGTTTTCACAATTGAACATGAACCGTATTCAGTTTGTAATAAAGTTGAACAACTATCGAAATTTGTCACATTGGGGTAGCTTGACGAGCTGGCCTCTCTCTTCAAATATTTTGTCATTTAGGTGTACACCACATTAGACGGCAAGGCCCTCTGATACACAAGCTTATACCATAAATAATTACATGATAATAGAACCCCAAGTGTTCTCAAATATAAACATTTAAATAAAAAGTCAGGATTTTTATCTAACCCAATGTCTATTCAATAATGAAAATAAACGAAAACGTTGGGTTACATAGACATAACATGATAACTGTGATACCTTTCTGAAGTAAGTAAACAAGAAACTGTTGGGTCGCTTTGTAATAAACCAACTAAATACCAATCGCCGTTCGATATTCTGTGCCAAAATAGGAAATACAATGTCACAGCTAATCACAAAGTTTACATTGATGCCAATTCCATTGTGGTCATACTTACCATAACTTAGCGTATATTCATCAAGTTCTTATCCATTATGAAAAGGACAGACGTATACAAGAGTAGTCAATATAAGGTATACTAGGGTTTTCATACCAATATAATTGCCAATAATTCAGACGAATGGACCAAAAACATGGCGAAAGTCGAACAAAACTAATTTAATATTCCTAAATTAGTTTTTGGCTGTCACCATCTGTCTGTCCCTTTCTAAAACTGTGAGTCGGTAAGGGATGCCAATTAAATTCTTTAATTTTAGTATAGATTTAGACCAAGGAATTGACACCATTGTATATTATAAATTTGTAATTGTTATACGATTAAATTAGTTGTGTTCCTCATGTAAATTCATCCATTTCCACAGTCGCGGTACTAAATGCCGAACGACGAAAGCAAAATATTAGGTATAAGTCAGTTTTGACAGGTCGATAACGGTGCTATCCCAAGATGGTGCATTCGATGACGTCACTTGTAGACCAGGGAGCCCCAGATCTCTAAACATACGAGTGTGACGTCACACGTTAGTGTTGGGGTTGAAGAGCCGGCGCGAGCGCAAGCGGGGCGTCACCGGGGACGGGGAGCGGGAGCCGGGGGGCGCGGGGGACGCCGTGCGGGAGGCGGGGGGCGCGGGGGACGCCGAGCCCGACGAGACCACGCGCCGCCGCGCCGCGAACCGGCGCGTCACCTCCGAGTAGCGCGGAGACCGGCCAGCCTTGCTTGCAGGCCCTTTGCTGTCGGACGCCTTGCTTGCAGGTTCCTTGCCCACGGACGCTTTACTCGCAGCTTCCTTGCTGCTCTCGTCCTTACTGCTGGAGTCAAGTCGGCGAGCTCGCAGCGAGCGCCGCGGCGGCCGGGCCGGACCTGCGGACACAGGGCTCGTCACACAAGGCTCGGCCGCGCGCCGGCTGTGGGCCGAGTACTCACCCGGGTCGGGCACGTCGCTGGACGAGTGCGAGCGCACGAGCCGCGAGCTCGCGCCGCGCACCGGCGGCTGGAACATGGAGTGGCGCGCGCCCGCCTCGCGCGGCTTCTTGATGGCGCCTGTCGGGGAACACAACATTAGGCACGTGAGTGACGTGTGGGTCACGCCAGCACAGTGCAGGGGTACGCACCGGCGGCGGCGGCGGCGCGCAGGCGCGACACCAGCGCGGGCGGCAGGTGCAGCGCGCCCAGCGCCGGCAGGATGTAGCGCAGGTAGCGGTTGCGCAGCGAGTGCCACGTGCGGGCTGCAACACGCAACTGGTCAGTCCCTCCCACTCGCACACTCCGCACACTCCGCACACTGAGCGAGACACTCACCGCAGCCCGTGAGCCGCTCGTACTGCTCCTGCAGGTCGCGCCACACGCGGTTGCCGTTAACGAAGGAGGCGCGCGACCCGTTGCTGATCCACGCCACGATGGCGTGATCCTCCAAGTTCGAGTACTCCTTCGCTTTCGTCTGCGATGCGCTGCACAGAAACGCGACATGTATCACACACCGGCCTCAGAGTCGCACCTTGAGGCACTCCCTTGACGAACAAAATAATTCTAACACAATTATTATGTTAAAACTAACATAAATGGCCTAGCTACAGTAGCTTTTACAATGTGTAATATGTCGACGGTAACGGATCTTAAAATTTCATTAGTGCTGGGAGGGTATATCCTTCTTAATATTGTTAAATCAGAACCCAACAAATTATTAGTGTCAATGGAATTCTTCCAGAGCTCAGTCAATGTTCATACTTAATGTTAATTCTCAATAAAATATAGCGTCACTAAGGTCATCGCCGGGGAAAGAAGACGAGATGCGATTAGAACTATCGGAGGCATTCGATTACGTAAACCATGACACTTCTAAAACTGGAGCTCTATGTATAAGGAATATAGATCTTAATTTCTCAAGATCATAACTGAGGCAGGACAGGTTGTGTAGTTGGCATAAATTCTTAGGGTCTGAAATAACTATGTGTGTACATCTATGAAAATAAGTGGTAGACATTATTTTTATTCTAGAAATTAAGAAAACATATATATAGGATTAGCTGGAGAATTATACACATCTGTTAACTAAATAAAAGAAAATGTATTACTTTTATCAAAACTGCAGTTTGTAAACAAGCATATTACTAATTTGTAGTATTACCGTACATAACATAAGACGAGAATTGGAAACATGCTGGTCCTGATTCATAGCATAATGTAATCTAGACGAAATCAAACTGATAGCTGATCTACTTCAATAATTTATAATTAAATTAATTCGACATTTGGCGCTGCGCCACCGGTACATGGTGGATCCCACCTAAGCTAAGGAGTGGAATACCCTGGAGTCTGGGTTTTCTCACAGCAACAACCTAGCAGTGTTCAAGTCAAGAGTGAATAGGTTACATCTAGGCAAAAGTGCTTCATCGTCGACCACATCATCGCTTACCATCGCGAGATAGTGGTCGAACGCGAGCCTATCACTACTAAGAATTGTTTTTGTAATATTTAGTTAGTTTGGCTTTTTTGCACATTTTTCATAAACGAAATTACACTTTGGAAGAACCAACGAGAATCTGTTACATTGTCTTGCAAATAAACTGTCTATTAAAGGTCTTGTTGTAATAAATTATTTGACTTTGATCAGCATAACATTAAGATCAGCCCAAATTCTACAACTTAGTCACAACTTCACAAGCAAGCATTTTGTGGTCGACACTATCGAAAGCCTTGCACAGATCACATGTCACACGTGGAGGTCGCTGATGCAACAACTTACTGATTATGTGCGACGATTGACACAAACGCGGAGTAAGCTTTAGCTTTTATCTTCGCGAAACCATATTGTTTTGTGAAATTCGATTAAACATCGCATTAGTTTACTAAGCGTTTGTTAATAAGGGGACCAGTGTTTAAGTGCGAAATCATCGTAACACCTACCGTTTACTGATGACGTGTGTTCCGGCCGGTTTGTGCTGCTTGCAGCGCTCGGGCGCGCGCTTGGGCCTCGGGGCGTGCGGCCCAATCCCGCTACTGTCGGGAGCTCTCATCACCGTCTCTTGTTGCACATTGTTCCTGCGTTTTGACACGGCCAGCTCGGCGGCCGGCGCACTCTCGCCGGCCGCCGGCGCACCTCGCAACTCTGTCTTCCTCATAGTGCCGTCGGGTTCACTTTGCACTTTATTTGTTGAACGCTTGTCCTTGTTCTCCTTGAAATTAAAATTCTTTTGTTCTGTCATCTCTACCTCCATCACTAAGAGTCTCTTATTAACAAATCTACATGCTTCTGTACAAGAAGTTGGAGGCTGGCGGCGGCGGCTGGTAGCGCACAGCGTGTTTGAAGGTTTTAGAATTAGACACATAAAGCCATTGAGGGGCTTTTATGTCAATCAATTCTCGGCGACTTCTTCGGAAAGGATTTAAAGCCGTCTCAAACGTAGTCTAATTACCTTATCGGTATCGGCGGAGCGGCTTCGCTTTCTGCGTCGCGCGCGGGCGGACGCGGACGGCGCGGACGAGAGGGGCGCGGATGAGGGGGGCGCGGACGACGCGGGCTCGGGCTCAGTGGAGGCGGAGCGCGGAGCGAGCCCCAGCAGCGCGGCGAAGTGCACGCGCTCGCTGAGCAAGAGTTCGAGGCGCGCGCACCGCTCCAGCTCCACCAGCGGGTTGATGGCGTAGAACAGCGCGCGCTTGTACGAGTCGTCCGCGTCGAAGCGCGACAGGGCCGACGCCCGCGTGCGCGCCACGAACCCGCGCAGCGCCGCCACGTCCGCCTCCGACACGAGCAGCTCCTTGCACACGCCGCGCTCCGGCGCAGGGGGCGCGTCAGTGGGCTTGCGCGCGGTGCTGGCGGGTGCGACGACAGACGTCTGTTGGCTGAGCAGCGCGTTCACTTCTATCGTGCTGCAGCGCGCGGGCTTGGTCACGAACTCGTCGGCGGAGTCGGGCGCGCTGCGGGCGGCGGGGGCCGGCTTGTGGGCGGGTTGGACGTTGATGGTGTAGGCGTGCGTGCGCTCGGTGCAGGTGCCGGCGTCGCGCGAGCCGTGCGCGGGCGGCGCCGGGAGGTGCGCGTACCTGTAATAACGTGGTGTTCTTTGTCGCCCATATGTCTACAGGAAGTCGCCGCACTGCTACCTTGGACTGTCTACATTTGTAATTGATCTGACTACCACAAGTGAGTGCAACTTACAATTGATTTTAAATAATAAAGACTAATGACACTAATACTGGGTCGACATCATCTAGATCGCCACAGTGGCATGCACTACAAATGTCCTTCTACTACATCAATAAGCTTCAAACAAATCACTGAACCGAAATGGACAGATGAGGCTCTAGCGCGGGCAAGCACAGACTACACGCATTGACGACACTTACCCATTGTGTGCGCAGCAGTGACGGTGCGCGCACGCTGCGGGCGGAGGGGCGGGCGCGGGGGGCGGCGGGTGCTCGTGCTTCCTGCAGAGAAAGGCATCATCACATACAGTCTCAAACTAGTTTCCTACCTTACTTCCATGAACAACAACTGCAACTCTAACATACAATCTCAATAAAAGCCTGCTACTGTCATACTATATGACAAAAGCATTTCATACAGAGAAGGTACAAGGTAAACAAACGGACCCGCAACATGCATTCATTCAACCATGGACCTGGTCCAATAACAGAATGGAAAGGTAGTCTAAACAAGATAACTACATCACATTTGGCCCTGCTAGTCCCTCAACACTACTTACAGAAAGGCTAAAGTGGACTTTGTTTTCGCATGTTGTTGATGTTGTGCTTTGTGCGTGTATCGTGGCCAAATAAACAGTATTATCTTTCTTTTAATGAGGTAAACTAGTGACCTATACAATTCCCGCAGTATTTTTACAGAATCAACTCGTGGCAAGATTGTCATGGTACTTTAATTGTTACTGGGTGAATATTTCAGCGTTTAACCACAGTCATTACTTTACTCTTAATGTTAATGAAAGAATCATAATTATATATTTAATGCAATATTTCAGCAATTCTCAGAATATGCTTAAGTACCAGAATATGGAAATGGCTAAAATTTTCCATTAAATACATTCTCTGCCCTTAAGTAACATTTAGGGGAAGGTAATGATGGCGGTTGAAACGCTCGAAAACCACCGTACCGCTTGCGGTAGCATTAGGCGGGTGACCCTAATTTGAATAAATGTATTTTGATTTTTGTTCAACACTATTGAGATTGTAAAATAATAACAAGTCCACATTTTCTTTTTTTTTTTCTTTTACAACAATTCTTTCTAATTGTAAAAAACAATGTTGTAGTTGTTACTGCTTCCCATGCCAAAACCCCCTTCAATTATAGCATTTTTCAAGTTTCTTTATGATGATCATTTTCAGTGAAACCAATTCAGTAATGATGCATTGCCAGTCTGGTGTCAGTGAGACAAGCTCAAACATTGTCCTCACATATCTCTTCTAACAGTAACAATAATTATAACATTTTACTATTATATTTTAGTTATAATAATTATACTCAGTTAATTGCTTTACTGTAAATAATTTCTACCTACCTACATAATATTAACTTTGTTTCTTCTTTATCAAGTCCATTAAAAGTTTCCTTTAAGAGATATGAGAAGACCGCCCATTGTAACACTTACATATGATAGCTCTTTTAGTTGTACCTAATTTATATTTATTTATTTATATGTTTTTATGGTGTGGAATATAGAATATTCTATTCTTGTGTTTCATATTTCCCACCCCTGTTGGGCTGGATACAATAGTGCCGAAACAGAAGAATTACTATCAATCTTAGAGCATATACCTACCACCTATGCATTTATTATAATCTAAATAGATTATATTAAATTCTAAGCTAAGTGCTTAGCTAAGTGTGACAGCTGCTGGGACAATTCCCAGCAGGGCTAGCATGGGCTGGGGATATAACTTTTATCCACTGGTTATTTCCACTGACAAGGGATACAATTATCTTATCCACCTGCCAAAGCACGGCAACAGGGGGAAAGAGAATTATATCACTTTTTGACATTAGACGTGGATACTCATCCACGGCTTATAGCATGGCGACTAGTGAAAGATTTCGCGATTCGAGCAATCCCAATTGACAACAAAACAAAATAAATATCCAGTACAGATGTAATAAAACGATGAAAGTACTTTGGTTTACATGACATTCTCAACTATTGTGTAATTTCATAAAAGTTTTCTCATAATGGCAATAATTTCGAGGACAAGCATTTCCCCTGGTTTATCCCCGTGAATAGTTTATCCACCCATGTTGCCATGCTCGGAGGGTGGATAAAAATGACAGAGGGGAATAGTATTTTATCCTCTCCCCGTGGAAAGAATATCTCCGGCCATGCTAGCCCTGCTGCAGCTGTCACACTTAGCTAATATAACCAATGCAAAAGATCGTAATTCTGGTGAATATTTCATTCTAGAGAGCTTATCAGTTTTTTTCATCTGTTGCTTCAAGTTCTTTTTCTGTTACAGCAATTTTGCCTAAAACTAGCTTATCTTCTTTGTATATCAGTGATTGTTCTTCTTAATTGCTAAGAAGTTCTTGGAGAGCATAAGTATCGGTTATTTGATTGCAATTTACCAATTTTATTATTCTTAAAGTGTAACTGCTTACACAATTTTCTTTTTCTTGTAGTCTCGACTCAGTCACTGACAAGTGTTGTTATAGTTGATATTACTGGAAGAGGTTGTCTGTGAGAAGTAGATGGTAGAGGATTGGATTGGCAGTATGACTGTATTATGGATTGGGGAGATGACTGTAACTTGATTACAGAATTCTCAATTTTAATGAGTAATTGCAAAGAAAAAGATGTTACTTTAGTTGTAACAGCAATTTTCAACATTACACTCCTTACGCTTGTTAAAGTAGGTATTGTACCTTCAACCAATTTTCTCCTGTTGTTTGAAAGTACTTTAAAAGTATCTTACTACTACTTTATTGCAGGTTCTTTTGGGAATTCAATAAAAAGAAAATATAATAGAAAAAAATCTGTTTAGATATGTGCCATCAGAATACAACGAAAAATTATATTTCAACATTATTATTCAGACACACAAAAGTAAACTGCACAGTTTGAAAACACACTAATAAAATAATGTGTACAGTGAATGAAAACCTTTAACCAATCATTCATACTTACACTCACATTGTCCCCGCACTATGCAAACCATGCACCGGTACTGCATCAAAGCTACCAATGTACCACAATATTTTTCTGTTGTAATGGTTATAAAGTTTATTTTAATAATGTACTTAAATAAAACCATGTAGATCATGCATGATAAATACTTAGATGTGATAAGAAACTCCATGGTTTCACAGATTTGAACTAGCAAATCGATTTTACACATGCAAATGTCACCATTGACCATTTTTTGGGAGAACCTTTTTACAACACAACAATACACAATGGCAGCGGTCACAAATGAACTAGTTTTAAATAATGCTTATGGTCATATGGCCAATGTACTTTGGCAGAGGTGTAAACCCAGCTTTGCCGTCTCCATAGGTAAATGCTCAAAGCTATCAATACAATCTCCACATTATGCTTACGGTACATCTTATAAGATTATCACCATCCCCAATGTAGTCAAGCAACGGCAATGACATCAAGTCACAAATGTTATGGATACCAATTGCTGATGGCACGCACGCAGGCCCTGTGTGTCTATACTTATTCATCTGAACTGTTTGGCATTTGTCAACACCAGGGCGGCATTTGTCAACACCAGGGCAACATTCGTCACATATATGGTAGGACTTGTCACAACAGCATGATACGATCTGGTTATTTGTTAGAATATCATCAAACTATTTGACCGCGAAAACTTCCGAGACACGGGTACAAATTGCTAATATTGTTTACTTGCGGTGTGAAAGGCGCGGGCCGTCGGCGGCGGAACTGGGCTGTCCCGTGGCGAGCGCCTCGAGCGCACGCAGCACAGGCCGGCGCCGCGCCAGCAACAGACGGCCGCGCCGCACGTACACGAAGCGCGCGTGGCGCCGCCAGCCCGAGATGCGCCCGGACGCTACGTCCACCGAGCGCCAAACCCCGTCGGCCCAAACGAAGTACTTCGCGACCATGACTAAGTTTTAAAAACACCACACTGACATCATATAATCTACACAGAATCTTCAATTTCACTAAACCACAGAGTAAGTAAGTTTACACTAAACGAGTAAACGCGTCGCCGTCTGTTTGTCTAGGCGTATAGCAAACAAAGTATTGTACCTACCGTACCGATACCGAGTACCGACCGAACCCGCCAAACCGGCAAACCATAGAGCAAAGTAATCGGCAAACCTTCCTTTCTTTATCGAAATATCGATCCACAGACAATTCATTCGATTTTATGGACTAGGATTAGTGAGGAGTATTTATCGTAACAGATATAAGTAGCAGGTACGTAAAGTTATCACACTGTTACATTTTAAATGTTCCTCTAGTGTTAGGGGAACAATAGCCCAAACGCAAGGTGGGTTCAATACTTTATTGCATTCCTTAATGTGTATATAATAGTTGGTACGTTATAACATCGAATCAATTATGGACCCTGTCGGGCACAGCAAAATTATAAAAGTAGGAGAGTGGATGAATTTAAATATACAGCTTGGCAAAAAAGAGTAGAAAATAATGGAGGCGCCACTGTGCTCTTCGTATGGCAACCCGTGGCAACCGCATAGCGTACCAACCTAGTCTTGATACTTAGCTGTGTTTTAGACAAATTAATCTAATTTTGTATTATTTTTTAAATCAGTAATTAATTATTGAACAAGGACGTGTTCTCGTCACGCAACTGATTACTTACCTAAAAATAATAAATTGGGTAAATACTCCTGAGATCACAACATTGTTTAGGAATTATAAAAAAAGAAACATTACATTACATTGTATAGCATAATTTCTATATTTTATTCTAGTAAATCTTCCTCTAAATATTCTACCTCGAACACGTAGGCCGCAAACTCATCTGAGTCTTGTTCGGGTTGAAAGGTGAAGCTGCTATCATCTTCTAGATTTATTATTAATCGCTCTATTTCCTCGTTCAGAGTTATTTTTTTTCCAGTAATCCTTTTTTATTTTTATTACATGTTAGCACGAGTTCTTCCAATCCTCCTCGGTAATAGCTTGGAATGCATGTTCAGCTGCTTCCTGTAAAGACGAAATATTTACTGCTAATAAGCCAGATATAGAAAATACCCCTTTGTTTATCTCCTTCCAGCATGATTTTGCTTAGAACGATAACAGATTTCCCTGAATTAAATAATAGATTTAGACTATGGCACGACAATTTTTTTTACATTTCTAATGCAAACGCTAGAACAACTAATTATCTCCCACTTAAAGTATAATTTACGAAGAAATTTAATTTTCATTCAGTTAAAAGTCAAGTCACCAAAGTATCAATTTATCTCAGCGCTCTATACCAGATTAATGCAGAAAAAATGTAAACATAACCTATGTGCTCGACATTTATTGTTTCAAATTTCTAGTTATTCCTTATGCAAGCGAATTAATATAGCTTTGTATTCATCAATTAACACCTGTCTTACCAGCGTTTCTTTGGTAAACATTGTGAAGTTCAGAAAGAATTGTTTGGGCCTCATGTTCCGCCAGACATCGCCTGTACACCTTATAAATAACCGCCCTGCCAGCACTCCGAATGGTTTTATTCATTATTCTTCACTTTTTACGGTTATTAATCAACGTTGGTGGTCGAAATTAAAATTTTACGAAATCGTGAACTTTGTTTATAATGAGATGCCAGACAAAATGTAAAATAAATAAATAAAAGAACTTAAAAATATTTAGAAAAGAAAATTTTAAAAAAGAATCCACATGGTCCTCACATTAACAATAAAAATTGAAAAAAAAAACATAATATACTTTCAAAAATACATGTCAATATATATCCAATGTCAACTGTGTATAATAATAAAATAAAATAAAAACATTTGATTCAAAATCTTTGTCAAATCGTGTAAGATCCATGCATATTATCATAAATCAAAATTAAAATGTCAACAACAATAAGTAAATAATAATCGGAGCAGTTCAATCCCAGGCCTTTTTGTCCTCGACATAATCTTTTATATTATAATAACCTTGGTAACATAATTTACGCTTTACAAATGATTTGAACTTATTTAGGCTTAGATCTTGGACATGGGTAGGAAGCTTATTGTAAAAACGTATACATTGGCATTTAAACGACCCACCTATTTTCTTCAGCCTGGTAAAAGGAATAACAAATTTGTCCTTGTTCCTAGTATTTATATTATGAATATCGCTATATTTTTTAAAAAGATTAGTGTGTTTATGTGCATACAAAAGATTTTCATAAATATACTGAAAAGGCACAGTCAACACATTAATCTCCTTAAATTTTTCTCTAAGTGAGTGTCTCGGACTTAGTTTATAAATAGATCGAATAGCCCTTTTCTGCAAGATAAATATAGTTTCAATGTCGGCAGCATTCCCCCACAATAGAATACCGTACGACATTACGCTATGAAAATAACTAAAGTACACTAAACGGGCTGTGTCTATGTCAGTTAAATCACGAATTTTTCTAACAGCGTATGCTGCAGAGCTAAGCTTTTTCGACAATTTCTCTATATGTGGACCCCACTGAAGTTTAGAATCCAAAGTTATGCCTAAAAACACAGTACTATCGTCAGGATTCAATTCTTCGCCCCTTATCAACACATCAGTTTTCACCTGCCTAACGTTAGGAAGCGTAAACTTGATGCATTTGGTTTTCCTTTCATTTAACAGCAAATTATTAACATTAAACCAGTGAACCACTTTTGAAATCGCGCTATTTACATCGTCAGTAACCAGCTCCTGACGTTTAATTTTAAACAAAAGCGAAGTGTCATCTGCAAACAAAACAATATCATGGTTATCTTTGATGAGGGATGGAAGGTCATTAATATAAACACGAAACAAGAAAGGACCAAGAATTGAGCCCTGTGGGACTCCCATCGTGACTAAAGATCCGGGGGACCTTTGTCCGTTAACGTCAACTCTCTGAATCCTGTTACTCAAGTATGACGTAAGAAGATTCAGGGCTGTGTCACGGATCCCATAGTGGTGGAGTTTCCTTATTAAAATTTCATGAAGAACGCAATCGAATGCCTTGGACAAATCACAAAAAATGCCCAAAGCATCGCATTTATCTTCCCATGAATCATAAATGTGATTTATAAGTTCAACACCAGCATCAGTAGTTGAACGACCCCTTGTAAAACCAAACTGTTTATTATGAAGTAACTTATGTTTATTAAAAAACCTTTGCAGTTGTTCTAGAATTAATTTCTCAAATATTTTACTAAAGGTAGTACAGATATAGACCTATAATTTGTGGGGTCAGATGTACTACCTGACTTAAACAACGGTATTATTTTACTATTTTTCATAAGGTCAGGAAACTCCCCACTGTCAATACAACTATTAAAGATAGAAGATAGAGTACAAATGTCAATAATCGACTTAGCAACGTCTACAGAGTTGCCCCACAGATCTGCAGTCTTTTTTACATTTAAACTGTGGAATATTTTAATAACGTCTCTACAGCTAACATGTTCAAAACGAAATTGCAAATCGCTTACTGTAACATTTTCCTTAAGTAAAAACTCTGCTGCATTGGGTGATGAATTTAAAGATTTTGTAGTTGAAACAGGAATGTCTGAAAAGAAATTTTCAAAGGCCTGGGCGACAAGCGTGTCTGATTCAATTAAGTTGTTGTTAATAGTTAGGCTGTAGTCATTATTTCTGTTACTGGACCTTCCTGTTTCACTATTAATAATACTCCAGGTAGTTTTTATAATATTATTACTAATAGCCTGTTAATTAATAACAGATATTTTAGTGTAACAGTTACAGTGATAGATAACCGATACTGTCTTTTACTTGTTACAACCCTTGTCTAATCCGAAATTCGGATTAATGTGACGAACTTCGGAAAGTGACGTGACGAACTTCGGATAATTGTGACGAACTTCGGATAGTGACGTGACGAACTTCGGAAAATGACGTGACGAACTTCGGATAGTGACGTTAATTACTTCGGATAATTGTGACGTACTTCGGATAGTGACGTGACGAACTTCGGATTATTGTGACGAACTTTGGATAGTGACGTGACGAACTTCGGATAATTGTGACGAACTTCGGATAGTGACGTGACGAACTTCGGATAGTGACGTTACGAAATTCGGATTATTGTGACGAACTTCGGATAATGACGTGACGAACTTCGGATAGTGCTGTGACAAATTTTGGATAGTGACGTGACAAACTTCAGATTATTGTGACAAATTTCGGATATTGACGTGACGAACTTCGGATAATTGTGACGAACTTCGGATAGTGACGTGACGAAATTCGGATTATTGTGACGAACTTCGGATAGTGACTTGACGAACTTCGGATTATTGTGACGAACTTCGGATAGTGACGTGACGAACTTCGGATAATTGTGACGAACTTCGGATAGTGACGTGACGAACTTCGGATTATTGTGACGAACTTTGGTTAGTGACGTGACGAAATTCGGATTATGCTGACGGATTATTGTGACGAACTTCGGATAGTGACGTGACGAAATTCAGATTATTGTGACGAACTTCGGAAAATGACGTGACAAACTTCGGATTATTGTGATAAACTTCGGGTAGTGATGTGACGAAATTCGGATAATTGTGACGAACTTCGGATAGTGACGTGACGAAATTGGGATAATTGTGACGAAATTCTGATAGTGACGTGACGAACTGCGGATTCTTGTGACAAACTTTGGATAGTGCTGTGACGAACTTCGAAAAATGACGTGACGAACTTCGGATAAAGACGTGACAAACTTCGGATAATTGTGACGTACTTCGGATAGTGACGTGACGAACTTCGGATTATTGTGACGAACTTCGGATAGTGACGTGACGAACTTCGGAAAATGACGTGACGAACTTCGGATAGTGACGTGACTTACTTCGGATAATTGTGACGTACTTCGGATAGTGACGTGACGAACTTCGAATTATTGTGACGAACTTTGGATAGTGACGTGACGAACTTCGGATAATTGTGACGAACTTCGGATAGTGACGTGACGAACTTCGGATAATTGTGACGAACTTCGGATAGTGACGTGACGAACTTCGGATTATTGTGACGAACTTTGGTTAGTGACGTGACGAAATTCGGATTATTGTGACGAGTTTCGGATAGTGACGTGACGAACTTCGGATAGTGACGTTACGAAATTCGGATTATTGTGACGAACTTCGGATAATGACGTGACGAACTTCGGATAGTGCTGTGACTAATTTCGGATATTGACGTGACGAACTTCGGATAATTGTGACGAACTTCGGATAGTGACGTGACGAAATTCGGATTATTGTGACGAACTTCGGATAGTGAATTGACGAACTTCGGATTATTGTGACGAACTTCGGATAGTGACGTGACGAACTTCGGATAATTGTGACGAACTTCGGATAGTGACGTGACGAACTTCGGATTATTGTGACGAACTTTGGTTAGTGACGTGACGAAATTCGGATTATGCTGACGGATTATTGTGATGAACTTCGGATAATGACGTGACGAACTTCGGATAATTGTGATAAACTTCGGGTAGTGATGTGACGAAATTCGGATAATTGTGACGAACTTCGGATAGTGACGTGACGAAATTCGGATTATTGTGACGAACTTCGGATAGTGACGTGACGAACTTCGGATTATTGTGACGAACTTTGGTTAGTGACGTGACGAAATTCGGATTATGCTGACGGATTATTGTGACGAAGTTCGGATAGTGACGTGACGAAATTCGGATTATTGTGACGAACTTCGGAAAATGACGTGACAAACTTCGGATTATTGTGATAAACTTCGGGTAGTGATGTGACGAAATTCGGATAATTGTGACGAACTTCGGATAGTGACGTGACGAAATTGGGATAATTGTGACGAAATTCTGATAGTGACGTGACGAACTGCGGATTCTTGTGACAAACTTTGGATAGTGCTGTGACGAACTTCGAAAAATGACGTGACGAACTTCGGATAAAGACGTGACAAACTTCGGATAATTGTGACGTACTTCGGATAGTGACGTGACGAACTTCGGATTATTGTGACGAACTTCGGATAGTGACGTGACGAACTTCGGAAAATGACGTGACGAACTTCGGATAGTGACGTGACTTACTTCGGATAATTGTGACGTACTTCGGATAGTGACGTGACGAACTTCGAATTATTGTGACGAACTTTGGATAGTGACGTGACGAACTTCGGATAATTGTGACGAACTTCGGATAGTGACGTGACGAACTTCGGATAATTGTGACGAACTTCGGATAGTGACGTGACGAACTTCGGATTATTGTGACGAACTTTGGTTAGTGACGTGACGAAATTCGGATTATTGTGACGAGTTTCGGATAGTGACGTGACGAACTTCGGATAGTGACGTTACGAAATTCGGATTATTGTGACGAACTTCGGATAATGACGTGACGAACTTCGGATAGTGCTGTGACTAATTTCGGATATTGACGTGACGAACTTCGGATAATTGTGACGAACTTCGGATAGTGACGTGACGAAATTCGGATTATTGTGACGAACTTCGGATAGTGAATTGACGAACTTCGGATTATTGTGACGAACTTCGGATAGTGACGTGACGAACTTCGGATAATTGTGACGAACTTCGGATAGTGACGTGACGAACTTCGGATTATTGTGACGAACTTTGGTTAGTGACGTGACGAAATTCGGATTATGCTGACGGATTATTGTGACGAACTTCGGATAATGACGTGACGAACTTCGGATAATTGTGATAAACTTCGGGTAGTGATGTGACGAAATTCGGATAATTGTGACGAACTTCGGATAGTGACGTGACGAAATTCGGATTATTGTGACGAACTTCGGATAGTGACGTGACGAACTTCGGATTATTGTGACGAACTTTGGTTAGTGACGTGACGAAATTCGGATTATGCTGACGGATTATTGTGACGAAGTTCGGATAGTGACGTGACGAAATTCGGATTATTGTGACGAACTTCGGAAAGTTAAGTGACGAACTTCCGATTATTGTGACGAACTTTGGTTAGTGACCTGACGAACTTCGAATGAAATGAAATGTAATGTAATGTTATGTAATGTTATGTAATGTTATGTTATGTTATGTTATGTTATGTTATGTTATGTTATGTTATGTTATGTTATGTTATGTTATGTTATGTTATGTTATGTTATGTTATATTATGTTATGTAATGTTATGTAATGTTATGTTATGTTATGTTATGTTATGTTATGTTATGTTATGTTATGTTATGTTATGTTATGTTATGTTATGTTATGTTATGTTATGTTATGTTATGTTATGTTATGTTATGTTATGTTATGTTATGTTATGTTATGTAATGTAATGTAATGTAATGTAATGTAATGTAATGTAATGTAATGTAATGTAATGTAATGTAATGTAATGTAATGTAATGTAATGTAATGTAATGTTATGTTATGTTATGTTATGTTATGTTATGTTATGTTATGTTATGTAATGTAATGTAATGTAATGTAATGTAATGTAATGTAATGTAATGTAATGTAATGTAATGTAATGTAATGTAATGTAATGTAATGTAATGTAATGTAATGTAATGTAATGTAATGTAATGTAATGTAATGTAATGTAATGTAATGTAATGTAATGTAATGTAATGTAATGTAATGTAATGTAATGTAATGTAATGTAATGTAATGTAATGTAATGTAATGTAATGTAATGTAATGTAATGTAATGTAATGTAATGTAATGTAATGTAATGTAATGTAATGTAATGTAATGTAATGTAATGTAATGTAATGTAATGTAATGTAATGTAATGTAATGTAATGTAATGTAATGTAATGTAATGTAATGTAATGTAATGTAATGTAATGTAATGTAATGTAATGTAATGTAATGTAATGTAATGTAATGTTATGTAATGTAATGTAATGTTATAAAATGAAGATGAATTGTGACGTGACACGAAATTCGTATAGTGACGTGACGAATTTCGAATAATTGTGACGAAATTCGGATTATTGTGACGAACTTCGGATAGTGACGTGACGAACTTCGAATTATTGTGACGAACTTCGGATAGTGCCGTGACAAAATTCGGATAATGACGTGACGAACTTCAGATTATTGTAACGAACTTCGGATAGTGACGTAACGAAATTCGGATAGTGACGTGACGAATTTCGGATTATTGTAACGAAATTCGGATTATTGTGACGAACTTTGGATTATTGTGACGAACTTCGGATAGTGACGCGACGAACTTCGGATTATTGTGACGAACTTCGGATAGTGACGTGACGAAATTCGGATAGTGACGTGACCAATTTCGGAGAATTGTGACGAAATTCGGATTATTGTAACGAACTTCGGATTATTGTGACGAACTTTGGATTATTGTGACGAACTTCGGATAGTGACGTGAAGAACTTCGGATTATTGTGACGAACTTCAGATAGTGCTGTGACGAAATTCGGATAGTGACGTGACGAACGTGAATGAAATGTAATGTAATGTAATGTAATGTAATGTAATGTAATAAATTTTATGTAATGTAATGTAATGTAATGTAATGTAATGTAATGTAATGTAATGTAATGTAATGTAATGTAATGTAATGTAATGTAATGTAATGTAATGTAATGTAATGTAATGTAATGTAATGTAATGTAATGTAATGTAATGTAATGTAATGTAATGTAATGTAATGTAATGTAATGTAATGTAATGTAATGTAATGTAATGTAATGTAATGTAATGTAATGTAATGTAATGTAATGTAATGTAATGTAATGTAATGTAATGTAATGTAATGTAATGTAATGTTATAAAATGAAGATGAATTGTGACGTGACACGAAATTCGTATAGTGACGTGACGAATTTCGAATAATTGTGACGAAATTCGGATTATTGTGACGAACTTCGGATAGTGACGTGACGAACTTCGAATTATTGTGACGAACTTCGGATAGTGCCGTGACAAAATTCGGATAATGACGTGACGAACTTCAGATTATTGTAACGAACTTCGGATAGTGACGTGACGAAATTCGGATAGTGACGTGACGAATTTCGGATTATTGTAACGAAATTCGGATTATTGTGACGAACTTTGGATTATTGTGACGAACTTCGGATAGTGACGCGACGAACTTCGGATTATTGTGACGAACTTCGGATAGTGACGTGACGAAATTCGGATAGTGACGTGACCAATTTCGGAGAATTGTGACGAAATTCGGATTATTGTAACGAACTTCGGATTATTGTGACGAACTTTGGATTATTGTGACGAACTTCGGATAGTGACGTGAAGAACTTCGGATTATTGTGACGAACTTCAGATAGTGACGTGACGAAATTCGGATTATTGTAACGAAATTCGGATTATTGTGACGAACTTTGGATTATTGTGACGAACTTCGGATAGTGACGCGACGAACTTCGGATTATTGTGACGAACTTCGGATAGTGACGTGACGAAATTCGGATAGTGGCGTGACCAATTTCGGAGAATTGTGACGAAATTCGGATTATTGTAACGAACTTCGGATAATTGTGACGAACTTTGGATTATTGTGACGAACTTCGGATAGTGACGTGAAGAACTTCGGATTATTGTGACGAACTTCAGATAGTGCTGTGACGAAATTCGGATAGTGACGTGACGAACGTGAATGTAATGTAATGTAATGTAATGTAATGTAATGTAATGTAATGTAATGTAATGTAATGTAATGTAATGTAATGTAATGTAATGTAATGTAATGTAATGTAATGTAATGTAATGTAATGTAATGTAATGTAATGTAATGTAATGTAATGTAATGTAATGTAATGTAATGTAATGTAATGTAATGTAATGTAATGTAATGTAATGTAATGTAATGTAATGTAATGTAATGTAATGTAATGTAATGTAATGTAATGTAATGTAATGTAATGTAATGTAATGTAATGTAATGTAATGTAATGTAATGTAATGTAATGTAATGTAATGTAATGTAATGTAATGTAATGTAATGTAATGTAATGTAATGTAATGTAATGTAATGTAATGTAATGTAATGTAATGTAATGTAATGTAATGTAATGTAATGTAATGTAATGTAATGTAATGTAATGTAATGTAATGTAATGTAATGTAATGTAATGTAATGTAATGTAATGTAATGTAATGTAATGTAATGTAATGTAATGTAATGTAATGTAATGTAATGTAATGTAATGTAATGTAATGTAATGTAATGTAATGTAATGTAATGTAATGTTATAAAATGAAGATGAATTGTGACGTGACACGAAATTCGTATAGTGACGTGACGAATTTCGGATAATTGTGACGAAATTCGGATTATTGTGACGAACTTCGGAAAGTGACGTGACGAACTTCGGATAATTGTGACGAACTTCGGATAGTGACGTGACGAACTTCGGAAAATGACGTGACGAACTTCGGATAGTGACGTGACTTACTTCGGATAATTGTGACGTACTTCGGATAGTGACGTGACGAACTTCGGATTATTGTGACGAACTTTGGATAGTGACGTGACGAACTTCGGATTATGCTGACGGATTATTGTGACGAACTTCGGATAATGACGTGACGAACTTCGGATAATGACGTGACGAACTTCGGATAGTGCTGTGACAAATTTTGGATAGTGACGTGACAAACTTCAGATTATTGTGACAAATTTCGGATATTGACGTGACGAACTTCGGATAATTGTGACGAACTTCGGATAGTGACGTGACGAAATTCGGATTATTGTGACGAACTTCGGATAGTGACTTGACGAACTTCGGATTATTGTGACGAACTTCGGAAAATGACGTGACGAAATTCGGATAATTGTGACGAACTTCGGATAGTGACGTGACGAAATTGGGATAATTGTGACGAAATTCTGATAGTGACGTGACGAACTGCGGATTCTTGTGACAAACTTTGGATAGTGCTGTGACGAACTTCGGATAAAGACGTGACGAACTTCGGATAATTGTGACGTACTTCGGATAGTGACGTGACGAACTTCGGATTATTGTGACGAACTTCGGATAGTGACGTGACGAACTTTGGATAGTGTTGTAACGAATTTCGGAAAATGACGTGACGAACTTCCGATTATCGTGACGAACTTCGGATTATTGTGACGAAGTTCGGATAGTGACGTGACGAACTTCGGATAATTGTGACGAACTTCGGATAGTGACGTGACGAACTTCGGAAAATAACGTGACGAACTTCGGATAGTGACGTGACTTACTTCGGATAATTGTGACGTACTTCGGATAGTGACGTGACGAACTTCGAATTATTGTGACGAACTTTGGATAGTGACGTGACGAACTTCGGATAATTGTGACGAACTTCGGATAGTGACGTGACGAACTTCGGATAATTGTGACGAACTTCGGATAGTGACGTGACGAACTTCGGATAATTGTGACGAACTTCGGATAGTGACGTGACGAACTTCGGATTATTGTGACGAACTTTGGTTAGTGACGTGACGAAATTCGGATTATTGTGACGAGTTTCGGATAGTGACGTGACGAACTTCGGATAGTGACGTTACGAAATTCGGATTATTGTGACGAACTTCGGATAATGACGTGACGAACTTCGGATAGTGCTGTGACGAATTTTGGATATTGACGTGACGAACTTCGGATTATTGTGACGAACTTCGGATAGTGACGTGACGAAATTCGGATTATTGTGACGAACTTCGGATAGTGAATTGACGAACTTCGGATTATTGTGACGAACTTCGGATAGTGACGTGACGAACTTCGGATAATTGTGACGAACTTCGGATAGTGACGTGACGAACTTCGGATTATTGTGACGAACTTTGGTTAGTGACGTGACGAAATTCGGATTATGCTGACGGATTATTGTGACGAACTTCGGATAATGACGTGAGGAACTTCGGATAATTGTGATAAACTTCGGGTAGTGATGTGACGAAATTCGGATAATTGTGACGAACTTCGGATAGTGCTGTGACGAACTTCGGATTATTGTGACAAACTTTGGTTAGTGACGTGACGAAATTCGGATTATTGTGACGTACTTCGGATAGTGACGTGACGAACTTCGGATTATTGTGACGAACTTCGGATAGTGACGTGGCGAACTTTGGATAGTGCTGTAACGAATTTCGAAAAATGACGTGACGAAATTCGGATTATTGTGACGAACTTCGGATTATTGTGACGAAGTTCGGATAGTGACTTGACGAAATTCGGATAATTGTGACGAACTTCGGAAAGCTACGTGACGAACTTCGGATAGTGACGTTACGAAATTCGGATTATTGTGACGAACTTCGGATAATGACGTGACGATCTTCGGATAGTGCTGTGACGAATTTTGGATAGTGACGTGACAAACTTCAGATTATTGTGACAAATTTCGGATATTGACGTGACGAACTTCGGATAATTGTGACGAACTTCGGATAATTGTGACGAACTTCGGATAGTGACGTGACGAAATTCGGATTATTGTGACGAACTTCGGATAGTGACTTGACGAACTTCGGATTATTGTGACGAACTTCGGATAGTGACGTGACGAACTTCGGATAATTGTGACGAACTTCGGATAGTGACGTGACGAACTTCGGATTCTTGTGACAAACTTTGGATAGTGACGTGACGAAAATTGGATTATGCTGACGGATTATTGTGACGAACTTCGGATAGTGACGTGACGAACTTCGGATTATTGTGACGAACTTCGGATAGTGACGTGACGAACTTCGGATTATTGTGACGAACTTCGGATAGTGACGTGACGAACTTCGGATAATTGTGACGAACTTCGGATAGTGACGTGACGAACTTCGGAAAATGACGTGACGAACTTCGGATAGTGACCTGACGAACTTCGAAAGAAATGAAATGTAATGTAATGTTATGTAATGTAATGTAATGTTATGTTATGTTATGTTATGTTATGTTATGTTATGTTATGTTATGTTATGTTATGTTATGTTATGTTATGTTATGTTATGTTATGTTATGTTATGTTATGTTATGTTATGTTATGTTATGTTATGTTATGTTATGTTATGTTATGTTATGTTATGTTATGTTATGTTATGTTATGTTATGTTATGTTATGTTATGTTATGTTATGTTATGTTATGTTATGTTATGTTATGTTATGTTATGTTATGTTATGTTATGTTATGTTATGTTATGTTATGTTATGTTATGTTATGTTATAGTATGTTATGTTATGTTATGTTATGTAATGTTATGTTATGTTATGTTGTGTTGTGTTGTGTTGTGTTGTGTTGTGTTGTGTTGTGTTGTGTTGTGTTGTGTTGTGTTGTGTTGTGTTGTGTTGTGTTGTGTTGTGTTGTGTTGTGTTGTGTTGTGTTGTGTTGTGTTGTGTTGTGTTGTGTTGTGTTGTGTTGTGTTGTGTTGTGTTGTGTTGTGTTGTGTTGTGTTGTGTTGTGTTGTGTTGTGTTGTGTTGTGTTGTGTTGTGTTGTGTTGTGTTGTGTTGTGTTGTGTTGTGTTGTGTTGTGTTGTGTTGTGTTGTGTTGTGTTGTGTTGTGTTGTGTTGTGTTGTGTTGTGTTGTGTTGTGTTGTGTTGTGTTGTGTTGTGTTGTGTTGTGTTGTGTTGTGTTGTGTTGTGTTGTGTTGTGTTGTGTTGTGTTGTGTTGTGTTGTGTTGTGTTGTGTTGTGTTGTGTTGTGTTGTGTTGTGTTGTGTTGTGTTGTGTTGTGTTGTGTTGTGTTGTGATGTGATGTGATGTGATGTGATGTGATGTGATGTGATGTGATGTGATGTGATGTGATGTGATGTGATGTGATGTGATGTGATGTGATGTGATGTGATGTGATGTGATGTGATGTGATGTGATGTGATGTGATGTGATGTGATGTGATGTGATGTGATGTGATGTGATGTGATGTGATGTGATGTGATGTGATGTGATGTGATGTGATGTGATGTGATGTGATGTGATGTGATGTGATGTGATGTGATGTGATGTGATGTGATGTGATGTGATGTGATGTGATGTGATGTGATGTGATGTGATGTGATGTGATGTGATGTGATGTGATGTGATGTGATGTGATGTGATGTGATGTGATGTGATGTGATGTGATGTGATGTGATGTGATGTGATGTGATGTGATGTGATGTGATGTGATGTGATGTGATGTGATGTGATGTGATGTGATGTGATGTGATGTGATGTGATGTGATGTGATGTGATGTGATGTGATGTGATGTGATGTGATGTGATGTGATGTGATGTGATGTGATGTGATGTGATGTGATGTGATGTGATGTGATGTGATGTGATGTGATGTGATGTGATGTGATGTGATGTGATGTGATGTGATGTGATGTGATGTGATGTGATGTGATGTGATGTGATGTGATGTGATGTGATGTGATGTGATGTGATGTGATGTGATGTGATGTGATGTGATGTGATGTGATGTGATGTGATGTGATGTGATGTGATGTGATGTGATGTGATGTGATGTGATGTGATGTGATGTGATGTGATGTGATGTGATGTGATGTGATGTGATGTGATGTGATGTGACGAAGTTCGGATATTGACGTGACGAAATTCGGATAGTGACGTTACAAACTTCGGATATTGACGTGACGAAATTCGAATAATGAAGAAGAAATTCGGATAGTGACGTGAAGAACTTCGGATAATTGTGACGAACTTCGGATAGTGACGTGACGAAATTGGGATAATTGTGACGAAATTCTAATAGTGACGTGACGAACTGCGGATTCTTGTGACAAACTTTGGATAGTGCTGTGACGAACTTCGAAAAATGACGTGACGAACTTCGGATAAAGACGTGACAAACTTCGGATAATTGTGACGTACTTCGGATAGTGACGTGACGAACTTCGGATTATTGTGACGAACTTCGGATAGTGACGTGACGAACTTCGGAAAATGACGTGACGAACTTCGGATAGTGACGTGACTTACTTCGGATAATTGTGACGTACTTCGGATAGTGACGTGACGACCTTCGAATTATTGTGACGAACTTTGGATAGTGACGTGACGAACTTCGGATAATTGTGACGAACTTCGGATAGTGACGTGACGAACTTCGGATAATTGTGACGAACTTCGGATAGTGACGTGACGAAATTCGGATTATTGTGACGAGTTTCGGATAGTGACGTGACGAACTTCGGATAGTGACGTTACGAAATTCGGATTATTGTGACGAACTTCGGATAATGACGTGACGAACTTCGGATAGTGCTGTGACAAATTTCGGATATTGACGTGACGAACTTCGGATAATTGTGACGAACTTCGGATAGTGACGTGACGAAATTCGGATTATTGTGACGAACTTCGGATAGTGACTTGACGAACTTCGGATTATTGTGACGAACTTCGGATAGTGACGTGACGAACTTCGGATAATTGTGACGAACTTCGGATAGTGACGTGACGAACTTCGGATTATTGTGACGAACTTTGGTTAGTGACGTGACGAAATTCGGATTATGCTGACGGATTATTGTGACGAACTTCGGATAATGACGTGACGAACTTCGGATAATTGTGATAAACTTCGGGTAGTGATGTGACGAAATTCGGATAATTGTGACGAACTTCGGATAGTGACGTGACGAAATTCGGATTATTGTGACGAACTTCGGATAGTGACGTGACGAACTTCGGATTATTGTGACGAACTTTGGTTAGTGACGTGACGAAATTCGGATTATGCTGACGGATTATTGTGACGAAGTTCGGATAGTGACGTGACGAAATTCGGATTATTGTGACGAACTTCGGAAAGTTACGTGACGAACTTCCGATTATTGTGACGAACTTTGGTTAGTGACGTGACGAACTTCGAATGAAATGAAATGTAATGTAATGTAATGTAATGTAATGTAATGTAATGTAATGTAATGTAATGTAATGTAATGTAATGTAATGTAATGTAATGTAATGTAATGTAATGTAATGTAATGTAATGTAATGTAATGTAATGTAATGTAATGTAATGTAATGTAATGTAATGTAATGTAATGTAATGTAATGTAATGTAATGTAATGTAATGTAATGTAATGTAATGTAATGTAATGTAATGTAATGTAATGTAATGTAATGTTATAAAATGAAGATGAATTGTGACGTGACACGAAATTCGTATAGTGACGTGACGAATTTCGGATAATTGTGACGAAATTCGGATTATTGTGACGAACTTCGGAAAGTGACGTGACGAACTTCGGATAATTGTGACGAACTTCGGATAGTGACGTGACGAACTTCGGAAAATGACGTGACGAACTTCGGATAGTGACGTGACTTACTTCGGATAATTGTGACGTACTTCGGATAGTGACGTGACGAACTTCGGATTATTGTGACGAACTTTAAATAGTGACGTGACGAACTTCGGATAATTGTGACGAACTTCGGATAGTGACGTGACGAACTTCGGATAATTGTGACGAACTTCGGATAGTGACTTGACGAACTTCGGATTATTGTGACGAACTTTGGTTAGTGACGTGACGAAATTCGGATTATTGTGACGAGTTTCGGATAGTGACGTGACGAACTTCGGATAGTGACGTTACGAAATTCGGATTATTGTGACGAACTTCGGATAATGACGTGACGAACTTCGGATAGTGCTGTGACAAATTTTGGATAGTGACGTGACAAACTTCAGATTATTGTGACAAATTTCGGATATTGACGTGACGAACTTCGGATAATTGTGACGAACTTCGGATAGTGACGTGACGAAATTCGGATTATTGTGACGAACTTCGGATAGTGACTTGACGAACTTCGGATTATTGTGACGAACTTCGGAAAATGACGTGACGAAATTCGGATAATTGTGACGAACTTCGGATAGTGACGTGACGAAATTGGGATAATTGTGACGAAATTCTGATAGTGACGTGACGAACTGCGGATTCTTGTGACAAACTTTGGATAGTGCTGTGACGAACTTCGGATAAAGACGTGACGAACTTCGGATAATTGTGACGTACTTCGGATAGTGACGTGACGAACTTCGGATTATTGTGACGAACTTCGGATAGTGACGTGACGAACTTTGGATAGTGTTGTAACGAATTTCGGAAAATGACGTGACGAACTTCCGATTATCGTGACGAACTTCGGATTATTGTGACGAAGTTCGGATAGTGACGTGACGAACTTCGGATAATTGTGACGAACTTCGGATAGTGACGTGACGAACTTCGGAAAATAACGTGACGAACTTCGGATAGTGACGTGACTTACTTCGGATAATTGTGACGTACTTCGGATAGTGACGTGACGAACTTCGAATTATTGTGACGAACTTTGGATAGTGACGTGACGAACTTCGGATAATTGTGACGAACTTCGGATAGTGACGTGACGAACTTCGGATAATTGTGACGAACTTCGGATAGTGACGTGACGAACTTCGGATTATTGTGACGAACTTTGGTTAGTGACGTGACGCAATTCGGATTATGCTGACGGATTATTGTGACGAACTTCGGATAATGACGTGACGAACTTCGGATAATTGTGATAAACTTCGGGTAGTGATGTGACGAAATTCGGATAATTGTGACGAACTTCGGATAGTGCTGTGACGAACTTCGGATTATTGTGACAAACTTTGGTTAGTGACGTGACGAAATTCGGATTATTGTGACGTACTTCGGATAGTGACGTGACGAACTTCGGATTATTGTGACGAACTTCGGATAGTGACGTGACGAACTTTGGATAGTGCTGTAACGAATTTCGGAAAATGACGTGACGAACTTCCGATTATCGTGACGAACTTCGGATTATTGTGACGAAGTTCGGATAGTGACTTGACGAAATTCGGATAATTGTGACGAACTTCGGAAAGCTACGTGACGAACTTCGGATAGTGACGTTACGAAATTCGGATTATTGTGACGAACTTCGGATAATGACGTGACGAACTTCGGATAGTGCTGTGACGAATTTTGGATAGTGACGTGACAAACTTCAGATTATTGTGACAAATTTCGGATATTGACGTGACGAACTTCGGATAATTGTGACGAACTTCGGATAATTGTGACGAACTTCGGATAGTGACGTGACGAAATTCGGATTATTGTGACGAACTTCGGATAGTGACTTGACGAACTTCGGATTATTGTGACGAACTTCGGATAGTGACGTGACGAACTTCGGATAATTGTGACGAACTTCGGATAGTGACGTGACGAACTTCGGATTCTTGTGACAAACTTTGGATAGTGACGTGACGAAAATTGGATTATGCTGACGGATTATTGTGACGAACTTCGGATAGTGACGTGACGAACTTCGGATTATTGTGACGAACTTCGGATAGTGACGTGACGAACTTTGGATAGTGTTGTAACGAATTTCGGAAAATGACGTGACGAACTTCCGATTATCGTGACGAACTTCGGATTATTGTGACGAACTTCGGATAGTGACGTGACGAACTTCGGATAATTGTGACGAACTTCGGATAGTGACGTGACGAACTTCGGAAAATGACGTGACGAACTTCGGATAGTGACGTGACTTACTTCGGATAATTGTGACGTACTTCGGATAGTGACGTGACGAACTTCGAATTATTGTGACGAACTTTGGATAGTGACGTGACGAACTTCGGATAATTGTGACGAACTTCGGATAGTGACGTGACGAACTTCGGATAGTGACGTGACGCACTTCGGATAATGCTATGACGAACTTCAGTGAATGACGAGATAAACTTCAGATAGTGACGTGACGAAATTCGGATTATTGTGTTGAACTTCAGATAATGACGTGACGAACTTCGGATAGTGCTGTGAATAATTTCGGACAGTGACGTGATGAACTTCAGATAATGACGTGACGAACTTCGGATAATTGTAACGAAATTCGGATAGTGACGGGACGAAATAAGGATAATGACGTGACGAACTTCGGATTATTGTGACGAACTTCAGAAAATGACGAGACGAACTTTGGTTAGTGACCTGACGAACTTCGAATGAAATGAAATGTAATGTAATGTTATGTTATGTTATGTTATGTTATGTTATGTTATGTTATGTTATGTTATGTTATGTTATGTTATGTTATGTTATGTTATGTTATGTTATGTTATGTTATGTTATGTTATGTTATGTTATGTTATGTTATGTTATGTTATGTTATGTTATGTTATGTTATGTGATGTGATGTGATGTGATGTGATGTGATGTGATGTGATGTGATGTGATGTGATGTGATGTGATGTGATGTGATGTGATGTGATGTGATGTGATGTGATGTGATGTGATGTGATGTGATGTGATGTGATGTGATGTGATGTGATGTGATGTTATGTGATGTGATGTGATGTGATGTGATGTGATGTGATGTGATGTGATGTGATGTGATGTGATGTGATGTGATGTGATGTGATGTGATGTGATGTGATGTGATGTGATGTGATGTGATGTGATGTGATGTGATGTGATGTGATGTGATGTGATGTGATGTGATGTGATGTGATGTGATGTGATGTGATGTGATGTGATGTGATGTGATGTGATGTGATGTGATGTGATGTGATGTGATGTGATGTGATGTGATGTGATGTGATGTGATGTGATGTGATGTGATGTGATGTGATGTGATGTGATGTGATGTGATGTGATGTGACGAAGTTCGGATATTGACGTGACGAAATTCGGATAGTGACGTTACAAACTTCGGATATTGACGTGACGAAATTCGAATAATGAAGAAGAAATTCGGATAGTGACGTGAAGAACTTCGGATAATTGTGACGAACTTCGGATAGTGACGTGACGAAATTGGGATAATTGTGACGAAATTCTAATAGTGACGTGACGAACTGCGGATTCTTGTGACAAACTTTGGATAGTGCTGTGACGAACTTCGAAAAATGACGTGACGAACTTCGGATAAAGACGTGACAAACTTCGGATAATTGTGACGTACTTCGGATAGTGACGTGACGAACTTCGGATTATTGTGACGAACTTCGGATAGTGACGTGACGAACTTCGGAAAATGACGTGACGAACTTCGGATAGTGACGTGACGAACTTCGGATAATTGTGACGTACTTCGGATAGTGACGTGACGAACTTCGAATTATTGTGACGAACTTTGGATAGTGACGTGACGAACTTCGGATAATTGTGACGAACTTCGGATAGTGACGTGACGAACTTCGGATAACTGTGACGAACTTCGGATAGTGACGTGACGAAATTCGGATTATTGTGACGAGTTTCGGATAGTGACGTGACGAACTTCGGATAGTGACGTTACGAAATTCGGATTATTGTGACGAACTTCGGATAATGACGTGACGAACTTCGGATAGTGCTGTGACAAATTTCGGATATTGACGTGACGAACTTCGGATATTTGTGACGAACTTCGGATAGTGACGTGACGAAATTCGGATTATTGTGACGAACTTCGGATAGTGACTTGACGAACTTCGGATTATTGTGACGAACTTCGGATAGTGACGTGACGAACTTCGGATAATTGTGACGAACTTCGGATAGTGACGTGACGAACTTCGGATTATTGTGACGAACTTTGGTTAGTGACGTGACGAAATTCGGATTATGCTGACGGATTATTGTGACGAACTTCGGATAATGACGTGACGAACTTCGGATAATTGTGATAAACTTCGGGTAGTGATGTGACGAAATTCGGATAATTGTGACGAACTTCGGATAGTGACGTGACGAAATTCGGATTATTGTGACGAACTTCGGATAGTGACGTGACGAACTTCGGATTATTGTGACGAACTTTGGTTAGTGACGTGACGAAATTCGGATTATGCTGACGGATTATTGTGACGAAGTTCGGATAGTGACGTGACGAAATTCGGATTATTGTGACGAACTTCGGAAAGTTACGTGACGAACTTCCGATTATTGTGACGAACTTTGGTTAGTGACCTGACGAACTTCGAATGAAATGAAATGTAATGTAATGTTGTGTTATGTTATGTTATGTTATGTTATGTTATGTTATGTTATGTTATGTTATGTTATGTTATGTTATGTTATGTTATGTTATGTTATGTTATGTTATGTTATGTTATGTTATGTTATGTTATGTTATGTTATGTTATGTTATGTTATGTTATGTTATGTTATGTTATGTTATGTTATGTTATGTTATGTTATGTTATGTTATGTTATGTTATGTTATGTTATAATATGTTATGTTATGTTATGTTATGTTATGTAATGTAATGTAATGTAATGTAATGTAATGTAATGTAATGTAATGTAATGTAATGTAATGTAATGTAATGTAATGTAATGTAATGTAATGTAATGTAATGTAATGTAATGTAATGTAATGTAATGTAATGTAATGTAATGTAATGTAATGTAATGTAATGTAATGTAATGTAATGTAATGTAATGTAATGTAATGTAATGTAATGTAATGTAATGTAATGTAATGTAATGTAATGTAATGTAATGTAATGTAATGTAATGTAATGTAATGTAATGTAATGTAATGTAATGTAATGTAATGTAATGTAATGTAATGTAATGTAATGTAATGTAATGTAATGTAATGTAATGTAATGTAATGTAATGTAATGTAATGTAATGTAATGTAATGTAATGTAATGTAATGTAATGTAATGTAATGTAATGTAATGTAATGTAATGTAATGTAATGTAATGTAATGTAATGTTATAAAATGAAGATGAATTGTGACGTGACACGAAATTCGTATAGTGACGTGACGAATTTCGGATAATTGTGACGAAATTCGGATTATTGTGACGAACTTCGGAAAGTGACGTGACGAACTTCGGAAAATGACGTGACGAACTTCGGATAGTGACGTGACTTACTTCGGATAATTGTGACGTACTTCGGATAGTGACGTGACGAACTTCGGATTATTGTGACGAACTTTAAATAGTGACGTGACGAACTTCGGATAATTGTGACATACTTCGGATAGTGACGTGACGAACTTCGGATAATTGTGACGAACTTCGGATAGTGACTTGACGAACTTCGGATTATTGTGACGAACTTTGGTTAGTGACGTGACGAAATTCGGATTATTGTGACGAGTTTCGGATAGTGACGTGACGAACTTCGGATAGTGACGTTACGAAATTCGGATTATTGTGACGAACTTCGGATAATGACGTGACGAACTTCGGATAGTGCTGTGACAAATTTTGGATAGTGACGTGACAAACTTCAGATTATTGTGACAAATTTCGGATATTGACGTGACGAACTTCGGATAATTGTGACGAACTTCGGATAGTGACGTGACGAAATTCGGATTATTGTGACGAACTTCGGATAGTGACTTGACGAACTTCGGATTATTGTGACGAACTTCGGAAAATGACGTGACGAAATTCGGATAATTGTGACGAACTTCGGATAGTGACGTGACGAAATTGGGATAATTGTGACGAAATTCTGATAGTGACGTGACGAACTGCGGATTCTTGTGACAAACTTTGGATAGTGCTGTGACGAACTTCGGATAAAGACGTGACGAACTTCGGATAATTGTGACGTACTTCGGATAGTGACGTGACGAACTTCGGATTATTGTGACGAACTTCGGATAGTGACGTGACGAACTTTGGATAGTGTTGTAACGAATTTCGGAAAATGACGTGACGAACTTCCGATTATCGTGACGAACTTCGGATTATTGTGACGAAGTTCGGATAGTGACGTGACGAACTTCGGATAATTGTGACGAAATTCTGATAGTGACGTGACGAACTGCGGATTCTTGTGACAAACTTTGGATAGTGCTGTGACGAACTTCGGATAAAGACGTGACGAACTTCGGATAATTGTGACGTACTTCGGATAGTGACGTGACGAACTTCGGATTATTGTGACGAACTTCGGATAGTGACGTGACGAACTTTGGATAGTGTTGTAACGAATTTCGGAAAATGACGTGACGAACTTCCGATTATCGTGACGAACTTCGGATTATTGTGACGAAGTTCGGATAGTGACGTGACGAACTTCGGATAATTGTGACGAACTTCGGATAGTGACGTGACGAACTTCGGAAAATAACGTGACGAACTTCGGATAGTGACGTGACTTACTTCGGATAATTGTGACGTACTTCGGATAGTGACGTGACGAACTTCGAATTATTGTGACGAACTTTGGATAGTGACGTGACGAACTTCGGATAATTGTGACGAACTTCGGATAGTGACGTGACGAACTTCGGATAATTGTGACGAACTTCGGATAGTGACGTGACGAACTTCGGATTATTGTGACGAACTTTGGTTAGTGACGTGACGCAATTCGGATTATGCTGACGGATTATTGTGACGAACTTCGGATAATGACGTGACGAACTTCGGATAATTGTGATAAACTTCGGGTAGTGATGTGACGAAATTCGGATAATTGTGACGAACTTCGGATAGTGCTGTGACGAACTTCGGATTATTGTGACAAACTTTGGTTAGTGACGTGACGAAATTCGGATTATTGTGACGTACTTCGGATAGTGACGTGACGAACTTCGGATTATTGTGACGAACTTCGGATAGTGACGTGACGAACTTTGGATAGTGCTGTAACGAATTTCGGAAAATGACGTGACGAACTTCCGATTATCGTGACGAACTTCGGATTATTGTGACGAAGTTCGGATAGTGACTTGACGAAATTCGGATAATTGTGACGAACTTCGGAAAGCTACGTGACGAACTTCGGATAGTGACGTTACGAAATTCGGATTATTGTGACGAACTTCGGATAATGACGTGACGAACTTCGGATAGTGCTGTGACGAATTTTGGATAGTGACGTGACAAACTTCAGATTATTGTGACAAATTTCGGATATTGACGTGACGAACTTCGGATAATTGTGACGAACTTCGGATAATTGTGACGAACTTCGGATAGTGACGTGACGAAATTCGGATTATTGTGACGAACTTCGGATAGTGACTTGACGAACTTCGGATTATTGTGACGAACTTCGGATAGTGACGTGACGAACTTCGGATAATTGTGACGAACTTCGGATAGTGACGTGACGAACTTCGGATTCTTGTGACAAACTTTGGATAGTGACGTGACGAAAATTGGATTATGCTGACGGATTATTGTGACGAACTTCGGATAGTGACGTGACGAACTTCGGATTATTGTGACGAACTTCGGATAGTGACGTGACGAACTTTGGATAGTGTTGTAACGAATTTCGGAAAATGACGTGACGAACTTCCGATTATCGTGACGAACTTCGGATTATTGTGACGAACTTCGGATAGTGACGTGACGAACTTCGGATAATTGTGACGAACTTCGGATAGTGACGTGACGAACTTCGGAAAATGACGTGACGAACTTCGGATAGTGACGTGACTTACTTCGGATAATTGTGACGTACTTCGGATAGTGACGTGACGAACTTCGAATTATTGTGACGAACTTTGGATAGTGACGTGACGAACTTCGGATAATTGTGACGAACTTCGGATAGTGACGTGACGAACTTCGGATAGTGACGTGACGCACTTCGGATAATGCTATGACGAACTTCAGTGAATGACGAGATAAACTTCAGATAGTGACGTGACGAAATTCGGATTATTGTGTTGAACTTCAGATAATGACGTGACGAACTTCGGATAGTGCTGTGAATAATTTCGGACAGTGACGTGATGAACTTCAGATAATGACGTGACGAACTTCGGATAATTGTAACGAAATTCGGATAGTGACGGGACGAAATAAGGATAATGACGTGACGAACTTCGGATTATTGTGACGAACTTCAGAAAATGACGAGACGAACTTTGGTTAGTGACCTGACGAACTTCGAATGAAATGAAATGTAATGTAATGTTATGTTATGTTATGTTATGTTATGTTATGTTATGTTATGTTATGTTATGTTATGTTATGTTATGTTATGTTATGTTATGTTATGTTATGTTATGTTATGTTATGTTATGTTATGTTATGTTATGTTATGTTATGTTATGTTATGTTATGTTATGTTATGTTATGTTATGTTATGTTATGTTATGTTATGTTATGTTATGTGATGTGATGTGATGTGATGTGATGTGATGTGATGTGATGTGATGTGATGTGATGTGATGTGATGTGATGTGATGTGATGTGATGTGATGTGATGTGATGTGATGTGATGTGATGTGATGTGATGTGATGTGATGTGATGTGATGTGATGTGATGTGATGTGATGTGATGTGATGTGATGTGATGTGATGTGATGTGATGTGATGTGATGTGATGTGATGTGATGTGATGTGATGTGATGTGATGTGATGTGATGTGATGTGATGTGATGTGATGTGATGTGATGTGATGTGATGTGATGTGATGTGATGTGATGTGATGTGATGTGATGTGATGTGATGTGATGTGATGTGATGTGATGTGATGTGATGTGATGTGATGTGATGTGATGTGATGTGATGTGATGTGATGTGATGTGATGTGACGTGACGAAGTTCGGATATTGACGTGACGAAATTCGGATAGTGACGTTACAAACTTCGGATATTGACGTGACGAAATTCGAATAATGAAGAAGAAATTCGGATAGTGACGTGAAGAACTTCGGATAATTGTGACGAACTTCGGATAGTGACGTGACGAAATTGGGATAATTGTGACGAAATTCTAATAGTGACGTGACGAACTGCGGATTCTTGTGACAAACTTTGGATAGTGCTGTGACGAACTTCGAAAAATGACGTGACGAACTTCGGATAAAGACGTGACAAACTTCGGATAATTGTGACGTACTTCGGATAGTGACGTGACGAACTTCGGATTATTGTGACGAACTTCGGATAGTGACGTGACGAACTTCGGAAAATGACGTGACGAACTTCGGATAGTGACGTGACTTACTTCGGATAATTGTGACGTACTTCGGATAGTGACGTGACGAACTTCGAATTATTGTGACGAACTTTGGATAGTGACGTGACGAACTTCGGATAATTGTGACGAACTTCGGATAGTGACGTGACGAACTTCGGATAACTGTGACGAACTTCGGATAGTGACGTGACGAAATTCGGATTATTGTGACGAGTTTCGGATAGTGACGTGACGAACTTCGGATAGTGACGTTACGAAATTCGGATTATTGTGACGAACTTCGGATAATGACGTGACGAACTTCGGATAGTGCTGTGACAAATTTCGGATATTGACGTGACGAACTTCGGATATTTGTGACGAACTTCGGATAGTGACGTGACGAAATTCGGATTATTGTGACGAACTTCGGATAGTGACTTGACGAACTTCGGATTATTGTGACGAACTTCGGATAGTGACGTGACGAACTTCGGATAATTGTGACGAACTTCGGATAGTGACGTGACGAACTTCGGATTATTGTGACGAACTTTGGTTAGTGACGTGACGAAATTCGGATTATGCTGACGGATTATTGTGACGAACTTCGGATAATGACGTGACGAACTTCGGATAATTGTGATAAACTTCGGGTAGTGATGTGACGAAATTCGGATAATTGTGACGAACTTCGGATAGTGACGTGACGAAATTCGGATTATTGTGACGAACTTCGGATAGTGACGTGACGAACTTCGGATTATTGTGACGAACTTTGGTTAGTGACGTGACGAAATTCGGATTATGCTGACGGATTATTGTGACGAAGTTCGGATAGTGACGTGACGAAATTCGGATTATTGTGACGAACTTCGGAAAGTTACGTGACGAACTTCCGATTATTGTGACGAACTTTGGTTAGTGACCTGACGAACTTCGAATGAAATGAAATGTAATGTAATGTTATGTTATGTTATGTTATGTTATGTTATGTTATGTTATGTTATGTTATGTTATGTTATGTTATGTTATGTTATGTTATGTTATGTTATGTTATGTTATGTTATGTTATGTTATGTTATGTTATGTTATGTTATGTTATGTTATGTTATGTTATGTTATGTTATGTTATGTTATGTTATGTTATGTTATGTTATGTTATGTTATGTTATGTAATGTAATGTAATGTAATGTAATGTAATGTAATGTAATGTAATGTAATGTTATGTTATGTTATGTTATGTAATGTAATGTAATGTAATGTAATGTAATGTAATGTAATGTAATGTAATGTAATGTAATGTAATGTAATGTAATGTAATGTAATGTAATGTAATGTAATGTAATGTAATGTAATGTAATGTAATGTAATGTAATGTAATGTAATGTAATGTAATGTAATGTAATGTAATGTAATGTAATGTAATGTAATGTAATGTAATGTAATGTAATGTAATGTAATGTAATGTAATGTAATGTAATGTAATGTAATGTAATGTAATGTAATGTAATGTAATGTAATGTAATGTAATGTAATGTAATGTAATGTAATGTAATGTAATGTAATGTAATGTAATGTAATGTAATGTAATGTAATGTAATGTAATGTAATGTAATGTAATGTAATGTAATGTAATGTAATGTAATGTAATGTAATGTAATGTAATGTAATGTAATGTAATGTAATGTAATGTAATGTAATGTAATGTAATGTAATGTTATAAAATGAAGATGAATTGTGACGTGACACGAAATTCGTATAGTGACGTGACGAATTTCGGATAATTGTGACGAAATTCGGATTATTGTGACGAACTTCGGAAAGTGACGTGACGAACTTCGGATAATTGTGACGAACTTCGGATAGTGACGTGACGAACTTCGGAAAATGACGTGACGAACTTCGGATAGTGACGTGACTTACTTCGGATAATTGTGACGTACTTCGGATAGTGACGTGACGAACTTCGGATTATTGTGACGAACTTTAAATAGTGACGTGACGAACTTCGGATAATTGTGACATACTTCGGATAGTGACGTGACGAACTTCGGATAATTGTGACGAACTTCGGATAGTGACTTGACGAACTTCGGATTATTGTGACGAACTTTGGTTAGTGACGTGACGAAATTCGGATTATTGTGACGAGTTTCGGATAGTGACGTGACGAACTTCGGATAGTGACGTTACGAAATTCGGATTATTGTGACGAACTTCGGATAATGACGTGACGAACTTCGGATAGTGCTGTGACAAATTTTGGATAGTGACGTGACAAACTTCAGATTATTGTGACAAATTTCGGATATTGACGTGACGAACTTCGGATAATTGTGACGAACTTCGGATAGTGACGTGACGAAATTCGGATTATTGTGACGAACTTCGGATAGTGACTTGACGAACTTCGGATTATTGTGACGAACTTCGGAAAATGACGTGACGAAATTCGGATAATTGTGACGAACTTCGGATAGTGACGTGACGAAATTGGGATAATTGTGACGAAATTCTGATAGTGACGTGACGAACTGCGGATTCTTGTGACAAACTTTGGATAGTGCTGTGACGAACTTCGGATAAAGACGTGACGAACTTCGGATAATTGTGACGTACTTCGGATAGTGACGTGACGAACTTCGGATTATTGTGACGAACTTCGGATAGTGACGTGACGAACTTTGGATAGTGTTGTAACGAATTTCGGAAAATGACGTGACGAACTTCCGATTATCGTGACGAACTTCGGATTATTGTGACGAAGTTCGGATAGTGACGTGACGAACTTCGGATAATTGTGACGAACTTCGGATAGTGACGTGACGAACTTCGGAAAATAACGTGACGAACTTCGGATAGTGACGTGACTTACTTCGGATAATTGTGACGTACTTCGGATAGTGACGTGACGAACTTCGAATTATTGTGACGAACTTTGGATAGTGACGTGACGAACTTCGGATAATTGTGACGAACTTCGGATAGTGACGTGACGAACTTCGGATAATTGTGACGAACTTCGGATAGTGACGTGACGAACTTCGGATTATTGTGACGAACTTTGGTTAGTGACGTGACGAAATTCGGATTATTTTGACGAGTTTCGGATAGTGACGTGACGAACTTCGGATAGTGACGTTACGAAATTCGGATTATTGTGACGAACTTCGGATAATGACGTGACGAACTTCGGATAGTGCTGTGACGAATTTTGGATAGTGACGTGACAAACTTCAGATTATTGTGACAAATTTCGGATATTGACGTGACGAACTTCGGATAATTGTGACGAACTTCGGATAGTGACGTGACGAAATTCGGATTATTGTGACGAACTTCGGATAGTAACTTGACGAACTTCGGATTATTGTGACGAACTTCGGATAGTGACGTGACGAACTTCGGATAATTGTGACGAACTTCGGATAGTGACGTGACGAACTTCGGATTATTGTGACGAACTTTGGTTAGTGACGTGACGAAATTCGGATTATGCTGACGGATTATTGTGACGAACTTCGGATAATGACGTGACGAACTTCGGATAATTGTGATAAACTTCGGGTAGTGATGTGACGAAATTCGGATAATTGTGACGAACTTCGGATAGTGCTGTGACGAACTTCGGATTATTGTGACAAACTTTGGTTAGTGACGTGACGAAATTCGGATTATTGTGACGTACTTCGGATAGTGACGTGACGAACTTCGGATTATTGTGACGAACTTCGGATAGTGACGTGACGAACTTTGGATAGTGCTGTAACGAATTTCGGAAAATGACGTGACGAACTTCCGATTATCGTGACGAACTTCGGATTATTGTGACGAAGTTCGGATAGTGACTTGACGAAATTCGGATAATTGTGACGAACTTCGGAAAGCTACGTGACGAACTTCGGATAGTGACGTTACGAAATTCGGATTATTGTGACGAACTTCGGATAATGACGTGACGAACTTCGGATAGTGCTGTGACGAATTTTGAATAGTGACGTGACAAACTTCAGATTATTGTGACAAATTTCGGATATTGACGTGACGAACTTCGGATAATTGTGACGAACTTCGGATAATTGTGACGAACTTCGGATAGTGACGTGACGAAATTCGGATTATTGTGACGAACTTCGGATAGTGACTTGACGAACTTCGGATTATTGTGACGAACTTCGGATAGTGACGTGACGAACTTCGGATAATTGTGACGAACTTCGGATAGTGACGTGACGAACTTCGGATTCTTGTGACAAACTTTGGATAGTGACGTGACGAAAATTGGATTATGCTGACGGATTATTGTGACGAACTTCGGATAGTGACGTGACGAACTTCGGATTATTGTGACGAACTTCGGATAGTGACGTGACGAACTTCGGATTATTGTGACGAACTTCGGATAGTGACGTGACGAACTTCGGATAATTGTGACGAACTTCGGATAGTGACGTGACGAACTTCGGAAAATGACGTGACGAACTTCGGATAGTGACCTGACGAACTTCGAAAGAAATGAAATGTAATGTAATGTAATGTTATGTTATGTTATGTTATGTTATGTTATGTTATGTTATGTTATGTTATGTTATGTTATGTTATGTTATGTTATGTTATGTTATGTTATGTTATGTTATGTTATGTTATGTTATGTTATGTTATGTTATGTTATGTTATGTTATGTTATGTTATGTTATGTTATGTTATGTTATGTTATGTTATGTTATGTTATGTTATGTTATGTTATGTTATGTTATGTTATGTTATGTTATGTTATGTTATGTTATGTTATGTTATGTTATGTTATGTTATGTTATGTTATGTTATGTTATGTTATGTTATGTTATGTTATGTAATGTTATAAAATGAAGATGAATTGTGACGTGACACGAAATTCGTATAGTGACGTGACGAATTTCGGATAATTGTGACGAACTATGGAATACTGTGACGAACTCCGGATAGTGACGTGACGAACTTCGGATTATTGTGACGAACTTTGGTTAGTGACGTGACGAAATTCGGATTATTGTGACGTACTTCGGATAGTGACTTGACGAAATTCGGATAATTGTGACGAACTTCGGAAAGTTACGTGACGAACTTCAGATAGTGACGTTACGAAATTCGGATTATTGTGACGAACTTCGGAAAGTTACGTGACGAACTTCCGATTATTGTGACGAACTTTGGTTAGTGACCTGACGAACTTCGAATGAAATGAAATGTAATGTAATGTTATGTAATGTTATGTAATGTTATGTTATGTTATGTTATGTTATGTTATGTTATGTTATGTTATGTTATGTTATGTTATGTAATGTTATGTTATGTTATGTTATGTTATGTTATGTTATGTTATGTTATGTTGTGTTGTGTTGTGTTGTGTTGTGTTGTGTTGTGTTGTGTTGTGTTGTGTTGTGTTGTGTTGTGTTGTGTTGTGTTGTGTTGTGTTGTGTTGTGTTGTGTTGTGTTGTGTTGTGTTGTGTTGTGTTGTGTTGTGTTGTGTTGTGTTGTGTTGTGTTGTGTTGTGTTGTGTTGTGTTGTGTTGTGTTGTGTTGTGTTGTGTTGTGTTGTGTTGTGTTGTGTTGTGTTGTGTTGTGTTGTGTTGTGTTGTGTTGTGTTGTGTTGTGTTGTGTTGTGTTGTGTTGTGTTGTGTTGTGTTGTGTTGTGTTGTGTTGTGTTGTGTTGTGTTGTGTTGTGTTGTGTTGTGTTGTGTTGTGTTGTGTTGTGTTGTGTTGTGATGTGTTGTGATGTGATGTGATGTGATGTGATGTGATGTGTTGTGTTGTGTTGTGTTGTGTTGTGTTGTGTTGTGTTGTGTTGTGTTGTGTTGTGTTGTGTTGTGTTGTGTTGTGTTGTGTTGTGTTGTGTTGTGTTGTGTTGTGTTGTGTTGTGTTGTGTTGTGTTGTGTTGTGTTGTGTTGTGTTGTGTTGTGTTGTGTTATGTTATGTTATGTTATGTTATGTTATGTTATGTTATGTTATGTTATAAAATGAAGTTGAATTGTGACGTGACACGAAATTCGTATAGTGACGTGACGAATTTCGGATAATTGTGACGAACTATGGAATACTGTGACGAACTCCGGATAGTGACGTGACGAACTTCGGATTATTGTGACGAACTTTGGTTAGTGACGTGACGAAATTCGGATTATTGTGACGTACTTCGGATAGTGACTTGACGAAATTCGGATAATTGTGACGGTTCGGATATTATGTTATGTTGTGTTGTGTTGTGTTATGTTATGTAATGTAATGTAATGTAATGTAATGTAATGTAATGTATGTTATGTTATGTTATGTTATGTTATGTTATGTTATGTTATGTTATGTTATGTTATGTTATGTTATGTTATGTTATGTTATGTTATGTTATGTTATGTTATGTTATGTTATGTTATGTTATGTTATGTTATGTTATGTTGTGTTGTGTTATGTTATGTTATGTTATGTTATGTTATGTTATGTTATGTTATGTTATGTTATGTGATGTGATGTGATGTGATGTGATGTGATGTGATGTGATGTGATGTGATGTGATGTGATGTGATGTGATGTGATGTGATGTGATGTGATGTGATGTGATGTGATGTGATGTGATGTGATGTGATGTGATGTGATGTGATGTGATGTGATGTGATGTGATGTGATGTGATGTGATGTGATGTGATGTGATGTGATGTGATGTGATGTGATGTGATGTGATGTGATGTGATGTGATGTGATGTGATGTGATGTGATGTGATGTGATGTGATGTGATGTGATGTGATGTGATGTGATGTGATGTGATGTGATGTGATGTGATGTGATGTGATGTGATGTGATGTGATGTGATGTGATGTGATGTGATGTGATGTGATGTGATGTGATGTGATGTGATGTGATGTGATGTGATGTGATGTGATGTGATGTGATGTGATGTGATGTGATGTGATGTGATGTGATGTGATGTGATGTGATGTGATGTGATGTGATGTGATGTGATGTGATGTGATGTGATGTGACGAAGTTCGGATATTGACGTGACGAAATTCGGATAGTGACGTTACAAACTTCGGATATTGACGTGACGAAATTCGAATAATGAAGAAGAAATTCGGATAGTGACGTGAAGAACTTCGGATAATTGTGACGAACTTCGGATAGTGACGTGACGAAATTGGGATAATTGTGACGAAATTCTAATAGTGACGTGACGAACTGCGGATTCTTGTGACAAACTTTGGATAGTGCTGTGACGAACTTCGAAAAATGACGTGACGAACTTCGGATAAAGACGTGACAAACTTCGGATAATTGTGACGTACTTCGGATAGTGACGTGACGAACTTCGGATTATTGTGACGAACTTCGGATAGTGACGTGACGAACTTCGGAAAATGACGTGACGAACTTCGGATAGTGACGTGACTTACTTCGGATAATTGTGACGTACTTCGGATAGTGACGTGACGACCTTCGAATTATTGTGACGAACTTTGGATAGTGACGTGACGAACTTCGGATAATTGTGACGAACTTCGGATAGTGACGTGACGAACTTCGGATAATTGTGACGAACTTCGGATAGTGACGTGACGAAATTCGGATTATTGTGACGAGTTTCGGATAGTGACGTGACGAACTTCGGATAGTGACGTTACGAAATTCGGATTATTGTGACGAACTTCGGATAATGACGTGACGAACTTCGGATAGTGCTGTGACAAATTTCGGATATTGACGTGACGAACTTCGGATATTTGTGACGAACTTCGGATAGTGACGTGACGAAATTCGGATTATTGTGACGAACTTCGGATAGTGACTTGACGAACTTCGGATTATTGTGACGAACTTCGGATAGTGACGTGACGAACTTCGGATAATTGTGACGAACTTCGGATAGTGACGTGACGAACTTCGGATTATTGTGACGAACTTTGGTTAGTGACGTGACGAAATTCGGATTATGCTGACGGATTATTGTGACGAACTTCGGATAATGACGTGACGAACTTCGGATAATTGTGATAAACTTCGGGTAGTGATGTGACGAAATTCGGATAATTGTGACGAACTTCGGATAGTGACGTGACGAAATTCGGATTATTGTGACGAACTTCGGATAGTGACGTGACGAACTTCGGATTATTGTGACGAACTTTGGTTAGTGACGTGACGAAATTCGGATTATGCTGACGGATTATTGTGACGAAGTTCGGATAGTGACGTGACGAAATTCGGATTATTGTGACGAACTTCGGAAAGTTACGTGACGAACTTCCGATTATTGTGACGAACTTTGGTTAGTGACCTGACGAACTTCGAATGAAATGTAATGTAATGTTATGTTATGTTATGTTATGTTATGTTATGTTATGTAATGTAATGTAATGTAATGTAATGTAATGTAATGTAATGTAATGTAATGTAATGTAATGTAATGTAATGTAATGTAATGTAATGTAATGTAATGTAATGTAATGTAATGTAATGTAATGTAATGTAATGTAATGTAATGTAATGTAATGTAATGTAATGTAATGTAATGTAATGTAATGTAATGTAATGTAATGTAATGTAATGTAATGTAATGTAATGTAATGTAATGTAATGTAATGTAATGTAATGTAATGTAATGTAATGTAATGTAATGTAATGTAATGTAATGTAATGTAATGTAATGTAATGTAATGTAATGTAATGTAATGTAATGTAATGTAATGTAATGTAATGTAATGTAATGTAATGTTATAAAATGAAGATGAATTGTGACGTGACACGAAATTCGTATAGTGACGTGACGAATTTCGGATAATTGTGACGAAATTCGGATTATTGTGACGAACTTCGGAAAGTGACGTGACGAACTTCGGATAATTGTGACGAACTTCGGATAGTGACGTGACGAACTTCGGAAAATGACGTGACGAACTTCGGATAGTGACTTGACGAACTTCGGATTATTGTGACGAACTTCGGATAGTGACGTGACGAACTTCGGATAATTGTGACGAACTTCGGATAGTGACGTGACGAACTTCGGATTATTGTGACGAACTTTGGTTAGTGACCTGACGAACTTCGAATGAAATGAAATGTAATGTAATGTTATGTAATGTTATGTAATGTTATGTTATGTTATGTTATGTTATGTTATGTTATGTTATGTTATGTTATGTTATGTTATGTAATGTTATGTTATGTTATGTTATGTTATGTTATGTTATGTTATGTTGTGTGTGTGTTGTGTTGTGTTGTGTTGTGTTGTGTTGTGTTGTGTTGTGTTGTGTTGTGTTGTGTTGTGTTGTGTTGTGTTGTGTTGTGTTGTGTTGTGTTGTGTTGTGTTGTGTTGTGTTGTGTTGTGTTGTGTTGTGTTGTGTTGTGTTGTGTTGTGTTGTGTTGTGTTGTGTTGTGTTGTGTTGTGTTGTGTTGTGTTGTGTTGTGTTGTGTTGTGTTGTGTTGTGTTGTGTTGTGTTGTGTTGTGTTGTGTTGTGTTGTGTTGTGTTGTGTTGTGTTGTGTTGTGTTGTGTTGTGTTGTGTTGTGTTGTGTTGTGTTGTGTTGTGTTGTGTTGTGTTGTGTTGTGTTGTGTTGTGTTGTGTTGTGTTGTGTTGTGTTGTGTTGTGTTGTGTTGTGTTGTGTTGTGTTGTGTTGTGTTGTGTTGTGTTGTGTTGTGTTGTGTTGTGTTGTGTTGTGTTGTGTTGTGTTGTGTTGTGTTGTGTTGTGTTGTGTTGTGTTGTGTTGTGTTGTGTTGTGTTGTGTTGTGTTGTGTTGTGTTGTGTTGTGTTGTGTTGTGTTGTGTTGTGTTGTGTTGTGTTGTGTTGTGTTGTGTTGTGTTGTGTTGTGTTGTGTTGTGTTGTGTTGTGTTGTGTTGTGTTGTGTTGTGTTGTGTTGTGTTGTGTTGTGTTATGTTATGTTATGTTATGTTATGTTATGTTATGTTATGTTATGTTATAAAATGAAGTTGAATTGTGACGTGACACGAAATTCGTATAGTGACGTGACGAATTTCGGATAATTGTGACGAACTATGGAATACTGTGACGAACTCCGGATAGTGACGTGACGAACTTCGGATTATTGTGACGAACTTTGGTTAGTGACGTGACGAAATTCGGATTATTGTGACGTACTTCGGATAGTGACTTGACGAAATTCGGATAATTGTGACGAACTTCGGAAAGTTACGTGACGAACTTCCGATTATTGTGACGAACTTTGGTTAGTGACCTGACGAACTTCGAATGAAATGAAATGTAATGTAATGTTATGTTATGTTATATTATGTTATGTTATGTTATGTTATGTTATGTTATGTTATGTTATGTTATGTTATGTTATGTTATGTTATGTTATGTTATGTTATGTTATGTTATGTTATGTAATGTAATGTAATGTAATGTAATGTAATGTAATGTAATGTAATGTAATGTAATGTAATGTAATGTAATGTAATGTAATGTAATGTAATGTAATGTAATGTAATGTAATGTAATGTAATGTAATGTAATGTAATGTAATGTAATGTAATGTAATGTAATGTAATGTAATGTAATGTAATGTAATGTAATGTAATGTAATGTAATGTAATGTAATGTAATGTAATGTAATGTAATGTAATGTAATGTAATGTAATGTAATGTAATGTAATGTAATGTAATGTAATGTAATGTAATGTAATGTAATGTAATGTAATGTAATGTAATGTAATGTAATGTAATGTAATGAAATGAAATGTAATGTAATGTAATGTAATGTAATGTAATGTAATGTTATAAAATGAAGATGAATTGTGACGTGACGAATTTCGAATAATTGTGACGAAATTCGGATTATTGTGACGAACTTCGGATAGTGACGTGACGAACTTCGAATTATTGTGACGAACTTCGGATAGTGCCGTGACAAAATTCGGATAATGACGTGACGAACTTTAGATTATTGTAACGAACTTCGGATAGTGACGTGACGAAATTCGGATAGTGACGTGACGAATTTCGGATTATTGTAACGAAATTCGGATTATTGTGACGAACTTTGGATTATTGTGACGAACTTCGGATAGTGACGCGACGAACTTCGGATTATTGTGACGAACTTCGAATAGTGACGTGACGAAATTCTGATAGTGACGTGACCAATTTCGGAGAATTGTGACGAAATTCGGATTATTGTAACGAACTTCGGATTATTGTGACGAACTTTGGATAGTGACGTGACGAACTTCGGATAATTGTGACGAACTTCGGATAGTGACGTGACGAACTTCGGATAATTGTGACGAACTTCGGATAGTGACGTGACGAACTTCGGATTATTGTGACGAACTTTGGTTAGTGACGTGACGAAATTCGGATTATGCTGACGGATTATTGTGACGAACTTCGGATAATGACGTGACGAATTTTGGATAGTGACGTGACAAACTTCAGATTATTGTGACAAATTTCGGATATTGACGTGACGAACTTCGGATAATTGTGACGAACTTCGGATAGTGACTTGACGAACTTCGGATTATTGTGACGAACTTTGGTTAGTGACGTGACGAAATTCGGATTATTGTGACGAGTTTCGGATAGTGACGTGACGAACTTCGGATAGTGACGTTACGAAATTCGGATTATTGTGACGAACTTCGGATAATGACGTGACGAACTTCGGATAGTGCTGTGACAAATTTTGGATAGTGACGTGACAAACTTCAGATTATTGTGACAAATTTCGGATATTGACGTGACGAACTTCGGATAATTGTGACGAACTTCGGATAGTGACGTGACGAAATTCGGATTATTGTGACGAACTTCGGATAGTGACTTGACGAACTTCGGATTATTGTGACGAACTTCGGAAAATGACGTGACGAAATTCGGATAATTGTGACGAACTTCGGATAGTGACGTGACGAAATTGGGATAATTGTGACGAAATTCTGATAGTGACGTGACGAACTGCGGATTCTTGTGACAAACTTTGGATAGTGCTGTGACGAACTTCGGATAAAGACGTGACGAACTTCGGATAATTGTGACGTACTTCGGATAGTGACGTGACGAACTTCGGATTATTGTGACGAACTTCGGATAGTGACGTGACGAACTTTGGATAGTGTTGTAACGAATTTCGGAAAATGACGTGACGAACTTCCGATTATCGTGACGAACTTCGGATTATTGTGACGAAGTTCGGATAGTGACGTGACGAACTTCGGATAATTGTGACGAACTTCGGATAGTGACGTGACGAACTTCGGAAAATAACGTGACGAACTTCGGATAGTGACGTGACTTACTTCGGATAATTGTGACGTACTTCGGATAGTGACGTGACGAACTTCGAATTATTGTGACGAACTTTGGATAGTGACGTGACGAACTTCGGATAATTGTGACGAACTTCGGATAGTGACGTGACGAACTTTGGATAATTGTGACGAACTTCGGATAGTGACGTGACGAACTTCGGATTATTGTGACGAACTTTGGTTAGTGACGTGACGCAATTCGGATTATGCTGACGGATTATTGTGACGAACTTCGGATAATGACGTGACGAACTTCGGATAATTGTGATAAACTTCGGGTAGTGATGTGACGAAATTCGGATAATTGTGACGAACTTCGGATAGTGCTGTGACGAACTTCGGATTATTGTGACAAACTTTGGTTAGTGACGTGACGAAATTCGGATTATTGTGACGTACTTCGGATAGTGACGTGACGAACTTCGGATTATTGTGACGAACTTCGGATAGTGACGTGACGAACTTTGGATAGTGCTGTAACGAATTTCGGAAAATGACGTGACGAACTTCCGATTATCGTGACGAACTTCGGATTATTGTGATGAAGTTCGGATAGTGACTTGACGAAATTCGGATAATTGTGACGAACTTCGGAAAGCTACGTGACGAACTTCGGATAGTGACGTTACGAAATTCGGATTATTGTGACGAACTTCGGATAATGACGTGACGAACTTCGGATAGTGCTGTGACGAATTTTGGATAGTGACGTGACAAACTTCAGATTATTGTGACAAATTTCGGATATTGACGTGACGAACTTCGGATAATTGTGACGAACTTCGGATAATTGTGACGAACTTCGGATAGTGACGTGACGAAATTCGGATTATTGTGACGAACTTCGGATAGTGACGTGACGAACTTCGGATAGTGACGTGACGCACTTCGGATAATGCTATGACGAACTTCAGTGAATGACGAGATAAACTTCAGATAGTGACGTGACGAAATTCGGATTATTGTGTTGAACTTCAGATAATGACGTGACGAACTTCGGATAGTGCTGTGAATAATTTCGGACAGTGACGTGATGAACTTCAGATAATGACGTGACGAACTTCGGATAATTGTAACGAAATTCGGATAGTGACGGGACGAAATAAGGATAATGACGTGACGAACTTCGGATTATTGTGACGAACTTCAGAAAATGACGAGACGAACTTTGGTTAGTGACCTGACGAACTTCGAATGAAATGAAATGTAATGTAATGTAATGTTATGTTATGTTATGTTATGTTATGTTATGTTATGTTATGTTATGTTATGTTATGTTATGTTATGTTATGTTATGTTATGTTATGTTATGTTATGTGATGTGATGTGATGTGATGTGATGTGATGTGATGTGATGTGATGTGATGTGATGTGATGTGATGTGATGTGATGTGATGTGATGTGATGTGATGTGATGTGATGTGATGTGATGTGATGTGATGTGATGTGATGTGATGTGATGTGATGTGATGTGATGTGATGTGATGTGATGTGATGTGATGTGATGTGATGTGATGTGATGTGATGTGATGTGATGTGATGTGATGTGATGTGATGTGATGTGATGTGATGTGATGTGATGTGATGTGATGTGATGTGATGTGATGTGATGTGATGTGATGTGATGTGATGTGATGTGATGTGATGTGATGTGATGTGATGTGATGTGATGTGATGTGATGTGATGTGATGTGATGTGATGTGATGTGATGTGATGTGATGTGATGTGATGTGATGTGATGTGATGTGATGTGATGTGATGTGATGTGATGTGATGTGATGTGATGTGATGTGATGTGATGTGATGTGATGTGATGTGATGTGATGTGATGTGATGTGATGTGATGTGATGTGATGTGATGTGATGTGATGTGATGTGATGTGATGTGATGTGATGTGATGTGATGTGATGTGATGTGATGTGATGTGATGTGATGTGATGTGATGTGATGTGATGTGATGTGATGTGATGTGATGTGATGTGATGTGATGTGATGTGATGTGATGTGATGTGATGTGATGTGATGTGATGTGATGTGATGTGATGTGACGAAGTTCGGATATTGACGTGACGAAATTCGGATAGTGACGTTACAAACTTCGGATATTGACGTGACGAAATTCGAATAATGAAGAAGAAATTCGGATAGTGACGTGAAGAACTTCGGATAATTGTGACGAACTTCGGATAGTGACGTGACGAAATTGGGATAATTGTGACGAAATTCTAATAGTGACGTGACGAACTGCGGATTCTTGTGACAAACTTTGGATAGTGCTGTGACGAACTTCGAAAAATGACGTGACGAACTTCGGATAAAGACGTGACAAACTTCGGATAATTGTGACGTACTTCGGATAGTGACGTGACGAACTTCGGATTATTGTGACGAACTTCGGATAGTGACGTGACGAACTTCGGAAAATGACGTGACGAACTTCGGATAGTGACGTGACTTACTTCGGATAATTGTGACGTACTTCGGATAGTGACGTGACGAACTTCGAATTATTGTGACGAACTTTGGATAGTGACGTGACGAACTTCGGATAATTGTGACGAACTTCGGATAGTGACGTGACGAACTTCGGATAACTGTGACGAACTTCGGATAGTGACGTGACGAAATTCGGATTATTGTGACGAGTTTCGGATAGTGACGTGACGAACTTCGGATAGTGACGTTACGAAATTCGGATTATTGTGACGAACTTCGGATAATGACGTGACGAACTTCGGATAGTGCTGTGACAAATTTCGGATATTGACGTGACGAACTTCGGATATTTGTGACGAACTTCGGATAGTGACGTGACGAAATTCGGATTATTGTGACGAACTTCGGATAGTGACTTGACGAACTTCGGATTATTGTGACGAACTTCGGATAGTGACGTGACGAACTTCGGATAATTGTGACGAACTTCGGATAGTGACGTGACGAACTTCGGATTATTGTGACGAACTTTGGTTAGTGACGTGACGAAATTCGGATTATGCTGACGGATTATTGTGACGAACTTCGGATAATGACGTGACGAACTTCGGATAATTGTGATAAACTTCGGGTAGTGATGTGACGAAATTCGGATAATTGTGACGAACTTCGGATAGTGAAGTGACGAAATTCGGATTATTGTGACGAACTTCGGATAGTGACGTGACGAACTTCGGATTATTGTGACGAACTTTGGTTAGTGACGTGACGAAATTCGGATTATGCTGACGGATTATTGTGACGAAGTTCGGATAGTGACGTGACGAAATTCGGATTATTGTGACGAACTTCGGAAAGTTACGTGACGAACTTCCGATTATTGTGACGAACTTTGGTTAGTGACCTGACGATTTTCGAATGAAATGAAATGTAATGTAATGTTGTGTTATGTTATGTTATGTTATGTTATGTTATGTTATGTTATGTTATGTTATGTTATGTTATGTTATGTTATGTTATGTTATGTTATGTTATGTTATGTTATGTTATGTTATGTTATGTTATGTTATGTTATGTTATGTTATGTTATGTTATGTTATGTTATGTTATGTTATGTAATGTAATGTAATGTAATGTAATGTAATGTAATGTAATGTAATGTAATGTAATGTAATGTAATGTAATGTAATGTAATGTAATGTAATGTAATGTAATGTAATGTAATGTAATGTAATGTAATGTAATGTAATGTAATGTAATGTAATGTAATGTAATGTAATGTAATGTAATGTAATGTAATGTAATGTAATGTAATGTAATGTAATGTAATGTAATGTAATGTAATGTAATGTAATGTAATGTAATGTAATGTAATGTAATGTAATGTAATGTAATGTAATGTAATGTAATGTAATGTAATGTAATGTAATGTAATGTAATGTAATGTAATGTAATGTAATGTAATGTAATGTAATGTAATGTAATGTAATGTAATGTAATGTAATGTAATGTAATGTAATGTAATGTAATGTAATGTAATGTAATGTAATGTAATGTAATGTAATGTAATGTAATGTAATGTAATGTAATGTAATGTAATGTAATGTAATGTAATGTAATGTAATGTAATGTAATGTTATAAAATGAAGATGAATTGTGACGTGACACGAAATTCGTATAGTGACGTGACGAATTTCGGATAATTGTGACGAAATTCGGATTATTGTGACGAACTTCGGAAAGTGACGTGACGAACTTCGGATAATTGTGACAAACTTCGGATAGTGACGTGACGAACTTCGGAAAATGACGTGACGAACTTCGGATAGTGACGTGACTTACTTCGGATAATTGTGACGTACTTCGGATAGTGACGTGACGAACTTCGGATTATTGTGACGAACTTTAAATAGTGACGTGACGAACTTCGGATAATTGTGACATACTTCGGATAGTGACGTGACGAACTTCGGATAATTGTGACGAACTTCGGATAGTGACTTGACGAACTTCGGATTATTGTGACGAACTTTGGTTAGTGACGTGACGAAATTCGGATTATTGTGACGAGTTTCGGATAGTGACGTGACGAACTTCGGATAGTGACGTTACGAAATTCGGATTATTGTGACGAACTTCGGATAATGACGTGACGAACTTCGGATAGTGCTGTGACAAATTTTGGATAGTGACGTGACAAACTTCAGATTATTGTGACAAATTTCGGATATTGACGTGACGAACTTCGGATAATTGTGACGAACTTCGGATAGTGACGTGACGAAATTCGGATTATTGTGACGAACTTCGGATAGTGACTTGACGAACTTCGGATTATTGTGACGAACTTCGGAAAATGACGTGACGAAATTCGGATAATTGTGACGAACTTCGGATAGTGACGTGACGAAATTGGGATAATTGTGACGAAATTCTGATAGTGACGTGACGAACTGCGGATTCTTGTGACAAACTTTGGATAGTGCTGTGACGAACTTCGGATAAAGACGTGACGAACTTCGGATAATTGTGACGTACTTCGGATAGTGACGTGACGAACTTCGGATTATTGTGACGAACTTCGGATAGTGACGTGACGAACTTTGGATAGTGTTGTAACGAATTTCGGAAAATGACGTGACGAACTTCCGATTATCGTGACGAACTTCGGATTATTGTGACGAAGTTCGGATAGTGACGTGACGAACTTCGGATAATTGTGACGAAATTCTGATAGTGACGTGACGAACTGCGGATTCTTGTGACAAACTTTGGATAGTGCTGTGACGAACTTCGGATAAAGACGTGACGAACTTCGGATAATTGTGACGTACTTCGGATAGTGACGTGACGAACTTCGGATTATTGTGACGAACTTCGGATAGTGACGTGACGAACTTTGGATAGTGTTGTAACGAATTTCGGAAAATGACGTGACGAACTTCCGATTATCGTGACGAACTTCGGATTATTGTGACGAAGTTCGGATAGTGACGTGACGAACTTCGGATAATTGTGACGAACTTCGGATAGTGACGTGACGAACTTCGGAAAATAACGTGACGAACTTCGGATAGTGACGTGACTTACTTCGGATAATTGTGACGTACTTCGGATAGTGACGTGACGAACTTCGAATTATTGTGACGAACTTTGGATAGTGACGTGACGAACTTCGGATAATTGTGACGAACTTCGGATAGTGACGTGACGAACTTCGGATAATTGTGACGAACTTCGGATAGTGACGTGACGAACTTCGGATTATTGTGACGAACTTTGGTTAGTGACGTGACGCAATTCGGATTATGCTGACGGATTATTGTGACGAACTTCGGATAATGACGTGACGAACTTCGGATAATTGTGATAAACTTCGGGTAGTGATGTGACGAAATTCGGATAATTGTGACGAACTTCGGATAGTGCTGTGACGAACTTCGGATTATTGTGACAAACTTTGGTTAGTGACGTGACGAAATTCGGATTATTGTGACGTACTTCGGATAGTGACGTGACGAACTTCGGATTATTGTGACGAACTTCGGATAGTGACGTGACGAACTTTGGATAGTGCTGTAACGAATTTCGGAAAATGACGTGACGAACTTCCGATTATCGTGACGAACTTCGGATTATTGTGACGAAGTTCGGATAGTGACTTGACGAAATTCGGATAATTGTGACGAACTTCGGAAAGCTACGTGACGAACTTCGGATAGTGACGTTACGAAATTCGGATTATTGTGACGAACTTCGGATAATTGTGACGAACTTCGGATAGTGACGTGACGAACTTCGGATTATTGTGACGAACTTTGGTTAGTGACGTGACGAAATTCGGATTATGCTGACGGATTATTGTGACGAACTTCGGATAATGACGTGACGAACTTCGGATAATTGTGATAAACTTCGGATAGTGACGTGACGAACTTCGGATTCTTGTGACAAACTTTGGATAGTGACGTGACGAAAATTGGATTATGCTGACGGATTATTGTGACGAACTTCGGATAGTGACGTGACGAACTTCGGATTATTGTGACGAACTTCGGATAGTGACGTGACGAACTTTGGATAGTGTTGTAACGAATTTCGGAAAATGACGTGACGAACTTCCGATTATCGTGACGAACTTCGGATTATTGTGACGAACTTCGGATAGTGACGTGACGAACTTCGGATAATTGTGACGAACTTCGGATAGTGACGTGACGAACTTCGGAAAATGACGTGACGAACTTCGGATAGTGACGTGACTTACTTCGGATAATTGTGACGTACTTCGGATAGTGACGTGACGAACTTCGAATTATTGTGACGAACTTTGGATAGTGACGTGACGAACTTCGGATAATTGTGACGAACTTCGGATAGTGACGTGACGAACTTCGGATAGTGACGTGACGCACTTCGGATAATGCTATGACGAACTTCAGTGAATGACGAGATAAACTTCAGATAGTGACGTGACGAAATTCGGATTATTGTGTTGAACTTCAGATAATGACGTGACGAACTTCGGATAGTGCTGTGAATAATTTCGGACAGTGACGTGATGAACTTCAGATAATGACGTGACGAACTTCGGATAATTGTAACGAAATTCGGATAGTGACGGGACGAAATAAGGATAATGACGTGACGAACTTCGGATTATTGTGACGAACTTCAGAAAATGACGAGACGAACTTTGGTTAGTGACCTGACGAACTTCGAATGAAATGAAATGTAATGTAATGTTATGTTATGTTATGTTATGTTATGTTATGTTATGTTATGTTATGTTATGTTATGTTATGTTATGTTATGTTATGTTATGTTATGTTATGTTATGTTATGTTATGTTATGTTATGTTATGTTATGTTATGTTATGTTATGTTATGTTATGTTATGTTATGTTATGTTATGTTATGTTATGTTATGTGATGTTATGTTATGTTATGTTATGTTATGTTATGTTATGTTATGTTATGTTATGTTATGTGATGTGATGTGATGTGATGTGATGTGATGTGATGTGATGTGATGTGATGTGATGTGATGTGATGTGATGTGATGTGATGTGATGTGATGTGATGTGATGTGATGTGATGTGATGTGATGTGATGTGATGTGATGTGATGTGATGTGATGTGATGTGATGTGATGTGATGTGATGTGATGTGATGTGATGTGATGTGATGTGATGTGATGTGATGTGATGTGATGTGATGTGATGTGATGTGATGTGATGTGATGTGATGTGATGTGATGTGATGTGATGTGATGTGATGTGATGTGATGTGATGTGATGTGATGTGATGTGATGTGATGTGATGTGATGTGATGTGATGTGATGTGATGTGATGTGATGTGATGTGATGTGATGTGATGTGATGTGATGTGATGTGATGTGATGTGATGTGATGTGATGTGATGTGATGTGATGTGATGTGATGTGATGTGATGTGATGTGATGTGATGTGATGTGATGTGATGTGATGTGATGTGATGTGATGTGATGTGATGTGATGTGATGTGATGTGATGTGATGTGATGTGATGTGATGTGATGTGATGTGATGTGATGTGATGTGATGTGATGTGATGTGATGTGATGTGACGAAGTTCGGATATTGACGTGACGAAATTCGGATAGTGACGTTACAAACTTCGGATATTGACGTGACGAAATTCGAATAATGAAGAAGAAATTCGGATAGTGACGTGAAGAACTTCGGATAATTGTGACGAACTTCGGATAGTGACGTGACGAAATTGGGATAATTGTGACGAAATTCTAATAGTGACGTGACGAACTGCGGATTCTTGTGACAAACTTTGGATAGTGCTGTGACGAACTTCGAAAAATGACGTGACGAACTTCGGATAAAGACGTGACAAACTTCGGATAATTGTGACGTACTTCGGATAGTGACGTGACGAACTTCGGATTATTGTGACGAACTTCGGATAGTGACGTGACGAACTTCGGAAAATGACGTGACGAACTTCGGATAGTGACGTGACTTACTTCGGATAATTGTGACGTACTTCGGATAGTGACGTGACGAACTTCGAATTATTGTGACGAACTTTGGATAGTGACGTGACGAACTTCGGATAATTGTGACGAACTTCGGATAGTGACGTGACGAACTTCGGATAACTGTGACGAACTTCGGATAGTGACGTGACGAAATTCGGATTATTGTGACGAGTTTCGGATAGTGACGTGACGAACTTCGGATAGTGACGTTACGAAATTCGGATTATTGTGACGAACTTCGGATAATGACGTGACGAACTTCGGATAGTGCTGTGACAAATTTCGGATATTGACGTGACGAACTTCGGATATTTGTGACGAACTTCGGATAGTGACGTGACGAAATTCGGATTATTGTGACGAACTTCGGATAGTGACTTGACGAACTTCGGATTATTGTGACGAACTTCGGATAGTGACGTGACGAACTTCGGATAATTGTGACGAACTTCGGATAGTGACGTGACGAACTTCGGATTATTGTGACGAACTTTGGTTAGTGACGTGACGAAATTCGGATTATGCTGACGGATTATTGTGACGAACTTCGGATAATGACGTGACGAACTTCGGATAATTGTGATAAACTTCGGGTAGTGATGTGACGAAATTCGGATAATTGTGACGAACTTCGGATAGTGACGTGACGAAATTCGGATTATTGTGACGAACTTCGGATAGTGACGTGACGAACTTCGGATTATTGTGACGAACTTTGGTTAGTGACGTGACGAAATTCGGATTATGCTGACGGATTATTGTGACGAAGTTCGGATAGTGACGTGACGAAATTCGGATTATTGTGACGAACTTCGGAAAGTTACGTGACGAACTTCCGATTATTGTGACGAACTTTGGTTAGTGACCTGACGAACTTCGAATGAAATGAAATGTAATGTAATGTAATGTAATGTAATGTAATGTAATGTAATGTAATGTAATGTAATGTAATGTAATGTAATGTAATGTAATGTAATGTAATGTAATGTAATGTAATGTAATGTAATGTAATGTAATGTAATGTAATGTAATGTAATGTAATGTAATGTAATGTAATGTAATGTAATGTAATGTAATGTAATGTTATAAAATGAAGATGAATTGTGACGTGACACGAAATTCGTATAGTGACGTGACGAATTTCGGATAATTGTGACGAAATTCGGATTATTGTGACGAACTTCGGAAAGTGACGTGACGAACTTCGGATAATTGTGACGAACTTCGGATAGTGACGTGACGAACTTCGGAAAATGACGTGACGAACTTCGGATAGTGACGTGACTTACTTCGGATAATTGTGACGTACTTCGGATAGTGACGTGACGAACTTCGGATTATTGTGACGAACTTTAAATAGTGACGTGACGAACTTCGGATAATTGTGACATACTTCGGATAGTGACGTGACGAACTTCGGATAATTGTGACGAACTTCGGATAGTGACTTGACGAACTTCGGATTATTGTGACGAACTTTGGTTAGTGACGTGACGAAATTCGGATTATTGTGACGAGTTTCGGATAGTGACGTGACGAACTTCGGATAGTGACGTTACGAAATTCGGATTATTGTGACGAACTTCGGATAATGACGTGACGAACTTCGGATAGTGCTGTGACAAATTTTGGATAGTGACGTGACAAACTTCAGATTATTGTGACAAATTTCGGATATTGACGTGACGAACTTCGGATAATTGTGACGAACTTCGGATAGTGACGTGACGAAATTCGGATTATTGTGACGAACTTCGGATAGTGACTTGACGAACTTCGGATTATTGTGACGAACTTCGGAAAATGACGTGACGAAATTCGGATAATTGTGACGAACTTCGGATAGTGACGTGACGAAATTGGGATAATTGTGACGAAATTCTGATAGTGACGTGACGAACTGCGGATTCTTGTGACAAACTTTGGATAGTGCTGTGACGAACTTCGGATAAAGACGTGACGAACTTCGGATAATTGTGACGTACTTCGGATAGTGACGTGACGAACTTCGGATTATTGTGACGAACTTCGGATAGTGACGTGACGAACTTTGGATAGTGTTGTAACGAATTTCGGAAAATGACGTGACGAACTTCCGATTATCGTGACGAACTTCGGATTATTGTGACGAAGTTCGGATAGTGACGTGACGAACTTCGGATAATTGTGACGAACTTCGGATAGTGACGTGACGAACTTCGGAAAATAACGTGACGAACTTCGGATAGTGACGTGACTTACTTCGGATAATTGTGACGTACTTCGGATAGTGACGTGACGAACTTCGAATTATTGTGACGAACTTTGGATAGTGACGTGACGAACTTCGGATAATTGTGACGAACTTCGGATAGTGACGTGACGAACTTCGGATAATTGTGACGAACTTCGGATAGTGACGTGACGAACTTCGGATTATTGTGACGAACTTTGGTTAGTGACGTGACGAAATTCGGATTATTTTGACGAGTTTCGGATAGTGACGTGACGAACTTCGGATAGTGACGTTACGAAATTCGGATTATTGTGACGAACTTCGGATAATGACGTGACGAACTTCGGATAGTGCTGTGACGAATTTTGGATAGTGACGTGACAAACTTCAGATTATTGTGACAAATTTCGGATATTGACGTGACGAACTTCGGATAATTGTGACGAACTTCGGATAGTGACGTGACGAAATTCGGATTATTGTGACGAACTTCGGATAGTAACTTGACGAACTTCGGATTATTGTGACGAACTTCGGATAGTGACGTGACGAACTTCGGATAATTGTGACGAACTTCGGATAGTGACGTGACGAACTTCGGATTATTGTGACGAACTTTGGTTAGTGACGTGACGAAATTCGGATTATGCTGACGGATTATTGTGACGAACTTCGGATAATGACGTGACGAACTTCGGATAATTGTGATAAACTTCGGGTAGTGATGTGACGAAATTCGGATAATTGTGACGAACTTCGGATAGTGCTGTGACGAACTTCGGATTATTGTGACAAACTTTGGTTAGTGACGTGACGAAATTCGGATTATTGTGACGTACTTCGGATAGTGACGTGACGAACTTCGGATTATTGTGACGAACTTCGGATAGTGACGTGACGAACTTCGGATAATTGTGACGAACTTCGGATAGTGACTTGACGAACTTCGGATTATTGTGACGAACTTTGGTTAGTGACGTGACGAAATTCGGATTATTGTGACGAGTTTCGGATAGTGACGTGACGAACTTCGGATAGTGACGTTACGAAATTCGGATTATTGTGACGAAGTTCGGATAGTGACGTGACGAAATTCGGATTATTGTGACGAACTTCGGAAAGTTACGTGACGAACTTCCGATTATTGTGACGAACTTTGGTTAGTGACCTGACGAACTTCGAATGAAATGAAATGTAATGTAATGTTATGTTATGTAATGTAATGTAATGTAATGTAATGTAATGTAATGTAATGTAATGTAATGTAATGTAATGTAATGTAATGTAATGTAATGTAATGTAATGTAATGTAATGTAATGTAATGTAATGTAATGTAATGTAATGTAATGTAATGTAATGTAATGTAATGTAATGTAATGTAATGTAATGTAATGTAATGTAATGTAATGTAATGTAATGTAATGTAATGTAATGTAATGTAATGTAATGTAATGTAATGTAATGTAATGTAATGTAATGTAATGTAATGTAATGTAATGTAATGTAATGTAATGTAATGTAATGTAATGTAATGTTATAAAATGAAGATGAATTGTGACGTGACACGAAATTCGTATAGTGACGTGACGAATTTCGGATAATTGTGACGAAATTCGGATTATTGTGACGAACTTCGGAAAGTGACGTGACGAACTTCGGATAATTGTGACGAACTTCGGATAGTGACGTGACGAACTTCGGAAAATGACGTGACGAACTTCGGATAGTGACTTGACGAACTTCGGATTATTGTGACGAACTTCGGATAGTGACGTGACGAACTTCGGATAATTGTGACGAACTTCGGATAGTGACGTGACGAACTTCGGATTATTGTGACGAACTTTGGTTAGTGACCTGACGAACTTCGAATGAAATGAAATGTAATGTAATGTTATGTAATGTTATGTAATGTTATGTTATGTTATGTTATGTTATGTTATGTTATGTTATGTTATGTTATGTTATGTTATGTTATGTAATGTTATGTTATGTTATGTTATGTTATGTTATGTTATGTTATGTTGTGTTGTGTTGTGTTGTGTTGTGTTGTGTTGTGTTGTGTTGTGTTGTGTTGTGTTGTGTTGTGTTGTGTTGTGTTGTGTTGTGTTGTGTTGTGTTGTGTTGTGTTGTGTTGTGTTGTGTTGTGTTGTGTTGTGTTGTGTTGTGTTGTGTTGTGTTGTGTTGTGTTGTGTTGTGTTGTGTTGTGTTGTGTTGTGTTGTGTTGTGTTGTGTTGTGTTGTGTTGTGTTGTGTTGTGTTGTGTTGTGTTGTGTTGTGTTGTGTTGTGTTGTGTTGTGTTGTGTTGTGTTGTGTTGTGTTGTGTTGTGTTGTGTTGTGTTGTGTTGTGTTGTGTTGTGTTGTGTTGTGTTGTGTTGTGTTGTGTTGTGTTGTGTTGTGTTGTGTTGTGTTGTGTTGTGTTGTGTTGTGTTGTGTTGTGTTGTGTTGTGTTGTGTTGTGTTGTGTTGTGTTGTGTTGTGTTGTGTTGTGTTGTGTTGTGTTGTGTTGTGTTGTGTTGTGTTGTGTTGTGTTGTGTTGTGTTGTGTTGTGTTGTGTTGTGTTGTGTTGTGTTGTGTTGTGTTGTGTTGTGTTGTGTTGTGTTGTGTTGTGTTGTGTTGTGTTGTGTTGTGTTGTGTTGTGTTGTGTTGTGTTGTGATGTGTTGTGTTGTGTTGTGTTGTGTTGTGTTGTGTTGTGTTGTGTTGTGTTGTGTTGTGTTGTGTTGTGTTGTGTTGTGTTGTGTTGTGTTGTGTTGTGTTGTGTTGTGTTGTGTTGTGTTGTGTTGTGTTGTGTTGTGTTATGTTATGTTATGTTATGTTATGTTATGTTATGTTATAAAATGAAGTTGAATTGTGACGTGACACGAAATTCGTATAGTGACGTGACGAATTTCGGATAATTGTGACGAACTATGGAATACTGTGACGAACTCCGGATAGTGACGTGACGAACTTCGGATTATTGTGACGAACTTTGGTTAGTGACGTGACGAAATTCGGATTATTGTGACGTACTTCGGATAGTGACTTGACGAAATTCGGATAATTGTGACGAACTTCGGAAAGTTACGTGACGAACTTCCGATTATTGTGACGAACTTTGGTTAGTGACCTGACGAACTTCGAATGAAATGAAATGTAATGTAATGTTATGTTATGTTATGTTATGTTATATTATGTTATGTTATGTTATGTTATGTTATGTTATGTTATGTTATGTTATGTTATGTTATGTTATGTTATGTTATGTTATGTTATGTTATGTTATGTTATGTTATGTGATGTGATGTGATGTGATGTGATGTGATGTGATGTGATGTGATGTGATGTGATGTGATGTGATGTGATGTGATGTGATGTGATGTTATGTGATGTGATGTGATGTGATGTGATGTGATGTGATGTGATGTGATGTGATGTGATGTGATGTGATGTGATGTGATGTGATGTGATGTGATGTGATGTGATGTGATGTGATGTGATGTGATGTGATGTGATGTGATGTGATGTGATGTGATGTGATGTGATGTGATGTGATGTGATGTGATGTGATGTGATGTGATGTGATGTGATGTGATGTGATGTGATGTGATGTGATGTGATGTGATGTGATGTGATGTGATGTGATGTGATGTGATGTGATGTGATGTGATGTGATGTGATGTGATGTGATGTGATGTGATGTGATGTGATGTGATGTGATGTGATGTGATGTGATGTGATGTGATGTGATGTGATGTGATGTGATGTGATGTGATGTGATGTGATGTGATGTGATGTGATGTGATGTGATGTGATGTGATGTGATGTGATGTGATGTGATGTGATGTGATGTGATGTGATGTGATGTGATGTGATGTGATGTGATGTGATGTGATGTGATGTGATGTGATGTGATGTGATGTGATGTGATGTGATGTGATGTGATGTGATGTGATGTGATGTGATGTGATGTGATGTGATGTGATGTGATGTGATGTGATGTGATGTGATGTGATGTGATGTGATGTGATGTGATGTGATGTGATGTGATGTGATGTGATGTGATGTGATGTGATGTGATGTGATGTGATGTGATGTGATGTGATGTGATGTGATGTGATGTGATGTGATGTGATGTGATGTGATGTGATGTGATGTGATGTGATGTGATGTGATGTGATGTGATGTGATGTGATGTGATGTGATGTGATGTGATGTGATGTGATGTGATGTGATGTGATGTGATGTGATGTGATGTGATGTGATGTGACGAAGTTCGGATATTGACGTGACGAAATTCGGATAGTGACGTTACAAACTTCGGATATTGACGTGACGAAATTCGAATAATGAAGAAGAAATTCGGATAGTGACGTGAAGAACTTCGGATAATTGTGACGAACTTCGGATAGTGACGTGACGAAATTGGGATAATTGTGACGAAATTCTAATAGTGACGTGACGAACTGCGGATTCTTGTGACAAACTTTGGATAGTGCTGTGACGAACTTCGAAAAATGACGTGACGAACTTCGGATAAAGACGTGACAAACTTCGGATAATTGTGACGTACTTCGGATAGTGACGTGACGAACTTCGGATTATTGTGACGAACTTCGGATAGTGACGTGACGAACTTCGGAAAATGACGTGACGAACTTCGGATAGTGACGTGACTTACTTCGGATAATTGTGACGTACTTCGGATAGTGACGTGACGACCTTCGAATTATTGTGACGAACTTTGGATAGTGACGTGACGAACTTCGGATAATTGTGACGAACTTCGGATAGTGACGTGACGAACTTCGGATAATTGTGACGAACTTCGGATAGTGACGTGACGAAATTCGGATTATTGTGACGAGTTTCGGATAGTGACGTGACGAACTTCGGATAGTGACGTTACGAAATTCGGATTATTGTGACGAACTTCGGATAATGACGTGACGAACTTCGGATAGTGCTGTGACAAATTTCGGATATTGACGTGACGAACTTCGGATATTTGTGACGAACTTCGGATAGTGACGTGACGAAATTCGGATTATTGTGACGAACTTCGGATAGTGACTTGACGAACTTCGGATTATTGTGACGAACTTCGGATAGTGACGTGACGAACTTCGGATAATTGTGACGAACTTCGGATAGTGACGTGACGAACTTCGGATTATTGTGACGAACTTTGGTTAGTGACGTGACGAAATTCGGATTATGCTGACGGATTATTGTGACGAACTTCGGATAATGACGTGACGAACTTCGGATAATTGTGATAAACTTCGGGTAGTGATGTGACGAAATTCGGATAATTGTGACGAACTTCGGATAGTGACGTGACGAAATTCGGATTATTGTGACGAACTTCGGATAGTGACGTGACGAACTTCGGATTATTGTGACGAACTTTGGTTAGTGACGTGACGAAATTCGGATTATGCTGACGGATTATTGTGACGAAGTTCGGATAGTGACGTGACGAAATTCGGATTATTGTGACGAACTTCGGAAAGTTACGTGACGAACTTCCGATTATTGTGACGAACTTTGGTTAGTGACCTGACGAACTTCGAATGAAATGAAATGTAATGTAATGTTATGTTATGTTATGTTATGTTATGTTATGTTATGTTATGTTATGTAATGTAATGTAATGTAATGTAATGTAATGTAATGTAATGTAATGTAATGTAATGTAATGTAATGTAATGTAATGTAATGTAATGTAATGTAATGTAATGTAATGTAATGTAATGTAATGTAATGTAATGTAATGTAATGTAATGTAATGTAATGTAATGTAATGTAATGTAATGTAATGTAATGTAATGTAATGTAATGTAATGTAATGTAATGTAATGTAATGTAATGTAATGTAATGTAATGTAATGTAATGTAATGTAATGTTATAAAATGAAGATGAATTGTGACGTGACACGAAATTCGTATAGTGACGTGACGAATTTCGGATAATTGTGACGAAATTCGGATTATTGTGACGAACTTCGGAAAGTGACGTGACGACGAACTTCGGAAAGTGACGTGACGAACTTCGGATAATTGTGACGAACTTCGGATAGTGACGTGACGAACTTCGGAAAATGACGTGACGAACTTCGGATAGTGACTTGACGAACTTCGGATTATTGTGACGAACTTCGGATAGTGACGTGACGAACTTCGGATAATTGTGACGAACTTCGGATAGTGACGTGACGAACTTCGGATTATTGTGACGAACTTTGGTTAGTGACGTGACGAAATTCGGATTATTGTGACGAACTTCGGATAGTGCCGTGACAAAATTCGGATAATGACGTGACGAACTTCCGATTATTGTGACGAACTTTGGTTAGTGACCTGACGAACTTCGAATGAAATGAAATGTAATGTAATGTTATGTTATGTTATGTTATGTTATGTTATGTTATGTTATGTTATGTTATGTTATGTTATGTTATGTTATGTTATGTTATGTTATGTTATGTTATGTTATGTTATGTTATGTTATGTTATGTTATGTTATGTTATGTTATGTTATGTTATGTTATGTTATGTTATGTTATGTTATGTTATGTTATGTTATGTTATGTAATGTAATGTAATGTAATGTAATGTAATGTAATGTAATGTAATGTAATGTAATGTAATGTAATGTAATGTAATGTAATGTAATGTAATGTAATGTAATGTAATGTAATGTAATGTAATGTAATGTAATGTAATGTAATGTAATGTAATGTAATGTAATGTAATGTAATGTAATGTAATGTAATGTAATGTAATGTAATGTAATGTAATGTAATGTAATGTAATGTAATGTAATGTAATGTAATGTAATGTAATGTAATGTAATGTAATGTAATGTAATGTAATGTAATGTAATGTAATGTAATGTAATGTAATGTAATGTAATGTAATGTAATGTAATGTAATGTAATGTAATGTAATGTAATGTAATGTAATGTAATGTAATGTAATGTAATGTAATGTAATGTAATGTAATGTAATGTAATGTAATGTAATGTAATGTAATGTTATAAAATGAAGATGAATTGTGACGTGACACGAAATTCGTATAGTGACGTGACGAATTTCGGATAATTGTGACGAAATTCGGATTATTGTGACGAACTTCGGAAAGTGACGTGACGAACTTCGGATAATTGTGACGAACTTCGGATAGTGACGTGACGAACTTCGGAAAATGACGTGACGAACTTCGGATAGTGACGTGACTTACTTCGGATAATTGTGACGTACTTCGGATAGTGACGTGACGAACTTCGGATTATTGTGACGAACTTTAAATAGTGACGTGACGAACTTCGGATAATTGTGACGAACTTCGGATAGTGACGTGACGAACTTCGGATAATTGTGACGAACTTCGGATAGTGACTTGACGAACTTCGGATTATTGTGACGAACTTTGGTTAGTGACGTGACGAAATTCGGATTATTGTGACGAGTTTCGGATAGTGACGTGACGAACTTCGGATAGTGACGTTACGAAATTCGGATTATTGTGACGAACTTCGGATAATGACGTGACGAACTTCGGATAGTGCTGTGACAAATTTTGGATAGTGACGTGACAAACTTCAGATTATTGTGACAAATTTCGGATATTGACGTGACGAACTTCGGATAATTGTGACGAACTTCGGATAGTGACGTGACGAAATTCGGATTATTGTGACGAACTTCGGATAGTGACTTGACGAACTTCGGATTATTGTGACGAACTTCGGAAAATGACGTGACGAAATTCGGATAATTGTGACGAACTTCGGATAGTGACGTGACGAAATTGGGATAATTGTGACGAAATTCTGATAGTGACGTGACGAACTGCGGATTCTTGTGACAAACTTTGGATAGTGCTGTGACGAACTTCGGATAAAGACGTGACGAACTTCGGATAATTGTGACGTACTTCGGATAGTGACGTGACGAACTTCGGATTATTGTGACGAACTTCGGATAGTGACGTGACGAACTTTGGATAGTGTTGTAACGAATTTCGGAAAATGACGTGACGAACTTCCGATTATCGTGACGAACTTCGGATTATTGTGACGAAGTTCGGATAGTGACGTGACGAACTTCGGATAATTGTGACGAACTTCGGATAGTGACGTGACGAACTTCGGAAAATAACGTGACGAACTTCGGATAGTGACGTGACTTACTTCGGATAATTGTGACGTACTTCGGATAGTGACGTGACGAACTTCGAATTATTGTGACGAACTTTGGATAGTGACGTGACGAACTTCGGATAATTGTGACGAACTTCGGATAGTGACGTGACGAACTTCGGATAATTGTGACGAACTTCGGATAGTGACGTGACGAACTTCGGATTATTGTGACGAACTTTGGTTAGTGACGTGACGAAATTCGGATTATTTTGACGAGTTTCGGATAGTGACGTGACGAACTTCGGATAGTGACGTTACGAAATTCGGATTATTGTGACGAACTTCGGATAATGACGTGACGAACTTCGGATAGTGCTGTGACGAATTTTGGATAGTGACGTGACAAACTTCAGATTATTGTGACAAATTTCGGATATTGACGTGACGAACTTCGGATTATTGTGACGAACTTTGGTTAGTGACGTGACGAAATTCGGATTATTGTGACGTACTTCGGATAGTGACTTGACGAAATTCGGATAATTGTGACGAACTTCGGAAAGTTACGTGACGAACTTCAGATAGTGACGTTACGAAATTCGGATTATTGTGACGAACTTCGGAAAGTTACGTGACGAACTTCCGATTATTGTGACGAACTTTGGTTAGTGACCTGACGAACTTCGAATGAAATGAAATGTAATGTAATGTTATGTAATGTTATGTAATGTTATGTTATGTTATGTTATGTTATGTTATGTTATGTTATGTTATGTTATGTTATGTAATGTTATGTTATGTTATGTTATGTTATGTTATGTTGTGTTGTGTTGTGTTGTGTTGTGTTGTGTTGTGTTGTGTTGTGTTGTGTTGTGTTGTGTTGTGTTGTGTTGTGTTGTGTTGTGTTGTGTTGTGTTGTGTTGTGTTGTGTTGTGTTGTGTTGTGTTGTGTTGTGTTGTGTTGTGTTGTGTTGTGTTGTGTTGTGTTGTGTTGTGTTGTGTTGTGTTGTGTTGTGTTGTGTTGTGTTGTGTTGTGTTGTGTTGTGTTGTGTTGTGTTGTGTTGTGTTGTGTTGTGTTGTGTTGTGTTGTGTTGTGTTGTGTTGTGTTGTGTTGTGTTGTGTTGTGTTGTGTTGTGTTGTGTTGTGTTGTGTTGTGTTGTGTTGTGTTGTGTTGTGTTGTGTTGTGTTGTGTTGTGTTGTGTTGTGTTGTGTTGTGTTGTGTTGTGTTGTGTTGTGTTGTGTTGTGTTGTGTTGTGTTGTGTTGTGTTGTGTTGTGTTGTGTTGTGTTGTGTTGTGTTGTGTTGTGTTGTGTTATGTTATGTTATGTTATGTTATGTTATGTTATGTTATGTTATGTTATAAAATGAAGTTGAATTGTGACGTGACACGAAATTCGTATAGTGACGTGACGAATTTCGGATAATTGTGACGAACTATGGAATACTGTGACGAACTCCGGATAGTGACGTGACGAACTTCGGATTATTGTGACGAACTTTGGTTAGTGACGTGACGAAATTCGGATTATTGTGACGTACTTCGGATAGTGACTTGACGAAATTCGGATAATTGTGACGGTTCGGATATTATGTTATGTTATGTTATGTTATGTTATGTTATGTTATGTTATGTTATGTTATGTTATGTTATGTTATGTTATGTTATGTTATGTTAGGTTATGTTATGTTATGTTATGTTATGTTATGTTATGTTATGTTATGTTATGTTATGTTATGTTATGTTATGTTATGTTATGTTATGTTATGTTATGTGATGTGATGTGATGTGATGTGATGTGATGTGATGTGATGTGATGTGATGTGATGTGATGTGATGTGATGTGATGTGATGTGATGTGATGTGATGTGATGTGATGTGATGTGATGTGATGTGATGTGATGTGATGTGATGTGATGTGATGTGATGTGATGTGATGTGATGTGATGTGATGTGATGTGATGTGATGTGATGTGATGTGATGTGATGTGATGTGATGTGATGTGATGTGATGTGATGTGATGTGATGTGATGTGATGTGATGTGATGTGATGTGATGTGATGTGATGTGATGTGATGTGATGTGATGTGATGTGATGTGATGTGATGTGATGTGATGTGATGTGATGTGATGTGATGTGATGTGATGTGATGTGATGTGATGTGATGTGATGTGATGTGATGTGATGTGATGTGATGTGATGTGATGTGATGTGATGTGATGTGATGTGATGTGATGTGATGTGATGTGATGTGATGTGATGTGATGTGATGTGATGTGATGTGATGTGATGTGATGTGATGTGATGTGATGTGACGAAGTTCGGATATTGACGTGACGAAATTCGGATAGTGACGTTACAAACTTCGGATATTGACGTGACGAAATTCGAATAATGAAGAAGAAATTCGGATAGTGACGTGAAGAACTTCGGATAATTGTGACGAACTTCGGATAGTGACGTGACGAAATTGGGATAATTGTGACGAAATTCTAATAGTGACGTGACGAACTGCGGATTCTTGTGACAAACTTTGGATAGTGCTGTGACGAACTTCGAAAAATGACGTGACGAACTTCGGATAAAGACGTGACAAACTTCGGATAATTGTGACGTACTTCGGATAGTGACGTGACGAACTTCGGATTATTGTGACGAACTTCGGATAGTGACGTGACGAACTTCGGAAAATGACGTGACGAACTTCGGATAGTGACGTGACTTACTTCGGATAATTGTGACGTACTTCGGATAGTGACGTGACGACCTTCGAATTATTGTGACGAACTTTGGATAGTGACGTGACGAACTTCGGATAATTGTGACGAACTTCGGATAGTGACGTGACGAACTTCGGATAATTGTGACGAACTTCGGATAGTGACGTGACGAAATTCGGATTATTGTGACGAGTTTCGGATAGTGACGTGACGAACTTCGGATAGTGACGTTACGAAATTCGGATTATTGTGACGAACTTCGGATAATGACGTGACGAACTTCGGATAGTGCTGTGACAAATTTCGGATATTGACGTGACGAACTTCGGATATTTGTGACGAACTTCGGATAGTGACGTGACGAAATTCGGATTATTGTGACGAACTTCGGATAGTGACTTGACGAACTTCGGATTATTGTGACGAACTTCGGATAGTGACGTGACGAACTTCGGATAATTGTGACGAACTTCGGATAGTGACGTGACGAACTTCGGATTATTGTGACGAACTTTGGTTAGTGACGTGACGAAATTCGGATTATGCTGACGGATTATTGTGACGAACTTCGGATAATGACGTGACGAACTTCGGATAATTGTGATAAACTTCGGGTAGTGATGTGACGAAATTCGGATAATTGTGACGAACTTCGGATAGTGACGTGACGAAATTCGGATTATTGTGACGAACTTCGGATAGTGACGTGACGAACTTCGGATTATTGTGACGAACTTTGGTTAGTGACGTGACGAAATTCGGATTATGCTGACGGATTATTGTGACGAAGTTCGGATAGTGACGTGACGAAATTCGGATTATTGTGACGAACTTCGGAAAGTTACGTGACGAACTTCCGATTATTGTGACGAACTTTGGTTAGTGACCTGACGAACTTCGAATGAAATGAAATGTAATGTAATGTTGTGTTATGTTATGTTATGTTATGTTATGTTATGTTATGTTATGTTATGTTATGTTATGTTATGTTATGTTATGTTATGTTATGTTATGTTATGTTATGTTATGTTATGTTATGTTATGTTATGTTATGTTATGTTATGTTATGTTATGTTATGTTATGTTATGTTATGTTATGTAATGTAATGTAATGTAATGTAATGTAATGTAATGTAATGTAATGTAATGTAATGTAATGTAATGTAATGTAATGTAATGTAATGTAATGTAATGTAATGTAATGTAATGTAATGTAATGTAATGTAATGTAATGTAATGTAATGTAATGTAATGTAATGTAATGTAATGTAATGTAATGTAATGTAATGTAATGTAATGTAATGTAATGTAATGTAATGTAATGTAATGTAATGTAATGTAATGTAATGTAATGTAATGTAATGTAATGTAATGTAATGTAATGTAATGTAATGTAATGTAATGTAATGTAATGTAATGTAATGTAATGTAATGTAATGTAATGTAATGTAATGTAATGTAATGTAATGTAATGTAATGTAATGTAATGTAATGTAATGTAATGTAATGTAATGTAATGTAATGTAATGTAATGTAATGTAATGTAATGTAATGTAATGTAATGTAATGTAATGTAATGTAATGTAATGTAATGTAATGTAATGTAATGTAATGTAATGTAATGTAATGTAATGTAATGTAATGTAATGTAATGTAATGTAATGTAATGTAATGTAATGTAATGTAATGTAATGTAATGTAATGTAATGTAATGTTATAAAATGAAGATGAATTGTGACGTGACACGAAATTCGTATAGTGACGTGACGAATTTCGGATAATTGTGACGAAATTCGGATTATTGTGACGAACTTCGGAAAGTGACGTGACGAACTTCGGATAATTGTGACAAACTTCGGATAGTGACGTGACGAACTTCGGAAAATGACGTGACGAACTTCGGATAGTGACGTGACTTACTTCGGATAATTGTGACGTACTTCGGATAGTGACGTGACGAACTTCGGATTATTGTGACGAACTTTAAATAGTGACGTGACGAACTTCGGATAATTGTGACATACTTCGGATAGTGACGTGACGAACTTCGGATAATTGTGACGAACTTCGGATAGTGACTTGACGAACTTCGGATTATTGTGACGAACTTTGGTTAGTGACGTGACGAAATTCGGATTATTGTGACGAGTTTCGGATAGTGACGTGACGAACTTCGGATAGTGACGTTACGAAATTCGGATTATTGTGACGAACTTCGGATAATGACGTGACGAACTTCGGATAGTGCTGTGACAAATTTTGGATAGTGACGTGACAAACTTCAGATTATTGTGACAAATTTCGGATATTGACGTGACGAACTTCGGATAATTGTGACGAACTTCGGATAGTGACGTGACGAAATTCGGATTATTGTGACGAACTTCGGATAGTGACTTGACGAACTTCGGATTATTGTGACGAACTTCGGAAAATGACGTGACGAAATTCGGATAATTGTGACGAACTTCGGATAGTGACGTGACGAAATTGGGATTATTGTGACGAACTTCGGATAGTGACGTGACGAACTTTGGATAGTGTTGTAACGAATTTCGGAAAATGACGTGACGAACTTTCGATTATCGTGACGAACTTCGGATTATTGTGACGAAGTTCGGATAGTGACATGACGAACTTCGGATAATTGTGACGAAATTCTGATAGTGACGTGACGAACTGCGGATTCTTGTGACAAACTTTGGATAGTGCTGTGACGAACTTCGGATAAAGACGTGACGAACTTCGGATAATTGTGACGTACTTCGGATAGTGACGTGACGAACTTCGGATTATTGTGACGAACTTCGGATAGTGACGTGACGAACTTTGGATAGTGTTGTAACGAATTTCGGAAAATGACGTGACGAACTTCCGATTATCGTGACGAACTTCGGATTATTGTGACGAAGTTCGGATAGTGACGTGACGAACTTCGGATAATTGTGACGAACTTCGGATAGTGACGTGACGAACTTCGGAAAATAACGTGACGAACTTCGGATAGTGACGTGACTTACTTCGGATAATTGTGACGTACTTCGGATAGTGACGTGACGAACTTCGAATTATTGTGACGAACTTTGGATAGTGACGTGACGAACTTCGGATAATTGTGACGAACTTCGGATAGTGACGTGACGAACTTCGGATAATTGTGACGAACTTCGGATAGTGACGTGACGAACTTCGGATTATTGTGACGAACTTTGGTTAGTGACGTGACGCAATTCGGATTATGCTGACGGATTATTGTGACGAACTTCGGATAATGACGTGACGAACTTCGGATAATTGTGATAAACTTCGGGTAGTGATGTGACGAAATTCGGATAATTGTGACGAACTTCGGATAGTGCTGTGACGAACTTCGGATTATTGTGACAAACTTTGGTTAGTGACGTGACGAAATTCGGATTATTGTGACGTACTTCGGATAGTGACGTGACGAACTTCGGATTATTGTGACGAACTTCGGATAGTGACGTGACGAACTTTGGATAGTGCTGTAACGAATTTCGGAAAATGACGTGACGAACTTCCGATTATCGTGACGAACTTCGGATTATTGTGACGAAGTTCGGATAGTGACTTGACGAAATTCGGATAATTGTGACGAACTTCGGAAAGCTACGTGACGAACTTCGGATAGTGACGTTACGAAATTCGGATTATTGTGACGAACTTCGGATAATGACGTGACGAACTTCGGATAGTGCTGTGACGAATTATGGATAGTGACGTGACAAACTTCAGATTATTGTGACAAATTTCGGATATTGACGTGACGAACTTCGGATAATTGTGACGAACTTCGGATAATTGTGACGAACTTCGGATAGTGACGTGACGAAATTCGGATTATTGTGACGAACTTCGGATAGTGACTTGACGAACTTCGGATTATTGTGACGAACTTCGGATAGTGACGTGACGAACTTCGGATAATTGTGACGAACTTCGGATAGTGACGTGACGAACTTCGGATTCTTGTGACAAACTTTGGATAGTGACGTGACGAAAATTGGATTATGCTGACGGATTATTGTGACGAACTTCGGATAGTGACGTGACGAACTTCGGATTATTGTGACGAACTTCGGATAGTGACGTGACGAACTTTGGATAGTGTTGTAACGAATTTCGGAAAATGACGTGACGAACTTCCGATTATCGTGACGAACTTCGGATTATTGTGACGAACTTCGGATAGTGACGTGACGAACTTCGGATAATTGTGACGAACTTCGGATAGTGACGTGACGAACTTCGGAAAATGACGTGACGAACTTCGGATAGTGACGTGACTTACTTCGGATAATTGTGACGTACTTCGGATAGTGACGTGACGAACTTCGAATTATTGTGACGAACTTTGGATAGTGACGTGACGAACTTCGGATAATTGTGACGAACTTCGGATAGTGACGTGACGAACTTCGGATAGTGACGTGACGCACTTCGGATAATGCTATGACGAACTTCAGTGAATGACGAGATAAACTTCAGATAGTGACGTGACGAAATTCGGATTATTGTGTTGAACTTCAGATAATGACGTGACGAACTTCGGATAGTGCTGTGAATAATTTCGGACAGTGACGTGATGAACTTCAGATAATGACGTGACGAACTTCGGATAATTGTAACGAAATTCGGATAGTGACGGGACGAAATAAGGATAATGACGTGACGAACTTCGGATTATTGTGACGAACTTCAGAAAATGACGAGACGAACTTTGGTTAGTGACCTGACGAACTTCGAATGAAATGAAATGTAATGTAATGTTATGTTATGTTATGTTATGTTATGTTATGTTATGTTATGTTATGTTATGTTATGTTATGTTATGTTATGTTATGTTATGTTATGTTATGTTATGTTATGTTATGTTATGTTATGTTATGTTATGTTATGTTATGTTATGTTATGTTATGTTATGTTATGTTATGTTATGTGATGTGATGTGATGTGATGTGATGTGATGTGATGTGATGTGATGTGATGTGATGTGATGTGATGTGATGTGATGTGATGTGATGTGATGTGATGTGATGTGATGTGATGTGATGTGATGTGATGTGATGTGATGTGATGTGATGTGATGTGATGTGATGTGATGTGATGTGATGTGATGTGATGTGATGTGATGTGATGTGATGTGATGTGATGTGATGTGATGTGATGTGATGTGATGTGATGTGATGTGATGTGATGTGATGTGATGTGATGTGATGTGATGTGATGTGATGTGATGTGATGTGATGTGATGTGATGTGATGTGATGTGATGTGATGTGATGTGATGTGATGTGATGTGATGTGATGTGATGTGATGTGATGTGATGTGATGTGATGTGATGTGATGTGATGTGATGTGATGTGATGTGATGTGATGTGATGTGATGTGATGTGATGTGATGTGATGTGATGTGATGTGATGTGATGTGATGTGATGTGATGTGATGTGATGTGATGTGATGTGATGTGATGTGACGAAGTTCGGATATTGACGTGACGAGTTTCGGATAGTGACGTGACGAACTTCGGATAGTGACGTTACGAAATTCGGATTATTGTGACGAACTTCGGATAATGACGTGACGAACTTCGGATAGTGCTGTGACAAATTTCGGATATTGACGTGACGAACTTCGGATATTTGTGACGAACTTCGGATAGTGACGTGACGAAATTCGGATTATTGTGACGAACTTCGGATAGTGACTTGACGAACTTCGGATTATTGTGACGAACTTCGGATAGTGACGTGACGAACTTCGGATAATTGTGACGAACTTCGGATAGTGACGTGACGAACTTCGGATTATTGTGACGAACTTTGGTTAGTGACGTGACGAAATTCGGATTATGCTGACGGATTATTGTGACGAACTTCGGATAATGACGTGACGAACTTCGGATAATTGTGATAAACTTCGGGTAGTGATGTGACGAAATTCGGATAATTGTGACGAACTTCGGATAGTGACGTGACGAAATTCGGATTATTGTGACGAACTTCGGATAGTGACGTGACGAACTTCGGATTATTGTGACGAACTTTGGTTAGTGACGTGACGAAATTCGGATTATGCTGACGGATTATTGTGACGAAGTTCGGATAGTGACGTGACGAAATTCGGATTATTGTGACGAACTTCGGAAAGTTACGTGACGAACTTCCGATTATTGTGACGAACTTTGGTTAGTGACCTGACGAACTTCGAATGAAATGAAATGTAATGTAATGTTGTGTTATGTTATGTTATGTTATGTTATGTTATGTTATGTTATGTTATGTTATGTTATGTTATGTTATGTTATGTTATGTTATGTTATGTTATGTTATGTTATGTTATGTTATGTTATGTTATGTTATGTTATGTTATGTTATGTTATGTTATGTTATGTTATGTTATGTTATGTTATGTTATGTAATGTAATGTAATGTAATGTAATGTAATGTAATGTAATGTAATGTAATGTAATGTAATGTAATGTAATGTAATGTAATGTAATGTAATGTAATGTAATGTAATGTAATGTAATGTAATGTAATGTAATGTAATGTAATGTAATGTAATGTAATGTAATGTAATGTAATGTAATGTAATGTAATGTAATGTAATGTAATGTAATGTAATGTAATGTAATGTAATGTAATGTAATGTAATGTAATGTAATGTAATGTAATGTAATGTAATGTAATGTAATGTAATGTAATGTAATGTAATGTAATGTAATGTAATGTAATGTAATGTAATGTAATGTAATGTAATGTAATGTAATGTTATAAAATGAAGATGAATTGTGACGTGACACGAAATTCGTATAGTGACGTGACGAATTTCGGATAATTGTGACGAAATTCGGATTATTGTGACGAACTTCGGAAAGTGACGTGACGAACTTCGGATAATTGTGACAAACTTCGGATAGTGACGTGACGAACTTCGGAAAATGACGTGACGAACTTCGGATAGTGACGTGACTTACTTCGGATAATTGTGACGTACTTCGGATAGTGACGTGACGAACTTCGGATTATTGTGACGAACTTTAAATAGTGACGTGACGAACTTCGGATAATTGTGACATACTTCGGATAGTGACGTGACGAACTTCGGATAATTGTGACGAACTTCGGATAGTGACTTGACGAACTTCGGATTATTGTGACGAACTTTGGTTAGTGACGTGACGAAATTCGGATTATTGTGACGAGTTTCGGATAGTGACGTGACGAACTTCGGATAGTGACGTTACGAAATTCGGATTATTGTGACGAACTTCGGATAATGACGTGACGAACTTCGGATAGTGCTGTGACAAATTTTGGATAGTGACGTGACAAACTTCAGATTATTGTGACAAATTTCGGATATTGACGTGACGAACTTCGGATAATTGTGACGAACTTCGGATAGTGACGTGACGAAATTCGGATTATTGTGACGAACTTCGGATAGTGACTTGACGAACTTCGGATTATTGTGACGAACTTCGGAAAATGACGTGACGAAATTCGGATAATTGTGACGAACTTCGGATAGTGACGTGACGAAATTGGGATAATTGTGACGAAATTCTGATAGTGACGTGACGAACTGCGGATTCTTGTGACAAACTTTGGATAGTGCTGTGACGAACTTCGGATAAAGACGTGACGAACTTCGGATAATTGTGACGTACTTCGGATAGTGACGTGACGAACTTCGGATTATTGTGACGAACTTCGGATAGTGACGTGACGAACTTTGGATAGTGTTGTAACGAATTTCGGAAAATGACGTGACGAACTTTCGATTATCGTGACGAACTTCGGATTATTGTGACGAAGTTCGGATAGTGACGTGACGAACTTCGGATAATTGTGACGAAATTCTGATAGTGACGTGACGAACTGCGGATTCTTGTGACAAACTTTGGATAGTGCTGTGACGAACTTCGGATAAAGACGTGACGAACTTCGGATAATTGTGACGTACTTCGGATAGTGACGTGACGAACTTCGGATTATTGTGACGAACTTCGGATAGTGACGTGACGAACTTTGGATAGTGTTGTAACGAATTTCGGAAAATGACGTGACGAACTTCCGATTATCGTGACGAACTTCGGATTATTGTGACGAAGTTCGGATAGTGACGTGACGAACTTCGGATAATTGTGACGAACTTCGGATAGTGACGTGACGAACTTCGGAAAATAACGTGACGAACTTCGGATAGTGACGTGACTTACTTCGGATAATTGTGACGTACTTCGGATAGTGACGTGACGAACTTCGAATTATTGTGACGAACTTTGGATAGTGACGTGACGAACTTCGGATAATTGTGACGAACTTCGGATAGTGACGTGACGAACTTCGGATAATTGTGACGAACTTCGGATAGTGACGTGACGAACTTCGGATTATTGTGACGAACTTTGGTTAGTGACGTGACGCAATTCGGATTATGCTGACGGATTATTGTGACGAACTTCGGATAATGACGTGACGAACTTCGGATAATTGTGATAAACTTCGGGTAGTGATGTGACGAAATTCGGATAATTGTGACGAACTTCGGATAGTGCTGTGACGAACTTCGGATTATTGTGACAAACTTTGGTTAGTGACGTGACGAAATTCGGATTATTGTGACGTACTTCGGATAGTGACGTGACGAACTTCGGATTATTGTGACGAACTTCGGATAGTGACGTGACGAACTTTGGATAGTGCTGTAACGAATTTCGGAAAATGACGTGACGAACTTCCGATTATCGTGACGAACTTCGGATTATTGTGACGAAGTTCGGATAGTGACTTGACGAAATTCGGATAATTGTGACGAACTTCGGAAAGCTACGTGACGAACTTCGGATAGTGACGTTACGAAATTCGGATTATTGTGACGAACTTCGGATAATGACGTGACGAACTTCGGATAGTGCTGTGACGAATTTTGGATAGTGACGTGACAAACTTCAGATTATTGTGACAAATTTCGGATATTGACGTGACGAACTTCGGATAATTGTGACGAACTTCGGATAATTGTGACGAACTTCGGATAGTGACGTGACGAAATTCGGATTATTGTGACGAACTTCGGATAGTGACTTGACGAACTTCGGATTATTGTGACGAACTTCGGATAGTGACGTGACGAACTTCGGATAATTGTGACGAACTTCGGATAGTGACGTGACGAACTTCGGATTCTTGTGACAAACTTTGGATAGTGACGTGACGAAAATTGGATTATGCTGACGGATTATTGTGACGAACTTCGGATAGTGACGTGACGAACTTCGGATTATTGTGACGAACTTCGGATAGTGACGTGACGAACTTTGGATAGTGTTGTAACGAATTTCGGAAAATGACGTGACGAACTTCCGATTATCGTGACGAACTTCGGATTATTGTGACGAACTTCGGATAGTGACGTGACGAACTTCGGATAATTGTGACGAACTTCGGATAGTGACGTGACGAACTTCGGAAAATGACGTGACGAACTTCGGATAGTGACGTGACTTACTTCGGATAATTGTGACGTACTTCGGATAGTGACGTGACGAACTTCGAATTATTGTGACGAACTTTGGATAGTGACGTGACGAACTTCGGATAATTGTGACGAACTTCGGATAGTGACGTGACGAACTTCGGATAGTGACGTGACGCACTTCGGATAATGCTATGACGAACTTCAGTGAATGACGAGATAAACTTCAGATAGTGACGTGACGAAATTCGGATTATTGTGTTGAACTTCAGATAATGACGTGACGAACTTCGGATAGTGCTGTGAATAATTTCGGACAGTGACGTGATGAACTTCAGATAATGACGTGACGAACTTCGGATAATTGTAACGAAATTCGGATAGTGACGGGACGAAATAAGGATAATGACGTGACGAACTTCGGATTATTGTGACGAACTTCAGAAAATGACGAGACGAACTTTGGTTAGTGACCTGACGAACTTCGAATGAAATGAAATGTAATGTAATGTTATGTTATGTTATGTTATGTTATGTTATGTTATGTTATGTTATGTTATGTTATGTTATGTTATGTTATGTTATGTTATGTTATGTTATGTTATGTTATGTTATGTTATGTTATGTTATGTTATGTTATGTTATGTTATGTTATGTTATGTTATGTTATGTTATGTTATGTTATGTTATGTTATGTTATGTTATGTTATGTTATGTTATGTTATGTTATGTGATGTGATGTGATGTGATGTGATGTGATGTGATGTGATGTGATGTGATGTGATGTGATGTGATGTGATGTGATGTGATGTGATGTGATGTGATGTGATGTGATGTGATGTGATGTGATGTGATGTGATGTGATGTGATGTGATGTGATGTGATGTGATGTGATGTGATGTGATGTGATGTGATGTGATGTGATGTGATGTGATGTGATGTGATGTGATGTGATGTGATGTGATGTGATGTGATGTGATGTGATGTGATGTGATGTGATGTGATGTGATGTGATGTGATGTGATGTGATGTGATGTGATGTGATGTGATGTGATGTGATGTGATGTGATGTGATGTGATGTGATGTGATGTGATGTGATGTGATGTGATGTGATGTGATGTGATGTGATGTGATGTGATGTGATGTGATGTGATGTGATGTGATGTGATGTGATGTGATGTGATGTGATGTGATGTGATGTGATGTGATGTGATGTGATGTGATGTGATGTGATGTGATGTGATGTGATGTGATGTGACGAAGTTCGGATATTGACGTGACGAAATTCGGATAGTGACGTTACAAACTTCGGATATTGACGTGACGAAATTCGAATAATGAAGAAGAAATTCGGATAGTGACGTGAAGAACTTCGGATAATTGTGACGAACTTCGGATAGTGACGTGACGAAATTGGGATAATTGTGACGAAATTCTAATAGTGACGTGACGAACTGCGGATTCTTGTGACAAACTTTGGATAGTGCTGTGACGAACTTCGAAAAATGACGTGACGAACTTCGGATAAAGACGTGACAAACTTCGGATAATTGTGACGTACTTCGGATAGTGACGTGACGAACTTCGGATTATTGTGACGAACTTCGGATAGTGACGTGACGAACTTCGGAAAATGACGTGACGAACTTCGGATAGTGACGTGACTTACTTCGGATAATTGTGACGTACTTCGGATAGTGACGTGACGAACTTCGAATTATTGTGACGAACTTTGGATAGTGACGTGACGAACTTCGGATAATTGTGACGAACTTCGGATAGTGACGTGACGAACTTCGGATAACTGTGACGAACTTCGGATAGTGACGTGACGAAATTCGGATTATTGTGACGAGTTTCGGATAGTGACGTGACGAACTTCGGATAGTGACGTTACGAAATTCGGATTATTGTGACGAACTTCGGATAATGACGTGACGAACTTCGGATAGTGCTGTGACAAATTTCGGATATTGACGTGACGAACTTCGGATATTTGTGACGAACTTCGGATAGTGACGTGACGAAATTCGGATTATTGTGACGAACTTCGGATAGTGACTTGACGAACTTCGGATTATTGTGACGAACTTCGGATAGTGACGTGACGAACTTCGGATAATTGTGACGAACTTCGGATAGTGACGTGACGAACTTCGGATTATTGTGACGAACTTTGGTTAGTGACGTGACGAAATTCGGATTATGCTGACGGATTATTGTGACGAACTTCGGATAATGACGTGACGAACTTCGGATAATTGTGATAAACTTCGGGTAGTGATGTGACGAAATTCGGATAATTGTGACGAACTTCGGATAGTGACGTGACGAAATTCGGATTATTGTGACGAACTTCGGATAGTGACGTGACGAACTTCGGATTATTGTGACGAACTTTGGTTAGTGACGTGACGAAATTCGGATTATGCTGACGGATTATTGTGACGAAGTTCGGATAGTGACGTGACGAAATTCGGATTATTGTGACGAACTTCGGAAAGTTACGTGACGAACTTCCGATTATTGTGACGAACTTTGGTTAGTGACCTGACGAACTTCGAATGAAATGAAATGTAATGTAATGTTATGTTATGTTATGTTATGTTATGTTATGTTATGTTATGTTATGTTATGTTATGTTATGTTATGTTATGTTATGTTATGTTATGTTATGTTATGTTATGTTATGTTATGTTATGTTATGTTATGTTATGTTATGTTATGTTATGTTATGTTATGTTATGTTATGTTATGTTATGTTATGTTATGTTATGTTATGTTATGTTATGTTATGTTATGTAATGTAATGTAATGTAATGTAATGTAATGTAATGTAATGTAATGTAATGTAATGTAATGTAATGTAATGTAATGTAATGTAATGTAATGTAATGTAATGTAATGTAATGTAATGTAATGTAATGTAATGTTATAAAATGAAGATGAATTGTGACGTGACACGAAATTCGTATAGTGACGTGACGAATTTCGGATAATTGTGACGAAATTCGGATTATTGTGACGAACTTCGGAAAGTGACGTGACGAACTTCGGATAATTGTGACGAACTTCGGATAGTGACGTGACGAACTTCGGAAAATGACGTGACGAACTTCGGATAGTGACGTGACTTACTTCGGATAATTGTGACGTACTTCGGATAGTGACGTGACGAACTTCGGATTATTGTGACGAACTTTAAATAGTGACGTGACGAACTTCGGATAATTGTGACATACTTCGGATAGTGACGTGACGAACTTCGGATAATTGTGACGAACTTCGGATAGTGACTTGACGAACTTCGGATTATTGTGACGAACTTTGGTTAGTGACGTGACGAAATTCGGATTATTGTGACGAGTTTCGGATAGTGACGTGACGAACTTCGGATAGTGACGTTACGAAATTCGGATTATTGTGACGAACTTCGGATAATGAAGTGACGAACTTCGGATAGTGCTGTGACAAATTTTGGATAGTGACGTGACAAACTTCAGATTATTGTGACAAATTTCGGATATTGACGTGACGAACTTCGGATAATTGTGACGAACTTCGGATAGTGACGTGACGAAATTCGGATTATTGTGACGAACTTCGGATAGTGACTTGACGAACTTCGGATTATTGTGACGAACTTCGGAAAATGACGTGACGAAATTCGGATAATTGTGACGAACTTCGGATAGTGACGTGACGAAATTGGGATAATTGTGACGAAATTCTGATAGTGACGTGACGAACTGCGGATTCTTGTGACAAACTTTGGATAGTGCTGTGACGAACTTCGGATAAAGACGTGACGAACTTCGGATAATTGTGACGTACTTCGGATAGTGACGTGACGAACTTCGGATTATTGTGACGAACTTCGGATAGTGACGTGACGAACTTTGGATAGTGTTGTAACGAATTTCGGAAAATGACGTGACGAACTTCCGATTATCGTGACGAACTTCGGATTATTGTGACGAAGTTCGGATAGTGACGTGACGAACTTCGGATAATTGTGACGAACTTCGGATAGTGACGTGACGAACTTCGGAAAATAACGTGACGAACTTCGGATAGTGACGTGACTTACTTCGGATAATTGTGACGTACTTCGGATAGTGACGTGACGAACTTCGAATTATTGTGACGAACTTTGGATAGTGACGTGACGAACTTCGGATAATTGTGACGAACTTCGGATAGTGACGTGACGAACTTCGGATAATTGTGACGAACTTCGGATAGTGACGTGACGAACTTCGGATTATTGTGACGAACTTTGGTTAGTGACGTGACGAAATTCGGATTATTTTGACGAGTTTCGGATAGTGACGTGACGAACTTCGGATAGTGACGTTACGAAATTCGGATTATTGTGACGAACTTCGGATAATGACGTGACGAACTTCGGATAGTGCTGTGACGAATTTTGGATAGTGACGTGACAAACTTCAGATTATTGTGACAAATTTCGGATATTGACGTGACGAACTTCGGATAATTGTGACGAACTTCGGATAGTGACGTGACGAAATTCGGATTATTGTGACGAACTTCGGATAGTAACTTGACGAACTTCGGATTATTGTGACGAACTTCGGATAGTGACGTGACGAACTTCGGATTATTGTGACGAACTTCGGATAGTGACGTGACGAACTTCGGATTATTGTGACGAACTTTGGTTAGTGACGTGACGAAATTCGGATTATGCTGACGGATTATTGTGACGAACTTCGGATAATGACGTGACGAACTTCGGATAATTGTGATAAACTTCGGGTAGTGATGTGACGAAATTCGGATAATTGTGACGAACTTCGGATAGTGCTGTGACGAACTTCGGATTATTGTGACAAACTTTGGTTAGTGACGTGACGAAATTCGGATTATTGTGACGTACTTCGGATAGTGACGTGACGAACTTCGGATTATTGTGACGAACTTCGGATAGTGACGTGACGAACTTTGGATAGTGCTGTAACGAATTTCGGAAAATGACGTGACGAACTTCCGATTATCGTGACGAACTTCGGATTATTGTGACGAAGTTCGGATAGTGACTTGACGAAATTCGGATAATTGTGACGAACTTCGGAAAGCTACGTGACGAACTTCGGATAGTGACGTTACGAAATTCGGATTATTGTGACGAACTTCGGATAATGACGTGACGAACTTCGGATAGTGCTGTGACGAATTTTGGATAGTGACGTGACAAACTTCAGATTATTGTGACAAATTTCGGATATTGACGTGACGAATTTCGGATAATTGTGACGAACTTCGGATAATTGTGACGAACTTCGGATAGTGACGTGACGAAATTCGGATTATTGTGACGAACTTCGGATAGTGACTTGACGAACTTCGGATTATTGTGACGAACTTCGGATAGTGACGTGACGAACTTCGGATAATTGTGACGAACTTCGGATAGTGACGTGACGAACTTCGGATTCTTGTGACAAACTTTGGATAGTGACGTGACGAAAATTGGATTATGCTGACGGATTATTGTGACGAACTTCGGATAGTGACGTGACGAACTTCGGATTACTGTGACGAACTTCGGATACTGACGTGACGAACTTCGGATTATTGTGACGAACTTCGGATAGTGACGTGACGAACTTCGGATGATTGTGACGAACTTCAAATAGTGACGTGACGAACTTCGGAAAATGACGTGACGAACTTCGGATAGTGACCTGACGAACTTCGAAAGAAATGAAATGTAATGTAATGTAATGTAATGTTATGTTATGTTATGTTATGTTATGTTATGTTATGTTATGTTATGTTATGTTATGTTATGTTATGTTATGTTATGTTATGTTATGTTATGTTATGTTATGTTATGTTATGTTATGTTATGTTATGTTATGTTATGTTATGTTATGTTATGTTATGTTATGTTATGTTATAGTATGTTATGTTATGTTATGTTATGTTATGTTATGTTATAAAATGAAGATGAATTGTGACGTGACACGAAATTCGTATAGTGACGTGACGAATTTCGGATAATTGTGACGAACTATGGAATACTGTGACGAACTCCGGATAGTGACGTGACGAACTTCGGATTATTGTGACGAACTTTGGTTAGTGACGTGACGAAATTCGGATTATTGTGACGTACTTCGGATAGTGACTTGACGAAATTCGGATAATTGTGACGAACTTCGGAAAGTTACGTGACGAACTTCAGATAGTGACGTTACGAAATTCGGATTATTGTGACGAACTTCGGAAAGTTACGTGACGAACTTCCGATTATTGTGACGAACTTTGGTTAGTGACCTGACGAACTTCGAATGAAATGAAATGTAATGTAATGTTATGTAATGTTATGTAATGTTATGTTATGTTATGTTATGTTATGTTATGTTATGTTATGTTATGTTATGTTATGTTATGTTATGTTATGTAATGTTATGTTATGTTATGTTATGTTATGTTATGTTGTGTTGTGTTGTGTTGTGTTGTGTTGTGTTGTGTTGTGTTGTGTTGTGTTGTGTTGTGTTGTGTTGTGTTGTGTTGTGTTGTGTTGTGTTGTGTTGTGTTGTGTTGTGTTGTGTTGTGTTGTGTTGTGTTGTGTTGTGTTGTGTTGTGTTGTGTTGTGTTGTGTTGTGTTGTGTTGTGTTGTGTTGTGTTGTGTTGTGTTGTGTTGTGTTGTGTTGTGTTGTGTTGTGTTGTGTTGTGTTGTGTTGTGTTGTGTTGTGTTGTGTTGTGTTGTGTTGTGTTGTGTTGTGTTGTGTTGTGTTGTGTTGTGTTGTGTTGTGTTGTGTTGTGTTGTGTTGTGTTGTGTTGTGTTGTGTTGTGTTGTGTTGTGTTGTGTTGTGTTGTGTTGTGTTGTGTTGTGTTGTGTTGTGTTGTGTTGTGTTGTGTTGTGTTGTGTTGTGTTGTGTTGTGTTGTGTTGTGTTGTGTTGTGTTGTGTTGTGTTGTGTTGTGTTGTGTTGTGTTGTGTTGTGTTGTGTTGTGTTGTGTTGTGTTGTGTTGTGTTGTGTTGTGTTGTGTTGTGTTGTGTTGTGTTGTGTTGTGTTGTGTTGTGTTGTGTTGTGTTGTGTTGTGTTGTGTTGTGTTGTGTTGTGTTGTGTTATGTTATGTTATGTTATGTTATGTTATGTTATGTTATGTTATAAAATGAAGTTGAATTGTGACGTGACACGAAATTCGTATAGTGACGTGACGAATTTCGGATAATTGTGACGAACTATGGAATACTGTGACGAACTCCGGATAGTGACGTGACGAACTTCGGATTATTGTGACGAACTTTGGTTAGTGACGTGACGAAATTCGGATTATTGTGACGTACTTCGGATAGTGACTTGACGAAATTCGGATAATTGTGACGGTTCGGATATTATGTTATGTTATGTTATGTTATGTTATGTTATGTTATGTTATGTTATGTTATGTTATGTTATGTTATGTTATGTTATGTTATGTTATGTTATGTTATGTTATGTTATGTTATGTTATGTTATGTTATGTTATGTTATGTTATGTTATGTTATGTTATGTTATGTGATGTGATGTGATGTGATGTGATGTGATGTGATGTGATGTGATGTGATGTGATGTGATGTGATGTGATGTGATGTGATGTGATGTGATGTGATGTGATGTGATGTGATGTGATGTGATGTGATGTGATGTGATGTGATGTGATGTGATGTGATGTGATGTGATGTGATGTGATGTGATGTGATGTGATGTGATGTGATGTGATGTGATGTGATGTGATGTGATGTGATGTGATGTGATGTGATGTGATGTGATGTGATGTGATGTGATGTGATGTGATGTGATGTGATGTGATGTGATGTGATGTGATGTGATGTGATGTGATGTGATGTGATGTGATGTGATGTGATGTGATGTGATGTGATGTGATGTGATGTGATGTGATGTGATGTGATGTGATGTGATGTGATGTGATGTGATGTGATGTGATGTGATGTGATGTGATGTGATGTGATTTGATGTGATGTGATGTGATGTGATGTGATGTGATGTGATGTGATGTGATGTGATGTGATGTGATGTGATGTGATGTGATGTGATGTGATGTGACGAAGTTCGGATATTGACGTGACGAAATTCGGATAGTGACGTTACAAACTTCGGATATTGACGTGACGAAATTCGAATAATGAAGAAGAAATTCGGATAGTGACGTGAAGAACTTCGGATAATTGTGACGAACTTCGGATAGTGACGTGACGAAATTGGGATAATTGTGACGAAATTCTAATAGTGACGTGACGAACTGCGGATTCTTGTGACAAACTTTGGATAGTGCTGTGACGAACTTCGAAAAATGACGTGACGAACTTCGGATAAAGACGTGACAAACTTCGGATAATTGTGACGTACTTCGGATAGTGACGTGACGAACTTCGGATTATTGTGACGAACTTCGGATAGTGACGTGACGAACTTCGGAAAATGACGTGACGAACTTCGGATAGTGACGTGACTTACTTCGGATAATTGTGACGTACTTCGGATAGTGACGTGACGACCTTCGAATTATTGTGACGAACTTTGGATAGTGACGTGACGAACTTCGGATAATTGTGACGAACTTCGGATAGTGACGTGACGAACTTCGGATAATTGTGACGAACTTCGGATAGTGACGTGACGAAATTCGGATTATTGTGACGAGTTTCGGATAGTGACGTGACGAACTTCGGATAGTGACGTTACGAAATTCGGATTATTGTGACGAACTTCGGATAATGACGTGACGAACTTCGGATAGTGCTGTGACAAATTTCGGATATTGACGTGACGAACTTCGGATATTTGTGACGAACTTCGGATAGTGACGTGACGAAATTCGGATTATTGTGACGAACTTCGGATAGTGACTTGACGAACTTCGGATTATTGTGACGAACTTCGGATAGTGACGTGACGAACTTCGGATAATTGTGACGAACTTCGGATAGTGACGTGACGAACTTCGGATTATTGTGACGAACTTTGGTTAGTGACGTGACGAAATTCGGATTATCGGATTATTGTGACGAACTTCGGATAATGACGTGACGAACTTCGGATAATTGTGATAAACTTCGGGTAGTGATGTGACGAAATTCGGATAATTGTGACGAACTTCGGATAGTGACGTGACGAAATTCGGATTATTGTGACGAACTTCGGATAGTGACGTGACGAACTTCGGATTATTGTGACGAACTTTGGTTAGTGACGTGACGAAATTCGGATTATGCTGACGGATTATTGTGACGAAGTTCGGATAGTGACGTGACGAAATTCGGATTATTGTGACGAACTTCGGAAAGTTACGTGACGAACTTCCGATTATTGTGACGAACTTTGGTTAGTGACCTGACGAACTTCGAATGAAATGAAATGTAATGTAATGTTATGTTATGTTATGTTATGTTATGTTATGTTATGTTATGTTATGTTATGTTATGTAATGTAATGTAATGTAATGTAATGTAATGTAATGTAATGTAATGTAATGTAATGTAATGTAATGTAATGTAATGTAATGTAATGTAATGTAATGTAATGTAATGTAATGTAATGTAATGTAATGTAATGTAATGTAATGTAATGTAATGTAATGTAATGTAATGTAATGTAATGTAATGTAATGTAATGTAATGTAATGTAATGTAATGTAATGTAATGTAATGTAATGTAATGTAATGTAATGTAATGTAATGTAATGTAATGTAATGTAATGTAATGTAATGTAATGTAATGTAATGTAATGTAATGTAATGTAATGTAATGTAATGTAATGTAATGTAATGTAATGTAATGTAATGTAATGTAATGTAATGTAATGTAATGTAATGTAATGTAATGTAATGTAATGTAATGTAATGTAATGTTATAAAATGAAGATGAATTGTGACGTGACACGAAATTCGTATAGTGACGTGACGAATTTCGGATAATTGTGACGAAATTCGGATTATTGTGACGAACTTCGGAAAGTGACGTGACGAACTTCGGATAATTGTGACGAACTTCGGATAGTGACGTGACGAACTTCGGAAAATGACGTGACGAACTTCGGATAGTGACTTGACGAACTTCGGATTATTGTGACGAACTTCGGATAGTGACGTGACGAACTTCGGATAATTGTGACGAACTTCGGATAGTGACGTGACGAACTTCGGATTATTGTGACGAACTTTGGTTAGTGACCTGACGAACTTCGAATGAAATGAAATGTAATGTAATGTTATGTAATGTTATGTAATGTTATGTTATGTTATGTTATGTTATGTTATGTTATGTTATGTTATGTTATGTTATGTTATGTAATGTTATATTATGTTATGTTATGTTATGTTATGTTATGTTGTGTTGTGTTGTGTTGTGTTGTGTTGTGTTGTGTTGTGTTGTGTTGTGTTGTGTTGTGTTGTGTTGTGTTGTGTTGTGTTGTGTTGTGTTGTGTTGTGTTGTGTTGTGTTGTGTTGTGTTGTGTTGTGTTGTGTTGTGTTGTGTTGTGTTGTGTTGTGTTGTGTTGTGTTGTGTTGTGTTGTGTTGTGTTGTGTTGTGTTGTGTTGTGTTGTGTTGTGTTGTGTTGTGTTGTGTTGTGTTGTGTTGTGTTGTGTTGTGTTGTGTTGTGTTGTGTTGTGTTGTGTTGTGTTGTGTTGTGTTGTGTTGTGTTGTGTTGTGTTGTGTTGTGTTGTGTTGTGTTGTGTTGTGTTGTGTTGTGTTGTGTTGTGTTGTGTTGTGTTGTGTTGTGTTGTGTTGTGTTGTGTTGTGTTGTGTTGTGTTGTGTTGTGTTGTGTTGTGTTGTGTTGTGTTGTGTTGTGTTGTGTTGTGTTGTGTTGTGTTGTGTTGTGTTGTGTTGTGTTGTGTTGTGTTGTGTTGTGTTGTGTTGTGTTGTGTTGTGTTGTGTTGTGTTGTGTTGTGTTGTGTTGTGTTGTGTTGTGTTGTGTTGTGTTGTGTTGTGTTGTGTTGTGTTGTGTTGTGTTGTGTTGTGTTGTGTTGTGTTGTGTTGTGTTGTGTTGTGTTGTGTTGTGTTGTGTTGTGTTGTGTTGTGTTGTGTTGTGTTGTGTTGTGTTGTGTTGTGTTGTGTTATGTTATGTTATGTTATGTTATGTTATGTTATAAAATGAAGTTGAATTGTGACGTGACACGAAATTCGTATAGTGACGTGACGAATTTCGGATAATTGTGACGAACTATGGAATACTGTGACGAACTCCGGATAGTGACGTGACGAACTTCGGATTATTGTGACGAACTTTGGTTAGTGACGTGACGAAATTCGGATTATTGTGACGTACTTCGGATAGTGACTTGACGAAATTCGGATAATTGTGACGAACTTCGGAAAGTTACGTGACGAACTTCCGATTATTGTGACGAACTTTGGTTAGTGACCTGACGAACTTCGAATGAAATGAAATGTAATGTAATGTAATGTTATGTTATATTATGTTATGTTATGTTATGTTATGTTATGTTATGTTATGTTATGTTATGTTATGTTATGTTATGTTATGTTATGTTATGTTATGTTATGTTATGTTATGTTATGTTATGTTATGTTATGTTATGTTATGTTATGTTATGTTATGTTATGTTATGTTATGTTATGTTATGTTATGTTATGTTATGTTATGTTATGTTATGTTATGTTATGTTATGTTATGTTATGTTATGTTATGTTATGTGATGTGATGTGATGTGATGTGATGTGATGTGATGTGATGTGATGTGATGTGATGTGATGTGATGTGATGTGATGTGATGTGATGTGATGTGATGTGATGTGATGTGATGTGATGTGATGTGATGTGATGTGATGTGATGTGATGTGATGTGATGTGATGTGATGTGATGTGATGTGATGTGATGTGATGTGATGTGATGTGATGTGATGTGATGTGATGTGATGTGATGTGATGTGATGTGATGTGATGTGATGTGATGTGATGTGATGTGATGTGATGTGATGTGATGTGATGTGATGTGATGTGATGTGATGTGATGTGATGTGATGTGATGTGATGTGATGTGATGTGATGTGATGTGATGTGATGTGATGTGATGTGATGTGATGTGATGTGATGTGATGTGATGTGATGTGATGTGATGTGATGTGATGTGATGTGATGTGATGTGATGTGATGTGATGTGATGTGATGTGATGTGATGTGATGTGATGTGATGTGATGTGATGTGATGTGACGAAGTTCGGATATTGACGTGACGAAATTCGGATAGTGACGTTACAAACTTCGGATATTGACGTGACGAAATTCGAATAATGAAGAAGAAATTCGGATAGTGACGTGAAGAACTTCGGATAATTGTGACGAACTTCGGATAGTGACGTGACGAAATTGGGATAATTGTGACGAAATTCTAATAGTGACGTGACGAACTGCGGATTCTTGTGACAAACTTTGGATAGTGCTGTGACGAACTTCGAAAAATGACGTGACGAACTTCGGATAAAGACGTGACAAACTTCGGATAATTGTGACGTACTTCGGATAGTGACGTGACGAACTTCGGATTATTGTGACGAACTTCGGATAGTGACGTGACGAACTTCGGAAAATGACGTGACGAACTTCGGATAGTGACGTGACTTACTTCGGATAATTGTGACGTACTTCGGATAGTGACGTGACGACCTTCGAATTATTGTGACGAACTTTGGATAGTGACGTGACGAACTTCGGATAATTGTGACGAACTTCGGATAGTGACGTGACGAACTTCGGATAATTGTGACGAACTTCGGATAGTGACGTGACGAAATTCGGATTATTGTGACGAGTTTCGGATAGTGACGTGACGAACTTCGGATAGTGACGTTACGAAATTCGGATTATTGTGACGAACTTCGGATAATGACGTGACGAACTTCGGATAGTGCTGTGACAAATTTCGGATATTGACGTGACGAACTTCGGATATTTGTGACGAACTTCGGATAGTGACGTGACGAAATTCGGATTATTGTGACGAACTTCGGATAGTGACTTGACGAACTTCGGATTATTGTGACGAACTTCGGATAGTGACGTGACGAACTTCGGATAATTGTGACGAACTTCGGATAGTGACGTGACGAACTTCGGATTATTGTGACGAACTTTGGTTAGTGACGTGACGAAATTCGGATTATGCTGACGGATTATTGTGACGAACTTCGGATAATGACGTGACGAACTTCGGATAATTGTGATAAACTTCGGGTAGTGATGTGACGAAATTCGGATAATTGTGACGAACTTCGGATAGTGACGTGACGAAATTCGGATTATTGTGACGAACTTCGGATAGTGTCGTGACGCGGATTATTGTGACGAACTTTGGTTAGTGACGTGACGAAATTCGGATTATGCTGACGGATTATTGTGACGAAGTTCGGATAGTGACGTGACGAAATTCGGATTATTGTGACGAACTTCGGAAAGTTACGTGACGAACTTCCGATTATTGTGACGAACTTTGGTTAGTGACCTGACGAACTTCGAATGAAATGAAATGTAATGTAATGTTATGTTATGTTATGTTATGTTATGTTATGTAATGTAATGTAATGTAATGTAATGTAATGTAATGTAATGTAATGTAATGTAATGTAATGTAATGTAATGTAATGTAATGTAATGTAATGTAATGTAATGTAATGTAATGTAATGTAATGTAATGTAATGTAATGTAATGTAATGTAATGTAATGTAATGTAATGTAATGTAATGTAATGTAATGTAATGTAATGTAATGTAATGTAATGTAATGTAATGTAATGTAATGTAATGTAATGTAATGTAATGTAATGTAATGTAATGTAATGTAATGTAATGTAATGTAATGTAATGTAATGTAATGTAATGTAATGTAATGTAATGTAATGTAATGTAATGTAATGTAATGTAATGTAATGTAATGTTATAAAATGAAGATGAATTGTGACGTGACACGAAATTCGTATAGTGACGTGACGAATTTCGGATAATTGTGACGAAATTCGGATTATTGTGACGAACTTCGGAAAGTGACGTGACGAACTTCGGATAATTGTGACGAACTTCGGATAGTGACGTGACGAACTTCGGAAAATGACGTGACGAACTTCGGATAGTGACTTGACGAACTTCGGATTATTGTGACGAACTTCGGATAGTGACGTGACGAACTTCGGATAATTGTGACGAACTTCGGATAGTGACGTGACGAACTTCGGATTATTGTGACGAACTTTGGTTAGTGACGTGACGAAATTCGGATTATTGTGACGAACTTCGGATAGTGCCGTGACAAAATTCGGATAATGACGTGACGAACTTCCGATTATTGTGACGAACTTTGGTTAGTGACCTGACGAACTTCGAATGAAATGAAATGTAATGTAATGTTATGTTATGTTATGTTATGTTATGTTATGTTATGTTATGTTATGTTATGTTATGTTATGTTATGTTATGTTATGTTATGTTATGTTATGTTATGTAATGTAATGTAATGTAATGTAATGTAATGTAATGTAATGTAATGTAATGTAATGTAATGTAATGTAATGTAATGTAATGTAATGTAATGTAATGTAATGTAATGTAATGTAATGTAATGTAATGTAATGTAATGTAATGTAATGTAATGTAATGTAATGTAATGTAATGTAATGTAATGTAATGTAATGTAATGTAATGTAATGTAATGTAATGTAATGTAATGTAATGTAATGTAATGTAATGTAATGTAATGTAATGTAATGTAATGTAATGTAATGTAATGTAATGTAATGTAATGTAATGTAATGTAATGTAATGTAATGTAATGTAATGTAATGTAATGTAATGTAATGTAATGTAATGTAATGTTATAAAATGAAGATGCATTGTGACATGACACGAAATTCGTATAGTGACGTGACGAATTTCGAATAATTGTGACGAAATTCGGATTATTGTGACGAACTTCGGATAGTGACGTGACGAACTTCGAATTATTGTGACGAACTTCGGATAGTGCCGTGACAAAATTCGTATAATGACGTGACGAACTTCAGATTATTGTAACGAACTTCGGATAGTGACGTGACGAAATTCGGATAGTGACGTGACGAATTTCGGATTATTGTAACGAAATTCGGATTATTGTGACGAACTTTGGATTATTGTGACGAACTTCGGATAGTGACGCGACGAACTTCGGATTATTGTGACGAACTTCGGATAGTGACGTGACGAACTTCGGATTATTGTGACGAACTTTGGTTAGTGACGTGACGAAATTCGGATTATGCTGACGGATTATTGTGACGAAGTTCGGATAGTGACGTGACGAAATTCGGATTATTGTGACGAAGTTCGGAAAGTTACGTGACGAACTTCCGATTATTGTGACGAACTTAGTGACCTGACGAACTTCGAATGAAATGAAATGTAATGTAATGTAATGTTATGTAATGTTATGTTATGTTATGTTATGTTATGTTATGTTATGTTATGTTATGTTATGTTATGTTATGTTATGTTATGTTATGTTATGTTATGTTATGTTATGTTATGTTATGTTATGTTATGTTATGTTATGTTATGTTATGTTATGTTATGTTATGTTATGTTATGTTATGTTATGTTATGTTATGTTATGTTATGTTATGTTATGTTATGTTATGTTATGTTATGTTATGTTATGTTATGTTATGTTATGTTATGTTATGTTATGTTATGTTATGTTATGTTATGTTATGTTATGTTATGTTATGTTATGTTATGTTATGTTATGTTATGTTATGTTATGTTATGTTATGTTATGTTATGTTATGTTATGTTATGTTATGTAATGTAATGTAATGTAATGTAATGTAATGTAATGTAATGTAATGTAATGTAATGTAATGTAATGTAATGTAATGTAATGTAATGTAATGTAATGTAATGTAATGTAATGTAATGTAATGTAATGTAATGTAATGTAATGTAATGTAATGTAATGTAATGTAATGTAATGTAATGTAATGTAATGTAATGTAATGTAATGTAATGTAATGTAATGTAATGTAATGTAATGTAATGTAATGTAATGTAATGTAATGTTATAAAATGAAGATGAATTGTGACGTGACACGAAATTCGTATAGTGACGTGACGAATTTCGGATAATTGTGACGAAATTCGGATTATTGTGACGAACTTCGGAAAGTGACGTGACGAACTTCGGATAATTGTGACGAACTTCGGATAGTGACGTGACGAACTTCGGAAAATGACGTGACGAACTTCGGATAGTGACGTGACTTACTTCGGATAATTGTGACGTACTTCGGATAGTGACGTGACGAACTTCGGATTATTGTGACGAACTTTAAATAGTGACGTGACGAACTTCGGATAATTGTGACGAACTTCGGATAGTGACGTGACGAACTTCGGATAATTGTGACGAACTTCGGATAGTGACTTGACGAACTTCGGATTATTGTGACGAACTTTGGTTAGTGACGTGACGAAATTCGGATTATTGTGACGAGTTTCGGATAGTGACGTGACGAACTTCGGATAGTGACGTTACGAAATTCGGATTATTGTGACGAACTTCGGATAATGACGTGACGAACTTCGGATAGTGCTGTGACAAATTTTGGATAGTGACGTGACAAACTTCAGATTATTGTGACAAATTTCGGATATTGACGTGACGAACTTCGGATAATTGTGACGAACTTCGGATAGTGACGTGACGAAATTCGGATTATTGTGACGAACTTCGGATAGTGACTTGACGAACTTCGGATTATTGTGACGAACTTCGGAAAATGACGTGACGAAATTCGGATAATTGTGACGAACTTCGGATAGTGACGTGACGAAATTGGGATAATTGTGACGAAATTCTGATAGTGACGTGACGAACTGCGGATTCTTGTGACAAACTTTGGATAGTGCTGTGACGAACTTCGGATAAAGACGTGACGAACTTCGGATAATTGTGACGTACTTCGGATAGTGACGTGACGAACTTCGGATTATTGTGACGAACTTCGGATAGTGACGTGACGAACTTTGGATAGTGTTGTAACGAATTTCGGAAAATGACGTGACGAACTTCCGATTATCGTGACGAACTTCGGATTATTGTGACGAAGTTCGGATAGTGACGTGACGAACTTCGGATAATTGTGACGAACTTCGGATAGTGACGTGACGAACTTCGGAAAATAACGTGACGAACTTCGGATAGTGACGTGACTTACTTCGGATAATTGTGACGTACTTCGGATAGTGACGTGACGAACTTCGAATTATTGTGACGAACTTTGGATAGTGACGTGACGAACTTCGGATAATTGTGACGAACTTCGGATAGTGACGTGACGAACTTCGGATAATTGTGACGAACTTCGGATAGTGACGTGACGAACTTCGGATTATTGTGACGAACTTTGGTTAGTGACGTGACGAAATTCGGATTATTTTGACGAGTTTCGGATAGTGACGTGACGAACTTCGGATAGTGACGTTACGAAATTCGGATTATTGTGACGAACTTCGGATAATGACGTGACGAACTTCGGATAGTGCTGTGACGAATTTTGGATAGTGACGTGACAAACTTCAGATTATTGTGACAAATTTCGGATATTGACGTGACGAACTTCGGATAATTGTGACGAACTTCGGATAGTGACGTGACGAAATTCGGATTATTGTGACGAACTTCGGATAGTAACTTGACGAACTTCGGATTATTGTGACGAACTTCGGATAGTGACGTGACGAACTTCGGATAATTGTGACGAACTTCGGATAGTGACGTGACGAACTTCGGATTATTGTGACGAACTTTGGTTAGTGACGTGACGAAATTCGGATTATGCTGACGGATTATTGTGACGAACTTCGGATAATGACGTGACGAACTTCGGATAATTGTGATAAACTTCGGGTAGTGATGTGACGAAATTCAGATAATTGTGACGAACTTCGGATAGTGCTGTGACGAACTTCGGATTATTGTGACAAACTTTGGTTAGTGACGTGACGAAATTCGGATTATTGTGACGTACTTCGGATAGTGACGTGACGAACTTCGGATTATTTTTTTTTTTTTTTTATTTTATTTATTTATTGACCAACTTATACTAACAGTTTAATACTACACATATAACTTATAGGTCTAATGTAACATAAAATCTAAATATAACGTTGTGCTCAATATGCATATAAGATAAATATTTATAATTATGAGTAAATAGACAAAAAATTAAAACTTAAAATTAAGACACATTTATAGATGTAGGTTGACATGCAAGAGAAAAATAATAAAAAATCATAAAAATTTAGGAAGAGGAGATAGTGCTGGGAGTGGCAATAGACTCCAGGTAACAGTTGGCAGTTGCCAGGACACTTATTTCAGTGCTTGTAAATGCATCGAGCGATGCATCATACTCTAGTATTTTATTAATGAGGGAAAGGGCTAAGTGCAAGGAACTGGTTTTTAGAGTCACAGAACTAGTTTGTGGGACTGAAAATAGAGGACGCTGGCGGGGGCGCAACGTATGCCTGATAGGTAACGGAACGTTAATAGAGACGTTTTCAAGTAAGGGAGGATTTAATAGGGTACCCTGAATTAAGCGGATAAAGTATCTCACAAGCATTAGATTTCTCCTAACCTCTAAACTTTGGTATGTAACCATTCCTAATAAAAATGGTGTTGGATACAAATACGGGTAATATCCATATAGCTTTAAGTAAAGATACCGAATAAAAGATTTCTGTAATCGCTCAATAAGTAGCGTGTATTTTTTCTCATGAGGGTTCCAAATAACACAATTAGTTTCTAGTAAACTACGGATGAAAGAGTTGTACAGTATTGTAATAGCCTGTCTATTGCTAAATATTTTCGATTGTCGTAAGACAAAGCCAAGATTTTTACGGGATTTATTACAAGTTTGTATTATGTGTTGGTTAAAAGTGAGGTCCGGGTCAAAGTAGGTGCCAAGATCACGTACTGTAAATACACGCTTCAGGGTTTCATTGTGTAACACGTAGGTGTTATGTATGGGTTTCTTGGCTTTTGTGTAGGACATGATAGAGCATTTACTGATATTGAGGCTGAGATTGTTATCAGTGCTCCATTTGTGAATGTTGTCGATGTCGTGTTGAAGTGTGACCGTGTCAGCGACACTAGTTATTGGAAGAGCAACTTTGATATCATCAGCGAACATGAGTACTGTGGCGTGCTTTACATATGTTGGAAGATCATTGACAACTATTAGAAAGAATAGGGGCCCAAGGTTAGTGCCCTGTCCTATGCCAGATGTAACTGAATAGACTTCCGAATTGATATTCTTATAGGTGATGTATTGCTTGCGGCCATTCAGATAATTTGCGAAGAATTTCAGCAGCGCCTCTGAGAAACCAGCGATTGCCATCTTACCTAAAAGTATATCATTATCCACCCGATCAAATGCCTTTTGAAAATCAAAATATGCTACATCGACCTGTTTTTTTTCATTAATATTTTTAGCTAAAAGAGTTGTAATATTGAGAAGGTTAGATGTAGTGGAACGATTTGGCAAAAACCCGTGTTGTTCCTCAGCAAACCACCGCTGTAGTCCAGTACATATTATTTTATGAAGAACCGCTTCGAACACTTTGCCAAATATGGATAAGACAGCTATCGGTCTATAATTATGGATGTCACTTTTTAGTCCGCTTTTATGTACTGGTAATACTTTAGATAATTTCCATACTGATGGATACGTGTTAGTTTTAATAGACAAGTTAAAAATAAATTGCAAAGGCAGTTTGAAGATTTCACAGCCATCTTTAACCAAGTACTGCGGTATTCCGTCAGGGCCTTGGGTAGATTTAGGTGGCAGCCGCGCAATAGCACTACGAACTTCTGACTCTTCAATGTGACCAATATTCAAAATTCGCGATATGCTTTCCGGACATTTATTTGCGGCTGAACATGCGCGCTCAACATTCAATGATGGCAGGTTAGGCAGAAAAACGCTGCTAAAATATTTCGAAAAAGCAGCCGCGATTTGTGTGGGTGACATGCTACCAAAGGTGGCTTGTTCATTATTTTGCCTGCTCTCACTTACGAAACTCCAGAAGGTTTTCGGGTCCCGTTTTATGTTTGACTCGATGCAGTTGGTGTATGTAGCAAAATCTGACTCAGTACTGCGTTTTACTAAACGTCTATAATAGGTAAAGAAGGCGTAGTAAAGTTGGCTATTGTTGTTTTGTTTATAGAGTTTGTGATAATGAATTTTAAGTTTATTTAGTTCAATAGTATCAGATGTAAACCATTTCGGGTAAGACAATCGCAATGCTTTTGTTTTTTTAGGTGGGACAGTTTGAGAAATTATATTATTAATTAACTTATAAAAGACCTCAGCAGCCATGTTAACATCGGTGCATGCATAAACTGGTTCCCAGTCGATTCCAGCCAGTTCGGAGTATAATACCATAAAGTCGGCTTTACGGAAGTTACGCTCTATCGTTGTACTAGTTGCGTTGATTGAACAAGGGGTAAATTGGTTAATAATGGTACTAGTGTAAGGTGTGCTAATACTAAGAGAGATGTCCAAAGGTTTGTGATGCATTTCAGGAGATACAATACCAGAGCATGATGAAACGCAAACGTCAGCCACATATGAGTTAACTAGTATTAAATCCAGCATTCTACCAAGATCATTAAATATTACATTTTTCTGAAATAAATTGCATTCTGAGAGAAACAGTTCAAACTCATTACGTATGGTTACACTAGCAGAATTAAGATTAAAATCTCCTACAATAATTAGTGGTAGCTTAAAATTATTATGTAATACTGTTCTTAGGCAGTTAAATATAGAATAATATCTAGAATCAGGTACATTAGGTGGTAGGTAGATAATACAGCAAGCGAAGCGTATACGACCTTTGGTAACTATTGCACAGATGATTTCGTCGTATTTTTCAGGCTTACAGTCCAACAGCGTCAGCGAGTAGGGTGAGCGAGCAGCGAGTAATACTCCACCCCCTCCCCGGCCGACACGGTCACAGCGCAGCACGGCGTAATCTTGCGGGAATACCTCCGAGTCAAACACACTTTCGTCAAGCCGGGTTTCGGTTAGGGCTAATAAATTGTTAGGGAAAGTGTGCAGTATGTTTTTAGTCTCAGAGCGTCTTGACTTCAATCCACGAACATTCTGATAGAAAATAAAATCTAGTTTTTTAGTTTTCATCACGAAAAAATGTCTCGTCTGGAGACTTCTTGTTCTTACTTCGATATGTATACCATTCCTGGAGTGATGTGTTAGTTGGCCAGTTATTTGGAGATACATAGAAATCGAACAGATGCACCGGGACTCCAACTATAAAGCAGTTATGTCTGCTATGCTCAGGATCGGGCTTCTTTACCGTGAATGATTCTATGTTTGGATGCTTTTTTTGTAGGTAACTACGGATGTTCTCAACAGATACATCCGGGTGGAAATTCCAAGCATGAATGTATTTAACTGGGACCAGGGTTCTAAGATCGTCATCTGCAAGGCCAGTGGCGCGTATCACTGACCGGCGCGGTCGTTGTTGCACTTTTCCCGTTGTAAAAACCCTAGTCTTGTATCTGTTTGCAGGTTGATTTTCGCTATCCATTGGTGGCGTTGATGGCAGATTTAACGCTGGCGGCGGTGGTGGCTGCGAACTTGAATACTGCTGAAGCGAAACTATCGGTTCTGGGAGGTCAACAGACGCGCGTTGATTATTATTCAGCTTATTTATTTGAATATTATGAGATAAGGTTTCATTATCAGTTATAACTTTCTCGATTAGGTCAATTCGCTGCTTTGCCATCATAATTTCGCAGCTATAATCTCTCATTTCTAAATCAGTTATGCGCTTGGTATTTTCATCACAGTGCAGCTGCAATGTCGCTTGAGCGCTAGAAGCAATATCATTTGCTATCAACAGCTTGTCTACATCTGTTCGAAGGACATTATATTTACTATGGAGATTGTCTATAGAAAGTTTTATATCATTTAAATTTTCAGAAATTCCTGTTATGGATGATTCTTGCGCCTGATATCTATTTACGCTCTCTTCACGGAAAGCACGTAGTTCCAATAAGACAGTTTCCAGGGTGCAATCGTACGCACACGGGCTGGAGGTGTTGTGTGGAGATGACGTTACATGTGTTTTCCGTCTTATTGTTATATTATCTGTTTCGTCCGGGTATATATGCTGAAGATTACAGGTATTTATGGTTTCAGGCAAGTTTTCAGCGCGCGGTGGTAGCATGGGGCTAGCCAAGGTGGCAGAATTTATTAGTTTTGGTTTTTTACATCGACATTCATGACAAATCCAGCTATTTTTACTTTCACTTGTCATTTGTGTGAAATGTTTCTGCAACACATTAGCACACTCCAAATCATATGGGTAATTACATTTTGAACATGCTAGGAATAAGCAATTTTCTATAAGTTGTTTACAACCAGCACAAACTAATGACATCTTGCGGAGAAACGTAACAACTTAAGACAAACTTCGATAGATAGGTGAGCGGTAATCGCAGGTTCCAGGAAGTTAAATTAATATTCAAAGTTTCTTGTAGATGGCGTTATTATCTTCATTTATTTTAAAAGTTTTAGTGTCACCTGTGTAATTAACGCAATTGTAAACACAAAAAGTGCGCTTGTGCACTGGGATGCGAACTTAGGCTCAGTGGTATAGCAGGCAGCAATGGAAAACTTCGACTACATTGGCCACACTATGTGTTGTTGAAATTAATGTTCTATTACTTAACAAGGTTTGAATTTGGAAAAAGAACGTTGGTAGTTTGAATTTGCTTGGACTTTGAACCACTGTTTGACTTTTATTTTTCACTTGTTCTTTATTTTTTGTTTTGGATCTATTTCAGTTTAAAACTTCATCAAGCACTTTTGTCTTACGTTTCACTGATTTAACACTGCTTTTATTGAAAGGTTCATTATGTTTACTATTCACTGATAATACAAAACTGTCTCAGGGTTGGCACAATGTTGAAAGTTAAAATTACTCATCAATTCAGTTCTTTGCGTTGAGATAACACTCACACCGATCACCAAGACCTTAGATATTAGATATTAAACAAAATCAGGTTAATATATTATGTTTTGAATTTATAAATGAGAAAAACTATAGGAGCACAATGTTTACGTGACGGACAGCGCCATCTATCTACGACGTGAACGACCTGACGAACTTCGAATGAAATGAAATGTAATGTAATGTAATGTTATGTTATGTTATGTTATGTTATGTTATGTTATGTTATGTTATGTTATGTTATGTTATGTTATGTTATGTTATGTTATGTTATGTTATGTTATGTTATGTTATGTTATGTTATGTTATGTTATGTTATGTAATGTTATGTTATGTTATGTTATGTTATGTTATGTTATGTTATGTTATGTTATGTTATGTTATGTTATGTTATGTTATGTTATGTTATGTTATGTTATGTTATGTTATGTTATGTTATGTTATAAAATGAAGATGAATTGTGACGTGACACGAAATTCGTATAGTGACGTGACGAATTTCGGATAATTGTGACGAACTATGGAATACTGTGACGAACTCCGGATAGTGACGTGACGAACTTCGGATTATTGTGACGAACTTTGGTTAGTGACGTGACGAAATTCGGATTATTGTGACGTACTTCGGATAGTGACTTGACGAAATTCGGATAATTGTGACGAACTTCGGAAAGTTACGTGACGAACTTCAGATAGTGACGTTACGAAATTCGGATTATTGTGACGAACTTCGGAAAGTTACGTGACGAACTTCCGATTATTGTGACGAACTTTGGTTAGTGACCTGACGAACTTCGAATGAAATGAAATGTAATGTAATGTAATGTTATGTAATGTTATGTAATGTTATGTTATGTTATGTTATGTTATGTAATGTTATGTTATGTTATGTTATGTTATGTTATGTTATGTTATGTTGTGTTGTGTTGTGTTGTGTTGTGTTGTGTTGTGTTGTGTTGTGTTGTGTTGTGTTGTGTTGTGTTGTGTTGTGTTGTGTTGTGTTGTGTTGTGTTGTGTTGTGTTGTGTTGTGTTGTGTTGTGTTGTGTTGTGTTGTGTTGTGTTGTGTTGTGTTGTGTTGTGTTGTGTTGTGTTGTGTTGTGTTGTGTTGTGTTGTGTTGTGTTGTGTTGTGTTGTGTTGTGTTGTGTTGTGTTGTGTTGTGTTGTGTTGTGTTGTGTTGTGTTGTGTTGTGTTGTGTTGTGTTGTGTTGTGTTGTGTTGTGTTGTGTTGTGTTGTGTTGTGTTGTGTTGTGTTGTGTTGTGTTGTGTTGTGTTGTGTTGTGTTGTGTTGTGTTGTGTTGTGTTGTGTTGTGTTGTGTTGTGTTGTGTTGTGTTGTGTTGTGTTGTGTTGTGTTGTGTTGTGTTGTGTTATGTTATGTTATGTTATGTTATGTTATGTTATGTTATGTTATGTTATGTTATGTTATGTTATGTTATAAAATGAAGATGAATTGTGACGTGACACGAAATTCGTATAGTGACGTGACGAATTTCGGATAATTGTGACGAACTATGGAATACTGTGACGAACTCCGGATAGTGACGTGACGAACTTCGGATTATTGTGACGAACTTTGGTTAGTGACGTGACGAAATTCGGATTATTGTGACGTACTTCGGATAGTGACTTGACGAAATTCGGATAATTGTGACGAACTTCGGAAAGTTACGTGACGAACTTCCGATTATTGTGACGAACTTTGGTTAGTGACCTGACGAACTTCGAATGAAATGAAATGTAATGTAATGTTATGTTATGTTATATTATGTTATGTTATGTTATGTTATGTTATGTTATGTTATGTTATGTTATGTTATGTTATGTTATGTTATGTTATGTTATGTTATGTTATGTTATGTTATGTTATGTTATGTTATGTTATGTTATGTGATGTGATGTGATGTGATGTGATGTGATGTGATGTGATGTGATGTGATGTGATGTGATGTGATGTGATGTGATGTGATGTGATGTGATGTGATGTGATGTGATGTGATGTGATGTGATGTGATGTGATGTGATGTGATGTGATGTGATGTGATGTGATGTGATGTGATGTGATGTGATGTGATGTGATGTGATGTGATGTGATGTGATGTGATGTGATGTGATGTGATGTGATGTGATGTGATGTGATGTGATGTGATGTGATGTGATGTGATGTGATGTGATGTGATGTGATGTGATGTGATGTGATGTGATGTGATGTGATGTGATGTGATGTGATGTGATGTGATGTGATGTGATGTGATGTGATGTGATGTGATGTGATGTGATGTGATGTGATGTGATGTGATGTGATGTGATGTGATGTGATGTGATGTGATGTGATGTGATGTGATGTGATGTGATGTGATGTGATGTGATGTGATGTGATGTGATGTGATGTGATGTGATGTGATGTGACGAAGTTCGGATATTGACGTGACGAAATTCGGATAGTGACGTTACAAACTTCGGATATTGACGTGACGAAATTCGAATAATGAAGAAGAAATTCGGATAGTGACGTGAAGAACTTCGGATAATTGTGACGAACTTCGGATAGTGACGTGACGAAATTGGGATAATTGTGACGAAATTCTAATAGTGACGTGACGAACTGCGGATTCTTGTGACAAACTTTGGATAGTGCTGTGACGAACTTCGAAAAATGACGTGACGAACTTCGGATAAAGACGTGACAAACTTCGGATAATTGTGACGTACTTCGGATAGTGACGTGACGAACTTCGGATTATTGTGACGAACTTCGGATAGTGACGTGACGAACTTCGGAAAATGACGTGACGAACTTCGGATAGTGACGTGACTTACTTCGGATAATTGTGACGTACTTCGGATAGTGACGTGACGACCTTCGAATTATTGTGACGAACTTTGGATAGTGACGTGACGAACTTCGGATAATTGTGACGAACTTCGGATAGTGACGTGACGAACTTCGGATAATTGTGACGAACTTCGGATAGTGACGTGACGAAATTCGGATTATTGTGACGAGTTTCGGATAGTGACGTGACGAACTTCGGATAGTGACGTTACGAAATTCGGATTATTGTGACGAACTTCGGATAATGACGTGACGAACTTCGGATAGTGCTGTGACAAATTTCGGATATTGACGTGACGAACTTCGGATATTTGTGACGAACTTCGGATAGTGACGTGACGAAATTCGGATTATTGTGACGAACTTCGGATAGTGACTTGACGAACTTCGGATTATTGTGACGAACTTCGGATAGTGACGTGACGAACTTCGGATAATTGTGACGAACTTCGGATAGTGACGTGACGAACTTCGGATTATTGTGACGAACTTTGGTTAGTGACGTGACGAAATTCGGATTATGCTGACGGATTATTGTGACGAACTTCGGATAATGACGTGACGAACTTCGGATAATTGTGATAAACTTCGGGTAGTGATGTGACGAAATTCGGATAATTGTGACGAACTTCGGATAGTGACGTGACGAAATTCGGATTATTGTGACGAACTTCGGATAGTGACGTGACGAACTTCGGATTATTGTGACGAACTTTGGTTAGTGACGTGACGAAATTCGGATTATGCTGACGGATTATTGTGACGAAGTTCGGATAGTGACGTGACGAAATTCGGATTATTGTGACGAACTTCGGAAAGTTACGTGACGAACTTCCGATTATTGTGACGAACTTTGGTTAGTGACCTGACGAACTTCGAATGAAATGAAATGTAATGTAATGTTATGTTATGTTATGTTATGTTATGTAATGTAATGTAATGTAATGTAATGTAATGTAATGTAATGTAATGTAATGTAATGTAATGTAATGTAATGTAATGTAATGTAATGTAATGTAATGTAATGTAATGTAATGTAATGTAATGTAATGTAATGTAATGTAATGTAATGTAATGTAATGTAATGTAATGTAATGTAATGTAATGTAATGTAATGTAATGTAATGTAATGTAATGTAATGTAATGTAATGTAATGTAATGTAATGTAATGTAATGTAATGTAATGTAATGTAATGTAATGTAATGTAATGTAATGTAATGTAATGTAATGTAATGTAGTGTAATGTAATGTAATGTAATGTAATGTAATGTAATGTAATGTAATGTAATGTAATGTAATGTAATGTTATAAAATGAAGATGAATTGTGACGTGACACGAAATTCGTATAGTGACGTGACGAATTTCGGATAATTGTGACGAAATTCGGATTATTGTGACGAACTTCGGAAAGTGACGTGACGAACTTCGGATAATTGTGACGAACTTCGGATAGTGACGTGACGAACTTCGGAAAATGACGTGACGAACTTCGGATAGTGACTTGACGAACTTCGGATTATTGTGACGAACTTCGGATAGTGACGTGACGAACTTCGGATAATTGTGACGAACTTCGGATAGTGACGTGACGAACTTCGGATTATTGTGACGAACTTTGGTTAGTGACGTGACGAAATTCGGATTATTGTGACGAACTTCGGATAGTGCCGTGACAAAATTCGGATAATGACGTGACGAACTTCCGATTATTGTGACGAACTTTGGTTAGTGACCTGACGAACTTCGAATGAAATGAAATGTAATGTAATGTAATGTTATGTTATGTTATGTTATGTTATGTTATGTTATGTTATGTTATGTTATGTTATGTTATGTTATGTTATGTTATGTTATGTTATGTTATGTTATGTTATGTTATGTTATGTTATGTTATGTTATGTTATGTTATGTAATGTAATGTAATGTAATGTAATGTAATGTAATGTAATGTAATGTAATGTAATGTAATGTAATGTAATGTAATGTAATGTAATGTAATGTAATGTAATGTAATGTAATGTAATGTAATGTAATGTAATGTAATGTAATGTAATGTAATGTAATGTAATGTAATGTAATGTAATGTAATGTAATGTAATGTAATGTAATGTAATGTAATGTAATGTAATGTAATGTAATGTAATGTAATGTAATGTAATGTAATGTAATGTAATGTAATGTAATGTAATGTAATGTAATGTAATGTAATGTAATGTAATGTAATGTAATGTAATGTTATAAAATGAAGATGCATTGTGACATGACACGAAATTCGTATAGTGACGTGACGAATTTCGAATAATTGTGACGAAATTCGGATTATTGTGACGAACTTCGGATAGTGACGTGACGAACTTCGAATTATTGTGACGAACTTCGGATAGTGCCGTGACAAAATTCGGATAATGACGTGACGAACTTCAGATTATTGTAACGAACTTCGGATAGTGACGTGACGAAATTCGGATAGTGACGTGACGAATTTCGGATTATTGTTACGAAATTCGGATTATTGTGACGAACTTTGGATTATTGTGACGAACTTCGGATAGTGACGCGACGAACTTCGGATTATTGTGACGAACTTCGGATAGTGACGTGACGAACTTCGGATTATTGTGACGAACTTTGGTTAGTGACGTGACGAAATTCGGATTATGCTGACGGATTATTGTGACGAAGTTCGGATAGTGACGTGACGAAATTCGGATTATTGTGACGAAGTTCGGAAAGTTACGTGACGAACTTCCGATTATTGTGACGAACTTTGGTTAGTGACCTGACGAACTTCGAATGAAATGAAATGTAATGTAATGTTATGTAATGTTATGTTATGTTATGTTATGTTATGTTATGTTATGTTATGTTATGTTATGTTATGTTATGTTATGTTATGTTATGTTATGTTATGTTATGTTATGTTATGTTATGTTATGTTATGTTATGTTATGTTATGTTATGTTATGTTATGTTATGTTATGTTATGTTATGTTATGTTATGTTATGTTATGTTATGTTATGTTATGTTATGTTATGTTATGTTATGTTATGTTATGTTATGTTATGTTATGTTATGTTATGTTATGTTATGTTATGTTATGTTATGTTATGTTATGTTATGTAATGTAATGTAATGTAATGTAATGTAATGTAATGTAATGTAATGTAATGTAATGTAATGTAATGTAATGTAATGTAATGTAATGTAATGTAATGTAATGTAATGTAATGTAATGTAATGTAATGTAATGTAATGTAATGTAATGTAATGTAATGTAATGTAATGTAATGTAATGTAATGTAATGTAATGTAATGTAATGTAATGTAATGTAATGTAATGTAATGTAATGTAATGTAATGTAATGTAATGTAATGTAATGTAATGTAATGTAATGTAATGTAATGTAATGTAATGTAATGTAATGTAATGTAATGTAATGTAATGTAATGTAATGTAATGTAATGTAATGTAATGTAATGTAATGTAATGTAATGTAATGTAATGTAATGTAATGTAATGTAATGTAATGTAATGTTATAAAATGAAGATGAATTGTGACGTGACGAATTTCGAATAATTGTGACGAAATTCGGATTATTGTGACGAACTTCGGATAGTGACGTGACGAACTTCGAATTATTGTGACGAACTTCGGATAGTGCCGTGACAAAATTCGGATAATGACGTGACGAACTTCAGATTATTGTAACGAACTTCGGATAGTGACGTGACGAAATTCGGATAGTGACGTGACGAATTTCGGATTATTGTAATGAAATTCGGATTATTGTGACGAACTTTGGATTATTGTGACGAACTTCGGATAGTGACGCGACGAACTTCGGATTATTGTGACGAACTTCGAATAGTGACGTGACGAAATTCTGATAGTGACGTGACCAATTTCGGAGAATTGTGACGAAATTCGGATTATTGTAACGAACTTCGGATTATTGTGACGAACTTTGGATAGTGACGTGACGAACTTCGGATAATTGTGACGAACTTCGGATAGTGACGTGACGAACTTCGGATAATTGTGACGAACTTCGGATAGTGACGTGACGAACTTCGGATTATTGTGACGAACTTTGGTTAGTGACGTGACGAAATTCGGATTATGCTGACGGATTATTGTGACGAACTTCGGATAATGACGTGACGAATTTTGGATAGTGACGTGACAAACTTCAGATTATTGTGACAAATTTCGGATATTGACGTGACGAACTTCGGATAATTGTGACGAACTTCGGATAGTGACTTGACGAACTTCGGATTATTGTGACGAACTTTGGTTAGTGACGTGACGAAATTCGGATTATTGTGACGAGTTTCGGATAGTGACGTGACGAACTTCGGATAGTGACGTTACGAAATTCGGATTATTGTGACGAACTTCGGATAATGACGTGACGAACTTCGGATAGTGCTGTGACAAATTTTGGATAGTGACGTGACAAACTTCAGATTATTGTGACAAATTTCGGATATTGACGTGACGAACTTCGGATAATTGTGACGAACTTCGGATAGTGACGTGACGAAATTCGGATTATTGTGACGAACTTCGGATAGTGACTTGACGAACTTCGGATTATTGTGACGAACTTCGGAAAATGACGTGACGAAATTCGGATAATTGTGACGAACTTCGGATAGTGACGTGACGAAATTGGGATAATTGTGACGAAATTCTGATAGTGACGTGACGAACTGCGGATTCTTGTGACAAACTTTGGATAGTGCTGTGACGAACTTCGGATAAAGACGTGACGAACTTCGGATAATTGTGACGTACTTCGGATAGTGACGTGACGAACTTCGGATTATTGTGACGAACTTCGGATAGTGACGTGACGAACTTTGGATAGTGTTGTAACGAATTTCGGAAAATGACGTGACGAACTTCCGATTATCGTGACGAACTTCGGATTATTGTGACGAAGTTCGGATAGTGACGTGACGAACTTCGGATAATTGTGACGAACTTCGGATAGTGACGTGACGAACTTCGGAAAATAACGTGACGAACTTCGGATAGTGACGTGACTTACTTCGGATAATTGTGACGTACTTCGGATAGTGACGTGACGAACTTCGAATTATTGTGACGAACTTTGGATAGTGACGTGACGAACTTCGGATAATTGTGACGAACTTCGGATAGTGACGTGACGAACTTCGGATAATTGTGACGAACTTCGGATAGTGACGTGACGAACTTTGGATTATTGTGACGAACTTTGGTTAGTGACGTGACGCAATTCGGATTATGCTGACGGATTATTGTGACGAACTTCGGATAATGACGTGACGAACTTCGGATAATTGTGATAAACTTCGGGTAGTGATGTGACGAAATTCGGATAATTGTGACGAACTTCGGATAGTGCTGTGACGAACTTCGGATTATTGTGACAAACTTTGGTTAGTGACGTGACGAAATTCGGATTATTGTGACGTACTTCGGATAGTGACGTGACGAACTTCGGATTATTGTGACGAACTTCGGATAGTGACGTGACGAACTTTGGATAGTGCTGTAACGAATTTCGGAAAATGACGTGACGAACTTCCGATTATCGTGACGAACTTCGGATTATTGTGACGAAGTTCGGATAGTGACTTGACGAAATTCGGATAATTGTGACGAACTTCGGAAAGCTACGTGACGAACTTCGGATAGTGACGTTACGAAATTCGGATTATTGTGACGAACTTCGGATAATGACGTGACGAACTTCGGATAGTGCTGTGACGAATTTTGGATAGTGACGTGACAAACTTCAGATTATTGTGACAAATTTCGGATATTGACGTGACGAACTTCGGATAATTGTGACGAACTTCGGATAATTGTGACGAACTTCGGATAGTGACGTGACGAAATTCGGATTATTGTGACGAACTTCGGATAGTGACTTGACGAACTTCGGATTATTGTGACGAACTTCGGATAGTGACGTGACGAACTTCGGATAATTGTGACGAACTTCGGATAGTGACGTGACGAACTTCGGATTCTTGTGACAAACTTTGGATAGTGACGTGACGAAAATTGGATTATGCTGACGGATTATTGTGACGAACTTCGGATAGTGACGTAACGAACTTCGGATTATTGTGACGAACTTCGGATAGTGACGTGACGAACTTTGGATAGTGTTGTAACGAATTTCGGAAAATGACGTGACGAACTTCCGATTATCGTGACGAACTTCGGATTATTGTGACGAACTTCGGATAGTGACGTGACGAACTTCGGATAATTGTGACGAACTTCGGATAGTGACGTGACGAACTTCGGAAAATGACGTGACGAACTTCGGATAGTGACGTGACTTACTTCGGATAATTGTGACGTACTTCGGATAGTGACGTGACGAACTTCGAATTATTGTGACGAACTTTGGATAGTGACGTGACGAACTTCGGATAATTGTGACGAACTTCGGATAGTGACGTGACGAACTTCGGATAGTGACGTGACGCACTTCGGATAATGCTATGACGAACTTCAGTGAATGACGAGATAAACTTCAGATAGTGACGTGACGAAATTCGGATTATTGTGTTGAACTTCAGATAATGACGTGACGAACTTCGGATAGTGCTGTGAATAATTTCGGACAGTGACGTGATGAACTTCAGATAATGACGTGACGAACTTCGGATAATTGTAACGAAATTCGGATAGTGACGGGACGAAATAAGGATAATGACGTGACGAACTTCGGATTATTGTGACGAACTTCAGAAAATGACGAGACGAACTTTGGTTAGTGACCTGACGAACTTCGAATGAAATGAAATGTAATGTAATGTAATGTTATGTTATGTTATGTTATGTTATGTTATGTTATGTTATGTTATGTTATGTTATGTTATGTTATGTTATGTTATGTTATGTTATGTTATGTTATGTTATGTTATGTTATGTTATGTTATGTTATGTTATGTTATGTTATGTTATGTTATGTTATGTTATGTTATGTTATGTTATGTTATGTTATGTTATGTTATGTTATGTTATGTTATGTTATGTTATGTTATGTTATGTTATGTTATGTTATGTTATGTTATGTTATGTTATGTTATGTTATGTTATGTTATGTTATGTTATGTGATGTGATGTGATGTGATGTGATGTGATGTGATGTGATGTGATGTGATGTGATGTGATGTGATGTGATGTGATGTGATGTGATGTGATGTGATGTGATGTGATGTGATGTGATGTGATGTGATGTGATGTGATGTGATGTGATGTGATGTGATGTGATGTGATGTGATGTGATGTGATGTGATGTGATGTGATGTGATGTGATGTGATGTGATGTGATGTGATGTGATGTGATGTGATGTGATGTGATGTGATGTGATGTGATGTGATGTGATGTGATGTGATGTGATGTGATGTGATGTGATGTGATGTGATGTGATGTGATGTGATGTGATGTGATGTGATGTGATGTGATGTGATGTGATGTGATGTGATGTGATGTGATGTGATGTGATGTGATGTGATGTGATGTGATGTGATGTGATGTGATGTGATGTGATGTGATGTGATGTGATGTGATGTGATGTGATGTGATGTGATGTGATGTGATGTGATGTGATGTGATGTGATGTGATGTGATGTGATGTGATGTGATGTGATGTGATGTGATGTGATGTGATGTGATGTGATGTGATGTGATGTGATGTGATGTGATGTGATGTGATGTGATGTGATGTGATGTGATGTGATGTGATGTGATGTGATGTGATGTGATGTGATGTGATGTGATGTGATGTGATGTGATGTGATGTGATGTGATGTGATGTGATGTGATGTGATGTGATGTGATGTGATGTAATGTAATGTAATGTAATGTTATAAAATGAAGATGAATTGTGACGTGACGAATTTCGAATAATTGTGACGAAATTCGGATTATTGTGACGAACTTCGGATAGTGACGTGACGAACTTCGAATTATTGTGACGAACTTCGGATAGTGCCGTGACAAAATTCGGATAATGACGTGACGAACTTCAGATTATTGTAACGAACTTCGGATAGTGACGTGACGAAATTCGGATAGTGACGTGACGAATTTCGGATTATTGTAATGAAATTCGGATTATTGTGACGAACTTTGGATTATTGTGACGAACTTCGGATAGTGACGCGACGAACTTCGGATTATTGTGACGAACTTCGAATAGTGACGTGACGAAATTCTGATAGTGACGTGACCAATTTCGGAGAATTGTGACGAAATTCGGATTATTGTAACGAACTTCGGATTATTGTGACGAACTTTGGATAGTGACGTGACGAACTTCGGATAATTGTGACGAACTTCGGATAGTGACGTGACGAACTTCGGATAATTGTGACGAACTTCGGATAGTGACGTGACGAACTTCGGATTATTGTGACGAACTTTGGTTAGTGACGTGACGAAATTCGGATTATGCTGACGGATTATTGTGACGAACTTCGGATAATGACGTGACGAATTTTGGATAGTGACGTGACAAACTTCAGATTATTGTGACAAATTTCGGATATTGACGTGACGAACTTCGGATAATTGTGACGAACTTCGGATAGTGACTTGACGAACTTCGGATTATTGTGACGAACTTTGGTTAGTGACGTGACGAAATTCGGATTATTGTGACGAGTTTCGGATAGTGACGTGACGAACTTCGGATAGTGACGTTACGAAATTCGGATTATTGTGACGAACTTCGGATAATGACGTGACGAACTTCGGATAGTGCTGTGACAAATTTTGGATAGTGACGTGACAAACTTCAGATTATTGTGACAAATTTCGGATATTGACGTGACGAACTTCGGATAATTGTGACGAACTTCGGATAGTGACGTGACGAAATTCGGATTATTGTGACGAACTTCGGATAGTGACTTGACGAACTTCGGATTATTGTGACGAACTTCGGAAAATGACGTGACGAAATTCGGATAATTGTGACGAACTTCGGATAGTGACGTGACGAAATTGGGATAATTGTGACGAAATTCTGATAGTGACGTGACGAACTGCGGATTCTTGTGACAAACTTTGGATAGTGCTGTGACGAACTTCGGATAAAGACGTGACGAACTTCGGATAATTGTGACGTACTTCGGATAGTGACGTGACGAACTTCGGATTATTGTGACGAACTTCGGATAGTGACGTGACGAACTTTGGATAGTGTTGTAACGAATTTCGGAAAATGACGTGACGAACTTCCGATTATCGTGACGAACTTCGGATTATTGTGACGAAGTTCGGATAGTGACGTGACGAACTTCGGATAATTGTGACGAACTTCGGATAGTGACGTGACGAACTTCGGAAAATAACGTGACGAACTTCGGATAGTGACGTGACTTACTTCGGATAATTGTGACGTACTTCGGATAGTGACGTGACGAACTTCGAATTATTGTGACGAACTTTGGATAGTGACGTGACGAACTTCGGATAATTGTGACGAACTTCGGATAGTGACGTGACGAACTTCGGATAATTGTGACGAACTTCGGATAGTGACGTGACGAACTTCGGATTATTGTGACGAACTTTGGTTAGTGACGTGACGCAATTCGGATTATGCTGACGGATTATTGTGACGAACTTCGGATAATGACGTGACGAACTTCGGATAATTGTGATAAACTTCGGGTAGTGATGTGACGAAATTCGGATAATTGTGACGAACTTCGGATAGTGCTGTGACGAACTTCGGATTATTGTGACAAACTTTGGTTAGTGACGTGACGAAATTCGGATTATTGTGACGTACTTCGGATAGTGACGTGACGAACTTCGGATTATTGTGACGAACTTCGGATAGTGACGTGACGAACTTTGGATAGTGCTGTAACGAATTTCGGAAAATGACGTGACGAACTTCCGATTATCGTGACGAACTTCGGATTATTGTGACGAAGTTCGGATAGTGACTTGACGAAATTCGGATAATTGTGACGAACTTCGGAAAGCTACGTGACGAACTTCGGATAGTGACGTTACGAAATTCGGATTATTGTGACGAACTTCGGATAATGACGTGACGAACTTCGGATAGTGCTGTGACGAATTTTGGATAGTGACGTGACAAACTTCAGATTATTGTGACAAATTTCGGATATTGACGTGACGAACTTCGGATAATTGTGACGAACTTCGGATAATTGTGACGAACTTCGGATAGTGACGTGACGAAATTCGGATTATTGTGACGAACTTCGGATAGTGACTTGACGAACTTCGGATTATTGTGACGAACTTCGGATAGTGACGTGACGAACTTCGGATAATTGTGACGAACTTCGGATAGTGACGTGACGAACTTCGGATTCTTGTGACAAACTTTGGATAGTGACGTGACGAAAATTGGATTATGCTGACGGATTATTGTGACGAACTTCGGATAGTGACGTAACGAACTTCGGATTATTGTGACGAACTTCGGATAGTGACGTGACGAACTTTGGATAGTGTTGTAACGAATTTCGGAAAATGACGTGACGAACTTCCGATTATCGTGACGAACTTCGGATTATTGTGACGAACTTCGGATAGTGACGTGACGAACTTCGGATATTTGTGACGAACTTCGGATAGTGACGTGACGAACTTCGGAAAATGACGTGACGAACTTCGGATAGTGACGTGACTTACTTCGGATAATTGTGACGTACTTCGGATAGTGACGTGACGAACTTCGAATTATTGTGACGAACTTTGGATAGTGACGTGACGAACTTCGGATAATTGTGACGAACTTCGGATAGTGACGTGACGAACTTCGGATAGTGACGTGACGCACTTCGGATAATGCTATGACGAACTTCAGTGAATGACGAGATAAACTTCAGATAGTGACGTGACGAAATTCGGATTATTGTGTTGAACTTCAGATAATGACGTGACGAACTTCGGATAGTGCTGTGAATAATTTCGGACAGTGACGTGATGAACTTCAGATAATGACGTGACGAACTTCGGATAATTGTAACGAAATTCGGATAGTGACGGGACGAAATAAGGATAATGACGTGACGAACTTCGGATTATTGTGACGAACTTCAGAAAATGACGAGACGAACTTTGGTTAGTGACCTGACGAACTTCGAATGAAATGAAATGTAATGTAATGTAATGTTATGTTATGTTATGTTATGTTATGTTATGTTATGTTATGTTATGTTATGTTATGTTATGTTATGTTATGTTATGTTATGTTATGTTATGTTATGTTATGTTATGTTATGTTATGTTATGTTATGTTATGTTATGTTATGTTATGTTATGTTATGTTATGTTATGTTATGTTATGTTATGTTATGTTATGTTATGTTATGTTATGTTATGTTATGTTATGTTATGTTATGTTATGTTATGTGATGTGATGTGATGTGATGTGATGTGATGTGATGTGATGTGATGTGATGTTATGAGATGTGATGTGATGTGATGTGATGTGATGTGATGTGATGTGATGTGATGTGATGTGATGTGATGTGATGTGATGTGATGTGATGTGATGTGATGTGATGTGATGTGATGTGATGTGATGTGATGTGATGTGATGTGATGTGATGTGATGTGATGTGATGTGATGTGATGTGATGTGATGTGATGTGATGTGATGTGATGTGATGTGATGTGATGTGATGTGATGTGATGTGATGTGATGTGATGTGATGTGATGTGATGTGATGTGATGTGATGTGATGTGATGTGATGTGATGTGATGTGATGTGATGTGATGTGATGTGATGTGATGTGATGTGATGTGATGTGATGTGATGTGATGTGATGTGATGTGATGTGATGTGATGTGATGTGATGTGATGTGATGTGATGTGATGTGATGTGATGTGATGTGATGTGATGTGATGTGATGTGATGTGATGTGATGTGATGTGATGTGATGTGACGAAGTTCGGATATTGACGTGACGAAATTCGGATAGTGACGTTACAAACTTCGGATATTGACGTGACGAAATTCGAATAATGAAGAAGAAATTCGGATAGTGACGTGAAGAACTTCGGATAATTGTGACGAACTTCGGATAGTGACGTGACGAAATTGGGATAATTGTGACGAAATTCTAATAGTGACGTGACGAACTGCGGATTCTTGTGACAAACTTTGGATAGTGCTGTGACGAACTTCGAAAAATGACGTGACGAACTTCGGATAAAGACGTGACAAACTTCGGATAATTGTGACGTACTTCGGATAGTGACGTGACGAACTTCGGATTATTGTGACGAACTTCGGATAGTGACGTGACGAACTTCGGAAAATGACGTGACGAACTTCGGATAGTGACGTGACTTACTTCGGATAATTGTGACGTACTTCGGATAGTGACGTGACGAACTTCGAATTATTGTGACGAACTTTGGATAGTGACGTGACGAACTTCGGATAATTGTGACGAACTTCGGATAGTGACGTGACGAACTTCGGATAACTGTGACGAACTTCGGATAGTGACGTGACGAAATTCGGATTATTGTGACGAGTTTCGGATAGTGACGTGACGAACTTCGGATAGTGACGTTACGAAATTCGGATTATTGTGACGAACTTCGGATAATGACGTGACGAACTTCGGATAGTGCTGTGACAAATTTCGGATATTGACGTGACGAACTTCGGATATTTGTGACGAACTTCGGATAGTGACGTGACGAAATTCGGATTATTGTGACGAACTTCGGATAGTGACTTGACGAACTTCGGATTATTGTGACGAACTTCGGATAGTGACGTGACGAACTTCGGATAATTGTGACGAACTTCGGATAGTGACGTGACGAACTTCGGATTATTGTGACGAACTTTGGTTAGTGACGTGACGAAATTCGGATTATGCTGACGGATTATTGTGACGAACTTCGGATAATGACGTGACGAACTTCGGATAATTGTGATAAACTTCGGGTAGTGATGTGACGAAATTCGGATAATTGTGACGAACTTCGGATAGTGACGTGACGAAATTCGGATTATTGTGACGAACTTCGGATAGTGACGTGACGAACTTCGGATTATTGTGACGAACTTTGGTTAGTGACGTGACGAAATTCGGATTATGCTGACGGATTATTGTGACGAAGTTCGGATAGTGACGTGACGAAATTCGGATTATTGTGACGAACTTCGGAAAGTTACGTGACGAACTTCCGATTATTGTGACGAACTTTGGTTAGTGACCTGACGAACTTCGAATGAAATGAAATGTAATGTAATGTTGTGTTGTGTTGTGTTATGTTATGTTATGTTATGTTATGTTATGTTATGTTATGTTATGTTATGTTATGTTATGTTATGTTATGTTATGTTATGTTATGTTATGTTATGTTATGTTATGTTATGTTATGTTATGTTATGTTATGTTATGTTATGTTATGTTATGTTATGTTATGTTATGTTATGTTATGTAATGTAATGTAATGTAATGTAATGTAATGTAATGTAATGTAATGTAATGTAATGTAATGTAATGTAATGTAATGTAATGTAATGTAATGTAATGTAATGTAATGTAATGTAATGTAATGTAATGTAATGTAATGTAATGTAATGTAATGTAATGTAATGTAATGTAATGTAATGTAATGTAATGTAATGTAATGTAATGTAATGTAATGTAATGTAATGTAATGTAATGTAATGTAATGTAATGTAATGTAATGTAATGTAATGTAATGTAATGTAATGTAATGTAATGTAATGTAATGTAATGTAATGTAATGTAATGTAATGTAATGTAATGTAATGTAATGTAATGTAATGTAATGTAATGTAATGTAATGTAATGTAATGTAATGTTATAAAATGAAGATGAATTGTGACGTGACACGAAATTCGTATAGTGACGTGACGAATTTCGGATAATTGTGACGAAATTCGGATTATTGTGACGAACTTCGGAAAGTGACGTGACGAACTTCGGATAATTGTGACAAACTTCGGATAGTGACGTGACGAACTTCGGAAAATGACGTGACGAACTTCGGATAGTGACGTGACTTACTTCGGATAATTGTGACGTACTTCGGATAGTGACGTGACGAACTTCGGATTATTGTGACGAACTTTAAATAGTGACGTGACGAACTTCGGATAATTGTGACATACTTCGGATAGTGACGTGACGAACTTCGGATAATTGTGACGAACTTCGGATAGTGACTTGACGAACTTCGGATTATTGTGACGAACTTTGGTTAGTGACGTGACGAAATTCGGATTATTGTGACGAGTTTCGGATAGTGACGTGACGAACTTCGGATAGTGACGTTACGAAATTCGGATTATTGTGACGAACTTCGGATAATGACGTGACGAACTTCGGATAGTGCTGTGACAAATTTTGGATAGTGACGTGACAAACTTCAGATTATTGTGACAAATTTCGGATATTGACGTGACGAACTTCGGATAATTGTGACGAACTTCGGATAGTGACGTGACGAAATTCGGATTATTGTGACGAACTTCGGATAGTGACTTGACGAACTTCGGATTATTGTGACGAACTTCGGAAAATGACGTGACGAAATTCGGATAATTGTGACGAACTTCGGATAGTGACGTGACGAAATTGGGATAATTGTGACGAAATTCTGATAGTGACGTGACGAACTGCGGATTCTTGTGACAAACTTTGGATAGTGCTGTGACGAACTTCGGATAAAGACGTGACGAACTTCGGATAATTGTGACGTACTTCGGATAGTGACGTGACGAACTTCGGATTATTGTGACGAACTTCGGATAGTGACGTGACGAACTTTGGATAGTGTTGTAACGAATTTCGGAAAATGACGTGACGAACTTTCGATTATCGTGACGAACTTCGGATTATTGTGACGAAGTTCGGATAGTGACGTGACGAACTTCGGATAATTGTGACGAAATTCTGATAGTGACGTGACGAACTGCGGATTCTTGTGACAAACTTTGGATAGTGCTGTGACGAACTTCGGATAAAGACGTGACGAACTTCGGATAATTGTGACGTACTTCGGATAGTGACGTGACGAACTTCGGATTATTGTGACGAACTTCGGATAGTGACGTGACGAACTTTGGATAGTGTTGTAACGAATTTCGGAAAATGACGTGACAAACTTCCGATTATCGTGACGAACTTCGGATTATTGTGACGAAGTTCGGATAGTGACGTGACGAACTTCGGATAATTGTGACGAACTTCGGATAGTGACGTGACGAACTTCGGAAAATAACGTGACGAACTTCGGATAGTGACGTGACTTACTTCGGATAATTGTGACGTACTTCGGATAGTGACGTGACGAACTTCGAATTATTGTGACGAACTTTGGATAGTGACGTGACGAACTTCGGATAATTGTGACGAACTTCGGATAGTGACGTGACGAACTTCGGATAATTGTGACGAACTTCGGATAGTGACGTGACGAACTTCGGATTATTGTGACGAACTTTGGTTAGTGACGTGACGCAATTCGGATTATGCTGACGGATTATTGTGACGAACTTCGGATAATGACGTGACGAACTTCGGATAATTGTGATAAACTTCGGGTAGTGATGTGACGAAATTCGGATAATTGTGACGAACTTCGGATAGTGCTGTGACGAACTTCGGATTATTGTGACAAACTTTGGTTAGTGACGTGACGAAATTCGGATTATTGTGACGTACTTCGGATAGTGACGTGACGAACTTCGGATTATTGTGACGAACTTCGGATAGTGACGTGACGAACTTTGGATAGTGCTGTAACGAATTTCGGAAAATGACGTGACGAACTTCCGATTATCGTGACGAACTTCGGATTATTGTGACGAAGTTCGGATAGTGACTTGACGAAATTCGGATAATTGTGACGAACTTCGGAAAGCTACGTGACGAACTTCGGATAGTGACGTTACGAAATTCGGATTATTGTGACGAACTTCGGATAATGACGTGACGAACTTCGGATAGTGCTGTGACGAATTTTGGATAGTGACGTGACAAACTTCAGATTATTGTGACAAATTTCGGATATTGACGTGACGAACTTCGGATAATTGTGACGAACTTCGGATAATTGTGACGAACTTCGGATAGTGACGTGACGAAATTCGGATTATTGTGACGAACTTCGGATAGTGACTTGACGAACTTCGGATTATTGTGACGAACTTCGGATAGTGACGTGACGAACTTCGGATAATTGTGACGAACTTCGGATAGTGACGTGACGAACTTCGGATTCTTGTGACAATATTTGGATAGTGACGTGACGAAAATTGGATTATGCTGACGGATTATTGTGACGAACTTCGGATAGTGACGTGACGAACTTCGGATTATTGTGACGAACTTCGGATAGTGACGTGACGAACTTTGGATAGTGTTGTAACGAATTTCGGAAAATGACGTGACGAACTTCCGATTATCGTGACGAACTTCGGATTATTGTGACGAACTTCGGATAGTGACGTGACGAACTTCGGATAATTGTGACGAACTTCGGATAGTGACGTGACGAACTTCGGAAAATGACGTGACGAACTTCGGATAGTGACGTGACTTACTTCGGATAATTGTGACGTACTTCGGATAGTGACGTGACGAACTTCGAATTATTGTGACGAACTTTGGATAGTGACGTGACGAACTTCGGATAATTGTGACGAACTTCGGATAGTGACGTGACGAACTTCGGATAGTGACGTGACGCACTTCGGATAATGCTATGACGAACTTCAGTGAATGACGAGATAAACTTCAGATAGTGACGTGACGAAATTCGGATTATTGTGTTGAACTTCAGATAATGACGTGACGAACTTCGGATAGTGCTGTGAATAATTTCGGACAGTGACGTGATGAACTTCAGATAATGACGTGACGAACTTCGGATAATTGTAACGAAATTCGGATAGTGACGGGACGAAATAAGGATAATGACGTGACGAACTTCGGATTATTGTGACGAACTTCAGAAAATGACGAGACGAACTTTGGTTAGTGACCTGACGAACTTCGAATGAAATGAAATGTAATGTAATGTTATGTTATGTTATGTTATGTTATGTTATGTTATGTTATGTTATGTTATGTTATGTTATGTTATGTTATGTTATGTTATGTTATGTTATGTTATGTTATGTTATGTTATGTTATGTTATGTTATGTTATGTTATGTTATGTTATGTTATGTTATGTTATGTTATGTTATGTTATGTTATGTTATGTTATGTTATGTTATGTTATGTTATGTTATGTTATGTGATGTGATGTTATGTTATGTGATGTGATGTGATGTGATGTGATGTGATGTGATGTGATGTGATGTGATGTGATGTGATGTGATGTGATGTGATGTGATGTGATGTGATGTGATGTGATGTGATGTGATGTGATGTGATGTGATGTGATGTGATGTGATGTGATGTGATGTGATGTGATGTGATGTGATGTGATGTGATGTGATGTGATGTGATGTGATGTGATGTGATGTGATGTGATGTGATGTGATGTGATGTGATGTGATGTGATGTGATGTGATGTGATGTGATGTGATGTGATGTGATGTGATGTGATGTGATGTGATGTGATGTGATGTGATGTGATGTGATGTGATGTGATGTGATGTGATGTGATGTGATGTGATGTGATGTGATGTGATGTGATGTGATGTGATGTGATGTGATGTGATGTGATGTGATGTGATGTGATGTGATGTGATGTGATGTGATGTGATGTGATGTGATGTGATGTGATGTGATGTGATGTGATGTGATGTGATGTGATGTGATGTGATGTGATGTGATGTGACGAAGTTCGGATATTGACGTGACGAAATTCGGATAGTGACGTTACAAACTTCGGATATTGACGTGACGAAATTCGAATAATGAAGAAGAAATTCGGATAGTGACGTGAAGAACTTCGGATAATTGTGACGAACTTCGGATAGTGACGTGACGAAATTGGGATAATTGTGACGAAATTCTAATAGTGACGTGACGAACTGCGGATTCTTGTGACAAACTTTGGATAGTGCTGTGACGAACTTCGAAAAATGACGTGACGAACTTCGGATAAAGACGTGACAAACTTCGGATAATTGTGACGTACTTCGGATAGTGACGTGACGAACTTCGGATTATTGTGACGAACTTCGGATAGTGACGTGACGAACTTCGGAAAATGACGTGACGAACTTCGGATAGTGACGTGACTTACTTCGGATAATTGTGACGTACTTCGGATAGTGACGTGACGAACTTCGAATTATTGTGACGAACTTTGGATAGTGACGTGACGAACTTCGGATAATTGTGACGAACTTCGGATAGTGACGTGACGAACTTCGGATAACTGTGACGAACTTCGGATAGTGACGTGACGAAATTCGGATTATTGTGACGAGTTTCGGATAGTGACGTGACGAACTTCGGATAGTGACGTTACGAAATTCGGATTATTGTGACGAACTTCGGATAATGACGTGACGAACTTCGGATAGTGCTGTGACAAATTTCGGATATTGACGTGACGAACTTCGGATATTTGTGACGAACTTCGGATAGTGACGTGACGAAATTCGGATTATTGTGACGAACTTCGGATAGTGACTTGACGAACTTCGGATTATTGTGACGAACTTCGGATAGTGACGTGACGAACTTCGGATAATTGTGACGAACTTCGGATAGTGACGTGACGAACTTCGGATTATTGTGACGAACTTTGGTTAGTGACGTGACGAAATTCGGATTATGCTGACGGATTATTGTGACGAACTTCGGATAATGACGTGACGAACTTCGGATAATTGTGATAAACTTCGGGTAGTGATGTGACGAAATTCGGATAATTGTGACGAACTTCGGATAGTGACGTGACGAAATTCGGATTATTGTGACGAACTTCGGATAGTGACGTGACGAACTTCGGATTATTGTGACGAACTTTGGTTAGTGACGTGACGAAATTCGGATTATGCTGACGGATTATTGTGACGAAGTTCGGATAGTGACGTGACGAAATTCGGATTATTGTGACGAACTTCGGAAAGTTACGTGACGAACTTCCGATTATTGTGACGAACTTTGGTTAGTGACCTGACGAACTTCGAATGAAATGAAATGTAATGTAATGTTATGTTATGTTATGTTATGTTATGTTATGTTATGTTATGTTATGTTATGTTATGTTATGTTATGTTATGTTATGTTATGTTATGTTATGTTATGTTATGTTATGTTATGTTATGTTATGTTATGTTATGTTATGTTATGTTATGTTATGTTATGTTATGTTATGTTATGTTATGTTATGTTATGTTATGTTATGTTATGTTATGTTATGTTATGTTATGTTATGTTATGTTATGTTATGTTATGTTATGTTATGTTATGTTATGTTATGTTATGTTATGTAATGTAATGTAATGTAATGTAATGTAATGTAATGTAATGTAATGTAATGTAATGTAATGTAATGTAATGTAATGTAATGTAATGTTATAAAATGAAGATGAATTGTGACGTGACACGAAATTCGTATAGTGACGTGACGAATTTCGGATAATTGTGACGAAATTCGGATTATTGTGACGAACTTCGGAAAGTGACGTGACGAACTTCGGATAATTGTGACGAACTTCGGATAGTGACGTGACGAACTTCGGAAAATGACGTGACGAACTTCGGATAGTGACGTGACTTACTTCGGATAATTGTGACGTACTTCGGATAGTGACGTGACGAACTTCGGATTATTGTGACGAACTTTAAATAGTGACGTAACGAACTTCGGATAATTGTGACATACTTCGGATAGTGACGTGACGAACTTCGGATAATTGTGACGAACTTCGGATAGTGACTTGACGAACTTCGGATTATTGTGACGAACTTTGGTTAGTGACGTGACGAAATTCGGATTATTGTGACGAGTTTCGGATAGTGACGTGACGAACTTCGGATAGTGACGTTACGAAATTCGGATTATTGTGACGAACTTCGGATAATGACGTGACGAACTTCGGATAGTGCTGTGACAAATTTTGGATAGTGACGTGACAAACTTCAGATTATTGTGACAAATTTCGGATATTGACGTGACGAACTTCGGATAATTGTGACGAACTTCGGATAGTGACGTGACGAAATTCGGATTATTGTGACGAACTTCGGATAGTGACTTGACGAACTTCGGATTATTGTGACGAACTTCGGAAAATGACGTGACGAAATTCGGATAATTGTGACGAACTTCGGATAGTGACGTGACGAAATTGGGATAATTGTGACGAAATTCTGATAGTGACGTGACGAACTGCGGATTCTTGTGACAAACTTTGGATAGTGCTGTGACGAACTTCGGATAAAGACGTGACGAACTTCGGATAATTGTGACGTACTTCGGATAGTGACGTGACGAACTTCGGATTATTGTGACGAACTTCGGATAGTGACGTGACGAACTTTGGATAGTGTTGTAACGAATTTCGGAAAATGACGTGACGAACTTCCGATTATCGTGACGAACTTCGGATTATTGTGACGAAGTTCGGATAGTGACGTGACGAACTTCGGATAATTGTGACGAACTTCGGATAGTGACGTGACGAACTTCGGAAAATAACGTGACGAACTTCGGATAGTGACGTGACTTACTTCGGATAATTGTGACGTACTTCGGATAGTGACGTGACGAACTTCGAATTATTGTGACGAACTTTGGATAGTGACGTGACGAACTTCGGATAATTGTGACGAACTTCGGATAGTGACGTGACGAACTTCGGATAATTGTGACGAACTTCGGATAGTGACGTGACGAACTTCGGATTATTGTGACGAACTTTGGTTAGTGACGTGACGAAATTCGGATTATTTTGACGAGTTTCGGATAGTGACGTGACGAACTTCGGATAGTGACGTTACGAAATTCGGATTATTGTGACGAACTTCGGATAATGACGTGACGAACTTCGGATAGTGCTGTGACGAATTTTGGATAGTGACGTGACAAACTTCAGATTATTGTGACAAATTTCGGATATTTACGTGACGAACTTCGGATAATTGTGACGAACTTCGGATAGTGACGTGACGAAATTCGGATTATTGTGACGAACTTCGGATAGTAACTTGACGAACTTCGGATTATTGTGACGAACTTCGGATAGTGACGTGACGAACTTCGGATAATTGTGACGAACTTCGGATAGTGACGTGACGAACTTCGGATTATTGTGACGAACTTTGGTTAGTGACGTGACGAAATTCGGATTATGCTGACGGATTATTGTGACGAACTTCGGATAATGACGTGACGAACTTCGGATAATTGTGATAAACTTCGGGTAGTGATGTGACGAAATTCGGATAATTGTGACGAACTTCGGATAGTGCTGTGACGAACTTCGGATTATTGTGACAAACTTTGGTTAGTGACGTGACGAAATTCGGATTATTGTGACGTACTTCGGATAGTGACGTGACGAACTTCGGATTATTGTGACGAACTTCGGATAGTGACGTGACGAACTTTGGATAGTGCTGTAACGAATTTCGGAAAATGACGTGACGAACTTCCGATTATCGTGACGAACTTCGGATTATTGTGACGAAGTTCGGATAGTGACTTGACGAAATTCGGATAATTGTGACGAACTTCGGAAAGCTACGTGACGAACTTCGGATAGTGACGTTACGAAATTCGGATTATTGTGACGAACTTCGGATAATGACGTGACGAACTTCGGATAGTGCTGTGACGAATTTTGGATAGTGACGTGACAAACTTCAGATTATTGTGACAAATTTCGGATATTGACGTGACGAACTTCGGATAATTGTGACGAACTTCGGATAATTGTGACGAACTTCGGATAGTGACGTGACGAAATTCGGATTATTGTGACGAACTTCGGATAGTGACTTGACGAACTTCGGATTATTGTGACGAACTTCGGATAGTGACGTGACGAACTTCGGATAATTGTGACGAACTTCGGATAGTGACGTGACGAACTTCGGATTCTTGTGACAAACTTTGGATAGTGACGTGACGAAAATTGGATTATGCTGACGGATTATTGTGACGAACTTCGGATAGTGACGTGACGAACTTCGGATTACTGTGACGAACTTCGGATACTGACGTGACGAACTTCGGATTATTGTGACGAACTTCGGATAGTGACGTGACGAACTTCGGATAATTGTGACGAACTTCGGATAGTGACGTGACGAACTTCGGAAAATGACGTGACGAACTTCGGATAGTGACCTGACGAACTTCGAAAGAAATGAAATGTAATGTAATGTAATGTAATGTTATGTTATGTTATGTTATGTTATGTTATGTTATGTTATGTTATGTTATGTTATGTTATGTTATGTTATGTTATGTTATGTTATGTTATGTTATGTTATGTTATGTTATGTTATGTTATGTTATGTTATGTTATGTTATGTTATGTTATGTTATGTTATGTTATGTTATGTTATGTTATAGTATGTTATGTTATGTTATGTTATGTTATGTTATGTTATAAAATAAAGATGAATTGTGACGTGACACGAAATTCGTATAGTGACGTGACGAATTTCGGATAATTGTGACGAACTATGGAATACTGTGACGAACTCCGGATAGTGACGTGACGAACTTCGGATTATTGTGACGAACTTTGGTTAGTGACGTGACGAAATTCGGATTATTGTGACGTACTTCGGATAGTGACTTGACGAAATTCGGATAATTGTGACGAACTTCGGAAAGTTACGTGACGAACTTCAGATAGTGACGTTACGAAATTCGGATTATTGTGACGAACTTCGGAAAGTTACGTGACGAACTTCCGATTATTGTGACGAACTTTGGTTAGTGACCTGACGAACTTCGAATGAAATGAAATGTAATGTAATGTTATGTAATGTTATGTAATGTTATGTTATGTTATGTTATGTTATGTTATGTTATGTTATGTTATGTTATGTTATGTTATGTTATGTAATGTTATGTTATGTTATGTTATGTTATGTTGTGTTGTGTTGTGTTGTGTTGTGTTGTGTTGTGTTGTGTTGTGTTGTGTTGTGTTGTGTTGTGTTGTGTTGTGTTGTGTTGTGTTGTGTTGTGTTGTGTTGTGTTGTGTTGTGTTGTGTTGTGTTGTGTTGTGTTGTGTTGTGTTGTGTTGTGTTGTGTTGTGTTGTGTTGTGTTGTGTTGTGTTGTGTTGTGTTGTGTTGTGTTGTGTTGTGTTGTGTTGTGTTGTGTTGTGTTGTGTTGTGTTGTGTTGTGTTGTGTTGTGTTGTGTTGTGTTGTGTTGTGTTGTGTTGTGTTGTGTTGTGTTGTGTTGTGTTGTGTTGTGTTGTGTTGTGTTGTGTTGTGTTGTGTTGTGTTGTGTTGTGTTGTGTTGTGTTGTGTTGTGTTGTGTTGTGTTGTGTTGTGTTGTGTTGTGTTGTGTTGTGTTGTGTTGTGTTGTGTTGTGTTGTGTTGTGTTGTGTTGTGTTGTGTTGTGTTGTGTTGTGTTGTGTTGTGTTGTGTTGTGTTGTGTTGTGTTATGTTATGTTATGTTATGTTATGTTATGTTATAAAATGAAGTTGAATTGTGACGTGACACGAAATTCGTATAGTGACGTGACGAATTTCGGATAATTGTGACGAACTATGGAATACTGTGACGAACTCCGGATAGTGACGTGACGAACTTCGGATTATTGTGACGAACTTTGGTTAGTGACGTGACGAAATTCGGATTATTGTGACGTACTTCGGATAGTGACTTGACGAAATTCGGATAATTGTGACGGTTCGGATATTATGTTATGTTATGTTATGTTATGTTATGTTATGTTATGTTATGTTATGTTATGTTATGTTATGTTATGTTATGTTATGTTATGTTATGTTATGTTATGTTATGTTATGTTATGTTATGTTATGTTATGTTATGTTATGTTATGTTATGTTATGTTATGTTATGTTATGTTATGTTATGTTATGTTATGTTATGTTATGTGATGTGATGTGATGTGATGTGATGTGATGTGATGTGATGTGATGTGATGTGATGTGATGTGATGTGATGTGATGTGATGTGATGTGATGTGATGTGATGTGATGTGATGTGATGTGATGTGATGTGATGTGATGTGATGTGATGTGATGTGATGTGATGTGATGTGATGTGATGTGATGTGATGTGATGTGATGTGATGTGATGTGATGTGATGTGATGTGATGTGATGTGATGTGATGTGATGTGATGTGATGTGATGTGATGTGATGTGATGTGATGTGATGTGATGTGATGTGATGTGATGTGATGTGATGTGATGTGATGTGATGTGATGTGATGTGATGTGATGTGATGTGATGTGATGTGATGTGATGTGATGTGATGTGATGTGATGTGATGTGATGTGATGTGATGTGATGTGATGTGATGTGATGTGATGTGATGTGATGTGATGTGATGTGATGTGATGTGATGTGATGTGACGAAGTTCGGATATTGACGTGACGAAATTCGGATAGTGACGTTACAAACTTCGGATATTGACGTGACGAAATTCGAATAATGAAGAAGAAATTCGGATAGTGACGTGAAGAACTTCGGATAATTGTGACGAACTTCGGATAGTGACGTGACGAAATTGGGATAATTGTGACGAAATTCTAATAGTGACGTGACGAACTGCGGATTCTTGTGACAAACTTTGGATAGTGCTGTGACGAACTTCGAAAAATGACGTGACGAACTTCGGATAAAGACGTGACAAACTTCGGATAATTGTGACGTACTTCGGATAGTGACGTGACGAACTTCGGATTATTGTGACGAACTTCGGATAGTGACGTGACGAACTTCGGAAAATGACGTGACGAACTTCGGATAGTGACGTGACTTACTTCGGATAATTGTGACGTACTTCGGATAGTGACGTGACGACCTTCGAATTATTGTGACGAACTTTGGATAGTGACGTGACGAACTTCGGATAATTGTGACGAACTTCGGATAGTGACGTGACGAACTTCGGATAATTGTGACGAACTTCGGATAGTGACGTGACGAAATTCGGATTATTGTGACGAGTTTCGGATAGTGACGTGACGAACTTCGGATAGTGACGTTACGAAATTCGGATTATTGTGACGAACTTCGGATAATGACGTGACGAACTTCGGATAGTGCTGTGACAAATTTCGGATATTGACGTGACGAACTTCGGATATTTGTGACGAACTTCGGATAGTGACGTGACGAAATTCGGATTATTGTGACGAACTTCGGATAGTGACTTGACGAACTTCGGATTATTGTGACGAACTTCGGATAGTGACGTGACGAACTTCGGATAATTGTGACGAACTTCGGATAGTGACGTGACGAACTTCGGATTATTGTGACGAACTTTGGTTAGTGACGTGACGAAATTCGGATTATGCTGACGGATTATTGTGACGAACTTCGGATAATGACGTGACGAACTTCGGATAATTGTGATAAACTTCGGGTAGTGATGTGACGAAATTCGGATAATTGTGACGAACTTCGGATAGTGACGTGACGAAATTCGGATTATTGTGACGAACTTCGGATAGTGACGTGACGAACTTCGGATTATTGTGACGAACTTTGGTTAGTGACGTGACGAAATTCGGATTATGCTGACGGATTATTGTGACGAAGTTCGGATAGTGACGTGACGAAATTCGGATTATTGTGACGAACTTCGGAAAGTTACGTGACGAACTTCCGATTATTGTGACGAACTTTGGTTAGTGACCTGACGAACTTCGAATGAAATGAAATGTAATGTAATGTTATGTTATGTTATGTTATGTTATGTTATGTTATGTAATGTAATGTAATGTAATGTAATGTAATGTAATGTAATGTAATGTAATGTAATGTAATGTAATGTAATGTAATGTAATGTAATGTAATGTAATGTAATGTAATGTAATGTAATGTAATGTAATGTAATGTAATGTAATGTAATGTAATGTAATGTAATGTAATGTAATGTAATGTAATGTAATGTAATGTAATGTAATGTAATGTAATGTAATGTAATGTAATGTAATGTAATGTAATGTAATGTAATGTAATGTAATGTAATGTAATGTAATGTAATGTAATGTAATGTAATGTAATGTAATGTAATGTAATGTAATGTAATGTAATGTAATGTAATGTAATGTAATGTAATGTTATAAAATGAAGATGAATTGTGACGTGACACGAAATTCGTATAGTGACGTGACGAATTTCGGATAATTGTGACGAAATTCGGATTATTGTGACGAACTTCGGAAAGTGACGTGACGAACTTCGGATAATTGTGACGAACTTCGGATAGTGACGTGACGAACTTCGGAAAATGACGTGACGAACTTCGGATAGTGACTTGACGAACTTCGGATTATTGTGACGAACTTCGGATAGTGACGTGACGAACTTCGGATAATTGTGACGAACTTCGGATAGTGACGTGACGAACTTCGGATTATTGTGACGAACTTTGGTTAGTGACCTGACGAACTTCGAATGAAATGAAATGTAATGTAATGTTATGTAATGTTATGTAATGTTATGTTATGTTATGTTATGTTATGTTATGTTATGTTATGTTATGTTATGTTATGTAATGTTATATTATGTTATGTTATGTTATGTTATGTTATGTTGTGTTGTGTTGTGTTGTGTTGTGTTGTGTTGTGTTGTGTTGTGTTGTGTTGTGTTGTGTTGTGTTGTGTTGTGTTGTGTTGTGTTGTGTTGTGTTGTGTTGTGTTGTGTTGTGTTGTGTTGTGTTGTGTTGTGTTGTGTTGTGTTGTGTTGTGTTGTGTTGTGTTGTGTTGTGTTGTGTTGTGTTGTGTTGTGTTGTGTTGTGTTGTGTTGTGTTGTGTTGTGTTGTGTTGTGTTGTGTTGTGTTGTGTTGTGTTGTGTTGTGTTGTGTTGTGTTGTGTTGTGTTGTGTTGTGTTGTGTTGTGTTGTGTTGTGTTGTGTTGTGTTGTGTTGTGTTGTGTTGTGTTGTGTTGTGTTGTGTTGTGTTGTGTTGTGTTGTGTTGTGTTGTGTTGTGTTGTGTTGTGTTGTGTTGTGTTGTGTTGTGTTGTGTTGTGTTGTGTTGTGTTGTGTTGTGTTGTGTTGTGTTGTGTTGTGTTGTGTTGTGTTGTGTTGTGTTGTGTTGTGTTGTGTTGTGTTGTGTTGTGTTGTGTTGTGTTGTGTTGTGTTGTGTTGTGTTGTGTTATGTTATGTTATGTTATGTTATGTTATGTTATAAAATGAAGATGAATTGTGACGTGACACGAAATTCGTATAGTGACGTGACGAATTTCGGATAATTGTGACGAACTATGGAATACTGTGACGAACTCCGGATAGTGACGTGACGAACTTCGGATTATTGTGACGAACTTTGGTTAGTGACGTGACGAAATTCGGATTATTGTGACGTACTTCGGATAGTGACTTGACGAAATTCGGATAATTGTGACGAACTTCGGAAAGTTACGTGACGAACTTCCGATTATTGTGACGAACTTTGGTTAGTGACCTGACGAACTTCGAATGAAATGAAATGTAATGTAATGTTATGTTATGTTATATTATGTTATGTTATGTTATGTTATGTTATGTTATGTTATGTTATGTTATGTTATGTTATGTTATGTTATGTTATGTTATGTTATGTTATGTTATGTTATGTTATGTTATGTTATGTTATGTTATGTTATGTTATGTTATGTTATGTTATGTTATGTTATGTTATGTTATGTTATGTTATGTTATGTTATGTTATGTTATGTTATGTTATGTTATGTTATGTTATGTTATGTTATGTTATGTTATGTGATGTGATGTGATGTGATGTGATGTGATGTGATGTGATGTGATGTGATGTGATGTGATGTGATGTGATGTGATGTGATGTGATGTGATGTGATGTGATGTGATGTGATGTGATGTGATGTGATGTGATGTGATGTGATGTGATGTGATGTGATGTGATGTGATGTGATGTGATGTGATGTGATGTGATGTGATGTGATGTGATGTGATGTGATGTGATGTGATGTGATGTGATGTGATGTGATGTGATGTGATGTGATGTGATGTGATGTGATGTGATGTGATGTGATGTGATGTGATGTGATGTGATGTGATGTGATGTGATGTGATGTGATGTGATGTGATGTGATGTGATGTGATGTGATGTGATGTGATGTGATGTGATGTGATGTGATGTGATGTGATGTGATGTGATGTGATGTGATGTGATGTGATGTGATGTGATGTGATGTGATGTGATGTGATGTGATGTGATGTGATGTGATGTGATGTGATGTGATGTGATGTGATGTGACGAAGTTCGGATATTGACGTGACGAAATTCGGATAGTGACGTTACAAACTTCGGATATTGACGTGACGAAATTCGAATAATGAAGAAGAAATTCGGATAGTGACGTGAAGAACTTCGGATAATTGTGACGAACTTCGGATAGTGACGTGACGAAATTGGGATAATTGTGACGAAATTCTAATAGTGACGTGACGAACTGCGGATTCTTGTGACAAACTTTGGATAGTGCTGTGACGAACTTCGAAAAATGACGTGACGAACTTCGGATAAAGACGTGACAAACTTCGGATAATTGTGACGTACTTCGGATAGTGACGTGACGAACTTCGGATTATTGTGACGAACTTCGGATAGTGACGTGACGAACTTCGGAAAATGACGTGACGAACTTCGGATAGTGACGTGACTTACTTCGGATAATTGTGACGTACTTCGGATAGTGACGTGACGACCTTCGAATTATTGTGACGAACTTTGGATAGTGACGTGACGAACTTCGGATAATTGTGACGAACTTCGGATAGTGACGTGACGAACTTCGGATAATTGTGACGAACTTCGGATAGTGACGTGACGAAATTCGGATTATTGTGACGAGTTTCGGATAGTGACGTGACGAACTTCGGATAGTGACGTTACGAAATTCGGATTATTGTGACGAACTTCGGATAATGACGTGACGAACTTCGGATAGTGCTGTGACAAATTTCGGATATTGACGTGACGAACTTCGGATATTTGTGACGAACTTCGGATAGTGACGTGACGAAATTCGGATTATTGTGACGAACTTCGGATAGTGACTTGACGAACTTCGGATTATTGTGACGAACTTCGGATAGTGACGTGACGAACTTCGGATAATTGTGACGAACTTCGGATAGTGACGTGACGAACTTCGGATTATTGTGACGAACTTTGGTTAGTGACGTGACGAAATTCGGATTATGCTGACGGATTATTGTGACGAACTTCGGATAATGACGTGACGAACTTCGGATAATTGTGATAAACTTCGGGTAGTGATGTGACGAAATTCGGATAATTGTGACGAACTTCGGATAGTGACGTGACGAAATTCGGATTATTGTGACGAACTTCGGATAGTGACGTGACGAACTTCGGATTATTGTGACGAACTTTGGTTAGTGACGTGACGAAATTCGGATTATGCTGACGGATTATTGTGACGAAGTTCGGATAGTGACGTGACGAAATTCGGATTATTGTGACGAACTTCGGAAAGTTACGTGACGAACTTCCGATTATTGTGACGAACTTTGGTTAGTGACCTGACGAACTTCGAATGAAATGAAATGTAATGTAATGTAATGTAATGTAATGTAATGTAATGTAATGTAATGTAATGTAATGTAATGTAATGTAATGTAATGTAATGTAATGTAATGTAATGTAATGTAATGTAATGTAATGTAATGTAATGTAATAAAATGTAATGTAATGTAATGTAATGTAATGTAATGTAATGTAATGTAATGTAATGTAATGTAATGTAATGTAATGTAATGTAATGTAATGTAATGTAATGTAATGTAATGTAATGTAATGTAATGTAATGTAATGTAATGTAATGTAATGTAATGTAATGTAATGTAATGTAATGTAATGTAATGTAATGTAATGTAATGTAATGTAATGTAATGTAATGTAATGTAATGTAATGTAATGTAATGTAATGTAATGTAATGTAATGTAATGTAATGTAATGTTATAAAATGAAGATGAATTGTGACGTGACACGAAATTCGTATAGTGACGTGACGAATTTCGGATAATTGTGACGAAATTCGGATTATTGTGACGAACTTCGGAAAGTGACGTGACGAACTTCGGATAATTGTGACGAACTTCGGATAGTGACGTGACGAACTTCGGAAAATGACGTGACGAACTTCGGATAGTGACTTGACGAACTTCGGATTATTGTGACGAACTTCGGATAGTGACGTGACGAACTTCGGATAATTGTGACGAACTTCGGATAGTGACGTGACGAACTTCGGATTATTGTGACGAACTTTGGTTAGTGACGTGACGAAATTCGGATTATTGTGACGAACTTCGGATAGTGCCGTGACAAAATTCGGATAATGACGTGACGAACTTCCGATTATTGTGACGAACTTTGGTTAGTGACCTGACGAACTTCGAATGAAATGAAATGTAATGTAATGTTATGTTATGTTATGTTATGTTATGTTATGTTATGTTATGTTATGTTATGTTATGTTATGTTATGTTATGTTATGTTATGTTATGTTATGTTATGTTATGTTATGTTATGTTATGTTATGTTATGTTATGTTATGTAATGTAATGTAATGTAATGTAATGTAATGTAATGTAATGTAATGTAATGTAATGTAATGTAATGTAATGTAATGTAATGTAATGTAATGTAATGTAATGTAATGTAATGTAATGTAATGTAATGTAATGTAATGTAATGTAATGTAATGTAATGTAATGTAATGTAATGTAATGTAATGTAATGTAATGTAATGTAATGTAATGTAATGTAATGTAATGTAATGTAATGTAATGTAATGTAATGTAATGTAATGTAATGTAATGTAATGTAATGTAATGTAATGTAATGTAATGTAATGTAATGTAATGTAATGTAATGTAATGTTATGTAATGTAATGTAATGTAATGTAATGTAATGTAATGTAATGTAATGTAATGTAATGTAATGTAATGTAATGTAATGTAATGTTATAAAATGAAGATGCATTGTGACATGACACGAAATTCGTATAGTGACGTGACGAATTTCGAATAATTGTGACGAAATTCGGATTATTGTGACGAACTTCGGATAGTGACGTGACGAACTTCGAATTATTGTGACGAACTTCGGATAGTGCCGTGACAAAATTCGTATAATGACGTGACGAACTTCAGATTATTGTAACGAACTTCGGATAGTGACGTGACGAAATTCGGATAGTGACGTGACGAATTTCGGATTATTGTAACGAAATTCGGATTATTGTGACGAACTTTGGATTATTGTGACGAACTTCGGATAGTGACGCGACGAACTTCGGATTATTGTGACGAACTTCGGATAGTGACGTGACGAACTTCGGATTATTGTGACGAACTTTGGTTAGTGACGTGACGAAATTCGGATTATGCTGACGGATTATTGTGACGAAGTTCGGATAGTGACGTGACGAAATTCGGATTATTGTGACGAAGTTCGGAAAGTTACGTGACGAACTTCCGATTATTGTGACGAACTTTGGTTAGTGACCTGACGAACTTCGAATGAAATGAAATGTAATGTAATGTAATGTTATGTTATGTTATGTTATGTTATGTTATGTTATGTTATGTTATGTTATGTTATGTTATGTTATGTTATGTTATGTTATGTTATGTTATGTTATGTTATGTTATGTTATGTTATGTTATGTTATGTTATGTTATGTTATGTTATGTTATGTTATGTTATGTTATGTTATGTTATGTTATGTTATGTTATGTTATGTTATGTTATGTTATGTTATGTTATGTTATGTTATGTTATGTTATGTTATGTTATGTTATGTTATGTTATGTTATGTTATGTTATGTAATGTAATGTAATGTAATGTAATGTAATGTAATGTAATGTAATGTAATGTAATGTAATGTAATGTAATGTAATGTAATGTAATGTAATGTAATGTAATGTAATGTAATGTAATGTAATGTAATGTAATGTAATGTAATGTAATGTAATGTAATGTAATGTAATGTAATGTAATGTAATGTAATGTAATGTAATGTAATGTAATGTAATGTAATGTAATGTAATGTAATGTTATAAAATGAAGATGAATTGTGACGTGACACGAAATTCGTATAGTGACGTGACGAATTTCGGATAATTGTGACGAAATTCGGATTATTGTGACGAACTTCGGAAAGTGACGTGACGAACTTCGGATAATTGTGACGAACTTCGGATAGTGACGTGACGAACTTCGGAAAATGACGTGACGAACTTCGGATAGTGACGTGACTTACTTCGGATAATTGTGACGTACTTCGGATAGTGACGTGACGAACTTCGGATTATTGTGACGAACTTTAAATAGTGACGTGACGAACTTCGGATAATTGTGACGAACTTCGGATAGTGACGTGACGAACTTCGGATAATTGTGACGAACTTCGGATAGTGACTTGACGAACTTCGGATTATTGTGACGAACTTTGGTTAGTGACGTGACGAAATTCGGATTATTGTGACGAGTTTCGGATAGTGACGTGACGAACTTCGGATAGTGACGTTACGAAATTCGGATTATTGTGACGAACTTCGGATAATGACGTGACGAACTTCGGATAGTGCTGTGACAAATTTTGGATAGTGACGTGACAAACTTCAGATTATTGTGACAAATTTCGGATATTGACGTGACGAACTTCGGATAATTGTGACGAACTTCGGATAGTGACGTGACGAAATTCGGATTATTGTGACGAACTTCGGATAGTGACTTGACGAACTTCGGATTATTGTGACGAACTTCGGAAAATGACGTGACGAAATTCGGATAATTGTGACGAACTTCGGATAGTGAAGTGACGAAATTGGGATAATTGTGACGAAATTCTGATAGTGACGTGACGAACTGCGGATTCTTGTGACAAACTTTGGATAGTGCTGTGACGAACTTCGGATAAAGACGTGACGAACTTCGGATAATTGTGACGTACTTCGGATAGTGACGTGACGAACTTCGGATTATTGTGACGAACTTCGGATAGTGACGTGACGAACTTTGGATAGTGTTGTAACGAATTTCGGAAAATGACGTGACGAACTTCCGATTATCGTGACGAACTTCGGATTATTGTGACGAAGTTCGGATAGTGACGTGACGAACTTCGGATAATTGTGACGAACTTCGGATAGTGACGTGACGAACTTCGGAAAATAACGTGACGAACTTCGGATAGTGACGTGACTTACTTCGGATAATTGTGACGTACTTCGGATAGTGACGTGACGAACTTCGAATTATTGTGACGAACTTTGGATAGTGACGTGACGAACTTCGGATAATTGTGACGAACTTCGGATAGTGACGTGACGAACTTCGGATAATTGTGACGAACTTCGGATAGTGACGTGACGAACTTCGGATTATTGTGACGAACTTTGGTTAGTGACGTGACGAAATTCGGATTATTTTGACGAGTTTCGGATAGTGACGTGACGAACTTCGGATAGTGACGTTACGAAATTCGGATTATTGTGACGAACTTCGGATAATGACGTGACGAACTTCGGATAGTGCTGTGACGAATTTTGGATAGTGACGTGACAAACTTCAGATTATTGTGACAAATTTCGGATATTGACGTGACGAACTTCGGATAATTGTGACGAACTTCGGATAGTGACGTGACGAAATTCGGATTATTGTGACGAACTTCGGATAGTAACTTGACGAACTTCGGATTATTGTGACGAACTTCGGATAGTGACGTGACGAACTTCGGATAATTGTGACGAACTTCGGATAGTGACGTGACGAACTTCGGATTATTGTGACGAACTTTGGTTAGTGACGTGACGAAATTCGGATTATGCTGACGGATTATTGTGACGAACTTCGGATAATGACGTGACGAACTTCGGATAATTGTGATAAACTTCGGGTAGTGATGTGACGAAATTCGGATAATTGTGACGAACTTCGGATAGTGCTGTGACGAACTTCGGATTATTGTGACAAACTTTGGTTAGTGACGTGACGAAATTCGGATTATTGTGACGTACTTCGGATAGTGACGTGACGAACTTCGGATTATTTTTTTTTTTTTTTTATTTTATTTATTTATTGACCAACTTATACTAACAGTTTAATACTACACATATAACTTATAGGTCTAATGTAACATAAAATCTAAATATAACGTTGTGCTCAATATGCATATAAGATAAATATTTATAATTATGAGTAAATAGACAAAAAATTAAAACTTAAAATTAAGACACATTTATAGATGTAGGTTGACATGCAAGAGAAAAATAATAAAAAATCATAAAAATTTAGGAAGAGGAGATAGTGCTGGGAGTGGCAATAGACTCCAGGTAACAGTTGGCAGTTGCCAGGACACTTATTTCAGTGCTTGTAAATGCATCGAGCGATGCATCATACTCTAGTATTTTATTAATGAGGGAAAGGGCTAAGTGCAAGGAACTGGTTTTTAGAGTCACAGAACTAGTTTGTGGGACTGAAAATAGAGGACGCTGGCGGGGGCGCAACGTATGCCTGATAGGTAACGGAACGTTAATAGAGACGTTTTCAAGTAAGGGAGGATTTAATAGGGTACCCTGAATTAAGCGGATAAAGTATCTCACAAGCATTAGATTTCTCCTAACCTCTAAACTTTGGTATGTAACCATTCCTAATAAAAATGGTGTTGGATACAAATACGGGTAATATCCATATAGCTTTAAGTAAAGATACCGAATAAAAGATTTCTGTAATCGCTCAATAAGTAGCGTGTATTTTTTCTCATGAGGGTTCCAAATAACACAATTAGTTTCTAGTAAACTACGGATGAAAGAGTTGTACAGTATTGTAATAGCCTGTCTATTGCTAAATATTTTCGATTGTCGTAAGACAAAGCCAAGATTTTTACGGGATTTATTACAAGTTTGTATTATGTGTTGGTTAAAAGTGAGGTCCGGGTCAAAGTAGGTGCCAAGATCACGTACTGTAAATACACGCTTCAGGGTTTCATTGTGTAACACGTAGGTGTTATGTATGGGTTTCTTGGCTTTTGTGTAGGACATGATAGAGCATTTACTGATATTGAGGCTGAGATTGTTATCAGTGCTCCATTTGTGAATGTTGTCGATGTCGTGTTGAAGTGTGACCGTGTCAGCGACACTAGTTATTGGAAGAGCAACTTTGATATCATCAGCGAACATGAGTACTGTGGCGTGCTTTACATATGTTGGAAGATCATTGACAACTATTAGAAAGAATAGGGGCCCAAGGTTAGTGCCCTGTCCTATGCCAGATGTAACTGAATAGACTTCCGAATTGATATTCTTATAGGTGATGTATTGCTTGCGGCCATTCAGATAATTTGCGAAGAATTTCAGCAGCGCCTCTGAGAAACCAGCGATTGCCATCTTACCTAAAAGTATATCATTATCCACCCGATCAAATGCCTTTTGAAAATCAAAATATGCTACATCGACCTGTTTTTTTTCATTAATATTTTTAGCTAAAAGAGTTGTAATATTGAGAAGGTTAGATGTAGTGGAACGATTTGGCAAAAACCCGTGTTGTTCCTCAGCAAACCACCGCTGTAGTCCAGTACATATTATTTTATGAAGAACCGCTTCGAACACTTTGCCAAATATGGATAAGACAGCTATCGGTCTATAATTATGGATGTCACTTTTTAGTCCGCTTTTATGTACTGGTAATACTTTAGATAATTTCCATACTGATGGATACGTGTTAGTTTTAATAGACAAGTTAAAAATAAATTGCAAAGGCAGTTTGAAGATTTCACAGCCATCTTTAACCAAGTACTGCGGTATTCCGTCAGGGCCTTGGGTAGATTTAGGTGGCAGCCGCGCAATAGCACTACGAACTTCTGACTCTTCAATGTGACCAATATTCAAAATTCGCGATATGCTTTCCGGACATTTATTTGCGGCTGAACATGCGCGCTCAACATTCAATGATGGCAGGTTAGGCAGAAAAACGCTGCTAAAATATTTCGAAAAAGCAGCCGCGATTTGTGTGGGTGACATGCTACCAAAGGTGGCTTGTTCATTATTTTGCCTGCTCTCACTTACGAAACTCCAGAAGGTTTTCGGGTCCCGTTTTATGTTTGACTCGATGCAGTTGGTGTATGTAGCAAAATCTGACTCAGTACTGCGTTTTACTAAACGTCTATAATAGGTAAAGAAGGCGTAGTAAAGTTGGCTATTGTTGTTTTGTTTATAGAGTTTGTGATAATGAATTTTAAGTTTATTTAGTTCAATAGTATCAGATGTAAACCATTTCGGGTAAGACAATCGCAATGCTTTTGTTTTTTTAGGTGGGACAGTTTGAGAAATTATATTATTAATTAACTTATAAAAGACCTCAGCAGCCATGTTAACATCGGTGCATGCATAAACTGGTTCCCAGTCGATTCCAGCCAGTTCGGAGTATAATACCATAAAGTCGGCTTTACGGAAGTTACGCTCTATCGTTGTACTAGTTGCGTTGATTGAACAAGGGGTAAATTGGTTAATAATGGTACTAGTGTAAGGTGTGCTAATACTAAGAGAGATGTCCAAAGGTTTGTGATGCATTTCAGGAGATACAATACCAGAGCATGATGAAACGCAAACGTCAGCCACATATGAGTTAACTAGTATTAAATCCAGCATTCTACCAAGATCATTAAATATTACATTTTTCTGAAATAAATTGCATTCTGAGAGAAACAGTTCAAACTCATTACGTATGGTTACACTAGCAGAATTAAGATTAAAATCTCCTACAATAATTAGTGGTAGCTTAAAATTATTATGTAATACTGTTCTTAGGCAGTTAAATATAGAATAATATCTAGAATCAGGTACATTAGGTGGTAGGTAGATAATACAGCAAGCGAAGCGTATACGACCTTTGGTAACTATTGCACAGATGATTTCGTCGTATTTTTCAGGCTTACAGTCCAACAGCGTCAGCGAGTAGGGTGAGCGAGCAGCGAGTAATACTCCACCCCCTCCCCGGCCGACACGGTCACAGCGCAGCACGGCGTAATCTTGCGGGAATACCTCCGAGTCAAACACACTTTCGTCAAGCCGGGTTTCGGTTAGGGCTAATAAATTGTTAGGGAAAGTGTGCAGTATGTTTTTAGTCTCAGAGCGTCTTGACTTCAATCCACGAACATTCTGATAGAAAATAAAATCTAGTTTTTTAGTTTTCATCACGAAAAAATGTCTCGTCTGGAGACTTCTTGTTCTTACTTCGATATGTATACCATTCCTGGAGTGATGTGTTAGTTGGCCAGTTATTTGGAGATACATAGAAATCGAACAGATGCACCGGGACTCCAACTATAAAGCAGTTATGTCTGCTATGCTCAGGATCGGGCTTCTTTACCGTGAATGATTCTATGTTTGGATGCTTTTTTTGTAGGTAACTACGGATGTTCTCAACAGATACATCCGGGTGGAAATTCCAAGCATGAATGTATTTAACTGGGACCAGGGTTCTAAGATCGTCATCTGCAAGGCCAGTGGCGCGTATCACTGACCGGCGCGGTCGTTGTTGCACTTTTCCCGTTGTAAAAACCCTAGTCTTGTATCTGTTTGCAGGTTGATTTTCGCTATCCATTGGTGGCGTTGATGGCAGATTTAACGCTGGCGGCGGTGGTGGCTGCGAACTTGAATACTGCTGAAGCGAAACTATCGGTTCTGGGAGGTCAACAGACGCGCGTTGATTATTATTCAGCTTATTTATTTGAATATTATGAGATAAGGTTTCATTATCAGTTATAACTTTCTCGATTAGGTCAATTCGCTGCTTTGCCATCATAATTTCGCAGCTATAATCTCTCATTTCTAAATCAGTTATGCGCTTGGTATTTTCATCACAGTGCAGCTGCAATGTCGCTTGAGCGCTAGAAGCAATATCATTTGCTATCAACAGCTTGTCTACATCTGTTCGAAGGACATTATATTTACTATGGAGATTGTCTATAGAAAGTTTTATATCATTTAAATTTTCAGAAATTCCTGTTATGGATGATTCTTGCGCCTGATATCTATTTACGCTCTCTTCACGGAAAGCACGTAGTTCCAATAAGACAGTTTCCAGGGTGCAATCGTACGCACACGGGCTGGAGGTGTTGTGTGGAGATGACGTTACATGTGTTTTCCGTCTTATTGTTATATTATCTGTTTCGTCCGGGTATATATGCTGAAGATTACAGGTATTTATGGTTTCAGGCAAGTTTTCAGCGCGCGGTGGTAGCATGGGGCTAGCCAAGGTGGCAGAATTTATTAGTTTTGGTTTTTTACATCGACATTCATGACAAATCCAGCTATTTTTACTTTCACTTGTCATTTGTGTGAAATGTTTCTGCAACACATTAGCACACTCCAAATCATATGGGTAATTACATTTTGAACATGCTAGGAATAAGCAATTTTCTATAAGTTGTTTACAACCAGCACAAACTAATGACATCTTGCGGAGAAACGTAACAACTTAAGACAAACTTCGATAGATAGGTGAGCGGTAATCGCAGGTTCCAGGAAGTTAAATTAATATTCAAAGTTTCTTGTAGATGGCGTTATTATCTTCATTTATTTTAAAAGTTTTAGTGTCACCTGTGTAATTAACGCAATTGTAAACACAAAAAGTGCGCTTGTGCACTGGGATGCGAACTTAGGCTCAGTGGTATAGCAGGCAGCAATGGAAAACTTCGACTACATTGGCCACACTATGTGTTGTTGAAATTAATGTTCTATTACTTAACAAGGTTTGAATTTGGAAAAAGAACGTTGGTAGTTTGAATTTGCTTGGACTTTGAACCACTGTTTGACTTTTATTTTTCACTTGTTCTTTATTTTTTGTTTTGGATCTATTTCAGTTTAAAACTTCATCAAGCACTTTTGTCTTACGTTTCACTGATTTAACACTGCTTTTATTGAAAGGTTCATTATGTTTACTATTCACTGATAATACAAAACTGTCTCAGGGTTGGCACAATGTTGAAAGTTAAAATTACTCATCAATTCAGTTCTTTGCGTTGAGATAACACTCACACCGATCACCAAGACCTTAGATATTAGATATTAAACAAAATCAGGTTAATATATTATGTTTTGAATTTATAAATGAGAAAAACTATAGGAGCACAATGTTTACGTGACGGACAGCGCCATCTATCTACGACGTGAACGACCTGACGAACTTCGAATGAAATGAAATGTAATGTAATGTAATGTTATGTTATGTTATGTTATGTTATGTTATGTTATGTTATGTTATGTTATGTTATGTTATGTTATGTTATGTTATGTTATGTTATGTTATGTTATGTTATGTTATGTTATGTTATGTTATGTTATGTTATGTTATGTTATGTTATGTTATGTTATGTTATGTTATGTTATGTTATGTTATGTTATGTTATGTTATGTTATGTTATGTTATGTTATGTTATGTTATGTTATGTTATGTTATGTTATGTTATGTTATGTTATGTTATGTTATGTTATGTTATGTTATGTTATGTTATGTTATGTTATGTTATGTTATGTTATGTTATGTTATGTTATGTTATGTTATGTTATGTTATGTTATGTTATGTTATGTTATGTTATGTTATGTTATGTTATGTTATGTAATGTAATGTAATGTAATGTAATGTAATGTAATGTAATGTAATGTAATGTAATGTAATGTAATGTAATGTAATGTTATAAAATGAAGATGAATTGTGACGTGACACGAAATTCGTATAGTGACGTGACGAATTTCGGATAATTGTGACGAAATTCGGATTATTGTGACGAACTTCGGAAAGTGACGTGACGAACTTCGGATAATTGTGACGAACTTCGGATAGTGACGTGACGAACTTCGGAAAATGACGTGACGAACTTCGGATAGTGACGTGACTTACTTCGGATAATTGTGACGTACTTCGGATAGTGACGTGACGAACTTCGGATTATTGTGACGAACTTTAAATAGTGACGTAACGAACTTCGGATAATTGTGACATACTTCGGATAGTGACGTGACGAACTTCGGATAATTGTGACGAACTTCGGATAGTGACTTGACGAACTTCGGATTATTGTGACGAACTTTGGTTAGTGACGTGACGAAATTCGGATTATTGTGACGAGTTTCGGATAGTGACGTGACGAACTTCGGATAGTGACGTTACGAAATTCGGATTATTGTGACGAACTTCGGATAATGACGTGACGAACTTCGGATAGTGCTGTGACAAATTTTGGATAGTGACGTGACAAACTTCAGATTATTGTGACAAATTTCGGATATTGACGTGACGAACTTCGGATAATTGTGACGAACTTCGGATAGTGACGTGACGAAATTCGGATTATTGTGACGAACTTCGGATAGTGACTTGACGAACTTCGGATTATTGTGACGAACTTCGGAAAATGACGTGACGAAATTCGGATAATTGTGACGAACTTCGGATAGTGACGTGACGAAATTGGGATAATTGTGACGAAATTCTGATAGTGACGTGACGAACTGCGGATTCTTGTGACAAACTTTGGATAGTGCTGTGACGAACTTCGGATAAAGACGTGACGAACTTCGGATAATTGTGACGTACTTCGGATAGTGACGTGACGAACTTCGGATTATTGTGACGAACTTCGGATAGTGACGTGACGAACTTTGGATAGTGTTGTAACGAATTTCGGAAAATGACGTGACGAACTTCCGATTATCGTGACGAACTTCGGATTATTGTGACGAAGTTCGGATAGTGACGTGACGAACTTCGGATAATTGTGACGAACTTCGGATAGTGACGTGACGAACTTCGGAAAATAACGTGACGAACTTCGGATAGTGACGTGACTTACTTCGGATAATTGTGACGTACTTCGGATAGTGACGTGACGAACTTCGAATTATTGTGACGAACTTTGGATAGTGACGTGACGAACTTCGGATAATTGTGACGAACTTCGGATAGTGACGTGACGAACTTCGGATAATTGTGACGAACTTCGGATAGTGACGTGACGAACTTCGGATTATTGTGACGAACTTTGGTTAGTGACGTGACGAAATTCGGATTATTTTGACGAGTTTCGGATAGTGACGTGACGAACTTCGGATAGTGACGTTACGAAACTCGGATTATTGTGACGAACTTCGGATAATGACGTGACGAACTTCGGATAGTGCTGTGACGAATTTTGGATAGTGACGTGACAAACTTCAGATTATTGTGACAAATTTCGGATATTTACGTGACGAACTTCGGATAATTGTGACGAACTTCGGATAGTGACGTGACGAAATTCGGATTATTGTGACGAACTTCGGATAGTAACTTGACGAACTTCGGATTATTGTGACGAACTTCGGATAGTGACGTGACGAACTTCGGATAATTGTGACGAACTTCGGATAGTGACGTGACGAACTTCGGATTATTGTGACGAACTTTGGTTAGTGACGTGACGAAATTCGGATTATGCTGACGGATTATTGTGACGAACTTCGGATAATGACGTGACGAACTTCGGATAATTGTGATAAACTTCGGGTAGTGATGTGACGAAATTCGGATAATTGTGACGAACTTCGGATAGTGCTGTGACGAACTTCGGATTATTGTGACAAACTTTGGTTAGTGACGTGACGAAATTCGGATTATTGTGACGTACTTCGGATAGTGACGTGACGAACTTCGGATTATTGTGACGAACTTCGGATAGTGACGTGACGAACTTTGGATAGTGCTGTAACGAATTTCGGAAAATGACGTGACGAACTTCCGATTATCGTGACGAACTTCGGATTATTGTGACGAAGTTCGGATAGTGACTTGACGAAATTCGGATAATTGTGACGAACTTCGGAAAGCTACGTGACGAGTGACGAAGTTCGGATAGTGACTTGACGAAATTCGGATAATTGTGACGAACTTCGGAAAGCTACGTGACGAACTTCGGATAGTGACGTTACGAAATTCGGATTATTGTGACGAACTTCGGATAATGACGTGACGAACTTCGGATAGTGCTGTGACGAATTTTGGATAGTGACGTGACAAACTTCAGATTATTGTGACAAATTTCGGATATTGACGTGACGAACTTCGGATAATTGTGACGAACTTCGGATAATTGTGACGAACTTCGGATAGTGACGTGACGAAATTCGGATTATTGTGACGAACTTCGGATAGTGACTTGACGAACTTCGGATTATTGTGACGAACTTCGGATAGTGACGTGACGAACTTCGGATAATTGTGACGAACTTCGGATAGTGACGTGACGAACTTCGGATTCTTGTGACAAACTTTGGATAGTGACGTGACGAAAATTGGATTATGCTGACGGATTATTGTGACGAACTTCGGATAGTGACGTGACGAACTTCGGATTATTGTGACGAACTTCGGATAGTGACGTGACGAACTTCGGATTATTGTGACGAACTTTGGATAGTGACGTGACGAACTTCGGATAATTGTGACGAACTTCGGATAGTGACGTGACGAACTTCGGAAAATGACGTGACGAACTTCGGATAGTGACCTGACGAACTTCGAAAGAAATGAAATGTAATGTAATGTAATGTAATGTTATGTTATGTTATGTTATGTTATGTTATGTTATGTTATGTTATGTTATGTTATGTTATGTTATGTTATGTTATGTTATGTTATGTTATGTTATGTTATGTTATGTTATGTTATGTTATGTTATGTTATGTTATGTTATGTTATGTTATGTTATGTTATGTTATGTTATGTTATGTTATGTTATGTTATAGTATGTTATGTTATGTTATGTTATGTTATGTTATGTTATAAAATGAAGATGAATTGTGACGTGACACGAAATTCGTATAGTGACGTGACGAATTTCGGATAATTGTGACGAACTATGGAATACTGTGACGAACTCCGGATAGTGACGTGACGAACTTCGGATTATTGTGACGAACTTTGGTTAGTGACGTGACGAAATTCGGATTATTGTGACGTACTTCGGATAGTGACTTGACGAAATTCGGATAATTGTGACGAACTTCGGAAAGTTACGTGACGAACTTCAGATAGTGACGTTACGAAATTCGGATTATTGTGACGAACTTCGGAAAGTTACGTGACGAACTTCCGATTATTGTGACGAACTTTGGTTAGTGACCTGACGAACTTCGAATGAAATGAAATGTAATGTAATGTTATGTAATGTTATGTAATGTTATGTTATGTTATGTTATGTTATGTTATGTTATGTTATGTTATGTTATGTTATGTTATGTTATGTAATGTTATGTTATGTTATGTTATGTTGTGTTGTGTTGTGTTGTGTTGTGTTGTGTTGTGTTGTGTTGTGTTGTGTTGTGTTGTGTTGTGTTGTGTTGTGTTGTGTTGTGTTGTGTTGTGTTGTGTTGTGTTGTGTTGTGTTGTGTTGTGTTGTGTTGTGTTGTGTTGTGTTGTGTTGTGTTGTGTTGTGTTGTGTTGTGTTGTGTTGTGTTGTGTTGTGTTGTGTTGTGTTGTGTTGTGTTGTGTTGTGTTGTGTTGTGTTGTGTTGTGTTGTGTTGTGTTGTGTTGTGTTGTGTTGTGTTGTGTTGTGTTGTGTTGTGTTGTGTTGTGTTGTGTTGTGTTGTGTTGTGTTGTGTTGTGTTGTGTTGTGTTGTGTTGTGTTGTGTTGTGTTGTGTTGTGTTGTGTTGTGTTGTGTTGTGTTGTGTTGTGTTGTGTTGTGTTGTGTTGTGTTGTGTTGTGTTGTGTTGTGTTGTGTTGTGTTGTGTTGTGTTGTGTTGTGTTGTGTTGTGTTGTGTTATGTTATGTTATGTTATGTTATGTTATGTTATAAAATGAAGTTGAATTGTGACGTGACACGAAATTCGTATAGTGACGTGACGAATTTCGGATAATTGTGACGAACTATGGAATACTGTGACGAACTCCGGATAGTGACGTGACGAACTTCGGATTATTGTGACGAACTTTGGTTAGTGACGTGACGAAATTCGGATTATTGTGACGTACTTCGGATAGTGACTTGACGAAATTCGGATAATTGTGACGGTTCGGATATTATGTTATGTTATGTTATGTTATGTTATGTTATGTTATGTTATGTTATGTTATGTTATGTTATGTTATGTTATGTTATGTTATGTTATGTTATGTTATGTTATGTTATGTTATGTTATGTTATGTTATGTTATGTTATGTTATGTTATGTTATGTTATGTTATGTTATGTTATGTTATGTTATGTTATGTGATTGTGATGTGATGTGATGTGATGTGATGTGATTGATGTGATGTGATGTGATGTGATGTGATGTGATGTGATGTGATGTGATGTGATGTGATGTGATGTGATGTGATGTGATGTGATGTGATGTGATGTGATGTGATGTGATGTGATGTGATGTGATGTGATGTGATGTGATGTGATGTGATGTGATGTGATGTGATGTGATGTGATGTGATGTGATGTGATGTGATGTGATGTGATGTGATGTGATGTGATGTGATGTGATGTGATGTGATGTGATGTGATGTGATGTGATGTGATGTGATGTGATGTGATGTGATGTGATGTGATGTGATGTGATGTGATGTGATGTGATGTGACGAAGTTCGGATATTGACGTGACGAAATTCGGATAGTGACGTTACAAACTTCGGATATTGACGTGACGAAATTCGAATAATGAAGAAGAAATTCGGATAGTGACGTGAAGAACTTCGGATAATTGTGACGAACTTCGGATAGTGACGTGACGAAATTGGGATAATTGTGACGAAATTCTAATAGTGACGTGACGAACTGCGGATTCTTGTGACAAACTTTGGATAGTGCTGTGACGAACTTCGAAAAATGACGTGACGAACTTCGGATAAAGACGTGACAAACTTCGGATAATTGTGACGTACTTCGGATAGTGACGTGACGAACTTCGGATTATTGTGACGAACTTCGGATAGTGACGTGACGAACTTCGGAAAATGACGTGACGAACTTCGGATAGTGACGTGACTTACTTCGGATAATTGTGACGTACTTCGGATAGTGACGTGACGACCTTCGAATTATTGTGACGAACTTTGGATAGTGACGTGACGAACTTCGGATAATTGTGACGAACTTCGGATAGTGACGTGACGAACTTCGGATAATTGTGACGAACTTCGGATAGTGACGTGACGAAATTCGGATTATTGTGACGAGTTTCGGATAGTGACGTGACTAACTTCGGATAGTGACGTTACGAAATTCGGATTATTGTGACGAACTTCGGATAATGACGTGACGAACTTCGGATAGTGCTGTGACAAATTTCGGATATTGACGTGACGAACTTCGGATATTTGTGACGAACTTCGGATAGTGACGTGACGAAATTCGGATTATTGTGACGAACTTCGGATAATGACGTGACGAACTTCGGATTATTGTGACGAACTTCGGATAGTGACGTGACGAACTTCGGATAATTGTGACGAACTTCGGATAGTGACGTGACGAACTTCGGATTATTGTGACGAACTTTGGTTAGTGACGTGACGAAATTCGGATTATGCTGACGGATTATTGTGACGAACTTCGGATAATGACGTGACGAACTTCGGATAATTGTGATAAACTTCGGGTAGTGATGTGACGAAATTCGGATAATTGTGACGAACTTCGGATAGTGACGTGACGAAATTCGGATTATTGTGACGAACTTCGGATAGTGACGTGACGAACTTCGGATTATTGTGACGAACTTTGGTTAGTGACGTGACGAAATTCGGATTATGCTGACGGATTATTGTGACGAAGTTCGGATAGTGACGTGACGAAATTCGGATTATTGTGACGAACTTCGGAAAGTTACGTGACGAACTTCCGATTATTGTGACGAACTTTGGTTAGTGACCTGACGAACTTCGAATGAAATGAAATGTAATGTAATGTTATGTTATGTTATGTTATGTTATGTTATGTTATGTAATGTAATGTAATGTAATGTAATGTAATGTAATGTAATGTAATGTAATGTAATGTAATGTAATGTAATGTAATGTAATGTAATGTAATGTAATGTAATGTAATGTAATGTAATGTAATGTAATGTAATGTAATGTAATGTAATGTAATGTAATGTAATGTAATGTAATGTAATGTAATGTAATGTAATGTAATGTAATGTAATGTAATGTAATGTAATGTAATGTAATGTAATGTAATGTAATGTAATGTAATGTAATGTAATGTAATGTAATGTAATGTAATGTAATGTAATGTAATGTAATGTAATGTAATGTAATGTAATGTAATGTAATGTAATGTAATGTAATGTAATGTAATGTTATAAAATGAAGATGAATTGTGACGTGACACGAAATTCGTATAGTGACGTGACGAATTTCGGATAATTGTGACGAAATTCGGATTATTGTGACGAACTTCGGAAAGTGACGTGACGAACTTCGGATAATTGTGACGAACTTCGGATAGTGACGTGACGAACTTCGGAAAATGACGTGACGAACTTCGGATAGTGACTTGACGAACTTCGGATTATTGTGACGAACTTCGGATAGTGACGTGACGAACTTCGGATAATTGTGACGAACTTCGGATAGTGACGTGACGAACTTCGGATTATTGTGACGAACTTTGGTTAGTGACCTGACGAACTTCGAATGAAATGAAATGTAATGTAATGTTATGTAATGTTATGTAATGTTATGTTATGTTATGTTATGTTATGTTATGTTATGTTATGTTATGTTATGTTATGTTATGTTATGTTATGTTATGTTATGTTATGTTATGTTATGTTATGTTGTGTTGTGTTGTGTTGTGTTGTGTTGTGTTGTGTTGTGTTGTGTTGTGTTGTGTTGTGTTGTGTTGTGTTGTGTTGTGTTGTGTTGTGTTGTGTTGTGTTGTGTTGTGTTGTGTTGTGTTGTGTTGTGTTGTGTTGTGTTGTGTTGTGTTGTGTTGTGTTGTGTTGTGTTGTGTTGTGTTGTGTTGTGTTGTGTTGTGTTGTGTTGTGTTGTGTTGTGTTGTGTTGTGTTGTGTTGTGTTGTGTTGTGTTGTGTTGTGTTGTGTTGTGTTGTGTTGTGTTGTGTTGTGTTGTGTTGTGTTGTGTTGTGTTGTGTTGTGTTGTGTTGTGTTGTGTGTGTTGTGTTGTGTTGTGTTGTGTTGTGTTGTGTTGTGTTGTGTTGTGTTGTGTGTCGTGGTGTTGTGTTGCGTCGTGTTGTGTGTCGTGGTGTTGTGTTGTGTTGTGTTGTGTTGTGTTGTGTTGTGTTGTGTTGTGTTGTGTGTGTGTTGTGTTGTGTTGTGTTGTGTTGGGTTGTGTTGTGTTGTGTTGTGTTGTGTTGTGGGTTGTGTTGTGTTGTGTTGTGTTGTGTTGTGTTGTGTTGTGTTGTGTTGTGTTGTGTTGTGTTGTGTTGTGTTGTGTTGTGTTGTGTTGTGTTGTGTTGTGTTGTGGTGTGTTGTGTTGTGTTGTGTTGTGTTGTGTGTGTGTTATGTTATGTTATGTTATGTTATGTTATGTTATAAAATGAAGTTGAATTGTGACGTGACACGAAATTCGTATAGTGACGTGACGAATTTCGGATAATTGTGACGAACTATGGAATACTGTGACGAACTCCGGATAGTGACGTGACGAACTTCGGATTATTGTGACGAACTTTGGTTAGTGACGTGACGAAATTCGGATTATTGTGACGTACTTCGGATAGTGACTTGACGAAATTCGGATAATTGTGACGAACTTCGGAAAGTTACGTGACGAACTTCCGATTATTGTGACGAACTTTGGTTAGTGACCTGACGAACTTCGAATGAAATGAAATGTAATGTAATGTTATGTTATGTTATGTTATGTTATGTTATGTTATGTTATGTTATGTTATGTTATGTTATGTTATGTTTAGGTTATGTTATGTTATGTTATGTTAGGTTATGTTATGTTATGTTAGGTTATGTTAGGTTATGTTATGTTATGTTATGTTATGTTTTATGTTATGTTATGTTATGTTATGTTATGTTATGTTATGTTATGTTATGTTATGTTATGTTATGTTATGTTATGTTATGTTATGTTATGTTATGTGTATGTTATGTTTATGTTATGTTATGTTATGTTATGTTATGTTATGTTATGTTATGTTATGTTATTATGTTATGTTATGTTATGTGATGTGATGTGATGTGATGTGATGTGATGTGATGTGATGTGATGTGATGTGATGTGATGTGATGTGATGTGATGTGATGTGATGTGATGTGATGTGATGTGATGTGATGTGATGTGATGTGATGTGATGTGATGTGATGTGATGTGATGTGATGTGATGTGATGTGATGTGATGTGATGTGATGTGATGTGATGTGATGTGATGTGATGTGATGTGATGTGATGTGATGTGATGTGATGTGATGTGATGTGATGTGATGTGATGTGATGTGATGTGATGTGATGTGTTGTGATGTGATGTGATGTGATGTGATGTGATGTGATGTGATGTGATGTGATGTGATGTGATGTGATGTGATGTGGTGTTGTGATGTGGTGATGTGATGTGATGTGATGTGATGGTGATGTGATGTGATGTGATTGTGATGTGGAAGTGATGTGATGTGGTGATGTGATGTGATGTGATGTGATGTGATGTGATGTGATGTGACGAGTTCGGATATTGACGTGACGAAATTCGGATAGTGACGTTACAAACTTCGGATATTGACGTGACGAAATTCGAATAATGAAGAAGAAATTCGGATAGTGACGTGAAGAACTTCGGATAATTGTGACGAACTTCGGATAGTGACGTGACGAAATTGGGATAATTGTGACGAAATTCTAATAGTGACGTGACGAACTGCGGATTCTTGTGGACAAACTTTGGATAGTGCTGTGACGAACTTCGAAAAATGACGTGACGAACTTCGGATAAAGACGTGACAAACTTCGGATAATTGTGACGTACTTCGGATAGTGACGTGACGAACTTCGGATTATTGTGACGAACTTCGGATAGTGACGTGACGAACTTCGGAAAATGACGTGACGAACTTCGGATAGTGACGTGACTTACTTCGGATAATTGTGACGTACTTCGGATAGTGACGTGACGACCTTCGAATTATTGTGACGAACTTTGGATAGTGACGTGACGAACTTCGGATAATTGTGACGAACTTCGGATAGTGACGTGACGAACTTCGGATAATTGTGACGAACTTCGGATAGTGACGTGACGAAATTCGGATTATTGTGACGAGTTTCGGATAGTGACGTGACGAACTTCGGATAGTGACGTTACGAAATTCGGATTATTGTGACGAACTTCGGATAATGACGTGACGAACTTCGGATAGTGCTGTGACAAATTTCGGATATTGACGTGACGAACTTCGGATATTTGTGACGAACTTCGGATAGTGACGTGACGAAATTCGGATTATTGTGACGAACTTCGGATAGTGACTTGACGAACTTCGGATTATTGTGACGAACTTCGGATAGTGACGTGACGAACTTCGGATAATTGTGACGAACTTCGGATAGTGACGTGACGAACTTCGGATTATTGTGACGAACTTTGGTTAGTGACGTGACGAAATTCGGATTATGCTGACGGATTATTGTGACGAACTTCGGATAATGACGTGACGAACTTCGGATAATTGTGATAAACTTCGGGTAGTGATGTGACGAAATTCGGATAATTGTGACGAACTTCGGATAGTGACGTGACGAAATTCGGATTATTGTGACGAACTTCGGATAGTGACGTGACGAACTTCGGATTATTGTGACGAACTTTGGTTAGTGACGTGACGAAATTCGGATTATGCTGACGGATTATTGTGACGAAGTTCGGATAGTGACGTGACGAAATTCGGATTATTGTGACGAACTTCGGAAAGTTACGTGACGAACTTCCGATTATTGTGACGAACTTTGGTTAGTGACCTGACGAACTTCGAATGAAATGAAATGTAATGTAATGTTATGTTATGTTATGTTATGTTATGTTATGTTATGTTATGTAATGTAATGTAATGTAATGTAATGTAATGTAATGTAATGTAATGTAATGTAATGTAATGTAATGTAATGTAATGTAATGTAATGTAATGTAATGTAATGTAATGTAATGTAATGTAATGTAATGTAATGTAATGTAATGTAATGTAATGTAATGTAATGTAATGTAATGTAATGTAATGTAATGTAATAAAATGTAATGTAATGTAATGTAATGTAATGTAATGTAATGTAATGTAATGTAATGTAATGTAATGTAATGTAATGTAATGTAATGTAATGTAATGTAATGTAATGTAATGTAATGTAATGTAATGTAATGTAATGTAATGTAATGTAATGTAATGTAATGTAATGTAATGTAATGTAATGTAATGTAATGTAATGTAATGTAATGTAATGTAATGTAATGTAATGTAATGTAATGTAATGTAATGTAATGTAATGTAATGTAATGTAATGTAATGTAATGTAATGTAATGTAATGTAATGTAATGTAATGTAATGTTATAAAATGAAGATGAATTGTGACGTGACACGAAATTCGTATAGTGACGTGACGAATTTCGGATAATTGTGACGAAATTCGGATTATTGTGACGAACTTCGGAAAGTGACGTGACGAACTTCGGATAATTGTGACGAACTTCGGATAGTGACGTGACGAACTTCGGAAAATGACGTGACGAACTTCGGATAGTGACTTGACGAACTTCGGATTATTGTGACGAACTTCGGATAGTGACGTGACGAACTTCGGATAATTGTGACGAACTTCGGATAGTGACGTGACGAACTTCGGATTATTGTGACGAACTTTGGATAGTGACGTGACGAAATTCGGATTATTGTGACGAACTTCGGATAGTGCCGTGACAAAATTCGGATAATGACGTGACGAACTTCCGATTATTGTGACGAACTTTGGTTAGTGACCTGACGAACTTCGAATGAAATGAAATGTAATGTAATGTTATGTTATGTTATGTTATGTTATGTTATGTTATGTTATGTTATGTTATGTTATGTTATGTTATGTTATGTTATGTTATGTTATGTTATGTTATGTTATGTTATGTTATGTTATGTTATGTTATGTTATGTTATGTTATGTTATGTTATGTTATGTTATGTTATGTTATGTAATGTAATGTAATGTAATGTAATGTAATGTAATGTAATGTAATGTAATGTAATGTAATGTAATGTAATGTAATGTAATGTAATGTAATGTAATGTAATGTAATGTAATGTAATGTAATGTAATGTAATGTAATGTAATGTAATGTAATGTAATGTAATGTAATGTAATGTAATGTAATGTAATGTAATGTAATGTAATGTAATGTAATGTAATGTAATGTAATGTAATGTAATGTAATGTAATGTAATGTAATGTAATGTAATGTAATGTTATAAAATGAAGATGCATTGTGACATGACACGAAATTCGTATAGTGACGTGACGAATTTCGAATAATTGTGACGAAATTCGGATTATTGTGACGAACTTCGGATAGTGACGTGACGAACTTCGAATTATTGTGACGAACTTCGGATAGTGCCGTGACAAAATTCGTATAATGACGTGACGAACTTCAGATTATTGTAACGAACTTCGGATAGTGACGTGACGAAATTCGGATAGTGACGTGACGAATTTCGGATTATTGTAACGAAATTCGGATTATTGTGACGAACTTTGGATTATTGTGACGAACTTCGGATAGTGACGCGACGAACTTCGGATTATTGTGACGAACTTCGGATAGTGACGTGACGAACTTCGGATTATTGTGACGAACTTTGGTTAGTGACGTGACGAAATTCGGATTATGCTGACGGATTATTGTGACGAAGTTCGGATAGTGACGTGACGAAATTCGGATTATTGTGACGAAGTTCGGAAAGTTACGTGACGAACTTCCGATTATTGTGACGAACTTTGGTTAGTGACCTGACGAACTTCGAATGAAATGAAATGTAATGTAATGTAATGTTATGTAATGTTATGTTATGTTATGTTATGTTATGTTATGTTATGTTATGTTATGTTATGTTATGTTATGTTATGTTATGTTATGTTATGTTATGTTATGTTATGTTATGTTATGTTATGTTATGTTATGTTATGTTATGTTATGTTATGTTATGTTATGTTATGTTATGTTATGTTATGTTATGTTATGTTATGTTATGTTATGTTATGTTATGTTATGTTATGTTATGTTATGTTATGTTATGTTATGTTATGTTATGTTATGTTATGTTATGTTATGTAATGTAATGTAATGTAATGTAATGTAATGTAATGTAATGTAATGTAATGTAATGTAATGTAATGTAATGTAATGTAATGTAATGTAATGTAATGTAATGTAATGTAATGTAATGTAATGTAATGTAATGTAATGTAATGTAATGTAATGTAATGTAATGTAATGTAATGTAATGTAATGTAATGTAATGTAATGTAATGTAATGTAATGTAATGTAATGTAATGTAATGTTATAAAATGAAGATGAATTGTGACGTGACACGAAATTCGTATAGTGACGTGACGAATTTCGGATAATTGTGACGAAATTCGGATTATTGTGACGAACTTCGGAAAGTGACGTGACGAACTTCGGATAATTGTGACGAACTTCGGATAGTGACGTGACGAACTTCGGAAAATGACGTGACGAACTTCGGATAGTGACGTGACTTACTTCGGATAATTGTGACGTACTTCGGATAGTGACGTGACGAACTTCGGATTATTGTGACGAACTTTAAATAGTGACGTGACGAACTTCGGATAATTGTGACGAACTTCGGATAGTGACGTGACGAACTTCGGATAATTGTGACGAACTTCGGATAGTGACTTGACGAACTTCGGATTATTGTGACGAACTTTGGTTAGTGACGTGACGAAATTCGGATTATTGTGACGAGTTTCGGATAGTGACGTGACGAACTTCGGATAGTGACGTTACGAAATTCGGATTATTGTGACGAACTTCGGATAATGACGTGACGAACTTCGGATAGTGCTGTGACAAATTTTGGATAGTGACGTGACAAACTTCAGATTATTGTGACAAATTTCGGATATTGACGTGACGAACTTCGGATAATTGTGACGAACTTCGGATAGTGACGTGACGAAATTCGGATTATTGTGACGAACTTCGGATAGTGACTTGACGAACTTCGGATTATTGTGACGAACTTCGGAAAATGACGTGACGAAATTCGGATAATTGTGACGAACTTCGGATAGTGAAGTGACGAAATTGGGATAATTGTGACGAAATTCTGATAGTGACGTGACGAACTGCGGATTCTTGTGACAAACTTTGGATAGTGCTGTGACGAACTTCGGATAAAGACGTGACGAACTTCGGATAATTGTGACGTACTTCGGATAGTGACGTGACGAACTTCGGATTATTGTGACGAACTTCGGATAGTGACGTGACGAACTTTGGATAGTGTTGTAACGAATTTCGGAAAATGACGTGACGAACTTCCGATTATCGTGACGAACTTCGGATTATTGTGACGAAGTTCGGATAGTGACGTGACGAACTTCGGATAATTGTGACGAACTTCGGATAGTGACGTGACGAACTTCGGAAAATAACGTGACGAACTTCGGATAGTGACGTGACTTACTTCGGATAATTGTGACGTACTTCGGATAGTGACGTGACGAACTTCGAATTATTGTGACGAACTTTGGATAGTGACGTGACGAACTTCGGATAATTGTGACGAACTTCGGATAGTGACGTGACGAACTTCGGATAATTGTGACGAACTTCGGATAGTGACGTGACGAACTTCGGATTATTGTGACGAACTTTGGTTAGTGACGTGACGAAATTCGGATTATTTTGACGAGTTTCGGATAGTGACGTGACGAACTTCGGATAGTGACGTTACGAAATTCGGATTATTGTGACGAACTTCGGATAATGACGTGACGAACTTCGGATAGTGCTGTGACGAATTTTGGATAGTGACGTGACAAACTTCAGATTATTGTGACAAATTTCGGATATTGACGTGACGAACTTCGGATAATTGTGACGAACTTCGGATAGTGACGTGACGAAATTCGGATTATTGTGACGAACTTCGGATAGTAACTTGACGAACTTCGGATTATTGTGACGAACTTCGGATAGTGACGTGACGAACTTCGGATAATTGTGACGAACTTCGGATAGTGACGTGACGAACTTCGGATTATTGTGACGAACTTTGGTTAGTGACGTGACGAAATTCGGATTATGCTGACGGATTATTGTGACGAACTTCGGATAATGACGTGACGAACTTCGGATAATTGTGATAAACTTCGGGTAGTGATGTGACGAAATTCGGATAATTGTGACGAACTTCGGATAGTGCTGTGACGAACTTCGGATTATTGTGACAAACTTTGGTTAGTGACGTGACGAAATTCGGATTATTGTGACGTACTTCGGATAGTGACGTGACGAACTTCGGATTATTTTTTTTTTTTTTTTATTTTATTTATTTATTGACCAACTTATACTAACAGTTTAATACTACACATATAACTTATAGGTCTAATGTAACATAAAATCTAAATATAACGTTGTGCTCAATATGCATATAAGATAAATATTTATAATTATGAGTAAATAGACAAAAAATTAAAACTTAAAATTAAGACACATTTATAGATGTAGGTTGACATGCAAGAGAAAAATAATAAAAAATCATAAAAATTTAGGAAGAGGAGATAGTGCTGGGAGTGGCAATAGACTCCAGGTAACAGTTGGCAGTTGCCAGGACACTTATTTCAGTGCTTGTAAATGCATCGAGCGATGCATCATACTCTAGTATTTTATTAATGAGGGAAAGGGCTAAGTGCAAGGAACTGGTTTTTAGAGTCACAGAACTAGTTTGTGGGACTGAAAATAGAGGACGCTGGCGGGGGCGCAACGTATGCCTGATAGGTAACGGAACGTTAATAGAGACGTTTTCAAGTAAGGGAGGATTTAATAGGGTACCCTGAATTAAGCGGATAAAGTATCTCACAAGCATTAGATTTCTCCTAACCTCTAAACTTTGGTATGTAACCATTCCTAATAAAAATGGTGTTGGATACAAATACGGGTAATATCCATATAGCTTTAAGTAAAGATACCGAATAAAAGATTTCTGTAATCGCTCAATAAGTAGCGTGTATTTTTTCTCATGAGGGTTCCAAATAACACAATTAGTTTCTAGTAAACTACGGATGAAAGAGTTGTACAGTATTGTAATAGCCTGTCTATTGCTAAATATTTTCGATTGTCGTAAGACAAAGCCAAGATTTTTACGGGATTTATTACAAGTTTGTATTATGTGTTGGTTAAAAGTGAGGTCCGGGTCAAAGTAGGTGCCAAGATCACGTACTGTAAATACACGCTTCAGGGTTTCATTGTGTAACACGTAGGTGTTATGTATGGGTTTCTTGGCTTTTGTGTAGGACATGATAGAGCATTTACTGATATTGAGGCTGAGATTGTTATCAGTGCTCCATTTGTGAATGTTGTCGATGTCGTGTTGAAGTGTGACCGTGTCAGCGACACTAGTTATTGGAAGAGCAACTTTGATATCATCAGCGAACATGAGTACTGTGGCGTGCTTTACATATGTTGGAAGATCATTGACAACTATTAGAAAGAATAGGGGCCCAAGGTTAGTGCCCTGTCCTATGCCAGATGTAACTGAATAGACTTCCGAATTGATATTCTTATAGGTGATGTATTGCTTGCGGCCATTCAGATAATTTGCGAAGAATTTCAGCAGCGCCTCTGAGAAACCAGCGATTGCCATCTTACCTAAAAGTATATCATTATCCACCCGATCAAATGCCTTTTGAAAATCAAAATATGCTACATCGACCTGTTTTTTTTCATTAATATTTTTAGCTAAAAGAGTTGTAATATTGAGAAGGTTAGATGTAGTGGAACGATTTGGCAAAAACCCGTGTTGTTCCTCAGCAAACCACCGCTGTAGTCCAGTACATATTATTTTATGAAGAACCGCTTCGAACACTTTGCCAAATATGGATAAGACAGCTATCGGTCTATAATTATGGATGTCACTTTTTAGTCCGCTTTTATGTACTGGTAATACTTTAGATAATTTCCATACTGATGGATACGTGTTAGTTTTAATAGACAAGTTAAAAATAAATTGCAAAGGCAGTTTGAAGATTTCACAGCCATCTTTAACCAAGTACTGCGGTATTCCGTCAGGGCCTTGGGTAGATTTAGGTGGCAGCCGCGCAATAGCACTACGAACTTCTGACTCTTCAATGTGACCAATATTCAAAATTCGCGATATGCTTTCCGGACATTTATTTGCGGCTGAACATGCGCGCTCAACATTCAATGATGGCAGGTTAGGCAGAAAAACGCTGCTAAAATATTTCGAAAAAGCAGCCGCGATTTGTGTGGGTGACATGCTACCAAAGGTGGCTTGTTCATTATTTTGCCTGCTCTCACTTACGAAACTCCAGAAGGTTTTCGGGTCCCGTTTTATGTTTGACTCGATGCAGTTGGTGTATGTAGCAAAATCTGACTCAGTACTGCGTTTTACTAAACGTCTATAATAGGTAAAGAAGGCGTAGTAAAGTTGGCTATTGTTGTTTTGTTTATAGAGTTTGTGATAATGAATTTTAAGTTTATTTAGTTCAATAGTATCAGATGTAAACCATTTCGGGTAAGACAATCGCAATGCTTTTGTTTTTTTAGGTGGGACAGTTTGAGAAATTATATTATTAATTAACTTATAAAAGACCTCAGCAGCCATGTTAACATCGGTGCATGCATAAACTGGTTCCCAGTCGATTCCAGCCAGTTCGGAGTATAATACCATAAAGTCGGCTTTACGGAAGTTACGCTCTATCGTTGTACTAGTTGCGTTGATTGAACAAGGGGTAAATTGGTTAATAATGGTACTAGTGTAAGGTGTGCTAATACTAAGAGAGATGTCCAAAGGTTTGTGATGCATTTCAGGAGATACAATACCAGAGCATGATGAAACGCAAACGTCAGCCACATATGAGTTAACTAGTATTAAATCCAGCATTCTACCAAGATCATTAAATATTACATTTTTCTGAAATAAATTGCATTCTGAGAGAAACAGTTCAAACTCATTACGTATGGTTACACTAGCAGAATTAAGATTAAAATCTCCTACAATAATTAGTGGTAGCTTAAAATTATTATGTAATACTGTTCTTAGGCAGTTAAATATAGAATAATATCTAGAATCAGGTACATTAGGTGGTAGGTAGATAATACAGCAAGCGAAGCGTATACGACCTTTGGTAACTATTGCACAGATGATTTCGTCGTATTTTTCAGGCTTACAGTCCAACAGCGTCAGCGAGTAGGGTGAGCGAGCAGCGAGTAATACTCCACCCCCTCCCCGGCCGACACGGTCACAGCGCAGCACGGCGTAATCTTGCGGGAATACCTCCGAGTCAAACACACTTTCGTCAAGCCGGGTTTCGGTTAGGGCTAATAAATTGTTAGGGAAAGTGTGCAGTATGTTTTTAGTCTCAGAGCGTCTTGACTTCAATCCACGAACATTCTGATAGAAAATAAAATCTAGTTTTTTAGTTTTCATCACGAAAAAATGTCTCGTCTGGAGACTTCTTGTTCTTACTTCGATATGTATACCATTCCTGGAGTGATGTGTTAGTTGGCCAGTTATTTGGAGATACATAGAAATCGAACAGATGCACCGGGACTCCAACTATAAAGCAGTTATGTCTGCTATGCTCAGGATCGGGCTTCTTTACCGTGAATGATTCTATGTTTGGATGCTTTTTTTGTAGGTAACTACGGATGTTCTCAACAGATACATCCGGGTGGAAATTCCAAGCATGAATGTATTTAACTGGGACCAGGGTTCTAAGATCGTCATCTGCAAGGCCAGTGGCGCGTATCACTGACCGGCGCGGTCGTTGTTGCACTTTTCCCGTTGTAAAAACCCTAGTCTTGTATCTGTTTGCAGGTTGATTTTCGCTATCCATTGGTGGCGTTGATGGCAGATTTAACGCTGGCGGCGGTGGTGGCTGCGAACTTGAATACTGCTGAAGCGAAACTATCGGTTCTGGGAGGTCAACAGACGCGCGTTGATTATTATTCAGCTTATTTATTTGAATATTATGAGATAAGGTTTCATTATCAGTTATAACTTTCTCGATTAGGTCAATTCGCTGCTTTGCCATCATAATTTCGCAGCTATAATCTCTCATTTCTAAATCAGTTATGCGCTTGGTATTTTCATCACAGTGCAGCTGCAATGTCGCTTGAGCGCTAGAAGCAATATCATTTGCTATCAACAGCTTGTCTACATCTGTTCGAAGGACATTATATTTACTATGGAGATTGTCTATAGAAAGTTTTATATCATTTAAATTTTCAGAAATTCCTGTTATGGATGATTCTTGCGCCTGATATCTATTTACGCTCTCTTCACGGAAAGCACGTAGTTCCAATAAGACAGTTTCCAGGGTGCAATCGTACGCACACGGGCTGGAGGTGTTGTGTGGAGATGACGTTACATGTGTTTTCCGTCTTATTGTTATATTATCTGTTTCGTCCGGGTATATATGCTGAAGATTACAGGTATTTATGGTTTCAGGCAAGTTTTCAGCGCGCGGTGGTAGCATGGGGCTAGCCAAGGTGGCAGAATTTATTAGTTTTGGTTTTTTACATCGACATTCATGACAAATCCAGCTATTTTTACTTTCACTTGTCATTTGTGTGAAATGTTTCTGCAACACATTAGCACACTCCAAATCATATGGGTAATTACATTTTGAACATGCTAGGAATAAGCAATTTTCTATAAGTTGTTTACAACCAGCACAAACTAATGACATCTTGCGGAGAAACGTAACAACTTAAGACAAACTTCGATAGATAGGTGAGCGGTAATCGCAGGTTCCAGGAAGTTAAATTAATATTCAAAGTTTCTTGTAGATGGCGTTATTATCTTCATTTATTTTAAAAGTTTTAGTGTCACCTGTGTAATTAACGCAATTGTAAACACAAAAAGTGCGCTTGTGCACTGGGATGCGAACTTAGGCTCAGTGGTATAGCAGGCAGCAATGGAAAACTTCGACTACATTGGCCACACTATGTGTTGTTGAAATTAATGTTCTATTACTTAACAAGGTTTGAATTTGGAAAAAGAACGTTGGTAGTTTGAATTTGCTTGGACTTTGAACCACTGTTTGACTTTTATTTTTCACTTGTTCTTTATTTTTTGTTTTGGATCTATTTCAGTTTAAAACTTCATCAAGCACTTTTGTCTTACGTTTCACTGATTTAACACTGCTTTTATTGAAAGGTTCATTATGTTTACTATTCACTGATAATACAAAACTGTCTCAGGGTTGGCACAATGTTGAAAGTTAAAATTACTCATCAATTCAGTTCTTTGCGTTGAGATAACACTCACACCGATCACCAAGACCTTAGATATTAGATATTAAACAAAATCAGGTTAATATATTATGTTTTGAATTTATAAATGAGAAAAACTATAGGAGCACAATGTTTACGTGACGGACAGCGCCATCTATCTACGACGTGAACGACCTGACGAACTTCGAATGAAATGAAATGTAATGTAATGTAATGTTATGTTATGTTATGTTATGTTATGTTATGTTATGTTATGTTATGTTATGTTATGTTATGTTATGTTATGTTATGTTATGTTATGTTATGTTATGTTATGTTATGTTATGTTATGTTATGTTATGTTATGTTATGTTATGTTATGTTATGTTATGTTATGTTATGTTATGTTATGTTATGTTATGTTATGTTATGTTATGTTATGTTATGTTATGTTATGTTATGTTATGTTATGTTATGTTATGTTATGTTATAAAATGAAGATGAATTGTGACGTGACACGAAATTCGTATAGTGACGTGACGAATTTCGGATAATTGTGACGAACTATGGAATACTGTGACGAACTCCGGATAGTGACGTGACGAACTTCGGATTATTGTGACGAACTTTGGTTAGTGACGTGACGAAATTCGGATTATTGTGACGTACTTCGGATAGTGACTTGACGAAATTCGGATAATTGTGACGAACTTCGGAAAGTTACGTGACGAACTTCAGATAGTGACGTTACGAAATTCGGATTATTGTGACGAACTTCGGAAAGTTACGTGACGAACTTCCGATTATTGTGACGAACTTTGGTTAGTGACCTGACGAACTTCGAATGAAATGAAATGTAATGTAATGTAATGTTATGTAATGTTATGTAATGTTATGTTATGTTATGTTATGTTATGTTATGTTATGTTATGTTATGTTATGTTATGTTATGTTATGTTATGTTATGTTATGTAATGTTATGTTATGTTATGTTATGTTATGTTGTGTTGTGTTGTGTTGTGTTGTGTTGTGTTGTGTTGTGTTGTGTTGTGTTGTGTTGTGTTGTGTTGTGTTGTGTTGTGTTGTGTTGTGTTGTGTTGTGTTGTGTTGTGTTGTGTTGTGTTGTGTTGTGTTGTGTTGTGTTGTGTTGTGTTGTGTTGTGTTGTGTTGTGTTGTGTTGTGTTGTGTTGTGTTGTGTTGTGTTGTGTTGTGTTGTGTTGTGTTGTGTTGTGTTGTGTTGTGTTGTGTTGTGTTGTGTTGTGTTGTGTTGTGTTGTGTTGTGTTGTGTTGTGTTGTGTTGTGTTGTGTTGTGTTGTGTTGTGTTGTGTTGTGTTGTGTTGTGTTGTGTTGTGTTGTGTTGTGTTGTGTTGTGTTGTTTTGTGTTGTGTTGTGTTGTGTTGTGTTGTGTTGTGTTGTGTTGTGTTGTGTTGTGTTGTGTTGTGTTGTGTTGTGTTGTGTTGTGTTGTGTTGTGTTGTGTTGTGTTGTGTTGTGTTGTGTTGTGTTGTGTTGTGTTGTGTTGTGTTGTGTTGTGTTGTGTTGTGTTGTGTTGTGTTGTGTTGTGTTGTGTTGTGTTGTGTTGTGTTGTGTTGTGTTATGTTATGTTATGTTATGTTATGTTATAAAATGAAGATGAATTGTGACGTGACACGAAATTCGTATAGTGACGTGACGAATTTCGGATAATTGTGACGAACTATGGAATACTGTGACGAACTCCGGATAGTGACGTGACGAACTTCGGATTATTGTGACGAACTTTGGTTAGTGACGTGACGAAATTCGGATTATTGTGACGTACTTCGGATAGTGACTTGACGAAATTCGGATAATTGTGACGAACTTCGGAAAGTTACGTGACGAACTTCCGATTATTGTGACGAACTTTGGTTAGTGACCTGACGAACTTCGAATGAAATGAAATGTAATGTAATGTTATGTTATGTTATGTTATGTTATGTTATATTATGTTATGTTATGTTATGTTATGTTATGTTATGTTATGTTATGTTATGTTATGTTATGTTATGTTATGTTATGTTATGTTATGTTATGTTATGTTATGTTATGTTATGTTATGTTATGTTATGTTATGTTATGTTATGTTATGTTATGTTATGTTATGTTATGTTATGTGATGTGATGTGATGTGATGTGATGTGATGTGATGTGATGTGATGTGATGTGATGTGATGTGATGTGATGTGATGTGATGTGATGTGATGTGATGTGATGTGATGTGATGTGATGTGATGTGATGTGATGTGATGTGATGTGATGTGATGTGATGTGATGTGATGTGATGTGATGTGATGTGATGTGATGTGATGTGATGTGATGTGATGTGATGTGATGTGATGTGATGTGATGTGATGTGATGTGATGTGATGTGATGTGATGTGATGTGATGTGATGTGATGTGATGTGATGTGATGTGATGTGATGTGATGTGATGTGATGTGATGTGATGTGATGTGATGTGATGTGATGTGATGTGATGTGATGTGATGTGATGTGATGTGATGTGATGTGATGTGATGTGATGTGATGTGATGTGATGTGATGTGATGTGATGTGATGTGATGTGATGTGATGTGATGTGATGTGATGTGATGTGATGTGATGTGATGTGATGTGATGTGATGTGATGTGATGTGATGTGATGTGATGTGATGTGATGTGATGTGATGTGATGTGATGTGACGAAGTTCGGATATTGACGTGACGAAATTCGGATAGTGACGTTACAAACTTCGGATATTGACGTGACGAAATTCGAATAATGAAGAAGAAATTCGGATAGTGACGTGAAGAACTTCGGATAATTGTGACGAACTTCGGATAGTGACGTGACGAAATTGGGATAATTGTGACGAAATTCTAATAGTGACGTGACGAACTGCGGATTCTTGTGACAAACTTTGGATAGTGCTGTGACGAACTTCGAAAAATGACGTGACGAACTTCGGATAAAGACGTGACAAACTTCGGATAATTGTGACGTACTTCGGATAGTGACGTGACGAACTTCGGATTATTGTGACGAACTTCGGATAGTGACGTGACGAACTTCGGAAAATGACGTGACGAACTTCGGATAGTGACGTGACTTACTTCGGATAATTGTGACGTACTTCGGATAGTGACGTGACGACCTTCGAATTATTGTGACGAACTTTGGATAGTGACGTGACGAACTTCGGATAATTGTGACGAACTTCGGATAGTGACGTGACGAACTTCGGATAATTGTGACGAACTTCGGATAGTGACGTGACGAAATTCGGATTATTGTGACGAGTTTCGGATAGTGACGTGACGAACTTCGGATAGTGACGTTACGAAATTCGGATTATTGTGACGAACTTCGGATAATGACGTGACGAACTTCGGATAGTGCTGTGACAAATTTCGGATATTGACGTGACGAACTTCGGATATTTGTGACGAACTTCGGATAGTGACGTGACGAAATTCGGATTATTGTGACGAACTTCGGATAGTGACGTGACGAACTTCGGATTATTGTGACGAACTTCGGATAGTGACGTGACGAACTTCGGATAATTGTGACGAACTTCGGATAGTGACGTGACGAACTTCGGATTATTGTGACGAACTTTGGTTAGTGACGTGACGAAATTCGGATTATGCTGACGGATTATTGTGACGAACTTCGGATAATGACGTGACGAACTTCGGATAATTGTGATAAACTTCGGGTAGTGATGTGACGAAATTCGGATAATTGTGACGAACTTCGGATAGTGACGTGACGAAATTCGGATTATTGTGACGAACTTCGGATAGTGACGTGACGAACTTCGGATTATTGTGACGAACTTTGGTTAGTGACGTGACGAAATTCGGATTATGCTGACGGATTATTGTGACGAAGTTGGATAGTGACGTGACGAAATTCGGATTATTGTGACGAACTTCGGAAAGTTACGTGACGAACTTCCGATTATTGTGACGAACTTTGGTTAGTGACCTGACGAACTTCGAATGAAATGAAATGTAATGTAATGTTATGTTATGTTATGTAATGTAATGTAATGTAATGTAATGTAATGTAATGTAATGTAATGTAATGTAATGTAATGTAATGTAATGTAATGTAATGTAATGTAATGTAATGTAATGTAATGTAATGTAATGTAATGTAATGTAATGTAATGTAATGTAATGTAATGTAATGTAATGTAATGTAATGTAATGTAATGTAATGTAATGTAATGTAATGTAATGTAATGTAATGTAATGTAATGTAATGTAATGTAATGTAATGTAATGTAATGTAATGTAATGTAATGTAATGTAATGTAATGTAATGTAATGTAATGTAATGTAATGTAATGTAATGTAATGTAATGTAATGTAATGTAATGTAATGTAATGTAATGTAATGTAATGTAATGTAATGTAATGTAATGTTATAAAATGAAGATGAATTGTGACGTGACACGAAATTCGTATAGTGACGTGACGAATTTCGGATAATTGTGACGAAATTCGGATTATTGTGACGAACTTCGGAAAGTGACGTGACGAACTTCGGATAATTGTGACGAACTTCGGATAGTGACGTGACGAACTTCGGAAAATGACGTGACGAACTTCGGATAGTGACTTGACGAACTTCGGATTATTGTGACGAACTTCGGATAGTGACGTGACGAACTTCGGATAATTGTGACGAACTTCGGATAGTGACGTGACGAACTTCGGATTATTGTGACGAACTTTGGTTAGTGACGTGACGAAATTCGGATTATTGTGACGAACTTCGGATAGTGCCGTGACAAAATTCGGATAATGACGTGACGAACTTCCGATTATTGTGACGAACTTTGGTTAGTGACCTGACGAACTTCGAATGAAATGAAATGTAATGTAATGTAATGTTATGTTATGTTATGTTATGTTATGTTATGTTATGTTATGTTATGTTATGTTATGTTATGTTATGTTATGTTATGTTATGTTATGTTATGTTATGTTATGTTATGTTATGTTATGTTATGTTATGTTATGTTATGTTATGTTATGTTATGTAATGTAATGTAATGTAATGTAATGTAATGTAATGTAATGTAATGTAATGTAATGTAATGTAATGTAATGTAATGTAATGTAATGTAATGTAATGTAATGTAATGTAATGTAATGTAATGTAATGTAATGTAATGTAATGTAATGTAATGTAATGTAATGTAATGTAATGTAATGTAATGTAATGTAATGTAATGTAATGTAATGTAATGTAATGTAATGTAATGTAATGTAATGTAATGTAATGTAATGTAATGTAATGTAATGTAATGTAATGTAATGTAATGTAATGTAATGTTATAAAATGAAGATGCATTGTGACATGACACGAAATTCGTATAGTGACGTGACGAATTTCGAATAATTGTGACGAAATTCGGATTATTGTGACGAACTTCGGATAGTGACGTGACGAACTTCGAATTATTGTGACGAACTTCGGATAGTGCCGTGACAAAATTCGGATAATGACGTGACGAACTTCAGATTATTGTAACGAACTTCGGATAGTGACGTGACGAAATTCGGATAGTGACGTGACGAATTTCGGATTATTGTAACGAAATTCGGATTATTGTGACGAACTTTGGATTATTGTGACGAACTTCGGATAGTGACGCGACGAACTTCGGATTATTGTGACGAACTTCGGATAGTGACGTGACGAACTTCGGATTATTGTGACGAACTTTGGTTAGTGACGTGACGAAATTCGGATTATGCTGACGGATTATTGTGACGAAGTTCGGATAGTGACGTGACGAAATTCGGATTATTGTGACGAAGTTCGGAAAGTTACGTGACGAACTTCCGATTATTGTGACGAACTTTGGTTAGTGACCTGACGAACTTCGAATGAAATGAAATGTAATGTTATGTTATGTTATGTTATGTTATGTTATGTTATGTTATGTTATGTTATGTTATGTTATGTTATGTTATGTTATGTTATGTTATGTTATGTTATGTTATGTTATGTTATGTTATGTTATGTTATGTTATGTTATGTTATGTTATGTTATGTTATGTTATGTTATGTTATGTTATGTTATGTTATGTTATGTTATGTTATGTTATGTTATGTTATGTTATGTTATGTTATGTTATGTTATGTTATGTTATGTTATGTTATGTTATGTTATGTTATGTTATGTTATGTTATGTTATGTTATGTAATGTAATGTAATGTAATGTAATGTAATGTAATGTAATGTAATGTAATGTAATGTAATGTAATGTAATGTAATGTAATGTAATGTAATGTAATGTAATGTAATGTAATGTAATGTAATGTAATGTAATGTAATGTAATGTAATGTAATGTAATGTAATGTAATGTAATGTAATGTAATGTAATGTAATGTAATGTAATGTAATGTAATGTAATGTAATGTTATAAAATGAAGATGCATTGTGACATGACACGAAATTCGTATAGTGACGTGACGAATTTCGAATAATTGTGACGAAATTCGGATTATTGTGACGAACTTCGGATAGTGACGTGACGAACTTCGAATTATTGTGACGAACTTCGGATAGTGCCGTGACAAAATTCGGATAATGACGTGACGAACTTCAGATTATTGTAACGAACTTCGGATAGTGACGTGACGAAATTCGGATAGTGACGTGACGAATTTCGAATTATTGTAACGAAATTCGGATTATTGTGACGAACTTTGGATTATTGTGACGAACTTCGGATAGTGACGCGACGAACTTCGGATTATTGTGACGAACTTCGGATAGTGACGTGACGAACTTCGGATTATTGTGACGAACTTTGGTTAGTGACGTGACGAAATTCGGATTATGCTGACGGATTATTGTGACGAAGTTCGGATAGTGACGTGACGAAATTCGGATTATTGTGACGAAGTTCGGAAAGTTACGTGACGAACTTCCGATTATTGTGACGAACTTTGGTTAGTGACCTGACGAACTTCGAATGAAATGAAATGTAATGTAATGTTATGTAATGTTATGTTATGTTATGTTATGTTATGTTATGTTATGTTATGTTATGTTATGTTATGTTATGTTATGTTATGTTATGTTATGTTATGTTATGTTATGTTATGTTATGTTATGTTATGTTATGTTATGTTATGTTATGTTATGTTATGTTATGTTATGTTATGTTATGTTATGTTATGTTATGTTATGTTATGTTATGTTATGTTATGTTATGTTATGTTATGTTATGTTATGTTATGTTATGTTATGTTATGTTATGTTATGTTATGTTATGTTATGTTATGTTATGTTATGTTATGTTATGTTATGTTATGTTATGTTATGTTATGTTATGTTATGTTATGTTATGTTATGTTATGTTATGTTATGTTATGTTATGTTATGTTATGTTATGTTATGTTATGTTATGTTATGTAATGTAATGTAATGTAATGTAATGTAATGTAATGTAATGTAATGTAATGTAATGTAATGTAATGTAATGTAATGTAATGTAATGTAATGTAATGTAATGTAATGTAATGTAATGTAATGTAATGTAATGTAATGTAATGTAATGTAATGTAATGTAATGTAATGTAATGTAATGTAATGTAATGTAATGTAATGTAATGTAATGTAATGTAATGTAATGTAATGTAATGTAATGTAATGTAATGTAATGTAATGTAATGTAATGTAATGTAATGTAATGTTTTAAAATGAAGATGAATTGTGACGTGACACGAAATTCGTATAGTGACGTGACGAATTTCGGATAATTGTGACGAAATTCGGATTATTGTGACGAACTTCGGAAAGTGACGTGACGAACTTCGGATAATTGTGACGAACTTCGGATAGTGACGTGACGAACTTCGGAAAATGACGTGACGAACTTCGGATAGTGACGTGACTTACTTCGGATAATTGTGACGTACTTCGGATAGTGACGTGACGAACTTCGGATTATTGTGACGAACTTTAAATAGTGACGTGACGAACTTCGGATAATTGTGACGAACTTCGGATAGTGACGTGACGAACTTCGGATAATTGTGACGAACTTCGGATAGTGACTTGACGAACTTCGGATTATTGTGACGAACTTTGGTTAGTGACGTGACGAAATTCGGATTATTGTGACGAGTTTCGGATAGTGACGTGACGAACTTCGGATAGTGACGTTACGAAATTCGGATTATTGTGACGAACTTCGGATAATGACGTGACGAACTTCGGATAGTGCTGTGACAAATTTTGGATAGTGACGTGACAAACTTCAGATTATTGTGACAAATTTCGGATATTGACGTGACGAACTTCGGATAATTGTGACGAACTTCGGATAGTGACGTGACGAAATTCGGATTATTGTGACGAACTTCGGATAGTGACTTGACGAACTTCGGATTATTGTGACGAACTTCGGAAAATGACGTGACGAAATTCGGATAATTGTGACGAACTTCGGATAGTGACGTGACGAAATTGGGATAATTGTGACGAAATTCTGATAGTGACGTGACGAACTGCGGATTCTTGTGACAAACTTTGGATAGTGCTGTGACGAACTTCGGATAAAGACGTGACGAACTTCGGATAATTGTGACGTACTTCGGATAGTGACGTGACGAACTTCGGATTATTGTGACGAACTTCGGATAGTGACGTGACGAACTTTGGATAGTGTTGTAACGAATTTCGGAAAATGACGTGACGAACTTCGAACTTCGGAAAGTTACGTGACGAACTTCCGATTATTGTGACGAACTTTGGTTAGTGACCTGACGAACTTCGAATGAAATGAAATGTAATGTAATGTAATGTTATGTTATGTTATGTTATGTTATGTTATGTTATGTTATGTTATGTTATGTTATGTTATGTTATGTTATGTTATGTTATGTTATGTTATGTTATGTTATGTTATGTTATGTTATGTTATGTTATGTTATGTTATGTTATGTTATGTTATGTGATGTGATGTGATGTGATGTGATGTGATGTGATGTGATGTGATGTGATGTGATGTGATGTGATGTGATGTGATGTGATGTGATGTGATGTGATGTGATGTGATGTGATGTGATGTGATGTGATGTGATGTGATGTGATGTGATGTGATGTGATGTGATGTGATGTGATGTGATGTGATGTGATGTGATGTGATGTGATGTGATGTGATGTGATGTGATGTGATGTGATGTGATGTGATGTGATGTGATGTGATGTGATGTGATGTGATGTGATGTGATGTGATGTGATGTGATGTGATGTGATGTGATGTGATGTGATGTGATGTGATGTGATGTGATGTGATGTGATGTGATGTGATGTGATGTGATGTGATGTGATGTGATGTGATGTGATGTGATGTGATGTGATGTGATGTGATGTGATGTGATGTGATGTGATGTGATGTGATGTGATGTGATGTGATGTGATGTGATGTGATGTGATGTGATGTGATGTGATGTGATGTGATGTGATGTGACGAAGTTCGGATATTGACGTGACGAAATTCGGATAGTGACGTTACAAACTTCGGATATTGACGTGACGAAATTCAAATAATGAAGAAGAAATTCGGATAGTGACGTGAAGAACTTCGGATAATTGTGACGAACTTCGGATAGTGACGTGACGAAATTGGGATAATTGTGACGAAATTCTAATAGTGACGTGACGAACTGCGGATTCTTGTGACAAACTTTGGATAGTGCTGTGACGAACTTCGAAAAATGACGTGACGAACTTCGGATAAAGACGTGACAAACTTCGGATAATTGTGACGTACTTCGGATAGTGACGTGACGAACTTCGGATTATTGTGACGAACTTCGGATAGTGACGTGACGAACTTCGGAAAATGACGTGACGAACTTCGGATAGTGACGTGACTTACTTCGGATAATTGTGACGTACTTCGGATAGTGACGTGACGACCTTCGAATTATTGTGACGAACTTTGGATAGTGACGTGACGAACTTCGGATAATTGTGACGAACTTCGGATAGTGACGTGACGAACTTCGGATAATTGTGACGAACTTCGGATAGTGACGTGACGAAATTCGGATTATTGTGACGAGTTTCGGATAGTGACGTGACGAACTTCGGATAGTGACGTTACGAAATTCGGATTATTGTGACGAACTTCGGATAATGACGTGACGAACTTCGGATAGTGCTGTGACAAATTTCGGATATTGACGTGACGAACTTCGGATATTTGTGACGAACTTCGGATAGTGACGTGACGAAATTCGGATTATTGTGACGAACTTCGGATAGTGACTTGACGAACTTCGGATTATTGTGACGAACTTCGGATAGTGACGTGACGAACTTCGGATAATTGTGACGAACTTCGGATAGTGACGTGACGAACTTCGGATTATTGTGACGAACTTTGGTTAGTGACGTGACGAAATTCGGATTATGCTGACGGATTATTGTGACGAACTTCGGATAATGACGTGACGAACTTCGGATAATTGTGATAAACTTCGGGTAGTGATGTGACGAAATTCGGATAATTGTGACGAACTTCGGATAGTGACGTGACGAAATTCGGATTATTGTGACGAACTTCGGATAGTGACGTGACGAACTTCGGATTATTGTGACGAACTTTGGTTAGTGACGTGACGAAATTCGGATTATGCTGACGGATTATTGTGACGAAGTTCGGATAGTGACGTGACGAAATTCGGATTATTGTGACGAACTTCGAAAAGTTACGTGACGAACTTCCGATTATTGTGACGAACTTTGGTTAGTGACCTGACGAACTTCGAATGAAATGAAATGTAATGTAATGTTATGTTATGTAATGTAATGTAATGTAATGTAATGTAATGTAATGTAATGTAATGTAATGTAATGTAATGTAATGTAATGTAATGTAATGTAATGTAATGTAATGTAATGTAATGTAATGTAATGTAATGTAATGTAATGTAATGTAATGTAATGTAATGTAATGTAATGTAATGTAATGTAATGTAATGTAATGTAATGTAATGTAATGTAATGTAATGTAATGTAATGTAATGTAATGTAATGTAATGTAATGTAATGTAATGTAATGTAATGTAATGTAATGTAATGTAATGTAATGTAATGTAATGTAATGTAATGTAATGTAATGTAATGTAATGTAATGTAATGTAATGTAATGTAATGTAATGTAATGTAATGTTATAAAATGAAGATGAATTGTGACGTGACACGAAATTCGTATAGTGACGTGACGAATTTCGGATAATTGTGACGAAATTCGGATTATTGTGACGAACTTCGGAAAGTGACGTGACGAACTTCGGATAATTGTGACGAACTTCGGATAGTGACGTGACGAACTTCGGAAAATGACGTGACGAACTTCGGATAGTGACTTGACGAACTTCGGATTATTGTGACGAACTTCGGATAGTGACGTGACGAACTTCGGATAATTGTGACGAACTTCGGATAGTGACGTGACGAACTTCGGATTATTGTGACGAACTTTGGTTAGTGACGTGACGAAATTCGGATTATTGTGACGAACTTCGGATAGTGCCGTGACAAAATTCGGATAATGACGTGACGAACTTCCGATTATTGTGACGAACTTTGGTTAGTGACCTGACGAACTTCGAATGAAATGAAATGTAATGTAATGTAATGTAATGTTATGTTATGTTATGTTATGTTATGTTATGTTATGTTATGTTATGTTATGTTATGTTATGTTATGTTATGTTATGTTATGTTATGTTATGTAATGTAATGTAATGTAATGTAATGTAATGTAATGTAATGTAATGTAATGTAATGTAATGTAATGTAATGTAATGTAATGTAATGTAATGTAATGTAATGTAATGTAATGTAATGTAATGTAATGAAATGTAATGAAATGTAATGTAATGTAATGTAATGTAATGTAATGTAATGTAATGTAATGTAATGTAATGTAATGTAATGTAATGTAATGTAATGTAATGTAATGTAATGTAATGTAATGTAATGTAATGTAATGTAATGTAATGTAATGTAATGTAATGTAATGTAATGTAATGTAATGTTATAAAATGAAGATGAATTGTGACGTGACACGAAATTCGTATAGTGACGTGACGAATTTCGGATAATTGTGACGAAATTCGGATTATTGTGACGAACTTCGGAAAGTGACGTGACGAACTTCGGATAATTGTGACGAACTTCGGATAGTGACGTGACGAACTTCGGAAAATGACGTGACGAACTTCGGATAGTGACGTGACTTACTTCGGATAATTGTGACGTACTTCGGATAGTGACGTGACGAACTTCGGATTATTGTGACGAACTTTAAATAGTGACGTGACGAACTTCGGATAATTGTGACGAACTTCGGATAGTGACGTGACGAACTTCGGATAATTGTGACGAACTTCGGATAGTGACTTGACGAACTTCGGATTATTGTGACGAACTTTGGTTAGTGACGTGACGAAATTCGGATTATTGTGACGAGTTTCGGATAGTGACGTGACGAACTTCGGATAGTGACGTTACGAAATTCGGATTATTGTGACGAACTTCGGATAATGACGTGACGAACTTCGGATAGTGCTGTGACAAATTTTGGATAGTGACGTGACAAACTTCAGATTATTGTGACAAATTTCGGATATTGACGTGACGAACTTCGGATAATTGTGACGAACTTCGGATAGTGACGTGACGAAATTCGGATTATTGTGACGAACTTCGGATAGTGACTTGACGAACTTCGGATTATTGTGACGAACTTCGGAAAATGACGTGACGAAATTCGGATAATTGTGACGAACTTCGGATAGTGACGTGACGAAATTGGGATAATTGTGACGAAATTCTGATAGTGACGTGACGAACTGCGGATTCTTGTGACAAACTTTGGATAGTGCTGTGACGAACTTCGGATAAAGACGTGACGAACTTCGGATAATTGTGACGTACTTCGGATAGTGACGTGACGAACTTCGGATTATTGTGACGAACTTCGGATAGTGACGTGACGAACTTTGGATAGTGTTGTAACGAATTTCGGAAAATGACGTGACGAACTTCCGATTATCGTGACGAACTTCGGATTATTGTGACGAAGTTCGGATAGTGACGTGACGAAATTCGGATAATTGTGACGAACTTCGGAAAGTTACGTGACGAACTTCCGATTATTGTGACGAACTTTGGTTAGTGACCTGACGAACTTCGAATGAAATGAAATGTAATGTAATGTTATGTTATGTCATGTCATGTCATGTCATGTCATGTCATGTCATGTCATGTCATGTCATGTCATGTCATGTCATGTCATGTCATGTCATGTCATGTCATGTCATGTCATGTCATGTCATGTCATGTCATGTCATGTCATGTCATGTCATGTCATGTCATGTCATGTCATGTCATGTCATGTCATGTCATGTCATGTCATGTCATGTCATGTCATGTCATGTCATGTCATGTCATGTCATGTCATGTCATGTCATGTCATGTCATGTCATGTCATGTCATGTCATGTCATGTCATGTCATGTCATGTCATGTCATGTCATGTCATGTCATGTCATGTCATGTCATGTCATGTCATGTCATGTCATGTCATGTCATGTCATGTCATGTCATGTCATGTCATGTCATGTCATGTCATGTCATGTCATGTCATGTCATGTCATGTCATGTCATGTCATGTCATGTCATGTCATGTCATGTCATGTCATGTCATGTCATGTCATGTCATGTCATGTCATGTCATGTCATGTCATGTCATGTCATGTCATGTCATGTGATGTGATGTGATGTGATGTGATGTGATGTGATGTGATGTGATGTGATGTGATGTGATGTGATGTGATGTGATGTGATGTGATGTGATGTGATGTGATGTGATGTGATGTGATGTGATGTGATGTGATGTGATGTGATGTGATGTGATGTGATGTGATGTGATGTGATGTGATGTGATGTGATGTGATGTGATGTGATGTGATGTGATGTGATGTGATGTGATGTGATGTGATGTGATGTGATGTGATGTGATGTGATGTGATGTGATGTGATGTGATGTGATGTGATGTGATGTGATGTGATGTTATAAAATGAAGATGAATTGTGACGTGACACGAAATTCGTATAGTGACGTGACGAATTTCGGATAATTGTGACGAACTATGGAATACAGTGACGAACTCCGGATAGTGACGTGACGAACTTCGGATTATTGTGACGAACTTTGGTTAGTGACGTGACGAAATTCGGATTATTGTGACGAGTTTCGGATAGTGACGTGACGAACTTCGGATAGTGACGTTACGAAATTCGGATTATTGTGACGAACTTCGGATAATGACGTGACGAACTTCGGATAGTGCTGTGACGAATTTTGGATAGTGACGTGACAAACTTCAGATTATTGTGACAAATTTCGGATATTGACGTGACGAACTTCGGATAATTGTGACGAACTTCGGATAGTGACGTGACGAAATTCGGATTATTGTGACGATCTTCGGATAGTAACTTGACGAACTTCGGATTATTGTGACGAACTTCGGATAGTGACGTGACGAACTTCGGATAATTGTGACGAACTTCGGATAGTGACGTGACGAACTTCGGATTATTGTGACGAACTTTGGTTAGTGACGTGACGAAATTCGGATTATGCTGACGGATTATTGTGACGAACTTCGGATAATGACGTGACGAACTTCGGATAATTGTGATAAACTTCGGGTAGTGATGTGACGAAATTCGGATAATTGTGACGAACTTCGGATAGTGCTGTGACGAACTTCGGATTATTGTAACAAACTTTGGTTAGTGACGTGACGAAATTCGGATTATTGTGACGTACTTCGGATAGTGACGTGACGAACTTCGGATTATTGTGACGAACTTCGGATAGTGACGTGACGAACTTTGGATAGTGCTGTAACGAATTTCGGAAAATGACGTGACGAACTTCCGATTATCGTGACGAACTTCGGATTATTGTGACGAAGTTCGGATAGTGACTTGACGAAATTCGGATAATTGTGACGAACTTCGGAAAGCTACGTGACGAACTTCGGATAGTGACGTTACGAAATTCGGATTATTGTGACGAACTTCGGATAATGACGTGACGAACTTCGGATAGTGCTGTGACGAATTTTGGATAGTGACGTGACAAACTTCAGATTATTGTGACAAATTTCGGATATTGACGTGACGAACTTCGGATAATTGTGACGAACTTCGGATAATTGTGACGAACTTCGGATAGTGACGTGACGAAATTCGGATTATTGTGACGAACTTCGGATAGTGACTTGACGAACTTCGGATTATTGTGACGAACTTCGGATAGTGACGTGACGAACTTCGGATAATTGTGACGAACTTCGGATAGTGACGTGACGAACTTCGGATTCTTGTGACAAACTTTGGATAGTGACGTGACGAAAATTGGATTATGCTGACGGATTATTGTGACGAACTTCGGATAGTGACGTGACGAACTTCGGATTATTGTGACGAACTTCGGATAGTGACGTGACGAACTTTGGATAGTGTTGTAACGAAATTCGGAAAATGACGTGACGAACTTCCGATTATCGTGACGAACTTCGGATTATTGTGACGAACTTCGGATAGTGACGTGACGAACTTCGGATAATTGTGACGAACTTCGGATAGTGACGTGACGAACTTCGGAAAATGACGTGACGAACTTCGGATAGTGACGTGACTTACTTCGGATAATTGTGACGTACTTCGGATAGTGACGTGACGAACTTCGAATTATTGTGACGAACTTTGGATAGTGACGTGACGAACTTCGGATAATTGTGACGAACTTCGGATAGTGACGTGACGAACTTCGGATAGTGACGTGACGCACTTCGGATAATGCTATGACGAACTTCAGTGAATGACGAGATAAACTTCAGATAGTGACGTGACGAAATTCGGATTATTGTGTTGAACTTCAGATAATGACGTGACGAACTTCGGATAGTGCTGTGAATAATTTCGGACAGTGACGTGATGAACTTCAGATAATGACGTGACGAACTTCGGATAATTGTAACGAAATTCGGATAGTGACGGGACGAAATAAGGATAATGACGTGACGAACTTCGGATTATTGTGACGAACTTCAGAAAATGACGTGACGAACTTCGGATAATTGTGACGAACTTCGGATAGTGACTTGACGAAATTCGGATTATTGTGACGAACTTCGGATAGTGACTTGACGAACTTCGGATTATTGTGACGAACTTCGGATAGTGACGTGACGAACTTCGGATAATTGTGACGAACTTCGGATAGTGACGTGACGAAATTGGGATAATTGTGACGAAATTCTGATAGTGACGTGACGAACTGCGGATTCTTGTGACAAACTTTGGATAGTGCTGTGACGAACTTCGAAAAATGACGTGACGAACTTCGGATAAAGACGTGACAAACTTCGGATAATTGTGACGTACTTCGGATAGTGACGTGACGAACTTCGGATTATTGTGACGAACTTCGGATAGTGACGTGACGAACTTCGGAAAATGACGTGACGAACTTCGGATAGTGACGTGACTTACTTCGGATAATTGTGACGTACTTCGGATAGTGACGTTACGAACTTCGAATTATTGTGACGAACTTTGGATAGTGACGTGACGAACTTCGGATAATTGTGACGAACTTCGGATAGTGACGTGACGAACTTCGGATAATTGTGACGAAATTCGGATTATTGTGACGAACTTCGGATAGTGACGTGACGAACTTCGAATTATTGTGACGAACTTCGGATAGTGCCGTGACAAAATTCGGATAATGACGTGACGAACTTCAGATTATTGTAACGAACTTCGGATAGTGACGTGACGAAATTCGGATAGTGACGTGACGAATTTCGGATTATTGTAACGAAATTCGGATTATTGTGACGAACTTTGGATTATTGTGACGAACTTCGGATAGTGACGCGACGAACTTCGGATTATTGTGACGAACTTCGGATAGTGACGTGACGAACTTCGGATTATTGTGACGAACTTTGGTTAGTGACGTGACGAAATTCGGATTATGCTGACGGATTATTGTGACGAAGTTCGGATAGTGACGTGACGAAATTCGGATTATTGTGACGAAGTTCGGAAAGTTACGTGACGAACTTCCGATTATTGTGACAAACTTTGGTTAGTGACCTGACGAACTTCGAATGAAATGAAATGTAATGTAATGTTATGTTATGTTATGTTATGTTATGTTATGTTATGTTATGTTATGTTATGTTATGTTATGTTATGTTATGTTATGTTATGTTATGTTATGTTATGTTATGTTATGTTATGTTATGTTATGTTATGTTATGTTATGTTATGTAATGTTATGTAATGTTATGTAATGTTATGTAATGTTATGTAATGTTATGTAATGTTATGTAATGTAATGTAATGTAATGTAATGTAATGTAATGTAATGTAATGTAATGTAATGTAATGTAATGTAATGTAATGTAATGTAATGTAATGTAATGTAATGTAATGTAATGTAATGTAATGTAATGTAATGTAATGTAATGTAATGTAATGTAATGTAATGTAATGTAATGTAATGTAATGTAATGTAATGTAATGTAGTGTTATAAAATGAAGATGAATTGTGACGTGACACGAAATTCGTATAGTGACGTGACGAATTTCGGATAATTGTGACGAAATTCGGATTATTGTGACGAACTTCGGAAAGTGACGTGACGAACTTCGGATAATTGTGACGAACTTCGGATAGTGACGTGACGAACTTCGGAAAATGACGTGACGAACTTCGGATAGTGACGTGACTTACTTCGGATAATTGTGACGTACTTCGGATAGTGACGTGACGAACTTCGGATTATTGTGACGAACTTTAAATAGTGACGTGACGAACTTCGGATAATTGTGACGAACTTCGGATAGTGACGTGACGAACTTCGGATAATTGTGACGAACTTCGGATAGTGACTTGACGAACTTCGGATTATTGTGACGAACTTTGGTTAGTGACGTGACGAAATTCGGATTATTGTGACGAGTTTCGGATAGTGACGTGACGAACTTCGGATAGTGACGTTACGAAATTCGGATTATTGTGACGAACTTCGGATAATGACGTGACGAACTTCGGATAGTGCTGTGACAAATTTTGGATAGTGACGTGACAAACTTCAGATTATTGTGACAAATTTCGGATATTGACGTGACGAACTTCGGATAATTGTGACGAACTTCGGATAGTGACGTGACGAAATTCGGATTATTGTGACGAACTTCGGATAGTGACTTGACGAACTTCGGATTATTGTGACGAACTTCGAAAAATGACGTGACGAAATTCGGATAATTGTGACGAACTTCGGATAGTGACGTGACGAAATTGGGATAATTAAGACGAAATTCTGATAGTGACGTGACGAACTGCGGATTCTTGTGACAAACTTTGGATAGTGCTGTGACGAACTTCGGATAAAGACGTGACGAACTTCGGATAATTGTGACGTACTTCGGATAGTGACGTGACGAACTTCGGATTATTGTGACGAACTTCGGATAGTGACGTGACGAACTTTGGATAGTGTTGTAACGAATTTCGGAAAATGACGTGACGAACTTCCGATTATCGTGACGAACTTCGGATTATTGTGACGAAGTTCGGATAGTGACGTGACGAACTTCGGATAATTGTGACGAACTTCGGATAGTGACGTGACGAACTTCGGAAAATAACGTGACGAACTTCGGATAGTGACGTGACTTACTTCGGATAATTGTGACGTACTTCGGATAGTGACGTGACGAACTTCGAATTATTGTGACGAACTTTGGATAGTGACGTGACGAACTTCGGATAATTGTGACGAACTTCGGATAGTGACGTGACGAACTTCGGATAATTGTGACGAACTTCGGATAGTGACGTGACGAACTTCGGATTATTGTGACGAACTTTGGTTAGTGACGTGACGAAATTCGGATTATTTTGACGAGTTTCGGATAGTGACGTGACGAACTTCGGATAGTGACGTTACGAAATTCGGATTATTGTGACGAACTTCGGATAATGACGTGACGAACTTCGGATAGTGCTGTGACGAATTTTGGATAGTGACGTGACAAACTTCAGATTATTGTGACAAATTTCGGATATTGACGTGACGAACTTCGGATAATTGTGACGAACTTCGGATAGTGACGTGACGAAATTCGGATTATTGTGACGAACTTCGGATAGTAACTTGACGAACTTCGGATTATTGTGACGAACTTCGGATAGTGACGTGACGAACTTCGGATAATTGTGACGAACTTCGGATAGTGACGTGACGAACTTCGGATTATTGTGACGAACTTTGGTTAGTGACGTGACGAAATTCAGATTATGCTGACGGATTATTGTGACGAACTTCGGATAATGACGTGACGAACTTCGGATAATTGTGATAAACTTCGGGTAGTGATGTGACGAAATTCGGATAATTGTGACGAACTTCGGATAGTGCTGTGACGAACTTCGGATTATTGTGACAAACTTTGGTTAGTGACGTGACGAAATTCGGATTATTGTGACGTACTTCGGATAGTGACGTGACGAACTTCGGATTATTGTGACGAACTTCGGATAGTGACGTGACGAACTTTGGATAGTGCTGTAACGAATTTCGGAAAATGACGTGACGAACTTCCGATTATCGTGACGAACTTCGGATTATTGTGACGAAGTTCGGATAGTGACTTGACGAAATTCGGATAATTGTGACGAACTTCGGAAAGCTACGTGACGAACTTCGGATAGTGACGTTACGAAATTCGGATTATTGTGACGAACTTCGGATTATTGTGACGAACTTTGGATTATTGTGACGAACTTCGGATAGTGACGCGACGAACTTCGGATTATTGTGACGAACTTCGGATAGTGACGTGACGAAATTCGGATAGTGACGTGACCAATTTCGGAGAATTGTGACGAAATTCGGATTATTGTAACGAACTTCGGATTATTGTGACGAACTTTGGATTATTGTGACGAACTTCGGATAGTGACGTGAAGAACTTCGGATTATTGTGACGAACTTCGGAAAGTTACGTGACGAACTTCCGATTATTGTGACGAACTTTGGTTAGTGACCTGACGAACTTCGAATGAAATGAAATGTAATGTAATGTTATGTTATGTTATGTTATGTTATGTTATGTTATGTTATGTTATGTTATGTTATGTTATGTTATGTTATGTTATGTTATGTTATGTTATGTTATGTTATGTTATGTTATGTTATGTTATGTTATGTTATGTTATGTTATGTTATGTTATGTTATGTTATGTTATGTTATGTTATGTTATGTTATGTTATGTTATGTTATGTTATGTTATGTTATGTTATGTTATGTTATGTTATGTTATGTTATGTTATGTTATGTTATGTTATGTTATGTTATGTTATGTTATGTTATGTTATGTTATGTTATGTTATGTTATGTTATGTTATAAAATGAAGATGAATTGTGACGTGACACGAAATTCGTATAGTGACGTGACGAATTTCGGATAATTGTGACGAACTATGGAATACTGTGACGAACTCCGGATAGTGACGTGACGAACTTCGGATTATTGTGACGAACTTTGGTTAGTGACGTGACGAAATTCGGATTATTGTGACGTACTTCGGATAGTGACTTGACGAAATTCGGATAATTGTGACGAACTTCGGAAAGTTACGTGACGAACTTCAGATAGTGACGTTACGAAATTCGGATTATTGTGACGAACTTCGGAAAGTTACGTGACGAACTTCCGATTATTGTGACGAACTTTGGTTAGTGACCTGACGAACTTCGAATGAAATGAAATGTTATGTTATGTTATGTTATGTTATGTTATGTTATGTTATGTTATGTTATGTTATGTTATGTTATGTTATGTTATGTTATGTTATGTTATGTTATGTTATGTTATGTTATGTTATGTTATGTTATGTTATGTTATGTTATGTTATGTTATGTTATGTTATGTTATGTGATGTGATGTGATGTGATGTGATGTGATGTGATGTGATGTGATGTGATGTGATGTGATGTGATGTGATGTGATGTGATGTGATGTGATGTGATGTGATGTGATGTGATGTGATGTGATGTGATGTGATGTGATGTGATGTGATGTGATGTGATGTGATGTGATGTGATGTGATGTGATGTGATGTGATGTGATGTGATGTGATGTGATGTGATGTGATGTGATGTGATGTGATGTGATGTGATGTGATGTGATGTGATGTGATGTGATGTGATGTGATGTGATGTGATGTGATGTGATGTGATGTGATGTGATGTGATGTGATGTGATGTGATGTGATGTGATGTGATGTGATGTGATGTGATGTGATGTGATGTGATGTGATGTGATGTGATGTGATGTGATGTGATGTGATGTGATGTGATGTGATGTGATGTGATGTGATGTGATGTGATGTGATGTGATGTGATGTGATGTGATGTGATGTGATGTGATGTGATGTGATGTGATGTGATGTGATGTGATGTGATGTGATGTGATGTGATGTTATAAAATGAAGATGAATTGTGACGTGACACGAAATTCGTATAGTGACGTGACGAATTTCGGATAATTGTGACGAACTATGGAATACAGTGACGAACTCCGGATAGTGACGTGACGAACTTCGGATTATTGTGACGAACTTTGGTTAGTGACGTGACGAAATTCGGATTATTGTGACGAGTTTCGGATAGTGACGTGACGAACTTCGGATAGTGACGTTACGAAATTCGGATTATTGTGACGAACTTCGGATAATGACGTGACGAACTTCGGATAGTGCTGTGACGAATTTTGGATAGTGACGTGACAAACTTCAGATTATTGTGACAAATTTCGGATATTGACGTGACGAACTTCGGATAATTGTGACGAACTTCGGATAGTGACGTGACGAAATTCGGATTATTGTGACGAACTTCGGATAGTAACTTGACGAACTTCGGATTATTGTGACGAACTTCGGATAGTGACGTGACGAACTTCGGATAATTGTGACGAACTTCGGATAGTGACGTGACGAACTTCGGATTATTGTGACGAACTTTGGTTAGTGACGTGACGAAATTCGGATTATGCTGACGGATTATTGTGACGAACTTCGGATAATGACGTGACGAACTTCGGATAATTGTGATAAACTTCGGGTAGTGATGTGACGAAATTCGGATAATTGTGACGAACTTCGGATAGTGCTGTGACGAACTTCGGATTATTGTAACAAACTTTGGTTAGTGACGTGACGAAATTCGGATTATTGTGACGTACTTCGGATAGTGACGTGACGAACTTCGGATTATTGTGACGAACTTCGGATAGTGACGTGACGAACTTTGGATAGTGCTGTTACGAATTTCGGAAAATGACGTGACGAACTTCCGATTATCGTGACGAACTTCGGATTATTGTGACGAAGTTCGGATAGTGACTTGACGAAATTCGGATAATTGTGACGAACTTCGGAAAGCTACGTGACGAACTTCGGATAGTGACGTTACGAAATTCGGATTATTGTGACGAACTTCGGATAATGACGTGACGAACTTCGGATAGTGCTGTGACGAATTTTGGATAGTGACGTGACAAACTTCAGATTATTGTGACAAATTTCGGATATTGACGTGACGAACTTCGGATAATTGTGACGAACTTCGGATAATTGTGACGAACTTCGGATAGTGACGTGACGAAATTCGGATTATTGTGACGAACTTCGGATAGTGACTTGACGAACTTCGGATTATTGTGACGAACTTCGGATAGTGACGTGACGAACTTCGGATAATTGTGACGAACTTCGGATAGTGACGTGACGAACTTCGGATTCTTGTGACAAACTTTGGATAGTGACGTGACGAAAATTGGATTATGCTGACGGATTATTGTGACGAACTTCGGATAGTGACGTGACGAACTTCGGATTATTGTGACGAACTTCGGATAGTGACGTGACGAACTTTGGATAGTGTTGTAACGAAATTCGGAAAATGACGTGACGAACTTCCGATTATCGTGACGAACTTCGGATTATTGTGACGAACTTCGGATAGTGACGTGACGAACTTCGGATAATTGTGACGAACTTCGGATAGTGACGTGACGAACTTCGGAAAATGACGTGACGAACTTCGGATAGTGACGTGACTTACTTCGGATAATTGTGACGTACTTCGGATAGTGACGTGACGAACTTCGAATTATTGTGACGAACTTTGGATAGTGACGTGACGAACTTCGGATAATTGTGACGAACTTCGGATAGTGACGTGACGAACTTCGGATAGTGACGTGACGCACTTCGGATAATGCTATGACGAACTTCAGTGAATGACGAGATAAACTTCAGATAGTGACGTGACGAAATTCGGATTATTGTGTTGAACTTCAGATAATGACGTGACGAACTTCGGATAGTGCTGTGAATAATTTCGGACAGTGACGTGATGAACTTCAGATAATGACGTGACGAACTTCGGATAATTGTAACGAAATTCGGATAGTGACGGGACGAAATAAGGATAATGACGTGACGAACTTCGGATTATTGTGACGAACTTCAGAAAATGACGTGACGAACTTCGGATAATTGTGACGAACTTCGGATAGTGACTTGACGAAATTCGGATTATTGTGACGAACTTCGGATAGTGACTTGACGAACTTCGGATTATTGTGACGAACTTCGGATAGTGACGTGACGAACTTCGGATAATTGTGACGAACTTCGGATAGTGACGTGACGAAATTGGGATAATTGTGACGAAATTCTGATAGTGACGTGACGAACTGCGGATTCTTGTGACAAACTTTGGATAGTGCTGTGACGAACTTCGAAAAATGACGTGACGAACTTCGGATAAAGACGTGACAAACTTCGGATAATTGTGACGTACTTCGGATAGTGACGTGACGAACTTCGGATTATTGTGACGAACTTCGGATAGTGACGTGACGAACTTCGGAAAATGACGTGACGAACTTCGGATAGTGACGTGACTTACTTTGGATAATTGTGACGTACTTCGGATAGTGACGTTACGAACTTCGAATTATTGTGACGAACTTTGGATAGTGACGTGACGAACTTCGGATAATTGTGACGAACTTCGGATAGTGACGTGACGAACTTCGGATAATTGTGACGAAATTCGGATTATTGTGACGAACTTCGGATAGTGACGTGACGAACTTCGAATTATTGTGACGAACTTCGGATAGTGCCGTGACAAAATTCGGATAATGACGTGACGAACTTCAGATTATTGTAACGAACTTCGGATAGTGACGTGACGAAATTCGGATAGTGACGTGACGAATTTCGGATTATTGTAACGAAATTCGGATTATTGTGACGAACTTTGGATTATTGTGACGAACTTCGGATAGTGACGCGACGAACTTCGGATTATTGTGACGAACTTCGGATAGTGACGTGACGAACTTCGGATTATTGTGACGAACTTTGGTTAGTGACGTGACGAAATTCGGATTATGCTGACGGATTATTGTGACGAAGTTCGGATAGTGACGTGACGAAATTCGGATTATTGTGACGAAGTTCGGAAAGTTACGTGACGAACTTCCGATTATTGTGACGAACTTTGGTTAGTGACCTGACGAACTTCGAATGAAATGAAATGTAATGTAATGTTATGTTATGTTATGTTATGTTATGTTATGTTATGTTATGTTATGTTATGTTATGTTATGTTATGTTATGTTATGTTATGTTATGTTATGTTATGTTATGTTATGTTATGTTATGTTATGTTATGTTATGTTATGTTATGTTATGTTATGTTATGTTATGTTATGTTATGTTATGTTATGTTATGTTATGTTATGTTATGTTATGTTATGTTATGTAATGTAATGTAATGTAATGTTATGTAATGTTATGTAATGTTATGTAATGTAATGTAATGTAATGTAATGTAATGTAATGTAATGTAATGTAATGTAATGTAATGTAATGTAATGTAATGTAATGTAATGTAATGTAATGTAATGTAATGTAATGTAATGTAATGTAATGTAATGTAATGTAATGTAGTGTTATAAAATGAAGATGAATTGTGACGTGACACGAAATTCGTATAGTGACGTGACGAATTTCGGATAATTGTGACGAAATTCGGATTATTGTGACGAACTTCGGAAAGTGACGTGACGAACTTCGGATAATTGTGACGAACTTCGGATAGTGACGTGACGAACTTCGGAAAATGACGTGACGAACTTCGGATAGTGACGTGACTTACTTCGGATAATTGTGACGTACTTCGGATAGTGACGTGACGAACTTCGGATTATTGTGACGAACTTTAAATAGTGACGTGACGAACTTCGGATAATTGTGACGAACTTCGGATAGTGACGTGACGAACTTCGGATAATTGTGACGAACTTCGGATAGTGACTTGACGAACTTCGGATTATTGTGACGAACTTTGGTTAGTGACGTGACGAAATTCGGATTATTGTGACGAGTTTCGGATAGTGACGTGACGAACTTCGGATAGTGACGTTACGAAATTCGGATTATTGTGACGAACTTCGGATAATGACGTGACGAACTTCGGATAGTGCTGTGACAAATTTTGGATAGTGACGTGACAAACTTCAGATTATTGTGACAAATTTCGGATATTGACGTGACGAACTTCGGATAATTGTGACGAACTTCGGATAGTGACGTGACGAAATTCGGATTATTGTGACGAACTTCGGATAGTGACTTGACGAACTTCGGATTATTGTGACGAACTTCGAAAAATGACGTGACGAAATTCGGATAATTGTGACGAACTTCGGATAGTGACGTGACGAAATTGGGATAATTAAGACGAAATTCTGATAGTGACGTGACGAACTGCGGATTCTTGTGACAAACTTTGGATAGTGCTGTGACGAACTTCGGATAAAGACGTGACGAACTTCGGATAATTGTGACGTACTTCGGATAGTGACGTGACGAACTTCGGATTATTGTGACGAACTTCGGATAGTGACGTGACGAACTTTGGATAGTGTTGTAACGAATTTCGGAAAATGACGTGACGAACTTCCGATTATCGTGAC